>CM069082.1:16542696-17885196 GCA_035578085.1 Solanum pinnatisectum | reverse complement strand
TAATAATAATAATAATAATAATAATAATAATAATAATAATAATAATAATAATAATAATAATAATAATAATAATAATAATAATAATAATAATAATAATAATAATAATAATAATAATAATAATAATAATAATAATAATAATAATAATAATAATAATAATAATAATAATAATAATAATAATAATAATAATAATAATAATAATAATAATAATAATAATAATAATAATAATAATAATAATAATAATAATAATAATAATAATAATAATAATAATAATAATAATAATAATAATAATAATAATAATAATAATAATAATAATAATAATAATAATAATAATAATAATAATAATAATAATAATAATAATAATAATAATAATAATAATAATAATAATAATAATAATAATAATAATAATAATAATAATGGCGGTAATCCGCCTAGTCATAGATCAAGGAAGTCAAGCATCCTTAAATTAGCGGTAGTCCGCCTGCAAAAGAATCGAAATATACAAGAATTTTGACATAGTTTTTTAGACTGCATGGTATGCTTTTTACTCGACCAAAGGGTCTGTCAGAATCTAATACATACAACTTATTGAGCCCATGTGTCTGGCAGTTCTAATCGGGTATGAGGTGCCTTACTTATCAAACTCATTTTTCAGACTAAAAACCACGACTGGCCAGACGAAGTCACTAAGACAAAGCCAATAAGAGTAGTTCTAGATTCGACTGTACCTCGATCTCGAAACCAAGTCGAAAAGCCATATCAAAATTCCTTTATATTTAAATAAAGCTTAGATCCGTTCATGGTCTATATAGGAGAGAAGTTAGTTATTCGACATAAATAATCTTTAGCCGGACATAGTCCTGGCTAGGAGAGACATACTAAAAATTTAAAGACTAAAAATAAATACCTTATAAAGGACGGTGTCTTCAAGATCTAAAACTCTGATGAACTGACCGATTTACTTATTTCAAGTGTCGGAACAATACTCAAAAGAGAGAGTCTTTACAATGATTTACAAACTATGAAAACAAGAGAGAGCTTTGATATTTTTCTGATGCCTTCTTCCTAATGAAAGACTAAGTCTTATATAGAAAAATAAAAAGACAAGAGGAATCTATAGAAAGGGGTCCCTGAACAGTGTTTCAACTGTTGAAACAGTAAATCTACTGTTTGGTGGGCCTATCTTCACATGGCTCTTCACATGATTATGTTTCCTTCTTTTGTCACGTTTTTGCCTTTTTCTAAGGCTTTTATTTGTTGCAAAAAATCTTCTGCATCTTGCAATTCTGCGGCGGACAGCGTATGATCTGACTCTGCCCGTTGTGATTCGTCCACATTGTTGCTTGTTTCACTTTGCATAGAGGTGTCTGATTTATCTATCTGAGTTATTGTTTGAAATAAATTATTTCTTACTTCCTCAAGATAGTCTTGAATCATTTTTTCTTTATCTCCTTCTTGGACTGAAATCCTCCGAGCAATATGTCAGACTAAATTATCTTCAATAATTTTCTTGGGATGGACTGTTTTATAATCCTCAATTGTTTCTTTAATTGAGTCTATAAGCTCTTGACCAACTAATTATTTGGTCTTAAGATCCATTTTTAAAAGTTTATCCTAGAAATTATTAGAATAAGTTCTGAAAAGGCAAGGAATATTCTCCTCACTGAATCCTACTTCAGGAGTCCATTTGTGTATCCATGGTATCGAAAATTCAATGAAAAAATAGATTTGATCTATTTTTTCTATCCAGCATACATGATCTTCATTATATAATCTGTTAAGATCTGGAGATACCTTAGTCCATTCTTTATATAAATTCAAAAATGGTTCAGGTAAAATTTGAGTAGTAGGACCGTGGTATGACCACCAATTAATAAACTAATTTGAAATTGTTCCAACGAATATCTTCGCACAAACCTTTACAAACCAAGTGTGCTTGTGTTTATCATTATTATAATATAGCACTACATCAAATGCTCGGATATAATCCCAATAAGTAAAATTCATCCTGGTATTATTGAGACTTATCTGTCTCTCATTCATGGCTGACATGCCCCAATCTTCAACATATATAATCTGTTTTATAATAAACTTAGAAAAGTTATAACTCTTCTCATGTGGGTAATGACCCATAACTGAAAAGTGCTGGAACTCTGCACTCCCTGTAGTTATCAAAATTTCTTCATAATATGATCGAGTCTTGTATGACTCTCTTGGATAATATAATCCATTTATAAGATATCGTTGGAATATCTTCCAAGGTTCATCCTTTCGTTGTAAATCAGAATTTTCTAATAGAAATATCATTTCTTTTTTTGGAAACCTTTCATAGGATTTACTATCGTCAGAATCCTCTTTAATAATTGAAACAAAAGTATCTTTTTGCTTTTTATCTTCCAGATAGGCCTGCATATGAGCATATAATGGACTATCTTTTGGAATATCTTTCAAATTAACCAATTGCTGCGAACTGGATGAAGATTCTTCTTGAGAAGAAGTTCTTTTATTAATTGAAGTTCTTTTTCCCGTTTGTATAACTGGGGAATTGGAATCGGATCTGTATGACGGTCCGTGAGATCATCTAGTTCCATATGATGGATTACCATAATTGCCTCTGTTCGGGGCTGTTCTTCCCCTTCCTCTTCCTTTAATGTGAATCCAAGGTGGATCCATCCTGCAAACGTAACAACTTTTTGTTATCATTCAGAAAAATAATTTTTCAAATAATTATCATCTGAATAATATTCTAGTTGAATATTAGGAAAATCTTCTATCAAGATTTTATCTACAATTTTATTAATGGTATGATTTTTCATATCCATAGGTAAATATGTAAGAACCCACAGTATAGAAATGAGTGTTTCATCATCAAGAAAAGCTTGAAAAACATGATTATTGAATGTATTCCTTGGATAAGAAATCAGGTAAAGAGTTATCAACTTCCTTTTTATATTGAATCTCGAAATCGAAAGGGGCTAATTGTGCTTGCCACCTGGCAAATATAAGTTTCGAAGCATCGTGCTTGAAATATTTGTCAAACATAAATTTGACCGATTGAGTGTCAGTTTTTATCAAAAACTTCTGGTTGTATAAGTCGCCTGAAACTTTAGAACGCATTTAACGATAGTTAACATTTCATGTGCTACCGTTGCATACTTCTTCTGAGCTTCATTCCATTTTCCTGAATGAAACCTAATCAAATATTCTTTCTTGTCATGAGGATTAATCTATTTTAGAATTCCTCCATATCCAATATTGGACGCATCTGTTTCAATAATCTTTTGCCAAGCGGGGTTGGCTAACGCTAAGCATGGCAGTGATCATACTCGCCGCCTAATATCCTTTACCAATTTGGTAAGAGTCTCATTCCAAGGAGACTTATTATCCTTCTTCAACCTATCGTATAAAGGAGCTAAGTCTTGAGAAAGATGTTTGTAGAACGGGGAAATATAATTTAAACTTCCCAAAAATCTCTGTAATGGAGTCCTGTTTGTAATAACATCAGGAAACTTGTCAGCAAAATCAATAGCCCTTTGAATGGGAGTAATTTTTCCTTGACAAATTTGATGTCCCAAGAATCGAACATCTGTTTGGAATAAACTCATCTTGGGTTTTGAAATAACCGAACCATTTTGTGTTACAACCTTTTTAAAAATATCAAGATGCTTGATATGTATTTCAAAAGTTTTTGAAAATACTAAAATGTCATCAATATAGACAATAATAAAATCCATATAAGGGTTGAAAATATCATTCATAATTTTCTGAAATTCAGAAGAGGCGTTTTTCAAACCAAAAGGCATGACATTCCATTCGTATTGTCCAAATGGGACATTAAAAACAGTTCTATAAGAATGCTCTTCAAAAATCTGAATTTGCCAATAACCTGATTTTAAATCAAACTTTGAAATATGTTGGCATCATATAATCTTGATAATAAATCCCTTTTGTTAGGGATAGGATACCTGATCCACTTTAAGTGTTTATTCAAAGGTTTGTAGTTAATGACCAATCTTGGAACACCTCGTTCCCTTTCAGCCGCGTTATTAACATAGAAGGTTATGCAAGACCAAAGAGACTTGGAAGGTTTTATCAAACCTTTTTGTAAGAGATTATCAATATCAGTTTTGCAAAACTCTACTAATTCAGCATTCATCTGACAAGGTCGAGATTTAGTAGGAATATCATCCTCTACAAATCCTTCTTCATAAGGAAGAGTTACAATATGCTTTTTGCGATTCCAAAAGGCGTTAGGATAATCTGCACAGATATCCACAACAATCTGTTCAGAAATCAATTTGATTTTTTCCCTTACATTAGCATATTTCATCGAATCTAATATATTCATGCTGAATAATTCCAATTGTAATGAGTCCATATGGCTCTGCTTCATCTTAATCAATTCATTAATGCCTCTAGTTACCAGATCTGTAACAAAAGAATAAGTTATCTCATTATCCTTGTATTTTGCTGAGAATCCTTTTGCGGCGATTCCTATGAAAGGATAAATTGCATTTATAAAAGGAGTTCCAAGTATAATAGGAGGGTTTAACTGATTTTTAACCAAAAAGAAGAAGTGTGGAATGCAAACTTTATTCTGACAGATCTTCACATTAGGCAACTTATACTCTATATCTAGAGCATGACCAGAGGCGGATTTCACCAAATGAGTAGTTTTTTGAAAGTATTTAGTTGGCACTAAACCTTCCTAAATACAGCTAACATCTGCACCGCTATCAATCATTGCTATGTTAGTAATCGAAAAACTATTATCAATTAAAATGGTACATTTAATATACCATTTATGAGCTGTAACAATCTGCATCATTTCTAAAAACATATCTTGTTTAAGACCAGAATCATCAAGTTGGAGATTTTCTTCTTCAACTTGTTTTCCTTTATTTTTTGAAAACCAATTTTCATCAGTATTATTAATCTCAATCTGAGTAATACGATGATCACAAATCAATTGATTTTGTTTAAGAGATTTAATCTCTCTTTTCAAATTCTCAACCTCGATTTTTAAATCGTCAAAAGAAGAATCCTTTTCAATAAAATTATTTTTCTTTAAAATACAATTATCAACTTCTTTTAAAGAACAAGCCACTTCATATTCGAAATCCTTTAAATCATCCTTTTTCTTTTCAAGAATTTTTGAAGAACTGGCTTCATTTGAAACAACTAAATTAATAATTTTTTCACGGAGCTTACTATCAGTAATTTCTTTTAAAAGTTCAATCACATTATCTGAGGTGATAGTATTTAAATTAAAATCTTGAAATTGCGATTGAAGTTTATAAATTTCATCCTCCTCGCAATTGTAATCAGGACCCTGACAAGTATCACAAGCATTAGCACAATTATTATCAGAATCGAAGGAACCAAATAATTCGATATCAGAACCTGGATCATATTCATGATCTTCTTCTGATCCTGAAGTGTATAACAATCCATAGACCTTCTCATGGGTGTCGTTGTCGAGTTCTAAAGTTTTCAACTTGTTTAATTTGCAGTTCGGAGCAATATGCCCAAGCATACCACACTTATAGCACTTTACCTTAGAAAGATCTCTTCCCGATCTGTCTTTAGTAAATCTATTAGATTTATGATAGCTCTTTCTAGCTTCTCGATCTTCTTTTGATCTATGCCTGCGCTTAGATCTTCTCCTTTGACCCAAATCTTGGTCTTTTGAAAACCTATAATATTTGTATTTCTTGGTATTGGGATTGGATAAACCAAATTGTTCACAAAAATCTCCCAATTTAGATCGCTCCTTTAGCTTATCCATTTTAAGCTGTCTAGCCATTCTGAGTTCATTGCACATATTTAATCCTTCTTGAGTACATATGCCTATAAGCTTACCATAACTGAATTGGCGTAAGGTATATCAATCTGATTTCCTCTCAATATTTTTTTAACTCTTTCAGCAAAAGGAGGAGGAAGTCCGTCTATGAACTTGGCTTTCCAATATTCAACCTTATTTTCGGGTAATTCCATAACCCTACTAAGATAAGTATCTTTATACCATCTAAAATGTGCCAAAGTTTGACACCTAAGGCTGTTAAGGAGGGTTCTAACCGTCTCATGTTGACTGGTAAATCTACCATTAAAATGTTCTAAAATAGTAAGAATCAGGGTATAAACAACATCTTCTCTGTTTTTTACCAAAGCCATACCCAGGTTATCAACTCCTTCATCGGTGGCTATAATATTAATGACTAAAGCCTTTTCATCTATACTGAGATAATTATCCCACTATCCTCGAAACTGACTTGTAAAACCTCTAATGATCATTTTACCTATAGTTCTGTCTGTGTTTTTAACACTCTTGCAGATAGTTGCGTACATCAGCATGCGATGCACTAAAATCGTCAACTGCCTGTCTATTAATCCATCGAGATTCCATTCATAAATCTCGAAACCACTATAAGACGTATTAGTCTGATTCCGGTTATGTTCTTCGATCAAAACATCTTGTGGAGTTGGATGAGGATAATAGTATGTATTCATACTTGGCTTGGTATCATATCTACTATTCTTCTTGGGATAACCCCTGAGTTTATTAAACTTTGAAGCGACTTGATTTTTAAAATCAACAGTAGTTTTTATTTTGTCAGCAAAATCTTGCGATAAATCCATAGGCCCAAATTTTAAACCAGAAAACTTTTTATCAACAAGCTTTTTAATATTAGTATCGAAAAACCTCTTATCAAGAAGTTCTTTAACATCGAAATCGGAAAACTTTTTATCAAGAAGTTCTTCTAAATTTTTCAAAGAACTAGGTTTAAAATCAGAGATTTCAATAGGCCTTTGCACGAAAGTAGAAACAACTGTAGATTTGTTTTCATAAGTTGAAGCAATATCAGTAGTAGCAGCAAAATTAGCTTTAGCCATATCAGACTTAATTTCCTTTATTAAAATAGTTAAGTCATCTAGTTTTTTATCAAGAGAGCTAATATGCTCACCCAAAACTTTAACATAAAGACTTAAATAATTATTTTGAGTAATAAGTTTATTAATTTCATTAATACTGATAGAAGCAATATCTTCCTCAATGAATTTTTGAAAAGCTGAGAAAGTAATACCAGTATTATTAGGTAAAACAAAAGCGGACTGAGGATGGTAGATAGCTTTTACAAGATTACCACTCCCATCTTTATAAGTTCTTTCAATAACGTTGATATATAACGGTAAATAAGTGGTTATAAACCAAGGAACAAAATACATAATTTGATTATGTAAGGTACAAGTTTCATAAAACTCTTGAGAACAATCAAGATCTTCTTTGTTATAAGCATCAAAGAACCAAGTTTTAAACTGATTCCATTTTTCATCAAAAAATTCTTTTTGAATTTGTTTTCTTGCCAGTGAACCTGGACTAAAATCTATCTAGTGTGAACATATCAAGAATCGTTTAAATCAAACTCCATTTTAGAAATCGAAGGAATATCCTTATCTGAAGCATCATCTTTTACCTGAACTATATTAGTTCGTGGGTCAATTCTTACCTTTTCGACCACAGAGTTATCATTTGAACCAATAGTATGTAACGAAGCCGCACGATCTCGGACCGGACCATATATTTGATCAATAGGGGAAATATGATGAATCGTAGGCAAAAGTCTACGACTAGATAAAGAATGTCTATTCATACTGTGATTTACATAAGACATTAACCTGTTATTAGTAAAAGATTGCCTATGAGGCACATAACTATTATCAGCAAAATGAATACAAATCCTGCCATTGGGATTTTGAGAAATATGAGAAAAATCAGAATTAGTAACAACATCAGTTAACTGGTTTGGGGATATAACCGAATTTAGAGTTCATGAAGTAGGGAAATCTGTTTCTTCCCACTTAATAGGTCTTCTAGTAGTGACCTTGGACCTTGCAAAATTGGTTTCCATCAAAATAGTTTGATCGGAAGTATCATATAATCTACATCTAGGATTAAGAGTAGATAATAATTTAAAATAGATTTGGTAAGATAAAAAAATAAGCTCCGAACCAGGCGTATAATTGTAACAATGAGTTTTAACATTTAATGTTAAGGTGTCTAGAATATAAGCATCAATAAGAGATAACTGCAAATTAGGCTGAGTATTAAAATAAACTGGACCATATGCCACCATAGATTCTATCGAACCCATAAGAGACTGACGAAAATTTAAATTTCTAGCATCACGAAGAGCAGCTTAAAAAGTCTCAGGCAACCCTTTAAGAGTCAAAGGTTTAAAGGCAATTTGAACCATACCAATATGCAAATAATTATATTGATTTTTATAAAAAATTACATCTCGTTCATTAAGCAAACGAATAGTCTGTTCAAAAGAATTCAAAGCAAGAGACTGCTCAGTTGTTTTAATCAATTGTTTCAAAGATATTTTATCAAACCAACCATAATCATAGATAGTTTTTATAGGGACTTTAGGAATCGCCCACTTGTTTAACAAGTCAATGTTATGAGGTATATCTATCTCTTCTAGTCTAGTACTTTTAGTACTTGTATCTCCCAGATCCATGGGTGAAAGATAAGATCTGTGTCGAATAGTTCACCTTTATCTCATATATTCCATGAAAAGTTCTTGGCTCTGATACCAGATTTACAGGATCAAGGACCTGGCGGTAATAATAATAATAATAATAATAATAATAATAATAATAATAATAATAATAATAATAATAATAATTCCTTCTTTATAAAAGTCAGTTTTACTCTTTCATCAAAAAGAGCTGGTAAACCATCAATAAATTTAGATTTCCAATGAATGTTGTTACACTCCGACAATTCCATAACCCTACATAAGAAAACATCTTTGTAAAATCTAAAGGATGTCAAAGTTTTACACCTTAGATTTGGAGTAAAGTTCCAATGGTCTCACTATTATCTGACCATCTTCCTGAAAAATGTTCTATAATATTCAGAACCAGTGTATAAACTGCATTCTGAGTTGCTCCTTGATCCTCTTGTTTTACTGCTAAGAGGATTTTATCTCTTTGCTCTTGATTGAGATAATTATCCCACCAACCTTTTAGTTGGCCCGTAAACCCTGCTGTTATCATCTCTGCAATAGTCTTATCACTATTTTTGTTTGTCTTACAGATAGTACTATACATAAGCATTCTATGCATAGTCGTATAAATCTGTCTATCTATATACCCATCTATGTTCCATTCATAGATCTCCTTTCCATTATAACTATTAGTTATAATATGTTCATGCTCCTCCATAAGCACGTCTTGGGGAGTAAGCCTGGGATAGTAGTACATCCTCTGAATAGGTTTTCTCGCATATTTCTCTGAGATCCTATTAATTTCATCAGAGAATTCCATGTTCCTACTACTTTCCCCTTCTTCTAGATTATTAATCTTTAGGGGTTTAAGGCTATTACCTTTGAAAGTTTTTTCTAGGAAATTTTCTAAATCCGAGAAATCCTTTAACTTAAAGTCTTTAATCTCTGGGGGAGGTTGGAGGCTAGGTTGAGCAACCTTATCCTTGCCCTTCTTATCAATACTCATTTGAGATAAAAGTTTATCAACATTATCATGCAAGGATACTATATGATCCCCTAACATGCTCATATAAATATTTGTATAATTATGCTGCTTTATCATGATATTAATATGCTGAGTGGTGACTAAAGCAGTATGATCTTCAAATAGTTTGGAGAAAGCATTAAAATGCACAATCTTATCATCTTTATTAATTTGAAAAGATTGTAATGGAGGAAATACTGATTTGGTAATTTCTCCATTACTTAGAGTAAAATCTTTTTCTAGCATAGAAATATAGTTATAAACATATTTACTCATAAACCAAGGGACAAAAGCAATTAAAGCATATTGTTTTGATTCAATAAGATCTTTATAAAATTCTTCTTGAAAACCCTTTTGCTCTTCTTTATTAAAGTTTTTGAAAAACCATTTTCTAAAAGGTTTCCATCTAGATTTCTGAAATTCTTTAGAAATCTTTTCTCTTGCCAGTGATCCTGGACTAAAATTAATAGATTTGTCAGACATCATAAAAATATTTTATGTAGATAACCCATCTAGGAAATTCATTTCAGATTCAGTTATATCTAAATCTGAGCCAGGTCTAGCAATATTATCTTTATCAATTTTTATATTATCACATCTATAACTTTCTCGAATTTGAGAAGTACAAGCTCTAGAAGGAACCTGTACAATATAATCCAGAGGAGAAATATATGAAGAATTAGATCTAGTTATTCTAGAAGACATATTACTATTATTAATTAAATTATTTGAAGTATAATCAGAAAACTTTATTTTAACAGTTCCATTAATATTCAACTGTCCAATTTCTGAAATTTCTTCATTAATATTATTTTTCGGAAGAGTAGCTCCCTCAATAACCCATTCTTGTGGGAAATCAATTTCTTCCCACTTAATCGGTCTTCGAGTAACTACTTTAGATTTTCCAAAATTAGTTTCTATTAAAATAGTTTCATTTTAAAAATCAATAACTTTGCACATAGGATTTAAAGTATGCAATAATATATAATAAATTCTATAACAAATACAAACAACTTCAGTGCCAGACATATAATAATAAACATGAAGTTTAACATTTAGTATCAGAGAGCTTAATGAATTCTCATCCTGCAAAGAAATTTGCAAATTAGGATAAACATTAAAATATACTAGTCCATAAGCTAGACTAGTTTGAATTGTCCCTATAAGGGATTTCTTCCAATTCTGATTTCTACTGTCACGTAAAGCTGCTATAAAACTTTTAGGTAGACCACGAAGAGTAAGGGTCTTAAAGGCCACCTGTACTTAGCCAATATGCATAAATCTATAAATATCCGTATAAGGGGCAAGATCAGTTTCAGATATAACTCTAAATGTCTGATGATCACTATCAATAGTAATAGTTTCTTCAGTGGTTTTGACCACTTGTTTGAGACCAAGTTTCTCAAAAGTTCCCATCTGATATATAATTTTAGGTGATATTTTTGGAATAGTCAACTTATTAAGTAGATCCAAATGTTGAGGTATATCATATTCTTCTTTCTACTGTTTTTAACACTAGACTTCTTCTTTATAATATTCATCGGAATAAATGTTTTAATTTTATAATAGTTTACATAGATGATATTCTTGTATTTTCAAAAAATATAGAAACTCATTTTAAACATCTTGAGTTATTTAAGAAAATTATTATTCAAAATGACTTAATCTTTATTTGCATGAACAATATTTAACCTAGGATTAATCTTTATTTTATTAACAATTTTATCACTTTGATCCGCAGATATAACAGATGGTAAAGTATGTAAAGAGGCGGCACAATTTCGGGCCGGACCATACACAGGATCAGTAGGGGAAATATGATGCATAGCAGGCAATCTTCTAGCAGAAGAAAATGAATGTCTACTAAAAGGAATATCATTAAACTGGATACAAATCCTACCTCCGAATTTTTAGTGATATGAGAGTACTCAGAATTAGTGACTGCATCTGCCATCTGACTTGGAGGAATTACTGATTCTAAAGTCCAAGTAGTTGATAAATTAATTTCTTCTTCTTCTTCTTCTTCTTCTTCTTCTTCTTCTTCTTCTTCTTCTTCTTCTTCTTCTTCTTCTTCCTCCTCCTCCTCCTCCTCCTCCTCCTCCTCCTCCTCCTCCTCCTCATCATCATCATCATCATCCTCCTCCTCCTCCTCTTCTTCTTCTTCTTCTTCTTCTTCTTCTTCTTCTTCTTCTTCTTCTTCTTCTTCTTCTTCTTATTATTATTATTATTATTATGATCATCATCATCTTCTTCTTCTTCTTCTTCTTCATCATCATCTTCTTCTTCTTCTTCTTCTTCTTCTTCTTCTTCTTCTTCTTCTTCATCATCATCATTATTATTATTATTACATCCGGGTCCATCCATTACAGGATAATCGAACGGATCACTGTAATAGTCTTTTATTATTATGCCTTAAACTATTTCAATTAGACCTTAATTTCAGCTGTTAAAATCATCTTTTATAGTTCCAATTCCATTTAATTATAATAATCTAGTATGATATAGCTCAACACAAACAAATTAGCCTATCATTTAGGCTAAGTATAATAAGAAATAAATAAGAAGAAAAATAGTACCTTTAAAGGAACTTCAAGATGCACCGGAATTCCAACCAAATTGCAAACTTTTATTCAAACTTTAAAATATTACAAAAGAGAAATATTACAAGGAAGATTTAGAGAGAGAGAGAGAGAGGGGGGGGGGGGTTCTAAAACCTGCCTTTAAACTAAAACTTACATCCCTTTATATAGAGGGAAAATAAAACAAAAGGAATAAAAAGATGACCCATACTTTTTACAATGGTCAATAATAAAATGATAAGACCGACATAACCATGTGGTCATCACACCTTCTCATGTGGCCGACATTACTTTCGGTGGCCACTATCTTCTTTATTAAAGCTAAAAACTTTATTAAAGTTTGTCGTTTTTTTATGATTTTGTCTTCACATCTTTCCCTTGCCTTTGCATGTGGTTTTGTCGGAGGATTCCTCCACTTGCTCTTGGAATTTCATGAAAAGAGCATCCAGATCAACATCTTCTATACTATTATCACTCTGAGCTTCTCCTACCAAGCATGCTTCGTCATCTTGGTTGTATGAGTGACTGAGGTCATAGAAATATCATCGCCAATTTCTATCTCAAGATTTTTCATTAAATCTTTCTTAGCTTCTTCCATATACAAAGCTATATGCTCTGATTTAGACATGACACCCTTCTTCATTTGAAGTTTCCTTGCGATCTGCTTAAAAGGACTAAGAGTATTATCTTGTAGTGTAGAAATTTCTTGGACATGATATTTATTAATTTTTTTGTTTATCAAATCTATTATCTCCTAACCATGTTTCTTGCCATCAAGATCTTTATTAATTAACTTACTCCAAAATTTTTTATAAAAAGTTCGTTGTAAGCATGGAAATCTGTCGGAAGTAGTATTAACTTCCACATTCCATTTCATTATCCATGGGATAGAAAATTCTATGAAAAAGTACATGACTGACATCCCTTCGAAGAAGATATTATCTTTCTCAACAAGCGTAGCAATTAAGAACAACTCACACCTTAATTTATCCACTCTCTCAAGCTAGATGGGTAGGATTGAGTTTAGGATTCACTCTCTCGAGCTGAACCCATAGTAACCCAATACCTACAAACCATTAATCACAAATCTTAGTCCCAAAATTTCTCTCTCGAACAAGCTAAGAACACAAAATTAGAACTGTATTTGCAACTACAATTTATAAATTAAACCCCATCTAGTGATTAAACCAACTTCAATATAGCATTTAAACTAGTAATTAACAATACCCATAAGCTAATTCAACTCATAATTAGATGATCACACCCAAGAATTGGGGTTTTAGCAAAACATCATAAAAAGATAAAAACAGTTACCAAATCGATATCCATCAACTGGGTAAGAGTATTCAAGCCTTTACAATGTTCCACTTTGAAGAAAATTAGTAACCCTTTTGCAAAATCTCCGAATTGAGTCTCAAAAAGCCTTCAAGTCTGCTAGAAAACTCTCAAACTTCAAAAGAAAAACTATTCTAAATGGCAGCAAGCTCCTCCATTTACAGTTCAAAATTCAATTTATAGTTGCCAAAAATTAGTCACGAAGGGCCATTCGGCGAGGTAAGTTGGGTTCGCCGAGTGGTTCAGTGAACTGCCTATTTCTCTCTTCTATTGCCTTTGTGTGTTGGCTCTCAGCATCCTCAAGTCTTGTAACTTTGGGCGATCAATCTTGTCATCGCGGAACTGATTGACTATTCACTGACTGCCCCTTTCGTGTCGCCGACTTGGTTTCTTTCCTCAAGGCTGGCACACTGGAAATTTAGATGGACTGAAGAGCCACTCAGCGAGTCGCCGTAGTCTTGGCGATCACCAGACTCGGCTTTCTCCACTTTTTCAGCTTGTTTTGTTCTTTTTTGCCTGTTAGTGTCCTTATTTTGCTCCTTAATACACATACCTGAAAATCAAGGCGATTTGGACTCATCAACACCCCCAACTTAAACTTTTGCTTGTCTCAAGTAAAACTCAAGATCAGCAGTTCAATAAGGATGTCTAAAAATAGTGCTGCATAAAACTCAACCATGAATGCAAAAACAAGGTTCAAACTACTCATACAATGATCAATTGTGCACTCAAAGATTCAAATTGTGACTCACCATTATCGAAGATGTTCGAGTTCACAATACTTGCTTCAAATGCAAGTTCAAGCACAATAAAGGTACTCAAATGCCCTCACAACAAAGATGATTCTATAATCACATAAAATTCTTCAACAATTTAAAATTTCGGAATCACATACAAGTCTCACACTCACAAAGATGAACACATGCATGACTTCACCCATAGGTTTTCCCTTATTTTTCAATCAACATTTGTTTTAGCTCACTCAAGATCACAAAGATCTTTTCAAGGCTTGTAACGGGGTTGAGTATAAAGGTATGCTTATTTAGGATTAATGGCTTCTACATTCATGAAGTATGGTCTGAACATCACTTTCCTCTTTTTTTCTTTAACATTTCAAACATGCTCATAATTCACCCCATTATTCAACTTCATATGAACTACGGGGTACCTCATTTCTTTTACAATTTCCACTACTTTATTTCACAATATTTTTGGTCTTTTTCTTTTCTTTCTTCTTTTTCACTTCCTTTTCTTTTTCTTCTCTTTTTTTTTTTTACATGGAGGGGTTCCATCTTTTTCAACGCCATCAATCAAGGGGAATTTCTCACACTTCTTGACTTTCCTTCTTCCTTTCACCACACCCCCAACTTAGGCTTTTGGCCTAAGTTGGCTATTTAAACAAACCATAATTCATGAAAGTTATGGGTGAGTGGATAAAAAGAGGTCATAATTGCTCAAGTTTCTTCTAAGAAAAAAAAGGGTAAGGCTCAAAAGGTGTCAAGCAAGGTTCACACATCTCACAAGGTTGGCCACAAAAGAGGTATATTGTCAAATTGGTTCACTCTTCAAAATTCTTGCCTAAGATCATTTCAAGCGCTTGCCTCACTTAATCAACCGAACCAACGGAGCAAATTCTAGGTGTGATCACACACATGTTCAAAGTAATCTCATCACAAAAGGCATTGGCAGCAATATTGAACAAGACTTCACACTTTCTAACTAGAGTGCAATGTTCATCACAAGAGACTCATTCAAGAACCGACTAATCACAACGAGATGCTAAAATTTCACATATTGTCTATGCAAATTCATTTGCCTCATCGTAGACGCACATTCATTTTGTTCAATTAGGAGAACTATTCAAGTCATCAGTAATGATCAGAACCGACTCTCAAATTTGCACAAGAACAACCACAATCACACACACATGAGGTGGCAAATTTTTTAAAATTTGAGTCAAAACCATTTTCATTCAAAACAATGGGCCACAAGCTAAAACATCCACAAGATCAAGATCAAAACATACATATACATATATATATATATATATATATATATATATATATATATATATATTTCAAAAAAATAAGCCCAATATTCACAAACATATCAAAATAACAAGAGGTAGGTATGGAAATACCTCACCCCACCCAACAAAAAGAAACAGTTGTCCTCAAATGCAACTAAAACAAGAACAAAGTAATACAAAATAATAGAGAGGGAAGTAAAAATCATCCTGCCAGGCTAAGCCTGGGGTGAAGTCTACATCTCAGGCACTCCATATATTGGGGTATCAGTGCCCAGTGTAGCATCAGCCTTGGCTCCACTGGAGCCTACCACAGAAGTATCCCTCAAGGAGGCCTGTATAGCTGTCTCAAACATGGTACCCTCTAGATCGGCCAGGTCCTCATAAATAACAACATCTCTCACCTCAAGTTTCTCCTCATCTGTCTTGGCTTCAGACTCAGTAGCAGCAACTTCAGCCATAATATCATCTCTGGTGGTAGCCAAAGGAACCTCAGTACAGGCTGGAACCTCAACACTCGGATCATCTGGCATCTCCATCATCTCAAATAGCAAAGTGAAGTCTGTGGACTTTAGATGGTCCACATCCATCCTCAGCTCAGAATTATCGACTTTCAAAGTCGTCACCTCAGTAGTACCACCCTGCCCTCTCTCACAAACCTTTACTCTCGCTGTGAGAGCATTAATGGAAGCCCTGAGAGATGTCAGTGCAGCAATAATAGCTCTCTCAATCATCCAGGGGACCTCGGCCTCTAGCCGAGAAGCATGCATATCGACAGAATGGGCTAGGTGCTCCATCTTGAGAAGCATGGCCTGGGTGATCGGAGTCCTGGAGGCAGTTGTACTAGTAGCAGATCTAGGGGGTGAGTGAGCAACAAAAGAACTTGGGGCCCCAAAAGGAGTGGAACTGGAAGTACCTGAAGGCCTGGAGGCCGGAGTAGGCAAGGCTGCCTCTGCAGGTAATATATTAATATCAACCTCTGGGGATGTGTCCACCGGAGCTGCTCTCTTCCTATCAGCCTCGTCTCGTGTGTACTCACCCTCTATGCTTCGAATGTCGGTGGAAGATTTGACATTCACCTCTACATCCACCTTCTTATCTCGTGGAACATGGGCCCGTCTGTACAGCTTGGTGATCAACACCGAAAATGGGAGAGATGTTTAGTGCTACTTGGCCGTCATGGTCATCTCCCACCCAATGATCACACCTAAATTTAGGCTCTTCTTAGCAATAATAGATCTAAGACATGCCGCCTTTGTGTGGTGGAGGATAGACTCATTCTGGGATGGCATGATTGTGCTACTAATAAATTCAAACCAATACCTCGCCACCACATTGAGATCTTTCTTTTCTATGGGCACTCCGGCCTCAATCCACCTAGGAGTACCGTTAGAAAGGAGAGGAGCCAGCCAAATTTTCATATCCTCCAATGTCGTTTTCTTGATCATACTCTGGTAGTCATCTGCAAAATTATAAGTGCATCCCAAGATGACATTTATATCATCACTATCACATTTTACCTTCTTCCCCCAGACAATCACTGAATCCACTGGTTTGAAGGTGCTGGCTTTCCTCTTTTGTTGTGGTACCAAGGCTCCGTAGGCTGAGTAGAACTCTCGAACCCAATTAGGAATGTAGGGACCCTGGGGCTTGGTAAAGATCTGGAATTTATGGGACTTTAGGGTGCTCCATATCTCCGGATACCTGTCCACCACACCATCTGTGGACAACCTCTTCTCCTCAATGATAGTCCTCAGTCCCTCGGCCTTTAGTCTATTTAGAGACATGGGAGGAGCACCATGTATAGGTGGCATTGGGACCATAGTCTGAGCTAAAGCTAGGAGAGGAGGAGGAGTCTGAGGCACCCAGATGGATCATGCATACCCTTGGATCAAATCTCTGTTCTCCGGGCATATAGAAGCTGGTCATCCTCAGGCTCAGCGATGGAAGCCTGAGAATCCTGGGAGTCTCCCTCATTGTCTGATGAGGTGAGGTGAGTCTCATAGACTCCCTCACTATCGGAGCTGACCTCCAGTGATTCTACCATGGGCGCCTTGCCCTTTCCTTTTCCTTTTCCTCCCTTTGTAGGGAGCTTAGATGCCTTTTCCTTGGATGCAACTGCATCCTCATTTATCACGACTCCTTTTGCCCGATTACGGGGCTGCATATCTCTTTCTGACACTTTGGGTCTAGCCATTTCTGCAAAAGATATAGAAACATGTTAGAACTAATTCAAAAAAATTACAGAAATGAAGTTGCAGAAGACTTGCCGAACCAATCGGTGAGTTGCCGAGTCACTTAGACGAGCTAGATAGGGCTCGCCGAAAGTACCGTTGCAAAAATTTTCCAGAATCAAGGTAGGTCGGTGATGTTTGGGGCCATTTTGCGAATCCCTGACACCAATTGGCGAGCTAGGAGTAGCATGCCAATAATTACAGTGAATTTTAAGGGTTAGGGGCGTAGAAAGGGCGATCAAGAGAACCTTTCGATGAGTTGCCGAGTGAACTCGGTGAGCTCAGTCTTTTCGCCAAAAGTTACAGAACATACTTAGCCAAAATATGAAATTAAGGGCGATCAAAGGGGGACTTTAGGGAACCGCTGAACCACTCGGCAAGCTCGACGCAGCTTGCAAACGGCCCAACGTGCCAATTTTCAACCCCATTTCCATAATTCAATCCCGCAACCCCTGAATTCAAAATCAAACACAAACATCATGCAATTAAAGGTAGACCTATACGACCCATGCCCTCAGGGATTTAGTTAAAATTGGCCCTTTGATGACTTTTTCCTTTAAGAATGACGTCAAATGCTCTATCTTTGGGTACGTCATTTGTCACAATTCGGGGTTACTTAGACTTCACCTCACTAGACCCAACACAAATAAACTGCATCCCAACAATTTAGAACCGATTTCATCAAACAAGACATGAGAATCGAACATTTTTATGCATTTAGGCACGTATTTCAAACCAAAATAGGCAAACCAACACATTACACATGATTAAAGTAATTACCCAACATCAAACAACAACACATTTACCTATTGCATTCAAGTTCAACCACAAAATTAAAGTGCGGGGTTCGCAAAACGAACTTGAATGCCGAATTTCAAGTTTGAATAGCTAGGCGGCAAAGTTCTCCAATTTCGAGCACGAAATCACACAATAATGTGGGAAAAAGAGTAAAATACGAAAGATTTAAAGTTCGGGTGAGAATGTACGAGAGTTAGAAATGAAAGAAGATGAAGGATTTTGAAATTTTAAACCGTTTGGCCTTTAAAACCTTTCAGTTCGTAGCACCATTGGTGGAGTAATTCGTGCTCGCTGACCCACTCGGGGATCCGCCGAGTGGTACTTTCCTCACCGAGGTTTACATGACCTCTAGAAATTTTGGGGCTTCAAATGATAGACTAAGTAGGGCTCACTGACCTGTTCGGCGAGTCACCGATTAAGCATTTAGTCCATTGAGTTTTACAGAATTCCCCTTCAAGCTTGGTGGTTCTAACGGCGATCTAAGTCGGGGCTCGCCGATCTCTTCAGCATGTCGCCGATTGGACTTTTGGCTCGCCAAACTACCCATCTTCCAACACTTTTCACTTTTCAACCTGCACAATCAACACCCGTTATTCAAAATCAAAAACTAAAGAATTAAAAACTTGGGTAGCCTCCTAAGAAGCGCCTTAGTTAACGTCATGGAACAATGAAGATACCAAATCAAACTTCATTTTTGGGGGTTTGCTATTGTGTCACTAGGCAAACCCTCTTGTTGTCTTGGATTCAAATGAGAAGAAATTTGACCCATTTGGGTCTCCAGCTGCTTAATAGAGACTGAATGAGAGGTCAACGTCTGATTGAGAGTGAAGACATCCTTTTTCATCTCTTTCAACACTTTGTTTGACCCTTTAACTTTGTTGAAGAATGTGTGAGAGCATAACTTCTATACGACCACCTTCAGATTCCTTAGGCTTTTGATGCTCATAGGGAGGGACATACCTATCTTTGTCCCCCTCTCTTTCCTTCCAAGTGGCGTTACGATCACACTAATCTCTGTCACGGTCTCTCCAGCCCTCATCTCTATTCCAACCTTGATTTCCACCCGGTCTTGGGTAGTTTGCACGATACCCTCCTCCTTGATTGGCTAGGAAGTTCACTTCCTCATTGTACAACTGTAACACCCAAAAAACTAGTAGGTGAAACTAGAGCCTTACGTAAGATTTTTAGAATTTGATGTGTGAGATAGAGTCGTAAATAACTCCCGATACTTAGAATGAAAGTTTTTGGGGTTAAATTTCAAGGTATGACTCCCCAAGGACCAACCAAAGGTCCTTGAGGAGGACCCTAAACGTTCACCTCAAAACAACCCAAAAAGGGCCACCTACGGATGGCACCTACGGCTAGTAGGTGGACCCACGACCCCCATGGTGGGGGTCGTGGGTCAAGGCCCAGCTTGCCCTATTTTGTTGAGCCTCATACCCCACCCCACGAAGGACCAGTACAGTTCGTGGGTCTATCCACGCCCCATAGGTGGGGTCGTGGATGGGGTCCTGCATGCTGTCCAAGTTCGGCCAATGTGAGGGTCTTTAGGTAAATTCCTTTTTAATTAAGCATTAAGTGGAGTCATTTTATATTGTTTTAATAGACCTATATAAGACTATATAAGCCATTAACTAACTTATTCACTTCATTAAATCACAAGACCCCAAGATCTTAACCAACTTTCCCTCAAATAATTCTCTCTAAAACTCCATAGAAGAAGAAGAAGAAGAAGAAGAAGAAGAAGAAGAAGAATGTGAAGTCTAGGGTTGAAGGGGCTATCTTTTCTCCTCAATTTCATGGTGAATCTTCAATAAGGTATGATAGTTTTTCATCTATGGGTCGCCTTCACCCATAGAGCCCTTCTAAAACCTCAAATTTCAAAACTAGAAAACCCAAAAGTTAGGGTTTGACTTCAATCTCATGGATTCCTTTCAAATTTATTTTAAATGATTGAATGATGTTCGTTTATGGATATATTGATGGTTTTTATAGGGTGGGTATTGATTGATGATTGCAGAATGCTATAGAATTATGATTGTTATTAATTGATTACTTGAATCATGTTATTATCCATGCCTAATGTAGTAATTCTATGTGTGTTGATTGAATGTGATCCATGGTCCTTGAAGGGTAAATTATGAGAATTTTGTATAATCATGATGCTTATGTACATGCTTTGTGAATTCTTTGAAAGTAATGTGATTATGACTATAATGTAATTATGATGATGTGAAAGGCTTTCCTCACCTAAATGAATCGGTAGGCTAATGACATCCCTTTCATGTGTGAATCAAATTAATCTTGATTTATATACCTTGAATTGGTAGGCTAAGGGCATCCTCTTCATGTGTACTTAAAAGTGATCTTACTGAACCTTGAATTGGTAGGCCAATGGCATCACTTTCATAATTGGCTGGTGAAGTATTCTAAGGCTTTGTCTTGAATCGGTAGACCAATGGTGATGAGTCAATGAAATACTAAAATGATGAATCTTGAATCGGTAGACCAATGATATCCCTTTCATGAGGATTCAATGACCTATTCTGATGATGTACCTTGAATTGGTAGGCTAATGGCATCCCTTTCATGTGTTTAATAATGTAGCTTGAATCGGTAGGCTAATGGCATTTCTTTCATGTGTGTAATAATGTACCTTGAACCGGTAGGCTAATGGCACCCCTTCATGTGTCATAATGTTAAAAGAGAATGAACTACTCCATGGGAATTTAATGATTAGCACCGAGTGGATATTGTGAGGTGGAAGCTCTCCCATGTTAGGCCGGGTTTCTAGTAACAACCTCCTTATCCCATAACTAAGTGCCCACATAGGTTATTAGCTAGTGGATCCATCTAAGCTAAAATGTTACTGGTTCTTAGGAAGGTAGACCAACTCTTTTCGGTGTGGGACATGACACCGGATTCCATGATTTGCTTACATGGTCTATGTCGGTTAGGGCTTATTCCCATCATGAACAAGAATGTGAGATATGTACTATGGTTACTCAAGGAATTCTATGAAGTGTGAGTGGGGGTATGAGACTTCATCCATGCATTGCACAAGTAGGCTTTGAGAGTGGTTATGGTGTGTTCCTCAAATGTTATAATGTCATATGAAATGAATATGCTTATGATGATGCTATTGAGAGTATTGACATAAAGGCTAAATGTAATGATGAATGCTTAACTTGGATTGTTGCTATAGGTTGCTTTCCTTGATATGACTTGTTAAATGTGAATGTTGCTTGTCTATGAGCATTAACTAAAGATGAGAATAAAAAATTGTAAGTATATCTATGGTGGCCTAAAAGTGGTACTTAGTGTAGATGAGATTATGGGATCTTTATCTATACATTGCACAAGTATAACTTAGGGTTACCTATGAGATGGTTCTATAATGTTATAATGATATATATGACAAACATGCTTGTGACTTGTGTTTTACACTAAAAGTGCATGATGATTCTCAAACTTAGTAAATTCATGCTTTTCAACTAAAATGTCCTTTCAAGCATGTTTTCAAGGATTTTTATGCATGGTTATCATACTTAGTGCATTTTTGTACTAACCCATATTTTCTATATTTTTCACAAAGTGTAGGTTCCGGTTCTTAAGGTGATTCTCTATTGGTTCAATCTTGGATCGATTATTCTTCTAGCTTGTGGTGAGTCCTCAAGATTCAAGGAAGTATGATTCATTAGTAGTTTCATTCTAGTACTTTGATTTTTGGATTTTTGTTGAGAGGGTTGTGACCCTATTGTTGATTCAAATATTGTATTAGATGGCTAATTGAGACAAGTTAGACTTCCGCTTGCTTTTATAAAATACGTCAATTGTATGGATAAAAGTTTTTAAATTTCCACACCATTTTCTATTATCTTATGTTATGATATGCTATGAGGCTTGTATGAGGCTTTTTGGAGTCTTGTATGTCGTGTCACATCTAGGGGGTACTCCTGGGTCGTGACAACAATGCTTCAAATTCTGCTTCATCGAGGTTTACTCCACCAACACCCACAACATAAACACTCTTTGTACCAACACCCATAACATTTTTAGCCAGGATATCAAGCTGGGTCATCATTTTGACCATGTTTTGGTCTCTCTTTCCATCCTTTTCAATCTGCTCTTTTTGTCATTCTAAAATTGAGAGGAGAGACTTGGTCTTCACGAGTGTACCATGCCCTATTGATCTTGGTCATGCAATCAAGGAGTTGAGATGCTACTTCATAGGGTTGTTGCATTATACCACCGAGAACAAGTTTGATCAGCAACTCTTTTATTTGTTCACTGAGTTGAGGCTCATATAGAACTATTCTAGCAACACATTATTTGGAAGTCCATGAGTTGGGCATTGAATCACCAACTTCTTAAACCTCAGCCATGTCTCATGGATTGGTTCACCTTCCAAGCGTTTAAAACCTTGGATGCTATCTCTGAGTATCATCATCTTCGATGAGGGGAAGAATCTCACTTGGAATACTGTGATCAGCTCATCCCAAGAGGTGATGGAGTCCCTTGGTATCTTAGACAACCTGAGACAGACTGATTGTTGCGATATGTTCTTAAATGAGAATGGACTACAAACGTCCACGAAGTTCCAAATATGATCATGTAGATCCTTATGAGACAGCCCCCCAAATAATTCCTTCAATTGTAATAGCTGAAGCATTATGCTAGTGATGTGAAAAACAACGTTTCCTTCAATCGGAGGTAGACGAATAACACCAACACCACCCAATTGGATTGGGTCAATAACATTTGGGCCATTTACATCATTGAGGTTCCCAATATAATCTTGGTGGCCCACTTGGCTACAATTATTCCCGTTTACGCTCATCTCTTCCTCTGTTTAGCACAAGCAACACAAAACAAAAACCAAAGTAAGTCGATTCAACTATTGCCACAAAGATCACAATTCAACTTCATTAAAATAATTTTTAAAACAATACCACTCCCAGTAGCGGCACCATTTTGATTAACATTTCAAGCATATCTCATCCGATTCTAGGTGAAAACGATCGTTAAGCAGTATAAAACCCAACGAAGAGTTGAGGTCAAACCCACAATGAGCGGTACGTGTTCATAGTTACGTTATGAAGTACAAATGTGATCTAAATAGTTAAAGGAATAGAAATTATCTAAAAAAACAAGTAAACAAGTCAAATGGGTGACAAAAAATGTCAGATGGAGGATTTTTGGTTTGCAATTATCAACTACAACGCAATCAAACAATGATAAAATGACACTATGGAGAGGAATTCTCGGGATGTGATCGATTATAGGCAAATTTTTCTACATGGGTAATTGAAACTACTAGTGAATAGCTAAATATTAGTAGGTAGGCTAGACTATGAGTGAAATAACCTTCTCTCGAACAACTATCCCGCTTCAAGCGATTTCTTTCAAACATCAACAAGCGTAGCAATTAAGAATAACTCACACCTTAATTCATCCACTCTCTCAAGCTAGATGGGTAGGATTGGATTTAGAATTCACTCTCTCGAGCTGAACCCATATCAACCCAATACTTACAAACCATTAATCACAAGCCTTAGTCCCAAAACTTCTCTCTCGAGCAAGTTAAGAACACAAAATTAAAACTATATTTGCAACTACAATTCATAAATTAAACTTCAGCTAGTGATTAAATCCACTTCAATATTGCATTTAAACTAGTAATTAACAATACGCATAAGCTAATTCAACCCATAATCAGATGATCACACCCCAAGAATAGCCAAACATCATAAAAAGATAAAAATAATTACCAAATTGATTATTCATCAACTGGGTAAGAGTATTCAAGCCTTTACAATGTTCCAATTTGAAGAAAATTAGTAACTCACTTGTGAAATCTCCGAATTGAGTCTCAAAATGTCTTCAAGTCTGCTAGTCTCAAACTTCAAAAGAAAAACTATTCTAAATGGTAGCAAGCTCCTCCATTTACAGTTTAAAATTCAATTTATAGTTGCCAAAAATTAGCCACGAAGGGCCATTAGGTGAGTTAAGTCGGGTTCACCGAGTGGTTCAGCGAATCGCCCTTTTCTCTCTTCTATCGCTGTTGTGCATTGGCTCTCAGCATCATCAAGTCCTGTAACTTTGGGCGATTAATCTTGTCATCGTAGAACTGATCGGCGATTCGCCAACTGCCCATTTCCTGTCGCCGACTTGATTTTCTTCCCTCAAGGCTGGCACATTGGAACTTTAGGTGGAATGAAGAGCCACTTGGCGAGTCGCCGAGTGGTTTTGGCGATCAACATGCTCGCCTTTCTCCACTTCTTCAGCTTGTTTTGTTCCTTTTTGTCTGTTAGTGTCCTTGCTTTGCTCCTTAATCCACATACCTGAAAATCAAGGTTTTAACATCAGTTTATAGCATAAATTAGGCATTTGAGGACACTAAAACTATCAAAACAAAGCCCTAAATGAGTCCAAATCTAGGACTCATCAAGTGGTTACAATCTTCTTTGCTGGAGTTGCATTCATCTTGGCTGATGGAGTTTGAGTTAAATTACTAAAACTTGGAGGCTTTATTTCAAGATTAGATAAATCCTCTACAAATCTTGAACTCTTTCTAGGTGTATGATGAACTTTTGATTCTTCAGCATGTTTGTTTGAGAATCAAAAATTTTGATTCATTGTATACAAAATCTGCGGCAATTTCTATTTGAATAGAGAAGAATAATAATGAAGAAGTTGGAAGAGAAAGAGTAATCATGGGTGGAAAGAGAACTGTGAGTATGTGAGACTCTTTCTTGAAAGATGTAATTGATAATATCAACTTATTCTCTCTAGTAATTTTCTCTTTCTCTCACCTATTAATATTATATAATTTAATTAGTAAAATAAAATTAGTTTATCTATAAATTAAAACTGATCAGTTAATACTTGTAATTAAAACTTTATAAGTAGTAATAAAAATAAGTACATATAAAGACTACAATATTAGTCCTTAAATATATATGTGGAGTGATTTTTTCTTAGAAAATTTAAGGCTATTCACAATATTATATAACAACATTAAATTAAAATTAAAATTGTGATTTTAAAATATATGATGCAATTTCTAATTTTCAATTTAAACTTTTTTTTTTTAATTTGAATTTCAAGATAACTATAACTACAAATAATATGCTTTAGCAGATAAAGTTTAAATCAACTGTCTCTCATTCACATCCATATGTTTTTTAATATAATTAAAATTAAAATTTAATATATCCAGTACATACATTGAGTAAATCTAATATAGCGGTTGTATTTCATATTTTTACACAAAATTTATACAATAAATAATATTTTGAATCTTTTAATTTTGAATAAAACATATATAAAATGTATCAATAATTTATTTAGTCTTATGATATCAGATATTTCATATGGAATATTGTAATTAATAAATTGTTAACATAATTTTATTATTCAAATGATATAAAAAGAATAAAGTACAAACAAGTAAAATTATTTGAAGTATTTGATGTTTGATCAAGATAACATAATTATAAAATTAATAGTATCCTTAAAGAATGCCAACTTAATATATTATAAAATTAAAAGAGTAGCTAATATATATATATATATATATATATATATATATATATATATATATATTATAACATGTTAATACAATAAATTAAAGGGGAACTTTCGTGTATAGCCACTCAAAAATAGCTTAATTATGCTCCATAACTATAGTTTGCTAATTATGATTAGTAGCTACATGTTATAGGGAAGATAGTGACGAGAGAGATTGGGAGAGAGAGAACAGAGGCAAGCAAGAGAGGGAAGAGAGTGGGAGAGAGGTGAATTGTATATGTATATCGGTTAGATAATTGTGTCTATGTGATTGATATACATATGTATTTGTATATCTAGCAAGCAAGATTGGGAGAGAGAGGAGAGAGGTGAATGAGATTGGTAGAGAGAGGAGAGAGGAGAGCGAGAGAGTGCAATAACTTGTATAATTCGTAGGTAAGTTTATATAATTCACGTGTTTTTGTATAATTGAGTAATACAAATTTTGGAATTATACAAATATGATAAAACTCGAAATAACGAATTGATACAAACATAAACATATAAACTTTAAACAGTTATACAAATTACATTATAAAAATTATATTATAAAAGTTTGAAAACTACACGTTTATACAGACTTGAAAAAGTTATACAAAAAAGTATTGAATGTATATAGTTATAAAAATGAAAAACCAAAGGAAATCATCGTCATATACAAATACAAATCATCACATACATATACAAATCAAACGAAGAATTGTTAGTTGTGAATTATACAAATGTGGCGAATTATATAAACGTGGCTAATTATACAAATTCGAAGTCAACCCACGTAATTAATGATTAATGTTAGTCGTGAGTAGTAATTATAGCAAACTATAGCTATGATGATTAATTAAGTAGTATAAATTTGCTTAACCACGTAATTTTACCTAAATTAAATTGGGTACTAATAATATTAAATTTAGTATGCTCAAATAAATAAGTTAATAATTTGTATTATATAATAATAATAATAAATTAAATATATTACTAAGTGCATAATACATTTTGTTAGTTATTTTTAATTATAAAATTATTACATTTTAAATTATCCGCACAATGCGTGGCCATGTATATTAGTATAAATAATAGTGCAGACAAATAATACTTAAATGTATATTAGTATAAATAATAGTGCAGATAAATAATATTTGAATCGTGCTGGGCACTGTCCTAAAAAACTATTTCAACAGTGTAAAATATTTTCCCATAATTAAAAAAGTCTTTCCCATATAAATAGAAGATAAAAAATCAATAAATTAATTAACATCACCAAGTTATTAGGAGAATAAAGTAACAAAGCCAAAAATTTAATTAACTAAAGAAGCTAAAAGAGAGAGAGAGAGAGACAGAACGAGGGTGAGAAGAGGGAGCAAGAAAGTATTGTAGTATTTTTGTGATGATTATTATCAATTGGAGAGATGCTAATTTATAGGCTAGAAGAATTGCCTTCTCTTTGACTAGTGTCAAGGGAGAGGGAGGTGGCATAAGCAATGGCATACTGCTACCAAGTATTTCATTGTTGCCATTTTCCCAAGAAAGAGAACTTAAACACATTATTTACTTGGCTTGTCAACTACATATTAAAAATAGTTCTTTTAGGCCCTGTTTGGAAAGTCATTTGATAATTGGAATTGGTGTAATTATTAAGATAGTAATTATCAGTTTAGTAATTACACTGTTTAATAATTATATTGACCTGTTTGGTTGTCACAGTGTAATTACACATGTCATGTTTGGATGTCACAGTGTAATTACACTTGTTCTGTTTGGATGCACAATTGCAATCATAAAATTATATTAGATTTAAAATTTATACTAGACAAATAAAAAACTTTATAAATGACATTAAATTAAATATTTAAGATATATATATATAAAACTATATTAATTAAAAATAAACATATATTCTTTAACTAATATTATGAAAAAATAATTGATTTACATCGTTTCAAATTAATATATTTCAATTGAATGGATCATAAAAACTAAAAGTATGAAGTTTCTATGAACATCGTGAAATGCATGTTTGATAAAAAGATTAATATATAAATAAAATGCCATAAATTACTAAATGTTTGACAAAATGATAATATCAAGTCTAATTAAAAGATGACGTGCAAGGTTGAGAACAAGAAGAAAATGAAATATTATAATATAAAATAAAAAAATTAACTTTTAGAATAGTTATAAAATATAAGAATTTAAAACAATAGAATTAAAAAAATTAAAAAAAGAAATAAGTAATCAGCTGGTAATTACACCATGTAATTACCAACAATTCACAGCCTTTGCCTGTGAATTGTAGAGTGTAATTACCCCCTGCCAATTACACCAATTACCTGCTGATCAAGTAATTACCTGTCCAACCAAACAAGACAGAAAGTGTAATTACACCCTATTACACCAAATTCAATTACTAGGGTTTCCTTTCAAACAGGCCTTTAATAATTCTTTTGAAATAAAACATTTTCCTTGCAATCCCCCACATATTTCAAAAGAATTTATACGAAGAAAATTATAACTTGATGAATTTTCATGGACAAAATGCAATAGATTTGGTATCTTTTGGACTATGAACCAAACTTAGATCGATAAAATTTAACTTAAATACAATATTTCTATGAATCAATAGCTTTTATTGTAAGACAGAGACTTTATCAAACACATTTTGACCTCAGTAATTTTGATGTTCAACGCGGTTTTGTGCGAATAGGCCATGCGCATGCCTGGTATTCAAGAGAGCTATAGAGACTAGGACAAAGTCTTATAGGAGCGGCCACACTCCACTTCTCATATAGGTGAGTTCATCAAGTGTATATTACTTTAAATACACCATCCTTAATTAAGGACTATGAATTCATTAATAGTTAATAACTCATCCCTCATTTTAAGTAGCAGTTCAAGCACTCTCAGTTAGTGCGTAATGTCAATATTGACTTGTTATTACCCACATGAACCTACTTCACGGGATATCCAATCACATAGGTTGGGTTACCATATCTATTGACAATCACATTGGCCTTAAACCCATCTCTATTGAGGTTTGAAGAATTAATTTTCTTCCCATATGTTTAGTCAGTGAGTTGGCCAAATTCAATTCTTACTTCAAATAATCAATTGCAATTATCCCATCTCTCAACAGCTACTTAATGACATCATGGCTCAATTTCATGTGTATGCTCTTACAATTATAAGATTTATTCTTTGCAATAACAATTGCAGCTTGACAATCACAGTGTACATACACATGAGGTAATTCATCCTTTATTAAAAGGATATTCACTAAGAAATTTCTTAGCTACTCAGCCTTAGAACCAATATGCTCTAGAGCTACAAACTCTAACTCCATAGTCGATCTACCAATGATCGTTTGTTTAGGTGATTTTCAGAATATTGCACAATCACTTAAGGTAAACACATATTCACTAGTGGATTTTGTCTCATCTGAATAAGAGATCCATGTTGCATCACAATACCCTTCTAAAGTAGTAGGAAATCCACTATACATGATATCATAATTCGTGGTTCCTCTCAAAATATTTCATTAGTCTATTTACTCCACACCAATGTTTTTTATTGGGATTATAAGTATATCTACTTAATCTACACACAACATAGACAATATTAGGCCTAATGAAATTTAATAAATGCATTAGACTTTCAATAATTTGAGCATATTTAGACTGAGTATATTTAGATTGAGCATATTTAGATTGAGCAATTGGGCTACCATTGCTTTTTTCAATTGAGAGTTAGCATCATAAGAAGTGCTATAGGTGTCACCTCGAAACATTCAAACTTTTTGAGAAATCTTTTCACATAATGTTTTTGTGAAAACATTATACCATCTTCATTCCTTATAACTTTGACTCCCAATATCATATTTAATTCATCCGGATCTTTCATATCAAAATTAGTAGACAAAATTACTTTGGTGCTTTTCACGATATTTAAACTAGTACCAAATATAAGCATGTCATCAACATATAAACATATTATTACATAATCATTGTTTACCATTTTAGTATAAACACACTTATCCCCTTCAACAGAAGAAAAATTGTCTCTCAGTAACACTTGATCTAATTTTTCATGCCAATGTTAGAAGCTTGTTTTAGACCATAAAGAGATTTAATTAACTTACAAACTTTATTTTCTAGTCTAGGTTTAATACATCATTTAGATTGAACCATATAAATTTCTTCTTCTAAATCACCATTTAAGAAAGCTGATTTTACATCCATTTGGTGAATAAAAAGCTTGTAAATTGATGCTAAGGCAATTAAAATTCGAATACAGGAAATTCTAGTCACTGGTACAAATGTATCAAAATAATCAATATTTATTTTTGAGAAAATCCTTTTGTTACTAACCGGACTTTATATTTATCTATAGATCCATTAGGATTAAGTTTATTCTTAAAAATTCATGTATTATTTTTCATCATTTTCAATTTCAATTTTTATTGTCACTTTCCAAAAAATAGCATCAGAAGAAGATATAACTTCAAAATAATTTAATGGTTCATTATCAACAAGAAAAGTTTGAAAATCATTTCCATAAGAGAAATATTCTTTTCTTGGACTTTTGATCCTTCGCTGTTACTTAATATTAGAGGTATTATCATTATTTCTTTCAACATGTAGATGGAAAATTTTATTACACAGTGGAAAAATATGTTTGAAAAATTAAGCATTTTTTGACTCAATAATAGTATTGCAATCAAGCACATTCTTTTTCCAAAAAAAAAATCTATATGCAACACTATGTTTAGAATATCCAATAGGCATGGAATCAACATATTTATGATCTTTTTTCTCTTCTTAGGTTCAGGAAACAAAACTTTAGCAAGACACGCCTACACTTTTAAATATTTCAAATTAGGTTTATAACCTTTCAACAATTCGTAAGGAGTTCTGTTAGTTCTTTTATGAGAAATTCTATTTTGTAAGTGACATGCAGATAATATAGCTTCACCCCACAAATTATCAGTAGCATTAGAACTAATTAACATGGAATTCATCATTTTCTTATAAGTTCTATTTTTCATTTCAGCTACTCCATTAAACTCAGCTGAATAAAGCGGGATTACTTCATGAATAATCTTTTTTTCACGAAAAATATTTAAAGATATATATTCTTCACCTCTATCAGATCTTATTATCTTGATTTCCTACTAAGTTGATTTTCAACCCCATACTTATAAGCAATAAAAACATCAAATGCATCATCTTTATTTCTAAGCAAATACAACTTAGTAAATCTGAAAAATCATTAATAAAAGTCACATAATATCTTTTACCCCCTCTAGTCATAGTTTGTTTCGAATCACCCAAATCACTGTAAATTAAATATAATAACTCAGTTTCTCTATTTACCAAAAAACTTGATTTTTTAGTAATTTTAGCTTCAACACATATTTCACATTTATCAAAATTATTTGAGTCTAAATCAGGTATTAAATCAAGAGACCACTTTTTTTTTTTTTTTTAATTTTTTTTTTTTTTATATAAGAGACATTAACATGTCCTAATCTAGCATGCCATAAAGAAATAGACTCAGTCATATAAACAGAAGTAGATGCATTTCTACTAAAATTATCACAAATATTAAGCACATAAGCCATAGTTACAAAATTTTTTGCCAACAAAAATATTATTTTAAGTCAATATGACCTCATTATCTTTAAAAGAAACCTTCACTCCACCTTTTCCTAACAATCCCACAGAAATCAAATCGATTCAAATATCAAGAACATGCAATACATCACTCAATGTCAAGGTTTTACCAAATGTGGAGAAGAACTTTTCCTTTTCCAAGAACTTTAACTGTTCTTGAGTCAGCAAAATAAATAATTTCTTCTCCTTTCTCTACTTGGGTGTATGACACAACAAATATGCTTTGTAGCACTAGAATCTATCACCCGATTTCTCACATTGGCCTCAACATTTTTATTTGAAATGACCGCAATAATCATTTCATTCGTTTTAGTCAAATTATTTATTTTTAGCTTAGCGGAATTGTCATTTTGTTTTAATATTCTTTTGCATTGAAATGTATTTTTCATGAAGGTTTTATTTTTAGCATTGAATTTGTAACCATGTCTATTTACATACCTGTACTTTTCTTTACCATAAGCTTCCGGCAGAATGACATGAACAGTAGCAGTTAGGGTAGCACCAACATCAGTATCATCAATAATTTCAAGACACATATTATATGCACTGGTTTCTTAGATTGTTGGGGAATAATTAAATATCATAACAATAATAATATAACTTATTATTTAGAAAAATAATAGTCCTGAAAATTAAATAAATATTACTATGATGATATATAAATAATAGTACAGACAATTAATAGTTGAGTTGTGCTGGACACTGTACTAAGAAACTATTTCAACGGTACTGTGAAATATTCCCCAAGATTAAACAAGTCTTACCTATTTAAATAGAGGATACAACAATCAGCAAATTAATTAACATGGGCAAGTTATTAGAGTGAAATAAAGTACAAAACCAAAGATTTAATTATCTAAAGAAGCTAACAGAGAGAGAGAGAGAGATAGAACGAGGGTGAGAAGAGGGAGCAAGAAAGTATTGTAATATTTTTCTGATGATTATTATGAGGTGCTATTTTATAGACTAGAAGAATTTCCTTCTCTTTAACAAGTGTCAAGGATAGGGATGTCAATGGGACGGAGCAGATGCAGGCTGGGTGGGTTTAAGGCGGGGCGGGTTTAAGAATGTGCGGGGCTGGTTGAAGTGGGTTATTTTTTAAAAATTAATGTGGGGTGGGGTGGGTTGCAGGTATATATGATTTCATGTGGGTTCAAACTTAATTTTAACTTCTTACATGTTATAAGAGTGATAAACCATTATTTATTAAAATAATTTCTTTACGTAAACTGTTTTGAATGGCTAAGAAACTAGAAAGAAGAAAAAATTATTTCACTACATGCATTTAATAGTTTGTAATTACATCAAATGTAACCAATTCAAATCTACCAAAAAAAAAATATTGCTGACATATCTAAAAGAGTTATAAAACATTGTAATGTTAAAATAATACTATAACATGTTAATTTTAGCGATTAAAAACTAATAAAATTTTAATTTCTTAAATTGAAAACTTACTGAGCCTATTATTTGAAATGTTTTTTACAAAATATGTGGGATGGGACAGGGCGGGTTGAAAACAACAAAATATGTTATGTGGGGCGGAACGGAGCGGGTTGAAATCTTAGTTGGTTTAAATGGGTTTGCCCTGCAGCTGCCCCACCCCGCGCCACCCCGCCCCATTGCCCTCCCTAGTCAAGGGAGGTGGCAAAAGCAATGGCATACTACCACCAAGTATTTCATTGTTGCCATTTTCCCAAGAAAGAAAATTTGTTAAACACATCAACTTGACTTTTCAAATACATATTTAAAAAATTTCTTTAGGAATAAAATATTTTCCTTACATTCAACATGACGAGATAGATTATATAGACATAGCAGGTAAATATGTGTATGAGAGAGAGAGAGAGAGATGTGTATAAAAGGGTTTATTGGGGGTTGTTGAGGGGGCGTGGGATTGGGTGGGTAGGCGTAGTTAGACCAATTTCCTTGCCATTATTTTACGAAAAGTAGGAATAGAAGGAGTTGCATGTTTCTTTTACCCCATCTCTCAGTAGAAGAATTAAGTGAGGGTGCCTCTTACCAATTCAATCAATTGTTCTTTTTATCTTGTGTTCTCCCAATCACACATTTTATTCGAGAAAGGCCTAAGTTTAATTAATAAATGCATCGATCCTCTGTCCCTAGATTAATATTTGCATTAAGAATTTGCATTATGTACTGTGAGGTAATGTATGTTATAATAAATTAATTATTATAACTCCTTTTCAACTGATGAAGCTACTACCAATCAGGCTGTATGGATGCTAATCTTGACTTGGTAGGAGGATATGACAGGTGTATTTTTTAATCATATAGAGTACTCAATTGGTGTAACAACTTAACAACCATAAGGGATGAAAATCAGCATGTCATTATCAAAAGTATCTGACTTATGCTTACACATGGGAAAGTCATGTTTATGCACATATGTATATAATAAATGTCCAATTGAGTGAAAGTAGTAGTTGTCCTTAATTCTTTAATATCATCATACTGACTGGTTCCTAAAACATGGCCAGCTAGTTTAAAGGTTTTGTTGGAGGTAGCAACCCCAACAACATATATATATATATATATATTGTTGTGGAGGAAATATTAATTCAGTGTTCAACAAATGAGTGGGAGAACCTTGGTCTTGATATTGTCCCTTTGGGCTGTCCTTACTATCGTCACCCCTATCCTTGTCCGCCTCTCTGCTTCTGCCACAGCAAATGGCGAATTTTTCGTCATCACACACACTAGTAAGGGATCGGATCCATGTTTTTTCTTTCCTTACCAAACAACAAGCTAAATACGTTGATATTAACGATTCTTCGATGTGCAGGTGAGCTAATAAAGGCCGAGAAAGTGATGGGGTTGCTGGCCAGAAGGGCGCTTGTTGCAGCACCATGAAACAAACGCCATTTAATTTTGAGGTTGAAGACATTAATTATTCGTCGCTGCATTTCCGGTTGTTTTAGACACGAACGTTAATGCCTAGGTTTTCATCTGTATAGAAAATATTATATATATCTGCAAGTGTACATACCAAAAGTTCCCTTTATTTTAAAAAAAAATAAATACACATATTGAAATTGCTACTTTCTTCTAAATTTGCCTTTTTCTTTTGCAAGTTAAAATAAAGATTTATAAACCTTGAGCAATAAAGAAACTATTTGACTGCTTAGCTTTTGCTTACGCATACTCGGTAATATAGCCCCGTAACTTCGGAAGAAAGATGCCACCTCGGGCAAAAAAATAAGCTAAAATTTCAAGGTAGACAAATTTTGAATCGAAACCAAAGGTGTATGAACCCTTGCGTCTTGCCCTTTATCCCAAAAAAAGGGCTCATGTGCCTTTTTCCCTTTGTTTTATTTACTATTTTGAAATTTTGCCAATTATTTTTTGCCCTTTTGTTTTTTACATTCTTGCTTCTCCCATTAAATTTACTAATTCATATAATAGTAATCTTTCGGTCTAAGCTTATTAGATGTTTTCCCGTTGTTATGGTTGACTTTCTTCCTTTTATTAATTTCACTAGAAAATTCCTTTCACCTGCCCATAAATATATATTGGGACAACTAACACATTGATAATAGTAACCTAACGCCTTTTCGCCGTCCTGAGTAAACTATTTTAATTTTTATAAATAAACTAAATAAAGGTGTCTTAATCTGGTTAGATGAATGGTACTACTCCTTCTGATTCATATTATTAAGTGAACTGGTGGGATATAACACTTCTTAAGAAAAATATATAAGGAGTTGTTTGATAGTTGGTTAGTGTTATTGCATGTAGAGATGTCAAAATGAGCTCAAATATAAGTAACCTGTCCAATCTGTCCAAATTCTGTGGGTTGGATTCAATATAATTTGAATTGAGTTCAATCTCAAACCATTCAAGCCTTAGCCTATTTTTAAAGAATTTTCAATCGAGCCCAATTTTAATATCCAATTTCAACCCATTATAAGCCTCTTTATTTGCATTAATGTTCATATTGAAAAGGTATAAATTACTATCTATTTTATATCTTGTAGGATTTATCTATCCATTCGTAACTTATTTTTGTTATTTTCTTGAGTTGTAATTCCAATTGTTGTTATAAAAGTTTAAAAACAATATGTTAAAATTATTGAGATTAAGCGGGTCAAATTGGTCATAACCGGTTTTTAGATCATTTGAACCCAACTCATTTGAGCCCAAAGTAAATTTGGTCGGGCCATTTTCTATTTCAACCCATTTTAATATCTCAAATTTCGACACCCCTAAATGCAAGTATTAATAATGTGTGGATTAGTTATTCCATGAAAAATTACCTAAATATACATTTTATTTTACCATATTTTCTAAAATTTTCTACCATTTAAAAAAAAATTCAAAAATTTCTCTCAGATACATCACTCCCCTCTCGCTGATACATCCCTATTCCCCCTCTCGAATACATCCCTCTGATCCCCTTTCGGATACATTCCTATCCCCCTCTGATACATCCCTCCCCTATGTATCTGAGGGAATACATCCCTCCCCCATGTATCAGATGTCCTATCCCCTCTATAATACATTCCTATCCCCTTTATGATACATCCCTCCCCTCTCAGATACATCCATCCCTTATGTATCTGAAAGTCCAGTAATTTATCCGAAATTCATAAATATTTAGGAATTTTTGTAATTTGAAAAAGAGTAGGGAGATAATGTAATTAGCTCTTAACACTATGAGATTTATGTAAATTATACATTATTTTATGCATGAATTAGTTATTCTAGCGTGCACAGAATAATACATAAATTCTCTCATAACTTATATATGTCTTAGTTATGAAGATTTCTCTATTAAATTGTTAACCAAACGTCGTATTAATTTTATAAATGAACAACTTATTTCCTATCTACCTACCAAATATCGTATAAGTTAGATGAAAATTAATACATGAATAACTTGTTTCTACCCAACTATGAACCGCTCCTTAAGGACATAAAATTAAAAGTTACTCATTATTACCATTTTGATGGGATTGGATCCTGTCCAGTAGGCATCCCTTCCAGTTTGTCCAATGGGCCTTTAAAATGCTTACAGGTGTACACTTAAATGTTGAATGGACTGGATTAATTTTATTAATTAAAACCTTCTAACCACAGTTAATAACCTCTCTCTCCCTTCATCTCTAATGATGCCAAGGTAAATGCTTTTCTCCGTAAGGCAAAGACTCATTTTGTTGGTGTTACCAAATCTCTTGAGAGGAAATAACACAAAAAGCAATGGATATATTCATGTTGTGAAATTTCAGGAATTCGAGTGGCATAGACTTAAATTAACAGCAGTGGACTGCTGCAGCCGACACCATGTGTTTCTCTCAATCTCCACGTCTTCTATCTAATTTCTTGTTAATCAACTAACATTGCCGTCAACCATTAAACCACCATCTCCGCCTAAAGAACCCACTTTCAATTTGCTCTATTCTTGAGTTCCATTCTTCCATTCACTAAGCAGTTAATGGGTCAATCCAAATACGCTGACTTAGTTTCCAATTTTCCTCAATATTGAACAATTTGATGATTTCAACATAGTCATTATAAGTGTGCAGCTTGAGGTTTTTCTAAACTAGCAAATCTTTAATTTGGTATAGGGTTTTATATGTGCAATTATATTCTAATTTATAAGAAAAATAAAGTGAGGATTTGGCAATCGGAATCGGGCTCATCAGAGCTGCCATACCTGCTTGTTCTTTGGTGTAGGCTAAATTGATAAATAGTCTAACCATGAGAGATGAAGGGAGAGAGGTTATTAATTGTGGTTAGAAGATTTTAATTAATAAAATTAATTCAGTCCATTCAACATTTAAGTGTACATGTGTAAGCATTTTAAAGTCCCATTGGACAAGCTGGAGGGGATGCCTACTGGACAGGATGTAATCCCCATTTTGTTTATCCAAAAACTATTGACCTTGAAATTATAAATTAGGTAGAAACCTCATTAAAAAAAAATTAATTTATGAAAAGGCCTCAACAATTGTCATAAACTTTAAATTTACTTATTTTGAACTATAACAAAAAAATCTCACAATTCACACTAGAGACAGTTATAATTTGGACCATTAGAAACAAATAGTTGGTTTGCTTTATTTCAATTATGGACTGGCTACAGGAAACATAAATCGAATATAATTGACCGTATCACAATCGAATTGTCTTATTAATGTTTGCTCTGAGTCCCTGGTCCGTTCACTCTTAAAAGATAAAATGTTGTCATACATCGAGTCGTGAATCTAAGGGGATTTACACAAAAAAAAAAAAAAAAAAAATTAAAAAAATACAAATAATTATATTGTTAACAAATATAACTAGAGAATATTTATGAGAAAATTTAATAAATGACACAGTTAAGAGTGAATATTACTAATCTTAACACTACTTTTTAGTTTTCAGCATATAATATTAGATTTCTAACAATACCTAACAAATAATAAATTAATTAAGAAATGAAAAAATGTAAAATGAATTAAAATAATTCTTAATCAATTAAATAACAATATATTTTCCCTTAAATGACAAAATATATCAATCCTTGATTTTCTTCATTTAATTGGACAGTATTTTGGTTGTTATTAATCTCCTAATTAATAGTAATAATCTCCTATTTTAGTTTTCTTTCCTCCTTCTTTCTAGGATCTTTTTATTGTTTTAAAAACTGATATCATGTTTTATTTTTTTTATTTGAAAATCGTTTTGTTTAAATTAGTATTCTTATTTCTTAAATATGTTTTATTTTTGAAATCTCTCCTTAATAGTCTCACACAATTTTCTCCCTTAATATATCCACATTATTTTTTCTTTTAACTTTTTCATGCACACTTTATTTCCTTCTTCTTTCCTATTTATCTTCACTACAAATTATATGCTTTCATCTAGGGTTGTGCAAAATCGAACCGAAACTGAAAATCCAAATTGACAATTTGGTTAATAGGTCAATGTTTCGGGTTATGGCTTAACGGTTCAGGTCTCGGTGTACTATAAAATTCTTATCGACTTATCAATTAGGTCTCGATTTGACCATATTTCTAATCGGTTGTTCCGATAACCCGATAAGAAGTTTAATTAATTACATTTATATCACTTAAGTCCTTAGACACTTTTAGCCTTTAGGTCTACCCTTTAGTTTTCAGACTCTTTACAGTGACTTTATGGTTGACACTCAAATTTCACAATAATATTTCAAAGTTGCGATATCACTCATTAATTCACTGTCACTGCTCCCACGCCGGCAATTATATTGAATATCATTCTCTAAGTGTCTAAATTGAGGTTCAAATGGTTGGTTCCTTTACTTTAACTCTTTGTTTTTATCTTCTCATTACAATGATTGAGTCACTGAGATATACCTACAATATTGCAATACTACAATCTGCAATGAAAAAGTTTTTATTAGTAATGATCTTATGATCATTAATGGTTTTCATTAGTAGTGTTGTAATGGTTTATCTTTATAGTTCATATCAAAATTGGCTTGGTTGTTATGAGGAATCCTTTCGAGTTTGTCAGTTTGGGCAATATTGACATCTCTATCCAGGTTAATATGGAATTTTATTAAGTGTTATGTAGTAATGGACTAACATGAAAAAGTTCATCAATGACTACTAGCTAGTATAATTACTGATTAGTCCATTAGTAATTCTCAGTTAAAATTGTGTGAATTGTTAACGGTTAACTCGATAACCGAACCGATAACGATCACTAATCGATAATTGATATCTTAACAATTTCATAATAGTTTAGCATGATTACAAATCAATAATAAATAACTAAAATCGATAAATTCCAAAACCGAACCGAACCGACCGATACACAACCCTACTTTCATCTATGATATTTAAATTTATTTTTATATAAATTTTGAAAAGTAAAATATTTTTTTCTCTTTTTTTTCCCAGTATGAAATAGGGTACAGTTCATTCAATATTGATTCAATAGGGAAATACATAATATAAATTCTTAATTAAAACAAGTATGATAGTGTATGAAATTGGCATACAAATCAATATAACCTAAATTGAACATTACAGTTCATAGATATCAGTTTGCACACCTATTTCATACACTAAAATAGTTACTAACATATAAAATTTGGTAATCACTAGTTTGCATACCAATTTTTACAGACATTATATACATATATTACATACATGAAACCACTTTATAAACCAAATTCATTCATTAGATAATCTAAAGTATATCCTCTAAATTCAATATTACAATCTATAAATAATACTTATACCAATTATATACACTCCATTATATACAATAAATAAATAAATAGACTTGACAAAGAGTAGACTTTTTTGGTATGCGTGGTCCACCAAATTCGCTCTTTGCTTGAGAATCTCTTCAGATCGGCAAAACCCTTCATATTTGTGTATGAAGATCATCAGGTATACATCTTTCTAGCCTGAAATATTATATATATTTGTTACAAACTATAAACTGTGAGAACATACACAAATATATACCAAATTCGTACTAACTTCATGCCAAAATATATACAAGGAGTATATCAATTTCATACCAATATATATATATATATATACACACACACAAAGTATATCAATTTCAAATCAGTTTCATGAAATAAAATTGTTATTTGATACAAACTATGAACAGTGAGAACAAGCACAAAAATATACCAAATTCATGCCAACTTCATGCCAAGTGTATATACACAATATCTCAATTTCATGAAATATAATTTTTATTTGATACCAACTATAACCATTGACAACATACAAAACATATACCAAAATTATACCAGCTTCATGCAAAATATATACACACAGTATACCAATATTATATTAATTTAATTCAAATTGTGAACACTCTATTTATACATACAATTTACCAATTTTATGCCATCTATAAAGACAAAATACATTTTGTAGAAACAAAAAGTATACTCTATATATACATTAACAAGGTCAGGTCACATCTCATTATGCCAATGAATATAAATATAGATATTCAAGTTTCAACATGTGTGGTTCACAAATATACCAAATTCATACAAATTTTATGCCAACATAGAATTCAAATTCAAGACCGTCCCACTCCTATAAATTACTTTATAGCATAAACAGATTCTGTCATGAAAATATGTGATTCACAGTGAGTTTTATTTTGTTTAAATTTGTTCACGTTCAGCACCACAACCTTCTTTATGCGGGGACATGAGATTACTATTGGAGTTTGATTTTTTCTTCTACAATCTCTACTCTTTCTAAGTCTAAAAGTTTTTACTTGTTTTGCATAGGAATGGATAACAGAGTGTTATAAACAACGAAAACTTGTTGAAACAGAAACTTATCTTGTGCATCATGCTGGCAAGCCATAGAAACCTCAAGGTGTCTCTCACGAATCCATCCAAGGTTACCTCTCTCTGTCTTTGTCTCTCCTCTTGTCATGCCCTGAGGCTACTCCCAGGATGTAAACACGGGAGCTAGGATCACGAGTGACCCCAAGCTAACCCTAAAATGACATATCATAAGCATAGTAAAAGATTACTGAATAAAAATATACTATGCGGAAGCTTAAAACCATTACTAGCTAAAAGTGGGGAATGCCCAATACTGATCTGAATATATAAAAGACTATGAGTTTAATAACAACTGGAATATCAAAATCAACTAAAGCTGAATCTAAACTATGTCTGAAATAAAGCCTCTACTAACTAGAAATTCTGGGACATGCCCCAGCTAGATCTAGCAAATACTAAAACTAATGACTAAAATTGGAAAGATGACATATAAATCATCCTCGAAGAATGAGTACTCACCACTGATACTGCTGAACTGGAGATCTGGAACCGATCTATGCGTGATCTGGAAGCTGAGAACCTGAACCTACGTCACAAGAAGATGTAGCGCAGGGTATGCGTTAGTACTTGAAAGGTACTGAGCATGCATGATAGAGTAAAGCTGAATAATAATCATAACTGAACCAAAGCATATAATGAGCAATAATATGAGGTAAGCATGATACAGAACTGAGAATATTGAACATCATGAAATAACTGAATGCAATGACCAAGTATATAACATGCTGATGCTGAAGTCTGACTGTAACTAATAACATGGTCAATGCAATAAAATCTGACTAAACTGTGGGAGCTACTAATAACCGACATAAAACTACATAAGCTAAATGTGGAGTCTGATGTATACGCCCCATTGAGAGGACCCAATATACTATGTTAGAGGTATAGAGGCATGACTGGCGTGACACTAAAATGATGCCCACATAGGGGACTTACAACCTACAGGGGCAAGTAGTTCTGGGACTTGAGGGTGATTGACCTTAGTCGAACTCGATATTAAGTCTACTCCCAATTGATTATGTAAAGAAGCAATATTATGACTGAAATGCTAAAGTACTGGATAACTCAATTACTGACATGCAAACTTTCAGAATGCAACAATTATATATGATAATGTGGCATTCGTAAACTGAAGCATGTGTGTGTGTGTGTGTGTGTGTGTATATATATATATATATATATATATATATGATTTTACTAACCTAGCATGTGCAATTCATGAACTAAGAGAACTACATAGCTAGGGTTCTGGATTTCATGCAAGGAACGAAGCAACAACGTGATAATCTTATTTGGATCATACTAACAACTAAAACCCAACAATTTCTACATTCAAGAAACCTTAGGTCTAGATAATATCAAGGGAATCAAGATTATGACTGAATTCTAGGGACCTAATGGGTGAAAGGAACCGATTAGTGAAAGCCCACATACCCGGGGATGAATTCCACGGAGAAATCTTTCGATTTCAGGGCTGGAATTGATGAAACCTTGTTGCGTTCTTGAACTAGGGTTGCTCGACCTCTTTCTCCTCCTTACATTTTTATTTTCTATGTTTTTGATGAATGATCTGACTAGGGTAAGTTCTAATTAGTTTACTGTGCTAAAACTGACTAAAACTACGTAGTTTAGGGGTTCAACAACATAGTTTAGGGGTCCAAAACATAAGGAAAAGACCAAACAACCCCTGTCTTAACTGTTGTCGGGGGCATTGACGGACTGGATCGACGGACTGCGGATTGATCGATGGTCCGTGCTGGTCGACTGTCATTCGAGACTGAGGTTGGCAATAGGGGGCATCGATCCGCAGACTAGAACCACAGTCCATGGCCTGACCTATGGTCCCATGGGTCTAGCCATGGGTCAAGCCTTAGATGATTTTTGAGGCTGATTCTGGGGAGGGATGCAGGTGGACATCCATGGACCAATAGCACGGACCGTGGGACGCCCTACCATCCATGGGTGGCAACCATAGGTTGCACGTATAGCTTCTGAAAATCTGCATTTGGTAGTTCTAGCATACGGGGTGTTACATTATCTTCCCCTTGGGAACATTCGTCCTCGAATGAAGACAAAACTAGCTGAAATGGAGGGAAAGAGCTGTAAATCCTACCATTTAACACTGGAAACTGATTTCTGACTGAACTAAGATCCAAGGACATGCAAATACGCTGAAAATGCAAGGACAAACTAAAGGACCATGATACTAAGACTGAATCTTTGCATGAATGACTGAAGAACTGACGAGGAACTATTACCTCAAGATAGAATGGAATCGAAAGGAAAGAGGTGAGGTTACTTGACCTTTATGGCTGCTTCTGCTTCCCAAGTAGCTCCCTCTACGGACTGACTCCTCCACAAAACCTTAACCGGAGTGACTTCTTTGTTTCTCAGCCTTTGAACCTGATGATCAAGAATCTCAACTGGTACCTCCTCATAGGTGAGACTATCCTTCATAGCCACACTCTTTAATGGTGCTATGGATGCTGGATCAGCACACACTTCTTCAACAATGAAATGTGAAAGACTAGATGGACGGTTGCTAGTTTTGCGGGCAACTCTAACTCATAAGCCAATTTACCAATCATTTTTAAGAATCTTATAAGGGCCTACATATCTAGGACTGAGCTTCCCTTTCTTGCCAAATCTCATCACCTCCTTCATAAGTGACACTTTCAGGAATACCCAATCATTAACTTGGAACTCTAATTCCCTTTTCCTTACATCTCCATAGGACTTCTGGTGACTCTGGGCTGTTTTAAGTCTATCTCTAATGAGTTGCACTTTCTCCATAGCATCATGAACTGAATCTTTCCCTATCAAGGCTTCTTCACCTACTTCAAACCAACCAACTAGAGATCTATATCTATGCCCATACAATGCCTTATAAGGGGCCATCTAAATGCTGGAATGATAACTATTATTATAGGTGAACTCTATAAGAGGAAGGTGATCATCCCAACTACCCTTGAAATCAATCACACAAACTCTCAACATGTCCTCTAAGGTCTGAATGGTACGCTCTACCTGACCATCCGTCTGTGGATGAAATGCTTTGCTAAGATTAACTTGAGTACCAAGACCTTTCTGAAATGCCTTCCAGAAATGAGAGGTAAATTGAGGACCTCTATCTGAGATGATAGACAAAGGAACCCCATATAACCTGACTATCTTATTAATGTAAAGCTTGGCGTAGTCCTCCGCCGCATCTGTGGTCCTGACAGCTAAAAAGCGTGCATACTTTATGACTCTATCAACTATCACCTAAATGGAGGCATGCTATCTGCGAGTACGAGGTTATCTTGTATGAAGTCCATGTTGATCACTTCCCACTTCCAAGTAGAAATATTGATCTCTTGAGTCATACCTCTTGGTTTCTGATGTTCTACCTTGACTTGCTGACAATTGGGGCACTTAGGCACAAAATATGCTATATCCCTTTTCATGCCATTCCACCAAAAGACTTCCCGTAGTTCACGGTACATCTTAGTGGCACCTGGATGAATAGAATATCTAGAATTATGGGCTTCTGCAAGAATCTGTTGTCTCAACTCACCCACCTTAGGAACACATAATCGACCCAAATAGCGAAGCACACCATCTCCCCCTTAGGAGAAAACCTCAACTCTCTGCTGATGGACTGCACCCTTTAGTTGAAGTAATATCGGATCACTGTCTCGCTTTTCCTTAACCTCCGCTACCAATGAAGACTTTGACCTGTTCTGAACTATTACACCACCATTTGATATACTCATAAGGTGAACTCCCAAGCGAGCACTCCTGTTAACATCCTTTGCTAGTTCTTTTCTTTCTTGCTCAACATGTGCTACACTACCCATAGATAGTCTACTAAGAGCATCTGCTACCACGTTGTCCTTACCAGGATGGTAATGCACACTCATATCGTAGTTCTCAAGGAACTCAAGCCATTTCCTTTGGTGAAGATTCACCTCTTTCTGGGTGAATACATATTGAAGGCTCTTATGGTCTGTGAACACATCTACGTGAACACCATACAAGTAATGTCTCCAAATCTTAAGTGCAAACATCACTACTACAAGCTTGAGGTCATGAGTCGGGTAATTCTTCTCATGCACCTTAAGCTGTCTAGAAGCATAACCTATAACCTTATCTCGTTGCATCAACACACAACCTAGGCCGACTCTGGATGCATCACAATAGATCACATAACCATCTGAACCCTCTGGTAGAGTCAGAATAGGAGCTGTAGTCAATCTAGTTTTCAGTTCTGCAAAGCTTTTCTCATAATCATCTGACCATTGAAACATGATCTTTTTTTGAGTCAACCTAGTCAATGGAGAGGCTATGGATGAAAATCCTTCCACAAACCTTCTGTAATAACCAGCTAGACCCAAGAAACTTCTAATATCTGTAGGAGAGGTAGGTCTGGGCCATTGTTTCACTTCTTCTATTTTCTAAGAATCCACTCGGATCTATTCACTAGATACAATATGACCAAGGAAAGCAACAGATTGCAACCAAAACTCACATTTGCTAAACTTAGTGAATAACTGACGATCTTTGAGAGTTTGCAGGACAACTCTCAAATGATTTGCATGTTCTTACTCATTTCTAGAGTAAATGAGGATATCATCAATAAAGACAATAACGAACAAGTCCAAGTAATGCTTAAACAACCTGTTCATCGAATCCATGAAAGTTGTAGGAGCATTGGTTAGTCCAAATGACATAACTACAAATTCATAATGACCATACCGAGTTCTAAAGGCTGTCTTCGAAATGTCACTATCTCTGACTCTAAGCTGATGATAACTGGATCTGAGGTCTATCTTAGAGAAATGACTAGCACCGTAAATTTGGTCAAACAAGTCATCAATCCTGGGGATAAGGAACTTATTCTTGATTGTGACTTTGTTCAACTACTGATAGTCAATGAACATCCTGAGAGAACCATCTTTATTTTTCACAAATAATACTAGTGCACCCCATGGAGAAATACTAGGTCTGATGAAGCCCTTATCTAGAAGGTCTTTCAATTCCTTAAGCTCAGCTGGAGCCATTCTGTAATGAGGAATAGAGATAGACTGGGTATCTAGAAGGAGATCAATTCCAAAATCAATTTCCCTTTCAGGAGGAACTCTGGGAAGATCTTCTGGAAACACTTCTGGGAACTCATTTACTAGTGGAACTGACTCAAGAGTTGGGGTTTCAGAGCTTGAATCCTTAACCCAAACTAGATGATAGAGGTAACCTTTAGAGATCATATTTCTGGCGTTAAGTTAAGAAATGAATCGACCCATAGGTGCTAAGCTACTACCCTTCCATTCTAAGATTGGTTCGTCAGGAAACTGAAAACGAACAATCCTAGTTCTACAATCGATTAAGGCATAATAGGAATGTAACCAATCCATGCCTAGAATGATATCAAAGTCTACCATTTCTAACTCTAGAAGATCTGTTAAGGTGACTTTCTGATAGACTGTGATAGGGCAATTTTTGTATACCCGTCTAGCTATAACTAGGTCATTGATTGAAGTAGAGACTGAGAAGGGTTTTGAGAGAGTTTCTAGACTAACATCAAAATTGACTGCTATATAAGGAGTTACAAAGGAAAGAGTAGCCCCTGGATCTAATAAAGCATAAACATCTAAGTTAAAGACTCGTAACGTAGTAGTGACCACATCACGAGAATCTTTCTGATCCCGGCGAGCCTAAAGAGCATACATCCTGTTCTGCTGCTGAACACCACCTGTACCAGATGAGTTACCCTATTGAGTCGGGCGACCTGCTGGTGTTGCTTAGGTTATGGACTGAGCTCTACCATTACTACCTCCTTGACCTTGTTTAGAAGGACAATCTCGCAACCTGTGACTAGTCTGACAACACCCAAAACATTCTTCCTTCCCTGCAAGACATTCACTTGGATGGTTCTTACCACACTTTAGGCAAGTTGGGTAGGTTCTGGTGCCTGAAACACTCCCTTGAGACTTAGAGCTTGATGCCCTACCTTTCTGATCTTGCCAAAACTTGGAAGATGGAACACTAGCTGATGAAGGTGCTGGAGCGGTAGACTTCTATTGAGGCTGAGAGTGATTTCCACCACCCAATTTCTGCTGAGAACACTCATAGTTCACAATCCTAGTCTTCTTGTTCTCCTTAGCCTGTTTCCTAACCTTATCTCCCTCAACCTGCTGAGCATGAGTCATGAGCCTAGAGATGTTCATATTTTCCAGAAACATAGCATTTCTACACTCTATTTTCACGAAGTCTGACACTCCATACAGAAACTTGTTCATTTGACCCTTGGAATCGACAACCATGTGAGGAGTATACCTGGAGAGTTAGGTGAACTTGAGCCCATACTCTTGGATTGTTATGTTACCTTGCCTTAAGTTGATGAACTCCTAAACTCCCTTAACTCTCTTGGGAAGAACCTTCTAGAAAGGTCTCACTAAAGCATTCCCAAGTGATAGAAGCGACATCTATACCCTTGTTCTCTTTCCATTGAGTATACCAAATATGAGCTACATCCTTATGCGAATAGGATGCCAACTCAACCCGATCATTCACAGTAACCTGTATCACTTCAAAGATCTTCTTGACCTCATCTATGAAGTTTTGGGGATTCTCACCCATTTGCGATCCTTATAACTAAGGCGGATTCATCTTAATAAAATCCCAAACTGCAGCGGTAGCTGACCCAACATTAGCATTTGCCGAAGCTGGAACCTGCTGATTGTTCTAGTTGGTCATACTCCGAGTCAACAACTGGATAGCGTTCTGAAATTCAGCATTCAAAACTTCCTCACATGGGACTGGAGGAGCTGCGTTAGCATTCTTGGCATTGACATTCCTTGCAAAACCTCTACGAGGAGGCATGATCTAAAACGCATAACGTCTAGTTAGAATGAGGAATTAGATCATACTTTATACACTATAAGAGTAACGAGAAAATGAAGTTTTTCCTAAACACTTCGTAGTCTCCCTCTCATTAGATGTGGTGCACTTAACACCCATGAAAAGGACTCTACTTAGTGCGGCTTTTTCAGAAATCCTAGGACTCTTGAACCTAAGGTTCTAATAAAAAGTTTGTCATGCCTTGAGGCTACCACCAGGACGTAAACACGGGACCTAGGATCACGAGTGACCCCAAGCTAACCTTGAGTTGGCATTTCATAAGCTTACTAGAAGATTACTGAATAAAATACACTATGCAGAAGTTTAAAACCATTACTTACTAAAAGTGGGGAATACCCAATACTGATCTGAATATATAAAAGACTATGAGTTTAATAACAACTGGAAGATCAAACTCAACCAAAGTTGAATCTAAACTATGTTGGAAAGAAATGCTTGGACATGCCCTAGCTAGATCTAGCAAATACTGAAACTAATGACTAAAATTGGAAAGATGACATGTTAATCATCCTCGAAGAATGAGGACTCACCACTGACGCTACTGAACTGGAGATTGGGAACCGATCTATGCGTGATATGGAAGCTGAGAACCTGAACCTACATCACAAGAAAATGTAGCGCAGGGTATGCGTTAGTACTTGAAAGGTACTGAGCATGTAGGATAAAGTAAGGTTGAATAATAATCATAACTGAACCAAATCATATAAATGAGCAATAATAAGAGGCAAGCATGATACTGAACTGAGAATACCGAATATGAAATAACTGAATGCAATTACTATGTCTATAACATGTTGATGCTGAAGTCTGAGTGAAACTGATAACATGGTCAATGCCATAAAATCTGACTGAACTGTGGGAGCTATTAATAACCGACATAAAACCACATGAGCTAAATGTGGGGTCCGATGCATACGCCCCATCGAGAGGACCCAATGTTCCCTTCCAGAGGTATTGAGGCATTACTGGCGTGATCACTAAAATGATGCCCACATAGGGAACTTACAACCTACAAGGGCACGTAGTTCTGGGACTTGAGGGTGACTGACTCTAGTCCAACTCGATATTAAGTCTACTCCCAATTGATTATGTAAATAAGCAATATTATGACTGAAATGTTGAAGTACTGGATAGCTCAATTACTAGCATACAAACTCTGAGAATGCAACAATTATATTTGATAATGTGGCATTCGTAAAATGAAGCATATATGTATATATATGAATTTATTAACCTAGCATGTGCAATTCATGAACTAAGAGAACTACATATCTAGGGTTCTGAATTTCATGCAAGGAACTAAGCAATCACGTGATAATCTGATTTGGATCATACTAACAACTAAAACCCAATAATTTCTACATTCAAGAAACCCTAGGTCTAGATAATATCAAGGGAATCAAGATTGTGACTGAATTTTAGGGACCTAATGGGTTAAAGGAACCCAGTAGTGAAATCCCACGTACCTGGTGTCAAATTCCACAGAGAAATCTTTTGATTTTGGGGCTGGAATGGATCAAACCTTGTTGTGTTCTTGAACTAGGGTTGCTCGACCTCTTTCTCCTCTTTACGTTCTATTTTTCTATGTTTTTGATGAATGATCTGATTAGGGTAAGCTCTAATTAGTTTACTATGCTAAAATTGACCAAAACTACGTAGTTTAAGGGGTTAAATGACATAGTTTAGCAGTCCAACGCGTAGGGAATAGACCAAATGACTCCTGACTTGAATGTTGTCGGGGGCATCGATGGACTAGATTGATGGAATGTGGATTGACTGACCGTCCATGCTGGTCGGCCGTCATTCGAGACTGAGGTTGGAAATAGGGGCAGTGATCTACTGACCAGGACCACGGTCCGTGGGTCCAGCCGTGGGTCGAGCCTTAGACAATTTTTGAGGCTGATTCTGGGGAGGGCTGCAGGTGGCGATCCACAAACCACCAGCACATACCGTGGGTCACCCTACAGTCCATGGGTTGCACCTATAGCTTTTGAAAAACTGCATTTGGTAGTTCTAGCATACGAGGTGTTACACCTGCTTAACCCATCCCATCCTATCTCAAAAGGCACATTGTTAGAGAAATTGAAATTGTGGGCATAATATGAGTGAATGTTGTAATTTTTGTTTGAATGTTGTTGAAGAAGAATAGAGAAAGTGAAATAGAAACTGGTTATAAGAGATACGTGGGTATGTGGGAATGGTGGTGAACGTGACGTTTGTAAGTATGTGTAAGTTGAGAAATTCCTTGAAAGTAGTAATTGATAATTACCTCTTGTAGTGCCTGATTATCTCTCCTAGTAATTACCGATTGATTCTCTCACCTAGTAATTAAGATACTATTATATAATTACTTATTAGACTATAATTAATTAATTTATAAAATAATGCATATTCGTCAACTCTTGTAAATAAAACTTTATTAGTAGTAATAAAAAATAGTAGATTTAAAAGTTGTAATATTAACTCTTTAAATAGACGTGTGAGGTGTTTTTCTCAATATTTTTTAACAAATGCAATATTTGAACGGAGCAATATAATACATTTATTTTAATTTGATAGTATCAAGAGACTACTATACCTTCAAATGTATCATGACATTTCACATACTTTAGTTTTATATTCACAGTAGGTAATACTCGTGTGTAACTTCATGCTTACAAACATCATTTTCATATATTCGACTTTAGAAAATATGAAAAGAGGATGGTAAAGTTTGGTAAAATTTTAAATACTAAGAACATTTCAACCTAAAGTCGATGATTTAACAATATCACATAGGTATAAATCTATAATGGATGATTGCCAATATTTTTTTATCTATTCATTTTTATCTTTTACATATTTTATCGTAATATTTTTTTGGTGATATAATTTTCTTCTTAATATTATTGATCATTTTATAAATTAATTAAGCATCACTTTTTCTATCTTTTTGTGCATGAAAGGTAAGGGTGAACAAATTAACCGAAAATTGAATCAAACCGTAAATCGAGTCAAATTGACAAAAAAATAAACTAGTGGTTTGGTTTAACTTGATTTGGTATTGGAGAAAAATCCGACTATACTTGGGTTGATTTGATTTTAACTAAAAGAGTCAACCTGAGACCAAACCAACCCTACATTATATATATAACTTAAAGAAAATATCTTATACATAAAAGTATTTACTTTGATATAGTTTGTAAATAATTCTTATATTTTTCATAGTTTCGATTTATTGAAATATCATTTCATGTTTGAGACTTAAAATTTTGAATGGTCTAATAAAGATTATAACCCATAGATATTAGTAACCCTAATAAATGTAACGACCTGTTCCCGTTATTATAGAAAAGCCAACGGGGAAAATTTTTGGGCCGAAAAACTTTTTGGTAGTATCTGGAAATTTCCAAACCTAGTCTAGATTTGGATAAAATCGGAGTTAGTAAGGTATAGGAAAATCTGATAACAAACGGGAGGTCTAATTGTGAATTTGATCATTTGGTTAGATAGCTAAGATGTTAAGGAAATTGTACGATTTTACGAAATTGAATTCCGAAAAGTAGCACTCCCGAAATTGATCTTAGCATGAACTCCCAAAATTGATCTTAAAATTGCTCACTATTTTCGTGCAAGCCGGCGAGGTGGGATTTTCCCTCCAGGGTGGGGCTGCTGTGGCCGAACTTGGGCCGCCATAGCGGGAGAGACGCAACTTAAGTCGGAAATAAACCCCAAAAATGTTTTATTCTGCACTTTTTGACCTTGAGAGCTAAGGTTTCTTAAGCGTTTTCCACTATTGTTGAGGCTAAATGTAAGGTTTTCACTCTCCGAATCCATTTTTCGATTTGTAGAACCTAGTTTCTTGGGTTATTATTGATGGAGAAGGGTTTTGATATGAGAATTATGGTGGGGAAAAGCCCTAATTTAGATATTGGGATCATGAGTTTGATCTAGGGTTCATAGTGTTGACTTCAATCCGGGTAACTAGATATCGTTTATTGATTCCCGTGTTATATATATTGTTTGTAGACCAAGAACAAGCCGAAAGAATCCCGAAACAGAAGAATCAAGTTTCTTAGGAAATTCAAGCTTGTCGAGGTAGGTGATGGTTGTGATTGCATGTTGTGTGATGTATGTTTGTTCTTGCTTCATTATAGTATATGTATGTATGCGAATATTGCATTATTGATCACACTTATTGTAAATAAGGATAGATGAATGATGAATGCCTTGAATAATGATGTGATTGTATGACTTTGAGAATATACTTGTGAATGTGATTGTGGCTTGTTGAATGGATCGGGTGGTGCATTTCGACACACTAACTGGGATCGGTTGCCACATTCCGACATAAATATGGAATCGATTGCCACGTTTCGACGTAAACATTGCATTGGGTATCACGTACCGGTACACTAACTGTTTGAGTATGGGTTCCGTGAGAGGACTAATGAATTGTTACTTATATATGATTATGGTTAAGAATGTGGAATTGTTGTCGATATTGTATATATTCGGTGTATGCATGTTATTATTATGTTTTAATGGTTTATGTATGTTGCACTTAGTGGGATAGCCTCATGATCCTACCAGTACAATGTGGTTGTGTACTAATACTGCACTTGCTCTTTCTTTGTTGAGTACAGGGCATCTTCAGGCATTTATTGATAGACCTCGCTTAGAAGATCAATCGTTTTGAATTCAAGGGTGAGCTAGTTCTTCCGTGCTGCCATGAGTTCTCTTCCTGTTTATGTCCACATTTCTGACCTAGACTTTCTAGTTAGTTATTCGTATATTAGTTTGGGGTTGTACCCTTCTTGTTTAGACTTATGGTTGAACCTTAGATGTTTTGGTACATTGAGTTTTAGGTTCTAGGCCTTATTTCCGCATTTGATTTGATATACTTTGGAGTTTATGGGAACTCTACTTAATTTTCTACATTTAAACATGCTTTCGTATATTTAAAAGCTTAGTTTGAGGTTAGTTGGTTAGTATTTATGGTTCTCCCACCGGAGGGTTAGTGTGGGTGCCACTCACGACGGTCTGGGTCGTGATAAAGTTGGTATCAGTGCCTTAGGTTCATTGATCTCAATGTATGAAAACGAGTCTATTAGAGTCTTGCGGAACAATATAGAGACTTCTGTACGTTTCTTTGAGAGGCTATAGGACTTTAGAAAATCTCTCTATTTTTCTTTTGTCTCTTTCATGCTATAACTTGGGTCTAATTGGAATCTGGGTGATGCAAATTGGTATCTAACCTCCTTCACTCTTCTGTCCGCATATGGTTAACACTAGATTCAATGGCGTTAGGCCCATAACTCCGGTAATGAACCAGCCAAAGGGTCTGCAGCCAGAGGTCGTGGTCGAGGCAAGGGCAGAGGAAGAGCTAGGGGCAGAGGCTGAGGAAGGGCAACACCTACTAGGGATGGAGCATCGGTTGAGACTGCTCCTAGAAATAAGAATTATCTTGCGCATCATGAAGAGATAGAGGAGAATGTGGAGGTTGAGAATGATGAGGATATTAGGCAAGAGGAAGTGGTACATGCTGAGACTACATGTATTCCTCCCTTAGACCCAGTGTTAGCTCAACAGATTATGTCGTTCTTGAAGGATTGGTTAATCCTGCAGTTTTTCCCACAGCTCAAGCAACTCAAGCTCCCGCCAACCTCCCAATTGCTAGCACTACACCCAAGGTAGGTGGAACTGTAGGTACTGATGCCTTCTTTTGTCCGTTGTTGGGCCCTGTTATGACTGGTGATGAACATGAGATGTTGATTAACTTTCTTAAGCTGAAGCCTCCTGTGTTTCTTGGTTCTGAGAATGAGGATGCCTATGAATTCATTTTGGATTATTATTAGAGGCTTCATAAGTTGGGAATTGTCCATCAACATGGGGTAGAATTTGTGACTTTTCAACTTCAGGGTGAGGCTAAGTAGTGGTGGAGAGCTTATGTGGAATACAAATCTTCAACTTTACCCCCATTCACTTGGACACAGTTTCATGCTCTGTTTCTAGAAAAGTATGTGCCACAGACCTTGAGAGATCATAAGAAGGATGAGTTCCTGGCTTTGGAGCAAGGTGGTATGTCTGTGGCTGTTTATGAGGCTAAGTTCTATGCTTTGTCTATATATGCTACGCAATTAGTGACTACTAAGGAAGAGAGGATCCGTCTATTTGTTATGGGACTAAATTTTGAGCTACATGTATTGTCTATGCACATGACTTCTGTAGGAAAAAAGTTGTAATGAGGTGATAGATTTTTTGAAGAAAGTGAAGGGGGGTGAGGCGAGACGGTCAAGCTAAGGCATTGGCCAAGAAAGCCAAGAACTCAGGGAACTTTCAGGGCTCTTACTCTAGGGGTTCAGGTAGGCCAACACTTGCAGCCTGGCCAATTCAGTCCGCTATGCTTGCTTCTATATATAATTACTCGGGAACACCATCTCAGAATTTGATTCAGGATAGCCAGGGAGCAACACCTTTGGCGGGCAGCAAGCCATATTTTGATCGCACTTGTTATAACTGTGTAGAACTTGGGCATATGAGAAGAGATTGTCCCACCCGTGCATGTTGGATTCCGTGCAACAGTAGTCTAGAGTAGTGGTACCTATGGGGAATGGTAATAATGGTCGAGGACGCCCACAAGGTAGGCGAGGAGGAAATTAACGATGCCGTGGAGGTTGGGAAAATGGTAATGCAGGCAGAGGTGCATTGCAGCCAGACAGGGAAGTCGCCCGTCAAGATGACATGACTCAGTGTTATGCCTTTTCGGGTATGACCGAGGTAGAGGCGTCTGATACTGTGATTACATGTACTATTCTTGTTTGTGATCGGATGGCTAATGTGTTATTTGATCCGGGTTCTACTTATTCTTATGTGTCAATGCGATTTGCCTCAGAATTTTATATGAATAGTGATATACTTGATGCCTCCATCCATGTTTCTACCCCAGTTGGATAGTCTATCATAGTCACCCATATCTATCGTGCTTGTCCTATCTTGTTTATATGTTTTCAAACTTGGGGTAATTTGGTGATTTTGGATATGACTGACTTTGATATAATCTTAGGCATGACTTAGTTGTCCCCCTATTATGATGTGTTAAATTGTAATACTAAGGCTATGACTCTAGAGATCCCTGTAGGGAAAAGTTAGAGTGGGAAGGGGTGTACAAGCCTAAGCCAGCTAAGATCATATCCTCCAATAGGGCTAGGAAACTGGTGGGGCAGGGTTGTTTAGCTTATTTGGGTCATATTTGGGATGTTGAGGTTGAGTCTCCCTCCATCGAGTCTATCCTTGCGGTGTCATAATTTAGAGAAGTGTTCCCTACTTATTTGCCTGGTATTCCTCTAGATAGAGATATAGATTTCTGCATTGACTTGGAACCTGGTGCCCGCTCCATTTCTATTCCTCTATATCGTATGGCTCTAGCAGAGTGAAGAGAGCTTAAGGCTCAAATCCAAGAGCTTCTTGATAAATGATTTATTCATCCTAGTGCTTCCCCATAGGGTGCTCCTGTCTTGTTTGTTAAGAAAAAAGATGGTAGTATGACAATGTGCATAGATTATCGATAATTGAATAGGGTCACTATTCGGAAAAGGTATCCACTTCCTTGGATAGATGATCTTTTTGACCAATTGCAGGGTGCATTAGTTTTCTCTAAGATTGATTTAAGGTCTGGTTACCATCAGTTAAAGATTAGGCTGAGGATATACCAAAAATGGTGTTTAGGACCCGTTATAGGAATTATGAGTTTTTAGTTATGTCGTTTGGGTTGACAAATGCACTTGCAGCTTTCATGAGCTTGATGAATTGGGTGTTCAAACCCTTTCTTGATTCGTTTGTGATAGCGTTTATTAATGACATTCTGGTTTATTCGAAAAGTGAGGAAGAGCATGCCCACCATCTTCGTACTGTTCTGGGTATTCTTGGGAAATAAAAGTTGTATGCAAAATTTTCTAAGTGTGAATTCTGGTTGACTTCGGTTACCTTTTTGGGGCATGTCGTTTCAAAGGAAAGGGTAGTGGTAGATCCCCAAAAGATTGAAGCGGTTAGGAATTGGGTTCGACTAAGTTCTGTGACCGAAATTAGGAGTTTTGTGGGGCTCTCTAGCTACTATCATCGGTTTGTGAAAAACTTTGCTTCTATTGCCACATACTTGACCAATTTGACCAAAACAGAGGTACCTTTTGAATGGACTGAAAAATGTGAGGAGAGCTTTCTTGCACTACCAGTGGAAGGTAAATATTTTATAGTTTATTGTGATGCTTCACATTCGGGTTTAGGTGTTGTGTTAATGCAGGATAAGAATGTTATAGCTTATGCATCGCGACAGTTGAAGGTGTATGAGAGAAATTATCCAACACATGATTTAGAGTTGGCAGCGGTAGTGTTTGCTCTTAAGATTTGGTGGCATTATCTTTACTGTGTTAAGTGTGAGGTATTTACTGATTATCGTAGTTTACAACATGTGTTCACCCAAAATGATTTGAATTTGAGACAACGAAGGTGAATGGAGTTACTCAAGGATTATGATGTGACCATCCAATACCATCTGGGTTAGGCTAATGTAGTAGCAGATGCATTAAGTCGAAAGGTGGTGATTATGGGTAGTTTAGTTTGCTTGAGTGTATCCAAGCAACCTTTGGCTAAGGAAATTCAAACCTTGGAATCCAAGTTCATGTGGTTGGGCATCTCAGAAAAAAGTGGGGTGTTTAGATAGCATCGAGGTTAGAGCCACCTTTATTGAGGAGATCAAGGCCAAATAGTTTGAGGATGAAAACTTGGATGAGTTTAGGGAGAAGATGATGATTGGAAAGGCACAAGAGACCACTCTTGATGCGAAAGGTGTACTCAGTTTTAAAGGAAGGATTTATGTTCCTAGAGTGGGCGATTTGATTCAGAGTCTATTGACAAAATCCCATGGTTTGAGGTATTCCATTCATATGGGTGTGACTAAGATGTACGGATACTTGAAACAACTCTATTGGTGGCCTGGCATTAAGAAAGATATAGCAGAGTTTGTGGTTAAGTGCCAAAATTGCCAACAAGTAAAATATGAGCACCAAAGGCTTGTAGGTTTGCTTCAAAGAATGCCACTTCTGGAATGGAAGAGGGAAAGGATAGCTAAGAATTTCGTGGTTGGTCTTCCCAAAACTTTGGGGGAGTTTGATTCTATTTGGGTAGTGGTTGATAGATTGACTAAGTCAGCCCATATTATTCTAGTCAGAATAGACTATAATGCACAACAATTGGCTAAGGTGAATGTAAAAGACATAATAAGGCTGCACGGGGTTCTCCTTTCTATCATCTCAGACCGTGGTACACAGTTCAAATCCATGTTTTAGGGAAAATTACATAAGGAGTTGGGTACTCAACTCACCTTTAGCACAACCTTCCATCCGCAAACGGACGGGCAGTCAGAGAGGACTATTTAAGTGCTAAAGGACATGTTGAGGGAATGTGTGATTGACTTTTGAGGGCATTGGGATAAATGCCTACCTTTATGTGAGTTTTCCTATAATAATAGTTACCACTCTAGCATTAATATGGCACCATTTGAGGCACTATATGGGAGATGATGTAGGTCACCTATATGATGGTTTGAGGCTGGAGATGTGAAACATTTGGGGGTCGATTTAGTAAAGGATGCTCAAGATAAAGTGAGGGGTATTCAAGCTAAGCTTTTAGCAGCCCAAAGTAGACAGAAGAAGTATGCATACCATAAGGTAAGAGACATGGAATTCAGACTGGTGAGAACATTCTTCTTAAGGTATCACCTATGAAAGGGGTGATGACATTCGGCAAGAAGGGCAAGCTTAGTCCTTGATACATTGGGACATTTGAGGTTTTGGACCGTGTAGGGTCAGTGACCTATAGGTTGGCCTTACCTCCAAACTTACGGGAGTTAATTCGGTATTTCATGTCTCCATGTTGAAGAGTTATCATAGTGATGGAGATTACATCATAAAATAGGACTCAATTGTGTTAGCCAAGGACCTTCAGTATGAGGAAGAACCGATTAAATTGCTTGATCATGATGTTCGGAAGCTGAGGACCAAGGAGATTAAGTCCGTGAAAGTTCAATGGAAGTATCGTCCGGTTGAGGAAGCCACTTGGGAAACCGAGAAGGACATGCGAGACAAGTACCCCAGTTGTTCGACAATTCAGGTACTACTCCACTCTTGCTTTGGCTTGTTTTCCTAGTTTGTCACTCAGTGACGAGTGACGGGTAAATTGGTATCTATTGTAATGACTTGTTCTCGTCATTATAGAAAATCCAACGGGGAAAGTTTTTGGGCTGAAAAACTTTTTGGTAGTATTTGGAAATTTCCTAACCTAGTCCAGATTTGGACGAAATCGAAGTTAGTAAGGTCTAGGAAAATCTGGTAACAAATGGGAGGTCTAATTGTGAATATGATTATTTGGGTAGATATCTAAGACGTTAAGGAAATCGTATGACTTTACGAAATTGAATTCGAGCGAGTGGAACTCCTGAAATTAATCTTAGCGTGAACGAGTATTTTCTGAGTGTCATGGGATGAAGGTCTGTTGTGAAATGGGGGTTTTAGAATTCTTAAAATTGCTCACTATTTCCGTGCAAGCCACCAAGGTGGAATTTTCCCACCAGGGCGGGGCTGCTGTGGCGGGACTTGGGCCGTCATAGCAGGACAGACGCGACTTAAGTAGAAAATAAACCCAAAAAATGTTTTATTCTGCACATTCAACCATGAGAGCTAAGTAATGACCCCAGGTGTTTTCTTGAGCGTTTTCGAACATTCTTGACGCTAAAGGTAAGGTTTTCATTCCCCGAATCCATTTTTTGATCCGTAGAACCTAGTTTCTTGGGTTATTATTGATGGGGGGGGGGAGGGTTTTGATATGAGAATTATGGTGGGGAAAATCCCTAATTTAGATATTGAGATCATGGATTTGAACTAGGGTTGATAGTTTTGACTTTAATCCGGGTAACTAGACATCATTTATTGATTCCCGTGTTATATCTATTGTTTGTAGACTAAGAACAAGCGAAAAGAATCCCGAAAGAGAAGAATCAAGTTTCTTAGGGAATTCAAGCCTGTTTCGAGGTAGGTGATGGTTGTGATTTCATGTTGTTGGATGCATGTTTGTTCTTGCTTTATTATAGTATATGTATTATGCGAATGTTGCATTATTGATCACACTAATTGTAAATGAGGATAGATAAATGATGAATGCCTTGAATCATGACGTGATTGTATGACTTTGAGAATATACTTGTGATTGTGGCTTGTTGAATGGATTAGGTGTTGCGTTCTGACACCCTAACTAGCATCGGTTGCCATATTCCGGCATAAATATGGGATCGATTGCCTTGTTTTGGCATAAACATTGAATCGGGTCCCACATACCGGTACACTAACTGTTTTAGTATGGGTTTGATGAGAGGACCAATGACTTGTTACTTATATATGATTATGGTTAATAATGTGGAATTGTTGTCGATATTGTATATATTTAGTGTATGCACGTTATTATTATGTTGTAATGGTTTATCTATGTTGCACTTAGTGGGATAGCCGTATGATCCTACCAATATATAGTGGTTGTGTACTGATACTACACTTGCTCTTTCTTTGTTGAGTATAGGGCATCTTTAGGTGGCTATTGACAGACCTTGCTTAGAAGATCAGTGATCGTTTCGAATTCAAGGGTGAGCCAGTTCTCTCGGGCTCCCATGAGTTCTCTTCCTGTTTGTCCACATTTTAGACCTAGACTTTCTAGTTAGTTATTCATATATTAGTTTGGGGTTGTACTTTTCTTGTTTAGACTTATGGTTGAACCTTAGATGTTTTGGTACATTGACTTTTAGGTTCTAGGCGTTATTTCAGCATTTGATTTGATAGACTTTGGAGTTTATGGGAACTCTACTTAATTTTTTGCATTTAAACTTGCTTTTGTATCTTTAAATGCTTAGTTTGAGGTTAGTTGGTTAGTAGTTATGGTTCTCCCACCGGAGGGTTAGTGTGGGTGCCACTCACGACGGTCTGGGTCGTGACAATAAAGCTCAAAACAAAATCAAATCAATAATAATGCTAACAAAAAAATCAATTCAATACTAAGAATGACAATAATAGTTAATATTTGTTCTTTACTTTTACATTGATTTGGATAATTAAAATGCATAAGGTAATTTTAGTTTTATGTCAATGTTTAGTCATGTAATTCCATAAATCCGTAGCCAGAAAAATAAATTGTTTTTTTTTTTGGAAAGTACTACTTATTCGTCTTTTTTTTTTTTTTTTGCATAATTTAATACTTCTAAATTATGATTATTTTTGTGACTTATTAATTTGTAATATTTGTTTTATGTGATTTCATTTGTATTTTTATTAATTTTTTTTGTGTCATTACTCATATCATATTATGTAGTTTATTCTTAAAAATTACCTTAGATAGTTGTATCTTGGTAGGAATAAAGATATATTTAAATTACAAGTTAATTTTATATTTGTATGAATACTTTATAAAAAAATGGAAAAGGGCCAAAAATACCCCTGAACTATCTGAAAAGGTTTAAATATACCCCTCATCCATCAATTGAGCTAAAAATACCCCTCAGTCCACCTTTTTCGTCCACTATTACCCTTAAAACTAATCGTCTTGTTATGAAACTATAGAATAAGAAGAAGAAAGTAGAGAGAAGAGAAGCCTTATTATTTTTCTTGAGGGATGATTTTACAATGAAGTGGACCTCTCTATTTATAGGGGAAAATTGACTTGGTCTCAAAGTTAGAGTTCCTAAATATTCTCTAACAGATAGACATTCAATATATATTTATAAGACTCCCTCTGAATGTCTAATTCATAAACTATGTGCCTCGTTAAAAACCTTACTTAAAAAAACTTTTAAAAAAAAAACTCTAGTGAAGGAAAAGAGTACACATATCTATTAATACACATCTAGGCTGCCTCATTAAAAACCTTACAAGGAAAACCTAATGGGACAAAACCTCGTAAGGGAAAAAGAGTACAACGTTTATCAACTCCCTCTAATGAGAACATCAATCTAGTGACTTGAATCTTCGCATTCTAATCTTATGCACCATCTTCTTGAAAGTTGCAGTTGGTAGAGACCTGGTGAATAGGTCAGCCACATTGTCACTTGAACGAATTTGTTGCACATTTGTATCACCATTCTTTTGGAGTTCATGTGTATAGAAAAGCTTTGGTGAAATGTGCTTTGTTCTATCTCCTTTTATGAATCCTCTCTTAAGTTGTGCTATGCATGCTGCATTATCTTCATACAAAGTGGTGGGTATTTTATCACACTCCAAACCACATTTTTCTCGAATGAGATGTATCATAGACCTTAACCACACACATTCTTTACTTGTTTCATGAATAGTTAATTTCTCAGCATGATTTGATGAAGTGGCTACGATGGACTGCTTTATAGATCTCCAAGATATGGCAGTCCCCCCCACATATAAACACATAGCTTGTTTGGGATCGAGCTTTGTGTGGATCAGATAAATATCCTGCATCAACATAACTAGCAAGATTGGGACTACAATTGTTAGAATAAAATAAGCCCATATCAATTGTCCCTTTAAGATAATGCAATATGTTTGATCCCATTCCAATGTCTCTTAGTAGGAGCAGAACTGTACCTTGCTAACAAATTAACAACAAAAGCTATATCAGGCCTTGTAGTATTAGCAAGATATATTAGTCCACCAATTCACTAAGCTATGGTACTTCAGAACCAAGGATTTCCTCATACTTTTCTGGAGGTCGGAATGGATCCTTATTCACATCAAGTGAACAAACAACCATCAGGGTACTTAATGGATTCACTTCATCCATACAATTAAATTCTTTTCAACACTTTTTCTATGAAGGCAAATTGATGAACAAAAATATCATTTGTCAAATGCTTAATTTCCAAACCAAGACATAATTTTGTCCTTCCAAGATCTTTCATCTCAAATTCGTTCTTTAAATAATCAATTGCCTCTTGAAGCTCTATTGGAGTTCCAATAAGATTTATGTCATTAACATAAATAGCAAGTACAACAACTTCCGATGTTGCTTTCATTATAAAGACACATGGACAAATTGCATCATTTGTATAACCTTCCTTATATAACTACTCACTAAGACGGTTATACCACATGCGTCTAGATTGCTTCAAACCATACAATGATCTTTGCAATTTGATTGAATACATTTCCCAAGATTTTGAATTACATGATTTAGGCATCGTAAATCCTTTAGGAATTTTCATGTATATCTCATTATCAAGTGATCCATAAAGATAGGCTGTAACAACATCCATCAAATGCATTTCAAGTCTCTCAAGATCTGTAAAACTAAGGAGATAACACAATGTTATTGCATCCATAACGGGTGAGTATGTCTCTTCATAATCGACACCAAGCCTTTGTGAAAATCCTTGTGCCACAAGGCGTGCTTCATACCTTTCTATTTCATTTTTCTTATTTCTTTTTCGTACAAAAAATTGATTTACAGCCAATAGATTTAATACCATTAGGTGTTTGAACTACAGGTCCAAAAACATCATGCTTGGCAAGTGAATTCAACTCTGATTGAATTGCTTCTTGCCATTTTGGCCAATCATTTCTTTGTCGACATTCTATAACAGATTGACGTTCAAGATCCTCACTATCTTGCATGATTTTTTTTGTAACATTATATGCATAGACATAATCAACCACTATTTCTTATTGATTCAGATTAGTTTCAACATCTCTTAAATTTATGGATAGTTCATTATTTTCTTGAATTTCAAGCTCACTGATTCCTTCATAGATTATTCAAATTTTGAACTTCCATATGAGATTCTCTCATAGTGTCATCTTGGCATTTAAGTTTTCTTTTTCTAGGATTTTGATCCTTAGAACCCTATGGTCTACCACACTTTAGGCGTGCTTTTGACTCATTAGCTATGACACTAGTGGATGGTCCTATAGGGACATCAATTAGAATTGGGACATTCTTTGCAGGAATATGTGATTTAGTAGTCCTTTTCAAATCTATAAATGCGTCTAGCATTTGATTTACGATTTTTTGCAGATGAATAATCTTTTGTACTTCTTGCTCACAAATAGAAGAATATGGATCAAGATGAGACAATGATAAATTTTTCCACAAAATTTCTCTTTTTATTTCACTATTTTCTCCCCCTAATTTTGGGAAAATTGTCTCATCAAACCGACAATCTGCAAGTCGAGCAGTAAACATGTCTCTAGTTAATGCTTCAAGATAACAAATAATAGAGGGTGATTCAAACCCAACATATATTCCTAACCTTCTTTGAGGGCCCATATTAGTGCGGTTTGGGGGTGCCACAGGCACATGTACAACACATCCAAAAATTCTTAGATGGGATATATTAGGTTCTTAACCCATAACCAATTGCAATGGAGAAAACTTATGACAATTTGTCGGTCTGAAATGAATAAGTGTTGCATCATGCAAAATTGCATGACCCTACATAGAAGCGGGCAACTTAGTCTTCATAAGCAATGGTCTTGCTATTAATTGCAGACGTTTAATTAATGACTCAGCAAGGCCATTCTAAGTATGAACATGAGCAACAGGGTGTTCAACTCTTATCCCAATTGATAGACAATTATCATTAAATGATTGGGATGGAAACTCTGCAACATTATCAAGACGAATAGACTTAATCTGATTATCAAAAAACTATGTCCTTAATTTTATTATTTGTGCCAATAATTTTGCAAATGCCAAGTTACGAGATGACAATAGGCACAGATGAGACCATCTAGAAGAAGTATCTATTAGGACCATAAAGTATCTAAACGACCCACTAGGTGGGTGAATAGGTCCACAAATATCCCCATGTATACGTTCCAAGAAGGCAGGGGACTCAATCTCAACTTTTGTTGGTGATGGTCTCACAATTAACTTTCCTTGATAAGAAGGATTACAAGCAAATTCACCATTTAAAAGATTTTTTAGGTCCTTTAATGGATGTCCATTTGAATTTTCTATAATTTGTCTCATCATTATAGACCTAGGATGTTCCAGATGATCATGCCAAAGTACAAAAGTATTGGAATCAATAAATTTCTTATTTACTATAGAATATGCCTCAATTGCACTAATTCTTGTCCAATACAAGCTAGAAGATAAATAAGGAAATTTTTCTATAACACATGTCTGCCCAGAGACATTCTTGGTGATACCAAGATATTCAAGATTTATTTCATCCATTGATTGGATATGATAACTATTTTCACGGATATCTTTAAAACTCAACAAGTTTCTCCGTGACTTGGGAGAAAACATATCATTATTTATGATGAGTTTAGTTCCCATTGGCAAAATTACAATGGCTCTTCCAAAGCCCTCAATCATATTAGTACTACCAAAAATTGTAGTAACATTTATTTTGCCCATACTTAGATGAGAAAAATATTTCTCATTTTTTAATATCATATGTGTTGTACTAGAATCAATCAAGCAGATATCTTCATAATTGGATAATATGTTTTTAGAATTATCCATATCTTCACATGAAATGACATACACAAAATAAACATATATTAAATATTAGTGTTGTCAAAAGGCTACAATATATTAAATAATTTTTAATGTAATAAACCAATAATTAAATATTAGTAGTTGAGCCTCAATTTATTGCTTCCCTTAAGTTAATAACGAGCTATTAGGAAAAATAAAATAAAAATCGTTATTTAATCCTAGTGAATAACAAACAACATGTTTTTAGCATTAGATCAAGTTAAAGAGCTAATATAACACAAACACTGATAAAGTTTAGTATTTGACTAACACTAGCGCATTAAAATCTGCCAACACATAATAGGATTCAACATTATTATAGTTATAACATTTGTTAGTCACTAACCATTTTGTATCCAATCAATAAAACCCAACTATTGGTTCAAGAACGATTTGTTTAATCTTGTTAATTTCAACTCACAATTCATTCGTTACTAGCTAGATTATATATACATTCACAAAATCATATAAATAAATCAATGAAAATATACATTATCCAATTAAGATGGAACAAATTAATGAATTGAAAGAGGGTCAATTTTTTTCTTTAACACCACTCTTAGGCAATCTACAACTCTTGTACACTTCAGCCTTACACTCTCACGAATTTGACTAAGTATAGAAATACTTAACTTAGTTTTTAGGCAACGAATCAAAGTAACAACACAGCCAACGTACGGGAACTCTTCCCAACCTTTATTAATATCAAAATCAATATAGGAAAAAGGCTTCACGAATTTGTCTAAGGCCAGAACATTTTTTTTCCTGCCTTAGACGAATTTCCACCCCTTATAAAATTTCTGCACAAGGCAGTTAGAACAGTTACATCAGTGGTTACATTGGTGGTTACATTTGACATGTGTCCAACACTTGTCCTCACAGAATTCAAACTAAGTTCCAGCACTAAATATTCTAAGAGATAGAATATATTTTGAATTAAAATACATTCTAACACTTAACCGAAATTACATCATTCTAACACTTAAGAATATTTCAGTCTACTTTCAACACTTAGAATAATTCAGCTTACTTCCAATACTTAGAATTATTTCAGCCTGCTTCCAACACTTATAATATTTTAGCATGCTTCTGACACTTGGTTTTATTTCAGTTTTTGTCTTGCCAATCATCAAGTCCACAACCTTGCTTTGTCAAGCCAACATACTACCTTGTCTTGCCGACGACTCTGCCCACATGTAAGCCCTGTATGTCCAAGTTGCCTTGCCAACACCCAAGCATCTTGAACTCTTTGCTGCTCACTAACTCTTAGTTGCACAGCTGCACTGTTTTGCCCACATACATGCCAAGACCAATGCCCAAATCATTGCTATGCCTGTACGTCATTAGCTCAAGTAGACTACGGGTCTAACAGACTACCCGCACCACTTGAACTTGATGTCCTCATCTAGACTGTTTTAAGATAGTCATCGATTTGATCATCAAACTGCCAAAGGTCCTTGACTTTCTCCCAGACTGCATCAGCTGCACTCTTGCCTTTCCAGTGAATCAAGAATTCTGTCTTCGTATTCTTCTTACTTGTGCCCACAACCCGGTGATCAAGGATCTTCTCAATCTCAGCATCAAACTGTGTAGGTATTGATGAAGGAGCCCTCTTTGATATGTTCCTGTCCGGATAATCTGTATATGCAAAATAAGGTTTTAGAAAACTTACATGGAAAGTGGGATGCATCTTCAACCTTTTTGGCAAGTTTAGCTTGTAAGCAACTTCACCCACTCTTTTCACCACTTCAAATGGGCCATCATATTTAGGAATCAAACCCCGATGTCTTGTCTTGCTTACAATCTGTTTCCATATCTGAAGAGTAGGTTTCAGCAACACTTTGTCACCTATATTAAACTCTACTGAGTGACAATGTTGATCAACATACTTCTTCATGCACCGCTGAGCCTTGCGTAGGTTGTCCTGTGCCTCAGAAAACATTTCAAGTCTGTCCCTTGAAACCCTGTACGCTGTTGGACACTTCTCCTGATTCTTAGTCTTGGCAACATCTAATGGCGTCATAGGCTATTTGCCTAAAACGATTTCGAAAGGGCTCATCTCTATTGCAGATGACTTATGTAGATTGTAGCAAAATTGCGTAGTGTCTAACAAAGCAACCCAATTTCGTTGACTTGCTGTCACATAGTGCCTCAAGTATTCCTCTAGCAAATGATATATCTTTTCCGTCTGTTCATCTGTTTGTGGGTGCTTTGTAGTAGAGAATTTCAACTCAGTCCCCATCATATTGAACAATGCTGTCCAAAACCTGCCTATGAACCTTGTATCCCTACCACTCACAATATCAGTTGGAACACCAAAGTACTTAACCACATACTTATAGAACAATTCAGCAGCAATCTCAGATGAACAAAAATTAGGTACAACAATAAAAACAGAATATTTCAAAAACCTATCTACCACAACCATAATCAATGCCTTGCCATCTACCTTAGGAAAACCAGAAATGAAATCCATGCTTACCGACAACCAAGGCCTTTCAGGAATAGGCAAAGGCTGCAACAACCCATCTTCCTTTTTAAGTCCAGTCTTGTCCACTTGACAAACATGACAAGTCTTCACATACACCTCTATATCATCTTCCATCTTTAGCCAGAAATAAACACAGGACAACAGAGCTAATATCCTTTCAACACCCAGATAACCAGCCCAAGTAGTATCATGCACTTTCTTCATCAAGTCTTTGCGCAGTCCACCACCATTTGGTACAACGATTCCTCCCCTTTTAAAATGAAGCAGATTGTCCTCTATCCAATATCGTCTCATAGTCTCATCTTGCACTTGACTCATCTATTTAACATATAATGAGTCATTCGCAGTACACAACCTGATTCTATTAAAGAAATTAATTTCAAGTTTTGAAATTGAATATACAACAGCAAATACCTCTTTTCGACTCAATGCATCAACAACTTGGTTGTGTTTCCCCGGCTTATGCTCCCACATGAAGTCATACTCAGCCAGAAATTCCTGCCATCTTGCCTATTTTGGACTCAACTTTTTCTGCGTCTTGAAGAATGTATTAGCAACATTGTCAGTCCGTACCACAAATTGAGTTCCCAATAGATAGACTCTCCAAACCTGCAAGCAATGTACAACAACAACCATCTCCTTCTCATGGGTCGAATATCTATGTTCTGCATCATTCAATTTTTGACTTTCAAAGGCCACAGGATGACCATCCTGCACTAACACGCCCCCAATAGCTTTATTAGACGCATCAGCGTGTACCTTAAATGGCAACTCAAAATTAGGTAGCTTAAGTATAGGTTCAGACGCAATAGCTTCTTTTAAATTTTGAAAAGCTTCTTGACATCGTACAGACCACACCCACTTAGTATCTTTTTTCAACAAATCTATCAAAACTGTTGCCCTTAACCAGAAATGAACTTTCTATAATAGTTAGCTAACCCAAGAAATGATCTTAAATCCTTCACACTGCGAGGTGCTTGCCAATCAACAATGGCCTGCACTTTCTTAGGATCCATTTGAACTTGGTTTTTACTAACAAGATGCCCCAATTTTTTTTAATCTCTTGTTAAGCAAATTCACACTTTTCCATCTTAGCATAAAACGTTATTTTCTCAATTGAGACAGAACCATACATAGGTGATTGACATGTTTATCCAATGTTCGAGTATAGATAACAATATCATCAAGATAGATAACCACGAAATCATTAAGACAATCAAACAACACATTGTTCATTAAGATGCAAAAGGTAGTTGGAGAATTGGTTTGCACAAATAGCATTACAAGGAATTCATAAGAGCCATATCTAGTTACACAAGTAGTCTTAGGCTCATCGCCTTCGACTATTCTAACTTGCCAGTAGACTGCCCTAAGATCTAGTTTAGTGAACCAACATGCCTTGCTCAACCTGTCCATCAAATCTTGCACCAACGAAACCGGATATTTGTTCTTCACAGTTGCCTTGTTCAGCACCTTGTAGTCTACACACATCCTCATCATCCCATCCTGCTTCTTTTGGAATAGAATAGGTGCACTATATGGAGCCTTAGATGGTTGAATCAGGCAGTATCCAACAAATCGTTCAACTTTTTACGTAACTCAGCCAACTCCTTAGGAGCCATACGATAAGGAGCTTGTGTAGGAGCAATAGTACCTGGACACAATTCGATCTTATGATCAATATACCTCCTTGGCATAGCTTCTTTGGCAATTCAGGTGGTATCACATCAGCATATTGTTTTAGCAACTCAGCCACACAATCAGGCACCTCTACCTTAACATCAGGCTTCAATTTGACTAAGGCAGCAAGTATAGTTTCATCACCTTTTTTCAACCCTTTGTCGATTGACATAGCCGACAGCAACACCCCCTTATCTTTCTCTTTTGCAACTTTGTTGACCTTTCCAAATGGATAAACACCTTTCGCAAACCCAGCATTGCCCTCATTCATAATCTTCATCCCATCTAAGTGTGGAAAAGGAACAAACTGAAATTTTCTTAGAAAATCGATACCAAGTATGATGTCAAAATCTCCTAACAGCATCACGATCAGGTTATGTTTTCTTACCCAATTTGTCGACATAGACACCCCATAAGCCATGCCTACAATGGCTTGTGCCTTAGCATTAACTGTTTTGATGTAGGAAGGACTTTTAGTCGACTTAAGCCCCAATTTTGTAGTAATATTAACACCAATAAACGTATGAGTAGCCCTTGTATCAACCATAGCCATCACACATATTTCCTTAATTTTCATTTCTTTATGAATAAATAATGAGAAACCAATGAACTATGCAGCAACTTTACAACCCCACATCCCAAAACATATCCCTCTACCTTTAAAACCAATTACATATCTGCATAGAGAACCTAGAGTAGTGTGGGTGGAGGAGGAGGTGACGCAAATGATTACAAATGAAGAATTAGAATTTGCAGTCCTAGGAAAATTTTCCTATGGATGGCCAGACATACAGGATCTCAAGAAACTGATTCCTACACAATGTGAATTGAAAGGGGATGTGAATATTAGACTTTTGCGTAATCGGTATGTGCTAAGTAGAGCATCTAGGATGGAGGATTATGTGAACCTATTATCAAAATCAATATTCTACATTGCATACAAAAATTGGAACTATCCAATGAGAACCCTAAAGTGGGATCCACTTTTTGATCCAGAGGAAGAGACAACAACTGCAATAGTGTGGATATCATTGCCATCATTACCACCAAATTTTTTTGGGAAGGCGACAATATTCTCAATTGCAGCAACGATAGGGAAGCCTTTACAGATGGATCTGGCAACTAGCAATAAAACACAACCAAGTTGTGCACGAGTTAAGGTGGATGTGGATTTAATGGGTGATTTCCTAAACAGAATGAATGTAGCGATAAATAAGAAGAGTGGAGAAATAATGGCCAAGTGGATTACAATCAAGTACGATTATTTGCCGAAGTATTGTAAACATTGCAAACTTCAAGGTCATAACAAAAAAGAATACTTTGTATTACACCCTGAATTATTTACAAGGATGAAAAATGAGGGGACCCAGGCAGGTGATGATGACAAAGTTGGTAGAGCTCAAAAAGAAATAGAGGAGGAGAAGGGTGAAAGGAGACTGAATGACAAGGTGAAAAGTTCAGAGTATCAACAACAAAGACAAAAGTATGGAGCTGGGAGGGATAGATTTCCACAATGGGGAGGTCACATTTAGTGATGGGACCCAAAGGAGAAGCAAAAGGACACACGAGTCACAATTGAGAAAAAGTTTGATGCCCTCAATGTAGAAGAAGACACGGACGAAAAAAGAGAGGAACTTGATGTAAACCAGGTGAACAACAGAGAGATCTTCCCCACAGTGAATACCAGGAAATGGGTAGAGGAAGCATTTGGTAAGGTAAAAGACACAAGGACGAACATGAATGATGATATGAATTCACAAAGCATAGGAAAAGATACGGGGGTCAGCATAGGGGATAATAAGAAGAATAGTGGCAGCAAAACACCAAATACAACTAGACAAGCAGAATATAGTGAGAGAATACAAGAGGAACATGGTACTGCAAAGGGAGAAGCAAAGGAGAATCAACAATTGACAGATAAACAATCTGCAACAATCGGCAATAATGTAACAAAAACAGCACATGAGGAAAGAAATGATTGGGAAGAAGCTGAAGTCAATTCAGTGCATTCAAAATTGCCAGCAAAGGAGCCGGTTATAAAGCAAATTGGAGTAGGACTACAAGATGATTCAGAGACCAGGAATTTAGATATTAACACCGGGGAGGATATAAGGGATGAAAAGGAAGATGAGGAAATCAAGGAGAATATTAAATAAATCAGTAAAAGAGGGGATTTATCACCAAGGCACACAAATGAATTCAAGCATGAGAGAAGAAGGGGTAGATCAACAACACTACAGAGCAATCAAATGCAAACAAGGAGTAGCTCATCTAAACCTACACTTACTTGATTATGGTGGACAACATATTTTTTTGGAACATTAGGTCGGTACAATCTCAAAATGCTTTTGAGAAAGTAATTGACCTAAAGCGAAGATATCATTATTCATATATTTCTCTTATGGAGCCTTTCAAGGGACCTACCGCAGTAGAAGGATATAAGAGGAAAATCAAAATAGAGAATACAATGGTGAATTGTTCTAGTAAAAGATAGGTCTTTTGGAATGAAGACTGGTTAGGAGCAACTCAATCAGATACTCATCAACAGCTTACCATAAAATTCACTTATAAAGCTAGCTACAAAGAAATGGTGATTATAGTAGTATATGCAAGATGTAGTGCATTAGAAAGGCTGGAACTGTGGGATGATTTGGAATGGTTAGCTGAAAGGATCAAAGTACCATGGTTAATAGGTGGAGATTTCAATGTGATTAAGAATGGCTCAGAAAAGCTTGGAGGACTGCTTGTCACTTAACAAGAAGTTGCTGATTTTGTACAATGCATCAACAATTGTGCATTAACTGAAATTCAATTTTCAGGAAGTGTATATACATGGTGGAATGGGAGAATAGAGGAATAATGTATTTTCAAAAGACTTGATAGTCTTTGGAAATGAAGAGTTTCATCAGGAATTTGCACATAGTGAAGTACAACTCTTGGTAAGGGAAGGGTCTGATCATGCTCCTTTACATGTGGTATGTAAAACATTAAATTACACAATTGGAAAACCATTCAGGTTTTTAAATTTTTGGACAAAGCATCAGACATTCAAAGGAGTGGTGGAAAAAGTGTGGGGAACAAATACGGGGGGATCTCCTTTTTATATATTTAATGAGAAATTAAAGATATTGAAGAAAACTCTGGTTTAATGGAGTAAAGCAACATATGGTGATTTCTTTAAAAAGATAGCTACTCTGGAAGAGATGGTGAAAATGAAGGAGATACAACTGGAGATCAAAACTACAGAAGAAAACAGAGTTAGTTTAAGGAAGGAAGAGGTAGAGCTAAGGAAATTTAAGAAAATAGAGGAAGATTACTGGATACAAAAGGTTGGAATGCAATGGTTTAAAGATGGAGACAAAAACTCAAAATTCTTTCATGCCTATGTGAAAGGAAGAAGGAAAAAGCTATTGTTACAGAAGATAGAAAGTGAGCAAGGGAATATTCTGGAAAAGTCAGAAGATATTGGGGATGAGGCAATTAGAGTTTTTCAAGATCAATTTAGGGAGAATGTATGGCTTGGCAATTATCAAATGTTGGAACATATTCCAAAACTGATAACAGAAAAGGAGAATGATAACATGATGAGAGTGCCGGATAGTAATGAAGTTAGGGAGGCTATCTTTGATCTTAATAAGGACGGTGATTGTGGTCCAGATGGCTTTTCAGGGGGATTCTATCAAACATGCTGGGAAATAATAAAGGATGACATTATTAATATGATTAAAGCTGTCTTCTGTGGATATGAAATATCTAGATACATTACTCATACTACTTTGGTACTCATTCCAAAGAAGGAAACAATATGTAAGTTCTCAGACCTCAGGCCCATCAGTTTAAGCACTTTTATGAATAAGATTATCTCGAAGGTGATACATAGAAGACTAATGAATGTTCTACCCAAAATAATTTTCAAAAAACCAATCGGATTTATGAAAGGAAGAAATATTGCTGAAAATGTGCTGCTAGCTCAGGAGATTATTAGGGATATAAATAAGAGAAATAAGCATCACAATGTGGTTGTGAAATTAGATATGGCTAAAGCATATGATAGAGTGTGTTGGGTTTACCTAACAAAGGTAATGAGAAGATTTGGTTTTGGAAAAAGGATGATAGCTATGATTTGGAGGCTAGTGTTCAATAATTGGTATTCTATACTGGTTAATGGACAAACTTATGGATTCTTCAAATCCACAAGAGGACTCAAGCAAGGTGATCCATTATCTCCAACTTTATTTATCATTGCAGTAGAAGTTCTATCAAGAGGTCTCAATAGTCTCAGGTTGGATAAGGGTTACATTGGTTATAGGATTCCCAAATGGAGTGAATAAATAAACCATATGTCCTATGCAGATGATACTATTCTTTTTTGTTCAGGCCAGAGAATTTCAATTAAGAAAATGATAAAGATTCTAAGGGATTATGAGAAAGTATCTGGGCAGTTGATTAACTTGACAAAAAACTTCTTCTAATTGCATGAAAGAGCACCAATTGTGGTGGGACAAAAAATAAGGAAAATTACAGGAATTAGCCAAAGTAATTTCCCTTTTACATATTTAGGGTTCCCTATTTACTATGGTAGAAAAAAGAAAGTGCATTTTGAGGGTCTCATAAAAAAAGTTATGGGTAGAGTGCTATTGTGGCAAAACAAACTACTCACATATGGGGGAAGATACACTCTTATAAAGCATGTTCTGGAACCAATGCCAATATACTTGATGTCAGCTATGAACCCCCCAAAAGGGGTAATTGATCAGATACATAAAATCATGGCTAAGTTTTTTTGGGGGAATTCAGGAGGATCTAAAGGAATACATTGGGTAGCATGGGAAGCGTTATGTATGCCAAAAGCTGAAGGAGGGATAGGTTTCCGATCTCTACATCATGTTGCAGATGCTAATTTTGCTAAACTATGGTGGAATTTTAGAATCTCTACAAACTCTTTGTGGAGCACATTCATTTAGAACAAGTGTTAAGAAAAAAGGCACCCTGTAGTGGCACAAGGGACAGGGACATCACATACATGGAAGAAGTAGAACACAACATCAGGTGGCAAGTCAAAGCAGGTAATTCTAGTTTTTTGTTGGATAACTAGACTAAACTAGGAGCTCTATACTATGTGGAGATGGACAATTTAGATGAGGAAATTGAGGTGAATCAGTTTGTTACAAATGGAGAGTGGGATAAAAGAAAATTAGAACAATATGTTTCACAGGAGATGGTGGATCACATTTGTGAAAACATAATCCCTCCAGGGACAGAAGAAGCATCAGATAAAGCATGGTGGATGGGGAATACAAGTGGTAGATTCTCAGTAAAATCAGCCTGGAACTTGGTGAGAAACAGGAAAGAAATAAATGAGGATTACAAGCCGTTATGGATGAAAGGGATGCCTTTCAAAATTAATTTCTTTCTATGGAGGGCTTGGAAAGGGAGGATTGCTATAGATGATAATTTACAAAGAATGAGAATAAGTATGGTTTCCAGGTGCTGTTGTTGTGAGGAATACAACATGGAAACAATGAAATACCTTTTTCTAACAGCTCCCATAGCTGAAAGGCTATGGAAGCAGTTTGCTAATTTTGAAGGGATAAAGATTGAAGGACTTAACGTAGAACAGATAATCAAAGTCTGGTAGAGAATGGACAATAATAATAAGCTCAGACAAGTTTATAGGGTAATTCCTGCACTGATTATATGGGAATTGTGGAAAAGGAGGAACACAAGAAAGCATGGAGGAGACACAACTTTTGAAGAAATGGTAATTCACATTGAAATTGCTGTACATCAATTGATTAGAGTACTATACCCATGGTTGAGGATTCAAGAACATAAATGGGTAGATCTGATCAGTACTCTAGGAAAGTATTAGCCTAAGTTGCATCACTATGTTGTTAAGTGGGAACTCCTAATCACTGGAAGTCTCAAATGAAATACAGATGGGGCAACTAAAGGAAACCCTGGGCCTAGTTTTTATGGATTTTGTATAAGAGATCATAAAGGTAATCTATGTTATGCCCAGGCAGTGGTCTTAGGTCAGATAAATAATGTATAGGCTGAAGCTAGAGCTATATTGGAGGCTTTAAGGTACTGGGTAAATACTGTAGAGGCAGAGATGGTGCTAGAAACAGACTCTCTTACTATGATTAATTTCATTAAGGGAGTATGGAGAGTGCCTTGGGAAATTTCTGAAACAGAGTAGGAGATAAAAATAATAATTCTTAAGCATGGTGTCAAGATACAACACATTTTTAGAGAAGGAAATCAACTAGCTGATTTCTTGGCAAATCATGCAGCAAATACCAACTTTAAGAATAAGAACAAGGAAGATAAATCATCATCAAGCATGAGAACACATAAATGGCATTTTTCTATGAATAAGAAGAAAAATATCTCACTAATTTGTCATGGCAGAGATAGGTGCGAAATTGTACAATCACAGTTAATAAAGCTACAAAGAAAGGATGGTACATATCAAATTAATGGCAGACGTATTAACCAAGAGAGCAACTCAGATTCACGTTCAAAACTGGAAGCTGAGGAGATATACTTACTGGTGGAGGAGTGGTGTGACGTCGGGCTTATCATTCACCTCCAAAGGAAACTGAAGAAATACCAAACACATAAATGAGGGACAATTCGTTCAATGGGAAGAAAGAAAATAGAAGGGTGAAGGAAACATTACCTGAGTTCACTGAAGATCATTGAGGAAATGGATGACCTGCAGTGAAGGAAAAGTCAAAAATAGGGCGGAATTTGGAAAGTCTCTAGAAAAGGAAAGAAGACAGAGGTGAAATGGGCTGATCATAATAAATTGTACACAGTAAGTTTTTGTTTTTTTTTTCTTTTATTAAACATTTTCTGGCCCATGGCCATAATTATATTATTGTATTGCTATGATTATTATTAAAATTGGAGTAACACCCACCAAAATTTATTAAAAAAAAAGCTACAAGAATATGACTAAACTAATTTAAAATAATAATACTCATGTAAACAACTATCATTACATGGAATTTATTAATAACTACTACCATAACAAAATATTCACTCTTCCATGGCCACGGAACCATCACCAATTAAGTGATCTATCTTTCCTTCAGGATGTGCGAAGAGATCTGCTACATCCAAGTGTGTGATGTTAACTTGATTTTCAAAGACAAAATTTGCTTCAGTATTTTTCTTTCTTCTTTAGCAATTCTTGATAAAGCTCAACCAAGTGTTTGGGAGTACGATAATCACATGCATAATGACCTCTTCCACCACATCGTAAACAACCTGCCCTAGTTGTTTCACGCTTCTCATCCTTTCTTTTTTCCTTTTGATGATGATTTTTATTTGATGAATGATTAACACCAGGAATAGAATTTTGTTCTTGACCATAATCACGACCACGTCCACGTCCACGACTAGGGCCGCGACCTTTTCCACGTCTAGCATGGTGGGCGTACGCCTCATTCACTTCAGGAAGTGGTTCAGATCTAGTAGGCCGATTCTCATGATGTTTTATTAATAAATTATTATTTTCTCAGCCACAAGAAGATGAGAAATTAGTTCAGAATACTTTTTGAAATCTTTCTCTCGATATTGTTGTTGCATGAGCACATTTGAGGCATGAAAAGTGCAAAACGTCTTTTCCATTATATCAATCTCACTAACCGTTTCTCCACATAAATTCAATTGAGAAGTAATTCTGAACATGGCAGAATTATACTCATATATAGACTTAAATTTTTGTAGCCTTAGATGCATCCAATCATCTTGCCTATGGATGTATGATCATTTTCAAGTGGTCATATCTTTCTTTTAGGCTATTCCACAAAACAAGTGGATCCTTAACTGTGAGATATTTGATTTTTAGAATCTCGTCAAGATGATGACACAAGAATATCATTGCATGCGCACAATTCTGCTTTGATGCTTTATTTTCTTCTTTTATGGTGTCTCCAAGACCCATTGCATCAAGGTGGATTTTAGCATCCAACACCCATGAAAGATAGTTCTTGCCCAAACTATGAAGTGCCATGAACTCTAGTTTCGTAAGATTGGCCATTAAAATTAAAAGCAAAAGAATAAATAATACTTATTAATTCTTCAAACTTAACCTTTACTCTTTCAGATGGTAGAGTCTCGTGCTGATAACGTGTTATGAAACTATAGAATAAGAAGAAAAAAGTAGAGAGACGAGAAGACTTATTATTTCTCTTGGGGATGATTTTACAATGAAGAGGACCTCTCTATTTATAGGGGAAAATTGACTTGATCTCAAAGTTAGGGTTCCTAAATATTCTCTAACAGATAGACATTCAATATACATCTATAACATGCCTCTTGTTTTTGAATTATTATTTCTATTAATCAATACGTGACATCTTTCTATTGGATAAATTTTAATATCAACCCATCAGATTTTTATCCTACCCCCGACCCATAACCACATCCCTTAACCCAAACCCAATTAAACATAAAGATAGATCGATCTCTCTCCCCTTAAACCTAAGAACCTATTTTTCTTCTTCCCTCTCTCGTATTAAGCAATTAAATATTTCACACCAAATGTTCAGATTTTTAGTGCAATACTTCATTGAAGTTGAAGGATTCAAGTTGTAGCCTTGATTTTTGAAATTACTTTAGCTTTAAAACACTTAAAATTAGTCAATCTTACTGTGTTTTATTGATACAAATAAGTGTTTGTATGGTGTTTGTTAATATGAAAAGATGATTAGTTGACTGCAGAAACATGCCAGCCAGATCAAGAAACAAAAATGACATTTTCTAATTTGAATGTTGTACCTGTGAACATTTTTGTATTTCATTGTGTGATCAAATAGAAATTGTGGAGTTTAGTCAGCTCAAATTTGCTGAAAAATAATACAGCATAGTGTGTTTACAGTACTGTATAAATAATACATTAGACACACCAAGCTACCACAAACTCTCGCGGCCCGCACCGAAACCGTGCTTTACCCCTCTATAGCTGCCTTCCTCGCTTCGTCTTTGGCTTTCAGAGTTGTAAACTAACCTTTAATGAATAGATTCAAATATTTAGAATAAATAGATATAAAGCGGGTAGTGGGAATCGTACCCACTGACTTTACACTTCTGGAAAAATCAAATCCAAATTTCAAAGTTATTCTTATCATTGTTAAACATCACAAATTCACCCAAACTATAAAATTGCAAGAGTATTGAAGAATAGCAAGTCAATGAAGTTAGAACTAAAATAGCTACATAGCTACACCAAAACTCGATCAAAATAGCAGTAAAACAACACCAAAATTGTACTAGAAAAACTACATTAAAACTTCAAAAATCAATGTTGCAACTTGAATCCTTCATATTTAATGTAGTACTGCACTAAAAATCTGAACCTTTAGGGTGAAATTGATCTTAAAATTGCTTAATATGAAAGATGGAAGAAGAAAAATAGGTTATTAGATTCAAGGGGGAAGAGAAAAGATTGATTCAATCTTTATTTTTGGTGGAACTTTTAATTGGGTTTGGGTTAAGGGATGTGGGTATGGGTCGGGTGGGTAGGATAAAAATCTGATGGGTTGATATTAAAATATATCCAATAGAAAGATGTCACGTAATAATTAATAGAAATAATAATTCAAAAACAAAAGGTTGTTAGTTTTAAGGGTAATAGTGGACCAAAAAGGTGGACTAAGGGGTATATTTAAACTTTTTCAGATAGTTCAGGGGTATTTTTAGCCATTTTGCATAAAAAAAAATCCAAAAATCTAAAAAAATCCAAGGTTGAAAAATCCTAGTTTTATTAATTTGATTTATAGATTTTAAATCCAACAATTGTAATTTTTTTTAATAATTGAATTATTCGACATAGACTGGTCATGTACATCCCTAACGAAAAGTATATTGTTTGATAGTTTTATTAGTAGAATATACACTCTTTACAAAATTTCACTATGTGATGGTTTTTTGTCACAATCCAATTTCTTAGGTCATGATGGCATCCACTATAACTCACCAGTAGGTATGCCAACCTGTAATCAGGAACGACAAGTAATGAGTATCAGGGTAGAAACAACACGAAAGCAACAATTTAAATGCAATAACAAGAGAGAAAGGTAAAGCAAACAAAAATATATATACACACAAATAAGGATCCCTCCCAGAACCTGTAAATCACAAGTACAAAGATGCGAATAAGAGAGTAAAAGTCCCAAAAGTGGATCCAAAATATAAAGACTTGTCTCAAAATACAAAAATGTAGTGATCAAACTACAGATTGAGACAGGTAAAGTCCAGAACGCCATGTGCTCAACCTCGCCTCTAAATGCGGCAATTGTAGGCTCGATCTCAACGCTGATAACATTTTCATACTAGCATCATGAAACATATGCAGAGTGTAGTATAAGTACCATAAAAAAGAGGTACTCAATAGGCATCATAGGCCGACTGAGTAAGAAAAGTAAAGACAATATGAAATCCGACAATCTAACACAACATAGGTAAAAGAGCAAAATTCTAAAAGAAATGTACATGAGTGTACTAAGAACTCAAATGAATTATGTAACTCCTAACTAAACCTAAATGGACCCCAATAAGACATAAAGGTACACTCGTGTGCACGTTTAAGTAAAATCTGAATAGACCCTCATAAACCCAATAGGTACACAGAAGAGCTAAAGACTAATAAGAGAACCTAAAGAGACTTCCAGGACTGCCACAACCTTCCACGGACTTTAACCATGGTAAAGACACCCAAAGACCCAATAGGATTACCTGGTTAGGACTTGAAACTGACCTTAAGGGTTTGCCCGTGTACTCACCGAGTCAATCACAAGGATAACCATAGAAGAAAAGGGAAATCCGAGCTGTGTTGTCACCTAGCAAACGACGTCATAGAGATTCTAAGGTCTATCGACTCCAATTTGTGAAAGTCTATGAGAATCACTAGTCTACACCTACACTAAGACCAACATGCTCAATATCAACAATAAATAACAACCAAAACACACCAAAAGGTAAGGATGATTTTAGGCGATAAAATTAGCATGCTAATAATCTTGAAAACCCAATAAAAAGCCTAAAATAAGGTTTCTAGAAAGCTAAGCATGATCAACTAGATACCCACCCTAAATTCAGACAAATCAACAAACATTTACATATTCAAGTTCAGTTTGAGGAACAACAAGTCGTATCCTACCTCAAAACAGACCAAGTGAGCTTCAAATCATAATTCAGGAGCTTTTCCCTTCCGCATGGCCTCTTAACCATACCATGCTATCAAAAATAGGATCACAATGTTAGACTGTCATTTAGACACCAAAAGACACAATTATTGGAGACTAACCAAAATCTTAGTTAAAATGAGAAATATGGGACCCACTTTGAAAAAATGAGAAATATGGGACCCACTATAGAAAATCTAGATTTGACTCCATCAAAAGGTCCATTTAAGCTCTCTGAACTTGTATCCCAAAACGGGACACAATTTAGGGGCTTAGAACAGCCCACAAAAAAGACATGCAACAAAAAAATACCATTAAAGCTTAAAGGAAGAGAGGGCAGCCCCTTCGGGGTGGCATTTTCCTTAAAAGGTCGATCTTTGACACTCCCCGAATACTCTAACGAGTAGCCCTGAATTCCCTGATCAAAGAAAGCTTTAAAACACAAGAAACTAAGCTCTATGACACTCATAATCACATTTACAAAATAGGAACCTTGCTGAAATCACGAGTGGTCTTTATTTAGAAAGACTAGTCACATAATACATCTTGATTGTGGGGAGAGGGTCGTGGCCATGACCCATCATTTAAGTGACTAAAGATGGTCAACGCAGGTCAACACACATCCGCAATGGCCATTTGCACTATCCCTCCACAATCACAAAGCGTTGAAGAGGGTCATTAGAACCCACATGTGGTGCATTATCTAGAACACCAAGCGTCCAAAAATCTCAACGGGGTGCTCAGGTTTCATTCAGAACCCCATGCATGCAAACAAAGTATGCTACCCCACCAAATTCGACATCCTAGAATTAATGGAGCAGTCAAAATTTTCAATTGAGGTCATCTCGATAAAAAGTGGATCCCACTCCTAAGCTATATTTTAAGTTAAATTCCACGAAGGGGCTCAGAATCAGCTCGGAAGCCTTGGGATCCGCATAAAAGGTTGTTCTAGACCATTCTCAATGTTTAAGAGCAAATAGAACTGTCAGAATTGCAATTTGAGGCCGTCTTCCTGAACTTTTGACCAAAGTCAACCGTTCAAGTTTCAAAATATCCAAAACACAAAAATGTGCACAAAATCCAATCGAATGACTAGATGACGAAACTATCAGTTCCTGCAAGTTATAAATGACTTGGGGTCTCTATAAGAATGCTCTAAATGATAAAAACAAAGGCATTTTCACTAAAATTACCCAGAGGGTAATTGCAATATTCACTACTAAAAAAGAACTTTTGTTCATGAAAGTAAGTGTCAAGAAGTACCTAAAGGTTGAAATAACCCAGGAACATGCTCTCGCATCTCATGCTTTATATCTCAGGTAGCCTTCTCGTCTAGATTATGCCTCCAATGGACCTTAACCACATGAATGGCTCTCGAATGTAACCAACACATATCTCTATTTAGAATAGCTACAGGCTCCTCCTTAAAGGTCAAACAGTCATCCAATAACAGAATCATACTAGAGCATATAAGACTCATCAGAAACACACTGGCACAACACGGAGACATAGAAAACTAGTGAATAGCTGAAAATACAAGAGGTAGAGCCAACTCATAAGTGACATCACCAATAGTTTGAAGAATCTCAAAAGGCCCATTATACCTAGGGCTAATATTGGCCCGCCTCCCAAATCTCATCATACCCTTCATGGTCGATACACGAAGGAATATGCGGTCACCAACTCCTAACTTCAACAGTCGATGCTTACGATGAACATAACTCTGGTGCGTACTTTGAGCTATCTTAAACCTATCCTGAATCACCCGCACATAATCTAAGGCCTCCTAATGCATATCAGTACCATGTGGCCTAGGCTCAGAAGACTCAAACAAACCAACCAGAGAATGAAAATGCCTACCATATAAGGCATCAAATGCGACTATCTAAATGCTAGAGTGATAGCTATTATTGTAAGAAAACTCTTCTAAAGGAAAAAACTGGTCTCACTGACCTCAAAACTCCAAAACACAAGTCCACAACATATCCTCAAGAACCTTAATCATACACTCTAACGGCCTATTATTCTATGGGTGAAAAGCTGTGCTAAGTTTGAAATGAGTACCCAACTCATCCTAAAAGGTCCTCCAAAAGCTAGAAGTGAACTCAAAAGAATGGTCCAAAATGTTTGATATAAGAACACCATGAAGATGAACTACCTTTCAAATATATATACGAGCCAATCTCTCGATGTATAAAGAAGACTACATGGGAATGAAGTGTGTTGACTTGGTCAATCAATCAATGATGACCCAAATATTGTCAACGCCTCTAGATGTTTGAGGAAAACCCATAACAAAGTGCATGGTGTTAGGATCCCATTTCGACTCCAGAATGGGCAATCCCTGAAACTGACTACAAGGCCTCAAATGCTTGGCCTTCACCTGCTAGCAACACAAGCAATGGGACACATAGTATGTAATAGCTCTCCTTATATCGCTCCATAAGTAGTGTTGCCTCAAATCATGATACATCTTCATGCTGCCTGGATGGATAGAATATCTGGAATCATAAGTCTTACAAAAAGTCAACTGAATTAAATCCCCAACTCTCGAAACCTAGATAACCAACAAACCTCAATACCCCATATGAATCTAAGGTAGCCTTATGGAACTGCCTCCCAAAAGCTAATCTCAGAGGGTCACCAAGGTCTCATCCTCAAACTGGCAACCATGATTCCAATCTAATAAGGAAGACTAAACTCCAACATACGCCAACACCGACCTATAATATAAAATGTCTAACCGAATCATCCTATTGGCTAAAGATTGAATGTCCAAAGCCTGAAATACCCATACTCATTGCTTTCTAACTTAAGGCATCCGCTACTACATTAGCTTTGCCTTAATGGTATAGAATAGAGAAGTCGTAGTCCTTTAAAAGCTCAATCCATTGAAGCTACCTTAAATTAAGGCTTCTCTGGCTCATAATGTACTAAAGACTCCTATGATCTGTGCAGATCTCAAAAAACTCCATACAGGTAGTGTCTACAGATCTTAAGCACAAAAACTACCGTTGCCAACTCCAAATCATGAGTGAAGTAGTTTCACTTATGAAGCTTAAGCTACCTTGATGAATAAGCTATAAATCGGCCTCAATGCATCAATACACAACCTATATCAATGAAGGATGTATCATAATACACCATGAAGCCCTCACCCTCAACTAGAAGAGTCAATACATGAGCGGTGGTAAAAAACTCCTTGAGCGTCCAAAAGCTTAACTCACACTCTTCATACCACTCAAATGAAACATCATGGCAAGTCAACCGGGTCAAAGGTGCTGAAATAGTAAAGAAACCCTCCACTAACTATTTGTAGTATCCCACTAATCTAATGAAGCTTTGAATCTCAATAACAGAGGTGGGCCTAGCCTAATCACTAATAGCCTCAATCTTCACTATTTACATAATATTTCCATCCTTGGACCCCACGTGCTCCAAGAATGCTACAGACTCAAGCTAACACTCACATTTTGATAACTTGGCATAAAGTTGCTGATCTTTCAAATTTTAGAGCACAATCCTCAAATGTTGCTTATGCTCTCCCCAGCTCCTTTAATATATCAAAATGTCATGAATGAACATAATGACAAAAGAATCAAGGTATGAACTGAACACACACATCATCAAGTCCATAAAGGTGGTAGGGGAATTAGTCAACCCAAAGATCACTAAGAAATCATAATGACCATAACGAGTTCTTACTGCAATCTTAGGGATGTACCGTGCCCTAATCGAATTTAAAGTCAATTTTAGGAAACATTGCGTTACCCTGAATCTAGTCAAATGAATCATCAATACGAGACATGAGGTAACAATTCTTCACCATCAGCCTATAGTCAATATGCATCCGCATGAATCTGTCCTTTTTCTTGTTAAACAAGATGGAGGCACTGATCTTTGGTGTATTTATATGCTCATTTACTATATTTTCCCCGTATGTACCTTTAGTTTTAAGAGCATTCTTTTCTCTATTGGTTGTATTTTGATAAGTTTTCTAATAATTGTGCACTAAGAGATGTGATTAGATATTGCAAGGAATACAAATTTATTTAGTACCCAAGATATTAATTAGTTTTTTAAATTCACCTATCACAATTAAAGTTTTACACTATTTTATTATCGTTAAAATAATCTACTATCACAATATTTTATTTTGATCAACCAGGCAGGATGAAGTGTAAGCTAACTAGTGTAGATCATTCCACTTCAAAATTATGTTAAAAGCTTATTGGAATTGACCAATTATAAATTAACAACTTGTAACGACCAATACAAATTTGTCACGACCCGAGCTTACACCCTGGACATGGCCGGAACTCGAGAACTATTGCTGGTCCCCAAGCGAACCATCATCCTGGTTGACTACAAGCGGAAGACTAACTTAAGCATCCAAAGCTTAAAAAACTGAATAACATTCATGAAACTTAAATACAAAACTTTAACTCGAAAGAAAACTCTGAATAATATAATATAATATATTTAACTCTCCCCAAAATAGGCAACTTAAGTCTTTAAAACATTTAACAAAATAAATGAACAGACTTCTGAAACTCTATTCTCTATCTATTAAGCCTCTTAAGGACAAGGATAAAAGTTGGGACAAGACCCACAACCTCCTAACAACTGATATAACTGAAAATAAAAGTGGAACCCTCCGGGAGCAAGGAGGCTCACCATAGCTTACTCGAACTCCATGTGGTATAAATGAAGCTCCTGTTGATGACCCTGAATACCTAGATCTGCATCATGAAAGGATGCAGGCCAAATGGCTCAGTACGTGGAATGTACGAGCATGTAAGGGGAATTCTAAGGCATAACATAAGCTTGAACTTGATAAAAGGGAAACATACTTACCTCTTTAGAAACTCACTCAATTCAACTCAACTAAAGAATAAGATACTCAACTAAAGGATTAGATACACAACTTCAAAGATATGATACTCAACTTTGGGTACTCAACACAAGATACTCAACTCAATATAAAGCAACAATACATATGCAATATATGGAAAGCTTTTAAAACAATAGAAAACAACTCACTGTATTAAAGAGTACAATAACAACTCAATTTATATGTAATAAAATATAATATAACTCTGTGGGAGTTTCTCTAACCGACAACCACCACTATGGGCCTAAGTGGTGATACAACGTCTTAACCACACTACCAGAAATGTCATATACTTTGCCGTCATATAGGACACCTTAACTAAGTGGATCCACTAGTCTATGCTAAAAAGCACTAAGGAATCATCTAAAAAGTATGATCCTTTCTACCTATGATGGCAACATGGTTTATGGAGACATGAGTTATCTGAACTCAAACTCGTCCCAATATCGATGCTCAATACTACTCCCAAAATACTCAACTCATATGTTTAAAAACATAACTTTCTCATTTATTTGAGATAATTACTCAAAAATCTTTCTCTTAAAAGAGATGGTACTGAAACTGCTCAAAACTCTTTTGGAAATCTTAGTTTCCTCTCATCTTAAATGTGAAAACATTACTCTTGAGAATACTTAGTTCCCATATATCATTTTAAAGAAAATAAACTTTAGTCTTACTCTTTACTCAACTCAAAGATTAAGTCTTAAAACAAAGTTAAAACATTTGTAAAAACACTTCTTAAAATAAGGTTCATGCCGAATTATGGATGTGAACGACTCAATTTAATGTTTTCAATAACCATACATAGAACTCAATACTCGAAACTCAAAAACTCAGAACTCAAGAACTTCAATGATACAACTTATTTCAAGAATGCTCAACCTAGAGGGTTCATGCGGAATTATGAGCATGAACTACTCAACTCAAAGACTCAAAATATCAATAAGGAACTCATGTATATGACTCTTCTCTTTGTCATACTTACTTACTCAAAACTTAACTCAAATCGATGATGGATCTCAAAGGACTCAGAATTTAACTCAAAGGCTTTCTTGAACTCTACTCTTAACTCTCTCTTGAATTTGAATTATGAATGCAAGAGTTATGATTCATGATATGAAGGATCTCAATAAAAATATAGCAATTCGATGATTAGGTATAGAACTTTTAAGGGAAACATGAACTCAAGAACTCAAAATCAATTTATCTTAAGAATACTCAAATCTAGGGAAAGAATCCTAGATTTCTCTTTTACTGATTTGAAAGAAGATGTAGGGTGTGAGGACGAACTAGTCTAACACTATGATAGCCTTACATACTTGAAAAAAAAAAGGTTCTAGAAAAATCTTGAAGAATCTTGGTGAAGAACTTGATTAGAAGCCTTGAACCCATAGCTTGAAGGTAAACGATCAAGAAAACTTTTCTTGAGATTCTTGAATTAGTTTTCTTGAAATCTCAATAGCCAAGAATTATGATTTTCATTAGGGTTTTACCCTAGGTTTTGAGAGAGAAGAAAATGATGGATTAAAAGATGAAAATCTGATTGTTTTGAGCCTTTTATTAGTCAAGAAATTCATTTACAATTTTATTGGAGGAAAAAAAAAACAACACTTTTTAACGTTTTCCCGACGGCTAATTCGTAGCAGCACTGTATACGTTACTAAAATAGTCATAACTTTTTACTCACAAATTGGATTGACGCTAAATTGGTGGTGCTTAAAATTAGATTCAAATATCTTTAATTTAATAGGTTATGGCTCATGTAAATCTTTATATTCTAGGATATATGGTCATTTTAATTTGACCCAAGTAGAATCTTACATCTAAACTTAATCGATAAGGAAACTTCAAGAACAGTTATCAAGAACTCATCAAGAAATTAAATTGCTCAATATTTATGGATAGATTCGAAAAAAAAAACTCATGAATGGTGTGTGGGTGAACGAACCCAACACTATGGAAGCTTGTATATCTCAAAGAACAAGGTTCTTGGCGAAATCTTGAATTTCTTGAACGAACGCTTGAAACTTTGAACTTTTTCTCCTCTTGAATCTTCTCTCTAAAACCCTAAACACTTTTGGGGATGAATGGAACTAATTCTAATCAGTTTAGACTCTTAAAACCTTACTAAAAACGCTTAAATCTGATTGGGTAGGGAAAAGACCAAAATACGCCTCATATTTTTGGGTAACTTTCCTTAATTAGATAGCCAACTTCAAATGGGCATATCTCCCTCATATGAGCTCGAAATTTAGCAAACTCGGTTGTGTTGGAAAGATAATCTCGAAGACCTTTCATTGGATATCTTATGGGCCACCTAACTTATCATGTATTGAAGGTTATGGTCATTTTAACTTGTCCTAAAAGTTAGAAGAACCTAGGAATGACTTGAATGAATTCTCTTTTAACTCTTTTTGGATTGGAACTCAAGGTGCTATATGTAGTGATATTAATACTTGAGAAATTTTCAATTCCATGGTAAAAATCTCACTCACTACGAAGAACGATTCGAGTCTTAGTTTGAAATTTTTTCTTGGGGTTAGTAATCTAACAACTCCATGGAGTCCTACTAACTAGCTCCTTAAGAAATTCTCAGCACTAGACTTAATTTCTCATCTCGTCATCTCCCTCTTAGGTCTAAAGGTGACACTCGAAAGCTATGGACCTATTCCATCATCTTTAACTTGGTCTACATCCTCTTTTACTCTAACTCTCGGGAAAAGCTTATCTCATGACTACCAACTCTCCATAAACAGGTACTAAGACCTCTTTCTAAGGTGCTTCTCTTAACATCTTCTGATTACATACCCTCTTGGTATACCTCTTAACGCTGTTGTTACTCTTGTGACTTAGCCACACTTCACTGCCCTTATCTAAAGGTTAGGGTCTCTCACTTGTACCACTCATATCTATTCCAGCTAACATCTCAATTCCTCAAGTCTTCTAGATCAAATCTTAAGACAACATCATCACTCTCATGTTTCCATTCTTTGGATCATGACACTCATCTCAAATTCATGCTTAATGTTCATTACTAAACCCGAATATCAATACGATTGCTCGCCTACTATACTATACCTCATTAATTGATCAGTTCTATAACCTTATGAACATCATGACCCTCTCAAACAAATCATAATCCTAGCTTAGATCTAGCACTTTATGAATACTCGGCTCTCTTATTCAACACATGACTTTATGAATACTCTGCTCTCTTATTCAACACATGATTTAGTCTCTTGTAATATGATGGCACATCGACACCAACTCTATTATGGTTAACAAATGTATACTCTATCTCATCTTGACTAGCAACGCTTACTCTACCCATAAGGGAAAACTCATCATCAAAAACTTACTGGGTACATGACTATAATAATATAGCTTGCCTCATCACTATCTCCCTTTCTAAGATTACTAAACCTCAGCATACTTTCCTCTAACTCTGGGCTCTTTCACTACTACTGCTCATGATCTAGTAACTCAGGCTACCTCTTCGGGTGAAAATACTACCCAAGCTCTAAACATGCTTCCTTATAAGGATCTTAGCTTAAACAAGACTTAGGGAAAAGAGTACAACTCGCTTTTAGCTCAAGTGCATGATTCATATGAATATGGGTGCATTCCTCTAAAACTGAATACTTAACTTACTCTTGGGCTTCTCTCAAGCCCCTCTCTAGTCTCATGACGTTCTGAATGTTTATGCTAAGAACAACTCATTGATAAAGGACTGACTTTTCTGTTCAACCATCTCTAGTATGATTGGTAGTCGAATGAATCTGAGAAACGCATGAGTATGAATAAATATCTATGATATATCTCTATTGCATGATTAAGAGTATGAAAGAAGGGAAACTTTTCTTAAATGTCTATAATCACTTATTTATAGAAGTGGGGCCCTCACAGCCACAAATAAGATCCTACTTGACACAACTTCATATGCACCTAGGACACTTGAACTCTGTGATCTGATACCAAGTTTGTCATGACCCGAGCTTACACCCTGGACATGGCCGGCACTCGAGAACCATTGCTGGTCCCCAAGCGAACCCTCATCCTGGCTGACTATAAGCGGAAGACTAACTCAAGCATACAAAGATTAAAAAATTGAATAAAATTCATGAACCTTAAATACAAAGCTTTAACTCGAAAGAAAACTCTGAATAATATAATATATTCAACTTGCCCCAAAATAGGCAATTTAAGTCTTTAGAACATTTAACAAAATAAATGAACAAACTTCTAAAACTCTATTGTCTATCTATGAAGCCTCTAAATGACAAAGATAAAAGTCAGGACAAGACCCACAACCTCCTAACAACTGATATAACTGAAAGTAAAAGTGAAACCCTCCGGAAGCAAGGAGGCTTACCATAGCTTACTCGAACTTCATGTTGTATCAACGAATCTCCTGTTGATGATCCTGAATACCTGGATCTGCATCATGAAAGGATGTAGGCCAAATGGCTCAATACGTGGAATGTACGAGCATGTAAGGGGAATTCTAAGGCATAACATAAGCTTGAACTTGATAAAAGGGAAACATACTTACCTCTTTAGAAACTCACTCTACTCAACTCAAATCAAGAATAAGATACTCAACTCAAGGATTAGATACTCAACTTCAAAGATATGATACTCGACTTTGGATACTCAACTCAATATAAAGCAACAATACATATGCAATATATGGAAAGTTTTTAAAACAATAGAAAACAGCTCAGTGTATTGAAGAGTACAATAACAACTCAATTTATATGTAATAAAATATAATATAACTCTGTGGGAGTTTCTCTAACCAACAACCACCACTATGAGCCTAACTGGTGATACAACATTTTAACCACGCTGCCAGAATTGTCCTATACTTTGCCGTCATATAGGACGCCTTAACTAAGTGGATCCACTAGTCTATACTAAAAAACACTAAGGAATCATCTAAAAAGTATGATCCTTTCTACCCATGATGGCAACATGGTTTAGGGAGACGTGAGTTGTCTTAACTCAAACTTGTCCCAATATCGGTGCTCAATACTACTCCCAAAATACTCAGCTCATATGTTTAAAAGTGAAACTTTCTCTTTGATTTAAGATAATTACTCAAAAATCTCTCTCTTAAAAGAGATAGTACTCAAACTGCTCAAAACTCTTTCAAAAATCTCAGTTTTCTCTCATCTTAAATGTGAAAACATTTACTCTTGAGAATACTTAGTTCCTATATATCATTTTAAAGAAAATGAACTTTACTCTTACTCTTTACTCAACTTAAAGATTAAGTCTTAAAACAAAGTTAAACCGTTTGTGAAAAGACTTCTTAAAATAAGGTTCATGCTGAATCATGGACGTGAACGACTCAATTCAATGTTTTCAATAACCATACGTAGAACTCAATACTCAGAACTCAACAACCAATAACTCAAGAACTTCAATGATACAACTTATTTTAAGAATGCTCAATTCAGAGGGTTCATGTGGAATTATGAGCTTGAACTACTCAACTCAAAGACTCAAAATATCAATAAGGAACTCATGTATACGACTCTTCTCATTGTCATTCTTACTTACTCAAAACTTAATTCAAATCGATGATGGATCTCGAAGGACTCACAATTTAACTCAAAGGCTTTCTTGAATGCTACTCTTAACTCTCTCTTGAATTTGAATTATGAATTCAAGAGTTATGATTCATGATATGAAGGATCTCAATAAAAATATAGCAATTCGATAATTAGGAATAAAACTCTTAAGAGAAACATGAACTCAAGAACTCAAAATCAACTTATCTCAAGAATACTCAAATCTAGGGAAAAAATCCTAGATTTCTCTTTTACTGATTTGAAAGAAGATGTAGGGCGTGAGGACGAACTAGTCCAACACTATGATAGCCATAGTCTAACACTATGATAGCCTTACATACTTGAAAAAAAACAAGGTTCTAAAAGAATCACTACACCATTTTAGGCTTACGGCCACCCTACTAATGTGTAGCCTAAACTAGCAAAAAGTGTGGCCTTTGATAAAAGGCTACACTTTTGGACTTTAAGCAACGCTTTTTAGGGGGTGGCCTAAAGAAGCATAACCTTTGACATTAGGCAACACTTTTTAAATGTCGCCATCACAGCTACACTTATAAAGCGTAGCCAAATAGGTATAAGGGCACGCTTTGTAGTGATGCATTAGCGACACCTTTTTTTTATTGTACTACACTTAAAAGCGTTGCCTTTGCTTTGTTATTGGTCACACTTAAAAAGTGTTGCCTTTTATATCTCATCTAGAGCAACACTTATAAAGTGTAACTTTTCTTATGTACAAGATAACATTGGACGTCCTACAACAACACTTTTGAAGTGTGGCAATGTTGTGTAGAATTTTGTAGCCACAATTTTTTATTTTTAAGAATAATAATTTTTATTTGCATATATTAAATAATCACATAATTAAATGTACAAGTGACCTAAAGCACAAAATTAACTAATAATTAAATCAAAGCTATATATTTCAAATAAACTTCAAGAAACATGTCTTGTACAACCAATACTTAGAAAGTGATTTCTTAAAGATCTCTACTATCAATAAATTCCACAAAACCAAATGCATTCAAACATATATGACAATAGTACAAAAACTCTTCACCATTCACTACAATAGATCGAGTTTACTTCTGGCCATAATTCAAATTCAATTACCGTCATTTTCCTGCACATTCAAATAAAATTATAAGTTAGTGAAATAAATCATGTATTTAATAAGCTTAAATTCACAGTAAGCCAAACCAATTCATAACAATAAAGATGTGGAAGTGCATAATTGGAGAGTATTTATTGTAAGCCAACCAATTCAAAAGTGGACTCCTACTTTTAGGCCCAAGGAGGAAACTCCTATAGTCCCTATTTGGATTTCTCTGCCGGAGCTACCTTGGCATTGCTATCACAAGGACATCTTGTCAGCCCTAGTGAGTCCTATTGGCAAAGTTTTGTACTTGGACACTGCTTCTATCTAAAAAACTAGAGGAAGTGTTGCAAGGGTCAAAGTCCAAATCGATCTTACCAAAGAGAGACCTCCTCATGTGTGAATGGGGTTGAATAAAGAAGATCTCAACATAGGGAGGTGACAAACTATTGAATATGAGCATATTCCGGATTACTACATGTATTGTAAACACCAAGGACACTTGTTACATGTCTGTACTATTAAACAAATAGATGAGGAATTTAAAAAAAGAAAAGAGTTGGAGGCTAATAGGAAGAATAAAAACAAAGGGGAACAAGGCAAACAAGATTCCAGAAACTTGCAAAGGCAATACACAAATAGAGAGGATGGAAACACCAATTCACAATACCAGCAGCACCAAAAAAAGAAAATAACAACAAGCCAACTGATGAAGAATGGCAGACTCAAAAGAGGAAAGCTTACAGGCTAGTTCAACCTAGCATGGACAGACCAAAATCTCCTAAGGAAACATTGCAGCAGCAGAAGAATCATCACACAGGTATGACTACTAATTTTGCACTCTCTACTTCTAATAATTTCATTGATCTTTCTATGCAGGATCAATTAAACAATCAAGAAGGAGCTGAAAATCAGAATTCAAAAAATAAAGATACAATGGAGACACAAATTAATAATAAGTCAACCACTGACTTACCTTCCACAGCCAACCAATTGTCAAATAATTCCAACAAGGAAAAAAAAGAAAAAATTCTGAAAATCAAAGCAAAAGGATCACAGGTATTGACTCTACTACTCCCCTACCCCAGAACCCTCTTGTTAATTTGTTTGGATGAGGCTGTTGAAGTTATTGGAGGGTTGGAAGGAGGGTGTCAGGAGAACACAACTAATTTATAGGATGGGGTATCCAAAGCAGGAAATATGTCGCATGCTGGACATGAGAACACTTATATTGACCATAGTCTAGACCATAGAGCCCCTGCTACCCCTCAACATCACATTTGGTTTTATGCAACAAATGAAGTGTGGCGCAGTACTTTCCAACTGTTGCATCAATTTGAACAACACATCCTGCAAGATTTTGATAAAGGCAATATTGACTATTTTTTCAGCATCATAATACAAAGTTATTTTCTCAAATATTTAGTATAAAATACTTCTATCACCATGTTAAGTTTTATAATAAATTAAGAAAATGGCATAACTACCTTAAATTTAGTAGCAAATGTTTGCTTCTGAAAGTCTGATATCTCAATACGAATTGAACTTGCTGTTTTCTTGGACTGATTAGCAAAAGAGGAGGCAAACAACTTGAGCAAGTCCTCACTGCTTGATGAGAGTAGCTGATTAGTGTCAGGATGCACTGTATCTCTATTCTTATTTAAGAAACCACTTGTGTCATAGATAACCTACATAAGATGAAAAAACTTTTACAATGATAAAATAGAAATATTTAAAGCCATCAATAATATCAGAATATTTGAAAGAGGCTTATTGATCTTCATTTCTTGAAACATCAAGTGTCCCTTGAGCAAATTCTAATGCATCAGATCCCAAACCTTGATTTCCTCACAAAAGTCTCAGTTCTAGCAAGGAAGTTATCCTTCATGACTACATACATATATATCATAGGGCACAAGTTCTCAAGACTGATGCCAAAAAGGACACATTTCTAAAAAAAAAACTAACCTCTCCAGCATAATGACGAATGCCAAATTCTTCTCTATCTCCTCTATAGCAAGGGTTAGCTTTCAGGTGCTGCTTAAGCTTATTGGCGAAGGGCAAATCAGTCGCTTTATCAAAATTTGACTCTTCATCCAATAAAGATATTATCCCAATGGGTTTTTGCAGAAGGCATCATTATAATCCATAGATGGGAGATGATTTATCATTAAAACATCTACTGATTATGTTAGCATTTTCACAACTTCACTGCCAAGAAGTAGTTTTAACTTCTACAATATAAAATACAACGTGTGTGTAAATGATGTCCATCAAAATTGTGATAATCAGAATGAACAAGTGTCTAATAAGGGAACAAGTGTCTCTTCTTATCCAAATCAACAATAGAATATGAGAAAGAGTAAGAACACTACAAGAGAAAACAAAACAAGATAATGATTGTGTTGTGCTGAAGTGTTAGAAGAGTAATCTGAAGCGCATAAATTTAGCAAACTAAGAACATTCTTGAATGCAAAATGAGTGGAAGAAAAGAACCAAAAGTCAAACATACCTTTTCAAAAAGATCCAAGCACTCTTGGTTATCTTGAAAATCTACTTTTGTTCAATCAATACCATCCAATTCATATTCCTGAATTACAATACATCAGTTTTGAGGCCACTATCCAACATAAGCTATAATAAGTATCTACATGAGTCTGAATAAGGCTCAGATATGCCACAAATCAGAGAGGAAAGTGTCTGACAATGATCCTTATTTCGTCTACACAACATAACAACATTAGCAGACAGCACCCGAGGTCCTAAAATATGTGCTCAGACTTTCTCACTCCAGTTTTCATAAAAAAATTCACTTTTTCTTTTACAAGGTAAAAACTTCACTTATATTATAATCAGCTGATGCAAAGTCAGCAAAAACTTAGTTCTTTGTTTTCCTATTTATGTAAAAAGAAGTGTGTAACTGAAAGGAATAAAGAAATAAGAACATTATCCCAAAAGAAAATGGATGAAGAAACAAGAAGTTAGTGACTACAAAGCATGTTGATGTGCTTACTTCTTGCTCAAGTTTGAAGAGATGTCGGTAACAATGCTACTGGAGCCTCTCATTTGCATAGTTAATGCAAAATTGTTCAAATCTATTTTTATGCAAAGAAAAAATGGCAAGTGGGATAACAAATATATTTTTATGTTTTACAATAGTAACAACATCTTGAAATCACTTTACCTCAAATGATTCGAAACCATAAATATCTAAAATGTTTATGCTTCTACCAGTCTTCGATTCACCCATTGCAAGAGATCTATTAATTTTATCCACTATCTAGTCAAACAGGATTGCATAGATGAACTTGGCAATTGCATCTCTTGTATCAATTGCCTGAATCAGAGTTAAAACCATTTCATTATGGTTCTTGAAAGAAAAGGTAGGAGTTCCAAAATCAAAATTTGCAGAAATAACGTATTTGATGCAGAGCCTATACAATTGAGTAACGAACCTGTTGCATGGTTAAACTTTTGACAACCTTAGGAATAAGAGAAGTAGGAAAATAACACAAGGAGCAAGAAATCTATAAAATTGAAACAAGGACCAACTTCAAAAATGCATATCTTGTTATAAATATGGCAGATTTGGCCATGATTTTTGAAGCAAAATTGTAGCACTTGAAAACTAGTTTCTAACAATTAGAAAGGTTTGTCATTTGGAGTTCTCTATAAGAAGTTCTGACTTCTTATTGGAGGGTGGAGGGTGCTAGCACAACTTGTCCAATCATGCGAGTAGAAAATCTAGACCTCCTGGGCAGGCGTGATGGGAACGCTATGGTGACCAGGACGTATTATGCATGTGATTGTGCTATGGATTCACATTTTGAGGATTATTCATGCATAGATGTAAGTATATGAGTGTTGGTTTGGGCAAGCGAGTGCCCTTATGCATTTGTTGACAAGTACTAAAGTTCTACTGGTTTGACCTTCTGGAGTCAGATCGTCGAGTCCCGAACACGGCTCTCCTTGGTCGTGATATTTTCCTTTACCAGATTAATTTTTGTGTTATAGAACCATACGTAATAATTGTAGGTATCAGATGGTTCTTTAGCATTGGAATAGTTTAGTTACTGCTAATAACTTGGCATGATTAGCTATGAATACTTTTAATTAACAAGAATTATTCATCTTTCCATAATGGAACTCCATTCTTTTATAAATTAAGAAGTCTAGGCTGCAACAAACTACTAAGAATAGGATCAGAGATCAATGATGACACAAGTATAGAAATCAAATATGTTACTGCATTATTTATTTCAAGGAGAACAAGAATACAAAAGGAGCAAAATTAGCAAAATTGTACTTCACATAAATAGCTCACCTTCACATTGCACAACTTCAACATAGTTTCCATTCCCAATTGCTTGGAATGTTAAGTTTCCCAGCCATAGCACTGCATCAACCATTTGAAAAGAATGCTCTTGGTCTCTTTCAAAAATCCCCGCAATGTTTAGGGCTTTCTGAAAAGGGAGTGCATGAAAGGAATTAACAACAAAAAGATCCAACATGACTTTGAATTGAAAGCAAAAGAATTAAAATCTAAATTAACCAATCTGGTCCCTTGAGCTCACCACAAGCATATGAAACTTTTTTGCATCATCAACATTATGGATCACCAATGAATTACTCTGGTTGAGAAAGTTGTACTCCGAAGCACCTTTCAGCTTAAGTTTATCTGACAAAAGAATCACACAAATGTTCTGAATTCAAAGGTACAAAATATTTCGAGGACTTCTTTGTTTAACACCCACCTCTCCTTTCAAAAAAGAAACACAAAAAAGAATTATTTAGAGCTATAGAGTATTCAATCACACATCTAGCCAAGAAACAGTGGTCCCACTTCTAGAATAATCGAAAGCCAAAGAAGTTGAAATGCCTAATATTATGTCTTCAGGTGGTCTTTTTAACCAAAAAGAAAAAAGCACACATGTATGTACATAGAACTCAAAGAACTTCATTCAAAGACAGTGTTGCAGGTGTTTTCAGTTATTTGATATAATCTACTCTACTCCATCTAGTTTATGCTCAAATTCCAAATTTTCCTACTCAAACTTTCATGCACCAAGCAGATAACCTATTGTATTCCACATTCAACAGCATCTAATAAAAAAATAACTATAGACTTGTGATTGAAAGTTCACGCATATTTACCATTAAAATATCATAGATTCAAAGAAAAGATCACCATTATCAACAAAAGTTCTTCAACTAATGTTTTCTGATAATGAAAAGCACTTATTCAGAAAATTATAGTAATATCCATTCTGAAAAAGATATAAAGAGAAATATCTCACAGGTAGTACAATGCAACAGTAACAACAGAAGATGGTTCACGGTTTGAAAATGTTAATAAATTCAGAGAAATTACTAAAAAATCATATCCCATTGAGAAAACTAAAATGTGGAGCCCATGACAGATGTAAATCCCCGAATAAGTAAAATAAGTAACAAAAGAAGACTATAATGAAAATTTCAATATCAGAATCCAACCCTCTCAAAGCACAATGAGCCCCAGCACATAGCTGGTAAAAGCTATGGTAAGACCTCTCTCCATGAGCCAGTAGAACCACTTTTGACTGCCAAATTAGATGTGTCTCAGAAAGATTCAGCTCTGATGAACAGACATAATTATAACAAGAAAATACAAGGAAGAATACACAAAATAAAAATGCCCACCTTTTCAAGAAGAACTATCCATTATTTTAGCATCAACATATTAGACATGCACAAAGATTGGAAGAAGTCAGTAAAATGGGACCAAAATAACATTACAAAACAATTTCAACAAATTGATACCAAAAACAATACTAGCAACTGACAAGACATGTATTTTATAAGGAAATTCATCTCAATAAACATCCTTACATGCTTGTACATTAGCACAGCAAATTCCTCCTTTTGCACTAAAGTAAATTTCAATCAACCTTCCCTGCAACCCATCAGAGCATCTGTTAGTCCAAGTGCAAAAAAAGCCATAAACCAATCCAAAGAAGCAATTTCATTTACACCCCTGCCCCACCCCCCATAAAAAGATAGCAAACAAAAAGAAACAGAAGAAGATGTAGAGATTGACAAATTGACTAGAGTTGTTATTCCTGAGGGTTTTAGCAATTCCAAAATCCTCCAATATGCAACTTGTCTGCAGGAGCTCACTTTCTATATGATTGTTGCCTCACTAATCATAACAAAATATTCAATTGCGAATTTTGCCATTTCTATCTTCCCAGATTTATTTTCCCCACTAAATGATATGAAGAGAAGCTAGTTGTTTGCAAATACAAGCATTAGGCTTACCACAAATTTGATCATTACAACCAAGACATGCAATTACTCAACCAGTATAGAGGAACACTTTTACTATCATCAGATACTTCGCTTTACAAACTCTAATAATGAGACACTTCAACCAACCTTATGATGATGGATTGATTTATTTCATCTGCAAGATACATAGGAAAGGCAAGAAAATAAGGAACAACTAATGTCATCTAAAAGTTTCAGAGACCAGGAATGAACTTAGGAATTATAAAGACCTTTCATCATTTGACTGTAGGCAGTTTCAGCAATAGAATAAATGTGAGGACTATCCAAGAGTTTCTTCTTGTATGTTGTAACAAGTTTGCTCCCATACATTTGGATCTCTTTGAAGGGATTGACTGCTATTAGAACAGGCCCTGCCTTAGTTTGTAAGCATAGGGATATAAAACATTAAAATGAAGGCATGATGTTCTACATCTGATGAGACAGTGAGTTGTCTTAAGTGTACACACATATATTCTGTCTTGAGCATATCTATATTGGAGGTTGTGAAGAACCGATGGCTTATTAAGATAACAAAGTTGTGTGAGATCATCCACGCCTTGAAGAATATCTGGATTTGCAGGTAAAAGCTCTCCGACGGGCACTGCCATAACCTATAGGTTGACAAAGTCTAAGTGTACATATTTTTAATTCAATTATTTTAAACTTCATTGTTCATCATAGTGAATAGCCATAACAGGTGAACTTACACTGCCATCAGAGAGCAATATTGAAGCTTCGTCTCTAGAAGTTGATTGCACCTGTCCTGGTTCCCACTGTCTATTTTTCAGATGGCACCAAACACGAAGCTTCTGAAATACAGAGCTTTGAAGATGAGTGTGGGCCACCATTAATATAACTACTCGTTAGTTACATTCAAAGGGTTTAGTATGTACAGTCTCACCATTTCTTCAAAGAACTTGTTAATTTCCTCATCTTTCTACAAAATCTTATGGCAACAACTATACCAAACTTAAAAGGGCAAAAAAATCTTAGCTCAAGCTAGAATCTGTACACAAATACACTGTGATTCTGCCATCATCCTCTAACACATTGACAAAAATAATGAGAATAAGAAGGAATCGGTACTTACGCTTGACGAAATCTTCAGCTCAGCTCAGCTAAGCTCAAATCTTTAGTTCAACTCTTTAGTTCAGCTCTTCAGTTCAGGGAGAAGAGAATTGTAGGTATCGGAGAAATCTTCAGTTCACCTCTTCCATTCTTCAACTTCTGATCTTCAGTTCTTCGATCTTCAATTCTTTGACTTTAGCTCTTCCAGAGAAAAACGTGTTTGAAAAAAGAGAAAAGTGTGTTCTTCGATCTTCAGTACTTTAGCTTCATCTATTCAGCTCTTCAAGAAAATAGTGTTCTGGAGAAGAGAATTGTAGGTGTGGATAAATCTTCAGCTTCCGCTCTTCGATCAGTTATGGAGAAAAGTGTGTTCTAGGAGAAAGAGAAAAGTTTTTATGAATTATTAATGTTTTATTAATTAGTTTTTTTGTCCAATAAAAATGGGAGGGAGAGTTAAAAATGTTAGAGGGAATATAATATTTTAGTGAAAATTTTAAGGCCACACTTGTAATGTGTTGTTTTACAATTATAAAAATAGGACACTTAAAAAGTGTGGCCATATATGTAAATAGTTGTTGCCAATTATTTCATACTATAACAATGCTTATAAGGTGTAGCTTATACCATTAAAGAGTGCGCTTTACAAGTGTTGCCAATATTATCATAGCCAAAAGTTAAAAACTTGGGCTACGCTTTAAAAGCGTCCCCAAAAATATTTTAGGCAACACTTTACAAGTGTTGTCCAGATTTAGTGTTGCCGTAGGCCTAAAATGGTGTAGTGAATCTTGAAGAAGAACTTCATTAGAATCCGTGAAACCCTAGCTTGAAGGTAAACGATCAAGAAAACCTTTCTTGAGATTGTTGAATTAGTTTTCTTGAAATCTTAATGGCCAAGAATTGTGATTTTCATTAGGGTTTTGCCCCAGGGTTTGACAGAGAAGAGAATGATGGATTAAAAGATGAAAATCTGATTGTTTTGAGCCTTTTATTAGTCAAAAAATTCGTTTAGGATTTTTGTGGAGGTAAAACAACAAAAACAACACTTTTTAAAGTTTTCCCATCGGCTAATTCGTAATAGCACTGTATATGTTACTAAAATAGTCATAACTCTTTACTCACAAATTGGATTGACGTGAAATTGGTGGTGTAGGAAATTAGATTCAAATATCTTTACTTTCATAGGTTATGGCTCACGTAAATTTCTATATTCTAGTAGATATGGTCGTTTGAAGTTGATCCAAGTAGAATCTTACATCAAAACTTAATCGATAAGGAAACTTCAAGAACACTTATCAAGAACTTATTAAGATATTAAATTGCTCAACATTTATTGATAGATTTAGAAAAGAAACTCATGATTGCTGTGTGGGTGAACGAACCTAACACTATGGAAGCTTACATACCTCAAAGAACTAGGTTCTTGGCGAAATATTGAATTTCTTGAACGAACACTTGAAACTTTGAACTTTTTCTCCTCTTGAATCTTCTCTCTAAAACCCTAAACTCTTTTGAGGATGAATGAAACTAATTCTTATCAGTTTAGATTCTTAAAACCTTACTAAAATCGCTTAAATTCGATTGAGTAAGGAAAAGACCAAATTACCCCTCATATTTTCGGGTAACTTTCCTTAATTGGACAGCCCAACTTTAAATGGACATATCTCCCTCATACAAGCTCAAAATTTAGCAAACTCGATGGTGTTTGAAAGATAATTTGAAGACCATTAATTGGATATCTTATGGGCCACCTAACGTATCATGTACTGAAGGTTATGGTCATTTTAACTTGTCCCAAAACATAGAAGAACCTAGGAATGACTTGAATGAATTCTCTTGAACTCTTTTTGGATCGGAACTCAAGGTGCTATATGTAGTGCTCTTAACACTTAAGAAATTTTCAATTCCTTGATAAAAATCTCACTCACTATGAAGAACGATTCGAGTCTTAGTTCAAAAATTTTTCTGGGGTGTTACAAAATTAATAAAGAAAAATGTGTTTTATTTTGGGAAAAATATTTTTAGAATTAGAAAAATATATATTCATACTAAAAGTATGAGGATCCATCCATCAAAGTTGGATTACAATTTTGTTCCTACTATCAATCAATATATCATAAAATATCTAATCAAAAAATTAAATAATAATATTTTAATTTCCTTGGAATACAAATGTCACAAATTAAATGTTACCAAACTCTTTGTTTTCCTTCATTTATCAACAATTTATGGCCTTTTAAACATTGCAAACTCTTTGTTTTCCTTCATTTATCAATTAAATCTGATAATCAATTTATATGAAATTCTGCTCATTAAGCAATCTTTTATAAATGGACATCAAGAATATGTTGAATTGTCACTACCCAAGCCTACATCCTAGACGTGGCCGGCACTTGAGAACCATTGTTGGTCCCCAAGCGAACTCTCATCCTAATTGACTACAGGCGGATAACTAACTCAAGCATACAAAAGCATCAAAATGAAAGAAACATTTTACAACAAATTGCTGAATTTCAAACTCTCTGAATATACTGAGTAAGAAACATAAGTTTTAAACAAAAACAAATGAAGCTGAAATTAAAGATTCTCCAAAATTGTTTATACGTGAAGCCTCTACTGTATAAAGATGAGTGTCGGGACAAGACTCACGACACCTCAAAAAGCTACTACGAACAACTAACAGAAATTGGAGTCTTCTGGAAGCAAGGAGGTCTCACTCAAAGGTTGATGAACTGATGAAGTGATCTCCACAAAAATCCAATTGAGGATCCTAAGTACCTGAATCTGCATCATAAAAAGATGTTGATCGAACAACATCAGTACATTGAATGTACAAGTATGTAATATAATTGTATTAAAAAATAACTGACTGAAAGTATGAAGGTAACTCAACTAAAATTTAGTATAAATCGTGATGAAAAATAATTTAAGCTCTTACTATAAGGATGCAATAATAACAAATATTGAACTGAAATATATAGATAAAAATATACTTGGGAATTTCTCTACATATGTGCCTTGTATATTTTCTACCAATAAGTTTACAGTATTGATCCAAGCTGTTTTCAGAGATAAATCCTTTTCTGATAGCTTTTGTTGTTGGCTCTTATTCTGGTTTAAGTAGTGATAATGCCCAATTTTTTACTTCTAACTTGTCCATGGGTCTTAACTCTTTTGCTGTTGAATAAATTAATAAGTGATTTCTTGAACAATATTTCCATATGTAATTTGTCTCGTCATATACGTTGGATAATTCTGCTAATATTGTACTAAGTCCAATAATTCTTTTGTTGGCATAAAAAGCTGGTAGTTCTGTTTTTGGCATAATTGGTTGTTTTGTAATTTCTTCTGGAATAATATAATCCTTTGTCATTCCTATTTTTATAACTGTAATAACTGGCTTAATTTCGTCAAATAATACTTCAGCTGGCGCAGAGTAAAATCTAACATAAAAAAATTGTTCTTTGGTAATTCTCTTATAATTCATAAATGCTTGATATAATTCTGATATTTGGCTGATTTCGCCTCCAGTAATTGTATATACTATTGAAATAAGTCCATAAGCATAGCAAGTTTCTACTAAATTTGGCTTAGTATTTGGCAAAGCAATCAATTTATTGTAATTTTGTAATTTTTGGGTAATATATCCTTGGTGAGTTTTTAATTTTTCTGGATTTTCAATAGGTTGGGTATTTAGGAAATTTTGGATTTTTTTCAATATTTTCAAGATATGTACGGGTTATGTGGTTGTAGGTTTTCTTTGTTTGGTTAAGGGATGTTGCATAAGTATGTATTTGTGGTGGTATAAATAGTTCATCTTTTGTTGTATGAGGTGGGGCATAAGGTTTTTCAAATACCTTATTCAAATTGTAATTTTTTCTTGATGTAAAGGATTCCTTTGTAGATGTACCTGCAATATTTAAATTGTTAGTAATTTGGGTTTTTAGGTGTTTCCCAACGTCACCTTCTAGATCTGGTTGTTTAAAGTGCTCCGACTGCACTACTAGCTCTGGTTGTTTATTGTGGTCCTTCTCCACATATCTTGTTTCCATGAGTAATACTCTATTGTTGAGCATCTTAATTTGTTCCAATAATTCATTCATAAGTATTGTATTTGTAATTTCTTCCTCAAATTCTGTTTGCACGGCTTTGTCTTGATAAGTAGTCTGCAATTACATTTTTGTCAGTCTTAATCACTTCAATAGTAAAAGAGAAATTTAAAATATTTAATACAAGTCTTCTTATTTCTTTTGTAGTAACTGAGTCTTGTACCTTTCTTGTTAGCCACCATTTAACTTGTGTATTATCTGTTCTGACAATAAATTTATTATATACAATATATGGTTCAAATGCTAATAAACATTTATATAATGCAAATAATTCTTTTCTATTAATTTCCCATTTTTCTTCTGTTTCTGTAAATGTTTCTGAATAATATCTACAGTGATATTCTATTTTCTCATTTTCATATTTATATTTTAATACTCCTCCATAATTATTTTCACTTGCATCTGATTCTACTATATAATTGAATTTTTTATTTTCATCTAGAAAAAATAATTTTGGTAGTTTTCTACATTGTTCTTTTATTTTTTGAACGTGTTTTTTATCTATTTCATTGTAGTTATATTCGACGTCTTTTTTCAATTTTCTTTGTAACAGTTTTAAATATTCTGCTAATTTAGGTATATATTCTCTTACTTGGTTTACTAGTCCTAAAAAGGATTGTAATTTTTTTTTTGTATCTATTATTTCTTCTGAATTTATAATTTTTTGTACTATATGTTGTTGCATTTTTATTCTATCTTTATCTATTTGTATTCCTAAAAATTCTATCTGATTTTTCATAATTTTTGCTTTATTTTTACTTAAGCTTATTCCTGATTCTTCCACTATGACTATAAATTTTTCCAATAATTCTATATGTTCATTATAGGTTTTAGAGTATAATAGTATATCATCTATATAAATTATACAGTTATATAGTTTTGTGAAATAGGTATCCATAAAATGTTGGAATCTTCCTGGTGCATTTTTATATCCAAATGGTAATACATTCCATTCATAAAATCCTTGTGGTATAGTAAACGCTGTTAATTTTTTAGATTCTTCTTCTAATTTTAAGTGGTAAAATCCTGATTTACAATCAAATTTACTAAAATAATTATATCCTTGTATTTGTCTTATTTTTAATATTTTATTGGGGATTGGATAATTATAAGTTTTTGTTTTTGCATTTAAATTTCTATAATCTATAACCATCCTACTTTTTTCTTTTTTTTGTTCACTATGTTTATTAACTATAAATGCGGGGCTAGTATGTTTACTATTACTTTCTTGTATGTATCCTTTTTCTAATAATTCTGTTACGTGCATTGTAAATTCTTTTAAGTCATCGAAATTATATTTTAAGGGTTTTAGGGTTATTATGCTATTTTGGTCTATTAATTCTATTTTTACAGTCATTTTATGCTTATTCCATCCTTTTAATGGATCTTCACTATATAATTGTTCTAGTCTATGTTTTATATGGCCTAATTTTTCTATTGTGAATACTATGTATTCTATATCGTTGGTACTGATTGGCATATTCTCTAATTTTTGTGTAATATTTTCACTTCCTTTTATCCATTCTGTGGTTTTTCGTATTTTATTTCCTACTCTTTTTGCTCCTACTTTGTGGTTACATGGTGTTGTTAACCACCAGTGAGTTTTGGTTATTATATGCGGATAATATCTGTCTAAAAATGGTATTCCTAAGATTATATCTTTTGTAGGTAAGTCATAATTGTATATTTCATCTATCTTGAGTATCTTATCCCGTATTTGTATTTTTACATCTTTTGCCTTGAAGTGTATCAAACTTCCTTCATTATTAAATCCTTTTACTACTATTGGTGTTTTTAATTTTATCCATTTATCTTTTGGTAAACAGTTATATTTACATATGCTAACTTCTGCTCCTGTATCTATCATTGGTGTATAATATCTATTATAGTATCCTTCTATTATTATTTTCATAAGTACATGTATTTTTATAATATTATTCTTTTTATTATCATCGTCTTATTATTATAGGTGATAGTTGATAAGTAGGTTCTATTTTGTAAGGTTTTACTTCTTCTAACCATTTTAATCCTAATATGATATCTGCTTGTTGATTTTCTCTAACTTCTAGCTTTATTTTCATAGGTATATCTGCTATTATTATTTCTGCTTCTATTTCTAATTGAGCTACTATTACTGCTGGTAAATCTGAGCATCTTTGTTTTGTTACTTTGTTTATTTCCATTTCTTCTTTATTTAAGAATTTTTCTATTATGTAATTGTCTTCTTGTCCTGTATTTATTAATATTAGATGTTCTTTTCCTTCTATTGTTCCTATTATGTAATATTTGTTAGGGATTATATCATGTGCTAATTTTTTTATATACTCTCTTTGTAGATTATTCTTAATTTTTCTACTTCTTCCTATTCTTTCTTCTATTATATCTAAGTTTTCATTAGTGTCTATTTCTTTGTATGAGTAGTTATTATTATCTATTATTTTAACAAACTGTTCAAATGGGGTTTCTATCTCTATTCCTTTTATTTTACTTTTTGCAGTTATTTTGTGTTTTGTAGTTAGTACATATAGATTTTTACATCTAGCTGTACATATTTTACTTCCTGGGGCTAAAGTAATTCAATTAATTTTCCAATATAGTACTAATGCTTTATCTATATTTTGGTCTGTTAGTGCTACTGAATAATTAGTATTAACTGTAAATTTAAATTTTTGGTAAATCAAATTTCCTCTTACTGCTGTTATTACACTCTTTTCTATAGGTTCTATTATTCTATCATCTACTAAATATATTTCTATTGGAGTATCTATTCCTTCTTTAAAATAGGCTTTTATAAGTATTTCTATTCCTCCTAAATGTACATATTTAATTTGTTCTTTACTTTTTATTTTTTGTACCTCTTTATTTAATTCTCTTTTATTTATAATTGGCACCTCAACTTTCCCTTGAGCATATTTACAATCTATAATATGTTCTTTCTGACTAATTATATAAAATTCTTCTTTATTTCTTTTAAAAGGGTTTTTTATTAATGGCATACTAAATATTTTTTCCACACTTAAATCAATTTCTTTTCCTTTTACCTTTTCAAATATATTATTATCAAAAATTATTTTTTGTTCAGAATAATCATCTGTCGTATATTCTTCTCTTATTATTTGTATATTTTCTTCAGTCATTTAATTGTTCTATTTCATTATCTGTTTGGTATTCTTCTTCATTATCAGATATTTCATAAATACTATCATCACTTTCTAATTTATAATCTAAATATTCTAATTGTAAGCAAACTTCTTCTTCTATAATTATTTTTGATATGTGTTTCTTATTAGGTGTTTTCGGTATTTTACAGTCTTTTGCTATGTGTTCTAATTTTCCACAATTATAGCATTTATATTCACTTATACTTTTCTTTTTTCTATATGGCCGTTTAGATTTTGCAAAATATCTTTTTCTCGGATTTCTATATTTATGTTTTATTTTCTTATATTTTTAAAACCTTTTCTTATGTTTTTTATAATATTTATCATCATAGCCAAATTGGGGTGCTACTTTATCTTTACAACATGCTAAATTTTTTATTATTGTTTTTTCCATTTTTACATCTTCTCTATAGTTTTCACACATATTTGCATACCATTGTTTTACAAATTTTATTCTAGCTCCTAATGTATCGTGTAATCCTGCTTCTTCCCATGCTTTTATTATTTTTGAACTAAATGGTTCTGGTAATTTTGTAAAATGTAAGTGTCTTATTCCTGGACTTTCTTGTGTATTATAGACTCCTTTGTAATAATATTCTTTGTATGCACAATTGTATTCATCTAAATAACACATGTTACATATTCCTAATTTGTTCATCAAATTTCTGTTTGTAAGTTTATTTTTATTTCGTTCTTCTTCCTCTGTTGTCATACTGCTAAATTCATTTCTTATAGTTGTTTCATATTTGTAGAGTATATCCATTACTGATGTTGTTTCTTTAGCTTGTATGTCTTTACTTGATCTTAATGTCTTTTTACTTTCTTCTTCTAAATTTAAGAACCATAATTTTACTTCTCCTATAAATGTTCTTTCTATGTATCCTGGTACTTCTGTCATATTAATTTTATTATCTATTATTTGTTTTGCTATATATCCTATCCATAGTTGTATATTTTGGTTTATATTTGTTACACAGTCTAAATTCAAGTATTCAGGTTGTAAATTTATTTGTTTAGAACTCCATTTTTTTATATTTAATCTTTTATCCCATAAGGTATTATATCTATCTGAATTTGTATAATCTCGGGTATATATTTGCGGTTTTTCATGTTTTGGATATGTTCTCGTTGCTCTAGTGCTAGGTTCTGCTGTTTCCTTCATTTTTTCATCATAATTTATTTCTACTTCCGTATTTTCTATTAGTTTTTTATTTTCCATAATTTCCGTATATGTTTCACTTATTTCTGAAGTTTGGTCTACTTCCATGTCTTCCTCTATAGTTTCTATGTGTAACTCATTTTTATTTTGGTTTTCTACTTCTGTTTCTTCTTGATTTTTTGTGATTTTTTCTTTATATTTTTTGGATTTCTGTTAATAATTTATTTTCTCTTTCTTGTTCTTGTTGTTTTTCATATACCTCCTTTAATGCCTGTAATTCTCTTTCTAATTCTTTTATTCTATTATTTTTTGTATTTGTTCTTCATTTTGGATTTTTATTTTTTCTATTTCCTTTTCCCTATCTATTTCTTCATTTTCCTTTGCTATCCTTATCATAGCTACTAGATTGTCTTCTAGTTTTAATTCTTCTTTTTCTAACATTAAATATAATTGGTCTCCTATTCTTTTATACCTTCTACCTAAATTTGAGAAAATTATTTTTATTTTTAATCCATCATAATTTTCATATGTTTTTTCACTTATTGCAAATTCTTCTTTTTTCATTTTTATTCGTGCTTTATTCTTTGTTTTAACTTAGTTATAAACTGATATTCTAATAATGATATTTCTGTAATCAGTTTATCTAATTTGTGGGTTTCTTCTGTAGTTTTACTTATCTGTTTATTTAATTTTTTATAATTTATATATAAATATGTTAGATTATGTTTTATCTGTTTATATGTATGAGTATTTTTATAGGGTCTTCTCATCTTTTCTTAATTATGTTACTTCTTATTTTAATCCTATGCTCTAATACCAATTTGGGGGGTAGGTGCGGAATTCGGGCTATGTTGGTTTATCATAGGCTTTTATCAAATAAATGCTTTTTTATAAAATTCATTTTCTTTTTCTTTTTTACTTGGGCTATGTTGGTTTATCATAGGCTTTTATCAAATAAATGTTTTTTTATAAAATTCATTTTCTTTTTCTTTTTTACTTAAAAGTATTTGAGTTCCTTCTATTAACATGTTTAGATATTGTATGTCTTGTGTTTTAAAATACATTTCTAAATATGTTTTTATAATGTTTTCCCATGAATCTATTTCAGTCATAACTTCTTTACAGAGTTGGAAATATTCTTCATTTATCATAATTTAATCACTATTATAGTCTGAATATATATCTAAATAATCTGTACTATCATATAATTCTTGCATTATTTCTCTTATATCATCAAACCAATTTTGTCTTATTAAATTATTCATTTCTTCTTCTTCGTATTTCATTAATTTTTCCCATATTAATTTTTTTTATACTAGGTTCGATTATCTTTTCTAATACTTTAAGAATAAGTATCTTATAATTATCTTCAAAATAGCTATTATTAACTTCTACAGTGGGTATGTCTGAGATATTCATTTAGTTTAGCAATTTATTTATCAATTTATTCCTGCCTTCCATGTCTACTCCATGGTAATCCTATGATAGCTTATTATGAATTAGAGTATTCGTATTTTATCATCTAATCACTACTAGCATGATACCTTTTTCGGATATTATCTTCCTAAACAGCGCCTCAATACTTAGGTGCTCCCCTAACACGGCCTCTTTGCCTTTCATGGTTTCCCATTTTTGGATGGCATAGTTCTAGAAGTTTTCTCCTACTTTTCTCTATGCTAGCAAACTAGATAATAAATTATTGAATAGTTCTACTTCATAATAACAATCATAAGTATATCACATAATATTATGGTTGACAGGAATTAATTAATTTAGCTAAGCATAATCATAAATGAGTATACCTGCGTTGCAGTATTTGCTAAGTCTTGCTCCATTATTTGGGGATTATAATTTTATTGAATATTTATTTTTACAAGAGTTAAATAACAAAGATATTAGAGAGATGTAGGGAGAGAGGTGTAGCCTCCTCTTCTTACATTTAGCCTATATATACAAATAAACTAAGGACTAGAGTTGCAAAATAAGAAATATATTTACAAGGTAAGTCCCTAATTATTTACATATCAGTCCCCGTCTTTATGTCAATCCTTTATTATCTTGTTCCCTCTTTATGTTGGCTTTATCTTATTCTCTTTCTTTATGTCGTTTTCTTATCACATGGTTTGTCAGTGTTCAAGTAAAAATACTCTCTCTGGGTTGAGATAAGATCTCAAAAGGGCCTCTTTAAGCGGTACCTACTATGTACTCAATTTATCTTAAAACTCTTTATACTTTTCCAAAATAGTTCTCTCTTTATTTTTTTTTAATCTAAAATAATACATTAGGAACCATTAAAGTTCCCTTAAAAATCTTGAAATAACCTGTATTGAGGTTGTAATCATGAAAAATACATCTGAAATGATATTGTGATTTGATCATTAATGACTTGGGAAGTCATACTACATAAACATTGATGGCATATCTAGATGTCATATTGCTTAAACATTGATGGCATACTTGACTATCATACCAATCCTGAATGATAGTTCTTTTCTCAATGTGAAAATAGTACATTTGGAACCATTTGTGTTTCCTTAAACTCTTCTCAAAAGATAATTTAAAATACTCTTAAACTCACTTTAAAATTCCAAAATCAATGCATGAAGATAAATGTGCAAATGATTTCCACAAAATATCATCAACTAGGGTTTAGGTGAAATAAAAGCATTAACAACAACCTAATAATCTCAATACATAAAATATCATAATCTCATAATTAAGAAATCAAAAATTGCAATAAGAATACAATTCCAATTTAGAATTTTATGGATCTTTGAACAGAATAATGGATTTAACGCTAGGGCGTGAGGACGAACTATTCCAACACTATGAATAGTCTTACATACCTGGAAGAACAAAGTTGTTGAAGAATTTGATTGGAAGCTTTAAAACCCTGGCTTTCGTCTTCCTTGCGATTTTCTTTTTGAGTTGGGGAGTTGAGAGTGTAGAATTAAAAGAAAATTGAGTACTTGGTGGAATATAATCCCCAAGCTAAAGTTAAAACGTCATGGCATGGGATTAGAAAAAGTGAAAAAGATAAAAGAAACCCCACTTAAAAAGTTATTGAAAATCTGGGTCATTTATGGTTCGTGGTAATGGACCCTACATCCTATCCGTGGAATTCATATTAAAGTTTTAAGGCTAAAAAGTTCATTCTACAGGCCCAAACTATGAGTTGTAGATGGGTCCATAGGAATTGGACCCCAAAATTTGACTCTCTGGATTTTCCACGAGTTGACACTACGGGTTGTAATTCAATCAGCGACCGGTAGAAGGGTTTCATAGTTTACTGACTCAGAAAACTCTGTTGTGTTAATAGTTGTTCGCTTCACCAATTAAATCGGAAATATTAATCGTGTGTATATTACTATATGTTACAATTGTATAGTATCTTTAGAATGTATATGATTAGATATCAATATTTCTTTCTACATTAATTTGAACCACATATTATTACTAAATCTACCTCGATATCAAGATAAATCATAATGGCAAGCGAATAAGACTTAAAAAAACAATACATGCATGTTATCATGCTAAAGCAATCTGCAAAAAAAAGTATAGGTGATTAAAGTTTTAGTCATTCGAAGACACTTAATAAAATCATACGAAAAAGATAATGGTGAGAGTGTTGTTGGCAACTAATATTTGTTGACGAAGTGGTACTACAATCTTAATCTTGTATGATATTTATTAGTTGCTCCACCACCTCCTTCATTGACTCTGTTAGTTGTTTTCACGACCCAAAAATAGACCTGATGACACTTGTCTTTTCCCACCAAGACAAGTCAGCCTCAACCCAACGAAAATGAAAGAAATGCGGAAAACACTAAATCAAGAAAAAGACAAAGGCGAAAAACTTATTCATTCTAAATAATATCCCAAAACCTAATTGTCACGTGTACAAGCCACAAAAGTAAATACAAAATTTGAAAGATAAATACAAGTCCCAATCTTTGCTTCTCAAGTAGAACAAAGCTTAAAGAAAAGGAAAAGAGGGCCCACCTAGATGACAAATAGTTACCTCTTAGATCCATGAGCAAGCCTCGACTGTAAAGAGAGGAAGAAGATCACATGCATCCCGACTTGGAACCTACACAAGTTTAGAAGCAAGGGATGAGCACCAACAAGAGGGTACCTAACAAGAAACCTACTAAACAAAGCAACTATCTAGAATCGAATACCCCTTACACTCCAACTAAACCTCCTCAAACTACAACCTTCACAGAATTCAGCCCAACCTAGCAATTATACAATACACGACTCACAAGGCCTAATATTCATAGTTCAACATTCACAATTCATCAATCAAACAATTCAAATAAGTCAATCTCAATAACAAGTAGTTTGGCTACACACCACAAGTACATAAATATCAATTATCAAGTCAGTCATGTATAAGCATCAAATGCATCAAGTCAAAATAATTAATCTCTTGCCAAAACCATTTGCCATCGACACAATATCTGTCATGCCCTGAGGCTACCCCCTTGACGTAACACGGGACCTAGGATCACGAGTGACTCCAAGATAACCCTGTGTATGGCATATCCTAAGAATAGTGAAAATAACTAAGTAAAATATGAAATGTGCGAAAGATAAACAATGGCTAACTGTAAGTGGGGAAAAACTTACTAGTCTGAATATGTAAAACATACTAAGAGTTTAGCGATAACTGAAACAATCACTTAACAACTCAAGCTGAATCTACTACTATGCCTGACAAGCCTCTAACTGAGTAGAGTTGCTGGGACATGACCCCTAGCTAACTCTTACAAACTGAAACTAAAATATAAAAGACTAAAATGAAAGCATGTCTATTATCCTCGAAGTATGAGGACTCACTATTGAAGCTGTTGAATGCTGATCGAGAATCCATCTAAGCGTGGTCTGAATGTTGAGTACCTAAAACTATATCATGAAAGAATGTAGCGCAGAGTATGATTCAGTACTCGGAATGTACTGACCATGCAGGATATAGATGCTAAGCTGAACAAACAAAAATAGGTTGAAACGCGACATAACTGAACAAAACTATAAACTGAACAAGAATATAATTACTGAAAAGATAATTGAATGCAATGACCAAGTGCTAATCATGAACATGACATGCTAAACTAAATACTAAAGTATATACTGAAAACCTAGTCAAATGCACTAAGAGTCTGTCTGTGGGAGCTACTACTAACTGACATAAACCCACGTGAGCTGAACATAGAGTTTGATGTATACGCCCCATCGAGAGGACCCAATATTCCTTACTAGGGGTATAAAGGCATAACTGGCGTGATCACTAAGTCTGATGCCCACAGAGGGGTACATGACACATTATGACTGAAATACTGAAATACGAAATAGCTCTAAATACTGAAATACAAAATCTAAGAATGCAACATTTATATACTGATGATGTAACATTCGAAACTGGAGCATGATTATCTATTCAACTGCCCTATCAAGTGTAATTCATGAACTAGGAGAATCTAGACAATTAGGGTTCTGAGTTTCATTCAAGGAACTAAACAAACTTTCCAAGAAACATGCTATTTTGATTTAGGATACTACAATAGCTAAAATAAAGTAAATATCTAAGGTTTTAGAAACCATAGGTCTAAACAAGATATGGAGAATCAAGAAGCTGACTGAATTCTAGGGACCTAGTGGATGACAGGAACCCACTAGTGAAATCCACATACTTGGTGACAAAATCTACAGAGAGATCTTTCAATTTTGGGTCATAAACTTGAAGCAACCTTTCTGACTGTTCTTGGGAAAACTGGTGTCTCTTTATCCTCTTCTTGCTCTAAGTTTGAATGATTTTTGGAGAATGAGGTTTTAGTTAGGTTCTGACTAGATTATTAGGCTTAAACTAAGTAAAACGACGTAGTTTAGGTGTAGAAAGACGAGCTTAAATTCTTAATACATAGGGTAAAAGACCAAAACGACCCTGACTTTAAAGTTGATGGGGGCCGATCACGGAGCCACTGACTGTCCGTCGTTGGGACCACAGCCCGTCAAGTGGGTCATAGTTCTTGGCCAGTGTCTACTTGTTCAGGGTATTCCCCTCTACAGTCTAGTTCACAGACCGTGTGAAGGACCACGGACCCTAAAGGCCACCATGGATCTTCACTTGGGGCTGGGTTCTACTAGTTAAGGTTGATGAGCCTCATTATGGCCCGTCATCAAGACTATGGACCGTGGTGGGCTCTGTGGTCTGATGCTTGTGCCCTCTTGGCTGTGTCTCACCTCCACGAGCCTTCTCACGACTCATGTGGGGATCTATGACCCGTGAAGGGTCCTGTGGTCCACCACTTCTGAGAGGGTGTGAACCATGATGAGGGTGACAAAGAATGTCTATTGGTTCAGGGCACTCCCCTTTACGGTCCACTTCACGGACCGTGTGAAGGACCACGAACCTAAAGGCCACCGTGGTTCTTCACTTGGAGCTGGGATTTACTGGTTCTAGTTGATGAGCCTCACCACGACCCATCATCAAGAGCAGGACCTGTGGTGGGCTCCATGGTTTGACGCCTGAGCCTTGGTGGCTCTGTCTCACCTTTACGAGCCTTCCCATGGCTCGTGTGGGGATCCACGGCCCATGAAGGGTCTTATGGTCTACCACTTCTGGGAGGGTGTAAACCACAATGAGGGTGATGGACCGTGGTCTTGATCACTGCCCTTGAACTCCTCAGTGGTTCACCTTCTTTTTATTGTTTTCTTGCCGAAAAGTCCAAGTCTGATTTCTGAGGTGTTACAATATCTCCCCCTAGGGAACGTTTGTCCTCGAATAAAGCCTAAACTAGCTGAGTATGGAGGGAAGGAGCTGCAATCCCTACCATTAAGTACAAGAAACTAATATCTAACTGAATTGAGTTCCAAGAACATGCAAATATGCTGAAATGCAAGAAAAACTGAAGGAACAAGATACTGAGTCTGAATTTAAGCAAGAGTAAACTAAGATACTGGAGAGGAACTATTACATCAAGCTAAAACGGAATCAGAAGGAAAGAGATGAGGATACTTGGCCTTCATGGCTACTTCTGCTTCCCAAGTAGCTCACTCTATGGACTGACTCCTCCAAAATATCTTCACTGAAGCGACTTCTTTATTTCTCAACCTACGAACCTAAGGTCAAGAGTCTCTATTGGCACCTCTTCAGAAGTGAGACTATCATTCACCACCACACTCTCTAATGGTACTATTGATACTGGATTACCCATACACTTCTTCAACAAGAAAATATGAAAGACTGGATGTACCGCTACTAGTTCTGCTGGCAACTCTAACTCATAAGCCATATTACCAACCCTTTTCAGGATTCTATAAGGACCTACATATCAGGGACTAAGCTTCCCTTTCATGCCAATTCTCACCACCCCATTCATAGGTGACACATTCAGGAAAACCATATTATCAATTTCGAACTCTAAGTCCCTTCTCCTCACATCTGCATAGGACTTCTGATGACTCTGAGCTGTCTTTAGTCAATCTCTGATGAGCAGAACTTTTTCCATAGCTTCATGAACTGAATCTGGCCCTATCAAAGGTGCTTCACCTATTTCAAACCAACCAATAGGGGACCTGCATCTACGCCAATATAGTGCCTCATATGGGGCCATCTGAATACTAGAATGGAAGCTATTATTATAGGCAAACTCTATGAGAGGTAGGTGATCATCCCAACTTTCCTTGAAATTGATAAGTTTGAATGGTACATTCTGTCTGACCATCCATTTGCAGATGAAATGTTGTACTAAGATTTACCTAGGTACCAAGACCTTTATGAAATGATTTCCAAAAATGAGAGGTAAACTGAGGACCTCTATCTGAGATGATAGACAAGGGAACCCCATGCAACCTGACTATCTCATTGATGTAGAGTTTGGCGTAGTCCTCCGCTCAGTAGTCTTGACAGCCAAGAAGTGAGCGGACTTAGTAACTTTGTCCACTATCACCCAAATGGAGTCATGTTGTCTTCAAGTACGAGGTAAATCCACCATGAAGTCCATGTTTTTCACTACCCACTTCCATGTAGGAATATTAATCTCTTGAGTCATACCTCCTGGTTTCTGATGTTCTACATTAACTTGTTGACAGTTAGGACACTTAGTCACAAAATTTGCTATGTCCCTTTTCAAGTCGTTCCACCAAAAGACTTCCCGTAGATCACGGTACATCTTAGTGGCACTTGGATGAATGGAATACTTGGAGTTATAAGCCTCTATAAGGATCTATTGCCTCAACTCACCCACATTAGGAACGCATAAGAGACCTTTGTAATGAAGAACACCATCTCACCCTTGGGAAAACACCTGAACTTTCTGGTGATGAACTGCACCCTTCAACTAAAGTAATATAGGATCACTATCCTATTTTTCCTTAACCTCCACTACCAATGAAGATTCTAATCCATTCTGAACTGTCACCCCACTATCTGATGTGTCCGTAAGACAAAGTCCTATGCGAGCAAGCTAGTGAACATCTTTGGCTAGCCTTTCCTTTCTTCCTCCACATGTGCTACACTGCCCATAGACAGCCTGCTGACAGCATCAGGCACTACATTGGCCTTACCAGGATGGTAAAACACATTCATGTCATAGTTCTTAAGGAATTCAAGCCATCTTCTCTAAAGAAGATTCAACTCTTTCTGGGTGAACCCATACTGGATGACCTTATGATCTATGAACACATCAACATTAACACCATACAAGTAATGTCTCAAAATATTTAAGGTAAATACTATGGCTGCAAGCTCGAGGTTATGAGTTGGGTAGTTCTTCTCATGGACCTTAAGTTGTCTAGAAGCATATGTTATGACCTTACCTCATTGCATCAACACACAACCTAGGCCAACCCTTGATGCATCACAAATAATCACATAACTGTCTGAACCATCTAGTAGGGTCAAAATTAGAGTTGTAGTCAACCTAGTCTTCATTTATGAGAAGATTTTCTCACACTGATCTGACCACTGAAATTTAACCTTCTTCTGAGTCAACTTGGTCAATGGGGAAGCTATGGATGAAAATCCTTAAAAAAATCTCTTATAGCACCCGGCCAAGCCCAAGAAACTTCTCATATCTATAGGGGAGGTGCCAGTGTTGTATTGCCTCAATTTTATGAGAATCCACTCAGATCTGTTCACTGGATACCACATGACCAAGGAAAGCAATAGATTGTAACCATAATTCACATTTGTTGAACTTAGCGAACAGCTGGCGATCCTTGAGAGTTTGTAGAACTACTCTCAGTTGAGTTGGATGCTCTTCCTTATTCCTAGAATAAATGAGGATATCATTAATAAAGACGAAAACGAACAAATCCAAATACTATTTGAACACCCTGCTCATTAAGTGTATGAAAGCTATAGAAGCATTTGTTAGTCCAAAAGACATAACTATAAATTCAAAGTGACCATACCAAGTTCTAAAGGTTGTCTTCGGAATGTCACTATCTATGACTCTGAGCTGATGATAGCCGAATCTGAGGTTTATCTTGGAAAAGTAACTAGCACCCTAAAGTTGGTCTAACAAGTCATCAGTCCTGGGGATAGGATACTTATTCTTGAAGGTGACTTTGTTCAACTGCCGATAGTCAATGCACATTCTAAGAGAACCATCTTTATTTTTGATGAACAACATTGGAGCACCCTATGTAGATATACTGGGTCTGATGAAGCCCTTATCTAGAAGGTCTTTCAACTGCTCTTTCAATTGCTTAAGCTCTGCTGGAGCCATTATGTAAGGAGGAGTCGAAATAGGTGGTGTTTGAGATGAGATCTATTCCAAAGTCGATTTCCCTTTCGGGGGAAACTCCGAGAAGATATTATGGAAACAATTCTTGAAACTCATTTACTACTGGGACTGACTCAAGAGTTGGGGTTTCGTAGTTTGAATCCTTAATCCAAACAAGATGATATATATAACCTTTGAAAATCATTTTTCTGGCCTTAAGGTAAGAGATGAATCAACCTATAGGAATTGAGCTACTACCCTCCCACTCTAAGATTTGCTTATTTGGAAATAGAAACCAAACGACCTTAGTTCTACAATCGACTGAGGCATAACAGGAATGTAACTGTTCTATGCCTTGAATGATATTAAAATCTACCATTTCTAACTTCATGAGATCTGCTGAGGTGACTTTTTGAGAGACTGTGATACGGCAATTTTGTATACCCGTCAAGCTATAAGTGGGTCACCAACTGGAGTAGAGACCAAGAAGGGTTCTGACAGAGTTTATTGACTTACACCGAAGTTTACTGCTATATAAGGAGTTACGAAAGACAATGTAGCCCCTGGATCTAAAAATGCATAAACATGTAAATGAAAGACTCGTAACGTACTAATGACCACATCAGGAGAATCTTCTTGGTCCTGGCGAGCTTGGAGAGAAAACAACCTATTCTGGCACTAATCGCCACCTGTACCAGATAAAAGACCCTGCTGAGATGGATGACCTACTTATGCAACTAGAGCTGTAGACTCTGCCCTATTGTTGTTACCTCCTTGCCCCTGCCTAGCAGAAGGGCAATCCTTTAACCTATGGACAGATTGACCACACCCAAAACACCCTTCCTTGCTTGCAAGACACTCACCCGGATGGTTCTTACCATATTTTTGACAAGTAGGGAAGGTCCTATTACTTGAAGCACTCCCCTAAGACCTAGACCTAACGCCTTACCTTTCTGATCCAGTCAAAGCCTTGGGGATGCAACACTAACTAATGAAGGTGCTGGGGCTGTAGACCTCTACTGAAACTGTGAGCGATTCCAACCGTCCGACTTATGTTGTGAGTATTAATAGTTTCCTATTTTGGCTTTTTTATTGTCCTTAAACAATTCCCTAAGATTATCTCCCTCAAACTACTGAGCATGAGTCATGAGTCTGGAGATATTCATATCCTCAAGGAGCATAGCATTCCTGCACTCAGTCTTTACCAGATCGAATACCCCAAGTAAGAAATTACTCCTATGTGATCTTGGATCAGCAACCATGTGTGAAGCATACTTGGAGAGTTGAGTGAACTTCAACCCATATTCTTATACTAAAATGGAACCTTGCTTCAAGTTCATAAACTCATGTGCCTTAGCTTCTCTCAATTCCCTTTGGAAGAACCTAACTAGAAAAGCTCTAGTAAAACAATCTCAAGTCATAGGAGCTGTATTTGCACCCGTGTTATCTTTCCACTGAGTGAACCAGATATGAGCCGCATCCTTAAGTTGGTAGGATGCCAACTCAACACTCTCAATTCCAGTCACTTACATTACTCCAAGGATTTTCTTAACCTCTTCAATGAAGTTTTGTATATCCTCCCCAACCTTCGACCTTAAAAACTCAAGTGGATTCATTCGAACAAAATCTAGAACCCTAGCTATACCTGATCCACCATTAGTGTTAGTAGGAACCGGGACCTACTGATTGTTCTAATTGGCCACACTTTGAGCCAAGAGCAGGATCATATTCTGAAATTCACCATTTGTAACCTCATAGTTCGGGACTACAGGATTGCACTAGCATTGCGTGCATTAGCATTTTGCATGTTAGCTCTACGAGAAGGCATGATTTGAAACACATAACGACAAATTAGAAAGGAGAAGTGTGATCATACCCACGCACGATAAGGATACAAAGAAAGTGAAGTTTTTCTTAAAACACTATGTAGCCTCCCTCTCATAGAAGTGATGTACTTTAGACCCATGAAAGATACTCTACTTAGTGCAGTTTTTAGACATCCTAGGACTCTTGAACCTAATGCTTTGATACCAAGTTTGTCATGTCCTGAGGCTATCCCCTTAACATAACACGGGACGTAGGATCATGAGTGACCCCAAGCTAATCCTGTGTCTGGCATATCATAAGCATACTAAAAATATCTATGTAAAACATGAACTATACGGAAGCTAAATAATAGATAACTGAAAGTAGGGAAAAGCCCACTAGTCTGAATATTTAAAAAATACTAAGAGTTTAGTGATACCTGAAACAATCACTAACCAACTCAAGCTAAATCTACTACTATGTATGACAAGCCTCTATCTGAGTAGAGTTGCTGGGACATCCCCCCACAGCTAACTCTAACAAACTGAAAGTGAAATGTAAAAGACTGAAATGGAAGCATGTCTATTATCCTTGAAGTATGATGACTCACCATTGAAGCTGCTGAATACTAACCGAGAATCAATCTATGCACTGTTTGAATGCTGAGTACCTGAACCTAAATCATGAAAGGATGCAGCACATAGTATGCGTCAATACTTAGAATGCAGTAAGCATGCCAGATATATATGCTAAGCTGAACAAATATAAATAAGCTGAAACACGACATAACTGAGCAATACTGTAAACTAAACAAGAATATAAATAGTGAAAAGAAAATTGAATGTAATGACCAAGTGTTAATCATGAACATGACATGCTAAACTGAATACGGAAGTATCTACTGAAAGCCTAGTCAAATGCACTAAGAGTCTATCTGTGGGAGCTACTATTAATCGACATAAAACCACGTGAGCTAAACATGGAGTCCGATGTATCTGCCCCATCGAGAGGACCCAATATACCTTGCTAGGGGTATAAAGGCATGACTGGCGTGATCACTAAATTTGATGCCCACCGAGGGGACTTATATCCTACGGGGGCATGTAGTTTTGGTACTATAAGGGTATGTTAAACCCTAGTCCAACTCGGTGCTAAGTATACTCCCAACTAAATATGTATATGACACATTATGACTGAAATATTGAAATACTAAATAGCTCTAAATACTGAAATACAAAATCTAATAATGCAACATTTATATATAGATGATGTAACATTCAGAACTGGAGCATGATTATATGTTCAAGTACCCTATCAAGTGTAATTCATCTAATTCATGAACTAGGAGAATCTACACAACTAGGGTTTTGAGTTTCATGCAAGGAACTAAGCAAACTTTCCAAAAAACATGCTATTTCTATTTAGGATACTACAATAGCTAAAATACCATAAATGTCCAAGTTTTTAGAAACCCTAGGTCTAAACAAGATATGGAGAATCAAGGAGCTCACTGAATTCTAGGGACCTAGTGGATAAAAGGAACCTACTAGTGAAATCCCACATACTTGGTGATGAAATCTATGAAGAGATTTTTTGATTTCGGGTCTTAAAATTGAAGCAAACATTTTTACTGTTCTTGGACAACTAGCGTCTCTTTCTCCTCTTCTTGCTCTAAGTTTGAATGATTTTTGGAGAACAAGGATTTAGTTAGGTTCTGGAAAATTATTAGACTTAAACTGAGTAAAACACGTAGTTTAGGTGTAAAACAACATAGTTTAAATGCCTAATGCATAGTGGAAAATACCAAAATGACCCTAACTTAAAAGCTGACAGAGGCCGACCACGGAGCCACGGATGATCCATCATTGGGACACGACCCATCAAGTGGGTCGTGATTCTTAGCCAGTGTCTACTGGTTCACAACACTCCCCTCTACGGTCTATTTCATGGACTATGTGAAGGACCACAGACCATGAAGCCCAGCATGGTTCTTCGATTGGGGCTGGGGTCTACTAGTTCAGGTTGACAAGCCTCACCACGGCCCATCATGAAGAACATGGTCCGTGGTGGGCTCTGTGGTCTGACTCCTAAGCCCTGGTGGCTCTGTCTCACCTCAACGAGCCTTCCCCCGGCTCGTATGGGGATCCACGGCCCGTGCAGGGTCCTGTGGTCCATCATTTCTGAGAGGGTGTAAACCACAATGAGGGTGACAGGCCGTGGTCCATCAGGGCCCGTGAAACCCTCTGTGGTTCTCCTTTTTCTGCTTTTTTCTTGTCGAAAATTCCAAGTCTGATTTTTGAGGTGTTACAATATCACTAGGCGGAACCATTTCCCATATACTTTATATCAAATCACTAGCCAGAACCATTTCCCATTCTCTTTACATCACTAGCTGGAACTATTTCCCAAATGCTATATATTAAATCATTAGCCGGAACCATTTCCCATCAACCTCACATTACTAGCAAGAACCATTTCCTGTTGGCTTTATAAACACTTGTCGAAAATGACCTCGGCATCCTAACACTCACCGACAAAGACCTAAGCATCACATCACTCACCAACAAAGACCTCGACATCATAACACTTACTGGAAAAGCCTCAGCATCATAAATCATTATATGTCTCATCACGGTGATCAAAATCAATGCAAATAAGCAATATCACACCACATAGAAGAGAAAACAAATCATACAATTCAAGTCCGTAATCATGCTTTCAAGCATTTCATCAATCAATCATCAATGGTCACAATAAGACAATTCATATCATCATGTTCATCACATAGCCTTCTCCATTTCAACCCCTTTTTATTATTTTAGATGTATAAAGTGGACAATTTAAACCCTTCACCTCTTCCCCATTACTCCCAACACCCAATCAACGAAGGAGGTACACGAATTCAATGGTTTAGGAAGTCATTTGCCTTAAATCAATCAACAATCACTCCAAGAGTTGAGTCTTCCCCTTCTTAATAACTTACAAAGCCACACAATATGTAATAATCAAGTATATACAATCACTCATCGGAAACAACACCTTCCACATGAGTTACATAGAGAAATGGGTCAAACAACTCAAATCCAAATTTCAAAATGGAGGTTTGAATCTGGAAAATAATACTTGAAAAAGTGTTTAAGGCTTTATGAGATCATTAGTGAAAATCATTTTGAAAAAAGGATCAGAACCACTACAAAATCACCATTTTATTAAGTCCTTTGGTTCTTGAATATAACCCCATATTTCACATTTCAAAAGCTTGATTTGGACACATAAATCCATAGATAATAATGGGTAATATAAGATTTAGAGTTATTAATCATTATCCAAAAGATTTTCCTCAAATATCAAGTCCAAATTGTCACACAAAAGCTCTCAAAGATTAAAAAAATGGTGAAATGGGGGTTGAAACCCCAATTTTAGGATAACATTTTGCCTAGGTCTCAATTGCTCATCACGATCGCAATCTAGAATCACATGATTGCGATCACTAAAGACAACCAACTAATTAAAATTGACTATCGCGATCACAGCAAGACCCACGCAATCTTGATGCACCTCAAATTAGTGTTATGCCATGACGGCAAGGGAGACTCTTGATAGCGATGACCAATCTGGTCATACACCATAACTCAAAATCAAAAATATCAGCCAACTCTCAAAACATCGAAAGGACCCCAGAGTTTCATTTAGAAACTCGTGCACACAAACCACATATGCAAATTAAATATACTCTATGTTTCAGACTCAATAGAACCTTCAAAACATGAATTTGAGGTCTTCTTTATCCGATATCTGTAAAAACCAAAAGAAACTAACTCAACACTTAAAAAGGCTAAAACAAGCTCGGGACCTCTCAAAAATCAACAAAGACCTCACCTAAGCCTAAAATCATCCCCGAATCCAACGGAACTCTCAAAATTCCGATCCAAGCATCCAAACCCCAAATATCAAACAAAGTAAGCATAGGATAAAATTCAACAATTTCACACTTTAGGACCCTAAATCCTCAAAAAGACTCAGATTTTGAATCTGACAACTCCTACGGATCAGATTTCACTTTTGGGATTGATGGAATCGATGAAATTCCATTACGACACTCAAGAGTCCAAACGACACTAAAAACCACTTTCTGAACAACTTAGCCTTTCAAACTCAAAACTTATTAAATTTCCAACTTTTAACTCAAAGATCTAAACAAAATTTTCAAAACTCAATCATAAAGGACTCGGGGTCAATCATGGTAGGGCAAAATAGTAAATTCATGAAATTTTCCAAAAATGACCGAGTGGGACATTACAGTTCTCCACCTTGACACAGGAAACAAAACTACAATCAACTCTTTTCAACACCCAGGTTAAAACATGGAAGGGATCTTTTAACAAAACCAAAGCTATTTCATTATGATCGCTAGATATGTGGTCCTAAATCTTACTTCTTATAGGTTTAACAAAGACCTTAAAGTAGTATTTACTAACAACAAAGAGTCCATACCTTGCAGCAACAAATTTATATCTCAACATTTCTCGAATGATTTTATTTCTTTGGATGAGTCTGAAAAGTTCACCAATGAGTGTTTCTTTGAGAAGTATATGTTTATTGAATATATTATATCTACATTTAGTCTGCTTATTTTGTTTACTTTATTTTCATCTTCTTATAAGATGTGGTATGCATCTTATTGAAAGTTAAATCAGTTGGTAGAATGGTAAACCATTACGCGAGAGATAATCGTTTCCAACAAAAAGTATGTTAAGTTATATCACACTGCTACAAATATTTTACTATTTGCAATAGAAATAGAATATGATTCTCACACTAAAATAGATATAAAGGTTTAATGGTAAACTTTAAATATGTGGGGAGACTTAGCTGTAACTGAAGGGAAAATGTTAGAGAGCCTTGAAAGCGTGCACCAAACTAGTTATTGCCTTTTGCTATATTAATAGGTCTACCTGCAAAGCTATAATACCCCTAACAAATGCTTTCATATTTGATCAAATTAGGATTGTTAAGAGGCTTTATGAAGGGGGGAAATCATAGTTTGGCACTTTGTGCTTCATATTTGAGGTAAGTTGAGACTTCTCCGACTCTTATTTGAAGTGATTGTGTTGGTAATTACTTTATCTAAGGGTAGTGATGGTTCTGTATAAATGAGATGGTTGACATTTATGTGGATAGAGGTGTCGTGTTATGAAAAATTGATACCTTATTTGTTGATTGATAATTGGGTGACTAAGTGCGTATGATTTTAGACCTACTTATTGAGCAAGGACTTATATTTTCTCACTTGATTTGGCTTTGATTTATCACTTTGTGATTTATAATGGAGAAACTGATGATATAGCTAACATATGGGGATTTTGGGATAAAGTGATCATGATCATGTTACATTGGTTGAATTGTGAGTCATATTAGCTCACTTGATTTATCTTTCCCTTCATTGCTATCATTTATTGCTTTAGGGTCAGCTTTTGATGTTTGTGTTGGATATTAATTCTTGTGCTACATAAACACCGTGGAAATGAAAGAATAAAATCACAATAGATGGGTAATCTAGGTATTCACAATATAAGGTTATTTGGTATCAGATGTTGTATTCGGGGCATTTCTACAGTGTTGTCTAGTGCATCGTATGTATATGGACTTCAGGTGTCCCTCATGGGTCCCATTATTCCCACACCTTTGTGTGTAGGTTAAGTTTTTGGTTTCAGTGGTGGTTGAGTTGGAGTCGGATTTGGTGAAGTTTTGTTGGAATTAATGTGTAATGACCTGGTCAATCAATTTTAAAAACATTCATAAAATTACCATTTTACCCCTCCTGATATTGGCCGCGATGAATTTTTGAATGAGTTTTGAAATTAGTTTCTAGTTTTGAGTTAAAAGTTGTGAATTTTGGAAATTTTGGAGGTTGAAAGGCTAAAGTTGTTAAAATTGATTTTTAGTGTCTTATGGAGTTTTGAGTGATGGAATGAAATTCCTTTGATTCCAGAAGTCCTGGAATGTGGAGATTGGTCTAAGAGAGTTATCGATTTCAGAGTCGGAGTCTCTTTGAGGATTTGATGTCCTAGTTAGTATTTGTTGAGATTTTAGTCTTCAGATTGACTTTGGTCGACAATTGGGCTTGGATGGTTGGATTGTAATTCCGAGAGTTCTATTAGATTTGGTGGTTGATTTTAGGCCTACGTGAAGTCTTTGTTGAATTATTAGAGGCCCGAGCTTGATTTATTCTTTTTAGGTGTTATGTTCATTTCTTGTGACTTTTACGTGTTTCGAGTCAAGGAGACCTCGAATTCATGTTTTGATGGATCCATTGTGTCAGGAATGTCGATTATAGTATGTTTCCATATATGGTCTCTGTGTACAGGGTTCCAAATGAATCATGAGGGACCATTCAATGATTTTTATGTTGGTTGAGTTGTGGTGAGGTCTGAGTCTACAATACCTCATGATCGTAATAGGGTGTTCGCTTTTGCGAACTTGGTGATTGTGAGACACTGATTGCGAAAGAGAGTGAGGTGAGACCCAAGACATTTGCGATTGAGAAGGGCCTGTTCACAATAGTGACCTTCATGAAAGTGAAGGTCGATTCACAAAAGATATGGCCAAGAATTTTTTCGGGGTTCTCTTTTTTGACATTTAAAACCCTTTTTGCCTGCCATTTTTGGGGTCTTACCCATTTTCTCCCATTTTGAGCTTTGTAAAACCCTTGAATGTGTTTTTGAAGAAGGAAAGAGATGAGGATACTTGGCCTTCATGGCTACTTTTGCTTCCCAAGTAGCTCACTCTATGGACTAACTCCTCCAAAAACTCTTCACTGAAGCGACTTCTTTATTTCTCAACCTACGAACCTAAGGTCAAGAGTCTCTATTGGCACCTCTTCAGAAGTGAGACTATCATTCACAACCACACTCTCTAATGGTACTATTGATACTGGATCACCCATACACTTCTTCAACAAGAAAATATGAAAGACTAGATGTACCGCTACTAGTTCTGCTGGCAACTCTAAATCATAAGCCATATTACCAACCCTTTTCAGGATTCTATAAGGACCTACATATCAGGGACTAAGCTTCCCTTTCTTGCCAATTCTCATCACCTCATTCATAGGTGACACCTTCAGGAAAACCATATTATCAATTTCGAACTCTAAGTCCCTTCTCCTCACATCTGCATAGGACTTCTGATGACTCTGAGCTGTCTTTAGTCAATCTCTGATGAGCAGAACTTTTTCCATAGCTTCATGAACTGAATCTGGCCCTATCAAAGGTGCTTCACCTATTTCAAACCAACCAATAGGGGACCTGCATCTACGCCAATATAGTGCCTCATATGGGGCCATCTGAATACTAGAATGGAAGCTATTATTATAGGCAAACTCTATGAGAGGTAGGTGATCATCCCAACTTTCCTTGAAATTGATAAGTTTGAATGGTACATTCTGTCTGACCATCCGTTTGCAGATGAAATGTTGTACTAAGATTTACCTAGGTACCAAGACCTTTATGAAATGATTTCCAAAAATGAGAGGTAAACTGAGGACCTCTATCTGAGATGATAGACAAGGGAACCCCATGCAACCTGACTATCTCATTGATGTAGAGTTTGGCGTAGTCCTCCGCTCAGTAGTCTTGACAGCCAAGAAGTGAGCGGACTTAGTAACTTTGTCCACTATCACCCAAATGGAGTCATGTTGTCTTCAAGTACGAGGTAAATCCACAATGAAGTCCATGTTTTTCACTACCCACTTCCATGTAGGAATATTAATCTCTTGACTCATACCTCCTAGTTTCTGATGTTCTACATTAACTTGTTGACAGTTAGGACACTTAGTCACAAAATTTGCTATGTCCCTTTTCAAGTCGTTCCACCAAAAGACTTCTCGTAGATCACGGTACATCTTAGTGGCACTTGGATGAATGGAATACTTGGAGTTATGAGCCTCTATAAGGATCTATTGCCTCAACTCACCCACATTAGGAACGCACAAGAGACCTTTGTAATGAAGAACACCATCTCACCCTTGGGAAAACACCTGAACTTTCTGGTGATGAACTGCACCCTTCACCTAAAGTAATATAGGATCACTATCCTATTTTTCCTTAACCTCCACTACCAATGAAGATTCTAATCCATTCTGAACTGTCACCCCACTATCTGATATGTCCGTAAGACAAAGTCCTATGCAAGCAAGCTAGTGAACATCTTTGGCTAGCCTTTCCTTTCTTCCTCCACATGTGCTACACTGCCCATAGACAGCCTGCTGACAGCATCAGGCACTACATTGGCCTTACCAGGATGGTAAAACACATCCATGTCATAGTTCTTAAGGAATTCAAGCCATCTCCTCTAAAGAAGATTCAACTCTTTCTGGGTGAACACCTACTGGATGACCTTATGATCTATGAACACATCAATATTAACACCATACAAGTAATGTCTCAAAATATTTAAGGTAAATACTATGGCTGCAAGCTCGAGGTTATGAGTTGGGTAATTCTTCTCATGGACCTTAAGTTGTCTAGAAGCATATGTTATGACCTTACCTCATTGCATCAACACACAACCTAGGCCAACCCTTGATGCATCACAATTAATCACATAACTGTCTGAACCATCTAGTAGGGTCAAAATTAGAGTTGTAGTCAACCTAGTCTTCATTTATGAGAAGATTTTCTTACACTGATCTGACCACTGAAATTTAACCTTCTTCTGAGTCAACTTGGTCAATGGGGAAGCTATGGATGAAAATCCTTAAAAAAATCTCTTGTAGCACCCGGCCAAGCCCAAGAAACTTCTCATATCTATAGGGGAGGTGCCAGTGTTGTACTGCCTCAATTTTATGAGAATCCACTCAGATCTGTTCACTGGATACCACATGACCAAGGAAAGCAATAGATTGTAACCATAATTCACATTTGTTGAACTTAGCGAACAGCTGGCGATCCTTGAGAGTTTGTAGAACAACTCTCAGTTGAGTTGGATGCTCTTCCTTATTCCGAGAATAAATGAGGATATCATTAATAAAGATGAAGATGAACAAATCCAAATACTATTTGAACACCCTGCTCATTAAGTGTATGAAAGCTACAGAAGCATTTGTTGGTCCAAAAGACATAACTATAAATTCAAAGTGACCATACCAAGTTCTAAAGGTTGTCTTCGGAATGTCACTATCTATGACTCTAAGCTGATGATAGCCGAATCTGAGGTTTATCTTGGAAAAGTAACTAGCACCCTAAAGTTGGTCTAACAAGTCATCAGTCCTGGGGATAGGATACTTATTCTTGAAGGTGACTTTGTTCAACTGCCGATAGTCAATGCACATTCTAAGAAAACCATCTTTATTTTTGATGAACAACATTGGAGCACCCTATGTAGATATACTGGGTCTGATGAAGCCCTTATCTAGAAGGTCTTTCAACTGCTCTTTCAATTGCTTAAGCTCTGCTGGAGCCATTATGTAAGAAGGAGTCGAAATAGGTGGTGTTTGAGATGAGTTCTATTCCAAAGTCGATTTCCCTTTCGGGAGGAACTCCGAGAAGATATTCTGGAAACAATTCTTGAAACTCATTTACTACTGGGACTGACTCAAGAGTTGGGGTTTCGTAGTTTGAATCCTTAATCCAAACAAGATGATACATATAACCTTTGAAAATCATTTTTCTGGCCTTAAGGTAAGAGATGAATCAACCTATAGGAATTGAGCTACTACCCTCCCACTCTAAGATTTGTTTATTTGGAAATAGAAACCAAACGACCTTAGTTCTACAATCGACTGAGGCATAACAGGAATTTAACTGTTCCATGTCTTGAATGATATTAAAATCTACCATTTCTAACTTCATGAGATCTGCTGAGGTGACTTTTTGAGAGACTGTGATAGGGCAATTTTGTATACCCGTCAAGCTATAAGTGGGTCACCAACTGGAGTAGAGACCAAGAAGGGTTCTGACAGAGTTTATTGACTTACACCGAAGTTTACTGCTATATAAGGAGTTACGAAAGATAATGTAGCCCCTGGATCTAAAAATGCATAAATATGTAAATGAAAGACTCGTAACGTACTAATGACCACATCAGGAGAATCTTCTTGGTCCTGGCGAGCTTGGAGAGAATACAACCTATTCTGGCACTAATCGCCACCTGTACCAGATGAAAGACCCTGCTGAGATGGATGACCTACTTATGCAACTAGAGCTGTAGAATCAGCCCTATTGTTGTTACCTCCTTGCCCCTGCCTAGCAGAAGGGTAATCCTTCAACCTATGGAGAGATTGACCATACCCAAAACACCCTTCCTTGCCTGCAAGACACTCACCCGGATGGTTCTTACCATATTTTTGACAAGTAGGGAAGGTCCTTTTACCTGAAGCACTCCCCTAAGACCTAGACCTGACGCCTTACCTTTCTGATCCAGTCAAAGCCTTGGGGATGCAACACTAACTAATGAAGGTGCTGGGGCTGTAGACCTCTACTGAAACTGTGAGCGATTCCAACCGTCCGACTTATGTTGTGAGTATTAATAGTTTCCTATTTTGGCTTTTTTATTATCCTTAAACAATTCCCTAAGATTATCTCCCTCAAACTACTGAGCATGAGTCATGAGTCTGGAGATATTCATATCCTCAAGGAGCATAGCATTCCTGCACTCAGTCTTTACCAGATCGAATACCCCAAGTAAGAAATTACTCATATGTGATCTTGGATCGGCAACCATGTGTGAAGCATACATGGAGAGCTGAGTGAACTTCAACCCATATTCTTATACTAAAATGGAACCTTGCTTCAAGTTCATAAACTCATGTGCCTTAGCTTCTCTCAATTCCCTTTGGAAGAACCTAACTAGAAAAGCTCTAGTAAAACAATCTCAAGTCATAGGAGCTGCATTTGCACCCCTGTTATCTTTCCACTGAGTGAACCAGCTATGAGCCGCATCCTTAAGTTGGTAGGATGCCAACTCAACACTCTCAATTCCAGTCACTTACATTACTCCAAGGATTTTCTTAACCTCATCAATGAAGTTTTGTGTATCCTCCCCAACCTTCGACCCTAAAAACTCAAGTGGATTCATTCGAACAAAATCTAGAACCCTAGCTATACCTGATCCACCATTAGTGTTAGTAGGAACCGGGACCTACTGATTGTTCTAATTGGCCACACTTTGAGCCAAGAGCAGGATCATATTCTGCAATTCACCATTTGTAACCTCATAGTTCGGGACTACAGGATTGCACTAGCATTGTGTGCATTAGCATTTTGCATATTAGCTCTACGAGAAGGCATGATTTGAAACACATAACGACAAATTAGAAAGGAGAAGTGTGATCATACCCACGCACGATAAGGATACAAAGAAAGTGAAGTTTTTCTTAAAACACTATGTAGCCTCCCTCTCATAGAAGTGATGTACTTTAGACCCAAGAAAGATACTCTACTTAGTGCAGTTTTTAGACATACTAGGACTCTTGAACCTAATGCTTTGATACCAAGTTTGTCACGTCCTGAGGCTATCCCCTTAACATAACACGGGACGTAGGATCACGAGTGACCCCAAGCTAATCTTATGTCTGGCATATCATAAGCATACTAAAAATATCTATGTAAAACATGAACTATACGGAAGCTAAAGAATAGATAACTGAAAGTAGGGAAAAGCCCACTAGTCTGAATATCTAAAAAATACTAAGAGTTTAGCGATACGTGAAACAATCACTTACCAACTCAAGCTAAATCTACTACTATGTATGACAAGCCTCTAACTGAGTAGAGTTGCTGGGACATCCCCCCACAGCTAACTCTAACAAACTAAAAGTGAAATGTAAAAGACTGAAATGGAAGCATGTCTATTATCCTTGAAGTATGATGACTCACCATTGAAGCTGCTGAATACTAACCGAGAATCAATCTATGCACTGTTTGAATGCTGAGTACCTGAACCTAAATCATGAAAGGATGCAGCACATAGTATGCGTCAATACTTGGAATGCAGTAGGCATGCCAGATATATATGCTAAGCTGAACAAACATAAATAAGCTGAAACACGACATAACTGAGCAATACTGTAAACTAAACAAGAATATAAATAGTGAAAAGATAATTGAATGTAATGACCAAGTGTTAATCATGAACATGACATGCTAAACTGAATACTGAAGTATATACTGAAAGCCTGGTCAAATGCACTAAGAGTCTATCTGTGGGAGCTACTATTAATTGATATAAAACCACGTGAGCTAAACATGGAGTCTGATGTATATGCCCCATCGAGAGGACCCAATATACCTTGCTAGGGGTATAAAGGCATGACTGGCGTGATCACTAAATCTGATGCCCACAGAGGGGACTTATATCCTACGGGGGCATGTAGTTTTGGTACTATAAGGTTATGTTGAACCCTAGTCCAACTCGGTGCTAAGTATACTCCCAACTAAATATGTATATGACACATTATGACTGAAATATTGAAATATTAAATAGCTCTAAATACTGAAATACAAAATCTAATAATGCAACATTTATATATAGATGATGTAACATTCAGAACTGGAGCATGATTATATGTTCAAGTACCCTATCAAGTGTAATTCATCTAATTCATGAACTAGGAGAATCTACACAACTAGGGTTTTGAGTTTCATGCAAGGAACTAAGCAAACTTTCCAAAAAACATGCTATTTCTATTTAGGATACTACAATAGCTAAAATACCATAAATGTCCAAGTTTTTAGAAACCCTAGGTCTAAACAAGATATGGAGAATCAAGGAGCTCACTGAATTCTAGGGTCCTAGTGGATAAAAGGAACCTACTAGTGAAATCTCACATACTTGGTGATGAAATCTATGAAGAGATTTTTTGATTTCGGGTCTTAAAATTGAAGCAAACATTTTTACTGTTCTTGGAAAACTAGCGTCTCTTTCTCCTCTTCTTGCTTTAAGTTTGAATGATTTTTGGAGAACAAGGATTTTGTTAGGTTCTGGAAAATTATTAGACTTAAACTGAGTAAAACACGTAGTTTAGGTGTAAAACAACATAGTTTAAATGCCTAATGCATAGTGGAAAATACCAAAATGACCCTAACTTAAAAGCTGACAGAGGCCGACCACGGAGCCACTGATGGTCCATCATTGGGACACGACCCATCAAGTGGGTCGTGATTCTTAGCCAGTGTCTACTGGTTCACAACACTCCCCTCTACGGTCCATTTCTTGGACTATGTGAAGGACCACAGACCATGAAGCCCAGCATGGTTCTTCGATTGGGGCTGGGGTCTACTAGTTCAGGTTGACGAGCCTCACCACGGCCCATCATGAAGAACATGGTCCGTGGTGGGCTCTGTGGTCTGACTCCTAAGCCTTGGTGGCTCTGTCTCACCTCAACGAGCCTTCCCCCGGCTCGTATGGGGATCCACGGCCCGTGCAGGGTCCTGTGGTCCATCATTTCTGAGAGGGTGTAAACCACAATAAGGGTGACCGGCCGTGGTCCATCAGGGCCCGTGAAACCCTCCGTGGTTCCCCTTTTTCTGCTTTTTTCTTATCGAAAATTCCAAGTCTGATTTTTGAGGTGTTACAATATCACTAGGCGGAACCATTTCCCATATACTTTATATCAAATCACTAGCCATAACCATTTCCCATTCTCTTTACATCACTAGCTGGAACTATTTCCCATCGGCTATATATTAAATCATTAGCCGGAACCATTTCCCATCAACCTCACATTACTAGCAAGAACCATTTCCTTTTGGCTTTATAAACACTTGTCGGAAATGACCTCGGCATCCTAACACTCACCGACAAAGATCTAAGCATCACATCACTCACCAACAAAGACCTCGACATCATAACACTTACTGGAAAAGCCTCAGCATCATAAATCATTATATGTCTCATCACGGTGATCAAAATCAATGCAAACAAGCAATATCACACCACACAGAAGAGAAAACAAATCATACAATTCAAGTCCATAATCATGCTTTCAAGCATTTCATCAATCAATCATCAATGGTCACAATAAGACAATTCATATCATCATGTTCATCACATAGCCTTCTCCATTTCAACCCCTTTTTATTATTTTAGATGTATAAAGTGGACAATTTAAACCCTTCACCTCTTCCCCATTACTCCCAACACCCAATCAACGAAGGAGGTACACGAATTCAATGGTTTAGGAAGTCATTTGCCTTAAATCAATCAACAATCACTCCAAGAGTTGAGTCTTCCCCTTCTTAATAACTTACAAAGCCACACAATATGTAATAATCAAGTATATACAATCACTCATCGGAAACAACACCTTCCACATGAGTTATATAGAGAAATGGGTCAAACAACTCAAATCCAAATTTCAAAATGGAGGTTTGAATCTGGAAAATAATACTTGAAAAAGTGTTTAAGGCTTTACGAGATCATTAGTGAAAATCATTTTGAAAAAAGGATCAGAACCACTACAAAATCACCATTTTATTAAGTCCTTTGGTTCTTGAACATAACCCCATATTTCACATTTCAAAAGCTTGATTTGGACACATAAATCCATAGATAATAATGGGTAATATAAGATTTAGAGTTATTAATCATTATCCAAAAGATTTTCCTCAAATATCAAGTCCAAATTGTCACACAAAAGCTCTCAAAGATTAAAAAAATGGTGAAATGGGGGTTGAAACCCCAATTTTAGGATAACATTTTGCCTAGGTCTCAATTGCTCATCACGATCGCAATCTAGAATCACATGATTGCAATCACTAAAGACAACCAACTAATTAAAATTGACTATCGCGATCACAGCAAGACCCACGCAATCTTGATGCACCTCAAATTAGTGTTATGCCATGACGGCAAGGGAGACTCTTGATAGCGATGACCAATCTGGTCATACACCATAACTCAAAATCAAAAATATCAGCCAACTCTCAAAACATCGAAAGGACCCCAGAGTTTCATTTAGAAACTCGTGCACACAAACCACATATGCAAATTAAATATACTCTATGTTTCAGACTCAATAGAACCTTCAAAACATGAATTTGAGGTCTTCTTTATCCGATATCTGTAAAAACCAAAAGAAACTAACTCAACACTTAAAAAGGCTAAAACAAGCTCGGGACCTCTCAAAAATCAATGAAGACCTCACCTAAGCCTAAAATCATCCCCGAATCCAACGGAACTCTCAAAATTTCGATCCAAGCATCCAAACCCCAAATATCAAACAAAGTAAGCATAGGATAAAATTCAACAATTTCACACTTTAGGACCCTAAATCCTCAAAAAGACTCAGATTTTGAATCTGACAACTCCTACAGATCAGATTTCACTTTTGGGATTGATGGAATCGATGAAATTCCATTACGACACTCAAGAGTCCAAACGACACTAAAAACCACTTTCTGAACAACTTAGCCTGTCAAACTCAAAACTTATTAAATTTCCAACTTTTAACTCAAAGATCCAAACAAAATTTTCAAAACTCAATCATAAAGGACTCGGGGTCAATCATGGTAGGGCAAAATAGTAAATTCATGAAATTTTCCAAAAATGACCGAGTGGGACATTATAGTTCTGCACCTTGACACAGGAAACAAAACTACAATCAACTCTTTTCAACACCCAGGTTAAAACATGGAAGGGATCTTTTAACAAAACCAAAGCTATTTCATTATGATCACTAGATATGTGGTGCTAAATCTTACTTCTTATAGGTTTAACAAAGACCTTAAAGTAGTATTTACTAACAACAAAGAGTCCATACCTTGCAGCAACAAATTTATATCTCAACATTTCTCGAATGATTTTATTTCTTTGGATGAGTCTGAAAAGTTCACCAATGAGTGTTTCTTTGAGAAGTATATGTTTATTGAATATATTATATCTACATTTAGTCTGCTTATTTTGTTTACTTTATTTTCATCTTCTTATAAGATGTGGTATGCATCTTATTGAAAGTTAAATCAGTTGGTAGAATGGTAAACCATTACGCGAGAGATAATCGTTTCCAACAAAAAGTATGTTAAGTTATATCACACTGCTACAAAGATTTTACTATTTGCAATAGAAATAGAATATGATTCTCACACTAAAATAGATATAAAGGTTTAATGGTAAACTTTAAATATGTGGGGAGACTTAGCTGTAACTGAAGGGAAAACGTTAGAGAGCCTTGAAAGCGTGCACCAAACTAGTTACTGCCTTTTGCGATATTAATAGGTCTACCTGCAAAGCTATAATACCCCTAACAAGTGCTTTCATATTTGTTCAAATTAGGATTGTTAAGAGGCTTTATGAAGGGGGGAAGTCATAGTTTGGCACTTTGTGCTTCATATTTGAGGTAAGTTGAGACTTCTCCGACTCTTATTTGAAGTGATTGTGTTGGTAATTACTTTATCTAGGGGTAGTGAGGGTTCTGTATAAATGAGATGGTTGACATTTATGTGGATAGAGGTGTCGTGTTATGAAAAATTGATACCTTATTTGTTGATTGATAATTGGGTGACTAAGTGCGTATGATTTTAGACCTACTTACTGAGCAAGGACTTATATTTTCTCACTTGATTTGGCTTTGATTTATCACTTTGTGATTTATAATGGAGAAACTGATGATATAGCTAACATATGGGGATTTTGGGATAAAGTGATCATGATCATGTTACATTGGTTGAATTGTGAGTCATATTAGCTCACTTGATTTATCTTTCCCTTCATTGCTATCATTTATTGCTTTAGGGTCAGCTTTTGATGTTTGTGTTGGATATTAATTCTTGTGCTACATAAACACCGTGGAAATGAAAGAATAAAATCACAATAGATGGGTAATCTAGGTATTCACAATATAAGGTTATTTGGTATCAGATGTTGTATTCGGGGCATTTCTACAGTGTTGTCTAGTGCATCGTATGTATATGGACTTCAGGTGTCCCTCATGGGTCCCATTATTCCCACACCTTTGTGTGTAGGTTAAGTTTTTGGTTTCAGTGGTGGTTGAGTTGGAGTCGGATTTGATGAAGTTTTGTTGGAATTAATGTGTAATGACCTGGTCGATCAATTTTAAAAACATTCATAAAATTACCATTTTACCCCTCCTGATATTGGCCGCGATGAATTTTTGAATGAGTTTTGAAATTAGTTTCTAGTTTTGAGTTAAAAGTTGTGAATTTTGGAAATTTTGGAGGTTGAAAGGCTAAAGTTGTTAAAATTGATTTTTAGTGTCTTATGGAGTTTTGAGTGATGGAATGAAATTCCTTTGATTCCAGAAGTCCTGGAATGTGGAGATTGGTCTAAGAGAGTTATCGATTTCAGAGTCGGAGTCTCTTTGAGGATTTGATGTCCTAGTTAGTATTTGTTGATATTTTAGTCTTCAGATTGACTTTGGTCGACAATTGGGCTTGGATGCTTGGATTGTAATTCCGAGAGTTCCATTAGATTTGGTGGATGATTTTAGGCCTACGTGAAGTCTTTGTTGAATTATTAGAGGCCCGAGCTTGATTTATTCTTTTTAGGTGTTATGTTCATTTCTTGTGACTTTTACGTGTTTCGAGTCAAGGAGACCTCGAATTCATGTTTTGATGGAACCATTGTGTCAGGAATGTCGATTATAGTATGTTTCCATATATGGTCTGTGTGTACAGGGTTCCAAACGAATCATGAGGGACCATTCAATGATTTTTATGTTGGTTGAGTTGTGGTGAGGTCTGAGTCTACAATACCTCATGATCGTAATAGGGTGTTCGCTTTTGCGAACTTGGTGATTGTGAGACACTGATTGCGAAAGAGAGTGAGGTGAGACCCAAGACATTTGCGATTGAGAAGGGCCTGTTCACGATCGTGACCTTCATGAAAGTGAAGGTCGATTCACAAAAGATATGGCCAAGAATTTTTTCGGGGTTCTCTTTTTTGACATTTAAAACCCTTTTTGCCTGCCATTTTTGGGGTCTTACCCATTTTCTCCCATTTTGAGCTTTGTAAAACCCTTGAATGTGTTTTTGAAGATATCTCTTGTGCTAAATCATTTGGTTAAATCTTTATTACCTTAAAACTTCAATTCTCATTGATTATTTATGGATTTAAACATCAAAACTTGGTATTTTTATTGGGAAATGGCAGGATTTTTCAAGAACTTGAGTTCTAAGATAAAATGGTGATTGTGAACTGATTTTAACACTCTTTTTTTTAAAATGGTTTTCACCAATGAGTTCCAAATGTCTTGGATAACATTTTCAAGTAAAGATTTTCAGATTCAAACCTCATTTTCAAAATTGGCTTTTTGAGTTGAGTTGACCCATTTTGCAAAATGTATGATTTGGGTGTTGTTAATTCATGTATCTTATTGTGATTACTTGATTGGATTAGATTCTATGGGTTTGGACATTGTTTTGAAAGGGAATGCTCAAGTCTTGGATTGAGTTTTGATTGAACTTGAGGCAAGTGATCATCTAAATATTGTAAAACTTTTAGAATTTTGTATTTTCCTTCGTTGTGTATAGTGGGGAGTAATGAGAATGAGGTGATGGGTTCAATTATTCCACTTGATTAATCTTAATGAAATTGATGAAATTCTTTGATATCATTATTGTGGACTTGAATTGCTTGAGTTGTGGTGTGAAATTGCTTATTTGCATTGATTTTCTTGTACCATGATGATACATGTGATGAATATGCCAAAGGGAAATTGTTCCAACAAGTGATATGATACATAACTGAAGGGAAATGATTCTGTCTAGTGATATTGTGCCAGAGGGAAATGGTTTCGGCAAGTGATATGATATAAAGCCAAAGGGAAATGATTTCGGCTAGTGCTATGAAATAAAACCGAAGGGAAATAGTTTCGGCTAGTGATATTGTGTCGAAGGGGAATGGTACGACAAGAGTTTGACTATTATGATGTGATGCATTTTGACACTTATGACTATGTCACGCCCCAAGCGTACACCCTAGACGTAACTGCACTTGAAAACCATTGTTCGTTCCCAAGCAGACCCTTGGCCTGGCTCATTACTAAGTAGAGAACTTACTCAAGCAAAATGAATATTCATGATGCAAAAATAACTTAAAGAAATTAATTTAAATTCAACTCCAATAATCGTTTGAAAATAATTTAACAAGTATTAGTTAAATGCCTCATGCACTCAAAGTATCATAAAAACAAAGGAAATAATGATAGACTCCTCGACCCTTTAAATTATCTATGAAGCCTCTACTATTACAGAAGGATTATCAGGACAAGACCCACAACATCCTAACAAGTGAAAGTAAAAGTGGAACCCTTCGGAAGCAAGGAGGCTCACCAAAGCTAACTGGAACTACAAGTGGTATCAACAGAGCGTCTGTGGATGACCCTAAATATATGTATTTGCATCATAAAAAGATGCAGACCAAATGACATCAGTATATTGAATGTACGAGCATGTAATGATAATTCTAAAGCATAAACATAAGCTTGAACTGATAGAAAATAAACCTACTTACCTCATTTCATCTCACTCAACTCGACTTAACTCATGAATACTCAAATCAAAGATACTCAACTTAAAGATACTCAACTCAAGGATACTCAACTCAAAGATACTCAACTCAATTCAAGGATAAAGCAACAATAAAAGATGCAATATATGGAAAACTTTTAAAACAATAGATAATAACTCAATTATATGTAAGAATGACACAAGATCTCACCCACACTTCCAGAACTATCTTATACCTTGCCAGAGTATAAGACATCCTCAACTAAGTGGATCCACTAAACAATGCTTAATAAAGTAATAAGAAATCATCTAAAAAGTATGAACCTTTACCCATGTTGGCATACATGGTTTATGAGGACACTGAGTTGTCTGAACTCGTCACCATATCGGTACTCAATACTACTCCCAATAATATAACTCATGCTCATATGTTTGAAAACATTTTCTTATCCTCAAACATTGAGATTATTAGGGGTTCTCTTAGAAGAGATAGTGCTCAAAACTCCTCATGGACTCATTTGGAAATCAAAGTTTCCTCTCGTCTTAAATGTAAAAACATTTACTCTTAGGAATACTTAGTTCCCTTATATTCACTTTTGAAACATGAACTCAACTCTCCTCATCCTCATACTCTAGTACTCAAGTCTTAAAACTAATTTTAAAAGTTAGCAAAAACACTTCGCAAAATAGGGTTCATGCCAAATTATGAACGCGAATGACTCAATTCAAGGTTTTCAATAACAATATATAGAACTCAATACTCGTAACTCAAAACCTCCAAAACTCAAGGACTCAATGATACTAATTATCTCAAGAATGTTCGACTCATAGGGTTCATGTGGAATTATGGGCATGCCAACTCAACTCAACTCAAGGACCTTCATGTATAACATATGATAGTCCCATAATTAGGAATATAATCCCAAAGGGATTAGGAACACAATAGTCAAGAACTCGAAGATACTACTCTTCTCAAGGATACTCAATTTACGGAGTTTATGCGGAGCTGTAGGCATGAACGACTCGACTCAAAGATCTAAATAATAATTTAGACTCATGAATACACTCTTATCAGCCTCATACTCACTTACTCGAGTCTTGAAATAAATTATAAGTAACTGTAAAAGACTCCTTGAAAAGAGCCAAAGGGACTTTCTCAAACATTACTCTTAACTCTACCTCGAATTTGAATTATGATTTAAAGGATCATGTTTATGATATATAGGATTTCTCGATGATTTGATGCAATTTGGATGGTTAAAATCAAGAAGAGAGTGAAGATATGTTTTATAAGAACTCAGACGGAACGAACAATAGAAAATAAACGATGGAAGGTGACCCTGGCGCAAGACGCTAGCCCTACATAACCTGCAGCAGTCAATTTCACACGCACTGCAGGCATGGTGTGCTAGCCCTTCTGGCGCATCAGTGGCGCGTTGCGCCACCCCTTCCCCAGAATGTTATAAAAAAATTTTCTTCTCAATTTTTGGCCCTAATTTACCTAGAATTGATTGATTTCTTCCAAACTCTCTTAGATTCGTATACCCAACATAAGTAAATTAAAACCTACTCAAATCTCCTTGAGAACAAACCTCAAACTCAAACCTCTCCTCAATAAGTCATCAAACTCCAAAAATAAAGATTGAAGAACGAACTAATATAGAAATTCAATACACAGATTTCATGGATCAATTTGATAAAGAAATTCATGATTAGAGTTAGGGTGAACTAACCCATCACTCTGAAAACTTACATACTTCAAATAACTAGTTTCTTGGCAAAATCTTGGATGAACACTTGAAACCTTGAACTTTTTCTCCTCTTGAAGCTCCCTCTAAAGCCCTAAACGTGTGGGAATGAATGAAACTGATTCTAATCAATTTATACCCTAAATTGGGTGTAATTCACGCTTAGAATAAGTGGGGGTAAGGAAAAGACTAAAATACCCCTCCTTAGTTTGGGTGAAAAGGCCCTATCTAGATAGGCTGCACTCAAATGGTCTAATATCCCTCATCTGAACTCCCATTATAAAAAAAAACTAAGTTCCATTGGAAAGAGAACTCAAAGAACTTCAATTAGATACATTATGGGCCACCTAACTCATTATGTGATAAAAGTTATGGTCATTTGATGTTGACTGAAAATTTAAAAGAACTTATGAATGACTTGAATGAATTTCTTTCCAGTTCTTTTTGGAACTCAAGGTGCTACATCTAGTGACCTTAACACTTAAGAAATTTAAATTCCTCAGTAAAAGATTACTCACAATGAATAATAGTTCGAGTCTTAGCTCAAAAATTTTTGGGTTGTTATATTATCTCCCCATTGAGATCATTTGTCCTCGAATGACGACTAGAGTTGGTATGGAATAGTGTTACCCTTACTATCTCTCCTGACTCAAAACTTGCCTACTGACATAGGCTGAGCTGATGACTTCCTATAGCACCTAAGTCAAGAACGTGTGAACATAGTCACTCTCTCTATGAAGTTACATTATCTGAAACAAAGGAAGTCTGCGCTTGAATTAAGAATATAATTACTTTGCTCGGGGTAATGTGACTGCTAGCTGTTAAGCTTAGCAACACTCCTCAACTACACTCTTCTTTCCTTATTACCATATCTCATTGGCTGCATGTGACGATCCAACGATACACCCTAGATGTAACTATAGGACCCCAAGGGACCACATACAAGCTACTTAGCATTCATAACATAAGAAATAGAAAAAAGAGCTAAAAACAACATTTCAGGTCCAAATGTTTTATAAAAGTAAAGCGGAAATCTTAAAACATTGTCTTAATAGCCATCTAATAAAGTAGAATGAAATTGGTCTTAACCCATTCATCATGTCCAAAACTGAAAATAAGAAAGAAACTAAGAACAATGAAAGTCCGTCCTCAAAGCATGAGGCCTCACCAAAGCTCGGAAACCTCACCAAAGCTCGGAAACCTCACAATCGACCACTAGCCACGAATATGAGAACCCTGTCTGTCGGACCATACATTTGGGGAATTGTAGGCAAGAGTATATGTTAGTACAAAACAACGTACCAAGTATGATAGCTAGCATAAAATATTTAAATCATGCTAAAAGAGGACATTCCATGACGTGCAATGACCAAGATAAAACATGATATAAAAATGTTAGAAAACATAAGTCATAAGACATGGTAAATGCAAGCTAACATCATTTACAACCTTTGAACACATGTGTGATACTTATTGAAGTAACCTTAGTTCATTATTGTTATGGGAAGTAGCCTTAACCAACATAGAGATCATGTGAGCTATAACATGATACCCTAGTGTCTCCCATACCGAAAAGGGTTGTCCTACTTGCCAAGGTAGAACAATGAACTTCTATCTTAAGTGGATCCACTAGATAATGTCTATCTAGAAAATCATCCAATTGGGTCACATAGGTAAGGTACAAGGAGATTGCTTCTAGAAACTCGACCTCTACTAACGGGAGAGCTTCCATTTCAATATCCTCTATGTGCTAAGCATAAATCCCATGTAATAGTCATATTCTTACTTGTTCATATTATACATGGAAGGGCACGCCATCTTGCCCATCCAAGCTAAGTCATTTTCCATGGAAAGGTATCATTCAATAACCAATCAAAGCTAGGTTTCATTATGATAGCTCTTTATCTTTAATTATTTAGGTGAGAAGAACTTTCAACCTTAGAATCCTTACTATGTGAGAAAACCTTTCACAATCATACCTTTATGTGTTTATGAGAAATCCTTTCAACAACACAACAACAACAACATCATTGATACTTCATTCTCAAAGCATCCTTAAACATTTTCATAGATTTCATAAGAACATGCATAATTCCATAATTCACCTTTCAAGGTTAAAAACCCACTTTCAATCATCAACATTTAGAAAACATGGGTAACACATGTATTTCATCATAATTTCATGTAATTATGTCAATTCATGCTTGATTCCATAAAACTCTTCTTTCATAATGCACGACCCACATTATATGCTCATAACTTGGAAGAAAACATGAGGATTCATGGGTTCATAGGGGAAACATCATAAAATCATAGTATTTCATCAATTCATGCATAAGAAATCATAACTCAAGCATTTAAATCAATAATCAAGAGAACCCATGGCAATCAAAGAAAACCCAAACTAGATTAGGGATTTCTAACTTTGAAAATAGGAGAATTTGGGAACTCCATGAATGGAAGAAATCCATGAATGAAAACTATGATACCTCAATGCAAAAATCTTGCCTTCAATGGTGGAATTGGATACTTTCTATGAAACCCTAGGTTGAACCCTTCTTCTTCAAGTTTCTAGAGAGAGAAATATTTTGGAGAGGAAGAACTTGATTTCTTTTGGTGAATTTAAGATAATGACTTCAATGGGTTGAATTTGGGGTTAAAATCACTTATATAGGGGTCCTAGGAATGGGTAAAATGACATAATATTGTTTTAAAGAAATCTGGAAAAGACCCAACTGCTCTTCAACTTACAGCTGACTTAGCCCCCATACGCCAAACACCACGAGATGTCAAGGACTCTACAACTTGGTGTGGCAGCCGTGATCCTTGACAAGTGGCTTGGCAGACTCCCTAAAAACCCCACTCACCTCACGATCCTTCCCACGACCCATCTTGGCTTCTACGAGCCATCAAGTGGCTCGTATGAAGGGCCACTTTTCAGGTAGCTACTGTCTCCCTCACCACGACCATCTTCACGCGCTGTGATGCCTACCATGAGCCATCTAGGTGCTTGTGGGAAGGGAGCATTTCTTGGCTTGTTATTATGAGCCACCACGAGCTACACCACGCCTCGTAGTGCACTTTACGGCTCATCTGGGATACTTGGCTTGTTACTTACCACTTAATCCCTTGCTTAGTCTACTAGATTTCGAGGTGTTACATTATTTCGCCCTTGGGAACATTCATCATCTAATGGGATTCTAATCATCTTATGATAAAGAAAAGACTTAAGACTATCAACCCATCATGTATGCAATCACAGAATTGCACATATCCGAGGAGGAAATATCAACTCCAAGCTAAAACACACTCAAAACATCATAAGGAAGATAGGAACTAGACCTAGAATCTCAATATGCATGAAATTTCAAGATTACTCATATCTGAGGAGGAAAATTCCATCTCTAAGCTAAAAGAATATTCAATCATCTCATCATGAAGTCTATATGCAACTCATACTCTAATGCACATAAACATGTAGAAATAAATCAAATTGACTCATTTTCTCAAAACTTAAACTTTTCATGAACATGCATAATGTGGAAATCATTGAAACATTTAAGACACATGACACCGAACAAAGAGGAAACCATGAGGAACCCATTACCTAAAGCTAGATTATTGGTGTAAGGAAAGAGATGAGGATATCGGAATATCATACTGGCCTGAGTCTCCCAAGTAGCACCCTCAACTAATTGGTTCCTCTAATTAATAACATTTCAAAGTAACTTCATCCAATTCTAAGCATCAACGATCATTAATCAGTATATAACCCAACTAAATGAGTTGGGGTCGAATCCCATAGGGAGCGGTACATGTTTCAGATTCAATTGGGAAGTAAGAATGCGGTCAAATCAATCATATGAATAAAAATTATTGAATAAAGACATCATTAAAATTAGGGTGTGACACGAATGCCAAATGGGAGTTTTGGTTTTGACTATCAACTACAAACAGTCACATACAATACGAAATAACAATAAGGAGACGGGTTCTTGGGATGTGATCGATTATAGGCTAATGTAGACATATGGGTAATTGCAACTATTAGAAAATAGCTAGATATTAGTGAGTAGGCTAGGCTATAGTGGAGGTAAACTTCCTCTCAAACAATTTACCCCGAATCAAGTCGATTTCTCTCGAACATCAACAAGCATTCAAAATAAGAGCAACCCACACCTTAATCCATTCACTCTCTTGAGCTGAATGTGTGGGATTGCATTTAGGATTCACTCTCTCGAGATGAACCCAGGTCAACCCAATACCCTCAAACCATCAATAAATAATTTTAGTTCTAAGACCTCTCTCTCTCGAGCAAGCCAAAAACACAAAGGTAGAACTGCATTTGCAACTACAATTCTTAAATTAAACCACATTAATGATTGAACTCACTTTTAAATAGCATTTAAGCTAACAATTAGCAATACCCATGAGCTAAATTAGCCCTTAATCATATAATCACACCCCGAGAATTGGAGTTTTAGCTAGACATCATACTAAGATAAAAACCGTTACCAAATTAATTATCCATCAACTGGGTAAGAGAGATTTCGTCCTTACAATGCTCTAAATTGAAGATTCTCAAAGACCCACTTTCAAATTCCCAAAAGTGAATTTCTTCAATCCTTCAAAGATAAGGAAAAACTAGAGAAAAATGTTTCCAGATGCTTAAAACTTGATAATATGTTTTTCTAAATATTATTTGATACAAAACTAAATGTTCAAAAATGTATTTATAGTTGGAAAAAATATGTTGCAAAAGCTCACTCGGCGATGTAAGTCGGGCTCGTTGAACCACCCGGTGAGCCTCTCTTTGGTCACTTCTATCGCCCTTCTGCCTTTGCATTCATCATCCTCAAGGTCTGTAACTTTGCGAAATCTAGTAATGCATCGTGAAAATACTCAGTGATCCACCGATTGCTCATTTTCATCGCCAACGTTGTTCTTTCCTTCACGGCTTGGCACACTGAAACTTTTGGCAGTATGATGAGCCACTCGGCGACACGCTGAGTGATCTTGGCGATCCTTAGGCTCACTCGTATTCATTTCTTCCGCCTGTTTTGTTCCTTTTTGCCTATTAGTGTTCTTGCTTTGTTCCTCAATCCATATACCTGAAAATCAAGGGTTTTACATAAGTTATTGGCACAAAATAAGAATTTGAGGACACTAAATCTATATAAACAAAGCCCTAAATGAGTCCAAATCCTGGACTCATCAATACTCCCAACTTAAACTTTTGCTTATCCTCAAGTACAACTCAAGTTCAGCAATTCAAAAAGGATGTCTCAAACAAGCTACAAAAGACTCAATCATGAATACACACAACAAGACTAAACTTACTCATGCAAGGACCATTTTTGCACTCAAAGATTCAAGTTTTGACTCACCTATCAAAGAAGCTCAAGTTCACAATACTTGCTTCAAATGCAAGTTCAAGCTCAACAAAGGTACTCAAATGCCCTCACAACAAAGATGATTTCATATTCACACACAATTCTTCAACAATTTATAGTTACAGAATCACACACAACTCTCTGACTCCAAGATGAACACATGTGTGACTTCACCCATAGGTTTGCCCTTATTTTCCAATCAACATTCGTTTCGGCTCATTAAAGATCAAAAAGGTCTTTTCAAGGCTTGTAACGGGGCTGACTGTAAAGGTATGGTCATTTAGATGGATTACCGAAAACCCCATTTCTTTTGCAAATTTAACAACTTTATTTCACAACTTTTTCGTTCTTTTTCTTTTGCTTTCTTGTTTTATTTCTCTTTTTCTATATGGAGGGGTTCCATCTTTTTCAAGACCATGAATGAAGAGGGACTTCTTCACACTTCTTGATTTACATTCTCTTTTCACGACACACCCAACTTAGGTTTTTGGCCTAAGTTGGCTATTCAAACAAATCACACTTCATGAGGATTATGGGTGAATGGATAAAGAGAGGTCTCAATTGCATTCAATTCCTTCCAAGAAAAGGATAAGGCTCAAAAGGGGTTCGAGCAAAGTTCACACATCTCACAAGGTTGGCCACAAAAGAGGTATATTTTCATATTGTTTCACTCTTCAAAATTTTTGCCTAAGATCATTTCAAGAGCTTGCATCACTTAGTCAACCGAACCAATGGGGCAAATTCTAGGGGTCTCGCACAAGGTTCACGGTAAGCTCATCACACAAGGCATTGGCACCAATATCAAACTAGACTCCAAACTTTCACTAGTGTACAATGTTCATCACAAGAGACTCCATTTGATAACCAGCTAGTCACAAGGAGATGCAAAAAGTCCACATATTTTCTATGCAACTTTATTTGGCCTCATCGTGGCCGCACATTCATTTTGGTTCAATTAGTAGAGCTATTCAAGTCATCACTATTGATCAAAACTGATACTCAAATTTGTACAAGAACAACCACATTCAAACACAACAAGAGGTGGCAAAATTTTTTAGATGGGTCAAAACCATTTCTATTCAAAACAAGGATCCATAAGCTCAAACATCCACAAAACAATATCAACACACAATTCAAAACACTAAAGCCCAATATATACAAAATATAATCACAAAAGGTAGGTATGGAAATACCTCACCCCACCATAAATAAAAAGGCAGTTGTCCTCAAATGCAACACAAATAAAGAAAAGTCAATAAAATGAAAGAGAGGGAGGTAAAGAAAGGTCCTGTCTACACAGACGCTTCATATGTCGGGGCATCAATGCCCAACGCAACACTCTAATCTTGGGCAACAGTGCATGGTGTAACATCAACACTGGCTCCACTAGAGCCTACCTTGGATGTCTTTGTTAGTGATGTCTGAATGACCGATTGTACAATCGTCTCCTCTAAATTCGGCAGGTCTCCATATATGGTCACCTCCTGAGCATCCAACTACTCCTCATCTGTCTCAACCTCTGACTTATCATCTACCACATCATCCATAGGCATATCTCCAGTGGTGGCAGGAGGCATCTCAGAACTGGCCGGAGCATCACGATCCTCAGTTGACTCAAAGAGGGAAGTGAAGTTTGTGGACTTTAGATAGTCCACATCCTATCTCAAATCTGCAACCTCAGCTTTCAAAGCCGTCACCTCTGAAGTAACTCTGTGTCGACACTCAGAAGTCTCTGCTCTCACTGTGAGAGCATCAATAGATGTTCGTAGGGGTGTTAATTCAACTAAGATGGCTTGCTCAATCATCCAAGGCACCTCGGCCGTGAGCCAGGTAGAACGCACATAGGCAGAATGGGCTACATTCCCTATCTTGAGGTGCATGGACTGGGTGATCATGGTAGGCTGGGGAGCAGAAGAAGAACTAGGAACCTGAGAAGAAGTGGGAGCGGGTGAAGGCCCGGAGGCCGGAGTAGGCAAAGATGCCTCTGCAGGTAAAGAATCAACATCAACCTCCGGGGATGCATCCACCAAAGCCGCTCTCCTCCTATCTGCCTCCACCCGAGTGTATTCGTCCTCTATGCGCCAGATATTTGTGGAATATGTGGGTATAACCTCTATGTCCCTCTTCTTGTCATGAGGAACTCCAACTTGCCGGCATAGCTCTATAATCAGGACCGGGAAGGAAAGGGACGTCTTGTGCTATTTCGCCCTCATAGATATCTCCTGCTCAATGATGAGTCCTAAGTGGAGTAATTTGTGTGCAATGATGGATCCTAGACAGGCCGCCTTGGGGTGGCGGAGGATGGACTCATTTTGTAAGGGCATGATAGAGTTACTGATGAATCTAAACCAGTACCACGTAACTACATTAAAATCCTTCCTCTTGATTGGAGCTCCTGCCTCAATCCACCTCGGGCAGGTGTCAGAAATCAGGGGAGCAAGCCAGCCCTTTAAATCATCCAGGGCCTGTGCCGTAGCTAGTCCTTTATACTCATGCTCAAACCCCGTGGCTCTATCAAGTGCGACATTGATGTGATTGCTATTGCACCTCATTTCTTTCCCTCAAACCACTACGGACTTCATCGGTCTGAAGGCACTAGATTTATTCTTCCCTTGGGGAACTAGCTCACCATACACATTGTAGAACTCACATACCAGGTGAGGATATACGGGCCTTGGGGCTTGGTGAAGATGTCAAAGCGATGGTACTGGAGTGTGTCCCTCACCCTAAAATAGCTGCCCTCTAGGCACTCGGTGGAAAACAACTTTTCCTCGAGAATTATCCTTAATCCCTCGGCCTTTAATCTATTGAGTAGCCGGGGAGGAGGACCGTGAACTGGTGGTGCTGGAACCACCCTCTGTGCCGAAGCTGGCACTGTATCAACAATAGAGGGGGTAGACTCTAGGCCCTAGACGGACCTTAATAAACTCTGTAACAAATATCAGCTCGCCAGGATTGAAGAGGTTGGTCATCCTCAGGCTTAGACAATGCAGCCTGGGAATGAAAGGACTCCCCGTCACTGCCGGAGTTGTACTCCAGTATCTCAGCTGTGGGCACTTTGCCCTTTCCTTTGCCTCCTTTTGGAGGTGCTTGTTTGCCCTTTTTTTAGAGGAAGTAGCTGCTCCCTCTTTAATAACAATGCCCCGTGCTCTTTTTTAGGGCGGCATACCACTATCGCTCAAGTTGGTCCTAGCCATATTTGCAATATACATAAAAAACCGTTAGAAACAAACCAAGAAAAGTTGCAGAAATCAAGTTGCAGACAGACTCGCCAAATGGATCAGTGAGTTGCCGAGTCACTTAGGCGAGCCATATCGGGCTTGCCAATAGGACTAGCTCAAAATTTTCCAGAAAAATAACCTTTCGGTGATAGGAAGGGCCATTCGGCGAATCGCAGACACCACTCGGCGAGCTCAGACTAGCCTGCTGAAAGTTATAGTATGTTTTAGGGATTAGGGGTGCAGAAAGAGAAATCAAGGGAAACTTTCGGTGAGTCACCGAGTGAACTCGGTGAGCTCAGACTTCTCGCCGAAAGTTATAGAACCAAATCCAACCAAAGCATGAAATTAAAGACTATTTATGGGGACTTGAGCAAGCTCGACCCAGCTTGTCAAACTTCCCAACGTGTCTATTTGTAACCCCAACTCCCAAAAACCCGTAGCCCCCCAAAAAAATAAAGAACATACAAACTCAATTAAGTCCAGACCTATATGACCCATGTCACCGAGGTACTCAGACTTCCCCTGGTTTGGCCAAAATTGGCCATTTGACAACCTAAGCCCCTAAGAATGACATCAAATGCTCCATCATTGGGAAAATCATGTCATTTAGAACAATTTGGATTACTCAAACTTCACCCGACTAGACCCAACAACAATTTAATGCAACCCACAAGTTTATGATCAATTTAAAAACACAAAATTTGGAAAATCAACCATTCACATAATTTTACCACAATTACAAGAATACGAAAGGCAACTAGCACACATTTATGATTTCAGAGAGGCCCAACACACATTAATAAGAATTAAACAATTGCATTTGAGTTTAATCGCTATTTAAGAGTTTGGGGTTTGGAAAAACCAACCTTTAATATCGAATTAGGATTTTGTAATGCTAGACAACAAAGAATTCCAACTCCGAACATAAGATCCATGACCAAAAAGCAATAAAATGCAAGAATAAAGAAAGACTAAAGTGCAGGTGTGATTGTTTGAAGTTAAAAGTGAGGGAATGTGAGTTTGAAATTTTAAACCTTTGGCCTTTTAAAAACCGTCTAGTTCGCGGCCCTTTGGCGATATTAGTAGTCTTTGCAAACCCACTCGGAGACACGCCGGGAGGTTAGTTATTGTTCCACATTCTCCCTAACATTCCTTGTAGCATAAGCTCTTTGAGTAGCCATATCCTGTAGATCATCAGATAAGGATTAGGAGAGAGATCTTATAGAGCTGAACTCTATCGCACAACTTAAGAGTAATGAAAGAATATAAATTTCCTAATCATCTTGTAGCCTCTTATTCATAAATGTTGCGTGCTTCATGATATAACTTGAGTTTACTATATTTTTGTTGCATTTCACTTGAATTTTGTGTGAATCTTTGGAATTTCGTTATAAGATATGATAGTGTATTAGTGTAATTTTTGCACAAAATAGGTTTGGAGCAGTTGAGTGAAAAAAGAGCTAAAAAGCCAAAAGTAGCAGTTGACGAAGTCTAACCACGGACCATCATCCAGTTGACGGGCCATAGGTGGAGAGGTGTAGATGTGAGTTCAAGGAAGTCTAACCAAGTGTGGAACCACGGAGGCAAATGACGCCCCATAGTTTGAGTGATGAACCGTCATTTGACTTAGAGAGTTGAAGTTCTAGTGCTTGAACCATGGAAGATCAAGACGGACCGTAGTCTAATCAATGGACCATAGACACCAATCATCGTTTGAAGGTCTTTAATTTTTGTCCAACTGCTCACCCACGGATGTGAACCACGAACCATAGGTTTATCAAAGGTCCGTCATTCATGTCATCGATCGAAACTGCATCTAAACCAAAATTTCATTGTTTCCTTTTCCTACTTATTTTAGGATTTTGCTAAATAAATATGGGTTGCAATTTACATTTTTGGGAGTTAGTCCCTATTGAAGATTATTGTTTTTGACTTTTAGGATTATTTTGCAAGTACTTTAGCAATTTAAGTCTTGAAGTTCGTTTTATGCAATTCGCTGTTGGTTTTCAATTGAAGATTACAGTATTCATCTATTGTGATTGTAAGTTCATGATTCATCTTAGTAACTCAAATATGAATTGTGAATTCTCAAGCATGAGTAGCCAAATACACAACTAGGGTTGTGGGAAGCATGAGCAATTAACAATGTATGACTAATAGCTAAGTAATTCGAGAATAGTGTGAGCATGTATTGTTAATCCTTTCAGTCAGAATGCTTTCTACTGATGCGCTACAATAGAACTCATCTCATTCCTACTCGTCGGACCAATGATGTAATGAATGAGAAAATGATTGAACAATGGAGATTTTGTTGAGTTTATCCATTATCTAATAGCCTAACCTTAATCATTGTGATGCGAGGGCTAATCCAGGATTAAAGGTAAGGGTTAATAAATAACACATCCGTAGAAAGACGAAGTTGTGTGGTGAAATTCCCTATTTAGAGGATTAATCACTTAGGGATACCTAATTTATCAACCTTGCATGTTAGCACTAGGATCGAGTTACTATTATTAGGAATATTGCATTAAGAGCTTGTGGGGAACACTTATGCCATAGTTTTCGTCTCATATTGATATCTTAAACTACAAATACTGCTTAATTTTTACTTAGTGATACAAACCAACCAAATTTTATATGCCCCTCCCCCCCTCTTTTTATTACTTCTTTTGAAAACTATTTGACTAAACATAGATACTTGTCAGTTAGACTATGTCTGAACCATATTCCCCATGGGATCGACCCTAACCTGAAAGTTAGGTTCTTTATTTGACAACGAATTCTTATACTTCTTCTGAGAGGTGTAATTTGGGTGTATCAAATTTAGGCGCCGCTTCCCGAGAGTACGACTTTTAGATTAGACTAACTTCAATATTGAACCTTAGTCAAGTATTTCCTAATTTTATGTTTTGTTTTATTTTTGCTTTTTATAGGTTGATACTCTAGTGTATGCCAACTACACGGAGTCAAAGTAATCCCTTGACTCTCTATGATCCGGAACTACAAAGAACTTTGAGAAGAATGGTTGGAAGAGGCTTAAATCTCGATGGACACAATGATCTAATTGGAGAGGGACAAGGGGATGGAGCTGGTTTGCAACCTCCTAGAGTTGTGAATGTGCTTGCTCAGTTTTAGTGTGGTCATCTAATCGAAAATGCAGAAAAGGGTGCCAAACTAGCCAATACCAAAAGTTCATGATAACTACAGGGTTGACTATCATTCGTGGAGTCAACCGGTGCTATTGTTCTCCCTCCACTACCTCAGAGACATTTTTTTGTGGTGACTGACAACCTTATGTAAATGCTTACATCAAGAGGGTTGATTGTTGGGTTACCTTTGGAAGATCCTTATGCTCACATGACTAAATTGAAGAATGTTTGAATGAGTAGTGTGGGACGACCAGACTTAGACATGGACATAATAGGCTTGAGAGTATTCCCATTCTCGTTGACAAGAGATGCTGCTGTGTGGTTTTCTGAGCTGCCATACAATTCAATATATACATAGGACCACTTGCACAAGGTGTTCATGGTGAGATATTTTCTAGTTTCCAAGTTGTTGAATCTCAAGGATAAACTAAATAACTTCATAGCACAGCCCGGAGAGTTGGTAAGTATTTTGTGGGAAAGATTCACTAGATTCATGAGAAGTGTGCCGAACCACACATAGATGATGAGTCATTGAAAGAATACATATATAAAGGACATGATGACAATGGAAAGGCTATGCTAGATACTATCGCGGGAGGATCTTATGGGGAATGTACCTTTGAGGAGATTGTTGAGAAACTTGAGAGGATCTCCAAGAATAATAATGCATGGAACACTAGAAAGGCAAATACTTGTAGAAGCACGTTTCCTGTCCAAACTACACCAAGTCAATCAAATGATGATATTCGTGAAAAGATGGTCAAGAGATGGACAAAAATTTTCTTGGTATTAAAGCATGTGAGTGGAAGTGCAAAGAAAGTGAATGTTGTGAACTACCAACCTAGAACACCGCCGATTGATGAGTATTATTATGAGGAATATGTAAATTTGCTAAATGATCAGACAGAGGGTTTCCAGACTAGGATCCAACTCAGAAAATTAGCACAAAGGTCAAGGAAACCAAGGCTAGAACTATGGCAACTACAATCGTGATAGGAACTATGTCCGTGATGGGAACTTCAATCGTGACAACAACTATAACCGGAATAGTTGTGGAAACAGGAATGAGAAGGGTTGACCTCATGTTCCACATGGTAATAGAGTTTGGATCAGCCTTGACTCGTATTGAACATATGCTGCAAAAGATGATGATGATATTTGATACTACTGATGACACTCCAAAGGAGAAGCGAAGTGACTTAGCTAGTATCGATCAAAAAGTGGATGCCCATGCAATATTAATTAAGCAACTTGAGCAGTAGTTTGGTAAGTTGTGAACCCAACACAGCCAGGAACAGTTCCTAGATTCACCATCTACAATTTGAAAAATGATGGTCATTGCATGGCAGTCACTACTCGCGGAGGAAAATAGACTATAGAATCCCCATGCCAACTAAGGTGGAAAGTGTGGCAGAGAAGGGTGAGCATGAAGTTGAGGTTACTAAGGAGCCGAAAGTTAATGGATAAAAGGAAGCTGAGGTGACAAAAAAAGTTATTCCCATGCCTAGACCTCCACCTGCCTTCCCACAAAGGTTGGTGAAAAAGACTAAAGAGGGAAAATATCCCAAGTTCATAGCTATTTCAGAGCAACTGTCCATAAATGTCCCGTTGATAGAATTTTAGAACAAATACCTTAGTATGCGTAGTTCATGAAAGACTTTGTGACCAAAAAGAGGGTTGTCAGTTTTAAGAGTGAAGAAAAGTTCCAACATTATAGTGCCATTGCTAATAGGTCACTTCTGTAGAAGAAAGAGGATCTTGGAGCTTTCAAAATTCCTTGTACTATTGGTATATTGCACTTTGTGAAGGCCTTATGTGACTTGGGTGCTAGCATTAACTTGATTCCTTTGTCGATCTATAAAAAGTTGGATTTAGGAACTCCCAAGCTGAGTGCGATGCGTTTACTTATAGCTGATAGAACTGTGAAGAGACCTAATGGAGTGCTCCAAGATATTCTTGTGAAAGTTGAGTCATTCATCTTTACGGCGGACTTTATGATACTAGATTGCGAGGTTTATTTTGAGGTCCCCTCATCTTAGGGAGACCATTTCTTGCTACTCGGTGTTTATTGGTCGATATAGAGAGAGGAAAGATGAAGTTTCTATTGAACAATGAAGAGGTAACTTTTAATATTTGTCAGTCTATAAAGCATGAAAGCGAGCTCAAGTTGGTATCAGTAGTAAATCATACTGTTGAGCAAGAGCCCGAAGTGTTTATTGAAGAGAGGTTAGGTGTTGAGGCACTAGCAGCTGTGATGATGAATTTTGACAGTGATGGTATTGATGACTATGATGAGCTAGTTGCTACACCAGGGGGAGTTCAGTTTCGTTACAAACCAAATCGCTTGGAATTAGACATGAAGAATCAAGACAACCCGCCAGCAAAACCATCCGTTGATGAGCTTCCGAAATAAAAACTTAAGGTTCTTCCGTCCCATTTGCGGTATGTACTCATGGGAAAAAATAACACTTTCCCTGTTATTATTGTTGCTGACTTGAGTGAAGGTCAAATAGAGGCTTTGATATCGGTATTGAAACGGTTTAAAAGGGCTATAGGGTGTACTATTGTGAACATTTTTAGGATCTCACTGGGTATCTGTTCTCACAAAATTCAACTCATGTCGGATAGCAAGCCAACTATTAAGCATCAATGAAGATTGAATCCCCCAATGCAAGTAGTTGTTAAGAAGGAGATCATTAAATGGTTAGATGCTAGAGTTATATATCCTATTGATGACAGTAGTTGGGCCTGCCCAGTGCAATGCATGTCAAAGAAAGGAGGAATCACTCTGGTTCCCAATGCTAAGAATGAGATTGTTCCAATGACGCCGGTAATTGGTTGGAGAGTGTGTATTGATTATCACAAGTTGAATGCATGGACTGAGAAAGACCACTTCTCAATGTCGTTCATGGACTAAATGCTAGACCATCTCGCTGGAAAGGGTTGATATTATTTTCTAGATGGGTATTTGGGTTACAATCAATTGTCCATAGCTCCAAAGGACCAAGAGAAGATTGTTTTCACTTTTTCTTATGGATTTTATGCGTTCAAGAGAATGCAATTTAGGTTATGTAATGCTCCGATGACCTTGTAGCATTGCATGATGTCGATGTTTTCTGATATGGTGAAGGACACAATAGAGGTATTTATGTGTGATTTCTCTGTAGTTGGTGATTCGTTTGATGAATGTTTGACTCATTTGGCTGAGGCGCTAAAACGGTATAAAGAGTGCAATCTTGTGCTCAACCTGAAAAAATGCCACTTCATGGTGAAAGAGGGTATAGTGTTGGGGCATCATATTTCACATAAAGGAATTGAGGTTGATCGAGCTAAAGTTGAGGTGATAGAAAAAATTCCACCACCCATATCTGTAAAGGGTGTAAGAAGTTTTCTTGGACATGCAGGTTTTTACATGAGGTTCATAAAGGATTTCTCTAAAATTGCATACCCATTGTTCAAGCTACTCGAGAAGGAGTCTCAGTTTGAGTTTGATAATGCTTTTCTTAGAGCATTGGGGGAGTTGAAATAGAAATTGTTTTTGCACCTGTCATTATTTCACCAGATTGGGGACAACCGTTTGAAGTGATGTGTGTTGCAAGTGGGGTAGTTGCTTGGTGTAGTATTACGACAGAGGCGAGATAAAATTCTTCATCCTATTTTCTATGCGAGCAAGGCTTTGAATATTGCTTAAAAGAACTATACTATGACTAAACAAGAACTACTTGATATGGTTTTGCATTTGAGAAGTTTAGATCCTATTTTCTTGTCACTAAATTTATTGTGCATACTAATCATTCTACATTGAGGTATCTTATGGATAAGAAGGATGCAAAACTACCATTTGATTAGATGGGTACTATTGTTGCAAAAGTTTGACTTTCAGGTGAAAGATACGAAAGGAACAAAAATCAGGCTGCCGATCACTTATCCAGATTAGAGGAGGAACCTATGATCAGGATTGATGATGGAGTTGAGATTAATGATGCATTCCTTGATGAAAAGGTATTGCTTGCTTCTGCTGATCTTATTCCTTATTCCTTAGTTCGCTGACTTTGCTAATTATTTGGCAAGTTAGTTGGTGCCTGCGGATTTGTCATTCCACCAAAGGAGAAAGTTCATGTTTGATGTGAAGAAATTCTTTTGGGAAGAGGCTTACTTATTCTATATTTGTGCTGATGGGATTATTTATCGTTGTGTGCTTAAGGTTGAGATGATGAGTATACTGGAGGCATGTAATTCATCGCCTTACAGTTGGCACCATAGTGGTGTCGGGACTGCGCATAAGATTCTGCAGTGTGGGTATTACTAGCCTACCATCCACAAAGATGCTCATGATTTCTCCAAGTCTTGTGATCGTTGTCAATGAGAAGGGGGAATTTCAATGAAACAAGACCTACCAATGAACCCGATACTAGTGATTGAGCTTTTTGATATTTGGGATCTTGACTTCATGGGTCCGTTTGTGAGTTCGAATGGGATGAAGTATATTCTTGTAACAATTATATATGTATCTAAATGGGTGGAAGCAGTTGCGCTTTCAAACAATGAAGGAAAGAGTATCACTGCAATCCTAAAAAAAATTATCTTCTCTAGATTTGGTACACCAAGGGCAATTATCAGTAATGGAGGTTCTCACTTTTGTAATAAGTTGTTCAAGGTGTTGCTTAAGAAGTATGGTGTTCTCCACAACAGAGCAACTACTTATCATCCGCAGTCGAGTAGGAAAGTTGAAGTGTCAAATTGAGAGATAAAGCAAATCCTTGCAAAGATTGTGAATGACAATAGAACTGATTGGTCAAAAAGGCTTGATGATAATCTACGGGCTTATCGTACTACATTTAAAACTCCCATAGGTTTGTCTCTTTACAAAATTGTATATGGGAAGTCTTGTCATTTGCCGATAGAGCTACAACACAAAGAGATGTGGGCACTCAAGAAGATAAATTTGGATTGGGGCGCCACACCAAGTCAAAGAATAAATGAGATGAATGAGCTCGATGAGTTTTGCTTGAAAGAATATGAATGTTCAGCCTTGTAAAAGGAGAATATGAAGAAGTACCATGATCAAAAAATCGACAAGCGTGAACTTACACGAGGTGATCTGGTGCTATTATTTAACTCAAGGTTGCGCTTGTTTCCTAGCAAACTAAAGTCCAAGTGGACTAGGTCTTTCAAAGTAACTCAAGTATTTCCCCACGGAGTGGTTGAACTCGAGAACAAGGAAGGAATGAGGTTCAAGGTGAACGGTCAGTGGATAAAGATTTACTTGGGGTAATCTGAGAGTGTCAATGAGGTGATAGAGATATGGGATCTTGATGAAGTCTGAGTAATCAAAGGGTCTGCGTTGTGCCGCAACGTGAAATCAAGCACTACTTATGAGGCAACCCAAGATGTAAAACAAAATCCAACAATAGGAGTTTTCTCTTCTACATATTTAAGTTTTTCTAAATTTCAATATTTTAGATAGATTTTTTTTTAATTAGAGTCTTAGTGTTGGCTAGCTGATGATAAAATACGGTCCATGTCCAAATAGAGTCTGCAAAATGTAAAAAGAAAGGCATAATGTTTGCTATGTGTGAAGGATCAAAATCTAGAAAAAATAGTCACAAATGCACTGGTCTACGATCCCATCGGCCTATCATTCAATCGACAGCCCGTCGTTCAATCAATGGTCCGTCGTTCAATCGACAGATTGTGAATGGCATCCGTAGACCCATGTATGTTTTCTGAAATTAACTAAGTGTTAAGGAGAACCACGGAACCCATCAAAGAACGGTCGATTGAATGACGGACGGTAGATGAGGTTTCATTAATCCAACCTAGGGCTAAAAGTCGTCCCGACCCGGACCCCCTATCAATAAAACTCTTCATTTAAACATTCCTCCTTTCCCTCTTTCTTCCCCAACCATTACAACTCTCCAAATAACCACCCATACACATTTCCAATCCCCTATTTCACCAAATCGCTCCCCTAATTACTCCATTTTCGTTCCCTAAATATCCTAGATTCCATTCTAGTTCCTTCCTCCTATTCTCTCCCAAAAATATTTTCTCCATTCTCCCTCTCTATCACAACTAGCACGGTCCGGGTTTGGTGTCAAGGTCAGAATAAAGTACAAATGAATCACCGAAAACAAACTCACCAACTTTGCATTACTTGTAAGGTAAACGATTTCATTAACTTTGAACCTATCATTATTTAAATTGAAATCACAAAGTTGAGCTTGACCTTGGGTATATATTGCTTGCTTAAATCTGTGAAATTGGTTCTAATGTACCCTTGGAACGATGGTATTGTGAGTGTGTTGCTTAATAAAATGGAATCATGGGATTTGTATGTCTAGTTGAAGTTCTTGACTTAGGGTTTCACTGTCTTAGTGTTCAAAAGAATAAATTGCATGATTGAAGCCTTAGGGATGATAGAATACCAAATAAATGTGTTGAAATACATGTTCTAGATGTTGTAAAGTAGTGCAATGTGTAGATGTTGTGTGCCTATTGCTAAGTGAATCATTGATGCAGGAGTACTAATCGATGACCTCGATCCACAGACCGTGAGTCAAACTACGGACCATCGATTGAGGTCCATCGATCAAAGTACCATCCCTAATAGTCCCAATTGAGAACCACGGTATGGACTACGATCTGTCGTTTAATCGATGGACCATTCTACATGACCGTGGTTCCAACTTCAAAGACTTCAAAATTCGGCCTCCTGACCTACGGAGGGGATCGGCGGTCCATAGGTACCCACCGTAGGTCCCAAAAACAGCCACTACCAAAAAAATTTATTTATTTTTGTCTAAGTCCTAATCTTGTTCAAAAAAATATCTTGGGTCATTTTGATTTCTTTAATTACTAAATAGTCTTCCACATGTGAAATGGCACCAAAACAAACATCCGTTTACTCAAAGAAAGGCAAGTCCAAGTCTATCGCACCATCCCACTACCTACTCGATTAGTGCAGTGGGGATTAGTATGTACCGGAGACCACCAGAGGCTACCCCACTTCCCCTATGACCACGAGGCATAGGTCTAGGAAGGTCATTTCATCGAGCGATGAGGTCGAGATCACTGCCCCCCAGTCTGAGCAGGGGGCCCAACCTGCAAGAATGTCGCAGTCCGGCTCAGAGCTGCAATTTAGCTCCAGTTCCTGTGGTTCATTCGCTTATGCCTTTGATGCCACTAGGATGGGGAAAGATCATGACCCCCTCGATATTGGAATTAAGTAGGTACACATCGCCACCGAGCTAAACAAGTGGTGCGTCGTGGGGCAATTCCAGATATACTTTGACGGTAAGGCACTAAATAAGCACTAGAAGGTTGCCCATCATATTAATGAGGAGCCCCGTGTTTTGATAGGGAGCCTCCACACTATTCCCACCATTCATGCAGTCTTTCAGCAACAAAGGTGTGACTGGATGGTTGAAAATCCAGGCAGATACAGTGAGGAGATGGTGTAGGAGTTTTATTCTTCCAATGCGGCTACAGTTACTAATGTGTTGCCACCACGAGCCAAGCCTTTAGCTCATCCGCCCCTACTGACCACTATGGTGCAGGGCCTCCTGATCGATATTTCTGAGTCCACCATCCGCTGTTTTATTTATGGCCCGTCAGATGCTCAGCCTATCAATACAACGGAGTGCAATTACCGGATAGGGATAGTTCAGGGCAGGGTATTCTGAGAATCTGAGTAGAGGGAGTCACTACTTCGCTGGATGTCCCGAAACATAGTTTAGGATGGAGACAGAATCGAGTTGGTGCAAAATATGCACTTGCCTATTAGAAAGGCAATTTTGAGTTTTGCAGCCAAATTTTGGTGGTCCATCATCCGCCACAGACTTTCCCCTACATAGGCAGAAAATGTTGTCATTTGGGATTATGTGGTGATGCTTGCTGCACTACTAGCAGGGCTGGTGATTGATTTTGCTAGACCATTATTTAAGAGATTCATGAGAGAGCTTTTAGGAGGACTACTACTTTTCCCTTTCCATGCTAGATTTTGCACTTGTGAAGCAAGTCTACTGTGCCGATATGGCACTGTGATAGGTTGGTCGAGGTGACCAAGACTGTTGACGTTGGGCTGATATGGGATGACACAAAACTCGCTGCCCCGTGTAGGAGTACACAACTTGCAGTCCCTCTTTTGGGTGTTAATTTAGTTCATGATATTGAGCAGGTTGCGGTGGCATAGGCTGATGACACGTCTATACCTGACATTGCGGCTGAGGCACAAGCTCTCTCTTTCACCGCCACGAGTTAGGCTTCGAGCTTTTCACGAGCTACCCCCTCTCAGAGACCATTTTGATACCTATTGCGCGAGTCAAGAAATAAGATACTAAGATTGCCACACTTTTGCAGCATATGCGATCACGAATGCACACGTCCTTGGAGGAGTCGAAGGCACATGTGGAAAGGATGATGGATGCTAAGATTCAGGCGGTTCACAAGCGGTTGGATGCATTTGAGCTTAGGTTGTTGGAGAGGTCTTGCTCCACATTAGATATCACTATTTTCCGGATGAAGTTGGCTAGGCTCCGATCTGATGTTGATGCTCTACTAGATTCTGCTGGGGCTGTCCCCGAGATCGTACCTGATGTGGAGGCAGATGATTTGGTGCTAAGCAATCTATTTGGTGACTAAATTCTAGTACCTCACCCTTCTCGTATGGCTGGGAAGCACACCCACTCCTTTGACCATGCTTCTAATACTGATGAGGTCCGACGGGCAAGAAAGAGCGGTAGACAATAGAGGCAACCCAGAGACAGTGTCTTTTCAAGGAGGAACTGTGTCAATAGAGGGCCCATGAGATAGATGTCAGTCTTTCTAACTCGTGGGTCACTATTATGGTGATCCCATTGTTGATGAGGGCGCTACATAGGGCGTCACTATTGCTGATCCAACGGGTTCCGCGAAACCAGACCCACCCGTTTCTTGGTGGGTCTTCGATGCTTATGTTCCACAGGTTTGCTTCACCCTTTGTTTTTTTTTTATATTTTTGTGCATTGAGGGCAATTGCACCATTTTTTTGTGGGTGTGGGGTGAATGAGTTGTGAGTGGTAGGGTGAAGTTTGAGTAACCCAACTCATAACCCTCCCTTGGGGTTTTCTTGCATGTGTTCTTTTTCCCCAAGGGAATGTTTTACTTTTATGTTGAACCAACATGTTTAGGATTGTACAAGTTTAGAAGTAGACTAAAAAATTAAAACATGATGGCATAAGAGCTCTAAAATTGAGACCTTCCCAAAATATTTGAAAATTGTGCTAGATCTGTAGGCTTAATAGGTTGAACATGTTGGATCTTCATATGACATGATAGGAGCCGATATGAACTATTAATTAAGCTAGAACTTGAACTAGATGATTCAATGATTCAATAATGGAACGATGTGCCATGTGTGTGTGAGGTGATTTTGCATACTCAGATAGTAAGTGCCAATCTCAAACTTGCCTCATTGGTCCTGCTAAAATAATCTAGGCTAGAAACTAGGAAATGATCATAGGCCATTGTTCATAATAAGTCCACTTAAGCCTAAAAAAAAAACCAACCAAAAAAAATAAATGCTCCCTTTGACCCAAATGTTTGAGCCTTATGTATACCACTTATTTTAATACACCTAACTCACCTTCCCTAAAATCAGTCTTGGCCCTGGTCCCTCATTGGATATTCTACACCTTAACTTAAGCCAAAAGCCCAAGTTGAGGGTGGCTAATTTAGAAGTTACCTTAATCTCGGCCTTGGTCCTATCTAGAAAATTGTGCAGCTCAACTCATGCAAAATACATAAGTTGAGGGTTGCTCTAAAGGCGGAAACTGAAATAAAAGGGTATGAAAAGAGTTGTTTGTAGAAGAAGAAAAAGGTGAAAAAAATAAGTTAGAGGTATGACTAAATCCAAAAGAAACAAAAAAAGTGATAATGGTGAATAACAAGTCAGAAAAAAAAAAAAGAAAAAGAGAAAGAATGAAAAAAGTTAAGTCACATCTATGCTGAAATAATTCAAGGGAAAGAGTAGAAAAACAAAGTGATGTCAAAAATTTTGTTGGGAAAAGAGGTAATTGGCAAATGTAATGTCAAGGAGGGCAGAAAAGTCACTAAAAGAGGTAATTGGCAAATATGATGTCAAGGAGGGCAGAAAAGTTACTAAAATATTCAAAGGTACCACACCTGACCCTGAGCCTATGTTACAAGCTAAAAAGTCGTATAGTGATCCTCGTTAACTAGTCTGGAAAGTCAATGAGGTGAAAATAAGGGCAAGCCTATGTTATTGAGCACTAACTATACTTGAATTCATTTCTGAGCGTGAGTGTTTACTGAATCCTTGAATTTAAATATTAGATTCTGTGTGAAAGAAAGGATTTCTTTGTGGTAAAGGCACTAGTTCCTTTGTTGGAGAGTTGGTATGTTGGTGATTGTTGGTTGTGTATGTTTTGATAGCTATTGGTCTGTCTATGTCATGTTTTGATCCGTATGAATTAGCCTATTAAGTCTAAATAAAAAGATTTGCACTGCGTGAAAGAGTTGATAGAAAAAGCCAAAGGATTGCTTGAGTTTGTGTGTTTGCTTCTACATGAGTGTTGTTTAGAGCTAGTGTGTCGCTTGAGGACAAACAACAATTTGAAGTTGTGGGTGTTGATATACCGTGATTTTGCGATATTTTTGATGAATTTCACTTGAATTTTGTGTGAGTTTTGGGCATTTTGTTATTAGATATGATGGTGTTTTTATGTAATTTTTGCAGGAAATAGGTTTGGAACGGTTGAGTGAAAAAAAGAGCTAAAAAGGTAGAAGTAGCAAATGGTGAAATCCAATCACACATCATCGTCCAGTTGGTGGGCCGTAGGTGGAAAGGCGTATATGTGAGTTCAAGGAAGTTTGACCAAGTGTGGAACCACGTAGGCAAACAACGCCCCGTAGCTTGAGTGACGGACCGTCCATTGATGGTCATCGTTTGATTCAGAGAGTTGAAGTTCCAGTACTTGAACCACGAAGAACAGGATAGGCCATAGTCTAATCAACGGACCGTAGGTGGCAACTGTCGTTTGAAGGTCTTGAATTTTGGGCCAACTGTTGACCCATGGACCGTATGTTGATCCACGGCCCATCGTTCTTGTCGTCGATCGAAACCGCATCTAAACCAAAGTTTCCTTATTTCCTTTTCCTACTTTGTTTAGGATTTTGCTACTATAAATATGGGTTATAATTTATGTTTTTGGGAGTTAGACCCTATTGGAGATTATTGTTTTTGGGTTTTGGGATTATTTTGCAAATACTTTAGCAATTTAATTCTTGCAGTTCGTTTTATGCAATTTGCTTTTGGTTTTCAATTGAAGATTACGGTATTCATCTATTGTGATTGTAAGTTCATGATACATCTTATTAACTCAAATATGAATTGTGAGTTCTCAAGCATGAGTAGCTAAATCCACAACTAGGGTTGTGGGAACCATGAACAATTAAAAATGTATGATTAATAACTAAGTAATTCAAGAATAGTGTGAGCATGTACTGTTAATCCTTTCGGTTAGAATGCTTTCTAGCGATGCACAATGTTAAACTCGTCTCATTCCTACTTGCCAGACCATGGAGGAAATGAATGAGAAAAGGATTGAACAACGGAGATTTAGTTGAGTTTAGCCGCTACCTAATAGCCTGACCTTAATCATTGTTATGCGAGGGCTAATCCGGGGTTAAAGCTAAGGGTTAGTAAAGCACACACCTGTAGACGGACCAAGTTGTGTGGTGAAATTCCATATTTGGAGGAACATTAATTTAGGGATGCCTAACTTTTCAACCTTGCATGTTAACACTAGGATCGAGTTATTATTATTAGGAATACTGCGTTAAGAGCTTGTGGGGAACATATATGACCTAGTTTTCATTTCATATTGATATCTCAAACTGCAAATCCTGCTTACTTGTTACTTAGTGATACGTGGGATCGACCCTAGCATAAAATAAGGTTCTTTATTTGACAATGACTGCTTGGACTTCTTTCGGGAGGTGTAATTTGGGCGTGTCACTTCACACTCTTGAACAAGAGTCTACTTGATGTGGCTTATGAGAGATCCTAGGACCATTCTAAATCTTGTGCTCTGATTACCAAGTTTGTCATGACCCAATGGTACACCCCAGATGTAACATGGCGTTAGGAAATAGAACAAACCACTTAGCACTCATAACATAAGAAATAGAACAAAAGAGGTAAACACAACATTTCAAGTCCAAAAGTTTTATAAAAGTAAAACGGTAGTCTAAACACGTTGTCTCAATAGCCATCTAATACAATTGAATGAAATTGGGCCTAGTCCATACAACATGTCCAAAACTGAAAATAAGAAAGAAATTAAGAACAATGAAAATTCATCCTCGAAGCATGAGGACTCACCAAAGCTTGGAAAGCTCACAATCTACCACTAGCCACGAAACTGAAAACCGTGATTGTCAGACCCTGCCTTTGGGGAAATGTAGGAAAGAGTATGCGTTAGTACAAAATAATGTACCAAGTACGATAGCTATGCATAAAACATTTAAATCATGCTAAAAGAGGACATTTCATTACATAGAATGACCAAGCTAAAACATGATATAAAAAGGTTTGAAAACATAAGTCATAAAATATGGTCAATGCAAGCTAACATCATTTAAAACCTTTGAACACGTGTGCGTTACTTCTTGAACTAACCTTAGTTCATTATTATTGTGGGAAGTAGACTTAACCGACATAGAGATCATGTGAGCTATACATGATAGGTTGTCTCCCACACAGAAAAGGGTTGTCCTACTTGCTATGATAGAATCATGAACTTCTAACTTAAGTGGATCAACTAGCTAATGTCTATATAGACAGTCATCCTATGGGGGCACATAGGTAAGGGATAAGGAGATTTCTTTTAGAAACCCGACCTCTACTAACGGGAGAGCTTCCATCTCAATATCCTCTCGGTGCTAAGCATAAATCCCACGGAATAGTCATATTCTTACTTGTTCTTACTATCCATGGAAGGGAACATCATCTTTCCAATCCAAGCTAAGTCATTATTCATGGAAAGATATCATTGAATAACCAATCCAAGCTAGGTTTCATTAGTATAGCTCTTTATCTTTGATTCATTTAGGTGAGAAGACCTTTCAACCTTAGAATCCTTACTATGTGAGAAAACCTTTCACAATTATACCTTTATGTGTTTATGAGAAATCCTTTTAACAACACAACAACAACATCATCATTGATACTTCACTCTCAAAGCATCCTTAAACATTTCATAGATTTCATAAGAACATGCATAATTCAATAATTCACCTTTCAAGGTTCACAACCCACTTTCAATCATCAACATTTAGAAAAGATGGGTTAGACATGTGTCGTCATAAATTCATGTAATTCTATTAATTCATGTTTGATTTCATAAAACTCTTCTTTCATAATGCAAGACCCACATTATATGCTCATAACATGTAAAAACAGGGGGATTTCATAGGTTCATATGGGAAACATCATAAAATCATAGTATTTCATAAATTCATGCATAATAGATAATAACTCAATCATTTAAATCAATAATCAAGAGAACACGTGGTAATTGAAGAAAACCCTAACTAGATTGGGGATTTCTAACTTTGAAAATAGGAGAATTTGGGAAATCTATGAATAAAGGAATCCATGGATGAAAGCTATCATACCTCAATGCCAAAAGCTTGCCTTCAAAAGTGGAATTGGAGACTTGCTTTAAAACCCTAGGTTGAACCCTTCTTCTTAAAGTTTCTAGAGAGAGAAATATTTTGTAGAGGATAAACTATATTTCTTTTAGTGAATTTAAGAGAATGACTTGAATGGGATGAATTTGAAGTTAAAATCACTTATATAGGGTCCTAGGCATGGGTAAAAAGACATAGTATTGTTTTAAAAAATTTGGAAAAGACCCAACTGCAATAAAACATACAGCTGACTTAGCCCCCAACACTTAAGGCACCACGAGCTGTCAAGGACTTCACGACCCGTTGTTGCAACCATGCTCCTTGACCAGTAGCTTGGTAAACTCCCCAAAAACCCAACTCACCTCACGACCCTTCCCACCACCTGTCTTGGCTTTCACGAGCTTTTTTGTGGCCCGTAGGGAGGGTCACTTCATAGGTAGCTACTGCCTCCCTCACCACCACCATCACCACGCGCTCTGGTGCCCACCATGAGCTGTCTAGGTGCTTATGGGAGGGGAGAATTTCTTAGCTTGCCATTGTGAGCCACCAGGGTCTACACCACACTTTGTGGTTCCCTTCACAACTCGTCTGGGCCTTCATGAAGGGTGGCCATGCTCGATACTTGGCTTCTGACTTCCCACTTAATCCCTTCTCCTTACATCTGCATAGGACTTGGCTTTTGACTTCCCACTTAAGTCCCTTCTCCTTATATCTGCATAGGACTTCTGACGACTCTAAGTTGCCTTTAGTCTATCACTAATGAGAATAATTTTCTCCATAGCTTCATGAGCGGAATCTGGCATAATCAAGATTCCTTTACCTACTCTGAACCAACCAACCAGAGACCTACATCTACACCTATACATTGCCTCATAAGGGGCCATCTGAATACTTGAATGTAAGCTTTTATTATAAGTGAACTCTATGAGAGGTAGGTGATCATCCCAATTACATTTGAAATTGATCATGCAAGCTCTCAACATGTCCTCTAAGGTCTGAATAATATGCTCTTCCTAAACACCTGTCTATGGTTGATATGTAGTAATGAGATTTACCTAAGTACCTAGACCTTTCTAAAACAACTTCCAAAAATGATATGTAAACTAAGGACCTCTATCTAAGATGATAGACAAGGGAAACCCATGCAACCTTAATATCTTACTAATGTAGAGTCCGGCATAGTCCTTCGCTAAATCTTTTGTCTTTACTGCCAAAAAGTGAGCTTACTTAGTGACTTTGTCCACTATCACCCATACAGAATCATGTTTGCGAGTACGAGGTAAACCTGTAATGAAATCCATGTTTATCACTTACCACTTCCACATAGGAATGTTAATCTCCTAAGTCACACCTCCTGGATTATGATGTTCTACTTTACCCTGTTGATAGTTAGGACACTTAGCCACAAAGTCTACTATGTTTCTCTTTATGTCTTTCCACCAAAAGACTTCATGTAGATCACTGTACATCAGAGTGGCACCCAGATGAATAGAATATATTGAATTATAGGCATCTATAAATATCTGTTGCCTCAACTCACCCACATTTGGAACACATAAGTGGCCCTGGTAACGAAGAACACCATCTTCCTCTTGGTAGAACACCTTAACTCTGCTAATAAACTGCACCTTTTAACTAAAGTAGTCCATGATCACTATATTTTTTTCTCTTTAACCTCTGCTACTAACAAATTCAAGCCATCTTCTCTGATGAAGATTCAACTCTTTCTGGGTTAACACATATCGGAAGCTCTTATGATCTGTGAACACATTAATATGAACACCATACAAATAGTGTCTACACATCTTTAGGACAACACAACAGTTGCAAGCTCGAGGTCATGAGTTGGGTAGTTCTTCTTATAGACCTTAAGCTATCTGGAAGGAGAAGTTATGACCTTGCCTTGCTACATAAACACACAACCGAGGTTGACCCTAGATGCATCACAAGAAACCTCATAACTATTTGAATCATCTTCTAGACTCAAGACAGCACTCGGGATATGAAAGGGAGATTTAGGAGAGAAATATGGGGCGATGATCTAAAATGGAAAATGGGAATTATTTAAGAGTGATGGGGGGTAGGGGGGTTAATAGGAGATTATAGGGTAATTGGAAGGTTTTAAAACGGTTAGTGCAAGGTGGGAAATGGGCGGTGTTTTAAAACATGACAGGTTTTTATTTTGATACGGTCCGGGTCGGGTCGACTGTAAGCCTAACTTGGACCTACGAGACCCTATCGACGATCGGTGATTTGACCTACGGTCCGTCGATGGGTACCGTGGTTCAGTCCAACACTTGGTGAAAATCAGGAAACATACCTCGGATCTATGGATGCCATCCATGATCCGTGGATGGGCTGACGGACTGTCTATGGGACTCGTAGACCACTGCAACAGCTAAATTTCTGCAGAATTTTCCTTTTCTTCCCTGCACATGTAGCAAACAGCAGGACTTCCTTTTTATATTTTTTTGACACGGACCCTATCTAAATATATCTAGCCAACACTAAAACTAAAAATTAAGAAAAATCTATCTAGAAAATTGCAAATTTAAGAAAAACTCCCCATGTCGAAAAGAACCTCCTATAGTTGACTAGATTGTACATCTTGGGTTGCCTCCTAATACGAGTTTGATTTACTTCATGATACAAAGCAGACACCTTAGTTACTCAGACTTCATCAAGATCCCATTCCTCTATTACTTCATTGACACTCTCAGATTTCCCAAAGTAGATCTTTATTCTCTAATCATTCACCTTGAACCTCGTTCCTTCCTTTCTCTCGAGTTCAATACTCCATGTGGAAATACTTGAGTTACTTTGAATGGCTCGGTCCACTTGGACTTGAGCTTAACAGGAAACAAGCGTAACCTTGGGTTAAATAAGAGCACCAAATCACCAGCAACAAACTCACACTTATCAATTTCCTGATCATGGTAATTCTTGATCTTCTCCTTTTACAAGTCTGAACTTTCATATTATTTTAGGCAAAACTCATCAAGCTCATTCATGTCACTCATTCTTTGACTCGATGCGGCGCCCCAATCTAAATTCAATTTCTTTAGCGATCACATTGCTTTATGCTCTAGCTCTACAAGAAAAATGACAAGACTTCCCATATACAAGTTAGTAGGGGGACATACCTATATGAGTTTTGAATGCTGTGCGATAAGCCCATAGAGCATCATTAAGCCTCCTTGACCAATCAGTTATGTTAGCATTTACGGTCTTTGCAAGAATTTGCTCTATCTCACGATTCGACACTTCAACTTGCTCGCTTGACTGTGAATGATACGGGGTTTCTATGTTGTGGCGAACACCATACTTCTTAAGAAACACTTTAAACAACTTATTACAAAGGTGAGAACCTCAATCGCTTATGATTTCCCTTGGTGTACCATATCCAGAGAATATATTATTTTTCAGGAATGCGGTGACACTTTTTCCCTCATTATTTGAATGCGCGACTGCTTCCACCCATTTTGATACTAATCAACCGCCACAAGAATATACTTCATCCCATTCAAACTCACAAACTGACCCATGAAGTCAAGACCCCAAACATCAAAAATCTCAATCACTACTATTGGGTTCTTTGGTAGTTCTTGCTTTTTCAAAATTCCTCCACATTGGCAACGATCACAAAACTTGGTGAAATCATGAGCATCTTGGTGGATGGTAGGTTAGTAATACCCATATTGTAAAATTTTATGGGCATTTTAGATACCTTTATGGTGCCCACCGATAGGTGGAGAATGTCACATCTCTAATATACCTATCATCTCAACCTCGGGCACACACCGACGAATAATCCCATAAGCACAACCACGAAACAAATAAGGCTCATCCCAAAAGAATTTCTTCACATCAGACATAAACTTTTTCCTTTGGTTAAATGACAATTCCGATGGAACCAAATCGCTTGCCAAGTAGTTAGCTAAACTGTGAACCAAGGGATAAGATCATAAGAAACAGCCAATACCTATTCATTAGGGAACACATCATTAATCTCAACTTTATCCTCTAGCTTGATCATAGCTTCCTCCTCTAGTATGGACAAGTGATCAACAACCTGATTTTCTGTTCCCTTTCTATCCTTTACCACATAATTGAACTCTTGCAATAGGAGCACCCATCTAATCAACCTTGGTTTTGCATACTTTTTAGCCATCAGATACCTCGATGCAGAATGGTCAGTATGCACTATGACCTTAATACCAAGAAATTAGGATTTAAATTTCTCAATTGCAAAAACCACCGCAAGGAGTTCCTATTCAGTCACTGTATAGTTCTTTTGAGCCACATTCAAATCTTTGCTGACATAGTGAATCGGATGAAAAATTTTCTCTCACCTCTATCCTAATACCACACCAAGCGCCACCCCACTGGCATCACACATCACTTCAAACGGTTGCCCCCAATCCGGTGAAATAATGATAGCTGCCGAAGTTAACTTTTCTTTCAACTCTCCAAATGCTCTCAGACAAGCATCATCAAAATCAAACTTACACTCTTTTTCAAGTAGTTTGCACAATGGGTGTGCAATTTTAGAGAAATCTTTTATGAACCTTCGGTAGAAACCTTCATGCCCAAGAAAACTTCGAACACCTTTTACAGAGATGGGTGGTGGAAGCTTTTCTATTACCTCAACTTTAGCTCTATCAACCTCAATATCTTTCTGTGAAATCTGGTGACCCAAAACTGTGCCCTCTTTAACCATAAAGTGGCATTTTTCCCAGTTAAGTACAAGGTTGCACTTTTCACACCATTTTTGTACCTCATCCAAATGTGTCAATCAATCATCAAAGGAGTCACCTACCACAGAGAAATCATCCATAAATACCTCTATTGTGTCCTCCACCATATCTTAAAATATCTACATCATACAATGCTGGAAGGTTGTTGGAGCATTACATAACCTAAATGACATCCTTTTGAAGGTGAAAGTCCGATAAGGGCAAGTGAAAGTGGTTTTCTGTTGGTCTTACGGAGCTATGGAGATTTGATTGTAGCTAGAATCCCATCTAGGAAACAATACCAACACTTACTAGCGAGACGATCTAGCATCTAATCCATATATGACATTGGGAAATGGTCATTCTCAGTCCATGCATTTAACTTGTGGTAGTCCATACACACTCTCCAACCAATCACCTTATTGGAACAAGCTCATTTTTAGCATTAGGAACCACAGTGATTCCTCCTTTATTTGGCACACACTGAACTGGGCAAACCCAACTACTATCGGCAATGGGATATATGACTACGACATCTAACCACCTAATGATCTCTTTTTTCACAACCTCTTGCATAGGGGGATTTAGTCTCCTTTGATGCTCAATACTTGGCTTTCTATCCGGAATAAGTTAAATTTTGTGAGAACAAATGCCTAGAGAAATCCCAATAATGTCCACTAAAGTCCATCCTATAGCCCTTTTAAATCGCTTTAACACCGATATCAAAGCCTCTATTTGCCATTTACTCAAGTCAGCAACAATAATAATGGGCAAGGTGCTATTTTTTCCCAAGAATACATACCTCAAGTGAGATGAAAGAACCTTAAGTTCCAATTTTTGAGGCTCATCAACTGATGGTTTTGCAGGTGGGGTGTCTCGATTCTTCATGTCTAATTCCAACCGTTTTGGTTTGAAATGAAACTCGAACTTATCAAGTGCACCAACTAGCTCATCATAGTCATCAATACCATCACTCTCAAAATTCATCATTACCACTGCTATTGCATCAACACCTAACCTCTCCTCAATAGACACTTCAGATTCTTTCTCCACACTATGAATTACCACCGATACTAATTAAAGATGACTTTCATGCTTCATAGACCTTCAGATGTTAAAAGGTACCTCCTTATTGTTTAATTGGAACTTCATCTATGCTCTTTCTATGTCGACCAAGGCATGCCCAGTACCAAGAAAGGGTATCCCTAAGATGATGGGATCCTCAAAATCAACCTCACAATCAAGTATCACAAAGTCTGTCGGAAAGATGAATGACTCTGCTTTCACAAGGACATCTTAGAGCACTCAAATGGGCCTCTTCATAGTTCTATCGGCCATAAGTAAATGCATCGCAGTCGTCTTTGGAGCTCCTAAACCCAACTTCTTATATATGGACAATGGCATCAAATTAATGCTGGAACCCAAATTAGTCAAAGCTTTCACAAAGCTTTCACAAAGTGTAGAATCGTAATGGTACAAGGAATAGTGAAAGCTCCAGGATCCTCTTTCTTTTACACAAATGACCTAGTAGCAATAACACTAAAATGTTCCAGCATTTCATCATTCTCAAAACTGACAACCCTTTTTTTGGTCACTAAGTTTTTCATGAATTTTGCATACCCAAGGATCTGCTCCAAAGCTTCTATCAACAGGACATTTATGGACATTTGTTTCAACATAGCAATAAAACTACAATATTTTGTCTCTTCAGTCTTTTTCACCAATCTCTGTGGAAATGGAGATGGAGGTCTAGACATGAGAACAAATTTTTGGGTCACCTCAGCTTCCTTCTCTGTTTCATCCTTTGGATTTATGGTAAGCTCATTATAATCCCCAGTTTCTTCTATTACACTTTCAACCTCAGATGGCATGAGGGGTCAATAGGTTGTTTTCCTCCGCGAGTGGTGACTGCTATACAATGCCCATCATTTTTTGGATTCTGGATGGTGCTGCTAGGAAGTGTTCCAGGCTGCCTTGGGTTAGCAGTGGCGGAAAACTGACTAAACTGTTACTCAAGTTTCTTTATCAGCACGGCATGGGCACAACTTTCTGACCGATTCTATATTAATCATTCCTCATCTCTTTCACATTCTCATATGTCGCCTCAAATCTATTCATCATTTTCTAGATCATATCCTCAATGCGAGTCATGCTAGTACCAGCCTCTCTTTTACCTGGTGGAACATACGACCCAACCTTATCATTTCTGTTGCCATAGTTGTTCCGGTTGTAATTGTTATCACGATTGTCATTCCCATCCCATATAGAGTTTCCCTCACTTTGTAGTTGCCATAGTCCCAACCTTGGTTTTCTTGACCTTGGCATCAATTATCTGAGTTGGAACCTTGGGCGTTGGTTCAAAAACCCTCTGTTTGATCATTCACCAAATTTGCATCCTCTTCATACTAATATTTCTCAACTGGCGATGGTGGAGTCCTAGTTAGATAATTAACCGCATTCACTTTTTCTAGACTTCCACTCACATGCTTTAATACCAAGCCAATTTATGTCCTCATTTGAGCCATCTCTTCACGAATGTCATCATTTGATTGACTTGGTGTAGTTTGGATGGAAAAGGAGCTCCTACTAGTATTTGCCTTTCTAGTGCTCCATGCCTTATTGTTTTGGGAAATCCTCTCAAGTTTTTCAGTGAACTCCTTAAAAGTGCACTCACCATATGATCCTCCAGCAATAGTATCTAACACAACCTTTCCATTGTCATCCTTTCCTCGATAGAAGTACACCTTCACTGACTCATCATCTATGCGGTGATTTGGAACACTCCTCATGAATCCAGTGAACCTATCCCATGAAGTGCTTACCGACTCTCCATGTAGTGCCGTGAAATCATTCAGTTTATCCTTGTGATTAAAATTCTTTGACACCGGGAAAAACATCACTATGAACACCTTATGTTATTGGTCCCATGTATAGATCGAATTGTATGGTAGCTTAGAAAACTATACAACAACAACATAAGTCAACGATAGAGGGAATACTCTCAAACCTATGACGTTCATATCTATAACACCCCGTAAGCTAGTAGGCCAAACTAGGCCTAATCGAGAAGGTTAGAGTCAAGGAGGTGGTCAAGGGCCAAGGGAGAGGACCAAGGCAGTTCACTCTCCCTTAGACACTACCCTAGTGACCACGACAACTACCAAGGCTCGTGGTGGTGACCACAACTAGTGGTGTGGTCCATGGTAGCCTAGGCACTGAGCTCCCCAAAAGATGCCCAAAATAGGCCCTGCTTCACCAGCCACTTCACGGCTCGTGGGAAGGCTTGTAGAGGAGAGTTTGTGGTGTGAACTTTGTGAGGAAGTGGCAAACCACTGCCTCAAGGCTGACAAGAGGGACCACGGATCGTGGAGCCCCTCATGAGATAGCCTTGGGCATAAGGGCTAAGGACACATAATGCTTAGCCACTCCCTCAAGTCCACAAGTGTGACCACCGCTCATGGTCATGACCACAGCTCGTGGGGACCCCCGCGGCACCTGGGTAACTCACATAAAGTTAGGGGTGTGATGGGTATTTCCTTTTTATGACCTATCAAAGTGAAGTCATTTTGCCTTAGTTTTATACACCTATATAAGTCTTTTTAAGTCAAAATACACCTATTCACTTCATTATTTCCCAAAACCCAAATCAAAATCCTAAAATTTCATCTTCTACAAATATTCTCTTTCTAGAAAACTCAAAGAAGAAGAAGAAAGAAGTGGGAGCTAGGGTTCAATAAGCTAGGTTTTCTACTCAATTCCATTAGATTTCTATGGTAAGGTATAGGAGCTCTTCATCCATGGATAGAATTCATCCGTGGAGTCCCTCCAAATTCAATTTCAAAACTAGCGATTTCCCAAATGTTAGGGTTTGACTTCAATCTCATGGGTTCTTTTCAAAAATGTTTCTAATGATTTATTCATGATATATTATGTATAAATTGATTATTTTCTATGGTTTTTATGTTGAATTCCCCCAAGAACCGATGAAACCCCATATTACTCAATTATGATCTTGTGGTCTGGGTTTGTTGATTATAGAAGAATGCTATGAGGTTGTGCTTGTAGTAATTGAGTTAGTTGAATTATGTTTATTATCCATGTCTAATGTAGTACTTCTAGATGTTTTGATGAAATATGATCTATGGTCTTTGAAGGGCAATGCATGAGAATTATGTCTAATTATGAGACTTGTATACATGCTTAAGAGAACTTTGAGAGTAAAGTGATTGTGATTATAATGTTGTTGTATTGATGGAAAGGATATTCTCAATTATACATCTATGAATGATGATGACATGTTGTGTAAGGTTTTCTCACAATAAGATGATTCTTAGGTTGAAGGCTATTCTCACCTATTGAATCTATGAGCTATCCTATGAATGATGTTGGATTAAGTGTTGATACATTCTTCCATAAAAAAATGAACTCAAGTAATGATATGACAAGTACTCTCTGGGGATTAATGCATAGGACCGAGTGGATATTGATATGATATGGAAACCCTCACATGAATTGAGGTGGGACTTCTAGAAGCAATTTATTGAGATGGATGCCCTCACGAGAGTTGAGGCAGGGTATCTAGTAGCAATCTCCTTGTCCCATAACTATGTGCCCTCATATGTTTTTAGCTAGTGGATCCACATAAGCTAAGTTAATGGTTCTACCTTAGGCAAGTAGGACACCTTTTTTGGTGTGGGTATCATCGGATTCCATGTTTAGCTCACATGGTCTATGTCGGTTAAGGCTTACCCCCACTATGAATGATTATGAACTATGGCTCCTCAAGAAGCTCTACTTATTATGTGTGGGATTATGGGATATCATTCATGCATTGCACAAGTAGGCTCTGAGGGTAGTTATGGTATGTTCCACTTATCTTATTTTAAGGTCTATGTAATGATGTGTGCTTAACTTGGATTGTTGCTATGAGTTGCTTTCCTTGATTTGAGTGACTAAAGATAAATGTTTCCTTGTCTATGAGAAGAAAGCTAAGGATGGAATCAAAAGATGATAAAAAGGTATGATGTCCTAAAAGTTGTACTTAGCATATGTGGGATTATGGGATCTCATCTTTGCATTGCACAAGTATGACTTGAAGGTTACTTATGAAGTTTCTCTTATATTATGAGGCTTTAAGGATGGGCTATGTATATGAATATGTGGTTTCTCCTATGCTATTGGATTATGCCTTATGTTGACTTATGCTCATATTATGTCTATGTTGGAGATTATGCTTATGACATGTGCTTTTTCCATGGTTTTCAAAATAATGCTTTAACATAGTAAATTGCATGCATTCAACTACAATGTCCCTTTTAGTATGATTTCAAGGTTTTTATGCACGGCAATCATACTTAGTGCATGTTTGTACCAACCCATATTTTCCTACATTTTCCACAAGTGTAGGCCCTGTTCTTGAAGAGATCTTCATTTGGTTCAAGCTTGGATTTGACTATTCTCCTTGCTTGTGGTGAGTCCTCATGATTCGAGGACAGGAGTTTCACTTTGAGTTGAGTTTCTAGTATTTCATTTTCGGACTATGTTGTATGGGTTGTGTCCCTATTTGATTCAAGTATTGTAATAGATATCTAAAATGACACAAGTCTAGACTTCCGCTTGCTTTTATAAAAGACTTCGATTGTATGGAAAAGTTCTAAAATTTCTGCATCATTTCTATTACTCTATGTTTTGATATGCTAAGTGGCTTGTGTTAGGCCTTTTGGGGTCTAGTACGTCATGTTACATCTAGGATGTACCCCTGGGTCATGACAATATCCAATTCCTGTCATCCCACACAACTCTTACAGACACTACACAATTTAGCCATGTGAGCGTATGGATCTTTCGAAGCTAACCCAGAAAACAACCCTCTTACTGTAAGCATTTGCATAAGACAGTTGGTCACCATAAATGTATGTCCTAGAGGTAGAGGATAGAGAACAATAGGCCAATTTGATCCAACTGCATCATAGTCAACCCTATAGCTACCACGAGCCCTCGGTACTGGCGGATTCTGCACCCTTTCTACATTTCAGATTAGATGACCACCTTGAACCTGAGCGAGCACATTAACAACTCAAGGCGGTTGAAACTCATCTCCATCTCCTTGACCCTCTCCGATTGGATTATTGTGTATCCCTTGATTAACCATTTTCCTCAAAGTTATTCTCAATTCAGGATCATATGGGGTCAAGGGTTCGCCTCGACTCCGTGTACTTGTCATACACAAGAGGTAAAACCTATAGAAAAAAAAAACGAAAACATAAAATTAAGAAATACTTGACTAAAGTTCACTAATGTAGTTAAACTCAATCTAAGTATTCACCGGTAGAGGTGCCAAAATTTGATATCAAATTACACCTCACTAAAGAAGTATAAGCAATCGTTATCAAGTAAAGAACCCAACTTGTATTTTGGGTTGGTCCCACGAGCAATATGGTTTAGACTTAAACTTAAGTCAGAATTATCTCTGTTTAGTCAAACTATTTCTGAGAAAAGTAAACAAAAGGGGGATTGTGTAACTAAAGTAACAGTTGAGATATCAATATAAGATGGAAACTAGGGCATATGTGTTCCCCACAAGCTCTTAACGTAGTATTCCTAATAATAGTAATTATATCCTAGTGTTTGACATGCAAGGCCGATAAGGTATGTATTGCTAAGTGATTCGTAATCTAAGTAGGAACGTTCACTCACCACTTGGAAAATATACGGGTGTGTGATTTACTAACCCTTACCTTCACCCCAAATTAGTCCTCATGTCAATTGAGTTGGGTATTCACCCACACATCAACTGATTAATGTCAGACTATTAGATAGTAGCAAATCCTTAACTAAACCTCTATTGTTTAATCTTTTTCTCATTCATTACCCCCTTGGTAAGGCAAGAAGGTACGAGGCGAGTTCTAACGTTGCGCATCGCTAGAAAGACTTTTAAATGAAAAGATTAAAATACATGCATAAATACTATTCAAGAATTACTTAGTTATTAGTTATACGTTGTTAATTGCTCATGGTTCCCACAACCCTAGCTGTGGATTTAGCTACTCATGCTTGAGAGTTCACAATTCATATTAGGGTTTAATGAAATCATGAACTTACAATTAGAATAGATCAAAACCAAAATCTTGAATTGAAAATCAAAGTGCAAATTGCATAAAACCGTATTCTAGAATTAAATTTCTAAAAGCTTGCAAAATAATCCCAAAAGACCAAAACAAAAGTATACAAAATTGTCTAACCCCCAAAAATGGAAATAACAACTAGTATTTATAGTACTCAAGTTCTAAACCAACTAGGAAATGAAAATAAATAAAACTGGGTCAAATGTGGTTTTCTACTGATGGCACGACATACGGACCGTGGGCCGACCTACAGTCCGTGGGTCACCTCCATAGTGTAGGTATTCGAACTCAAACTTTCTAATTAAATCGATAGATGTGTAGGACAGTCCGTGGTTCAACCTATAGTCTGTCATAGGCTTCCTTGGTTCCACACTTGGTTAGGCTTCCCTGTACTTCACCTATGTTGCATCTCTTATAGGGAGTCGTTGGACCTACGGGACGTCGTTGGCTTTGTCAATTGTTGTTGCTACCATTTCAATCCATTTTTCTGTCAACCACTTCCGAACCAACTTCCTGCAAAAGATTACATAAAACATTATATCTAATAACAAAATTGCCCAAGACGCACACATACTCTAAGTGAAATGCATCAAAAATACCGTAAACTCACGGTATATCACTAGTCATCACAAAATAGTTCTCCAAACTCTCAAGGATAGAGAGTTGTATGATAAATTTTCTAAGTGTGAGTCTTGGCTTGAGTTTGTGACGTTCTTAGGCCACATTGTTTCTGGTGAAGGGATTAAAGTTGACACTCAGAAGATTGAATCAGTGTAGAAGTGGCCAAGATTCACATCTCCGACTGATATTAAAAGTTTCTTGGGATTGGCTGGTTAGTGTAGAAGGTTTGTCGAGGGGTTTTCATCTATTTCATCCCTTTTGACAAAGTTGACTCAGAAGAAAGTAAAGTTTCAATGGTCTGAAGCCTGTGAGAAAAGCTTTCAGGAATTTAAAACCCGATTAACTACTGCCCCAGTGTTAACCCTACAAGAGGGTACACAAGGCTTTGTTGTGTATTGTGATGCGTCCAGAGTTAGACTTGTTTTCGTATTGATGCAGAATGGTAATGTTATAGCTTATGCCTCAAGACAGCTTAAGAGTCATGCGAAGAGTTAGCAGTCTCATGATCTTGAGTTGGCAGCGGCAGTATTTGCCTTAAAAATATGGCATCACTATCTATATGGTGTCAATATAGATGTGTTCACCGATCATAAGAGTATTTCATATGTTTTCAGGCAAAAAGAGCTTAATCTCAAATAGAGGATGTTGTAAGAGTTACTCAAAGATTATAACATGACTATCCTCTATAACCCAGGTAAGACTAATGTTGTTGTTGATATGTTGAGAAGGTTATCTAAGGGAAGTATTGCCCATGTTGAGGAAGGCAAGAAAGAATTGGCCAATGATGTGCACAGACTTACACGATTGGGAGTCTAGTTGTTAGATTCTATTGAAGGTAGAGTGGTGGTGATGAATGGGAATAAATTATCACTAGTGTCTGAGGTGAGAATCAAGACCAAGACACCGTTATGCTTGAATAAAGGTGAATGTTCATAAGAAAATGTGATGTCTTCCGAACAAGGGGAAGATTGTGTATTAAGGTATTAAGGTAGACTGTCTGTGCCAAAGGCGGATGAGCTCCAAGAGAGGATTATGGAGGAAGCTCATAACTCAAGATATTCAATCCATCCCGGTTCAACAAAAATGTACTGTGACTTAAGAGAAGTCTATTGGTGGAATAGTATGATGAGGTGTATTGCAGATTTCATTGCTAAGTATCCAAATTCCAAACAAGTCAAGGTAGAGCACCAAAGGCCTGGGGGTATGGTTAACAATATAGATCTTCTGGAATGCAAGTGGGAGATGATTAATGATAGCGCTCAACTATACTTCATCGAATTCTAAGAGTAGGTAGTCGCTAAAAAGTATAAACCCAACTAAGAGTTGGGATTGATCCCACAGGGAGTAAAACAATAAAGAATTCGATTAAGAAGTAAAATAGTGTTCTAATCTTTTGTACATCTAGAAATTTCCCAAAAAAAATTAAATCACAAGGTTTTGACAATTAGTGTCAAATACGACTACCAACACCGGAAGTAAGCAAATAGAGAAGGTTCCTTGGGAGTGTGATAAAGTTGAATGTTAATTTCGCGTAGTGGGTGATTACTAATTACTCAAAGTTGTTGAATCTCAGTGGGTAGGCTAGATTTTGGGTGCAATAGCCATTTCATATTCAACTATTACGAATCAAGTGAGTTATTTCGAACCTAAACATGCACAATACAAATTAACAACCCATTACATAAATCAATCTACTTTTTCAAGCTAGATTTGTCAGATTGTATCAAAACCCACTTTCAGAAGTTAGATTCGTAACAACACAATAAATACAATCATCAACTATTAATAAAACTCTAACACTTCTTTCTCAAGCAAGTATAGAGTACTAAACTAGAATTGCATTTTCAACTATAAATCCTCAATCATAACACAAACTATTAATTGAACCCACTTCAAATCAACAATAAAAGCAGTAACTAACAACACCCATTAGCTAATTAATGCATTCAACTACATAATCACACCACCAAAACGGGGGTTATAGCCGTACATAATAAAGAACAAGAAATCGTTACCAATAAAGTTCTCCATCAGATTGAGCAATGATCCACAAGTCCCCGAATACTCAAATTAAAGCTAAAAATTTCACAATATCTAAATCCATGTTAAAAAAACTCTAAAAACAATGTTCTAGAATCTAAGAACTCAAAAATTTAGAAGTGAAAAATGTGGGAACTCCTTTTCTTCTTTTCAAAATTGTATTTATGTGTTCCCAAAATTTTAACACGAAGTCCACTTGATGAAGTAAGTCGAGCTTCACCGAGCCAGTCGACAATTCGTCGAGTGCTTCTCTTATCGCCATTTTGACGTGCCTTTTTTAGTAAAATTATTCTATAATTTTAGAAGATTTAAATCGGCCTCGCCAATTAGTTCGGCGGTTTGCCGGACCACTTGTTTTCTCGCCAAGTTGCTCCATAGGATGGCATGCTGGAACTTTGGGCTAGCTGAAGGTCCACTTAGCAACTCGTCGATTGGCTTTGGCGAGTATAGGCTTTGCTTTCCTTCAACATTTTCAGCTTTTTCTCTCCTATTTGCTTCGTAATGTCCTCGCCTTACTGTTTTGCCTTCATTGCTGCATATGAATACTTAAACATCAGTTATGAGCTTAAAATAGGCATTGAAGACACTAATTCCTTGAATATTAAGTTCTAAATGAGTCAAAATTGCCGACTAATCAACACCCCAACTTAAACTTTTGTTCGTCCTCAAGTAAAATACAAGACCAATAAGGACAACAGGATGTCTACAAATAGTGCTACTTGAGACTCAACATGAATGCACACGAGGTTTAATCTACCCAAATAATGTTCTATTGTGCACTAAAAGTTTGAAACTATGACTAATCATCATCAAATCAAAGTCAAGCTCACAATGCTTGCTTCAAATGTAAATTAAAGCTCAACAAGAGTATTAGAATGCCCTCACATCAAAAATGATTCCATGTACACATAAAGCTCATCAAAATGTAAGAATTAAGGAATCAAAATCAACTGTCACACTCTCAAAGATAAACATATGCATAATTCTACCCATATGCTTGCCCGTATTTTTCAATTAACATGTTATTTGGTTCAATCAAGATCACTAAGGTCCTTCAAGGCTTTTAACGGGGCTGAGGGTAAAGGTATGATTTTTTGCATAGTGACTTCTACCTTCATGAAATGTGGTTTGCATTTCATTTCTTCTCCTTTTCTTCCACTCTTTTGATTTTCACAATCCACCCTAAGTACTTTCAAGCAAAAAGATTCTTGTATGGCTGATTGGATACCCCTTTTCTTTCCATCATGCACTTCTTTTTCAATATTATTTCGTTTGCTTTTTTTAATATGGAGGGGTTCCATCTTTTTCAACACGATTGTTTTAAGGGTGAATTTTCACAAACTTCTTTCTCATCTTCTCTCCTCAATTTTCACCACACCCCCAACATAGGCTTTTAGCCTAAGTTGGCTATTAAACAATCCAAATCTTCATGAGGTTTTAGCTGGGGACGAAAAAGGCTAAATGGGTTCATGTTTCATCCAAAGAAAATGTAGGCTCAAATAGTACCAAGCTAGGTTCACACTCTCATGAGGTGGTCACCAAGAGGTATAATAGCAATTTGGTTCACTCTCAAAAATTTGTTTCTAAGATCATTTCTTTCATTCACCAACATTTGTCAATTAGACCAACGGAGAATGTTCTAGGTATCCCCAAGAACATGTTTCAAGAAAATCTCACCACATAAGGTATTCAACACAATCATCAATCATTAATCTACAAGTTATGCTCACATGAAACGATCAACACAAGGCTCACTTCAACAATCAACTAGTCATAATGAGATGCTAAGAGTTCACACATGACTTATGCAACTCAAATTTGCCTCATTGGACTTGCACAAACATATCGGTCAATCAAGAGCACTATCAAAGTCATCGGTATTGATCGTAATCGATACTCAAATATACAAGAGAAAAGCCTTAATATTCACATATTATGAAATCAGGGAATGGATAAATGTGATCAAATACAAACATTCAATTTTACCAACATAAGAGGAATGTTTCGGACAAATAAAAAAGTATCAAAATAATCATCCACAACAGAAAAAAATTATCCAAAACAGAATAAATACAAACCAAGGGGATAACCTCCTCCCCCCCCCCCTCAAACAAAACTAAAAAGTGTCCTAAATGTAAAAGCAACACAAAAGTCTCAAACATAAAACATGAAGAGAGTCAAGATCCCCCTGTCAGGCTAAGCCTGAGGTGAACGCTATGCATCTGGAGCTTTTTCAATCGGGGCATCAGTGCTCGGCTCTCCTCTGGGAGTAGGTTGTCCTCCACTAGATCCAATCATCGAGGTATCTTGAGCGAAGTCTCTTTCGCCATCTAACTCATCACAATCATAAACTAAAATAGCATCTCTAATCGCAGTGGCCGGAGATATCTCAGAAATAGCTGGAATCTCTGAGCTCGGAACCTCGAAAAGGTCTACAATGCCGAAGAACATAGATAAATCAGTGGATTTGAACTCATCCCCATCACGCCTCAACCCTGCAACATCGGCCCTCAAAGCTGTCACATCCTCTGACTATCGCTCTCGCTGCTTATACACCTCAACTCACATAGTCAGGGCGTCCAACGCTAAGCCATGAGCAGTAATCAAATCTCATTAATCTTGTAACTCAGCTCAAATAGGGGCAACGACAACAATAATGGCCCGTTCAATCAACCCTAGGATAGCCGCCTCAACTCTGGAAACATGTACATTAGGCGACTAGGATAGATGGCCCATTTTATACAGCATCATCTGTGTCAATGGGGATCGGGAACTAGAAGCAGCCTCTTTTCCCCTCCTTTCTCTTCTCTCAAAGTCCGAGAATAATTCTTAATCGTGTAAACTAGACTAACTCAGTTTAGACCCTAAATAATTTACTAAAAATGGATTTAATTAATTGGGCATGGAAAAGACTAAAATACCCGTTAAAAATTCGGTTTCGACTTTCCTTATCTAGATAGCCCAACTTCGGATGGGCATATCTCCTTCATGTGAACTCGAAATTGAGCAAAATTAGCAGAGTTGGAAAGATAATTCAAAGATCTTTTCTACAGTATCTTTTAGCACACCTAAATCATCCTGAGCTATGAGTTATGGTCGTTTGAAGTTGACCCAAAACTCATACTTAGCTTAACTTGGTCAAACTTTCCAAATTTGATTATTTCCAAAAAAAGTTGGCTTCTTTCTAATTCTAGTTCTTTTAAATAGTGGGGTGTTACAATATCTCCCCCTTGGAAACATTCATCCTTGAATGAGATTACTCTTAGTAGGCTAAGGGTATAACATCTAACATTCAGCTCATACACCGAACGAATAAATCTAACACATTCAGTATATCAATTAAAGAGTACTAAGAAGAGAATTAGTACCTTGATCTGGAATTTCTCTGGGCTCAAAGATATGTGGATATCTCTTCTTCATATCCTCCTCAACTTCCCAAGTAGCATCCTAAAAAAACTGATCACTCCATAAAACTTTGACTAGTGCTACTTCCTTGGTTCTCAACTTTCTAACCTGGCAGTCTAGAATCTGAACAGGAATTTCCTCATAAGATAAGCTATCCTTCGTACCAATATCTTCAGTTGGTATGATCAATGAAGGATCATCCATGTACTTCTTCAACATGGAAATATGAAATAGCAAATGGACCGCTACTAACTCTTGTAGTAGCTCCAACTCATAAGATACATTGCCAATCCTATTGGATAATCTATAAGGAACAATATATCGGGGATAAGCTTCCCCTTCTTACAAAATCTCATTACACCCTTCATGGGTGAAACTTTCAAGTATGCTCAATCATCTACTTCAAACTCTAAGTCCCTTCTCCTAACATCTATGTAGGATTTCTGATGACTCTATGCTGTTTTCAACCTTTCTTGGATAATCATAACTTTCTCCATAGCTTGATGAACTAAATAATGTCCTATAAACCCAGCTTCACCAACTTAAAACCATCCAATAGGAGATCTGTATCGCCTCTCATAAAGGGCTTTATAAGGAGACATTTGGATACTGAAATGGTAACTATTGTTATAAGCGAACTCAATGAGAGGTAGGTGATCATCCCAATTACCCTTGAAATCAATATGCAAGCCCTCAACATATCTTCTTAAGTCTGAATAGTGCGCTCTGCTTGACCATCTGTTTGAGGATGGATAACAGTACTTAAGTTTATCTTTGAATTCAAGCCTTTCTGAAAAGATTTTGAGAACTGTGCATTAAAATGTGCACCTCTGTCTGAAATAATTGATACTAGAACCCCATGGAGTTTGACTACCTTTTGAATATATAACTTAGAATAATCTTCTTCTGAATGGGTAGTTTTTACAGACAAAAAGTCAGTTGATTTAGTCATTCTATCAACAATCATCTGCTTGCGAGACCTTGGTAATCATGTGATGAAATTGATATTGATCATCTCCCATTTCCATTTCGGAAGTTCCAAATTATGAGACATACCACTGGGCCTTTGGTGCTCTACTGTAATTTGTTGACAATTCGGGTATTTAGCAATGAACTAAGCAATACCCTCTTCATACTATTCCACCAATATACTTCTCTCAAGTCATGATATATCTTTGTGGAACCCGAATGGATAGAATATCTAGAGATATGAGCTTCCTCCATAATCCTTTTTTGAAGTTCATCCACCCTTGGCACACACAATCTACCTTGATACCTCAATACACCATCCCCCCTCGTTAAAAAGCCATTACTTTTTGCTTATGAAAATTTGCCTTTAATTCAAACAAAATAGGATCTTGGTCTTGTTTCTCTTTAACTTCAGACACTAATGATGATTCAGCCCCATTCATCACCACTACTCCTTCGTCAAAATCCCATAATCGAACTCCTAGTCGTGCAAATCTATACACCTCTTTTGCTAACTCTTTGTTATCTTCCTCAAAATGGGCGGTACTACCCATAGACAATCTACTCAAAGCATCAACAACAATATTAGCCTTACCTGGGTGATAGAGAATACTCATGTTAAAATCCTTGAGTAATTCAAACCACCTTCTCTGTCTGAGATTAAGCTCTTTTTGACTAAACACATACTGAAGACTCTTGTGATTGGTGAACACATCTACATGAACACCATAAAGATAATGACACCATATTTTTAAAGCAAATACTACGGCAGCAAACTATAGATCATGGGTTGGGTAATTCCTATCGTGAACCTTAAGTTGTCTGGAGGCATAAGTTATAACTTTGTCGTACTGCATTGACATACAACCCAAACCAACTCTAGAAGCATCACAATAAACAACAAAGCCTTACGTACCCTCTGGTAAGGTCAATACTGGGGCATTAGTCAACCCCTTTTTGACTTCCTGAAAACTTTTTACAAGCTTTAGACCATTGAAACTTAACTATTTTCAAAGTCAACTTAGTCAAAGGGGATGAAATAGATGAAAACCTTTCGACGAACCTTCTCTAATAATCAACCAATCCCATGAAACTCCTAATATCAATTGGAGACGTGGGTCTAGGACAATTCTACACTGCCTCTATCTTTTGAGTGTCAACTCAAATACCATCACCGGAAACAATATGGCCTAAGAATGGCACAAACTCAAGCCAAAATTCACAGTTGGAAAGCTTAGCAGATAACTCCTTATCCTTTAGAGTTTGGAGAACTATTCTGAGATGACTAGCATGATTTTCCTCATTTCTCGAATAGATGAGAATGTCATCAATGAATACGATAACAAACATATCTAAATGAGGCTTGAACACTCTGTTCATAAGGTCCACGAATGCTGCAAGAGCATTGGTCAAACCAAAAGAGATTAGTAGGAACTCATAATGACCATAATGTGTGTTGAAAGCTATTTTTGGAATATCACATTTTTAGAGATGTCACCTTATTTTTAGAAATGTTATATAGACTTCATCTTAGTTTTATTTACCATCTCAGTTTTGGTAAATTTGTTTATTCAAGATCTAATGTGGTGTTCACATTCCCCTTGAAGCCTATTTATATTAGGAAAATGAGCAAGTTTATTTGATTTATAATAGGGCAAGTTCCTTGAACATAAACTATGTCATTAAATTCATGTCATCTATATATATTTGATTTATAAAATTTGAAATAATTGGTAATATTAATAGGTATTAAAATAGTATTTTTCTTATTGGAGAGAGGTCAAGAGCATCTAGTTTCACTCCACCCCAGGCTCAACTGAAAAACGCATATCCCTCAATTAGGAAAAACTAGACTCAAATCTAGCTGAAAAACACAAATGTATCAATTAAAAAGAAAAGGACTCAAATCAAGCTGAAAACACAAACCCATCAATTAAAAAGAAACTAGACTCAAATCAAGGTGAAAAACACAAACTCATCAATTAAAAAGAAACTAGACTCAAATCAAGCTGAAAAACACAGATCCATCAAATTCAAAAGAAATTTGACTTCAATCAAATTGAAAAATACATATCCATCAAATAAAAAGAAACCGGATTCAAATTAAGCTAAAAAACATAGATCCATCAATTAAAAAACAAACAACAATCAAGCTGAAAAAAGACAAATCCATCAATTGAAAAGAAACTAGATCCAAATCAAGCTAAAAAACAAATCCATCAATTTAAATAAAACTAGACTCAAATCAAACTGAAAAATGTAGATCCATCAATTAAAAAGAAACAAGACTCAGATCTAGTTAAAAAAAAATACATATTCATCAATTAAAAAGACACTAGATTCAAATCTAGCTGAAAAACACAAATCCATCAATTAAAAATAAACTAAACACAAATAAAGTTGAAAATACATAGATCCATCAATCAAAAAGAAATTAGACTCAAATCAAGTGAAAAAACACTGATCTATCAATTCAAAAGAAACTAGACTCAAATCAAACTGAAAGTACATGTATCCATCAATTTAAAAGAAACTAGACTCAAATCAAGCTGAAAACACAAATCCATCAATTAAAAAGAAACTAGACTCAAATCAAGCTCAAAACACATATCCATCAATTAAAAAGAAACCAGACTCAAATAAGGCTGAAAAACAAAAATCCATAAATTAATAGAAACAAGACTCAAATCAAACTGAAAACCCCGATCAATCAACTAAAAAGAAACTAGACTTAAATCAAGCTGAAAATTCAAAGATCCATCAATTAAAAAGAAATTAGACTCAAATCGATCTGAAAAAATACAGATCTAAAAATTAAAGAGAAACTAGACTCAAATCAAGCAAAAAACACAGATCCATCAATTAAAAAGAAACTAGACTTAGATCAAACAAATAAGGAAGAAAAACACTGACAAAGAGCTAACCAACATGCACCGAAGATGACAACCCTCTATAGACTCCTACGGATACACAACAATCTGATCCACTAAACTAAACATCTAGATCGGAAAAAGAAATGCACATATAGACCTTTTAAACTATGGTTACAAATACGAAAATTAGTTATGAAGAGAAGGACACAAATCTTACTACTAGAAGCTAAGAAACAATGATGTACACCTAAGAGGGCCATGAGTGTTGATCAATAAAAGTAGAACTTGAACCAGACTGTTATTGTGGAACCTCATCACCATCAACTTATTCAGTAGAGATAGGAAGTTGAGAAGAGAAATGTTGAACCCGTACTAGAAATCCTAGTAATATAGTAATCCATACAGCACTAGGTCTTTTTTTTGGACCTGGCCATTTTATCCTGACCTTTTGTTTGTGTGTGTGTTTTTCATTCTTTATGTTTCAGCTATTTTGGGATTGCTAGAGCCCGAACAAATATTTATGTGTTGATTTTTAGTAAAAGAGTCCATTGTCCAACTGTATTGAGAAAAATACTGTTGAATCAATAGTTATTCCTAATTAGCCTTTAAGATAGAAAACATAAAGTTGTAAATATATCCTTAATATAGTTCTAGATCATATTTTTTCAATATGGTATCTAGTCTACATGTTTATTACACTTTATTTAATAAACCTTTTTTATAAGAAAATTTGTAGACATAAAATTTGTCAACAACACCAAACTATAAAAATTTATTTAGTACCCAAGATATTAATTAGTTTTTTTAAATTAACCTATCACACTTAAAGTGTTACACTATTTTGTTATAGTTAAAATAACTTACTACAACAATATTTTATTTTGATCAACCAGGAAGGATGAAGTGTAGACTAGTGTAGATCATTCCACTTCAAAATGATATTAAGAGCTCGTTGTAATTGACCAATCTATATATATATATATAGAGATTAATCTCACATTTTTTACTTTTTATTTATCAATTAATATATATATATATATATATATATATATAAATCCGTAAGACTTTTTGAAAAATCTTTCAAACATACACGTGTCATCTTTTAATTATTCAATTATTTTAACATTTAAAATAATAATTTATTAGAAAAAATATTAACACGTGCCAGCCGTAAGACTTTTTGAAAAAACTTTTAAGAATACACATGTCATCTTTTAGTTATTCAATCATTTTAACATTTACAATAATAATTAATTAGAAAAAATATTAACATGTGTCAGCATTTGCATTATATAATGTTACGTGTCAATTTTTGATTTTACAAAAATCTAAAATATAGTTATTGTAGGAAGTTTTAAATATACACGTTTCATATCTGGATCAATAAATCATTAATTTATCTTTTAAAATAAAAATTAATTAAAATAAATATTAACACGTGTCAGCTTTTGCATGATATAATTGTACGTGTTAACTTCTGAATTTACAAAAATCTGATATAAAGTTATTGAAGGAAGTTTTAAATATACACGTGTCATAATCTCAATTAATCACTAATTTAACATTTAAAATAAAAATTAATTAAATTTAATATAAACACATGTCAACATTTGCATGATTTAATTTTGTCAATCAACTTAGAAATTAATCACTAATTTAAACCTTTAACAATTAATTTTAAAAAAGTATCAACACTATAGAGGTATTAACAGTACAATCTATTATAGTTTCATTGCATAATATAGAATGACGTGTTAGCTTCTACAGTTCCAAATAGCAATATCTAGCAATATATGTCAGCATCTGAATTAACCTCTAACTCTGTAATAAAAGAATTAAAAGCAGTTTTAAATTAAGAGCAGTTTTTATTAAAGATGTTCTGTAACTCCCCACTAACTTCTGGACAAACTGCTTCTCAAATTATGTACTATGTACCTATATACAGATACCATTTTTGTCAAACTAAACATGCTTCTATTGACTTTCAAAATATAAAATATGGCTTTGCAATATAACACAATATCTTAAATTACCAATAACTCAATGAACTTGAATTTAAAAGTTCGCTTTGTTCGTTTCTGGACAGTGCCCGACAAATACAACCCAGATATTCCTTATTATATGGAGCTTATTTTGCAAGATGAAAAGGTATGATTTAAATAAAATTTGTGTTTTTAATGTTAATCTCTAATTTTACTATACACATATTAATAATGATTAGTGATTATACAAAATTTTGTTTGCATATAGGGTGATCGAATACATGCATCTATCGAAAAGTTCACAATAAAGTATTTCAGAGACAAGATTTATGATCATGGTTTATATCAGATGAAATATTTTTGCGATAGCACCTAATCACTCGAAATTTAAATCTAATTCTCATAAACAAAAGCTTACATTCACTCAGAATACTATTGTGACTGAAATTAAAGATTCATCTTTTCATATGGATGTTTTTAAGCTACGCACTTTTGAAGAAGTTGAAATTCAGCACAACATCGACGAGAATAAACTAATTGGTAAATAATAATGATATTATTATATAGTTATTTTCATTATACTGTAAATATTATAACTACAAATTCAATTATTTTTTAAGATGTTGTTGGACATGTTGTCTCATATGAACCAATTCAATTATCAATGCAAGGAGACAACAATAGTTCTTTCATGAATATTGTTGTAGAAGATGAAAAGTAAGTATTATTAAATAATTACATTTAATAGGGTATATACCATTATATTAATAATAATATTATTATTATTATTTTATAATATAATAATAATAATTAAATTTATCATTTTCACAACATTGTTTATGTAGGAGAAACAAGCTTCCTGCCACTTTATGGGGCGATCTCGCCTTTCAAATGCAATCACAATTATCTTGATCAACAAATGAACCATTAATTGTTGTTCTTCAATTAATGAAGACACACAAATTTAGAGGTATGAATTTTATAGTTTTTATTTTGTTAAATTATTGTTTATCATTATTACAAATATATTTATCGAACTTAATAAATCTTATAAATTATTTTATAGATACCTATTCTATTCGTAGTTGTTGGTACCAGACCAAACTATGGATTAATGCAGATCTACCACAATCTTCTGATTTTAAAAACAAGTTTGACAACTCATCTATATTATTAAGTAATCCAAATGAATTAAAATTAAAAAAATTATATAACTACACTTTTATGATAAATTTACTGGTTAATTGCATCTGGGGAATATGAAAACGTTTCACAAACAAGTTCACAACAATATATTTCAATTTCTTAGGAGTTGTCTACAAGAATTGTCTCTTTTAAATTTATTACAGATTTCCTTCAATGCACTGAAGTGAGTTGTGTATATATATATATATATATATATAGTCTAGCTGTTGGCATGCTGTAAAGATTGTTTGTTTGGAACTTGGTCACATATGGTCATACTTGGCTTGCAATAAGTTTATCACAAAGGTTGATCCTTTAGAAGACAAATATTGTTGCGTAAAATGCAATGCTGAAGTTATGTCTGTTATTCACAAGTTGGAGCAAACAATATATATTTTTAATATTTAATTAAAATTTATATAACACTCTATTTTATACATTTCAAAAGCGTGGATTGCCTCATGCACATATTTTGCCATTTCTACATAATAAACTCCAAATGTTGGTGATATTGATGATTTTATTTCAGGTGAATTACTTAATATATTACATGATCCGGATTATTATGTGGATGTTACAAAGTTTACGATGCACGGCCCATGTGGTTCAGTTAGAAAATCATCTCCTTACATGCAAAATGGAAAATGTTCAAAGCACTCTCCCAAAAAGTTTATTTCTTCTACCTCAATTGATGAAGAGGGATATTTTCACGACCCAAACCGTCGTGATTGACACCCACACTAACCCTCCAGTGGGAGAACCATTACTACAACTCAACTAAACAACTTAACCAAAACTAAGGCGTCACGCTCCGAGCCTACACCCCGGACGTGGCTAGCACTTGAGAACCATTGTTGGCCCCAAGCGAACCCTTTGCCTGACTTACTTACTCAGCGGAAGACTTAAACATAAGAAAATATAACTGATGCATAACTTAAGAAATAATAGTTTAGCCAAAATGGCAACTCAGTCATTAAACAACATTTGAATGTTAATGTAAAGACAATTGAACTATTAACTGTCTATGAAGCCTCTAAAACAAGGAAGGATGTCGGGACAAGACCCCCGATCATCCTAACAAAAAAATAATGAAAACAAAGTAAAAGGAGTCCTCAAGAATGTAAGAAGCCTCACCAACAGACTCCGAGTGCTTTAACTGGATCAACGAGGTGCTGCATGCTGATCTTGGTTACCTGCATCTGCATCATAATACGATGCAGGCCAACTGGCATCAGTACATTAAATGTACGAGTATGCGAGTTGGAATGCTAAACACAACATAAGCTTGAAATAAATCTGAAGAAATTACCTGGCTCAACTCAACTCGACATAACTGAACTACTTCAATGTAAAGTAGTTTAAAACAAGTGCAATATAAAGAAAAGTTGTTTAAAAACATGATGCCAACTCTCTGTGTATGCAAAGAAACATATAACTCTGAGATGTATGTAAAAATACAAATAATCTGATGTATATAAAAATATAAAATACTGCTGTGGGAGTTTTTCTAACCGACAACCATCACTTAAGAGCTACAATGATGATACAACACTTTACCTCATGCTGCCAAGGACCATCCTATACCCTGCCAGGGGTATAGAACCTAACTCACTAAATGGATCCACCGGTTTATGCTAAAAATCATTAAAGGATTCATCTAAAAAGTATGACTCTTTTATACCCATGATGACTACATGGTTTATGGGGGCTGTGAGTTGTCTGAACTCTCCCCCATATCAGTGCTCAATACTACTCCCAAAAATATAATATTAGCTCCTATGTTTAAAAACATACTTCTTTCTGTGATTTGAGATTAGTGCTCAAAAACTTAGCTCAAAGGCTATCTTGAAAATCAAAGTTTCCTCTCTTGCTTCATTCAGAAAGCGATTTCTCTTTTCTAGAAAACTAGCCCGAAGGCTCTTTGGAAATTGAGGTTTCCTTTCTTATTTAAATGTGAAAACATTTTAAAACCTTTAGGAGTACATAGTCCCCATATACTTTTGAAGAAATGAACTTCAAACTTTTACTCTTTACTCTTTACTCAACTTGATCTTTATGTCTTAAAACAATGTTAAAAGCATTTGCAAAAGACTTCTTGAAAAGACTCTAAGAATTTCCTAGACTTGGCTCTTAACTTTCCTTGAATTTGAATTTATGGATTCAAGGTTATGATTCATGTTTCTGGATGATTTCGAGATGTTTAGAAGTCATTTAGAGTAGTTAGAATCAATAGGAAGTGTTAGTACACTTTAGAAGGACTTAAACGGGCTAAACAAAGAAAAACTGATGAAAAACGATGATCCGGGTGCGTCCCTGGCGGCCGCACCAACCCCAAATTACTGGGGCTCCAAAATGGCATACTACTGGCTCACTACCCCAGTCTTCCTGGCGCTATGGGGTTGCATCGTGTCACCTGTTCCTTAGGCAAAAATCTAATGATCTTTTGGTCTCGTTTTCTAATCTTAAAATGATTTTAATTGATTCTTTTTCTCAAATTCACTTTACAATCAGATACCCAAGGTATATACACAAAATCTAACTCATACAACTCAAGGAATCAACAATTTAATATCAAGAAACTCCTTAATCTCAACTCATATTCAAGAACAAAATCAATTCAAGAACAACTATCAAGAACATCAAATTATCAATCTTTTTAGGATGAAAATACACTGAATTAAACATGCTTGGGGCATGGGTGAACTAACCTAACGCTATGTGATCTCACATACCTCATAAGGATTACCCTTTGACAAATTCCACAAGAGATTCCTTACGAAGACGTCGAAACTTGAATGTTCTTCTCCTTTCTCCTTTTTTCTCTTTTCTCCAAGCCCTAGCGTAGATTTCTAATTTTTTTCTAAACTGACCAAATTCAGTTTTGATCCTTAATTTATTCACTAAAACAAATTAAATAAATTGGGTAAGGAAAAGACCAAACTACCCTTTAAAAATCCAGATTGGACATTTCCTTATTTGGACAACCCAACTTCCAGTGGGCATAACTCACTCATACGAACTTGGAATCGCGCAAACTCGTCGGCGTTGGAAAGATTGTTCCAAGATCTTTCCTACAATATCTTAAGACACACCTAACTCATCCTGAGCTAGAATTTATGGTCATTTGAAGTTGACCAAAAACTCACTATTTACTAACTTAAGTGAATTTCCAGATTTTTCCTTCTTTCCAACATGTTGCACATGGATCATTAGCCTTGCTTTGTCCATATCCCCTATCAGCATAGCCGTCTTGCCTTCCTTTTTTGACTGACGAGACAATCCAGCAACAAATAAACTCATCATTCTCCTTATTTCAGTAACTATCTCCCGAGCATAGCGGGAAAGTTGTGTGAACTGCAGACTGTACTCATGAACACTCATAGACTCCGGCTTAAGGGTGAGAAACTCTCTTATCTTTGCCTCTCGAAACTCATGGGGAAAGAAACGCCCAATGAAAGCACTCTCAAACATAGCCTAACTCACTATTGGCACATCCTTTGCCCTATTATTTTTCCATTTGTTGAACCAGATTCTAGCGACAGCCTTCATTTGGTATGCAACTTGTTCCACCATCTTAGCATCTACAACATGTATAATCTCAAAAAAAATTTGAAGTTCTTCAAAAAAATTCTCTGGATCCTCTGTGACACTTGAACCTGTGAAGCTTGGTGAATTCATCCTTAAAAACTCATGGATCCTTGAAGCATCAGCCACTTCCTGTCGATTATATCTCTGTCCAACTTGATGGGTCGCAACTTGACTTAACATCTGGATAGCTTCATAGAATTTAGCATTGGTGACCTCTCCTTGGGGTTGCACTTCTGGTGCATTAGGTACCCCTTGTTCCTCGACATCTCTCCTAGCAGGACGACCTCAGACAGCTCTTCATTGAGGCATGATCTGAAAGACACGCACATGAATGAGCTGGAGAGAGACTTTTATAGAGATACATTCTATCGCACAAAATGAGTATAAAAGAAGTGAAGGAATTCCTAAATGTTGCAGCCTCCTAATTATAGATGTGGCGCGCTTCATACTGATAAATAGGACTCTACAGACATGACTTAATAGACTCCCTAGGAATCTTGAACTTTGTGTTCTGATACCAAGTTTATCACGCCCCGAGCCTACACCCCGAATGTGGCTGGCACACGAGAACCATTACTGGCCCAAGAGAACCCTTGGCCTGGCTTACTTACTCAGCGAAAGACTTAAACATAAGAAAATATAACTCATGCATAATTTAAGAAATAATAATTTAGCCAAAATGGCAACTCAGTCTTTAAACAAAATCTAAATGATAATGTAAACACAACTGAACTACTAACTGTATATGAAGCCTCTAAAACAAGGAGGGATGTCAGGACAAGACCCCCGATCATCCTAACAATAAAATACTAAAAAAAAAGTAAAAGGAGTCCTCTAGAATGTAAAGAGGCTCACCAACAGACTCCGAGTGCTCAACTGGATCAACGAGGTGCTGCGTGTTGATCTTTGTTACCTGCGTTTGCATCATAATATGATGCAGGCCTACTAGCATCAGTACGTTGAATGTACGAGTATGCGAGTCAGAATACTAAACACAATATAGGCTTGAAAGAAATCTAAAGAACTTACCTGGCTCAACTCAACTCGACATAACAAAACTCATTTCAATATAAAGCAGTTTAAAAAAAGTGCAATACAAAGAAAAGTTGTTTAAAACTATGATGCCAACTCTATATGTATGCAAAGATACATGTAACTCTGAGATATATGTAAAAATACAAATAATCTAATGTATATAAAAATACAAAATACTGTTGTGGGAGTTTCTCTACTGACAACCATCACTTAAGAGCTATAGTGATGATACATCACTTTACCTCATACTGCCAAGGACCATCCTATACCTTACCGTGGGTATAGAACCTAACTCACTAAGTGAATCCACTAGTCTATGGTAAAAAGCATTAAAGGATTCCTCTAAAAAGTATGACCCTTTTCTACCAATGATGGTTGCACTGTTTATGGGAGCTGTGAGTTGTCTGAACTCACCCCCATATCGGTGCTCAATACTACTCCCAAAAATATACTATTAGCTCTTATGTTTAAAAACATACTTCTTTTTGTGAGTTGATATTAGTGCTCAAAAAATTAGCTCAAAGGCTATCTTGGAAATCAAAGTTTCCTCTCTTGCTTCATTTAGAAAGCGATTTCTCTTTTCTGAAAACTAGCTCGAAGGCTCTTTGGAAATCGAGGTTTCCTTTCTTGTTTAAATGTGAAAATATTTTAAACCCTTTGGGAATACATAGTCCCAATATACTTCTGAAGAAATGAACTTCAAACTTTTACTCTTTACTCTTTACTCAACTTGATCTTTATGTCTTAAAACAATGTTAAAATCATTCGCAAAAGACTACTTGAAAAGACTCTGAGAACATCCTAGACTTGGCTCTTAACTTTTCTTGAATTTGAATTTATGGATTCAAGGTTATGATTCATGTTTCTGGATGATTTCGAGATGTTTAGAAGTCATTTAGAGTAGTTAGAATCAATAGGAAGTGTTAGTACACTTTAGAAGGACTTAAACGGGCTAAACAAAGAAAAACTGATGAAAAACGATGATCCGGGCGCGTCCTTGGCGCGCCGCACCTGCCCAAAATTACTGGGCTCCAAAATGGCGTACTGCTAGCGTGCTGCCCCAGCCTTCCTGGCGCTATTGGGGGTGCATAATGCTACTTGTTCCTTAGGCAAAAATCTAATGAATTTTTGGTCTCGTTTTCTGATCTTAAATGATTTTAATCGATTCTTTTTCTCAAATTCACTTTAGAATCAGATACCCAAGGTATATACACAAAATAAAACTCATACAACTCAAGGAATCAACACTTTAATATCAAGAAACTCCTTAATCTCAACTCATATTCAAGAATGAAATCAATTCAAGAACAACTATCAAGAACATCAAATTCTCAATCATTTTAGGACGAAAATACGCTGAATTAAACATCCTTGGTGCGTGGGTGAACTAACCCAATGCTATGTGATCTCACATACCTCGTAGGGATCACCCCTTGACGAATTCCACAAGCGATTCCTTACGAAGACGTCGAAACTTGAACTTTCTTCTCCTTTCTCCTCTTTTCTCTTTTCTCCAATCCCTAGCATAGATTTCCAATTTTTTTCTAAACTAACCAAATTTAGTTTTGATTAATTAATTCATTAAAAAGAATTAAATAAATTGGGTAAGGAAAATACTAAACTACCATTTAAAAATTCGTATTGAACATTTTCCTTATTTGACCAACCCAACTTTTAATGGGCATAACTCACTCATACGAACTCGAAATTGCACAAACTCGGCGGCGTTGGAAAGATTGTTCCAAGATCTTTCATACGGTATCTGGAGACACACCTAACACATCCTGAGCTAGAAGTAATGGTCGTTTGAAGCTGACCTAAAACTCATTATTTCCTAACTTAAGTAAATTTTCAGATTTTTCCTTATTTCCAAAAAATGATTATTTCCAATTATTGGCTTCTTCCTATTTATTTAAAATTGCGAGATGTTACATAAGGAATTTTAAGATATAGAAACAGGTTTAAATGATTATAAAAATGAAGTTCCCATAAACTCCAAAGGTTTGAACAATTAACTAACCAAACTAATGCGGAAGAACAACCCCTAGAACCTGGAAGTCAATGTACCAAAACTCTATTAACGACAAGTCTAAGAACAGGGGGTACAACCCTAAAACTAAACAACACCTTAAGCAAATAGTTTGAGTCCGAAAAGGGTGGACATAAACAAGAAAGATCCATGGAAGCCTGAATGAACTGGCTCACCCTTGAATCCGATCACGCTCAATAGTCACCTAGCTGAGGTCTATCAATAGCAACCTGAAAATGCCCTATACTCAACAAAGAAAGAACAAGTACAGTATGAGTGCACAATCACAGTGTACTGGTAGGATCACGTGGGTATCCTAATAAGTGTAAAATACATTCATCAATACAACAATATAATCACATGCACATATCAAACATATATAATATTATCAACATATACAAACAATGAATAACTTCACGATTCTCACATATAACAGTTATATCAATTTAGAGCAACATACCGTCTTACAATATCAATCGTCATTAGATATGAACACACTCGTCACCAGTAGATACACAACACAATTCAATGGTCCTCTCACGGAACCCAATTCAATGGTCCTCTCATGGAATCCAAACCCAAATTGTTAGCATACCAGTTCGTGGTACCCGATCCAAGTTAGTGTGCTAGAATATGGCAGTTGATCCCATATTTATGCCGAAACGTGGAAATCGATCCCAATTTATGCCGGAACGTGGGAACCAATCTCAATTACTGTGTCAGATCGTGACACCCGCCCATTCAACAAACCACAATCATAATCACAATGTATATTCTCACAATCATACAACAAGAGGTGATTCATGGCATACAATTATTCAACTATCCTCATTTACAACAAGTGCGATCAATAATACAACATTCACATACATACATGTATCATAATAAAGCATGAACAGACATAAATCACACAATCATAGAATCACAACCATCACCTACCTCGAATACAAGATTGAATCCCCTAAGGCACTTGAATCTTCCCTTTTCGGATTCTTCCCGCTTGTTCGTGGTCTAAAAACATATAATTAACACAAGGATCAATAATCAAAGGTCTAATTATCTGAATTATACCAAACCCAATAACCCTAGACCAAACACAAGATCCTAATACCTAATTTAGGGTTGTTTCCACCATAGAATCTATATCAAATCCCTCCCTTATCAATATTTATCCATTCTATGACATTCTACGAATCAAAAAATGGATTCGGGGATTAAAAAGCTTACCTTTAGCCTCAAGAATGGTGGAAAATGAGTAGGAGTTGCCTGGGGTTCATTCTTTAGATCTAAAAGTCAAAAAGTGCATAATAAGGTCGTTTAGGGGTTTATTAACGACCTTAAGTCGTGTCGAGCCTGCCAGAGCGGTCCTCACCCTGCTGCAGCGACCCCGCTTGAGCGACCAAAAGCCCTGCCAAGGCGGCTTGTACAAACTAGTGAGCTCTTTAAAGAATTCAAAAATCCCCATTTCACAACACACCATCATCCCATGACACTCAGAAAATACCCGTTCACGCTAAGATCAGTTTCAGGAGTTCTACTCACCCAAATTCAATTTCGTAAAGTCATATAAGATCCTTAACATCTTAACTATCCACTCATGTAATCAAATTCATTAATAGATCACCTGATTGCTACCATATTTCCCTATACCTCAAATACTCCGATTTCATTCAAATTTGGACCAAGTTGGAAAATTTCAAGTTACTACGAAAAAGTTTTCAAACCCAAAAGTTTTGCCCATTGGCCTTTCCCTAACGATGGAAATCAGGTCGTTACAAATATCCTTTATATAGAAGAAAAGATGCTGGTAGATCTATAAAGAGATTAGTTATTGATTTGGATAATTGATATGTTGTACCATATAATACATTTTTGTTGTTGAAATATGGGGCGCATATTGTTGAATGGTGCAGTTAATCAAGGTCAATTAAAATACTTATTTAAGTATGTTAATATAGGTCATGACCATGTTACATCTGCCTTTTTTTATAGTGAGAATTCTTTAGATTCAAGAGGTGTTGATGAAATAAATATGCATTGTGATTGTCGGTATATATCACTAGGTGAAACAGCTTGGAGAATCTTTAAATTTCAAATCCACCATAGAGAACCTCCTGTAGAAAGATTATCTTTTTATTTACCAGGCATTCAAAATATCATATTTTCAGATGATGAATCAATTGATGTTGTTATCAATAAACCAACAATAAAGGAATCCAAGTTTTTAAGTTGGTTTGAAGCAAATAAGGAATTTCCTGAAGCAGGAGATTTGACCTATGCTGAATTTCCTTTAAAGTTTTACTGGAAGCAACAATCTAAGAGATGGAATAACATAAAAACTTCTGCACTTCAATTGAAAGAATTTTCTTTTTTCCACCAGGATCTGGTGAGCAATATTATCTTAGATTATTATTGAATATTGTTAGAGGTCCCACTTAATATGACGATATCAGAAGAATAAATGATATTGATCATGAGACTTTTAGATATGCATGTTATGCTTTAGGATTATTAGATGATGACCAAGAATTTGTTGATGCTATAGTAGATGCAAGTCATTGGGGAATGCCATCATATCTAAGACAATTATTAGCTGTGCTACTTATATCAAATTTAATGTCACGTCCGTAGGTTATTTGGAAATCAACATGGAATTTACTAACTGAAGATATTCTTCATAAAGAAAGAAGAGTATTAGATAACCCTTGTACTCAATAATGTTTCAAATTTAAATTAATCTTATTTTTATCATGAATTTTATATTAGTTTTGTTTGATTAATTAGTTTATTATATTTATGTTTAAATATGAATTTTTATATATATTTTTTTTTCCAGAAGCTTATCTATCAGATGCAGATTTGAAGAATTGTTGCTTGCAAAAGATAGAAAGTTTTTAAAAAAATTGTGGAGGAAGTTTTTCAGACTTTCCTACAATGCCAATACATGTTTACACTAAAATGATGTTGAGATCACCAATGGATTAATTTGTGATGAAATGCATTACAATAAATGTGCTTCAGCTGATGAACATCAACAACTGGTATTAAATTTAACTGATGAGCAGAAATCAATGTATAAAAAGATTATGGCAGTAATTAGTGAAAATATTGGTGTATTTTTCTTTTTATACGGATTTGGAGGAACATGAAAAACTTATATTTGGAAGACTCTATCATCTGTCATAAGGCCTAAAGGAGATATTGTTTTAACAGTTTCATCTAGCGGGATTGCATCTCTTTTATTACCAGAAGACATTTGCTTATTCTTGGGATAAACTATCGTATCTATGTCTTCTTTTGACTCTATGTTTGATGATTTTATGATAATGAGGGCTTTAGGTAGTGTCAGACTAGTTTACTAGGCTAAGACAAAGTAAAATGATATAGTTTAAGTACCAAATGAAGTTGTTTAATTACTAAATGCATAGGAGAAAAGACCAATATGACCCTCACTTAAAGCTGACGAAGTGACCTTAGTAAGGGGCTTGACGGGTCTTCTAAGGAATGATGGCCCACCTAGTGGGTCGTCGTGTTTCTGTGCCCGACAAGACTTCACCAAAACGAGCATAACTTTTTCCTCAGGTCTCAGCATTAGGCAAACTTGGTGGTGTTGAAAAGAGGACTCAAAGTCATTTAATTTGATAGGTCATGGGCCACCTGCTTTATGTTGTGCTGAAAGATATGATTGTATGAAGTTGAATCAAAACTCAAAGTCTCTTTCATGGGCCGTCTAAGTGTCCGTGGTCATTCATCTTGGCTGGGTGAAATTTCACAAGTAGGGTGACGAGTCGTGGTCCTCTTCATGGCCTGTAGACCCCTCCTTGATTTTTCCCTTCTCTCCTTTTAATTCCTAGATTAGATTTTTAATGTGTCACAATATCTCTCCCTTGGGATCATTCTTCCTCAAATAAAGACTAAACAAGCTGACTTTGAAGGTAAGAAGCTCCAATCCCTACCAAACTGATATCTAACTGAGTTGAGTTCCATGAACATGCAAATATGCTAAAATGTAAGTATATCTGAGGAAAAAAAGATACTGAGACTGAATTACACAAGATTAAACTAAGAGACCTGAGAGGAACTATTAACTCAAGCTAAAACTGAATCGAAAGGAAAAAGATAAGGATACTTGGTCATCATTGCTGCTTCTGCTTCCCAAGTAGCTTATTCTACAAACTGATTCCTCTATAAAACCTTTACTAAAGCAATTTCCTTATTTCCCAACCTACGAAACATATGATCAAGAATCTCAAATGGAACCGCCTCATAGGTGAGGATATCCTTCAAAGCCATATTCTCTGAAGTACTAGCGATGTCGGATCACCCACACACTTCTTCAACAAGTAAATGTGAAAGACTGGATGAATCGTTTCTAGTTATACTTGCAATTCAAATTCATAAGCCACATTACCAACCCTATTTAGGATTCTGTAAGGACCTATATACGTGGGACTAAGCTTCCATTTCTTGCCAAATCTCATCACCCCTTTCATGGGTGATACTTTCAAGAAAACCCAATCATTGATTTCAAACTCTAAGTCCCTTCTCCTTACATATGCATAGGACTTCTGATGACTTTGAGCTGCCTTTAGTCTATCGGTAATGAGCATAATTTTCTCCATAGCTTAATGAGTTGAATCTGGCCCAATCAAGGTTGCTTCACCTACTCCGAACCAACCAACCGGAGACCTGCATCTACACCCATACAATGCCTCATAAGGGGCCATCTAAATACTTGAATGGGAGCTTTAATTATATGTGAACTCTATGAGTGGTAGGTGATCATCCCAATTACCTTTGAAATTGATCATGCAAGCAATCAACATGTCCTCTAAGGTATGAATGATATGCTCTTCCTGAACATCCTTCTATGGATAATATGCAGTACTGAGATTTACTTGAGTACCTAGACCTTTCTAAAACAACTTCCAAAAATGATATGTAAACTGAGGACCTCTATCTAAAATGATAGACAAGGGAACCCTATGCAACCTCAATATCTCGCTAATGTAGAGTCTGGCATACTCCTTCGCTGAATCTTTTGTCTTTACTGCCAATGAGTGAGCTTACTTAGTGACTTTTTCCACCATCACCCAAATGGAATCATGTTGTCTGCGAGTACGAGGTAAACCCGTAATGAAATCCATGTTTATCACTTACCACTTCCTCATAGGAATGTTAATCTCCTAAGTCACACCTCCTGGATTATGATGTTCTACTTTAACCTATTGACATTTAGGACACTTAGCCACAAAGTCTGCTATGTCTTTCTTCATGTCTTTCCACCAAAAGATTTCCCGTAGATCATTGTACATCTTAGTGGAACTTAGATGAATATAATATCTTGAATTATGGGATTCTGTAAATATTTGTTGCCTCAACTCACCCACATTTGGAATACATAAGTGGCCCTAGTAAGGAATCACACCATCTCCCCCTTGGTGGAACACCTTAACTCTTTGCTAATAAACTACACCTTTTAAGTAGAGCAGTCCATGATCACTATCTTATTTCTCTTTAACCTCTGCTACTAACGAATTCAAGCCATCTTCTCTGATGAAGATTCAACTATTTCTGGGTTAACACATATTAGAGGCTCTTATAATATGTGAACACATCAACATGAACACCATACAAATAGTGTCTACACATCTTTAGGACAACATGATGGTTGCAAGCTCGAGGTCATGAGTTGGGTAGTTCTTCTTATGGACCTTAAGATATCTAAAAGGATAAGCTATGACCTTACCCTGCTGCATTAACAAACAACCTAGATAAAACCTAGATGCATCACAATAATCCGCATAACTGTTTGAACCATCTTCTAGAGTCAAGACAATAGTTGGGGTATGAAAGGGAGATTTGGGGCTATGACCCTCTTAAACCGCTTCAACACTGATATCAAAGCCTCTAATTTCCATTCACTCAAGTCAGCAACAATAATAATAGGCAAGGTGCTATTTTGTCCCAAGAATACATACCTTAAGTGAGATGCAAGAACCTTAAGTTCTAATTTTGGAGGCTCATCAACTGATGGTTTTGCAGGTGGGGTGTCTCGATTGTTCATGTCTAATTCTAACCATTTTGGTTTGAAACAAAACTACCTATCAAGTGCAGTAACTAGCTCATCATAGTCATCAATACCATCACTCTAAAAATTCATCATTACCACTGCTAGTGCATCAACACCTAACCTCTCCTTAATAGACACTTCAGATTTTTGCTCCACACTATGATTTACCACCGATACTGATTTAAGATCACTTTCATGCTTCATAGATCTTCAGATGTTAAAAGTTACCTCCTGATTATTTAATCAGAACTTTATCTGCCCTCTTTCCATGTCGAACAAGGCACACCCAGTAGCAAGAAATAGTCTCCCTAAGATGATGGGATCCTCAAAATCAACCTCTCAATCAAGTATCACAATGTCTGTCAGAAAGATGGAATGACTCTACTTTCACAAAGACATCTTGGAGCACTCCAATGGGCCTCTTCATAGTTCTATTGGCCATAAGTAAATTCATCGCAATAGGCTTTGGAGATCCTAAACCCAACTTCTTATATATGGACAATGGCATCAAATTAATGCTGGAACCAAAATCACTCAAAGCTTTTGAAAAGTGTAGAATCCCAATGGTACAAGGAATAGTGAAAGCTCCAGGATCCTCTTTCTTTTTCACAAGTGACCTAGTAGCAATAACACAACAATGTTGCAACCTCTCATCATTCTCAAAACTGACAGCCCTCTTTTTGGTCACTAAGTCTTTCATGAATTTCACATACCCAGGGATCTGCTCCAAAGCATCTATCAATGGGACATTTATGGACAGTTGCTTCAACATAGCTATAAACCTATGATATTTTTCCTCTTCAGTCTTTTCACCAATCTCTGTGGAAATTGAGGTGGAGGTCTAGACATGGGAACAACTTTTTGGGTCTCCTCAGCTTCTTTCTCTGTATCATCCTTCGGAGTTTCGGTAACCTCATTATAATCCCTATCTTCTTCTATTACTCTTTCAACCTAAGACAACATAGGGGGGTCAATAGTTTGTTTTCCTTCGTGAGTGGTGACTTCCATACAATGCCTATCATTTTTTGGATTCTAGATGGTGTTGCTAGGAAGTGTGCCAGGCTGCTTGGGTTAGCAGTGGAGAAAAACTGACTAACTACTGCTCAAGTTCTTTATCGACACGGCATGGGCATCAACTTTTTGACCGATTCCATATTAATCATTCCTCATCTCTTTCACATTCTTATATGTCGCCTCAAACCTCTTCATCATTTTCTGCATCATATCCTCAATGCGAGTCATGCTAGTACCAGCCTCTCTAATACCAGGTGGAACATATAGCCCAGTCTTATTATTTCTGTTGCCATAATTGTTCCGGTTGTAATTGTTATCACAATTGTTGTTCCCATCCTAGACAGAGTTTCCCTCATTGTTGAAGTTTCCATAGTCCCAACCTTGGTTTCCTTGACCTTGGCACCAATCATCTGAGTTGAACCTTGGGCATTGGTTTGAAAACCCTCCGTCTGATCATTCACCAAATTTGCATCCTCCTCATAGTAATATTCCTCAACTAGCGGTGGTGGAGTCCAAGTTAGATAGTTTGCCGCATTCACTTTTTCTACACTTCCACTCACATGCTTTAATACCAAGCCAATTTCTGTCCTTATTTGAGCCATCTCTTCACGAATGTCATCATTTGATTGACTTGGTGTAGTTTGGACAAAAAAAGAGCTCCTAATAGTATTTTCTTCTCTATTGCTCCATGCCTTATTTTTATGGGAAATCCTCTCAAGTTTTTTAGCGAACTCCTCAAAAGTGCACTCACCATATGATCCTCTAGCAATAGTATCTAACACAACCTTTCCATTGTCATCCTGTCCTCGGTAGAAGTACTCCTTCAGTGACTCATCATCTATGTGGTGATTCGGAACACTCCTCTTGAATCCAGTGAACCTATCCCATGAACTGCTTATCGAGTCTCAACATAGTGCCGTGAAATCATTCAATTTATCCTTGTAATTAAAATTCTTTGACAATGAAAGAAACGTCACCATGAACACCTTATGCAATTGGTCCCATGTATAGATCGAATTGTATGGCAGCTCAAAAAACCACACAGCAGCATCACAAGTCAATGATAGAGGGAATGCTCTTAAATCTATGATGTTCATATTTGTAACACCTCAAAAACTAGTAGGTCAAACTAGGGCTAATCGAGAGGGTTAAAGTCAATGAGGTGGGCAAGGGCCAAGGGAGAGGACCAAGGCAGTCCACTCTCCCCTAGACACTACCCTAGTGACCATGACCACCACCACGGCTTATGGTGGGGATCATAACTCGTGGTGTTGTTCGTGGTTGCTTAGGCACTGAGCTCCCTAAAAGTTGCCCAAAATAGGCCCTCCTTCGCGAGCCACTTCACAGCTTGTGGGAAGGCTCGTGGAGGAGAGTTGGTGGTGTGAGCTTTGTGAGGAAGTGGTAAGCCACTGCCTCAAGGCCCACGAGAGGGACCACAGCTCGTGGCTTTCTCCACAGTTCATGGAGCTGCTCATGAGATTGCCTAGGGATTGAGGACTAAAGGCACATAGTGCCTAGCCACTGCCTCAAGTCCATGAGTGGGACCACCGCTTGTGGTCATGACCACGGCTTATGGGGCCCCTCGTGGCACCTGGGCAACTCACATAAAGTGAGGGGTGTGTTGGGTATTTCCTTTTTATGTTCTATCAAAGTGAAGTCATTTTGCCTTACTTTTATACACCTATATAAGTCTTTTTAAGTCAAAATACACCCATTCACTTCATTATTTCCCAAAACCCAAATCGAAATCCCAAAAGTTCATCTTTTACAAATATTCTCTCTTTAGAAAACTCAAAGAGGAAGAAGAAGAAGAAAGAAGTGGGAGCTAGGGTTCAAGAAACTAGGTTTTCTACTCAATTCTATTGGATTTCTTTGCTAAGGTATGGTAGCTCTTCATCCATGGATAGAATTCCTCCGTGGAGTCCTTCCAAATTCAATTTCAAAACTAGTGATTTTCCCAAATGTTAGGGTTTGACTTCAATCTCATAGGTTCTTTTCAAAAACGTTTCTAATGACTGATTCATGATATATTATGTATAAATTGATGATTTCCTATGGTATTTATGTTGAATTCTCCCAAGAACCCAAGAAACCCCATATTACTCAATTATGATCTTGTGATGTGGGTTTGTTGATTGTAGAAGAATGCTATGAGGTTGTGCTTGTAGTAATTGAATTAGTTGAATTATGTTTATTATCTATGTGTAATGTAGTAATTAAATATGTGTTGATGAAATATGTTCTATGGTCCTTCAAGGGAAATGTATGAGAATTATGTCTGATTATGAGACTTGTATACATGCTTTAAGAGCACTTTGAGAGTAAAGTGATTTTGATTATAATATTGTTGTGTTGATCGAAAGGCTATTCTCAATTATACACCTATGAATGATAATGACATGTTGTGTATGTTTTTCTCACAATATGATGATTCTTAGGTTGAAAGGCGATTCTCACCTATTGAATCTATGAGTTATCCTATGAATGATGTTGGATTGAGCGTTGATACATTCTTCCATAAAAAAAATGAACTTAAGTAATGATATGATAAGTACTCCGTGGGGATTAATGCATAGGACCGAGTGGATATTGATATGATATGGAAGCCTCACGAGAATTGAGGTGGGGTTTCTAGAAGCAATCTCTTGAGATGGATGCCCTCACTAGAGTTGAGGCGGGGTATCTAGTAGAAATCTCCTTGTCCCATAACTATGTGCCCTCATATGTCTTTATCTAGTGTATCCACCTAATCTAAGTTAATGGTTCTACCTTAGGCAAGCAGAACACCCTTTTTGGTGTGGGTATCACCGGATTCCCTGTTTAGCTCACATGGTCTATGCCGGTTAAGGCTTACCCCACTATGAATGACTATGAACTATGGCTTCTCCAGAAGCTCTACTTAGTATGGGTGGGATTATGGGATATCATTCATTCATTGCACAAGTAGGCTTTGATAGTAGTTAAGGTATGTTCCTCTTATGTTATTTTAAGGTCTATGTAATGATGTGTGGTTAACTTGGATTGTTGCTATGAGTTGCTTTCCTTGATTTGAGTGACTAAAGATGAATGTTTCCTTGTCTATGAGATGTAAGCTAAGGATGGGATCAAAAGATGATAAAAAGGTATGATGGCCTAAAAGTTGTACTTAGCATGTGTGGGATTATGTGATCTCATCTATGCATTGCACAAGTATGACCTGAAGGTTACTTATGAAGTTTCTCTTATGTTATGAGGCTTTAAGGATGGGCTATGTTTATGAATATGTGGTTTCTCCTATGCTATTGGATTATGCCTTATGTTGACTTATGCTCGTATTATGTCTATGTTGGAGTTTATGCTTATGACATGTGCTTTTCTTCATGGTTTTCAAAATGATGCGTTAACTTAGTAAATTACATGCATTCAACTAAAATGTCCCTTTTAGCATGATTTCAAGGATTTTATGCATGGCTATCATACTTAGTGCATTTTTGTACTAACCCATATTTTCCTACATTTTCCACAAGTGTAGGCCTGGTTCGTGAGGCGATCTTCATCTGGTTCAAGCTTGGATTTGAGTATTATCCTTGCTTGTGGTGAGTCCTCGTGATTGGAGGATGGAAGCTTCATTTTGAGTTTCATTTCTAGTATTTCATTTTCGGACTATCTTGTATGGGTTGTGTCCCTATTTGATTCAAGTATTGTAATAGATAGCTAAAATGAGACAAATCTAGACTTCTGCTTGCTTTTATAAAAGACTTCGATTGTATGGAAAAAGTTTTAAATTTCCACATCATTTCTATTGCTTTATGTTTTGATATGCTAAGTGGCTTATGTTAGGCCTTTCGGGGTCTGGTACGCCATGTTACATCTAGGGTGTACCTGTGGGTCATGACAATATCTAATACCTGTCGTCCCACACAACTCTTACAGACACTACACAATTTAGCCATGTGAGCGTATGGATCTTCTGAAGCTAACCCAGAAAACAACCCTCTTGCTGTAAGTATTTGTATAAGACTATTGGCCACCACAAATGTATGTCCTAGAGGTAGAAGAGGGAGAATAATAGGCCCATATGATCCAACCGCATTGTAGTCAACCCTGTAGTTATCACGAGCCTTCGGTACTGGTAGATTCTGCACCCTTTCTGCATTTCTGATTAGCTGACCACCTTGAACCTAAGCGGGCACATTAACAACTCTAGGCCGTTGAAACTCAGCTCCATTTCCTTGACCCACTCCGATAGAATTATTGTGTACCCCTTGATTAGCCATTTTCCTCAAAGTTCTTCTCAATTCAGGATCGTAGGGGGTCAAGGGTTCACCTTGACTCCATGTACTTGGCATACACAAGAGGTAAAACCTATAAAAAACAAAAACGTAAAATCAGGAAATACTTGACTAAAGTTCACTAATGTACTTAATCTTAATCTAAAAGTCGTATTCACCAGCAGCGGTGCCAAAATTTGATACACTCAAATTACACCTCCCTAAAGATGTATAAGTGATCGTTATCAAGTAAAGAACCCAACTTGTAGGTTGGGGTCGATCCCATGAGGAATATGGTTTAGACTTAAACTTAACTCACAATTATCTCTCTTTAGTCAAACGATTTCCAAGAAAAGTAAACAAAAGGGGGATTGTGTAACTAAAGTAACAGTTTTGTGATTTCAATTAATAAATAACAAGTAAGCAAGATTCACAGTTGCGATATCATTATAAGATGGAAACTAGGGCATATGTGTTCCCCAAAAGATCGTAACACAGTATTCCTAATAATAGTAATTATATCCCAGTATTTGACATGTGAAGACTATAAGGAATGTATTCCTAAGCGATTGGTAATCTAAGTAGGAGCTTTCACTTGCGACTTGGAAAATATATGGGTGTGTGCTTTACTAACCCTTACCTTCACCCCATATTAGTCCTCGTGTCAATTGAGTTGGGTATTCACCCTTACGTCAACTGATTAAAGTCAGACTATTAGATAGTAGCAAATCCTTAACTAAATCTCTATTGTTTAATCTTTTTCTCATCCATTACCTCCTTGGTAAGGCAAGTAGGAACGAGTCGAGTTCTAACGTTGCGTACCGCTAGAAAGACTTTTAACCGAAAAGATTAACAATACATGCATAAACACTATTAAAGAATTACTTAGTTATTAGTTATACATTGTTAATTGCTCATAGTTCCCACAAACCTAGTTATGGATTTAGCTACTCATGCTTGAGAGTTCACAATTCATATTAGGGCTTAAAGAAATCATGAACTTACAATTAGAATAGATGAAAACCAAAATCTTGAATTGAAAATCAAAGTGCAAATTTCATAAAACCCTCTTCTAGAATTAAATGGCTAAAAGTTTACAAAATAGTCAAAAAAGACCAAAACAAAAGTATACAATATTGTCTAACCCCCAAAAATGGAAATAACAACTAGTATTTTTAGTACTCAAGTCCTAAAACAACTAAGAAATGAAAATAAAGAAAACTGGGTCAGATGAGATTTTCTACAGATGGCACGACCTACGAATCGTGGGCCGACCTACAGTCCGTGGATCACCTCCATAGTGCAGGTACTGGAACTCAAACTTTCTACTTAAATCGATGGATATACATGACGGTCTGTGGTTCAACCTACAGTTTGTCATAATCTTCCTTGGTTCCACACTTGTTCAGAATTCCGTGTACTTCACCTATGTTGTATCTCCTACGAGCCGTCGTTGGACCTACGGTCTATCGTTGGCTTCGTCAGGTGTTGCTGCTACCATTTCAATCCATTTTTCTGTCAACCGCTTTCGAACCAATTTCTTTGAGAAGATTACATAAAATATTATATCTAATAACAAAATTGCCCAGGAAACACCCAAACTATAAGTGAAATGCATCAAAAATATCATAAACTCACGGTATATCACTAGTCATATCAGAATAGTTCTCCAAACTCTCAAGGATAAAGAGTTATATGCTAAATTTTCTAAGTGTGAGTCTTGGCTTGAGTCTGTGACGTTCTTAGGCCACATTGTTTCTAGTGAAGGGATTTAAGTTGACACTCAGAAGATTGAATCAGTGTAGAACTGGCCAAGACACACATCTCCGACTGATATTAAAAGTTTCTTGTGATTGGCTGGTTACTGTAGAAGGTTTGTCAGGGGTTTTTCATCTATTTCATCCCCATTGACAAAGTTGACTCAAAAGAAAGTAAAGTTTCAATAGTCTGAAGCCTGTGAGAAAAGCTTTCAGGAATTGAAAACCCGATTAACTACTGCCCCAATGTTGCCCTACCAAAGGGTACACAAGGCTTTGTTGTGTATTGTGATGCATCCAAAGTTGGAATCATATTCGTATTGATGCAGAATGGTAAAGTTATAGCTTATTCCTCCAGACAGCTTAAGATTTATACGAAGAGTTACCGGGCTCATGATCTCGAGTTTGCAGCGGTAGTATTTGCCTTGAAAATATGGCATCACTAGCTCTATGGTGTCCATGTAGATGTGTTTACAGATCATAAGAGTGTTCTGTATGTTTTCAGACAAAAAGAGCTTAATCTCAAATAGAGAAGGTGGTTAGAGTTACTCAAGGATTACAACATGACTATCCTCTATAAACTAGGTAAGGCTAATATTGTAGCTGATGCGTTGAGAAGGTTATCTATGGGAAGTATTGCCCATGTTGAGGAAGGCAAGAAAGTATTGGCCAATGATGTGCATAGACTTGCACGATTGGGAGTCTGGTTGTTAGATTCCATTGAGGGTGGAGTTGTGGTGATGAATGGGAATGAATTATCACTAGTGTTTGAGGTGAAGGAGAAGCAAGACCAAGACCCCATTTTGCTTGAATAAAGGCGAATGTTCATAAGTAAAGGTGATGGCTTCCGAACAAGGGGAGATGGTGTACTGAGGTATCAAGGTAGGTTGTGTGTGCCAAAGGTAGATGAGCTCCAAGAGAGGATTATGGAGGAAGCTCATAGCTCCAAATATTCAATCCATCCCGATTCCACAGAAATATAATGTGACTTGATGGAAGTCTATTGGTGGAATAGTATGAGGAGGTGTATTGCAGATTTCGTTGCTAAGTACCCAAATTGCAAACAAGTCAAGGTAGAGCACCAAAGGCCTGGGGGTATGGCTCACAATTTAGATCTTCCAGAATGTAAGTGGGAGATGATTAATGATAATGCTCAACTACACTTCATCCAACTCTTAGAGTAGGTAATCGCTAACAAGTATAAACCCAACTAAGAGTTGGGGTCGTCCGACAGGGAGTGATATGATAAAGAGTTCGATTAACAAGTAAAATAGTGTTCTAATCCTTTGTAGATCTAGATATTTCTCAACAATAAATTAAATCACAAGGTTTTGACAATTAATGTCAAATGGGGGGATTCAGATAACAAATTTACGACTACCAGCACCGGAAGTAAGCAAATAGAGAAGGTTCCTTGGGAGTGTGGTAAAGTTGAATGTTAATTTCGCATAGTGGGTGATTACTAATTACTTAAAGCTGTTGAATCTCAGTGGGTGGGCTAGATTTTGGGTGCAATAGCCATTTCACATTCAACTATTGTGAATCAAGTGAGTTATTTCGAACCTCAATAAAGCACAACATAGATTAACAACCCATTACCTAAATCAATCTACTTTTTCAAGCTAGATTTATCATATTGCATTGAAACCCACTTTCGGATTACATTCATAACAACACAATCAATATAATCATCAACTAATAATTAAAATCTAACACTTCTTTCTCAAGCAAGTATAGAGTACTAAACTAGAATTGAATTTTCAACTATAATTCCTCAATAAAAATACAAACTATAAATTGAACCCACTTCAAATCAATAATTAAATGAGTAACTAACAACACCCATTAGCTAATTAATGCATTCAACTACATAATCACACCCCCAAAATGGGGTTATAGCGAAACATAATAAAGAACAAGAAATTGGTACCAACAAAGTTCTCCATCGGATTGAGCAATGATCCACAAGTCTCTGAATGCTCAAATTAAAGCTAATAATCTCACAATCTCTAAATCCATGCTAAAAAAAATGTAAAAACAATGTTCTAGAATCTAAGAACTCAAAAATCAAGAAGTAAACAATATGGGAACTCCTTTTCTTCTTTTCAAAATTGTATTTATACGTTCCCATAATTTCAACACAGAGTCCACTAGGCAAAGTAATTTGGGCTTCACCGACCCAGTTGACGATTTGTTGAGTGCTTCTCTTTTTGCCATTTTGACGTGCCTTTTTCAGCAAAACTGTTCTGTAATTTTAGGCGAATGAAATTGGCCTCGCCAATCTGTTCGGTGGTTCACCAAACCACGTGTTTTCTCGCAAAGTTGGTCCATGGGCTGGCATGCTCGAACTTTGGGCTAGCTGAACGTCGACTCGGCGACTCACGGATTGGCTTTGGCGAGTACAAGCTTTGCTTTCCTTCAACATTTTTAGGTTTTTCACTCCTATTTGCTTCGTAATGTCCTCGCCTTGCTCTTTTGCCTTCATTGCTGCATATTAATACTTTAACATCAGTTATGAGATTAAAATAGGCACTGAAGACACTAATTCCTTGAATATTAAGTTCTAAATGAGTCAAAATCGCCGGCTCATCAACCCCCCCAACTTAAACTTTTGCTTGTCCTAAAGTAAAATACAAGACCAATCAGGACAATAGGATGTCTACAAAGAGTGCTACTTGAGACTCAACATGAATACACACGAGGTTTAATCTACCCAATCAATGTTTAATTGTGCACTAAAAGTTTCAAACTGTGACTAGTCATTATCAAATAGAAGTCAAGCTCACAATGCTTGCTTCAAATGCAAATTCAAGCTAAGCAAGAGTATTTGAATGCCCTCACATCAAGAATGATTCCATGCACACATAAAGCTCATCAAAATGTAAGAATTAAGGAATCAAAATCAAATGTCATACTCTCAAAGATAAACACATGCATGATTCTACCCATATGCTTGCCCGTATTTTTCAATTAACATGTTATTCGGTTCAATCAAGATCACTAAGGTCCTTCAAGGCTTGTAACAGGGCTGAGGGTAAAGGTATGATTGTTTTTGCGTAGTGACTTCTACCTTCATGAAACATGGTTTGCATTTCATTTCTTCTCCTTTTCTTCCACTCTTTTGATTTTCACAATCCACCCTTAGTACTTTCAAGCACAAAGATTCTTGTATGGCTGATTGGACACCCCTTTTCTTTCCATCATGCACTTCTTTTTCAATATTATTTTCTTTCGCTTTTCTTTCTTTTTTTTTTATGTGGAGGGGTTCCATATTTTTCAACATGATTTTTTTAAGGGTGAATTTTCACAAAGTTCTTGGTCATCTTCTCTCCTCAATTTTCACCACACCCCCAACATAGGCTTTTGCCCTAAGTTGGCTATTCAAACGAACCAAAGCTACATGAAGGTTTTAGGTGGGGAGGAAAGAGGCTAAATGGGTTCATGTTTCATCCAAAGAAAATATAGGCTCAAATTGTACCAAGCTAGGTTCACACTCTCACAAAGTGGTCACCAAGAGGTAGAATAGCAACTTTGTTCAGTCTCAGAAATTTGTTTCTAAGATTATTTCTTTCATTCACTAACGTTAATCAATTAGACCAACGGGGAAAGTTCTAGGTATCACCAAGAACATGTTTCAAGAAAATCTTACCACATAAGGTATTCAACGCAATCATCAATCATGACTCTACAAGTTAAGCTCATATGCAATAATCATCACAAGGCTCACTTTAACAATCGACTAGTCACAATGAGATGCTAAGAGTTCACACATGACTTATGCAACTCAAATTTGCCTCATTGGACTTGCGCAAACATATCATTCAATCAAGAGCACTATTCAAGTCATCAGTATTGATCGCAATAGATACTCAAATATGCAAGAGAAAAGCCTCAACATTCACACATTATATAATCAGGGAATGGATAAATGGGATCAAATACCAACATTCAATTTTACCAACATAAGCGGAAAGTTTTGGACACATAAAAAAGTATCAAAATAATCATCCACAACAGAAAAAAATCATCCAAAGAAGAATAAATACAAACCAAGGGGATAGCCCCCCTAAACAAAACTAAACATTGTCCTCAATGTAAAAGCAATGTAAAAGTCTGAAACATAAAACACGAATAGAGTCAAGATCCCCTTGTCAGGATAACCCTAAGGTGAATGCTATACACTTGGAGCTCTTTCAATTAGGGCATCAGTGCTCGGCTCTCCTCCGGGAGTAGGTTGTGCTCCACCAGATCCAATCATCGAGGTATCCTGAAGTGAGGCCTCCTTCACCATTTGCACCATCGCACCCTCCAAGTCCTCCAGCTCATCTAAAATGCAGCATCTAAGATCCCAAGCTCCTTCTCATCTTTCTCAAGAGTGTCTGACTCAATACAATCATAAACTAAAATATCATCTCCGATCGTAGTAGCCGGAGGTATCTCAAAAGTAGCTGGAATCTCTGAACTCGAAAGCTCGAAAAGGTCCACAATGCTAAAGAAAATAGATAAATCAGTGGATTTGAGCTTATCCACATCACGCCTCAACCCTGCAACATCGGCCCTCAAAGCTGTCACATCCTCTGACTGTCACCCTCGTTGCTTACACACCTCAACTTGCATAGTCAGGGTGTCCAACGCTAGGCCATGAGCAGTAATAAAATCTCGCTGCTCTCATAACTCATCTCGGATAGGGGCAAGGGAAACAATAATGGCTCACTCAATCAACCCTAGGACATCTGCTTCAACTTGGGAAGCACGTAGATTAGCCGACTGGGCTAGATGGCCCATTTATACAGCATCGCCTATGTCAATGGGGGTTGGGGAGCAGCAGCAACAACAAATGTAGTAAGGGTGCAAGAGCTACGGGTACCCAATGGTTCACTGATCGAAGCGAAAGGATTAATGTATGCCTCAAAAGTATTTACATCGAAGCCGGAGATGTGTCCACTGGCGCGATCCTCCTCCGCTCAACCTCATTCCTAGTATACTCTACCTTGATCCACTAGATGTCAATAGTGGAAGTGGGAGCCACTTCCACATCCGTCTTTGCCACAAAGGGCACCATAGCTCATCGGCATAACTTTATGATAAGCACCAAGAATGGTAGCGATGGCTAGCTCTTTTTGGCCATCATGCCCATCTCCTGCTAAACAATCAATCCGAGATTCAATCTATCCTAGTTGATAATGATTGCAATAGAGCTACCTTCGAAAGTTGGAAGATGTACTTATTCTGTGACAGCATGAGTGTGCTGCTAATTAACCCGAACCAGTATCTCGCAGCTACATTCATAACCTTAATCTTAATCTGGACCCTTGGCTCAATCCATAGAGGTGTAATGTCAAAAATCAAGGGTAGGAACCATTACTTAAGGTTGTCGAGGGTCTTCTTGTGAATCCTGTCCACCAAGAAGTGGACCACATCGACTGTGCACCCCAACACCGCTTTTATATTAGAACTGCTACACTTTATTTTTTTTACCTCACACCTTAAAATAATCAATATGGAAAAATGAGCTTGCCTTATTCTTGCCTATCTGGATCAGCTTCCCGTATTCCTCATAAATATCCTGGACACAAGAAAAGTACATAAGGGGCTCTGTAAACCTCTAAAATTTGTTGAAGCGAATTGTGTCCCACATAGCAAGGTACATGTCCACTACTCCATCAGTAAACTACTTCTTTTCTTATAGAATCATTCTCAACCCGACAGCTTTTAATGTGTTCATCGAACATGTCGGAGGTTCCTATACCGGGGGAACTTGTGGTTCCTACTCATCTATCTGTGCTGGAGGTAGAGGAGGAGTCGGGAGTACCAGGAGTCATGCTGGATCATGTAGTGCTTTAGAGTGCAATTCTGCCCATCTCCTCTTTAAGAGTTGATCATTTGCAGGCTCGGACTCGTAGACCGATAATCTAGACAAAGAATTTTCCTCACGGTCAGACTCAGAAGTGGTGAGATGGGTGGAGTTGATACCCATGCTATAAGAGATGGAGCTACTCGAACTCGGCTCTGCAGGCTATTTCCTTTGTCTGTACCTTTGCCCCCTATCGAATGGAGTTTAGTTCGTGTTGCTCTTGAAGGTGCAACCTCCGTAGCAATGACCACCCATTTTGCTTTCTTCTGAGGTGGTTGATTCCTTCCAGGTACCTTGGGTCTAGCCATATCTGCAAGACAACACAAATTGAACAAATACAATTACAACGGGCTAGTGAAATATCAAAATAAAAGAGTTGCAAGAAAACCCGTCGATCGACTTAGCGAGTCACCGAGCTTATTCAGCGAGCCTTAGAGGGCTCACCAAAATTTATAGAGTAAAAACTAGGAAAATTCAGCATAAATCAGTGAGGTTTAGATCAATTTGGCAAAAAACCAAACTTGATCACTGCGCTAAAAGTAGCTCACCGAAATTTACAAAATGATTTTAAACAAACAGGGCTACAAAAGGCAATAATAAGGGCATTCGGTGAGCTCAAGCGTGTCGCCGAATGTTACAGAGTCCAACAGCTAAATTTCAGAGCAAAAGGGCGAGATAAGGAGTCAGTTGATGAACCGCCGAGTCATTCGGTTAGCTCAACTAAGCTCACCGACTGGTCTCTCATGCCAGATTTAAACCCTGACACCAAATTTTCAACACACAATCTACGATAACCAAATCAAAGCCATATTCTATGCTATTAATTCCTAACCTATAATATTACCAACCTCGAGGTACTCAAACATTCCCCAAATTGATTAGAATCAACCAATCAACCACTTTTGCCCTTAAGAACGATGTCACCCGATCCATCATTGAGCAAATTAAGTTGTTCATTGCAATTCGAATTTCTTAGACTTCACCCATAGTAAACCAAACATGCAACAACCACAGATAAAACACTCAGACACGAAATTTAATTTTAAATAGACCAAACATCTAACATGCTCGAATTACCCAACAATTTTTAATGAATCAATTAGTCACACAAGGGAAAAAAGTAGATCCACCAACTATACAAACATGCTTAGGATATGTCAAGAAATTGGAAGCGAGTTTAGGAAACCAACCTCAGAAGCAGATAAATACACAACTCAGACCAAGGAGAAAGCAAGAAAAACAACAATTTCCTACTACGCAACGATACCCACACACACACACACATTTAACAAGAAATATTATCTAATATGAAGGTGTAAGAGTGCGAGAGTCAAAAAATGCAAAATAAAGAGGAGTTTTGAATTTAAAATGGTTGGAAGCCTTTTGACTCTTTAGTTCGCTCCTCAATAAGTGATGTCCACTTATGTCGCCGAACCACTCGCGATGCGACGATTGGTTTGTTGCCCGCCAATTTTACCAGAACTCCACCCTTTTGGCTGGTCAAAAAGGCGATCCCCATCGATCTTCGGCGAATAGGTCATGAGCTTTCCCAATTTCCTACTTTTCCACGAAGCCTAATTTTTTTTCAACTTGCACATCCAACACCCGTTATTCAAATAACAAAAACAAATACTAAAGCTTGGATTGCCTCTCAAGAAGTGCCTTATTTAATGTTGTGGCATGACAAAAAAATTATTTCAAGCTTCATCTTTTAGGTTAACCATTGTATCACTCAGTAAACATCATTTTTGCCTTGGATTCAAATGAGACAAGATTTGACCTATATGTGTTTCCAGCTGTTTAATGGACACATAATGTGAAATAACTATTTGGTTTAGAGAAGAGACATCATGTTTCATTTCCTTTAGCACCTTGTCTGATCTTTCCACTTTGTTGAGAATACGAGGAACCATATCTTTGGTGCGAAAATTTTTAGAATTAGCCCTTGGCTCTTTTTGGCTTTTGACGCTAATGGGGAGGTACATATCGTTCTTTCTCACCATCACACTCTCTCAAATTTGAACCACGGTCATGCCATTCCCTATCTTGCTCTCTCCAACCATCATCTCGATCCCTGTTCCAACCTTGATTCCTGCGTAGCCTTGTATAGTTTGAAAGAGAAACCCCTGCCTAATTTTCTATGAAATGAACTTCTTCATTGTACATAGCCTCAAAGTGTGCTTCATTAGGATCTAATCAACTAATTCCGGCCGCATTCACAATCATAGAACCACTTCCCATGACATGTTTCATCAATAGGTCATTTGGGTCAACATCTTGGCCATGTTTTCACCTCATTCTTGGTTATTTTCCAATTGTTCCTTTGTCATCCCAAACTTTAACGGAGACACTTAATCTTCTCTAGTGTACCAAGCGGGACTGATTTTTGTCATCTCATCAAGAAGGGTAGTTGTTATGTCAGACAAATGTTGCATGATTCCTCTTGGAATGAGCTGGTCTACCACACCTTTATTGACTGAATCTAGGCTCCAATAAAAATATTATAGCCACACATTGTTCGATAGTCTATGAGTTTGATATTGGAGTAGCAACTTATGGAACCTCAACCATGTCTCATGAATAGGTTCACCATCCACTTTCTTGAATATCTGAATATTGTCCCTCAACTTCACAATCTTTGATGGAAGGAAAAACCTTACATGAAAACACCTCAGTGAGCTACTCCCAAAAAATGATTGACTCTCTTGGTAAATTGGCCAACCACTTCGTTGCCTCCCCCATTAGAGAAAAGGGAAACAAACAAACTCAGACTAACTCTTGAGTGATGTTCTTGAAAGAGAATGGCCCACACACATCCACAAAGTTTCGGATGTGGTCATGAGGATCCTCATGACCAATTCCTCCTAAGAGACCCTTCATTTGCAACAACTGCAACATAGTGTTGGTCATGTGGAACACTATGTTGCCCACAGTTGGAGGAAGTCAGATAGCACCTACACTTTCCAATCAGACAATGCTAAACTACACTTTATCAGATTCTACATGTAGGTGATCGCTAACAAGTGTAAACCCAACTAAGAGTTGGGGTCGATCCCACAGGAAGTGATACGATAAAGAATTTGATTAAGAAGTAAAATAGTGTTCTAATCAATTGTAGATGTAGAAATTTCACAACAATAAATTAAATCACAAGGTTTTGACAATTAGTGTCAAATGGGGGGATTTAGGTAACCGATTCATGACTACTAACATAGGAAATAAGCAAATATAGAAGGTTTCTTGGGAGTGTGATAAATTTGAATGCTAATTTCGCGTAATGGGTAATTACTAATTACTCAAAGTCGTTGAATCTCAGTGGGTAGGATAGATTTTGGGTGCAATAGCCATTTTTCAATCAACTATGGCAAATTAAGTGAGTTCTTTTGAACCTCAACAAGCAGAACACAGATTAACAACCCATTACCTTAATCAATCTACTTTTTCAAGCTAGATTTGTAAGATAGCGTTGATACCCACTTTCTCAAGCTAGATCCATAATAACACAATAAATACAATCATCAACTAATAATCCAACTCTAACACTTCTTTCTCAAGCAAGTATAGAGTACTAAACTAGAATTGTATTTGCAACTACAATTCCTCAATTAAAAAACAATAATTAATTTAACCCACTTCAAATCAACAATAACCTCAGCAACTAATAACACCCATTAACTAATTAATGTATTCAACTATATAATAACACCCCCAAGAATGGGGGTTTTAGCCAAACATAATAAAGAACAATAAATCGTTACCAACGAAGTTTCCATCAGATTCGGAAACGATCCACAAGTCTCCAAATGCTCAAATTAAAGCTAAAAATCTCACAATCTTTAATTCTTAATTTGCTAAAAAATGTAAAAACAATTTTCTAGAATGTAAGAACTCAAAAACCCAGAAGTGAACAATGTGGGAACCCTTTTACTTCTTTTCAAAATTGCATTTATATGTTCCCAAAATTTTAACATGGAGTCTACTCAGCGAAGTAAGTCAGGCTTCGCTGACCCAGTTAGTGATGCGCTGAGTTCTCCTCGTCTAGTCTTTTTGACGTGCCTTTTTCAGCAAAATTATTCTCTAACTTTAGGCGATTGAAATCAGCCTCATCGATCTGTTCGGTGGTTCGCTAAATCGCTCCTTTGCTCGCCAAGTTGGTCCTGTCCATGGGCTAGTATACTTGAACTTAGAGCAAGCTGAAGGTCCACTCGGTGACTCGCTGAGTGGCTTTGGCAAGTACCAGCTTTGCTTTCCTTCAACTTTTTTGCTCCTATTTGCTTCATAATGTCCCTTGATCTTTTGCCTTCATTGCTTCATATTAACACTTTAACATCAATTATGAGCTTAAAATAGGCATTGAGGACACTAGTTCCTTGAATATTAAGCCCTAAATAAGTGGAAATCCCCGACTTATCAATTAATATGAATTTCATTACTGGCTTGCCGCGGTCTCGCAAGCAACATGATTTGATTTTGTTAATTGTAGACCAGATGACTAAATCAGCCCTTGCTGGTAAATACTTCCTATTCAGTAGAGGATTACGCCCAATTATATATTAGGGAGATAGTCCGACTTCATGGAGTTCCTATGACTATCATTTCAGATAGAGATGCACAATTCACTTCTCAATTCTGGAAGTCTATTCAGAAAGTTTTGGATTCGAAGGTAAATTTGTGTACTGCTTATCATCCTCAGACTGATGGTCAAGAAGAACGCATAATTCAGACCTTAGAGTATATGTTGAGGGCATGTGTCATATACTTTAAAGATAATTGTCATGATCACTTACCTCTCATAGATTTTGCTTACAACAATAGGTATAACTCAGTATTCAGATTGCTCCTTATGAGGCACTTTACGAGCAAATGTATATCTCTTATTAGATGAATTTAGGTTGGTGAAGCTGAGTTGATCAGACCAGATTTTGTTCATCAAGACATGGAGAAGGTGAAGCTCATTTAGGAGAGGTTAAAGACAAAGTAATCCTATACAAATGTTAGGAAAAGAGACTTAGAGTTTGAGGTGGATAATTTGGGTTTACTTGAAAGTTTCACCCATGAAAGGTGTTATGAGATTTGGAAATAAGGGGAAATGCAGTCCCCTGTATATTTGTCCTTACCAGATATTCACAAGAGTTTGCAATGTAGCTTATAAATTGGAGCAACCGTCCGAGTTAGCAGTTGTTTATTCGGTATTTCAAATTTTATGTTGAAGAAGTGTATGGGAGATCCTTCACTTATTATACCTTCTAAGAATATTGGTATTAAGGACAACCTATCTTATGAGGAGGTACATGTTGAGATTCTTGATCGTCAAGTTCACAAGTTGAGAACCAAGGAGGTTGCATCGGTCAAGGTTTTATGGAAGAACCAATTTTTTAAGGAAGCTATAGCCACACATCTTTCCTTCCGGAGGAATTCTAGATCAAGGTAATGAATTTTTGTAAAATACTCTATAAATTGATATGATGGATTATGCTAATTGCATGTTGGGTAGTTGAGCTGGGTGTTAGATATTTCCCACCCTTGTTCTACTTAGAGTGATCTCATTCGAGAACGAATTTTCCCAAGGGGGATATATTGCAACACCTCGGACTTAGAAAGAGCTCAATTGAGAATCGTAGAAGTTACCCTTTAGTTTTTAGTTTTGGGTCAACTTCAAACTATCATAACTTTCAGCACAGAATGAGTTAGGTGGCTCATGAGGTATAAAATCGAAGGTCTTTGAGTCATCTTTCCAACAGCACCGAGTTTGCTAAATTGCTAGTTTGGATAAAGGAGTTATGCCCATTTAAGTGCAACCTCTCTAGTTAAGGTATTTTCATCCATTTTAAGGAGGGGTATTTTGTTCTTTTTCCCTACCACACTATTCCTAAAGTTTTTTTTTTCACTCAATTAGGGGTCTTAACTAATGGAGATCAGTTTTCATCCATTCTAAAATGTTTAGAAGGTTAAGGCAAATGTCATGAGATGAAAATGAAGAAAGTTTCAAGCGCTCATCGAGTTTTGAGGATTTTCGCTAAGAACTTAGTTCTTTTGAGGTATGTAAACTTTTATAATGTTGGGTTTGCTTGCCTTTATACTAATCATGTAATCTTTTATTGTGGATTCGTTCTTGAAGTAGATTTATTTAGTTCTTAAGAAGTTCTCGAGGTTTTAGCTTCATTCTTTAACAATGGAGTCTTGTTGAGCTCTTTAGCTGAGGGCCCTACGAATGGGTGTTGTTATTGGTGGGTTTTGTGTGTATTTCGTTGTAATTGGGTTGGGTTTATGATTCCAAAAGAGTCTAAAGCAAATCATTTGATTCTAGATGAGTTAAGCCTTGGAATTGAGAAGAAAAATTCATTAAAAATCTGGGCATGGGGTGGGGCGGTGTACCACCACTGCACCAGAACTATAGCCCAGTAGTTTGGGGCATGGAGTGAGGTGCCACTGAGTGCGCCCCAACTACTTTGAGTAGTTTTGGGCTGGCGCCACTCAGTGTGCTAGGGTTGCCAGGTCCCTTACCCTTTCGACCTTCTTTTTGTGTGTGTTCCCTCAAATCGTACCTATGTTTTCTCCATTTTATTCACTCTTAAAATATTAATTAATCCTTGAGATATCATGCATATCTCAAACACATATCTTAATTTACATTTCGCATTAAAGTAAAGTTAAGAGTGAAGTTTGAGAAAACCTTTCTGAGTCATTTCGAGAAATCTTTTACAGACTTCTAGAACTTGAGTTAAGACTTGAGTAAATGATTATAAGAATGTGGAGAATTTTCTTTCAAGTTTCAAAATGAGTATAAAATAACTAAGTATTCACAAATGTAAACACTTTTACATTAAAAACGAGAGAAAACCTTGATTTCTAAACAAGTTTATGAGGATTTTTGAGCATTATATCTTTTAAGAGAATATTTTAAGTAATAATATGAGAAAAGGGTTTGAAAAATACTCCAACTTTGGCCGAAATCGTTGTTCCGATACCAAACTTTATGGAGGACCTTTTATCCCCTGCATTATTTAATAATATATTTTAAAAGTATACATGTGCTCACGTGGACACATTACTATTTAAAATGATTCAATATTTATGATGTCCACATAGGCACATATATACATTTAAAATATACTATTAAATAGTACAGGGGGTAAAAGGTCATTTCCAAAGTTTGGTATCGTAACAACAATTTCAGCCAAAGTTGGAATATTTTTCAGACCCTTTTCCCTAATAATATCAAGTTGATGATGAGTTATGTTTTTAAAATTGAGCATGAGTTGTATATATTATTTGGAGTAGTATTGAGCACCAATATGGGGTTGATTTCAAACAATTCACATTCCTGATAAACCATGTAGCCAACATGGGCAAAGGATCATACTTTTTAGATGATTCCTTATTGCTTTTAAGGATAGCTTAGTGGATCAATTTAGGTGAGGATGTTCTATACCCCAGAAAGGTATAGGACAGTTCTGGCAGTGTGGGCGAGACGTTGTATCATCACGTATCTTATAGTGATGGTCATGGTCATCGGTTAGAGATTTTCCCAAATAAGAGTAAAGAGTTTATTATTGTACTTTTATATACATTGATTTGATATTTATAGTTTTAAAAGCTTTTTATATTACATCTTATTTATATTGCTTTCATATTGAGTTGAGGTGGGTATGTCTTCTTCTATCAGTTCAACTATATATATATATATATATATATATACATACATACTAGTTTTTTGACGTGCACGTGATTACCAATTCCAAAAATATATGTTATAGTAAATAGTATTGCATATTTAAGCGAAGAGTTGAATAATAAGCTTACCAAAACATAATATTGCAGATTCTTTTGTGAATGTTCAATGTGAATCGTCATATATCTCTTATTCATGCAAACTTATGCAGATGGTCAAAGAAAAGTTTTATTAGTTTAATGTAAAAATGCATATATTTATTTTAATTTTATGAGGTTCGATCATGTAATTAATCTTATCTCACTAATATTAACTTATAGACATTATATTTTTTGTACTTTTCTTGTTGTCAAGCCCCGAGCCTACACTCTAGGTGGGACTGACACTCGAGAACCATTGTTGGTCCAAAGCGAACCCTTGGCCTAGCTAGACTCTAACCAGAAGATTTTACGCATTATTACATAAATCAAATGCATTTTAAAACAACTATCTCAAATAAACTTAGAACGTTTAAGGATAAATATTCAACTTAGCAAAATTGGCAACTCAAGTCTTATAGTAAAACAACTTAACTGCAAGACTAAATAACTAACAACTAACTATCTATGAAGCCTCTAAATACTAAGAGGGATGTCGGGACAAGAACCCCGATCATCCTAACAACTAAAATGAACAAAGTAATAAAGCAAAACATAACCAAAGGGATCCTCCGAAAAGCAAGGAGGCTTACCCACTAACTCTAAGTGCTCGGCTGAATCAACTTGGAGCTGGATGTTGATCGTGAATACCTGTATCTGCATCATAAGACGATGCTGGCCAAATGGCATCAGTACATTGAATGTAAGAGCATGCGAGGGGAAAGCTAAACATGACATAAGCTCGAATTGAATTCTGAAAGAAACACTTACCTCAGTTTTACTCAACTCATGGATACTCAACTTAATGCATAAATAAACTACAGTAAATATGCAATTTATATAAAGCATTTAAATAGTAGGTAGCAACTCAATGTATTGAAAAATACAGTAACAACTCAATGCATATGTATAATAAAGTAATATACTTCTGTGGGAGTTTCTCTAACCGACAACCATCACTATGAGCTATATGATGGTACAACATCTGGCCCACCTTGCCATAACTGTTCTATAACTTGCAAGGATGTAGAATGCCTCAACTAAGTGGATGCACTAGTCTATGCTAAAAAGCATTAAGGAATCATCTAAAAAAGTATGAACCTTTCTACCCACAATGGCTACTTGGTTTATGGAGACTTTAAGTTTTTATGAACTCGTCCCCATATCGGTGCTCAATACTAATCTCAATATATGCTCAACTCATATGTTTAAAAACATAACACTTTCTGTGGTTTGAGAATATTACCCAAAAACTAGCTTAAAAGCTCTCTTGGAAATCGGTATTTCCTTTCTTGTTCAAATGTGAAAACATTTAAACTCTTAGGAATACATAGCTCCGTATAATCTTTGAAGAAATGAACTTTACTCTTACTCTTACTCAAGTCAATGCTTAAGTCTTAAAACAAGTTTAAAAGGCTTGTAAAAGACTTCTTAAAATGACTCGAAGAACTCTCTAGACTTGGCTCTTAACTTTCCTTGAATTTGAATTTATGGATTCAAGGATTGTGATTTGTGATAGAAAAGATCTCATTATGTTTAGGGGTGCTTTTAGATAGTTAAACATGAGAAACAATCACGAAATCACTATCTGGAAGCAAGTCCGTGATGCCAAAATGCATTTAAATATTTGGTTGCGAAATAAATTTTGAGGCAGAATGGTTTGTGACCACTCCGTGACATGAAGAAATTTCTGTGAAATGGGGGGTAGGTCTGTGATGCGGAGTGGGTCTCCAGATTTGCCCAACTTTTCCTTCTTCATTTTCTAATCCCAATTCGCTTAATTCGATTCATTTACTCAAAATCTCTTTATATTCAGATACCCAGTATATGTACATAAGAATCTTACTAAAACAGCTCAAAGAAACAACACTACAACCTCAAGAAATTCCTCAATCTCAATCCAAATTCAAGAACGAAAGCAATTCAAGAAGACACTTCAAGAACATTCAAACTTCCAATCTTTTTAGGAAAACTTCATGCTGAAATAAACATGTTTGGTACGTGGGTGAACGAACCCAATATTATGAAAGTCTCACATACCTCTTTAGGGATCAACCCTTGGCGAAATGACTTCAATTCCGCAAGAAATCTCCAAGAATGCCTAGACTTTTCTCCTCTTTTCTCCTCCTTTCTCTTCTCTTAAAGCCCTAGCATAATTCTTAATCACATAAACTAAACTAACTTAGTTTAGACCCCAAATATTTTACTAAAAATGGATTTAATTAATTGGGCATGGATAAGACCAAAATACCCCTTTAAAATCTGGTTTCGACTTTCCTTATCTAGACAGCCCAACTTTGAATAGGCATATCTCCCTCCTGTGAACTTAAAATTGAGCAAACTCAGCATAGTTGGAAAGACAATTCAAAGATCTTTTCTACGATATCTTGTAGCACACCTAAATAATCCTTAGCTAGTAGTTATGGTCATTTGAAGTTGACTCAAAACTCATACTTAGCTTAACTTCGTCAAACTTTCCAAATTTGGTTATTTCCAAAAAAAAATTGGCTTCTTTCTAATTCTAGTTCTTTCAAATAGCGGGGTGTTACATTATCTCCCCCTTGGGAACATTCATCCTTGAATGATATTACTCTTAGTAGGCTAATGGTATAACATCTAACATTCAGCTCATACACTCGACAAGTAAATCTAACACATTCAGTATATCAATTAAAGAGTACTAAGAAGAGAATTAGTACCTTGATCTGAAATTTCTGTAGGCTCAAAGATATGTGGATATCTCTTTTTCATTTCCTCCTCAGCTTCCCAAGTAGCTTTCTCAACAAACTGATTTCTCCATAGAAATTTGATTGATGCTATTTCCTTGGTTTTCAACTTTCGAACCTGGTGGTCTAGAATCTGAACAAGAATCTCCTTATAAGATAAGTTATCCTTGATACCAATATCTTCAGTTGGTATGATCAATAACGGATCACCTATGCACTTCTTCGACATGAAAATATGAAATACCGAATGGACCGCTACTAACTCTTGTGGTAGCTCCAACTCATAAGCTACATTGCAAATCCTATTGGATATTCTGTAAGGACCAATATATCGAGCATAAGCTTCCCCTTCTTATCGAATCTCATTACACCCTTCATGGGTGAAACTTTTAAGTATACCCAATCATCTACTTCAAACTCTAAGTCCCTTCTGCAAACATCTGTGTAGGATTTTTGACGACTCTGTGCTATTTTCAACCTTTCTTGGATAATCTTAACTTTCTCCATAGCTTAATAAACTAAGTCTTGTCCTATAAACCCAGCTTCACCAACTTCAAACCATCCAATAGGAGATCTACATCGCCTCCCATAAAGGGCTTCATAATAAGCCATCTGGATACTGGAGTGGTAACTATTGTTGTAAGCGAACTCGATGAAAGGAAGGTGATCATCCCAATTACCCTTGAAATCAATCATGCAAGCCCTCAACATATCTTCTTAAGTCTGAATAGTGCACTTTGCTTGAACATCTATCTGAGGATGGAAAGCATTACTTAAGTTCACCTTTGAACCCAAGCCTTTCTGAAAAGATTTCCAGAAATGTGTAGTAAATTGTGCACCTCTATCTGGAATAATCGATACTAGAACCCTAGAGTCTGACTACCTCTTGAATATACAACTTAGCATAATCTTTTTCTAAATGGGTAGTCTTTACAGACAAAAAGTGGGTTGATTTAGTCATTCTATCAACAATCACCCAAATAGAATCATGCTGCCTGCGAGACCTTGGTAATCCTATGTTGAAATCCATATTGATCATCTCCCACTTCCATTCCAAATGTTCTATATTCTAAGACATACCACCGGGCCTTTAGTGCTCTACTTTAACTTGTTGACAATTTGGGCATTTAGCAAAGAACTAAGCAATACCCTTCTTTATACTATTCCACCAATAAACTTCTCTCAAGTCACGATAATTCTTTATGGAACCAAAATGGATAGAATATCTGGAGCTATGAGCTTCCTCCATAATCCTTTCTTGAAGTTCATCCACCCTTGGTACACACAATCTACCTTGATGCCTCAATACACCATCTCCCCCTTGTTAAAAAGCCATTACTTTTTGGTTATGAACATTTGCCTTAATTTCAAGCAAAATAGGATCTTGGTCTTGTTTCTCTTTAACTTCAGACACTAATGATGATTCAGCCCCATTCATCACCACTACTCCTTTGTCAGAATCCCTTAATCGAACTCCTAGTCATGCAAGTCTATGCACCTCTTTTGCTAACTCTTTCTTATCTTCCTCAAAATGGGCGGTACTACCCATAGATAATCTACTCAAAACATCAACAACAACATTAGCCTTACCTAGTTGATAGAGAATACTCATGTCCTAATCCTTGAGTAACTCTAACCACCTTCTCTGTCTGAGATTAAACTCTTTCAACTAAACACATATCGAAGACTTGTGATTTGTGAACACATATACATGAACACCATACAGATAATGACGCCATATTTTTAAAGAAAATACTATAGCAGCCAACTCTAGATCATGGGTTGGGTAATTTCTCTCGTGAACCTTAAGTTGTCTGGAGGCATAAGCTATAACTTTGCCATTTTGCATTAACACACAACCCAAACGAACTCTAGAAGCATCACAATAAACCACAAAGCCTTACGTACCCTCTTGTAAGGTCAAAACTGGGGCAGTAGTCAACCTCTTCTTCAATTCCTGAAAACTTTTTTCACAAGCTTTAGACCATTGAAACTTAACTGTTTTCTGAGTCAACTTACTCAGAGGGGATGAAATAGATGAAAACCCTTCGACTAACCTTCTATAATAACCAGCCAATCCCAAGAAACTCCTAATATCAATTGGAGACGTGGGTCTAGACCAATTCTACACTGCTTCTATCTTTAGAGTGTCAAAATGGTGCGGCCTCCTAATTATAGATATGGCGCGCTTCACACTGATAACGAGGACTCTACAAATATGGCTTCATAGACTTCCTAGGACTATTGAACTCTGTGCTCTGATACCAAGTTTGTCAACCTCTGAGCCTACACTCTGAGCAGGACTGGCACTCAAGAACCATTGCTGGTCCCAAGCGAACCCTTGGTCTGGCTAGACTCTCAGCGGAAGACTTAACGCATTATTACAGAAATAAAATGCATTTTAAAACAACTGTCTCAAATAAATTTAAAATGTTTAAGGATAAACATTCAACTTACCCAAACTGGCAACTCAACTCTTATAGTAAAACAGCTGAACTGCAAGACAAAAGAACTAATAACTAATTGTCTATGAATCCTCTAAATAAGAAGGGGGATGTCAGGACAAGACCCCCGATCATCCTAACAACTGAAATGAACAAAGCATAAAAGCAAAACATAACTAAAGGGATCCTCCGAAAAGCAAAGAGGCTCACCAACTAACTTTAAGTGCTCGACTGGATCAACGAGGCACTGAATGCTATTCCTGATTACGTGTATCTGCATAAGAAGATGATGAAGACGAAATGGCATCAGTACATTTAATGTAAAAGCATGCGAGGGGAAAGTTGAACGTGACATAAGCTTAAATTGAATTCTAAAAGTAACACTTACCTTAGCTTTACACAATTCATGGATATTCAACTAAATGCATAAATAAACTATAGTAAATATGCAATTTATATAAAGCATTTAAACAGTAGGTAGCAATTCTATGTATTGAAAAATACAATAACAACTCAATGTATATATATAATAAAGTAATATACTTTCATGGGAGTTTCTCTAACCAACAACCATCACTATGAGCTATATGATGGAAACAACGTCTTGCCCACGATGCTAGAACTGTCCTATAACTTCCCAAGATATAGAACGCCTCAACTAAGTGGATCCACTAATTTATGCTAAAAATAATTAAGGAATCATCTAAGAAATATAACCCTTTCTACCCACGATGGCTACATGCTTTATGGAGACTTTGAGTTTTTATGAACTCGTCCCCATATCTGTGCTCAATACTACTCCCAAAATATGCTCAGCTCATATGTTTAAAAACATAACTCTTTCTGTGGTTTGAGATTATTACTCAAAAACTAGCTTAAAAGCTCTCTTGGAAATTGGTGTTTCCTTTCTTGTTTAAATATGAAAACATTTTAACTCTTGGGAATACTTAGTTCCCGTATAATCTTTTGAAGAAATGAACTTTAGTCTTACTCTTACTCAACTCAATGCTTAAGTCTTAAAACAAGTTTAAAAGGTTTGTAAAAGTTTCTTAAAATGACTCAGAGAACTCTATAGACTTGTCTCTTAACTTTCCTATCATTTGAATTTATGGATTCAAGGATTGTGATTTGTGATATTGAAGATCTCATGATGTTTAGGGGTGTTTTTAGATAGTTAAACATGAGAAACTATCAAGAAATCACTATCTGGAAGCAAGTCCGCGACGCGGAGATGCATTTAAATATTTGGTCGCGAAATAAATTTTGAGGCAAAAGGGTTCGTGACCGCTCCGCGATGCAGAGAAATTTCTGTGAAATTAGTGGCAAGTCCGTGATGTGGACTGGGTCTCCAGATTTGCCCGACCTTTTCCTTTTTCATTTTCTAACCCAGTTCACCTAAATTTGATTCTTTTTCTCAAAATCTCTTTAGATTTAGATACCCAGTATATGTACACAAGAATCTAACTCAAACAACTCAAATAAACAACACTATAACCTCAAGAAAATCCTCAATATCAACCCATTTTCAAGAATGAAAGTAATTCAAGAAGACACATCAAGAACATTCAAACTTCGAATCTTTTTAGGACGACTTCACACTGAAATAAACATGTTTGGCATGTGGGTGAACAAACCTAACATTATGAATGTCTCACATACCTCTTTAGGGATCAACCTTTGGCGAAACGACTTCGATACCGTAAGAAATATCCAAGAATGCCTCGACTCTTCTCCTTTTTTCTCCTCCTCAAAGCCCTAGCGTAATTCTTAATCATGTAAACTAAACTAACTCGGTTTAGACCCCAAATAATTTACTAAAAATGGATTTAATTAATTGGGCATGGAAAAGACCAAAATACCCCTTTAAAAATTCGGTTTTGACTTTCCTTATCTAGAAACCCCAACTTCGAATGGGCATATCTCCATCATACAAACTCGAAATTGAGAAAACTTGGCGGAGGTGGAAATATAATTTAAAGATCTTTCCTACGGTATCTTGTAGCACACCTAACTCATCTTGAGCTAGGAGTTATGGTTGTTTGAAGTTGGTCTAAAACTCATACTTAGCTTAACTTGGTCAAACTTTTCAAATTTGATTATTTCCCAAAAAAATGGCTTCTTTCTAATTCTAGTTCATTCAAAGAGCGGGGTGTTACAATTGTCATCTAACCAGATATGCTTTGCATGTGTATTCCATGTTAAATTATTTTGATGACATATGAACATGTGAAGAGAACAACTTTATTTAATATATTCACATAATTTTACATTTATTGTGAGTTTTTTTCAAAAAAAAGAACTCGAAACATTTTAAAATAATATATTTTGAAGTTAGAATATCTTGTTAACTTGACAATACATTTGTGCTATATATAATACTTTAATTTAAATACAAATACTCACCCAAATATAAACATATATTTGCATTAATGAAAATATTTATCTCATAAAATTAGCTATTAAATAAATAATAAAAATTAAACTAATACAAACTTCAACTGACATTATTACAAGTCATATGAACTTTTATTCGTCCAAAATATTGAAATATTAAGAAATAGTAAATAAGTAAAACAAAAGGGCAATGTTTATATAGTAAAAACTATTTTGAAGCAAACTTCGTGAGAGTCTAAATCACATAAGTAACATTGATAAATAAAGTCACTCTTTTGTCTTGAGATTCAAAAACAAATTGAGACAAGTCTCTAAATTTTTGAAAAAAGATATTCAGAAGCATATATCTACATCACAAGAGAAATTGTTAATAAAAACAAATGAATTTAGACTACCTTATGTTAACTTCGTATATTGGAGCACTATATACTAACGTATGTATCAAGAAAAAAATAATTATTATATCATCAAAATTATTTTTCTCAAGTACTCTAGGTGATTGAATATATCCTCTTAAGACAGAATGACTTACTTCATCAGAATAGTGGTACCTCGTATTCCGCTACACTTTGAATTCACTCAACGACAATAAATCACACAAAAAAAATTTAAAAATGCAAGAAAAAGAAGTGTAGAAGATTAAATAAAATTGTGGTTGAAAAATGAGAGGAAGCCCCTCTAGTATGAACAAATATTTTTTATGTCTTATCTGAAAAGTTATGACCTTTCTAAGAAGTCACAACTCTTTGGAAAAATCACAGTTACAACCTAAGTTAGGGATATTATAGTAACTAAACATTCAACTTAGGAGTTCATTCTTTTAAGGTAATATAAATACACACACACACACACACCTGTTCTTAGTGTTCCCCTTACATGCTCGTACATTCAATGTACTGATATCATTTGACATGCATCTTTTCATGATGTAGATACATGTGTTTAGGATGTAGATACATGTGTTTAGGGTCATCAATAGGCTCTCCGTTGATTCCAGTTGCAGTTCCAGTTTGTTTTAGTGATCCTCCTTACTTTCGAAGGGTTTCACATATATTTTCTAGTTTGTTAGGATGTCGTGGGTCTTGTCCCGACTTCCATCATCGTATTAGAGGCTTCACAGACAGTAGTATTTTGGAGGAGTATTTTTCATTTCCCTTGTTGATGTTTTAAAGACTTTGAGCTAAGTACTTATGTTTAATTGAGTATTTCAGACGGTTTGAGTTAAATTATTTTATTAATGAGACATTATTATTAAACATTGCATTTGAGGTCCTATGTTGTTGAGTAAGTCTTCCGCTGAGTATTGAGTCAGGCCAAGGGTTCGCTTGGGGACCAACGATGGTTCTTGACTGCCAGCCACGTACAGGTGGTAGGCTCGAGGCGTGACAAATACTAAATTTTCTCATTTTCCTAATATAAATAGGCTTCAAGGGGAATGTGAACACAACATTAGATCTTGAATTAACAAATTTACCGAAAAAGTTGTGTTTATCTTATAAATTCAGCCCTTTCTATAGAATAGTTTCTCGTATCTCATCATTCTTATGTGCAATATAATAAAATTGAAGAAATAAGTAATTTGATTACACTCCTTTTAATAACATGACAGATGAAGTTCATGTGATTCTTGTAGATCAGGACAAAGAGAATGTCACTGAGATGAATGATTTGCTAAAGTCTCTTAAATATAAACGTGACATCTATAAAAATGTTATATAGAACTTATAGCCTCTATTTCTTTATATAACATTTTTAGAGATGTCACCTTATTTTTAAAAGATTTCGGCTAACCAACCAACTCAGTAACATTCTTTTTGCCATGTTCTACAAGACTCACATGAACTTCATCTATCATGCTATTAAATGGAGTTGTCATCGAATTACTTATTTCTTCAATTTTATTTTATTCAGACATAAGAATGAGGAGATACAAGAAACTAATCTATATATGGGCTGAATTTATAAGATAAACAAAACTCTTTTGGTAATTTATTTATTCAAGATCTAATGTGGTGTTCACATTCCCCTTGAAGACTATTTATATTAGGAAAATGAGCAAGTTTATTTGATTTATAATAGGGCAAGTTCCTTGAACATAAACCATGTCATTAAATTCATGTCTATATTTGATTTATAAAATTTGAAAAAATTGGTAATATTAATAAGTATTAAAATAGTATTTTTCTTATTGGAGGGAGGTCAAGAGTATCTAGTTTCACTCCACCCCAGCCTCAATTGGAAAACAGATATCCCTCAATTAAAAATAAAAACTAGACCGAAATCAAGCTGATAAACACAAATGTATCAATTAAAAAAAAACAAACTCAAATCAAGCTAAAAAAGACAAATCCATCAAATTCAAAAGAAATTGACTTCAGTCAAACTGAAAAATACATATCCATCAATTAAAAAGATACTAGATTCAAATTAAGCTGAAAAACATAGATCCATCAATTAAAAAACAAACAAGACTCAAATCAAGATGGAAAAAGACAAATCCATCAATTGAAAAGAAACTAGATCCAAATCAAGCTGAAAAACAAATCCATCAATTTAAATGAAACTAGACTCAAATCAAACTAAAAAATACAGATCCATCAATTAAAAAGATGCTAGACTCAAATCAAACTAAAAAAACTACATATTCATCAATTAAACAGACACTAGATTCAAATCAAGCTGAAAAATGCAAAGCCATGAATTAAAAATAAACTAAACTTAAATAAGTTGAAAATACATAGATCCATCAATCAAAAAGATATTAGAATCAAGCAAAAAAACACATATATATCAATTAAAAAGAAACTAGACTCAAATCAAACTGAAAGTACATAGATCCATCAATTTAAAAGAAACTAGACTCAAATCAAGCTGAAAACACAGATTCATCAATTAAAAAGAACTAGACTCAAATCAAGCTCAAAATATATATCCATCAATTTAAAAGAAACCAGACTTAAATAAGGCTGAAAAACACAAATCCATAAATTAAAGGAAACAAGACTCTAATCAAACTTAAAAACCCCGATCAATCAATTAAAAAGAAACTAGACTCAAATCAAGCTGAAAATTCCAAGATCCATCAATTAAAAAGAAATTAGACTCAAATCAATCAGAAAAAATAAAAGTCCAAAAATAAAAGAGAAACTAGACTCAAGTCAAGCAGAAAATACAGATCCATCAATTAAAAAGAAACTAGACTTAGATCAAACAAATAAGGATGAAAAACACTGACAAAGAGCTAATCAACATGCACCCAAGATGACAACCCTCTATAGACTCCTACGGATACACAACAATCTGATCCACAAAACTAAACATCTAGATCGGAAAAATAAATGCACATATAGACCTTTTAAACTAGGATTACAAATACGAAAATTAGTTATGAAGAGAAGGACACAAATTTTACTAGTAGAAGCTAAGAAACAATGTACACCTAAAAGGGCCATGAGTGTTGATCACTAAAAGTAGAACTTGAACCAGACTGATATTGTAGAACCTCATCACCATCAACTTATTCAGTAGAGAGAGAGGAAGTTGAGAAGAGAAATGTTGAACCCCTATTAGAAACCCTAGTAATATAGTAATCCATATAGCACAAGGTCTATTTTTTTGGACCGGGCCATTTTATTCTTTCCTTTTGTTTGTGTGTGTGTTTTCCATTCTTTATGTTTCTGCTATTTTGGGCTTTGCTGGATCCCGAACAAATATTTATGTGTTGATCTTTAATAAAATGAGTATGTTGTCCAACTGTATTGAAAAAACTACCGTGGAATCAATAGTTATTCCTAATTAGCCTTAAAGATGGAAAACGTAAAGTAGCAAATATATATCCTTAATGCAGTTCTGGATCATATTTTTTTAATATGGTATCTAGTCTACATGTTTATTACACTTTATTTAATAAACCTTTTTTATAAGAAAATTTGTAGACATAAAATTTGTCAACAACACCAAACTATAAAAATTTATTTAGTACCCAAGATATTAATTAGTTTTTTAAATTAACCTATCACACTTAAAGTGTTACACTATTTTGCTATGGTTAAATTAATTTACTACAACAATATTTTATTTTGATCAATCAGGAAGGATGACGTGTAGACTAACTAGTATAGATCATTCCACTTCAAAATGATATTAAGAGCTCGTTGTAATTGAACAATCTATATATATATATATAATAGGATAGGTGATAGCTCCTACGTATCAGCGCCACAATTAATCTCATATTTTAATTATTCAATTATTTTAAATTTTAAAATAATAATTTATTAGAAAAAATATTAACACGTGTCAGCCGTAAGACTTTTTGAAAAAACTTTTAAGAATACACCTATCATCTTTTAATTATTCAATCATTTTAACATTTACAATAATAATTAATTAGAAAAAATATTAACACGTGTCAGCATTTGCATTGTATAATGTTACGTGTCAACTTCTGATTTTACAAAAATCTGAAATATTGTTATTGTAGGAAGTTTTAAATAGACATGTTTCATCTGGATAAATTAATCACTAATTTAACATTTAAAATAAAAATTAATTAAAATAAATATTAACACGTGTCAGCATTTGCATGATATAATTGTACGTGTTAACTTCTGAATTTACAAAAATCTGAAATAAAGTTATTGAAGGAAGTTTTAAATATACACGTGTCATAATCTCAATTAATCATGAATTTAACATTTAAAATAAAAATTAATTAAATTAAATATAAACACATGTCAACATTTGCATGATTTAATTTTGTCTGTCAACTTAGCAATTAATAACTAATTTAAACCTTTAACAATTAATTTTAAAAAAATATCAACACTATAGAGGTATTAACAGTACAATCTATTATAGTTTCATTGCATAATATAGAATGATGTGTTAGCTTCTACATTTCCAAATAGCAATATCTAGCAATATCTGTCAGCATCTGAATTAACCTCTAACTCTGTAATAAAAGAATCAAAAGCAGTTATAAATTAAGAGCAGTTTTTATTTCTATTGACTTTCAAAATACAAAATACAGCTTTGCAATATAACAAAATATCTGAAATTAGCAATAACTCAGTGAACTTGAATTTAGAAGTTCACATTGTTCGTTTCTGGACAGTTCCCGAGAAATACAAGCCAGATATTCCGTATTCTATGGAGCTTATTTAGCAAGATGAAAAGGTTTGATTTAAATAAATTTTTTATTTTTAATGTTATTCTCTAATTGTATTATACACATATTAATAATGATTAATGATTATACAAAATTTTGTTTGCATATAGGGTGATCGAATACATGCATCTATTGAAAAGTTCACAATAAAGTATTTCAGAGACATGATTTATGATCATGGTTTATATTGGATGAAATATTTTGTGATAGTGCCTTATCACTCGAAATTTAAATCTAATTCTCATAAACACAAGCTTACATTCACTCAGAATACTATTGTGACTGAAATTTAAGATTCATCTTTTCATATGATGTTTTTAAGCTACCTACTTTTGAAGAAGTGAAAATTCAGCACAACATCGGTGAGAATCAATTAATTGGTAAATAATAATAATATTATTATATACTTATTTTCATTATACTGTAAATATTATAACTAAAAAATTAAATTATTTTATAAGATGTTGTTGGACATGTTGACTCATATAAACGAATTCAATTGTCAAAGCAAGGAGATAACAATAGTTCTTTCATAAATATTGATGTAGAAGATGAAAAGTAAGTATTATTAAATAATTTACACTTAATAGGGTGTATATATATATAGTACTTAAATTTACCATTTTCACAACATTGTTTACGCATGAGAAACAAGCTTCCTGCCACTTTATGGGGTGATCTCTCCTTTCAAATGCAATTACATTTATCTTGATCAATAGATGAACCATTAATTGTTGTTCTTCAATTAATGAAGACACACAAATTTAGAGGTATGAATTTTATAGTTATTATTTTGTTAAATTATTGTTTATCATTATTACAAATATATTTATCTAACTTAATAAATCTTATAAATTATTTTATAGATACCTATTCTATTCATAGATGTTGGTACAAGACCAAACTATGGATTAATGTAGATCTACCACAATCTTCTGATTTTAAAAACAAGTTTGCCAACTCATCTATATTATTAAGTAATCCAAATGAATTAAAATTAATAAATTATATAACTATACTTTTATGATAACTTTACATGTTAATTGCATCTGGGGAATATGAAAAGGTTTCACAAACAAGTTCACAACAACATATTTGAATTTCTGAGGAGTTGTCTACATGAATTGTCTCTTTTAAATTTATTAGAGATTTCCTTCAATGCACTGAAGTGAGTTGTATTTATTATATTACTCCCTCTATCCCATTTTATGTGGCACCATTTCCTTTTTGGTAAGTCCCAAAAAGAATGTCACATTTCTTTATATGGTAAGTATTTGAAGGTACAATTCCTCTTTTACTCTTGTTGGTCCCCCTTAATCTTAAAGATAGTACTCTAATACATTTATGAGGAGAGAGAAAAGTGAGTCTACTTTTTAATATGTCTATTTTTTGAAGGGGCAATTTGGTAAACATTTTAAAGTCTTCATTTATTTCTTAAACTCCGTGCCCGGTCAAAGGTTGCCACATAAAATGGGACGGAGGGAGTACTAATTATAATATATATATATATATATATATATATATATATATATATATATATATATATATATATATATATATATATATATAATAGTACATATAACTGTCTAAACATTACGATTAACTCACAGGAGTCTAGCTATTGGCATGTTGTAAAGATTGTTTGTTTGGAACTTGGTCACAAATTTTCATACTTGACTTGCAATAAGTGTATCACAAAGGTTGAGCCTTTGGAAGACAAATATTATTGCGTAAAATGCAATGCTGAAGTTATGTCTATTACTCACAGGTTGGAGCAAATAATATATATTTTTAAAATTTAATTAAAAATTATATAACACTCTATTTTATACATTTCAATAGCATGGATTGCCTCATGCACATTTTTTTTGCTATTTCTACATATTAAATCTCCAAATATTGATCAAATTGATGATATTATTTCAGCTAAATTACCTAATATATTACTTGATCCGGATTATTATATGGTTGTTACAAACTTTATGATGCATGGCCCATGTGGTTCAGTTAGAAAATCATCTCCTTGCATGCAAAATAGAAACTGTTCAAAGCACTTTCCAAAAAAGTTTATTTCTTCTACCTTAATTGATGAAGTGGGATATCTTGTATATAGAAGAAGAGATGATGGCATATCTACAAAGAGGTCAGGTATTGATTTGAATAATAGATATGTTGTACCACACAATAGATTTTTGTTGTTAAAATATGTGGCGCATATTAATGTTGAATGGTGCGACTTATTTAAGATGTTAATAAAGGTCATGATGGTGTTACATATGCTTTTTGTGATAGTGCGAATTCTTCAGATTCAAGAGGGGTTGATGAAATAAATATGTGTTGTGATTGTTGGTATATATCACCATGTGAACCAGCTCGGAGAATTTTAAATTTTCAATCCACCATTGAGAACTTCTTGTAGAAAGGTTATCTTTTTATATACCAAGCAATCAGAATCTCATATTTTGAGATGATTATCCACTTGATGTTGTTATCAATAAACCAACAATAAAGGAATCCAAGTTTTTAAGTTGGTTTGACGCAAATAAGAAATTTCCTGAAGCAAGATATTTAACCTACGCAAAATTTCCTTTAAAGTTTGTCTGGAAGCAACAATCTAAGAGATGGACTAAAAGAAAAACTTTTGCATTTTCAATTGAAAGAATTTTCTTTGTTCCACCTAGATCTAGTGAGCAATATTATCTTAGATTATTATTGAATATTGTTAGAGGTCCCACTTCATATGAGGAGATCAGAAGAATAAATAATATTGATCATGAGACTTTTAGAGATGCATGTTATGCTTTAGGATTATTAGATGATAAAGAACATGTTGATGCTATAGTAAATGCAAGTCATTCGGGAATGCCATCATATCTAAGACAATTATTTGCTATGCTACTTATATCAAATTCAATGTCATGTCCGGAGCTTGTTTGGCAATCAACATGAAATTTACTATCTGAAGATATTCTTCATGAGGAAGGAAAAATATTAGAGAACCCAGGTATCCAATAATGTTTTTAATTTAAATTAATCTTTTTTTTATCATGAATTTTATATTATTTTTGTTTGATTGATAAGTTTATTATATTTATGTTTAAATATGAATTTTTTATATATAATTTTTTCCAGAAGCTTATCTATTAGATGCAGATTTGAAGAACTGTTGCTTGCAAAAGGTAGAAAGTTTTTTAAAAAGTTGTGGATAAGTTTTTTAGATTTTCCTACAATGCCAATACATGTTTACACTGAAAATGATGTTGACATCACCAATAGATTAATTTTTGATGAAATGTGTTACAATAAACATGCTTCAGCTGATAAACATCAACAACTGTTATTAAATTTAACTGATGAGCAGAAATTAGTGTATAAAAAGATTATGGTAGTAGTTCATGAAAATGTAGGGGCATTTTTCTATTTATACAGATTTGGAGGAACATGAAAAAATTATATTTGGAAGACTCTATCATCTGTCATAAGGTCTAAAGGACATATTGTTTTAACGGTTGCATCTAGCAGGATTGCATTTCTTTTATTACCAGGTGGCCAAACAACATATTCAAGGTTTGTTATGCTGCTAAATATAACTGAAGTTTCAACATGCAATTTAAAACAAGGTACTCCTTTAGCACATTTGTTAATCGAGACTAAGTTGATTATTTGGGATGAGACACCATTGATGCATAGATATTGTTCTGAAGCTCTTGATAAGACTTTAAGAGATATTATTGGCTACAAAGACGCATCTAAGTCAGAATTACCATTTGGTGGTAAAATATTTGTTCTTGGAGGTGACTTCAGACAAATTCTTCCTGTGATCCCAAAAGGTAGTCGACAAGATATTGTTAATGCAACTGTCAAATCTTCATATTTATGGCCCCATTGTCAATTATTAACACTGACAAAGCATATGAGGTTGCAAAACAGTGACACTAATAATGATCTAAAAGAGTTGAAAGAGTTTTCTGATTGGATATTGGCCGTTGGGGATGGTAGTATTGGTAATTCATTTGATGGAATTGATAAAGTTTTAATACCAAAGAATCTTCTAATAACTGAGTATACTGATCCAATAGTAGCTACTATGGAAAGTACGCATCCTGATTTTAGTACTAATTGCAATGATGTTGGATACCTACAAGAAAGATCCATCCTTGCTCCAACTCTTGATATGGTGGAATCAATAAATCAATATATGATCTCCTTGAATCATAATCTTGAGAAATTATATTTGAGTTCTGAAAAAATATGCAAGTCTGATCATACTTATTCAGCTTTGGAACATGTACACACCCCTAAATTTTTGTACTCTATTAAATATTATGGAGTTCCAAATCATTCAATCACTTTAAAGGTTGGAGTTCCAGTGATGTTACTAAGAAATATTGATCAGTCAGCAGGATTATGTAACGGAACTAGGTTGATTGTTACTAAACATGGAAATCAAGTAATTGAAGCAAAGGTTTTATCTGAAAAAATGGCTGGACAGAAGGTATTTATTTCAAGAATGACTTTAACTCCTTTAGATGCTAGAATCCCATTTAAGTTTCAAAGAAGACAATTTCGTATAAATGTATCATTTGCCATGACAATCAACAAGAGCGAAGGATAATATTTATCTCATGTTGGAATATTTTTGAAGAAACTAGCGTTTACCCATGGACAACTTTATGTAACTGTTTCTAGAATGACAAGCAGAAAGGGATTAAAAATACTGAGTTACAATGATGATGGACAGTTAACTGGTGAGGCTATAACTGTAGTATATAAAGAAGTGTTCCAAAATCTATTGTGATATGCTAATTCTTTGGAATGTTTTAATTATACTATAATTGTTGATGATTGTGATAAAACAATTCAGATGAAGTTTCTGTTATAATTATGGAATCATTTAGAGGTATGTTATTTTAACTCACTTAATGAACTTTTATAATATTATATTCTGTGTATTACATCCAAAGATAAAATTATAGGATCTAAAATGTTATGCGGTTACTTTAATTAATATAGAAATTTATTAATTAATGTAGGAGGGTAGGCTCTTCAAATGAAAAAAATGGATTTTGTACTAATTATTGTGACACAGGACAATCCCACTGCCCACATTTTATCTGTCTTTTTTTATTTTCCTTTTTATTAGTGTCAGCTTATTTAATTTATTCCTAAGTGTCAATTTGAAGAAAAATAGTATTATCCTTAGATTTACCTCCAACTATAATTTTGTTTCAACATAATTCAATGTTACTGCTGTTATCTCTATTCTTGATATTGTCATTGTTCTATATATTGCTATCTTTTTTCATATATGAAAGTAAAGGATCTAGAGTGACTGAAAAACTAGAAAGATTTGATAGTAATAGTATTGAGTTGAATCGGAATAATACCAAGAATAATGCTCAAGATAGTAACTATATACTGACCTTAAGTTGTCCATAAAAAGCAATTACCTTTGCCAACTATATAGTTGCAGGAAACATTTCTTCCATTAAACAACCTCTAAGCAATCTACACAACATTAGAGACAAAACAATTAAAAAAATATTGTACAAAGTTGTTTTCAATTAAAATGAATTAAGTCAGACATTGTGTAATATCAACAATGTACAAAATAGTTACATATATCCACAAATATCATAAACCAATTCTATACTAATCATAGAAAAGTAACCATCTTTATAGGTAATTTATAAAAAGAAACAATTCAAATATGGATATCAATCATAAGTCAAACTAGAACCACCTTAACATGTTAACCAACAGAATAGCCATAGATTTCCTCAGAAACCCAAAAAATGACCTCCATAGGTAATCAATAAAAAGACTTTCACTAACTTTATATATTTTGAGTAACTGTTCAAGCATAGGGGAGTAATATTTACAAGGAGAAAAAAGATGATTACCTCAATCTATTATATGTACATGTGTATATAAGAACATGTACAAACTAATTGAGAGAATAGATCTCAGTATAACGAAAACATCAAATATATGGCCAAGTGTTACGATCTGAGCCTACACCCTGGACGTGGCCGGCACTCGAGAATCATTGCTGTTCCTCAAGAGAACCCTCATCTGGCTGACTACAAGCGAAAGATTAACTCAAGCATACAAAGCTTAAAAACTAAATAAAAATTCATGAAACTCAAATACAAAGCTTTAACTCAAATGAAAAACTCTAAATAATAATAATATATTCATCTCACCGTAAAATAGGCAACTTAAGTCTTTAAAACATTTAACAAAATAAATAAACACACTTCTGAAACTCTATTGTCTATCTATGAAGCCTCTAACTGACAAAGATGGAAGTCGGGACAAGACCCACAACATCCTGACAAGATTGAAAAGTAAATAAAATCTTCCAGAAGCAAGGAGGCTCACTATAGCTAACTCGAACTCCATGTGGTATGAATGAAGGTCTTGTTGATGACCCTAAATACCTGTATCTGCATCATGAAACGATGCAGGACAAATGGCTCAGTGCATGGAATGTAAAAGCATGTAAGGGGAATTCTAAAGCATAATCATAAGCTTGAACTTGATGGAAAAGACACATACTTACCCCTTCTCAACTCACTCAACTCAGCTCAAAGAAACATAGTTTAAATCAATGATAAGATATTCAACTCAATTAAATAAGGCTCAACTCAATAATAAGAAACTTGACTCTGGGTACTCAACTCTGGATACTCAACTCAATATAAAGCAACAATACACATGCAATATTTGGAAAGCTTTTAAAACAGTAGAAAGCAACTCAGTGTATTGAAGAATACAATAACAACTAAATTTATATATAATAAAATATAATATAACTATTTGGGAGATTCTCTAACCGACAACTATCACTATGAGCTATGTGCTGATACATCGTCTCGTCCACGTTACCAGAACTGTCCTACAACTTGCCGGGATATAGAACAGCTCAACTAAGTGGATCCACTAGTTTATGCTAAAAAGCATTAAGAAATCATCTAAAAAGTATGTCCCTTTCTACCCACATTGGCTATATGGTTTATGGAGACTTGAGTTATCTGAACTCGTCTCTATATCGGTGCTCAATGCTACTCCCAAAATATACTCAGATCATATGTTTAAAAACATAACTCTTTCTGTGGTTTGAGATTATTACTCAAAAACTAGCTTAAAGCTCTCTTGGAAATCAGTGTTTCCTTTCTTCGTTAAATGTAAAAACATTTTAACTCTTAGGAATACTTAGTCCCGCATAATCTCTTAAAGAAAATAACTTCACTCTTGCTCTTACTCAACTTAATGCTCAAGTCTTTAAAATAGGATCCAAACAATTGTAAAAGTATTCTCAAAATAAGGTTCATGCCGAATTATGGACGTGAACGATTCAATCCAAGGTTTTCAATAGGACTCAATACTCGAAACTCAAGAACTTCAATGATAATACTCATTTCAAGAATGATTGACTCAGGGTTTATGTGGAATTCTGGGCATGAATACTCAACTCAAGGGCTTAGTGATACTTCTCATCTCAAGACTGCTCGTTTCATATGGTTCATGTGGAATTATGGGCATGAAATACTCAACCTAAACACTTTATGGGTAATGTGTAATAGTCCCATGGTTAGGAATATAATCTAAAATTTTCTATGAATTCTATACTCAAGACTTAAAATGTGAAGATAGTACTCCCCTCAAAGATGCTCAGTTTGTGAAGTTCATGCGGAATTTATGGGCATGAGCTACTTGAGGGTCTACATGAAAATATGGAACTCCTGTATATGACTCTTCTCATTCTCATACTTACTTTCTTAAAATTTAGCTCAAATCGATAGTTTATCTCAAAGGATTCACAATTGAACTCAAATACTTTCTTGGACTCTACTCTTAACTCTCTCTTGAATGTGAATTATGAATTCAAGAGTTATGGTTCATGATATGAAGGATCCAGGTGATAGTGTAGACTCATGAATACATTATCCTCACTCTCATTCTCACTTACTTGAGTCTTGAAATTAGTTATTAAAAATTGTAGAAGCCTCCTCCAAACGACTCAAAATGGACTTTCTCAAAATGTTCGAAAGAACTCTCAACGCTTGACTCTTAACTCTACCTTGAATTTGAATTATGAATTCAAGGTTATGATTCATGTTATGAATGATTTCTAGTTATTTAGAAGTAGCTTAGAGTGTTTAGAATCAAAGGGGAGTAAAGGTACCCTTCAAAGGAACTCAAATAAACGAAACTACGAAGAATGGGTGGGGTAGGCGACCCTGGCGCACTGAGTGGTGCGGGGAGCCAGCCCTCTACCTTCAGACACATATTTTGTGCGCTTTGGATTGTGTGGTGCGCCAGACCCCAATCCAGAAAACGCCGACGACTTTCTTTCTTCGTTTTCTCACCCTATTTCGCCTAGATTCGAACGATTTCTTCCCCAATCACTTTGATTCAATTTCTTAACATAAGTACATACTAATATACTAAATAAAACCATTAAAAAAATAAATTTAATCTCAATAAATCATCAAAATCCCAACAAAACAAGTTTTAGAGTGAAGCCTCAAGAACACCTATCAAGAACTTAAATCTTTCAATCTTTATGGAACGAATTCGAATATGAAATTCATGTTTGGCGTGTGTTTGAATGAACCCAACACTATGGAAACTTACATACCTCTTAGGGATCAAACCCATGGTGAAAATCCGCAACAAAACACAAGAACCTCAATGGACACCTTGATCCTTTCCTCTTTTCTCCTATTTTCTCTTCTTTTCTCTTCTTGAACTCTCAATTAAAACCCTAGGCGTATATTAGGATTATAAAACTAAACCTTATAGTATTATACCCTTAAAACCTTACTAAAAATGAATCTGATTAGGTAAGGAAAAGACCAAAATACCCCTTACTATTTTTGGGTAACTTTCCTTAACTGGACAACTTGACTTCAAAAGGGCATATCTCAATCATCCGATCTCGAAACTTAGAAAACTTGGTGGCGTTGGAAAGATAATTCAAAGGCCTTTCATTAGCTATCTTTTAGCCCACCTAACGCATCTTGTATTTAGAATTATGGTCATTTGAAGTTGACCCAAAACTCATAAGTTAAGCATAAGTTGCTAAATTTCAGATTTTCCTATTTCCAATTTAGTTCTTTTTGGAACTCAAGGAGTTACATCTAGTGTCCTTAACACTTCAAAAATTTCAAATTCCTCGGTAAAATCCTACTCACAATGAAGGATGGTTTGAGTATTAGCTAAAAAAATTCCAAGGTTTTACAATATCTCCCCATTGGGATCATTCGTTGTTTTACAATATCTCCCCATTGGGATCATTCGTTCTCGAGTGACGACTGGACTGGGCATGGAATGGGGTTACTCTTACTAAGGTCTGAGGCTAATGGTGCGCTTTCACTATATTCAAGCTTAACCCAAATCCTTTGGGTCGGGTTCTATACCTCTATATAGGGAATCTCTTCCGAAGACTATTACTCCTTACCACCATATTCAAGCTCAGTACTCTAACAACTCCATGGACTCCTACTAACCAACTCTTTCGGATCCAACTAACAGCTTTCATTTAACTATTTCTCATAGTAAAACCTCATCCTCCTCTTTTATAACCTTTGATTGAATTATCACACCATCATCATCACGATAAGATCATTAACCTTCTCCTTTTAACATCACTTCACTAGTACAAGACCTCTGAAAAGATGTCTCCCAGACTCTTTAGGACTCATTACTATCTTATTCTCAAATACATGACTTGATTTCTCATACTTAGGTCTAAATCTGATACTTGAAGGCTATTGACCTATTCCAACATCTCTAAATGGTCTACATCCTCTTTTACCCTAACACTCAGGATAAGATTATCTCATGACTACCGAACTCTCCATAAGCAGGTACTAAGACTTCTTTCTAAGGCATTTCTATTAACTTCTTCTGATTATATACCCTATCGATACACCTCGTAATGCTCTTTGTACTCTTGTGACTTAGCCACACTTTACTGCCCTTATCAAGAAGTTTAGGGTATCTCACTTGTACCACTCATATATATTGCGACTAATATCTCAATTCCTCACCTGCTCTATGTCAAACCTGCCATATCAAATCCCAATACTGACATCATCACCCTTATGTTTCCATTCTTTCAATCATGACACTCATCTCAAATTCAAGCTTAATGTTCATTACTAGACCCGAATATCAATACGATTACTTGCCTACTATGTTATACCTCATTACTTGATCAGCTCTATAACCTTCTGAACCTCATAAACCTCTCAACCAAATCATAAGCCTAGCTTAGATCTATCACTTTATGAATACTTTTGCTCTTCTATTTAACACTTACACTTGGTCATTACCTACACAATGACACTTCCTCACAAACTCCTTTCTAGCTAAAACACACTCTACTTCCTATGATGGAATCTTCACAACTAATCACTTCTTAGTCTACCCATAAGGAGAAACTCCTCATTAATAACTTATTAGGTGCATGACTATAGTAACATAGCTTGTCGAAACACCTTCTCCCTTACTTAGATTACTAAGCCTCTGCATACTTTCCTCTAACTTTGGGCACTTTCACTACTATTGCTCATGATCTTGTAACTCATACTATCTTTTAGGGAGAAAATACTACCCAAGCTCTAAACGTACTTCCTCATAAGGATCTTAGCTTAAACCAGGCTTAGGCGGGAGAGTACAATTCGCTTTAACTCAAATGCATGATTCATATGAATATGTGTGCATTCCTCTGAAACTGAACACTTACTTACTCATGGGCTTCTCTTAGGCCCCTCTGGAGTCACATGGCTTTCTCAAGATTTTTTCCTAAGAACAATTCACCGATAAAGGACTGACTTTTTTGTTCAACCACCTATATTATGAAGGGTAGTCGAATAAATCTTTGAAAAGCACGAGTTAAATAAAGTCTCTATGACATAGCTCTATTGCACAATTCGGAGTATGAAAAAAAGGAAACTTTTCCTAAATGTCTGTAGTCACTCATTTATAAAAGTGGCATCCTCACAACCATAAATAAGATCCTACTTGACCCGACTTCATAGACACCCTATGACACTTGAACTCCGTGCTCTGATATCAAGTTTATCACAACTCGAGCCTACACCCTGGACGAGGCTGACACTCGATAATCATTGTTAGTCCCCAAGCGAACCCTCATCCTAGCTGACTACAAGTGGAAGACTAATTCAAGCATAAAAAGTTTAAAAATTGAATAAAAATTCATGAAACTCAAATATAAACCTTTAACTCAAATGAAAAACTCTGAATAATAATAATATATTGATTTCGCCGTAAAATATGCAACTTAAGTCATTAAAACATTTTAAAAAATAAATGAATAGACTTCTAAAATAATACTGTCTATATATGAAGCCTCTAACTAACAAAGATGGAAGTTGGGACAACACCTACGACATCCTGACAAGAATGAAAAGTAAATGAAATCCTCCAGAAGCAAGGAGGCTCACCATAGCTAACTCGAACTCCATATGGTATCAACAAAGCTCTAGTTGATGACCCTGAATATCTGCATCTGCATTATGAAATGATGCAGGCCAAATGACTTGGTACGTTGAATGTACAAGCATGTAAGGGGAATTCTAAAGCAAAAGCATAAGCTTAAACTTGATGGAAAAGAGACATACTTACCCCTTCTCAACTCACTCAACTCAGCTCAAAGAAACATAGTTTAACTCAATGATAAGATATTCAACTCAATGAAATAAGGCTCAACTCAATAATAAGATACTAGACTTTGGGTACTCAACTTTGCATGCTCAACTCTGGATACTCAACTCAATATAAAGCAACAATACACATGCAATAAATGGAAAGATTTTAGAACAGTAGAAAGTAGCTCAGTGTATTGAAGAATACAATAACATCTCAAGTTATATATAATAAAATTTAATATAACTCTGTGGGAGATTCTCTAATCAACAACCATCACTATGAGCTATATGATAATACAACGTCTCGCCCACACTGTCAGAACTGTCCTATAACTTGCCAGGATATAGAATGCCTCAACTAAGTGGATCCACTAGTCTATGCTAAAAAGCATTAAGTAATCATCTAAAAAGTATGACCCTTTCTACCCATGTTGGTGACATGGTTTATGGAGACTTGAGTTATCAGAAGTAGTTCTCATATCGGTGCTCCATACTACTCCTAAAATATACTCAGCTCATATGTTTAAATCCATAACTCTTTCTGTGGTTTGAGATTATTACTCAAAAACTATCTTAAAAGCTCTCTTGGAAATCGGTGTTTCCTCTCTTGGTTAAATGTGAAAACATTTTAACTCTTGATAATACTTAGTTCCCATATAATCTCTTGAACAAAAGAACTTCACTCTTGCTCTTACTCAACTCAATGCTCAAATCTTTAAAAAATGTTTAAAATAATTGTAAAAGACTTCTGAAAATAAGGTTCATGCAGAATTATGGACGTGAACGACTCAATCCAAGGTTTTCAATAACCATACATAGGACTCAATACTTGAAACTCAAGAACTTCAATGATAGTACTCATTTCAAGAATGCTTGACTCAGAGAGCTTATGCAGAATTATGGGCATGAACTACTCAACTCAAGGGCTCAATGATACTTCTCATCTCAAGACTGCTCAACTCATAGAGTTCATGCAGAATTATGAGCATAAACTAGTCAACTTAAGGAATTTATAGGTAACGTGTAATAGTCCCATGGTTAGGAATATAATCTAAAAAGGGTTAGGAACTCTATATTGAAGACTTAGAACTTGAAGATACTACTCCTCTGAAAGATGACCAGTTTACGAAGTTCATGCGAAATTTATGGGCATAAACAACTCGAGGTCTACATGACAATATGGAACTCATATATACAACTCTTCTCATTATCATACTTACTTCCTCAAAACTTAGCTCAAATCGATAGTTGATCTCAAAGGATTCATAATTGAACTCCAATACTTTCTTGGACTCTACTCTTAACTCTCTCTTGAATGTGAATTATGAATTCAAGAGTTATGATTCATGATATGAAGGATCTAGGTGATAGTGTAGACTCATGAATACATTCTCCTCACTCTTATTCTCACTTACTTGAGTTTTGAAAGTAGTTATTAGAAATTGTAGAAGACTCCTCCAAACGACTCAAAATGGACTTTCTCAAAATGTTCGAAAGAACTCGCAATGCTTGACGCTTAACTCTACCTTGAATTTGAATTATGAATTCAAGGTTCTGATTCATGTTATGAATGATTTCTAGGTGTTTATAAGTAGCTTAGAGTGTTTAGAATCAAAGGGGAGTAAAGGTACCCTTCGAAGGAACTCAAACGGACGAAACTATGAAGAAAGGGTGGGGTAGGCGACCCCGGCACACTGAGTGGCACGGGGCGCCAGCCCTCTACCTTCAGACACATATTTTGGGTGCTCTGGCTGGCGTGGTGCGCCAGGCCCCAACCTGAAAACGCCGACGACATTCTTTGCTTTTTTTCTTACCCTATTTTGCCTAGAGTCGAACGGTTTCTTCCCCAATCACTTGGATTCAATTTCTTAACATAGGTACACACTAATCTACTTAATACAACCCTCAAAATACTCACTTTCATCCCAATAAATCATCAAAACCCTAACAAAACAAGTTTTAGAGTGAAACCTCAAGAACACCTATCAAGAACTTAAATCTTTCAATCTTTATGGAACAAATTTGAATATGAAATTCATGTTTGGCATTTGGGTGAACTAAACCAACACTATGGAAACTTACATACCTCTTATGGATCAAACCCATTGTGAAAATCTGAAACAAAATTCAAGAATCTCGATGAACACCTTGATCCTTTCCTCTTTTCTCCTCTTTTCTCTTATTTTCTCTTCTTGAAATCTCAACTAAAACCGTAGGCATATATTAGGATTATAAAACTGAACCTAATAGGATTATACCGTTAAAACCTTACAAAAAATGAATTAAATCTGATTGGGTAAGGAAAAGACAAAATATAGCCCTTACTATTTTCAGGTAAGTTTCCATAATTGGACAGCTTGACTTCAAAAGGACATATCTCACTTATCCGACCTCGAAACTTAGCAAACTTGGTGGTGTTGGAAATATAATTCAATGGAATTTCATTATCTATCTTGTAGCCAACCTAATTCATCCTGTACTGAGAGGTATGATCATTTGAAGTTGACCCAAAACTCATAACATAAGGATAACTTGCAAAATTTCAGATTTTGCTATTTCCAATTTAGTTCTTTTTGAAACTCAAGGAGCTACATCTAGTTTCCTTAAAACTTAAGAAATTATAAATTCCTCGGTAAAATACTACTCACAATGAAGGATGGTTCGAGTCCTAGCTCAAAAAAATTTTGAGGTGTTACACCAAGGAGACAATTATATCTACTTTCTAAAACACATTAAACTCAATGGACAACCAATTATTGGAACAATAATTTAATCTTTTGGAATGTTCAAGACAATAGCTATAAGAAATAAGAAGACACTTAGGTCATCTAACATTCTGTGAGATTTAATAATGTATTAACTTTCTTCTCTAACTATTTTTACTTTGAAGGTTCTTAAACATGTCTCATTCTTTTAACATGTGCCATTCTTTGTGTCATATATAGAAATAACAGTATGTTAGCATCTTTAAATTCATTTTTAATATGAAACTTTAAATTTTTAAATTTACAATACAGTTAGTTGATGACTCCGAGAATTGGACTCATTTGGGGCTTTGTTTATATAGATTTAGTGTCCTCAAATGCTTAATTTGTGCCATAAACTATTGCTTAAGTCTTGATTTTCAGGTATTTGGATTGAAGAACAAAACAGGGACACTAACAGGTAAAAAGGAACAAAACAATTTGAAGAAATGAAGAAAGGCAAGCCTGGTGATAGCCAAGAGCACTTGGCGAATCGCCGAATGGCTAATTTGACCGCCTAATCTCTAGTGTGCCAGCCCTGAGGGAATAAACCAAGTCAGTGACAAAAAAGGGGTAGCCAGCGAATCGTCGAGCAGTTTTGCGATGCAAAAAGAGATTGCCCAAAGTTACAGGACTTGAGGATGCTGAATGCCAAGACAAAAAAAGTGATAGAAGAGAGCGTTGGGCGGTTCATCGAGTGGTTCGGTGAACCCGACTTACGTTGACTAATGGCCCTTTGTGGCTTATTCTTGGCACCTATAAATTAGATTTTGAACAGTTAATTTAGAGAGCTGACTTATGCTAATTTAGTCGATTAGTTTAGAATACTTTTCTCTAAATTTTTCATAGTTTTTCATAAAACTTGAAGGATTTTTGAGATTCAAGTTGGAGATTTTGGAAGTAGGTTTTGAATTTTCTACAAATTGAAGCATTGTAAAGACTAAATTACTCTTACCCAGTTGATGGCTAATTTATTTGCTAACCGTTTTTACTCTTTTACGATGTTTGGCTAAAATCCCAATTATTGGGGGTGTGATTATGTGATTATGGGTTGAATTAGTTTATGGGTATTGTTCATTACTGGTTTAAATACTAAATTGAAGTGAGTTTAATCATTAATTGTGGTTCAATTTATGAATTGTAGTTGCAAATGCAATTTTAATGTTGTGTTCTTGGCTTGCTCGAGAGAGAAGATATATTAAGGTTTTGGGTTGTTCTTAATTGCTATGCTTGTTGATGTTCGAGAGAAATCACTTGAAGCGGAATAGTTGTTTGAGAGAAAGCTATTTCAATTGTAGTCTAGCCTACCCATTAATATTTAGCTATTTACTAGTAGTTTCAATTACCCATCTATCAAAATTTGCCTATAATCGATCACATCCCGAAAATCCCTCTCCTTATTGTTATTTCAATATTATTTGATAATGTTGTAGTTGATAATTGCAAATCAAAAACCCCATATAACATTCGTGTCACCTCTTTTAATTTACCTATGTCTCTATGTCTTTTCTGATAATCTTTATTCCTATAGCTAGTTAGATCACATTTGTACCTCATAACTCAACTTTGAACACGAACCACTCCCTGTGGGTTCAACCCCAACTCTTTGTTGGGTTTTATACTGTTTAACGATCGTTTGCACTTAGAATTGGACGAGGTGTGCTTAAAACGTTAATCATTAACCTATAGGCCTACATAGTTAGCATAAAACAAAAAAGTGTTTATATTTTTAAAAAAGTAACTCGATATATGTTATTTTTTTCATTTTAGTATAACTGTGCAACGCGCGAGTACGTATACTAGTTATAAATTAACAACAAGGAACGGTTACTACAAATTAATAAATAAAAAGTTAGGTGTTTTATTTTGGAAAATTAGAATTAGAAAAATACTAAGGATAAATTAGTAAAAGGCATGCTCTAAATTCTTTGTTTTCTTTCATTTATCAACAATTTACTTCCTTTTAAACATTGCCAAACTCTTTGTTTTCCTTCATTTATTAACTAAATAGGATAATAAATTGATATAAAATTATGATCATTAAGCAATATTATATAAATGGACATCAACAATATGTTGAAATGTCACGACTCGAACCTACACCCTAGATGTGGCCGGCACCTAAGAACCATTGTTGGTCCCCAAGTGAACTCTCATGCTGACTAAATACAAGAGGAAGTAACTCAAGCATACATAAGCATCAAACTGAAAGAAACATTTTACAAAGAAATACTGAATCACAAACTCTTTGAATATACCAAGTATGAAACATAAGTTTTAAACAAAAACATATGAAACTGAAATCAAGGACTCTCCAAAATTTTCTATCTATGAAGTCACTATTGTATAAAGATGAGTGTCGGGACAAGACACACGACACCTTAAAAGCTAATACTAACAACTCATAGAAATTGAAGTCTTTTGGAAGCAAGGAGGTCTCACTCAAAAGTTAACGGACAAATGATGTGATCTCCACGAAACTCATGTTGAGGATCCTAAGTACCTGAATATGCATCATAAAATGATGCAAATTGAATGACATTAGTAGATTGAATGTACAAGTATGTAATATAGATGTATAACAAATAAATTAACTGAAAGTCCGAAGGTAACTCAACTAAAATATAGTACAAATCATGATGAAAAATAATTTAAGCTCTTATTATAAGGATGCAATAATAGCAATTATTGAACTGAAATATATAAACAAAAATATACTTTACTTTACTTTACTTGGGAATTAATCTAACATTGCCTCGCCCATGCTGATAGAACTGTCATATACCTTGTCGGGGTATAGAATAAACTCAACTCATGGATCCACTATAAAGGTCTTCTCAAAGGTAGTGAGGAGTCGCCTGAAAGTTGGTGCGATCCTAACCCATGTTGGCTACGTTGTTTATGGGGAAAGTGAGTTGTCTAAACTCTTCACCAAATCGATGTTGAATACTACTCCTGAAATATATAACTCAATGCTTAAGTAAAAATACCCTCTCTAGGTTGAGATAAGATCTCAAAAAGGCCTCTTTAAGCGGTACCTACTATGTACTCAATCTATCTAAAAACTCTTTATACTTTTCTAAAATAGTGCTCTCATTTTTATGTAAAATGATACATTCAGAACCATTAAAGTTCCCTTAAAACTCTTGAAATAACTTGTATTTGGGTTGTAATCATGAAAAATACATCTAAATCATATTGTGATATGATCATTAATGACTCGGAAAGTAATATTACATAAACATTGATGGCACATCTAGATGTCATATTGCTTAAACATTGATGGCACATCTAGATGTCATATTGCTTAAACATTGATGACATACTCGACTATCATACTAATCACGAATCATAGTTTTCTCAATGTGAAAATAGTACATTTTGAACCATTTGTGTTTCCTTAAACTCTTCTCAAAAGATACTTTAAAATACTCTTGAACTCACTTTGAAATTTCAAAATCAATGCAGGGAAATAAATGCACAAAGGCTTTCAAGAAAATATCATCAACTAGGGTTTATGAGAAATAAAAGCGTGAACAAAAACCAAATAATCTCAATACATAAAATAGCATAATCTCATAATTAAGAAATCAAAACTCAGAATAAGAATACAATTCAAAATTAGAATTTCATGGATCTTTAAATAGAATAATGGATTAAATGCTTATTGTCACGACCCAGACAATCGTGAGTGGCACCCACACTAACTCTTCGATGGGAGAACTATTACTACAGCCCAAATAAGAAATTTAAAGCTACGAAAGCAGGTTTAAATAACTAAATTATTATTAAGGAGTTCCGATAAACTCCAAAATTCTAAAAAACAATGAACTAAAACTAATGCGGAAATATTCCCTATAACCTGAAAGTCAGTGTACCAAAATTCTAACCAACACGTCTAAGTAAGTGGGTACAACCCAAACTAAACAAGAGAATTAACTAAAGAACTAGTCTAAGTCTGAAGCAAATGGACTAAACTAAAAAGAGAACTCATGGCAGCCTGAAAGAACTGGCTCACCCTTTAATTTGATCGACGATCACTGATCTTCTAAACAAGGTCTATCAATAGCCGCTTGAAGATGCCCTGTACTCAACAAAGAAAGAGCAAGTGCAGTATCAGTACACAACCACAGTGTACTAGTAGGATCACGCGGCTATCGCAATAAGTGCAACATAAGCAAGTAATTACAACATCATAAACATACATATACCGAACATATACAATATCGATATAAATTTAGGATTAGTGTTCAATTCCACATTTTATAAAATACGCATATGTATAACAAGTCATTGGTCCTCTCATGGAACCCATACCCAAACAGTTAGTGCACCGGATCGTGGTACCCGTTCCAAGTTAGTATGTTGAATCGTGACACCCGTTCCAATATTTATATCGGTATGTGACATTCAATCCCAATTACTGTGGCAGAATGTGAGACCCGCACTATTTAATTGTACAATAATAATAATAATTACAATGTACATTCTCACAAATCATACCATTAAGAGGTGATTCATGGCATATAATTATTCGTTCATACTCATTTAAGATTAGTGTGATCAATAATGCAACATTCGCATACATACATGCAATATAACAAAGCAAGAACAAACATATATCACACAAACATGAAATCACAACCATCACTTACCTCGAACTAAGCTTGAATCCTCTTAAGAAGTTTGATTATTCCCCTTTCGGATTCGTTCCGTTTGTTCTTGGTCTACAAACAGTCAATTCAATGTGAGGATCAATAATTCAGATCTAATTTACCTGAATTAGAACTAAACCATTAACCCTAGACCAAACCCTTGTTCCCCATAACCAGTTTTAGGGCTTGTTCCACCATAATTCTCAGATCAAAACCTTCCCCCATCGATAATCACCCATAAATCTACATTCTACGAATCAAAAAATAGATTCGGGGAGTGAAAACCTTACCTTTAGCCTCAAGAATGGTTAAAAACTATCAAGAAAACACATGGGTTCGTTATTAGCTCTCAGTGACTAAAATTGAAGAATAATAATGTATTTGGGGTTTATTACCGACTTATTTCGCGACTGTCCCGTCACAAGGGCATAATCCTGCTACAACAGCCCCGCCATGGCGGCACAAATCCGGCTATAGCGGCTTGCACAAAAATAGAGAGATAAATTAAGAATTCCAAAACCTCATTTCACAACGCACCTTCATCCCACGACACTAAAAAAATACTTGTTCACGCTAAGATCAATTTCGAGAGTTCTACTCGCCCGAATTAAATTTACTAAAGTTGTACGATTTTATTAACGTCTTAGGTATCTACACATATGATCAATTTCACAATTAGACCTCCCATTTTTTACCAGATTTCCCTGGGCCTTACTGACTCTGATTTCGTCTAAATCTGGACTAGGTTGGAAAATTTCCAGATACTAACAAAAAGTTTTTCGATCCAAAATTCTACCCGTTGGCTTTTCTGTAACGACGGGAACAGTTCGCTACACTTACTAACTGAATTCAGATGTAGGGTGTGAGGGTGAAATAGTCCAACACTATGAATATCTTTATATACCGAGAAGAAAAAGTTCTTCAAGAAGTTTGAAAAAGTACTTCATAGGAAGCGTTGAAACACTGGTTTTCAACTTCCTTGCAGATTTCTTTTTTAGTTGGGGGAGTTGAGAGCAATTAAAAGAAAATTGAGTAGTTGGTGGAATATACTCCCCTAACAAAAGTTAAAATGTCATGGCTTGGGATTATGAAAAGTGAAAAAAAAAATGAAAGAAACCCCACTTGAAAAGCTATTGAAAATCTTCAGTGGGGTCATCTACGATTCGTGGTTTGATGTACGGACCCTATATCCCATCCGTGGAATTCATAATAAAGTTTTAAAGCTAAAAAGTTAATTATATGGGCCAAAACTACGACTTGTAGATGGGTCTGTAGGAATTGGATCCCAAAATTTGACTCTTTGGAGTTTTCCACAAGTTGACAGTATGGGTTGTAGTTCAATCAACGACCCGTAGAAGGGTTTCATAGTTTACTGACTCAAAAAACTCTGTTGTGGTTACTACTTGTTCGCTTCACCAATTAAATGGGAGGTATTAATACTATGCACATTACTATATGTTACGATTGTATATCATCTTTAGGATATCTATAATTAGATATTCAATATTTCATTCTACATTAATTCGAACCACATATTATTAATAAATATACCTCGAAGATCAAAATAAATCATAATGGCAAGCGAATAAGACTTGAAAAATAATACATGCATGTTGTCAGGTTGAAGTAATCCGCAAAAATAGGTGATTAAAGTTTTAGTCATTCAAAGACGCTTAATAACATGATACAAAAATGCTAATAGTGAGAGTGTTCGCTGGTAACTAATATTCATTGACGAAGTGGTATTACTATCTTAATCTTGTATGATATTTATTAGTTGCTACACAACCTCCTTCATTAACTCTATTAATTGTTTCCATGACCTGAAAATGGACGTGATGACACTTGTCTTTTTCCACCAACACAAATCAGCCTCAACCCAATGAAAATGAAAGAAATGCAGAAAATAGTAAAGCAAGAAAAAAACAGAGGTGGAAAACTTATTCATTCTAAACAATACCCCAAAATATAGTTGTCACGTGTACAAGCGACTAAAGTAAATACAGATTTTAAAAGATAAATACAATCCCAGTCTTTGTTTCTCAAGTAGAACAAAGCTTGATGGAAAGGAAAAGAGGGTCCATATGGATGACAAACAGTTACCTCTCAGATCCTTGAATGAGCCTTAATTGTAATGAGAGGAAGAAGATCATATGGGTCTGAGCTCGGAACCTATACAAGTTTAGAAGCAAGGGGTGAGCACCCACAACACGGTACCGAACAGGCAACCTACTAAAAAAAATAGCTAGCTAGAAATCAAATACCCCTTTCACTCCAGCAGAACCTTCTCAAACTACAATCTTCACAGAAATCATCCCAACCCTAGCAATTCTACAATACACGGCTCACAAGGCCCAATAGTCACTGTTAAACCTTCACATTTCAACAATCAAACAATTCAAATAAGTCAATCTCAATATCAAGTACTTCAGTCACACACAACAAGTACATTAATCTCAAGTATCAAGCAAGTAACATATAAGCATCAAATGCATCAAGTCACAATAATCAATCTCTTGCCGAAACCAGTTCCCATCGACATAATATCACTAGCCGAAACAATTTCCCATTGGCTTTAAATCAAACCATTAGCCAAAACCATTTCCCATCAACTTTACATCACTAGCCGAAACCATTTCCCATTAGCTTTGTATCAAATCACTAGTCGGAACCAATTTCCCATCCGCTTTACATTACTAGCCAAAACCATTTCCTATCGGCTTTATGAAGACTCTTCAAAAATGACTGAGGCATCCCAACACTCACCCATAAACACCAGGGCATCACAACACTCACCGGAAAAGACCCCAAAATCATAAAACTCATCGAAAAAGACCTTGGAATCATAAATCGTTACATTTTTCATCACAGTGTTCACAATCAATGCATACAAGCAATATAACACCACATAGAAGAGACAACAAATCACAAAATTCAAGTCCACAATCATGCTTTCAAGTGTTACATTAATTAATCAACAAGGGTCACAATAAGGAAATTCACATCATCATGTTCATCACCTCTTCCCCATTACTCCAAACACACAATCAAAGAAGAAAGTAAACGAATTCTACTAGAATGCAAGGTTTAGAAAGTCACCTTCCTTCTGAATCACTTCCAAAGACACACAATCTATAATAATAAAGTATTTACAGTCACTCACGGAAAAACACTCTCCACATGATACATATAAAGAAATGGGTCAAACAACTCAAAACCCAATTTCAAAATGGAGGTTTGAATTCGAAAAATAACACTTGAAAAAGATGTTTAATGCTATAGCAACTCATTTGAAAAAATCATTTCGAAAAAGGGATCAAAACCACTTCAAAAGCACCATTTTATTAAGTCCTTGGGTTCTTGAAGATAACCCAAAATTCCAAATTTCAAAATCTTGATAAATCCATAGATAATAATGTATAATTGAAGACTTAGAGATATGAATCGTTACACAAGATTTTTCTAAAAAATGTGGTCAAAATTGCGACCCCAAAGCTCCCAAAGACTAAATATGGTGAAATGGGGTTGAAACCTTGATTTTAAGAGGACATTATGCCTAGGTCTCAATTGTTCATCATGATCGCAACCCAGGTCACACTATTGCGATCACTAAAGACAGTCAACTTATTAAAGTTGACCATCACAATCGTGGTAAGACCCATTCATTTGTGATGCACCTCAAATTAGTGTTATGCAATTGCGACGAGGGAGACTCGTGATAGCGATGACCAAAATGGTCATACAATAGAACTCTAAACCAGAAAAATAAGCCAACTCTCAAATCATCGAAAGGACCCTCGGGATTCGTTCAAAAACCTGTGCACACAAACAACATATGCAAATTAATTATACTCGATATTCTAGACTTAATAAAACATTCAAAATATGTTCGAGGTGTCCTTGACCCGACAATTGTGAAAACCACAAGAAACTAACTAAATACCTAAAAAGGACAAGCTCCGAACCTCTCAAAAGTCAACTAAGACCTCACCTCTGCCTAAAATCATCCCCGAATCCAATGAAACTCTCAAAATTGTCTAAGCATTCGAACCTCGAATGTTAACCAAAGTCAACTCAAAGGCTAAAATTCCACAATTTCACACTTTATGACCCCAAATCCTAGAAAAGACTCAAAATTTGAAACTGGCAACTCCTATGGATCAAATTTCACCTTTTGGGACTAATAGAATCCATCAAATTCCATCCAACACTCAAAAATCCAAAAGACACTAAAAACCACTTTCTGAACAACTTAGCCTTTGAAAGTCAATACTTACCAAATTCTCAACTTTTAACTCAAAGTTCAAATCTAACTTTTCAAAACTCAATCATATAGGACTCGGGGTCAATCATGCGAGGGAAAAAATGGTAAATTTATACAACTTTTCAAATATGAACCACCGGGTCATTACAGTTGTCCACCTTGACATAGAAAAATAAAGTGCAATCAACCCTTTTCAAAACCCATGTTAAAACATAGAAGGGATCTTCTAAAACAAACCAAAGCTATTAAATTAAAATGGATAGATATGTGGAGCTAAACCTTATTTCTTATAGGTTTAACAAAGACCTTGAAGTGGTATTTACTAAAAACAAAGAGTTCATAACTTGCAGCAACAAATTTATGTCTCAACATTTCTCGAATGATTTTACTTCTTTGGACGAGTCAGAAAAGTTCACCAACGAGAGTTTCTTTGAGAAGTACAAGTATATGTTTATTGAGTATATTAGATCTACAATTAGTTTGCTTATTTTGTTTACTTTATTTTCATCTTCTTATTAGATGTCGTATGCATCTTATTAAAAGTTAAGTCATTTGGTAGAAGGATGAGCCATAACGTGAGATATAATCATTACCAACAAAAGTATGTTAAATTATATAGCACTTGTGCAAAGATTTTACAATTTGCAATTGAATAGAATATGATTCTCACTTCAAATATATGTAGGTTTGATCCTAAAACTTTGAATTTGTGGGGAACTTATCTGTAACTAAAGGGAAAATGTTAGAGAGCCTTGAAAGTGCGCACCAAACTAGTTACTGCCTTTTGCGATATTAATAGGTCTACCTATAAAGCTATAATACCCCTAACAAGTGATTTCATATTTGACCAGATTAGGTGTAACACCTTATTCTTTGAAAGATATATTTTTAGAAAGAACTAAATTGGAAAGAGTCAAATTAAGAATTTTGCAACTTATGCTTAAATTGTAAGTTTTGGGGTAAACTTCAAACGACCATAACTTTCCGTATAGGATGATTTAGGTGGCCAATAAGGTATCAAATGAAAGGGCTATAAGTCCTCTTTCCAATGCTACCGAGTTTAATAAATTTCAAGTTCATATGATGGAGATATTCCCATTTGAGTTTAGCCTGTCCGATTAAGGAAATTCATCTGAATTAAGGAGGTGTATTTTAGTATTTTCCTTACCCCATTAGCCTTACTCATTTTTAGTAATATTTTAGGGACCTAAAATGATTTGGGTCAGCTTTCACAATCCTAAATAAGCTTAGGGTTTTCCATAGAAGTTCAAGAGGAAAAAGAAAGGAAAAGATTCAAGCGCTCAAGGATTTCTGGCAATCTTCGAGGTACTTTCGCCAAGGATTTGATCCTAACGAGGTATGTAAGTTTCATGGTGTTGGATTCGTTCACCCACATGCCAATCATGAGTTTTCACTTTGGAATTCATCATGAGATTCAGTATATTGAGGTTATTGATGAAATTCTTGAGGTGCTTTTCTTCATTCTTGAATTATGATGTTTGGTTGAGTTCATGAGGCGAGGATCTTGTTAATGAGCATTGTTATTAAGGGTTTTCATGTAATTATGTTTGGTAAATGAATCTAAGAGAGTTTGGAAGATACCATTCAAATCTAGGTGAATTAGGGCAAGAAATCAAAAAGCAAAATTCATAGGGTTTTCTGGGTAGGGGGCTAGCGCGCTGTGGAGCAGTGCGCTTGAATGTTGCCTCTAAAGTTAAGGGGCTGGCGCCCTGTGCCACTTAGTGCACCAGGGTCGCGTGCCCTATCCTTTTTCGATCTTTCGTCCCATCTGAGTTCTTTTAAAGTGTACCTTCACTCCCTTCCTGATTCTTCTATTCTAAATCACATTTAATCATCAAGAGATCCTTCATATCATGAATCATAACTCTTGAATTCATATTCAAATTCAAGATAGAGTTAAGAGTTTAGTTTGAGGGAGTTCTTTTGGGTCAACTAAGAAGTCATTTCAAAACTTTTAAAACTTGTTTTAAGACTCTAGTACTTGAAAATGAGGATGAGAAGAGTTAAGTTTCATTTTTCGAAATGAATATATGGGAACTAAGTGTTCCAAGAGAAAATGTTTTTAAATTTAAAATTGGAGGAAACATAGATTTCTAAAAGATTTCATGAGGAGTTTTTAAGTACTATCTCTTTTAAGAGAAACATTTTGAATATTAATCTCAAACTTTGAGGATGAGGAAATGTTTTTAAGCATATGAGCTAAGTTATATTATTGGGAAGAGTATTGAGCACCGATATGCGGACGAGTTCAAAAAACTCAAAGCCCTCATAAACTATGTAGACAATATGGGTAGAAAGTGTCATACATTTTAGATGATTCCTTATTAGTTTTTAAGCATAGATTAGTGTATCCACTTAGTTGAGGATGTATTATACTCTGACAAGGTATAGGACAGTTCTGGCAGTGTGGGTGAGATGATGTATCATCACATAGCTCATAGTGATGGTTGTCAGTTAGAGAATCTCCCAAATAAAAGTTATTACTATATTTTAAAAACATTGAGTTGTTATCCAGTGTTTTCAATGCTTTATATAAACTACATCTTTATTGTTGTTTTATACTGTATTGAGTTGAGTATCCATTAGTTAAGGTTGAGTTTAGTGGATATGAGGTGAGTATGTTTCATTTTATCGAAGTTCAAGCTTTTGTGTAATGTTCATTGTTCCCCTCACATGCTCGTACATTCAATGCACTGATGTCATTTGGCGTGCATCGTTTCATGATGTAGATTCAGGTAACCAGGGTCATCAACATGTGTTTTATTGATACCACTTGCAATTCGAGTTAGCTTTGGTAAGCCTCCTTGCTTCCAGAGGGTTCCATTTATATTTTCAGCTTTGTTAGGATGTTGTTAGTCTTGTACCGACTTCCATCATATTATTTTATAGGCTTCATAGGCAGTAGTAGTTCAGAAGTCCTTTCATTTCTATTGTTAATGTTTAAGACTTGAGTTGCCTCTTTTGGGTCAGTGAATGTTTTATTTAAAATATTCTGAGTATCTATTTTGAGAAAATTGAGTTAAAGATTTACTTTTGAGTTCATCTAATTATGAGTAAGTTTTCTGCAGAGAGTTGAGCTAGGCCAAGTGTTCGCTTTGGGTTAGCAATGGTTCTCGAGTGTTGTCCACTTCCTGGGTGAAGGCACGGGGCTTGACAAACTTGGTATCAGATTCCAGAGTTTAAGAGTCCTAGGGTGTCTATGAAGCAGTGTCTGTAGAGTCCTAGTTATCTGTCTGAAGTGCGCCACATCTATAATTAGGAGGCTGTGACATTTAGGAACTATCTAACTTCTTTCACACTCTTTTCGTGCAATAGAGTTCAACTCTAGAAAGTTTCGTTCTAATTCGTGCTTGCATGTGTCTTGCAGATCATGCCTCCATGAAGAGTTGTTCGAGGTCATCTGGCTAGGAGGAATGTTTATCCTCAGGATCAAGGGGTCCCCAATGCACAAGAAGTGCAACCCCAAGGAGTGGTAACTAATGTTGAGTTTTGAGATGCTATCCAGATGTTCAGTCAAGTTGTGACCAACCAAGCTGGGCAACAAGAGGGAATCGACAGGATGTGGCTTATACATTCGGGATTCGGGAGTTATTGTGGATGAATCTTCAATACTTCAGTGGTTCAAGTGTCACTGAGGATCTAGAAGACTTTGTGGAAGAGTTGCACAAAGTATTTGAGGTAATGCATGTTGCAGATGTTAAGCGTATGGAACTAGCTGCATACAAACTTAAGGGTGTTGCTAGATTCTGGTACATACAATGGAAAAAGAGTAGAGCTTAGGGCGCACCAAGTGTGAGCTGGTTTGTGTTCGAAGAGGCCTTCTTGGGGCGTTTCTTTCCCCGTGAGCTCAGAGAGGCGAAGGTAAGAGAATTCCATAACCTGAAGTAGGAATCCATGAGTGTGCATGAGTATTGTCACGACCCAGGGGTACCCCCTAGATGTAACATGACGTACAAAATCCCGTAGGACCCCATACAAGCAACTTAGCTTTCATAACATATGAAATAGAACAATAAGAGTAAAACAATAGTCCAAGTCCAATAGTTTTTATACAAGAAAAACGGAAGTTTAAAACACTTGTCTCAATAGAGTCATCATGTACAATAGAATGAAATTAGGCCTAGACCATACATAATGTCCAAAAGTGAAATCCAAGAAAAGAAACTAAAACAATGAAAGCCTGTCTCTCGAAGCATGAGGACTCACCAAAGCTCAGAAATCTCGAAATCAACCACTAGCCTCGAAACTGTGAAACTTATGTCGGACCCTACATTTGGAGAAATCTAGTCAACAGTATGTGTTAGTACAAAAAATGTACCAAGTATGATAGATATGTATAAAACATTTAAATTATGCTAAAAAGGGACATTTCATTTCATGAGATGCAATTGACCAAGCTAAAACATGATATAAGAGAGTTAGAAAACATAAGTCATAAAACCATGGTCAATGCAAGCTAACATATTTAAAGCCTTTTAATAGATATGAGATACTTCTTGAAGTAATTGTAGCTCATTATTAGTGTGGGGAATTAGCCTTAACCGATATAGAGACCATGTGAACGATAACATGATCCCCCAGTGTCTCCCACACCGAAAAGGGTTGTCCTACTTGCCAAGGTAAGGACCATAAATCTGAGCTAAAGTGGATCAACTAGCTAAGGTATATCTAGACAATCATCCTATGGAGGCACATAGGTAAGGGACAAAGATATTGCTACTAGAAACCCGACCTCTACTCATGGGAGAGCTTCCATCTCAATTTTCTCTTGGTGCTAAGCAAAAATCCCAAGGAATAGTCAATTCTTACTTTTTCTTATTAAGGAAAGACACGTCATCTTGCCAATCCAAGAAAAGTCATCATCCATGGAAAGGTATCTTTCAATAATCAATCCAAGCTAGGTTCATTAGGATATCTCTTAATCTTTGATTCAATTATGTGAGAAAACCTTTCAACCTTAGAATCTTATTATGTGAGAATACCTTTAACATCTTGATTTTATGTGTCCATGAGAAAATACTTTCAATAACACATCATGATCATCAACATTGATACTTTACTCTCAAAGAACCCTTAAAATACTTGCATAGATTTCATAAGAAAATGCACAAATCCATAATTTACTTTCCAAGGCTCCAAATCCAATTTCGATCATCAACATTTAGAAAACAAGGGTTAGATAAGGATTTCATCATAAATTCATGTAAAGCTTGCAATAAATGCTTAATTTCATAAAACTCTTCCTTTACAATCAAAATCCCACATCATATGATTCATAACATGAAAACATGGGGATAACATGGGTTCATGGGGAAACTCATCATAAAATCATAGTACTTCATCAATTCATGCATAAGAGATAATAATTCAATCATTTAAATCATTAATGAAGAGAACCCATGACAATTGAAGAAAATCATAACTCAATTAGGGAATTCTAACTTTGAAAAAGAGGAATTTGGAAAGTCCATGAATGGAAGGAATCCATGGATGAAAACGATCATACCTCAAAGCCAAATTCTTATTCAATGGAGGAATGGAGAGTTGGCTTGAAACCCTAGGTTGAATACTTCTTCTTCAAGATTTCTAGAGAGAGAAATATTCGAGAGTTCTTCTTTTTGGTTAATTTGAAGAGAATGGGTAAATAATCTAATTTGGGGGTTCACCTTACATTTATAGGGGTAGTAGTGAAGGGTAAAACAACATGGTATTGAATTAAAATAATTTGAAAAGAATGTTAAGACCCTAACTTAAAACTGGAGACAACCCACGCTGGTGCTCGCCAAGTGAGCCTTTAGCTCACCAAATTTTACAGTGAGTCGAACTAGGAGCCAGACCAATTAGGTGATGTGAGGGGGAACTTTGGCAGCATGCCAAACCAAACGGCGAGCCCGACTTGGCTCGCCTAAAGTTCTTGAACTCTAGACGTTAGAATTAGGACAATAGGCGAGGAGGTTCCATTTGGCGGACCGCCAAGTGACTCGGTGCTTGCACCCTACTTCGCCTAGTCGACTAACGAAGTGAATATTTTCTCTTCTCTAAATCCGAGGTGTTACATTATCTCCCCCTTAGGATCATTTGTCCTCGAATGGGATTCTAGGCATCACTTAGAAGAATAGGACTCTTAACTAGCAACCCATCCTACATATGACTTCATCAAAATGCACACAACCAAGGAGGAATATCGACTCCAAGCTAAGACATAATTAAAGAATCATAAGAGAGGTGAAACTAGATCAAGTAGCCCAACATGCATGCAATGCACATATACGATGAGGAAACATCAACTCCAAGCTAACATCCAAGGAGGAAACATCAATTCCTAGCTAAAAGCATGTTCATATTATCATATCAAGTAGTCTACATACAATTCATACTCATGTGCACATAATCATGTAGGAATCAATCATATTGAATCATTTTCTCAAAACTTGAACTTTCTCATAAATCATGGATAGTAAGGAAATCATGGAAACAGATAAAGCACATGACTTTAAAACAAGGAACAAGCCATGAGGAACTCATTACCTCAAGCTAGAGTAGGAGTAGAAGGAAAAAGATAAGGATATCGGGACATCATATCGGCCTCGGTCTCCCATGTAGCACCATCAACTAAATGATTCCTCCACAATACTTTCACAGAAGCAACTTCCTTGTTTCTCAACTTCTTAACTTGCCGGTCAAAAATCTCAATCGGGACTTCCTTACAAGAAAAACTTTCATCAACTCCCAACCCTTCTAAGGGAACTATGGAAGTTGGATCACCAACACATTTCTTCCACAAAGAGACATGGTAAACTGGATGCACCAATGCCAACTTATTTGGCAAATCTAGCTCATAAGCAACATTACCTACACGTCTCAAAATCAGCTATAGGCCTATATATGACAGACTAAGCTTCCCTTTCTTATCAAACCTCATTACATCCTTCATGGGTGAGATTTTCAAGTAAACCTAATCATGAATATTAAACTCAAGATCCCTTCTTCTCACATTGGCATATGACTTTTTCCAGTTTTGAGTCGTTTTCAACCTTTATCTTATAAGTCAAACTTTCTTTATGACTTCATGTACTAATTCGGGACCTATTAGGGAAACTTCACCCACCTTAAGCCATACTATAGGAGATCTATACCTCCTACCATATAAGGCCTCAAATGGAGCCATATCAATATGTGAGTGATAGCTATTATTATAAGCAAACTCAATCAATCGCAAATAGTCATCCCAATTAGCCTTAAAATCAATCACACAAACCCTTAACATATCTTCCAAAGTTTGGATAGTAGGCTCCGCTTTCCCATCGGTGTGGGGATGAAAGGTCGTACTAAGTTTAAATTGAGTACCAAGATCGTTTTGGAATGACTTCCAAAACTAAGAAGTGAATTGGGTACCACGATCGAAAATAATGGAGAAAGGCACTCCATGCAACTTTACCATTTCTCTCAAGTACAACTTGGCATAGTCCTCCGCCGAATAAAAAACCATGACGGGAAGGAAATGGGCCAATTTCGCCATCTAATCTACTATAACCCAAATCGAATCATGTTCTCACAGGGTGCGAGGCAAACCATCTATAAAGTCCATATTTAAGTCTTTTCACTTCCAAGAGAAATGCTAATATCTTGAGAGAAACCTCTCAATTTCTGATGCTCAACATTCACTTGTTGGTAATTCAGACACTTAGCCACAAATCCCTCAATATCCTTCTTCAATCCATTCCACCAATAGACCTCTTGTAAATCATGATACATCTTGGCAGCTCCCGGGTGAATGGAATACCGTAAATGATGGACTTTTGATAAGAACTGTTCCCTTAAGTCATCAACATTTGGAACACATAAACGACCTTGATATCTAGGTACACCATCTCCCCTTGGGAGAAAGCCTCAATGGATTTCTTAAGCACCGTTTCTTTCAATTCTACCAAAACTGGATTAAGACCTTGCTTGGCTTTTATATCCGCCACAAAAGACGATTCTGAACCATTGTGAACCATAACACCACCCTTGTTGGACTCCACTAACTAAACACCTAATCGGGCCAATCTATGAACATCTCGAACCAACTCTTTCTTTTCTTCTTCAATATGAGCAACACTACCCATTGATAACTGACTAAGAGCATCTACCACCACATTAGCTTTATCAGGGTGATAGAGAACACTCATATCATAATTCTTCAATAACTCAAGCCTCCTTCTTTGGCGAAGATTTAGATCTTTCTGATTAAACACATATTTCAAACTCTTGTGGTCGGTAAACACATCTACATGAACTCCATACAAATAATGCCTCCAAATCTTTAAGGAAAAAACAACCACCGCTAGTTCAAGGTCATGGGTAGGATAATTTTTCTCATGAGTCTTAAGTTGCCTAGAGGTATAGGCAATAACTTTACCATTTTGCATAAGCACACTTCCTAGCCCAATTCTTGAGGCATCATAAAAAACAGCAAAGCCATCGGTCCTTTTCGGTAAAGTCAACACCTGAGCGGAAGTAAGTCTATCCTTCAACTCTTGGAAACTTTTCTCACATGCTTTAGACCATATGAACTTAGCCTTTTTTTGAGTCAATGCCGTCAAAAGAGAGGCAATCGAAGAGAATCCCTCAACAAACCTTATATAGTAACCGGCTAAACCCAAGAAACTTCTAATATACAAAGAAGTTCGAGACCTAGGACAACTCTTGACCGCATCCATCTTCTTAGGATCTTCCTCAATACCGTTGCTTGAAACAATATGACCAAGAAAAGCAATGGACATTAACCAAAATTTACATTTGCTAAACTTTGCAGAGAGTTGTTGGTCCTTAAGAATTTGCAACACAATCCTGAAATGATCAATATGCTCATTCTTACTTCTTGAATGGATCAGTATATCATCAATGAACACAATCACAAACATGTCAAGTATTGTCTAAACACCCTATTCATCAAATCCATAAACACCGTTGGAGCATTAGTCAACCCAAATGACATTACCGAAAACTCATAATGACCATACCAAGTTAGAAAAGTCATATTCGGAATGTCATCTTCCTTCACCCTCAATTGGTGATTACCCGACCGAAGGTCAATCTTAGAGAAATAACTTGCTCGTTGAAGTTGGTCAAATAAATCATCTATCCTCTGAAGAGCATACTTATTCTTAATGGTCACCTTGTTCAACTAGCAATAGTCAATACCAATACAGAGTAAACCATCTTTCTTTCTAACAAACAAAATTGAAGCACCCCATGGAGAGATACTCGGTCGGATGAAACCCTTATCCAACAAGTCTTTTAATTGTTCTTTCAACTCCTTTAGTTTCACCGGAGCCATTTGGTAAGGAGGAATGGAGATAGGTTGCGTCTCGGGGAGAAGGTCAATACCAAAGTCTACTTCCCTTTCGAAAGGAATAACGGGTGAGTTATCTGGGAACACTTCCAGAAGCTCATTAACAACAGGGATTGACTCGAGAGTAGGGGTTTCGAAATCTACATCCCTTATCCTAACTAGATGATAAATGCAACCCTTAGAAATCATCTTCGTAGCTTTAAGACATGAGAGGAACTAATTCTTAGGCATATAATTTCCCCCTTTCCACTCTAGGACAGGCTCATTCGGGAACTGAAACTTGACTACCCGAGTTCTACAATCGATTGAAGCATAACATGGGTGCAACCAATCCATACCTAAGATAACATCATAACCTAGCATATCAAGCTCTACCAAGTCAACAAAAGTAACTTTATGGGACAAGGAAATAGGACACTTTCTATAGACCTTCTTACCCACGGTAGAATCACCAATGGGTGTAGAGACAGAAAAAGGTTCTAACAACACATCCGGAAGAACATCAACTCTCATAGCCACATATGGCGTCACAAAAGACAAGGTAGCACCGGGATCAATTAAAGCTTATACATCAAGTTGGAAAACTTTCAACATACCGGTAACCACATCGAGAGAACCCTCTTGTTCCCCACAAGTCTAAAGTGCATAGAATTGGGTTTCCTTAGGAGCATTGGGACCCGAACCACTAGTAGGAGCTTGCTTGCCCTCTCTTCCTTTATTTGCAAGCATTGGACAATCCCTTATTTTATGACCACTCTTACCATAACCAAAGTAACCATCCATGTCAGCTAGGCATGTCACGACCCAGGGATACCCCCTAGATGCAAAATGGTGTACTTGACCCCGAAGGGGTCTCATAGAAGACCTTACCATATCATAAACATAGGAAAATAAAAATGATGCAGAATTTAAAATTTTACAATCAAAGTATTTTACATAAAATTGAAAGTGAAGTCTAGACATTGTCTCATTAACCATCTATTACAACGAATATCAATAGGGTTATAACCCTTTACAATAAAGTCTCAAAAGTCGAACATATGAAAAACAACTAGAATAAAAGACTCTTGTCCTCAAACCATGAGGACTCACCACAAGTCTTGGAGAAAATCAGTCCAAGCCTTAGTCAAGAAAGTCACACGCCGGAACCTACACTTTAAAAAAATGTAGAAGAAATATGGGTTAGCACAAATATGTACTAAGTATGGAAGCCATGCATAAATATCCTTGAAACATGATAAAAAAGACATTTTGGTTGAAAAGTATGCACTTTCCAAGTTTGAGAATTGCCATGCACTTTTAATGTAAAACACAAGTCATAAGCACATTTATCACAAGTCATAAGCACATTTATCATGTAAGAACATTATAACACAATAGAACCATCTTTTTAGTAACCTTAAGTTATACTTGTGCAATGTTTGATTGGCATCCCATATTACCAACCACACTAAGTACTCCTTGAGGCCACCTTAGTCATACATAACATACATAGACCTCATCATAGTCAATACACATAGACAAGGAAATAGTCATGTACATTAACTTGAACAGAAAAAAAGTCATCCATAGCAACAATCCATTCAACATACATGCATACATTCATATCTTATCATAGCATAAGAAACCATCCCATAACCCCTTTCAAATTCTACTTGTACAATGTTAAAGTGAAGTCCCATACCCCCACATCTACTAAGTAAAGCTCATCAAGAAGTCATAAGTATAGTTTGTGTCATATTCATAATCTTGTCATGTAGGGAAAATAGCCATAACCGACATAGACCATGTGAGCTACATGGAATCTGGTGTCGTGTAACCCCATACCGAAAGAAGATGTCCTACTTGCCTAAGGTAGAACTAAATGTATTAGCTTTTAGGTGGATCCACTAGCTAAAAACCTATGTGGGAACATAGTTATGGGATAAGGAGATTGCTTCTAGAAACCCGACCTACTGTATTGATGGAGAAGCTTCCATCTCATGAGAATAATTTAGATAACCGGACCTTTTGAATTGTTGGGAGGGCCTCTACCTCACTTTCCATATCCACTCTGTGCTAAGCATTATTTACCAAAATTTACATAATTAGTCTTAAATTGTATTTACATGTGTGAAGGAGTATCTTACCCTTCATTCAACACAACTCATAAAATAGCTCATAGATTCAATTGGGTGAGAATGGACTTTCAGCCTTAGAATTATGATTAACATGTGAGGAAACCTTTCACATCATGTTCATATTGTTTCATGAGAATGGACTTTCAATCAACACAACAACATTATGATAGTCCTAGACAATTCATACATAGTTATGTGTAAGGGTAAGGGGAGAATTATCTTTCGACAATACCATAATTACACAATAGTCATATCTTCACTTTCTAAGCTAACCATATGCTCATACACAATTTTCATCAACATGTACAAACCCTCAAATTTAACCTTCAAGGGTAATGGATCATGTCTCACAATCACACCTAGAAATACTACATTAGGCATGGATAAAACAAGAATCAATAACTAAAATACCATAGAAACAATTCATAGTATTCATCTTGCTTCAATACACCCATCACAATTCATGAAATTGGGTCAAGGGAAAATTCATGGGTTCATGGGGGACGTTATTATAAAATCACCATAAAACAACAATTCAATAATTATATAAGACAATTAACTCATTGAAATCGTTTTTAGGAAGAACCCATGACTTAGATTGAAAACCCTAGGTTTTGGAGAATCTACTAGTTTGAAATTGAGAGTTTAAGGGCTTCATGGAAGAAAGCTTTCCATGAATCAAGATTACCATACCTTGATTGAAGATTTCCTCACGAATTTGAAAAAGGAAGATGAGTTCTTGAGCCCTAGTCTTCAAATTCTTGTTCTTCTTCAATGGAGGATTTCTAGTGAGAGAAATATTGAAGAGGAGAGGATTTTGGATTATGTGGATTTTGTGAATTAGAGACTTTAATTGGGTGAATTTTTCTTGAAAATAACTTATATAGTACCCCTAAAAATACCCAAAACGACCCCACTTTAATTGGACTTGAAAAGGAAAAGACCTAATTGTTCCTTACTTAAGGAACCCATCCAAGCACCACGAGCCCCTTGACGAGTCGTGGTGAGGACCACGATCTGTGGTCCCCCTAGTGAAGGTTGGGGAAGTAGCCTATTAATTGGTGCATGAGGCTCACAAGCCCAAGGCATTCCCACGAGGGGCTCCACGAATAGTGTTCAAGACCACGAGCTGTGGTCCCTCTCATGGACCTTGAGGTAGTAGCTAGACTTCTTTGTGGCACGAGCTACCTTGCCTAAGTCATCATCACGAAGGGCTCCATGAGCCATGGTCCCTTCCATGAAGTTGATGCAGTAGCTAGGTTTTTGGGTTGCCATTCTACCATGGCCAAGGCAAGTCCACAAGCCCCTTTCATGAGCCTTGATGAGAACCACGATCCATGGTCCCACTCGTGAAGGTGAAGCAGTGTGCTCAAGCTAGGGGCAACCTTGGCTTTCAGCTTTTGCTTGGCCTCTTTGCCTTGGCGCTCGCCTCTTGAGCTTGACTCTTATAACTCTCACTTCAACCCTAAATGATCTTATAATATACTGGGAGTCATTTTATGATCTTTAACCCTTACGTTTAGGCTCTAGTTTAACCTACTATTTTTCACAGTGTTACATTATCTCCCCCTTGGGAACATTTATCCTCGAATGACGATTTTGACACCTTATGGAATAAACACTCAATATAAGCAGCCCATCATGCATGCAACATCAAAATAATGCACAATTCATAGGAGGAAACATCAACTCCATTCTCAAGACATAAACAATGCAACACAAGGAAGTAGGAGCTACATCCACAACCCATTATGCAGAAAACTTATCATTTAATATAATCATAGGAGGAACTACTTTCTCCAACTCAAAGCAAGCTCAACACAACATTATGGAGCCAATATGCCCTTTCATCAAAAACATAATTAAGCATGTTCATCAAATCATCTCATGAAGTCCAATATGTAATCATCATACTAAAATGCAAATCAACTTCAGGAACATATAAATCATGAAAACATAATTTATGCTAAATATAAATTCTCACAAGAACATGCATATCATAAGGGAATCATAAAGAACACTCATAGGACATATGACTTCCAAAACACCAAACTCTAGAAAACTACTTACTGCAAGCTTGGATTGGAGTAGAAGGAAAAAGATGAAGATAACTAGACTTTATATAGGCCTCGGCCACACATGTAGCACCCTCAACTAAGTGATTCCTCCACAAAACCTTTATGTAAGCTACTTCTTTGTTTCTCAACCTCTTAACTTGCCACCGGAATCTCTTCATAGGAAAGACTATCATCAACTCCCAAACCCTCTAAAGGAATGAAAGTTATCGGATCACCAATGCACTTCTTGAGCATAGAAACATGAAATACCAGGTGAACCGGAGCCAATTCATTTGGCAAGTCTAATTCATAGGCAACATTCCCAATATGCTTTAAGATTTGATATTGGCCTACATACCGAGGACTAAGTTTCCCTTTCTTGCAAAACTTCATCACACCTTTCATAGGTGAGATTTTCAAATAGACCCAATCATTAACTTCAAATTCTAGGTCCCTTCTTCTAATATCGGCATAAGACTTTTGTCGACTTTGGGTCGTCCTCAAACTCTCTCTAATGAGTCAGATCTTCTCAATGGCCTCATAAAATAGTTCGGGACCGATTAGAGCAATTTCATCCACTTCAAGCCACCCAACCGGAGATCTACACCTCCTACCATACAACGCTTCGAAGGAAGCCATGGTAATACTTGAGTGGTAACTATTGTTGTAGGCAAACTCTATCAATGGTAGATGGTCGTCCCAATAACCTTTGAAATCTATAATGCATGGCCTCAACATATCCTCTAAGGTTTGAATGGTGCATTCTACTTGACCATCCGTTTGAGGGTGAAAGGTCATGCTAAGCTTGACCTTAGTACCAAGTCCTTTTTGGGAATGCCTTTCAAAAGTGTGAAGTAAATTGAGTACATCGATCTGATATAATAGATAGAGAAACCCCATGCAACTTCAGTATCTCCTTGATGTACAATTTGGCATAGTCTTCCACCGAAAATGAAACCTTGACGGGAATAAAGTGGGTAGATTTCGTCATTCTATCAACAATTACCCAAATAGAATCATGTTGCCTTCTAGTATGAGGCAAACCCACAATAAAATTCATATTCACATCCTCCCACTTCGAAGTGGGAATATCTATATTTTGGGACAACCCTCCAGGTCTTTGATGTTTAGCCTTAACCTGTTGGTAATTCGGATACTTGGCTACAAAACCCGTTATATCCTTCTTCATGCCATTCCACCAATAGACTTTCCATAGATCATGGTACATCTTGGTGGCTCCCGGATGAATAGAATATCGCAAACCATGAGCTTTTTCTAGAATTTGCTCTCTCAAGCCATCAACATCCGGAACACATAACCGACCTTAGTACCTAAGCACCTCCTCTCTACCTTAGGAGAAAGTCTCAATGGACTTGTTGAGTACCGATTCTTTCAACTCAACTAACATGGGATCACGGTCTTGCTTGGACTTCACATCCACTACAAAGGATGATTCGAAACCACTATGGACCATGACACCACCCTTTGTGGAATCCACTAGTTGGATACCCAACGGGGCCAACCTATGTACCTCACGAACTAACTCATTCTTCTCATCCTCTACATGGGCCACACTACCCATGGACAATCGACTTAGGGCATCAACAACTACATTGGCTTTTCCCGACTGGTAAAGGACACTCATGTCATAATCCTTCAAAAGTTCTAACCACCTCCTTTGTCAGAGATTCAAGTATTTTTGCCTAAACACATATTGGAGACTCCTGTGATCGGTGAACACATTAACATGCACCATATATAGATAATGTCTCCATATTTTCAAAGCAAACACTACCGCTGCTAATTCAAGATCATGGGTCAGATAATTCTTTTCATGGATCTTGAGTTGCCTTGAAGCATAGGCAATCACCTTACCATGTTGCATAGGCACACATACCAAACCCACTCTAGAGGTGTCACAATAAACAACAAAACCATCGGTATCCTCTAGTAAGGTCAACACCGAAGCGGAAGTAAGTCTATCTTTCAACTCTTGGAAGCTTTTCTCACAAGCCTCCGACCATACAAACTTAGCCTTCTTTCGAGTCAAAGCCATCAACGGAGAAGCAATGGAGGAAAAACCCTCAACAAATCTTCTATAGTAACTGGCCAAACCCAAAAAGCGTCTAATATCGGTAGGAGTTAGAGGTCTAGGCCAACCTTTGACCGCACCCATCTTCTTAGGATCTACCTCAATACCTTTGCCCGACATAATATGACCAAGGAAAGCTATGGACCTTAGCGAAAACTCATACTTACTAAACTTTGCATACAATTGGTGGTCTTTAAGGACATGCAATACAATCCTCAAATGGTTCATGTGCTCATTTTCACTCTTTGAATAGATCAAAATATCATCAATTAACACTATCACAAACATATCAAGATAGTGCCTAAACACTCTATTTATTAGGTCCATGAATACCGCCGGGGCATTGGTCAACCCAAAAGACATAACCATAAATTCATAGTAACCGTACCGGTACCTAAAGGATGTCTTGGGAATGTCAACCCCTCTTACCCTTAGTTGATGGTAACCCGAACAAAGATCTATTTTGGAGAGATAGTTAGCCCCTTGGAATTGATCACATAAGTTGTCAATCCTTGGAAGGGAATACTTATTCTTTATGGTCACTTTGTTTAGTTGGTGATAATCAATACACATTCTAAGGGACCCATCCTTCTTTCTAACAAATAATACCGGAGCACCCCAAGGAGAGATACTTGGTTGGATAAAGCCTCTGTCTAACAAATCCTTGAGTTGCTCCTTGAACTCTTTCAACTCGGCTGGAGCCATTCTATAGGCAGAAATTGAGATAGGTTGCATATTCGGAAAGAGATCAATGCCAAAATCTATTTCCCGTTCGGTAGGAATGTCGGGCAAGTCATCGGGAAAGACTTTCGGAAACTCACTCACCACGGGGACCGACTCTAAGGAAGGGCTTTCAAACTCAACATCCATAACCCTAAGAATATGGTGAATACACCCCTTAGAGATCATTTTCCTAGCTTTGAGACAAGAAACAAATTGGCCTCTAGGGATAGAGTTCCCCCCCTTGCACTCTAAAGTAGACTCATTTGGAAATTGGAACTTTACTACTCGAGTCCTACAATCAATAGAGGCATAACATGCATGAAACCAATCCATACCCAAAATCACATCAAAATCTAACATGTCTAACTCAGCTAAATCCACCAAGTTAACTTTATGGGATAAAGAAATAGGAAAACTCCTATAGACTCTTTTTCCCACAATCGAGCCACCCATCGGGGTAGACACCGAAAAAGGTTCTTCTAACACATCGGGGAGTATTTCAAACTTCATAGCCACAAAAGGTGTAACAAATGACAATGTGGCACTGGGGTCTAACAATGCATATACATCAATAGAAAAGACTTGTAACATACCGGTCACAACATTCGGGAAGCTCTCTTGATCACCTCTGGATTGAAGAGCATAAAAGCAGTTTTTCTTGGGAGCATTGGAATTTGAACCACTAGGAGGAGTTTGCTTATCATCTCTCTGTTTGGCCGTACATGTTGGGTAATCTTTCAATTAATGACCAATCTTACTACAACTATAGCACACACCATGCCGGAAAGACATTTACCATCATGCTTCTTACCGCACTTGGCACAAGTAGGCCTCTCCATGGAAGATCCACCACTATTGCCTCCTTGAGGCTTAGGGTTAGACACCCTATCTTTGTTGACCCTTGGAGCACTAGAGGAGCCTTGGTTGTAGAACTTTCTCTTGAACCTTGGTCTACCTTGATCCTCGAATTTACCCTTAGAATAATTCCCATCATCAGTCCTTGCTCTTTTTACCTCTCTATTCTTCTTCATAAGCCTTGACTCCTCAACTTGTTGAGAATACAACATTAGAAGTGCGATATCCATATTATCATGGAGCATTGCCGTACAACATTCTTCCTCAATCGAGTCGGACACACCCGTCACAAATTGAATCATCTCATCTCTCAGATTAGACACCAAAGATGAAGCATACTTGGAAAACTTAGTGACTTTTAGAGAATATTCTTGAACACTCATACCTCCTTGATGAAGGTTGATAAATTCCTCCACCTTTTCTTCCCTCTTCTCTCGGGGAAAGAACCTATCAAGGAATTCTTTCTTGAACGCCTTCCAATTTATGGCACCCAGCCTATTAATCTTCCATTGAGTATACCACACTTAGGCCACATCCTTCAATTAGTAAGCGGCTAGTTCGGATTTCTCTATAGAAGTCACCCCCATTGCATCAATTATCTTGTAGACCTCTTCTATAAACTTTTGAGGATCTTCATTAACTTTTGAACCAAAGAACATAGGAGAGCTCATTCTTGTGAAGTCTCTCAAACTTGAAGCCACGGTGCTCACAATATGGTTCACATGGGGCCTAACTTCCCTATTATCTTGCGTCATCATGGCTTGGGCTTGAGTTGTCACGGCTTGTGCTTGAGCTTTCATGGCTTGAGTCAATGTCTAGAGAGCCGCCCTTATTTCAACATTTGTCATAACCCCCTCATCATTAGGAACTTGAACATTATAACACAATAGAACCATCTTTTTGGTAAATTTAAGTTATACTTGTGCAATGTATAATTGGCATCCCATAATACCAACCACACTAATTACTCCTTGAGGACACCCTAGTAATACATACATTGACCTCATCATAGTCAATACACATAGACAAGGAAATAGTCATGTATATTAACTTGAAAATAAGAAAAGTCATCCATAGCAACAATCCATTCAACATACATGCATACATTCATATATTATCATATCATAAGAAACCATCCCATAACCCCTTTCAAAGTCTATTTGTGCAACGTAAAAGTGAAGTCCCATACCCCCCACTCCTAATACGTAAAGCTCATCAAGAAGTCATAAGTATAGTTTGTTGAATATTCATAATCTTGTCATATAGGGAAAAATAGCCATAACCGACATAGACCATGTGAACTACATTGTCGTGTAACCCCACACCGAAAAAAGGTGTCCTACTTGCCTAAGGGAGAACTAAATGTATTAGCTTTTAGGTGGATCCATTAGCTAAATACCTATATGGGCACATTGTTACAGGATAAGGAGATTGCTTATAGAAACCTGACCTATGGTATTGACGGAGGAGCTTCCATCTCATGATAATAATTTAGATGACCCGACCTTTTGAATTGACGGGAAGGCGTCTACCTCACTTTTCATAACCACTCAGTGCTAAGCATTATTTCCCAAAATTTACATAATTAGTCTTGAATTGTATTTACATGTGTGAAAGAGTATATTACCCTTCATTCAACGCAACTCATAAAATAGCTCATAGATTCAATTAGGTGAGAATGGACTTGCAATCTTAGAATCATCATTAACATGTGACTAAACCTTTCACGTCATGTTCATAGTGTTTCATGAGAATAACCTTTCAATCAACACAACAACATTATCATAGTCCTAAACAATTCATACATTATCATGTGTAAGGGTAAGGGGAGAATTATGTTTCAACAATACCACAATTGCCCAATAGTCATATGATCTTCACTTTCTAAGCAAACCATAAGCTCATACACAATTTTCATCAACATGTACAAACCTTCATAATTTTACCCTTCAAGGGTCATGGATCATGTCTCACAATCACACCTAGAAATACTACATTAGGCATGGATAAAACAAGATTCAGTAACTAAAATACCGTAGACACAATTGATAGTATTCATCTTGCTTCAATACACCCATTACAATTCATGAAATTGGGTCAAGGGGAAATTCATGGGTTCTTGGGGGACTTTATTATAAAATCACCATAAAACATTAATTCAACCATAATATAAGACAATTAACTCATTGAAATCATTTTTAGGAAGAACCCATGACTTATATTGAAAACCCTTGGTTTTGGAGAATCTACTAATTTGAAATTGAGAGTTTTAGGGCTTCATGGAAAAAAGATTTCCATGAATCAAGACTACCACACCTTGATTGAATATTTCCTCACGAATTTGAGTAAGGAAGATGAGTTCTTGAGCCCTAGTCTTCAAGTTCTTGTTCTTCTTCAATGGGGGATTTCTAGTGAGAGAAATATTGCAGAGGAGAGGATTTTGGAAATTATTTGGGTTTTGTGAATTAGAGACTTTAATTGGGTGAATTTGTCTTTAATATAACTTATATAGTACCCCTAAAAATACCCAAAATGACCTCACTTTAATTGGACTTGAAAAGGAAAAGACCTAATTGTCCCTCACTTAAGGAACCGGCACTACGAGCCCCTTCACAAGTCATGGTGAGGACCACTATCTGTGGTCCCCCTCAGGAAGGTTGGGGCAATCGCCTCTTAATTGGTGCATGAGGCTCACAAGACCAAGGCATTCCTACGAGGGGCTCCACGAGCCGTGGTCAAGACCACGAGGTGTGGTTGCTCTCGTGGACCTTGAGGTAGTAGCTTGTCTAATGTGCCATGAGCTACCTTGCCCAAGTAATCTTCACAAAGGGCTCCACGAGCCGTGGTCCCTTCCGTGAGGTTGAGAAAGTAGCTAGGTTTTTGGGTGGCCATTCTTCTATGGCCAATGAAAGTCCACGATCCACTTCACGAGCTGTAGTGAGGACCAAGATCCGTGGTCCCACTCGTGAAGGGTTAGGCAGTGTGCTCAAGCTAGGGCCAGCCTTGGCCTTTGGCTTTGGCTTGGCCCCTTTGCCTTGGCCCTCGCCTCTTGGCCTTGACTCTTATGACTCTCACTTAAACTCTAAATGATCTTTTAATATACTGGGAGTCATTTTATGATCTTTAACCCTTACGTTAGGCTCTAGTTTAACCTACTATTTCTGGAGTGTTATAAGGCACTTACCCTTGTGCTTTCTTTCAAACCTAGTACAACTTGGCATGGGCAATTAAGATCCACTACCATTACCTCCTTGAGGGTTAGGGTTAGACACCCTATCTTTATTGAACTTAGGAGGAGCATTGGAAGAACTTTCACCAGAAATCTATTGTCGAAATCTGGGATGACCATGTCCATCGAACCTTGCATGAGGGAAATTACCATCACCGGTCTTAGCCCTCTTTAGCTCTCTAGACTTTTACTTAAGTTTTTTCTCTTCAATCTGTTGTGCTTGAACCATGAGACGAGAGATGTCAATGTCATTATTGAGCTTGGTGGTATGGCACTCTTTAACCACCCTTTCAGAAACATCCGAAACGAACTTACTTATCCTAGCCCTTGAATCGGCAACAACTGTTGGAGCATATTTGGATAATTGTGTGAACTTTAGAGCATACTCCCTCATACTTAAACTCCCTTGTCGAAGGTTAATGAACTCAAGCACCTTGGCTTCCCTCATTTTAAGGGGAAAGAACCTATCAAGAAAAGCAGCCTTAAACTTCTCCTAATCATGAGGACCTGCATCTTCTGGTCTCCGTTCTTTCCATAGGTTAAACCAACTTTTAGCAATATGTTGATAAATGGCCAACTCCGCCTTTTCCCCAGCTTCATTCCTATGATCATCAAAACCTTATAGACCTCATCAATGAACTCTTGAGGACTTTCCTCAACCTTAGATTCCTAAAACTCCAGATGATTCATCTTAGTGAAGTCCCTTACTCTAGATTATATCATGCCCACAATTGGGTTCACGGGAACCGCAACATCCTTATTGGCTTGGGCCATCATGGCTAGAGACAACACTTGAAAACCAGCCCTAAACTTCGCATTCAACACTTGCTCGGCCAAAGGATCGACCAGAACTTGAGGAGCTTGGGGAGGAGCTTTTTGTTCCTCATTCTCCCTTACATTCCTTCTAGCATAAGCTCTTCAAGTAGACATATCTTGTAGAGCACCGGATAAGGATTAGGAGAGAGACCTTATAGAGTTAAACTCTTTCGCGCGACTTTAGAGTAATGAAATAAGTGAAGTTTTCTAATCATCTTGTAGCCTCTCATTCATAAATGTGGCGCGCTTCACACTTATGAATAAGAATCTACTCGACATGGCTTATGAGACATCCTAGGATTATTCTAAATCTTATGCTCTGATACCAAGTTTTTCACGACCCAGGGGTACCCCCAGATGTAACGTGGCATAATGAACCCCAAAGGACCACATACAAGCTACTTATCTTTCATAACATAAGAAATAAAATAGTAAGAGTAAAACAATAGTCCAAGTCCAATAGTTTTTATAAAAGAAAAGTAGAAGTCTAAAGCACTTGTCTCAATATAGCCATCTAATACAATATAATTAAATTGGTCCTAGCCCATACATCATGTCCAAAAGTGAAATACAAGAAAATGAACTAAAACAATGAAAGTCTATCCTCAAAGCATGAGGACTCACCAAAGATCAGAAATCTCAAAATTATCCACTAGCCACAAAAATGAGAAACTTGATTGTCGGACCCTACATTTATAGAAATGTAGGCAAGAGTATGTGTTAGTACAAAGAAATGTACCAAGTATGATTGTTATGCATAAAACATTTAAATCATGCTAAAAAGGACATTTCATTCCATGACATGCAATTGACCAAGCCAAAACCTCATATAAGAGAGTTAGAAAACATGAGTCCTAAAACCATGGTCGATGCAAGCTAACATCTTTCTAGCCTTTGAACACATATAAGATATTTTTTGAAGTAGCCTTAGTTCATTATTAATATGGGTAATTAGCCTTAACCGACATAGAGACCATGTGAGCTATAACATGATCCCCTAGTGTCTCCCACACCGAAAAGGGTTGTCGTACTTGCTAAGGTAAGGACAATAAATCTGAGCTAAAGTGGATCCACTAGCTAATGTCTATCTAGAAAATCATCCTATGTGGGCACATAGGTAAGAGACAAAGAGATTGCCTCTAGAAACCAGACCTCCACACATGGGAGAGCTTCAATCTCAAAATCCTGTCAATGCCTAGTTAAATCACACGGAATAGTCAATTCTTACTTGTTCTTTTTATCCATGGAAAGGCACTTCATCTTGACAATCCAAGCTTAGTCATCATCTATGGAAAGATATCTTTCAATAACCAATCCAAGTTAGGTTCATTAGGATAGCTATTAATCTTTGATTCAATTTAGTGAGAAAACCTATCGACCTTTGAATCCTTATTATGTGAGAATACCTTTCACATCTTGCTTTTAGGTGTCCATGAGAAAATCCTTTCAATAATCATCATCATTGATATTTTACTCTCAAAACATCCTTAAAATATTTGCATAGATTTCATAAGAAAATGCATAAATCCATAAATTACATTTTAAGGCTCCAACACCCACTTTCAATCATCAACATTTAGAAAGCAAGTGTAAAATATGGATTTCATCATAAATTCATGTAAAGATAGCAATACATGCTTAATTTCATAAAACTCTTTTTTTACAATCAAAATCCCATATCATATGATTTATAAGTTCAAATGGGGATTACTTGGGTTCATGGGGAATCATCATAAAATCATTGTACATAATCAATTCATGCATAATAGATCAAAATTGAATCATTTAAATTATTAATCAAGAGAACCCATGACAATTGAAGAAAACTCTAACTCAATTAGGGAATTCTAACTTAGAAAATAGAGGAATTTGGAAACTCCATGAATGGAAGGAATCCATGAATGAAAACTATCATACCTCAAATCCAAATGCTTATCTTCAATGGAGGAATTGAGACTTGTCTTGAAACCCTAGGTTGAATCCTTCTTCTTCAAGCATTCTAGAGAGAGAAATATTAGAGAGTTCTTTTTGATGAATTTGAAAAGAATGGGGCGAATAATCTAATATGGGGGTTGACATTACTTATATAGCGGTCTTAGTGAAGGGTAAAATGACATGGTATTGAATTAAAATAATCTGAAAAGAATTTTAAGATCCTAACTTAAAACCGAAGACAACCCACGTTGGTGCTCGCGAAAGGCCACTTGGCGACTCGCCAAGTGAGCCTTTAGATCACCAAATTTTACTGTGAGTCGACCTAAGAGCCAAACCAATTAGGCAATTGGAGGGGGAACTTTGGCAGCACGCCGAACAAAACGGTGAGCCCGACTTGGCTCAACTAAAAATCTAGAATTCTAGACTCTGAAGTTAGGCTAGTAGGCGAGGAAGTTCCACTTGGCGGATCGCCAAATGACTCGGCACTCACACCCTACTCTAAATACGAGGTGTTACAAGTATAGCCTCAAGTTCACTCAGTTGTCTCGTTATGATCCAAAGATGGTTGCTGAAATAAGGAGCAGGATGAGTCTATTCATATCCGGGTTGTCTTCCTTGTCAAGTAAGGAGGTCAAGGCAGCTATGCTGATAGGAGACATGGACATAGAAAGGCATATGATCCATGTGCAATAGGTTGAGGAGGATAAGTTGAGAGATAGAGAGGAGTTTTGGAAAAAGAAGGTTAAGACAACATGAAATGAGTCTGACCAATAGAAGATTAATGTAAACTGGTCATCCTTTCAACAAAAGCCAAATGGACCTGCTCTATCATCTACTAGTGCGCATGCACCAAATAACAGAGGTAAGTTGAAGAATTAGAATTCTCAGAACCACAGAGCTACACCTTCACCATCTCAAGGTAGTGTGGCACAAGAAGGTAATTAGACTCATGCATGTTCTATGTGTGGTAGGAACCACTAGGCGCATGTCATAATGGTTGCACTGGTTGCTTCAAGTGTGGTCAGAATCGTCACTTCATGAGAGGGAACCCTAAGAACCGATAGGGTAGTGGTAATGGGGGCAATAGAGCCCAATCTTTTTCAATGGCTTCGTCAGACAGAGTTGTACCTAAATGAGCTACTTTAGAGATAGGCAGAGGAGCAAACCGTCTGTATGCTATTACCTATCATCAAGAACAAGAGAATTCGCCAGATGTCATCACTGGTATGATCAAAGTCTTTACTTTTGATGTTTATGCTTTCCTTGATCCTAGTGCGAGTATATCTTTTGTGACTCCATATGTTTCTATAAGGTTCGATATTATTCCCAAACAACTTCTTGGTCACTTCAGTGTTTTCACACTTATTGGTGAGTCTATTCTAGCTGAGAGAGTTTCTCGTGATTGAATCATTTCTGTCAGTCACAAAGACACCATTGCTGACTTAGTCAAGTTAGATATGGTGGACTTTGATGTTATTCTAGGTATGGATTGGCTTTATGCTTGTTATGCCTCAGTAGATTGTAGAACTCGAGTAGTTAAGTTCTAGTTTCTTAATGAGCTAGTTATTGAGTGGAGGTGCAGTTCAACAATGCCTAAGGGTTGTTTTATTTTGTACCTTAAGGCCACAAAGTTAATTTCCATGGGGTGCATCTATCACTTAGTCCAATTTAATGACTCTAGAGTTGAGACCCCATCTATTCAGTCAGTTCCAATAGTGATTCAGTTTCCAAAGGTCTTTCCAGATAATATTCCTGGAGTCCCTCTTGAGAGAGAAACAGACTTTGGTATAGATATTCTTCCTGATACTTGTCCTATCTCTATTTCGTGATATAGAATGGCTCCAGCTAAGTTGAAAGAGGTAACAGAGTAGTTGAAAGACCTTCTTGATAAAGTTTTCATATGACCTAGTATTTCACCTTGGGGGCACTCCGGTTATATTTGTGAGGAAGAAGGATGGATTACTTAGGGTGTGTATTGATTACCTCCAATTAAACAAGGTTACTATAAAGAATAAGTATCCCCTTGCCAAAATTGATGATCTTTTCGATCAACTTTAGGGTGACACCTATCTTTCTAAGATACGCCTCACATCGGGCTATCATCAGTTGAGAGTAAGAGAGAGTGATATTCCAAAGACAACTTTCAGGACCCGCTATGGTCATTATGATTTTTAGTCATGTCTTTTGGTTTGACTAATGCTCCTGCAGCGTTCATGGACCTTACGAACAAAATGTCTAAGCCTTATCTTGATATGTTTGTTATCGTATTCATTAATGACATTCTGATTTATTTGGGGAATGAGGAGGATCATGCTAGTCATCTCAGAGTAGTTCTTGAAAGTCTTAGAGATAGAGAGTTGTATGCCAAATTTTCCAAGTGTGAGTTTTAGCTTGAGTTAGTGGCGTTTTTAGGCCACATTATTTCTGGTGATGGGATCCGAGTTGAATCTCAGAAAATTGAGGCAGTGCAGAACTTGCCTAGACCTATATCTCCAATTGATATAAGGAGTTTCTTGGGATTGGTTGGTTATTATAGAAGGTTTATTGAGGGATTCTCATTTATTTCATCCCCGTTGACAAGGTTTACACAGAAGACAGTGAAGTTTCAATGGTTTGAAGCTTCTGATAAAAGCTTTCAAGAATTGAAAACTCGGTTGGCAATTGCCCCAGTATTGACCTTCCTTGAGGGTACACAAGGCTTTGTGTTGTTTTGTGATACATCCATAATTGGATTGGGTTGTGTATTGATGCAGAATGGTAAGGTTATAGCTTATGCCTCCAGACAACTTAAGATTCATGAGAAAAATTACCCAACCTATAATCTAGAGTTGGTTGTTGTAGTGTTTGCTTTAATAATATGGCATCACTATATTTATGGTGTTCACATAGATATGTTCACCAATCAAAAGAGTCATCAAGATGTATTCAGTGAGAAAGAGCTTAATATCAGACAGATGAGGTGGTTGGAGTTACTCAAGGATTATGACATCAGTATTCTCTATCACCCAGGTAAGGCAAATATTGTTGTTGATGCTTTGAGCATATTGTCTATGGACAGTACTTCCCATGTTGAGGAACGCAAGAACAAATTAGCCAAAGATGTGCATAGACTTGCACCATTGGGAGTTCAGTTATTGGATTCCAATAAAAGAGGAATGATGGTGATGAATGAGGATGAATCATCACTAGTGTCCAAATTGAAAGAGAACCAAGACCAAGACCCTATTTTCCTTGAATTGAAGGAAAATGTTCATAAGCAGAAAGTGATGGCTTTTGAACAATAGGGAGATGGTGTATTGATGTACCAAGATAAATTATGTGTACCAAAGGTGGATGAACTTCAAGAAAAGATCATGGAGGAAACTCATAGCTCCAAAAACTCTATCTATCCGGGTTCTACGTAGTTGTATCATGATTGGGGAGAAGTCTATTGGTGGAGTAGTATGAAGAGGTGTATTACAGAGTTCATTACTAAGTGCCCGAATTGCTAACAAGTGAAGTAGAGCACCAATGGCCCGGTGGTATGGCTTAGAACATAGATCTTTCAGAATGGAAGTGGCAGATGATAAATATGGATTTCATTACTGGTTTGCGGTGGTCTCGCAAGAAGCATGATTCAATTTGTGTGATTATAGATCAGATGAATAAATCAACCTATTTCTTTCCCGTAAAGACTACATATTCAGTAGAAGATTATGCCATATTACATATTCAAGAGGTAGTGAGACTTCATGGAGTTCCGATGTCCATTTCAGATAGAGGTGTGCAATTCTCCCCACAATTTTAGAAGACTTTCAAGAAAAGTTTGGGTACGAAGGTAAATTTTAGTACTGCTTTCCATCCAAGGACTGATGGTCAAACAGAGCATACGATTTAAACTTTAGAGGATTTGTGGAGGGCGTGTCTGATTGATTTCAAAGGTAATTTGGATGATCACTTACCTCTCATTGAGTTTGCTTACAACAACAGTTATCACTCTAGCATCTAGATGGCTTATTATGAGGCTTTGTATAGGAGAAGATATAGATCTCCTATTGGATGGTTTAAGGTTTGTGAAGCTGGGTTGATAGGACCAGACTTGGATCATCAAGCTATGGAGAAGGTGAAGATCATTCAAGAAAGGTTGAAAACAGTGCAAAGTAGTCAGAAATCCTATACCAATGTTAGGAGAAGAGACTTGAAGTTTGAGGTGGACGATTGGGTTTATTTGAAGGTTTCACCCATGAAGGGTGTTATGATTTTTGGGAAGAAGGGGATCCCCGGTATATTGGCCCTTAGAAGATATCAAAGAGGATTGCCAATGTAGCCTATAAGTTGGAGCTACCGTTAGAGTTAGCAGTAATCCGTTCGATATTCCACATTTCAATGTTGAAGAAGTGTATGGGTGATCCTTCACTTATTATACCTACTGAGAATATTTATATTAAGAACAACCTATCTTATGAGGAGAATCCCATTGAGATACTTGAGCGTCAAGTTCTCAAGTTGAGAACAAAGGAGGTAGCATCAGTCAAGGTCTTATGGGGGAATCAGTTTGTTGAGGAAGCTACTCGGGAGGCTGAGGAGGATATGAAGAAGAGATACCCACATCTCTATATTTCTAGAGAAATTTCAGACCAAGGTAATAACTTTTGTAAAACACTCTTTAAATTGATAAGCTATGTTTTGTTAAATTGCATGTTTGGTGTTTGAGCTGGGTTTTAAATGTTGCCACCTTAGTCTACTTAGAGTGACCTCATTTAAGGACGAATGTTCCCAAAGGGGGAGATATTGTAATATATCGGTCTTAGAAAGAGCTATTTTTAGAATGAGCTAAATTGGAAAGAGCCAAATTGAGAATTTTGCAAGTTCTGCTTAAATTGTGAGCTTTGGGTCAACTTCAAACGACTATAACTTTCAGTACATGATGATTTAGATGACTCATAAGGTATTAAATGAAATTTCACTGAGTTCTCTTTTGAGCGCCACCGAGTTATCTAAATTTTGAGTTTGGATAGGGGAGGTGTGCTAATTTGAGTTCAGGCTGTCCGATTAAGGAAATTCATCAGAATTAAGGAGGGGTATTTTGGTATTTTCCTTACCCCATTAGCCTAACTCATTTTCAGTAATATTTTAGGGGTCCAAACTGATTTGGGTTAGTTTTCACAATCCTAAATACTCTTAGGGTTTTAGAGAGAAGTTAAGAGGAGAAAGAAAGGAAAAGATTGAAGGGCTCAAGGATTTCTTGCAATCTTCGATAGATTTTCGCCAAGGATTTGATCCTAACAAGCTATGTAAGTTTTCATAGTGTTCACCCACACGCCAATCATGAGTTTTCACTTTCAATTTCATCATGAGATTGAGTATATTGAGGTTCTTGATGAAATTCTTGATGTGTTGTTCTTCATTCTTGAATTATGATGTTGAGTTGGGTTCTTGAGGTGAGGATCTTGTTAAGCATTGTTATTGAGGGTTTTTGAGTATATTTTCATTTAATTAAGTTGGGTAAATGAATCCAAGAGAGTTTGGAAGAAACAATTCGAATCTAGATGAATTAGGACTAAAAATTGAGAAGCAAAATTCATCGGGTTTTTTTGATAGGGGGTATCGCGCCGCGCCAGCAGTGCGCCAGAAAGTTGCCTCTAAAGTGAAAGGGATGGCGCCCCATGCCACTCAGTGTGCCAGGGTCGCCTGCCCTGTCCTTTTTTCGTCGTTCATCCCGTCTGAGTTCTTTTAAAGTGTACCTTCACTCACTTCTTGATTATACTATTCTAAATTACATTTAACTATCAAGAGATCCTTCATATCATGAATCATAATTCTTGAATTTATAATTCAAATTCTAGATTAAGTTAAGAGTCTAGTTCGAGGGAATACTTTTGAGTCAATTGAGAAGTTTTTGAAAAATTTTAAAACATGTTTTACGACTTGAGTACTTGAGTATTTGAGTATAAGGATGAGGAGAGTTGAGTTTCATCTTTCTAAATGAATATATGGGAACTAAGTATTTGCAAGAGTAAATGTTTTTACATTTAAAATGAGAGGAAACATCAATTTCAAAAAGAGTTCATGAAGAGTTTTTGAGTACTATCTACTTAAAGAAAAACCCTTTAAGTAATAATCTCAAAATTTGAGGATAAGGAAATTCTTTTAAGCATATGAGCTGAGTTATATTATTGGAAGTAGTATTGAGCACCGATATGGGAACGAGTACAAACAACTCAAAGTCCTCATAAACCATGTAGTTTGGGTAGAAAGGGCCATACCTTTTAGATGATTCCTTATTGCTTTTTAAGCATAGCTTAGTGTATCCACTTAGTTGATGAAGTCTTACACTCAGGCTAGGTATAGGACAGTTCTGGCAGTATGGGCGAGAGGCGGTATCATCACATAGCTCCTAGTAATGGTTTTCGGTTAGTGAATCTCCCAAATAAAATTTATTATTGTATTTTAAATATATTGAGTTGTTATCTACTATTTTAAATGCTTTATATAAATTGCATCTTAATTGTTGTTTTATACAGTAATGAGTTGAGTATCCATGAGATGAGGTTCAAGTTGAGTTGAGATGAGGTGAGTACGTTTCAGCTTGTCCAAGTTCAAGCTTTTATGTTATGCTCATTGTTCCCCTTACATGCTCGCACATTCAATGTATTGATGCCATTTGTCCTGCATCATTCATGATGAAGATTCAAGTAACCAGGGTCATCAACAGGCGCTTCATTGATACCACAGGCAGTTTGAGTTAGCATTGGTGAGCCTCCCTGCTTCTAAAGGGTTCCATTTATATTTTCAACTTTGTTAGGATGTCGTGCATCTTGTACCAACTTCCATCATATTGTTTTAGAGGATTTATAGACAATATTAGTTCAGGAGTCCTTTCATTTCTATTGTTAATGTTTAAGACTTGAGTTGCCTCTCTTGGGCCAGTGAATATTTTATTTAAAATATTATAAGTATCTAGTTTACTTTTGAGCTCATCTAATGTTGAGTAAGTTTTCCACAGAGAGTTGAGCCAGATAAAGGATTTGCTTTGGGCCAACAATAGTTCTCGAGTGTCGACCACGTCCAGGGTGTAGGCTCAGGGCGTGACATAAGGATCATTTACAGGCTTTATGAAAAGGGAAATCATAATTTAAAACTTTGTGCTTCATATTTGAGGTATGTTGAGAATTATCAAACTCTTATTTGAAGTGATTGTGTTGGTAATTACTTTATTTAGGGGTACTGAGGGTTCTATATAAATGAGATGGCTAGCATTTATGTGGGTAGTGGTGTTGTGTTATGAAAAATTGATACTTTATTTGTTGATTGATAATTGTGTGACTAAGTGAGTATGATTTTAGACCTATTGACTGAGTAAGGACTCATAATTTCTCACTTGATTTGGCTTTGGTATATCAGATGGTGACTTATAGCTAATGTTTGAGGATTTTTGGACAAAGTGATCATGATCATGTTACATTGGCTGAACTGTGACTCATATTTGCTCACTTGATTTATCTTTCACTTCCTCGCTATCATTTATTGGTTTAGGGTCAACTTTTGATATTTGTGTTTGATATTGATTCTTGTGTTACACAAACACTTAGGAAATGAAAGAATAAAATTACAATAGATGTGTAATCTAGGTATTCGCAATATAAGGTTATTTGATATATGATGTTGCATTTGGGGCATTTCTATAGTGTTGTCTTGTGCATCGTATGTCTATGGACTTCACAAGACCCTCATGGGTCCCATTATTCCCGTGTCTTTGTGTGTAGGTTAAGTTCTTTCTTAGAGTCGGAGACAAATTTGGTGAAGTTTTGCTCAAATTAAAGTATAATGACCTGGTCGATCAATTTAAGAAATTTATAAAATTATCATTTTGCCCCACCCAATATTGGCCCCGATTAATTTCTAAATGAGTTTTCAAATTGCTTTCGAGTTTTGAGTTAAAAGTTTTGAATTTTGGAAACTTTGGAATTTTAAAGGCTAAAGTTGTTAAAATTAATTTTTGATGTCTTTTGGAGTTTTGAGTGTCATAATGGAATTCCTTTGGTTCCATTAGTCTCGGAATGTCGAGATTGGTCTAAGAGAATTGTCGGTTCCAGATTCAGATACTTTTTGAAGATTTGATGTCCTCATTTGGTATTGGTTGAGATTTTAGTCTTTGGGTTGACTTTGGTCAATATTTTTGTTCGGATGCTTGGATTGGAAATTCGAGAGTTCCATTAGATTTGAATGATGATTTTAGGCCTAGGTGAAGTATTGGTTGAATTTTCAAAGGTCACAAGCTTGATTTAGTCTTTTTAGTCGTTATGTTCATTTCTTGTGACTTTCACGTGTTTCGGATCAAGGAGACCTCAAATTTATGTTTTGATGGTTCAATTGTGTCATGAACATCGAGTATAGTAAGTTTGCATATATGATCGAATCACAAGGGTCCATTCAATAATTTTTGTGTTGGCTAAGTTGTGATGAGGTTTGAGTCTACAATACCTCTCTATCGTGATAGGGTGTTCGCTTTCACGAATGTTGTGATTGCTAGGCCCTAATTGTGAAAGAGAGGGAGGTGAGACCCTACACCTTTGCGATAGCAAAGGGCCTATTCACGATCGCGACCTTCATGGAGGTGAAGGTTGGTTCGCTAAAGATAAGGCCAAGAATTTTTACGATGTTCTCTTTTGTGACATTTGATACCCCTTTTGCCTACCATTTTTGTGTGGGATTTGTAAAACCCTTGGAAGTGATTTTGAAGATATTTCTTATGCTAAATCATTCAGGTAAGTCCTTGTGACCGTAAAACTTCAATTTTCATTGATTATTTATGGATTTTAACATCAAAACTTGGTATTTTGATTGACAAATTGCAATATTTTTCAAGAACTTGAGTTCTAAGCTAAAATGGTGATTGTGAACTGATTTTAACTCCTTTTTTAGAAATGGTTTTCACCAATGAGTTCCAAATGTCTTGGATAACATTTTCAAGTTAAGATTTTTGAATTAAAACCTCATTTCCAGAACAGGGTTTTTGAGTTAAGTTGACCCATTTTGCAAAATGTATGATCTGGGTGTTGTTATTTCTTGCATGTTATTGTGATTACTTGATTGGATTACATTGTGTGGGTTCGGACATTGTTCGGAAAGGGAAGGCTCAAGTCTTTGATTGACTTTAGATTGAACTTGAGGCAAGTGATCATCTAAACCTTGTAAAACTTTTAGAATTTTGTATTTTCCTTCATTGTGTGTGTTGGGGAGTAATGAGAATGAGGTCATGGGTTCAATTATTCCTCTTGATTAATCTTTATGAAATTAATGAACTGCTTTGATAGTATTATTGTGGAATTGAATTGCTTGAGTTGTTGTCACTCCCTTATGGTGTGAAATTGCTTATTTGCATTGATTTTCTTGTACCATGAATGGACATGTGATTAATATGCCAAAGAGAAATTGTTCCAGCAAATAATATGATATAAAGTTGAAGGGAAATGGTTCTTTCTAGTGATATTGTTCCAAAGGGAAATGGTTTTGGCAAGTGATATGGTATAAAGCCAAAGGGAAATAATACCAGCTAGTGATATGATATAAAGCCGAAGGAAAATAGTTCCGGCTAGTGGTATTGTGTCAAAGGGGAATGGTTTCGGCAGAGTTTGACTATTATGATGTGATGCATTTTGACACTGTGATTGTTAAGCCTTGTGAACTGTGTATTGTGAAACTATTAGGTTGGGATGATTTCTATGCAGGTTTTAGTTTTAGGAGGTTCGGTTTGGGTGAAAGGAGTAGTCATATTCTAGCTAGTTTTGCCTTGTGTGGGTTGCGAGCACGAATTTGTATGATTGTTTTTTTATAGTTACATTTGAGGGTTTCTAAGAATATATTTAGAGGTAGCTGCATGTCATCCCGACGGGCCGTCTTGTCCCCTATTTTGTGCTTTGTTCTATTTGAGAAACAAAGACATTGGGACTTGTAATTATTTTTCAATTCCATACTTTTTACATTAGTGTCTAGTACACGTGACAACCATGTTTTGGGGTTATATTAGAATGGATAAATTTTTAGGCTTTATGTTATTCTTGCTTTACTTTCCGCTTTTCTTTGGTATCGTTGAGTTGAGGATGACTTGTCTTGGTGGGATAGACAAGTGCCATCACATCCATTTTTGGGTCATGACATGAAGGGTGAGTTGTTCAACTTCGATAATAGTGGATTATCATACTATTTTTTTTCTTGTATTTTTTCTTTTTTCATAGACAGATTGTATTAATTTTTAACTGATATATATTCAAAATATTTGATGCTTTTGTACTTGTGTCATCAATCATGGTTTTTTTATTCCCACACTTATTATATATGACTTTGGGTTACAAATATCTTATTATACAGTAATGCTTTATTGATTTTCCCCTTTTACACAATTATCATGAATGATTAATAAATCTATAGGTTTCGCTTACAGAAACTGGTGGGCCCTCTCACAACTTGATAGAATTTTGGATTGTGACACTGAAACCTAAAAACATATACTAAGACCTTCATTAAGTGCAAATAAATAAGGACTATATACATAATACAAATGGATCAACCTTAGGAAACATAGGGTAGAGCTGGATTATGAATTGTTTTAGGATATTTCTAGGAGATCGAATATCAAATCCATAAAAAGGGTAAGATATACCCCTCAACTTTTCTATTTAGAGCTGATATCTGCCTCGTTATGAAAGTGACTCACATGTCCCTATTGTTACACAAATGACTCATATATATACACCATTTTCCCTAACGGAAGTGAAAAACTAATGTCAACTTTAAAAAAAAATTATCAAAAAAAAATAATAATAATCCATGCAGGAGTATATTTGATTCTCTCACATATTCTTTTTACTATTTCTATTCACAGATTAATTTGAATTTATTATTTCGATCGTCAAATTTATTTATTTTATTTATTTTCTTGTAAAATTTACTATAGATGCCCAAAATATTTTTTTTTACAAATATAAAAACTAAATAACAATATAACCGCAAAAACCTTTATTTTTTTAAAAAAACTTTTGAATCTTTTCCCATTCACACTTCTTTCTTTTATTTTCTCTTATTTTTACACTAAAGAATGAATGAAAGAAAAACAATTAAAAACTTAAATATATTACAAATCCATTTAATTGTGGATGTTTCTCTTAATCTATCCTAATGTAATGTATCCATTATTGTATTAATTAAATATTATAGTAACGTATTGTCAAATGTTGTAAAAGGATGGTTTGAATATCCTATAAAAGGGTAGTCTTCAACCTTGTAAAATATACATTTAAAGAGATAAAAGAAGACTCTACTTTATACCTTCCATTTTATCTCCTTTCTTGTTCAAGTATTCTCCTATTTTCCTCTTGTTTTACAACACGTTATCAGCAAGAGTCTCTAACCAATTGAGACCTACTTAATTCGGGATTATCTTTTTTTCAAAAAGTTAATCAATTTTCATTTAGAGTCATGTATACATTTATATGTTTATAACATCTCTAGTAGGACTTGCATAAATCTTTGATCTATAATTTAATTACTGCATATATAACTTGATTTAGGTATTATTATCATACTTTACTAGGCATAATAATCAATACGTTTCAGGTTTATATTGTTACGTTATGTATATGCTACTAACTTATAACTCTAAATTAATTACTAAGTAATATGATATCATGCTAATTAAAATAACTCATAAGTATTTTCTAGTCATAAATTTATGATGAATATTGGTGTGTCATAAAGAAAAATATTATTGTATTAAATATGACTTGAAACTCTTTTAAAAAAACAGCGTTAATATCTATTGAAACTAACAATAAATATTGTAGAACAATTGGAATCACATATTAAATCTATTGTTTCAATACTGCATGAGTTTACATATTTTTAAGGCATTCCATATGCATGCATATAATATAATTCATAATCATATTATACTATATTATTTGAACATTAATTAACCATTCATTATAAAGAAACCACCATCATAATATGAACTCAATTATTTTATGATAGTTTTCATCATGTCGAATTTTTTAAGGCTTGAATTTATGGCACTTGACATTTTTGGAAAGAACTATTTGTCATGGGTACTTGATGCTGAAATTCACCTTACCGCTAATGGTCTTGGTGATAGTATAATCGAAGGAAATAAAGCATCAAGTCAGGATAAAGCGAAAGCTATGATTTTCCTTCGTCATCGTCTTGATGAAAACCTGAAGGTTGAATACTTAATAGCGAAAGATCCACTTGAATTGTGGATAGGTTTGAAAGGGAGGTATGACAACCTCAAGGCAACGGTATTGCCAAGGCCTCATTATGAGTTGATGCATTTATGATTTCAAGATTATAAAACTGTAATTGAGTATAACTCTGTTGTATTTAGAATCACTTCACAACTAAAATTATGTGGAGAAACTATAAAAGATGAGGACATGTTGGAAAAGGCACTAGCTACTTTCCATGCCTCTAATATAATGTTACAACAACAATACCGTGAAAAGGGTTTTCACAAATACTCTGAATTGGTCTCATGTCTTCTGGTGGTTGAGCAGCATAATGACCTTTTAATATGAAATCATGAAGCCCGTCCCACTAGAAGTTTTCCATTACCGTAGGCACATGGGGTAGAAGCACACGGCTAGTCTAAAATAAGACAAAATAATCGAGGCCATGATAATGTGCGTGGGTGTGGAAAAGGCAAAAGGTGATATAACAATCATTTGAGGTGGCAGTCATTACAAAAGGGAGAACAAAATGGGTTCTCAAAATAATCCTTCAAAAGGCAAGGGTGATCACTGTCATCGTTGTGGCCTTAAAGGTTAATGGAAAAAATGAATGTCGGGCACCTAATCATTTTGTCAGGCTGTATCAAAATTCCTTTAAAAGGAAAGAAAATAAAGGTGGTGCCTCCTCTTCTAATGCTCGAGTAGAGTCACATTTGACTCTTAAAGATGATGCTCAGGCAGGGTCTTCTAAAAAATAAGATGATAATTTTGAGGCAAATTTATCATTGAAAGATGATGCTTTTAATGGGCTTGGTGATATAACTCATCTAGAAGCTGAGGACTTTTTTAGGTATCACAATTGAAGATTGATAATTGAACTGAGAAATGAATAATGTTGTTATGTGTTTTTAAAGTCTTACTTAAAGTTCATGTACTTCAATTTTCTTTTGTTAAGTTTTGTAATTCTTATTATGTGTTTTTATCTTTATAAAGATAAATAAAATATTCCAGTCTTCCATTAGATCCAAGTTGAGTAATGGAAATATGTGCCTTCTGGACAGTGTCATAACTCATATAATACTAAGAGAAAAGAAATATTTATCTCATTTGATTATGAAAAAAGCATATGTTAATACAATATTCGGTAGTACAAAGTTGATTGAGGGCTCTGGAAGAGCGGCCTTATTACTTCCCGGAGGAACATTATTGGTAATCGATAATGCATTGCATTGTAGTAAGTCTAAAAGAAACATATTAATTTTTAAGGTTACGCCAAAATGGCTATCATGCTGAGATTGGAAATGAAGGAAAGGTGGAATACCTTCATATTCCTACAATAAATGCGGAGAAGAAAACTATGCAAAAAAAATTGTCTGCACTTTCTTCTGGGTTGATCCATATAAATATTGGTACGGTTGAATCACATACCATAGTAAACAAAATGTTTACTAGTTCTAATGATTTTGTCATTTGGCATGACCAGTTGGGCAATCCCGGTTATAATATGATGTGCAGAATAATTGAGAATTCACATGGGCATACTTTGAAGAACTAAAATGTTCTTCAATCAATGGAATTCTCTTGTGCTAGTTCTTCTCAACGAAAGTTGGTTATCAAACCATCATCGACTAAGGTTGGATGGAATCTCCAACATTTTTTGAACGAATATATGGTGATTTATGTGGGCCTATTCACCCTGCATGTGGACCATTTAAATATTATATAGTCTTGATAGATGCATCTACAAGATGGTCACATGTGTGCTTATTGTTAACTCGCAATATGACTTTTGCGAGGTTGTTGGCTCAAATAATAAGGTTAAAAGAACAATTTCTAGATTATGCAATAAAGACAATTCGTCTAGATAATACTGGTGAGTTTAAATCTCAGGCATTTAATGATTATTGTATGTCCATTGGAATAACAATTGAGCATCTTGTTGCACATGATCATACTCAAAATGATCTAGTAGAGTCATTGATTACGTCTTCAATTGATAACTAGACCATTGTTGATGAGGACAAAGTTGCTTGTTTCCATTTGGGGGCATGCTATTTTGCATGCAACGGCACTTCTGCACATAAGGCCAACCAGTTTGTAACACCCCAGATTCTAAAAGGACAAAAAAGTCAGATTTCCAGAAGTGCAGGTGCCACCGACGGAGGCCACCTATGGACCGTAGGTGGGACTACGGTCTGTTGTTCAGACTCCCCAGAACCAGAGGAAAATTCAGCTAAGTCCAGAACTATGCTAGGACCTACAGATCGTGGGTGGGACCACGATCCGTAGACCAGGTTCGTGGTTCAGACTCCTTAGAACCCCAAGAAAATTCAACTAATTCTAGAACCACGTCAGGACCTACGGACCGTAGGTAGGACCACGGTCCATGTTTTGGCCCTGACAGTTTTAAGTCAAGGGTCATTTGGCCTTTTCCCTTATGCGTTTGGTCAGTTTTAGCTTAGTAATCAGACCTTACCCTAACAAATTCATTCTCCAAAAAATCTATCAAACCAAGAAAAAGAATAGAGAAAGAATAAAAAATTCCCTCTCCAACAACGCAACAAGTTTCTCTAACTTCCAGCCTCGAAATTGAAAGATTTCTCCGTGGAATTTGTCACCAGGTATGTGGCATTTCACTAGTGAGTTCCTTTCGCCCATTAGGTCCTTAGAATTCAGTCAAATTCTAGATTCCCTTCATTATATTTAGACTTACACTTTCTAGAACTACAGGTTATTACTGTGATATAACTGTTAGATTAATCCAAATCAGAATATTACGTTTTCGTAACTATGTTGCTTAATTCTTGCATGATATTCAGAACCCTAGTTGTGTACATTTGTTTAGTTCATGAATTACACCTGCTAGGTCAGTTTATATAGAAATACATGCATCAGTTTAGAAATGTCTCATTATCAGTACTTAATGTTGCATTTCAATTAGCATGTAAGAATCTTGAGCTATCCAGTTTATATTCAGTTATATTGTATTGTATACATTCTAGTTGGGACTACGCTTAATACCGAGTGGACTAGGGTTAGTCACCTCATAGTCTTAGAAGTACGTGCCCCCGTAGATTAAGTCCCCTCTGTGGACATCATATTTAGTGATTACGCCATTCATGCCTTTATACCCCTGGCAAGGTATATTGGGTCCTCTCTATAGGGCTTATACATTGGACTCCACATTTAGCTCATGTGGTTTTATGTCGGTCAATAGTAGCTCCCACAGTTAGATTCTAAGTGCATTGACCAGGTTATTAGTTGTATTTCGGTATTTAGTCTCAGCACATTATGTACTTAGGCAATGCATTCAATTTAGTCATTTTCAGTTTATCTCACCATCTTTATCATCTATAGATTATTTCATTGTTTAGCTTGCCTTGGTAAGTTATGTATATATTGTTCAGCTTTATCCTATCATGCATGCTTAGTACCTTTCAAGTGCTAAAACATACTCTGCGCTACATCTTCTCGTGATGTAAGTTCAGGTCCTCAGCATTAAGATTATGTGTAGATCGGTTCCTAATCTCGAGTTCAGCAGTACTAGTGGTGAGTCATTATTCTTCGAGGACGATAGACATGTTTTCATTGATTTTACAGTCTTTTTAGTTTCATTTTTGCTAGAGTTAGCTGGGGACATGTCCTAGCATCTCTAGTCAGTTAGAGGCTTATTTCTGACATAGTTAGATTCAGTTTTAGCTTGGAGTTTGACCTTTCAGTTGTCATTAAAACTCATAGTTTATATATTCAGATAGTATTCGGTATTCCCTATTTCAGTTTACACCATGCTTAAGCTTCCGCAAAGTATTTCTCATTTCAATTTATCTAGTATGTTATGATATACCAACTCAGGGTTGTCTTGGGGTCATTCGTGATCCTAGGTCCTGTGTTTACGTCCTAAGGGTAGCCTCGGTACGTGACAAACTTGGTATCAGAGTATTTGGTTTAAGAGTCGTACAATGTATGAAAAGCTGCACTAAGTAGAGTCTTTTTCATGGGTATGAAGCACGCCACACTTATGAGGGGGAGGCTACGAAGTGTTTTAGGAAAAAACTTCACTCTCTTTGATACTCTTATTGTGCGTGAGGTATGATCCAACTTCTCATTTTAATTTGTCATTATGCGTTTAAGATCATCCATCCTTGTAGAGCTTACGGAAGGAATGCTAATGCCTGCAACGCTAATGCAGCTACTCCAGTCCCAAATCATAAGGTTTCGAATGTAGAGTTTTGGAATGTCATTCAACTTTTGGCCTAGAGTGTTGCCAACAAAAACAATCAGCAGATTTCGGTCCCTGCAAATGCTAGTGGTGGATCAGTGGCAGCTAGGGTCCGTGATTTTTCTAGGATGAATCCGCATGAGTTTCTAGGGTCACAAGTTGGTGAAGACCCTAGAATTTTATTGATGAGGTCACAAAGTTCTTCAGAGTGATGCAAGTAACAGGGAATGATAGGGTTGAGTTGGTGTCCTACCATCTCAAGGATATATAACAAATTTGGTTCACTCAATGGAAGGAAAATTGGTCGCATTTTCAGTAGAAATCTTCAACTGCAGCACCTTTATCAGCTAGTGCTCCATCCCTTAGGTTCTGACATGATCAGAAAGGTTGGGCATCAGACTCTAAGTCTCAGGGGAGTGTTTCAGACACTAGAACCTACACAACTTGTCCAAAGTAGGGTAAGAACTATTCGGGCCAGTGTGTTGCATGCAAGGAAGCATGCTTTGGGTGCTGTCAGGTTGGTCACAGGTTGAGGGACTACTCTTCTTCTAAACAGGGTCAAGGAGGTAACACTAGTAGGGCTCAGTCTATAGCTTCAGCTGCACTAGCAGGTCGCCCAACTCAGTTAGTTACTTCATCTGGTACAGGTGGCGGTGAGCTCCAGAATAGGTTGTATGCTCTCCAGGCTCGCCAAGACCAGGAAGATTCTCTTGATGTAGTCATAGGTACATTGAAAATCTTTCATTTAGATATCTATGCTTTGTTAGATCCAGGGGCTACTCTTTCCTTTGTAACTCCCTATATAGAAGTGAACTTCGGTGTTAGTCTAGAAACTCTCTCAGAACCCTTCTCAGTCTCTACTCCAGTTGGTGACCTGGTTATAACTAGATGGGTATACAAAATTGCCTTGTCACAGTCTCTCAAAAAGTCACCTCAGCAGATCTTGTAGAGTTAGAACTATTAGACTTTGATATCATTCTAGGCATAGATTGGTTACATTCCTGTTATGCCTCAGTCAATTGTAGAACTAGGATTTTTCATTTTAGTTTCCAAGTGAACTAGTCTTAGAATGAAAGGGTAGTAGCTTAGTGCCTATGGGTCGATTCATTTCTTACCTTAAGGCTAGAAAGATGATTTCCAATGGGTATATGTATCATGTTGTTCGGGTTAAGGATTCCAGCTCTGAAACCCCAAATTTGAGTCAGTTCCTATAGTTAATGAATTCCCAGAAGTGTTTCCAGAAGATCTTCCTGGAGTTCCTCTCGAAAGGGAAATCGACTTTGGAATTGATCTTCTTTTAGATACCCATCATATTTCTATCCCTCCTTACAAAATGGCTCCAACTGAGCTTAAGGAATTGAAAGAGTAGTTGAAAGACATTCTAGATAAAGGCTTCATTAGACCCAGTATTTCCCCGTGGGGTACACCAGTGTTGTTCATGAAAAAGAAAGATGGTTCTCTCAGGATATGCATTGACTATCTGCCATTGAACAATGTCACAATCAAGAATAAGTACCCTATCCTAAGGATTGATGACTTGTTCGACCAACTTCAGGGTGCTAGTCATTTCTCAAAGATAGACCTCAGATCTAGTTATCATCAACTTAGAGTCAGAGATAGTGACATCCCGAAAACAGCCTTCAAAACTCGGTATGGTCATTTGTACTAACCAATGCTCCTGTAGCTTTCATGGACTTAATGAACAGGGTGTTCAAGTTGTATTTGGACTTGTTCATTAACGTCATTATTGATGATATCCTCATTTACTCTAGGAATGAGTAAGAACATGCGACTCATTTGAGGGTTGTCGTACAAACTCTCATATATTGCTAGTTATTTGCTAAGTTTAGCAAATGTGAGTTTTGGTTGCAATTAGTTGCTTTTCTTTGGCATATTGTGTCTAGCGAAGGGATCCGAATGGATTTTCAGAAAATAGAGGCAGTGAAACAATGGCCCAAACCTACCTCTCCTAGAGATATCAGAAGTTTCTTGGGTTTAGCTGGTTATTACAGAAGATTCGTGGAAGGATTTTCATCTATAGCTTCTCCATTGACTAAGTTGACTAAGAAAAAGGTTAAGTTTCAGTTGGCAGATGACTGTGAGAAGAGCTTCTCAAAACTGAAATCTAGGTTGACTACAACTCCTGGTTTGACTCTACCAGAGGGGTTAGATGGTTATGTGATCTATTGTGATGCGTCCATAGTCGGCCTAGGTTTTGTGTTGATGCAGCGAAGTAAGGTTATAACTTATGCTTCTTGATAGCTTAAGCTGCATGAGAAGAACTATCCAACTCATGACCTCGAGCTTTCAACCGTACTATTTTTCCCTAAAGATTTGGAGACATTATTTGTATGGTGTTCACGTAGATGTGTTAACAGACCATAAAAGCCTTCAGTATGTGTTCACCCAGAAAGAGTTGAACCTTTGCCAGAGGAGATGACTTGAGTTCCTCAAGGACTATGATATGAATGTGCTTTACCATCCTAGTAAGGCCAACATAGTAGCTGACACTCTTACTAGACTATCCATGGGTAGTGTAGCACATGTTGAAGAAGAAAGAAAAAACTTAGTACAAGATGTTCATTGGCTTGCTCGCTAAGGAGTTTGCCTTGTGAGCATATAAGATGGTGGTGTAATAGTTCATAATGGGTAAGAATCTTCATTGGTAGCGGAGTTAAGGAAAAACAAGACTGTGATCCTATACTGCTTCAATTGAAGGGTGCAGGTCATCAGTAGAAGGTTGAGGTTTCTCCCAAGGGGGAGATGGTGTGCTTCGCTACCAGGTTCATTTATGTGTTCCTAAGGTGGGTGAGTTGAGACAGTAGATCCTAATAGAAGCTAATAACTCCGAGTATTCTATTCATCCAGGAGCCACTATGATGTACTCTGATCTGGGGGAAGTCTTTTGGTGGAATGGCATGAAAAGGGATATAGCAGATTTTGTGGCTAAGTGCCCTAATTGTCAGTAGGTAAAGATAGAACATCAGAAACCAGGGGGTATGACTCAAGAGATTAACATTCCTACATGAAAGTAGGAAGTGATAAAAATAGACTTCATTATAGGTTTACCTCATACTTGCAGACAACATGACTCCATTTGGGTGATAGTTGACAGAGTTACTAAGTCTGCTCACTTTTTGGCTGTTAAGATTATAGATTCAGCAGAGGACTACACCAAGCTTTACATTAATGAGATAGTCAGGTTGCATGGGGTTCCCTTGTCTATCATCTTAGATAGAGGTCCCCAATTTACGTCTCATTTCTGGAAGTCATTTCAGAAGGGTCTTAGTACTTAGGTTAACCTCAGGGCGCATTTCATCCATAGACGGATGGTCAGGTAGAGCGTATTATTTAGACCTTAGAGTACATGTTGAGAGCTTGCGTGATCGACTTCAAGGGTAGTTGGGATGATCACCTTCCTCTTATAGAGTTTGCCTCAATAATAACTACCATTCCAATATTCAGATGGCCCCTTATGAGGCATTATATGGGCGTAGGTGCAGATCTCCAGTTGGTTGGTTTGAAGTAGGTGAAGCAGCCTTGATAGGGCCAGATTCGGTTCATGATGCTATGGAAAACGTTCTGCTCATCAAAGATAGACTTAAGACAGCACAGAGTCGCATGAAGTCCTATGCAGATGTAAGGAGAAGGAACTTAGAGTTTAAGATTGATGATTGGGTTTTCCTAAAAGTGTCACCTATGAAAGGGGTGATGAGATTCGTAAAGAAAGGGAAGCTCAGTCTCAGATATGTAGGTCTTTACAAGATCTTGAAAAAGGTTGGTAAAGTGTCTTATGAGTTAGAGTTGCCGCAGAACTAGCAGCAGTCCATCCAGTCTTTCACATTTCCTTGTTGAAGAAGTTTATGGGTGATCCAGCATGCATAGTACCATTAGAGAGTGTGGTTGTGAAGGATAGTCTCACTTATGAAGAGGTTCTAGTTGAGATCTTGATTGTCAGGTTCGATGTTTAAGAAACAAAGAAGTCGCTTCAGCTAAGGTTTTATGGAGGAGTCAGTCCGTAAAGGGAGCTACTTGGGAAGCAGAAACAACTATGAAAGTCAAGTATCCTCATCTCTTTCCTTTCGATTCCATTCCAGCTTAAGGTAATAGTTCCTCCCCAGTCCTTCACTTACACATACGTAAATTCAATCTTAATATTTTTGTTCCTTCAGTTAGTCTTGCATTTTCAGCATATTTTGCATGTTCTTGGGACTTAGTTCAGTCAGATTTCAGTTTCTAATACCTAGTTGTAAGGATTGCAGCTCTTTTCCTCCATTTTCAGCTAGTTTAGTCTTCATTCAAGGACGAATGTTCCTAAGAAGGAGAAAATTAATGTAACACCCCAGATTTTAAAAGGACAAAAATATAGATTTCCAGAAGTGCAGGTGCCACCGATAGAGGCCACCTACGGACCGTCGGTAGGACCATGGTCCGTGGACCAGGTTCATGGTTCAGACTCCCCAGAACCCCAGGAAAATTAAGCTAAGTCCAAAACCACGCTAGGATTTACAGACAGTAGGTGGGACCATAATTCGTAGACCAAGTCTTTGGTTCAGACTCCTCAAAACCCCATGAAAATTTAGCTAATTCCAGAACCAAGCCAGGACCTACAGACTGTAGGTGGGACCACGGTCTGTGGATCAGGTTCGTAGTTTGGCCCCGACAGTTTTATGTCAGGGGTCATTTGGTCTTTTTCCCTATGCGTTGGACACCTAAAATGCATCATTTAACTCCTAAACTATGTCCTTTCGGTCAGTTTTAGGTTAGTAACTTAAGCAGACCTTACCCTAACCAATTCATTCTCCTAAAAATCAATCAAACCAAGCAAAACAAGAGAGAAAGCATTGACCAAACCCTCTCATAAAACTCAGCAAGTTTCCCTCAGTTCCAACTCCAAAATCAAAAGATTTCTCCATGGAATTTGTCACCAGGTATGTGGGATTTCACTAGTGGGTTGCTTTTCCCATTAGGTCCCTAGAATTCAGTCAGATTCTTGATTGCCTTCATTATGTTTAGACTTAGGGTTTCTAGAACTTAAGGTTACTGTGGTGATTTATCCATTAGATTAATCCAAATCAGAATATTACGTTTTCGTAACTATATTACTTAATTCTTGCATGAAATTTTGAACCCTAGTTGTGTAAACTCATTTAGTTCATGAATTACACTTGCTAGGTCAGTTTATACAGAAATACATCCATCAGTTTACAAATGTTTCATTATCGGTACTTAATGTTGCATTTCAGTTAGCATGTCAGAATCTTGAGCTATCCAGTTTATATGCAGTTATATTATACTGTACACATTCTAGTTGGGAGTAGGCTTATTACTGAGTGTATTAGGGTCATTCACCCTCATAGTCCCAAAACAATGTGCCCCCGTAGGTTAAGTCCCCTCTATGGGTATCATATTAGTGATCACGCCAATCATGCCTTTATAACCCTGGCAAGGTATATTAGGTCCTCTCGATGTGGAGAATACATCAGACTCTACATTTAGCTCATATGGTTTTATGTCAGTTAATAGTAGCTCCCACAGTCAGATTCTAAGTGCATTGACCAGGTTATCATTGTATTTCGGTATTCAATCTCAGCATGTTATGTTCTTGGTCATTGCATTCGGTTTGATCATTTTTAGCTTATCTCAGTATCTTTATCATGTTCATATTATATCAGTTTTTAGCTGCCATTTTTAAGTTATGTATATATTGTTTAGCTTTATCCTATCCTATATGCTCAGTACCTTTCAAGTACTAACGCATACTTTACGCTACATCTTCTCGCGATGTAGGTTTAGGTTCTCACATTTAGATCATATGTAAATCAATTCTCGATCTCTAGTTCAGTAGTACCAGTGGTGAGTCCTCATTTTTTGATTATGATAGACATGTTTTCTTTCATTTTCAATCTTTTTAGTTTCAGTTTTCCTAGAGTTAGCTGAGGGCATGTTCCAGCATCTCTAGTGAGTTAGAGGCTTATTTCAGACATAGTTAGATTCAGTTTTAGCTTTAAGTCTGATATTTAGGTTGTCATTAAAACTCATAGTTTATATATTCAGATAGTATTGGGTATTCCCCATTTATGTTTACATCTTGTTTTAAGCTTCCGCACAATATTTCTTATTTCAATTTATCTAGTATGTTATGATATGCCAACTTAGAGTTAGCTTGGGGTCACTCATAATCCTATGTCCCGTGTTTACATCCAGGGGGTAGCCTCGGGGCCTGACACAGTTATCAGACATCTTCCCCATTACAATTGGTTTTTGGTCAAGAGCCAAATATTTCCTATCTTAGAATCTTTGGTTGTGTGGTATATGTTCCAATTGCTCCACCACAACACACAAAGATATGTCTGCAAAGAAGGTTGGGGATATATGTTGGGTATGAATCTTGTTCTTATTATAAAATACTTGGAACCTAGAACTGGAGATTTATTTACGGCAAGGTTTGTTGATTATCATTTTGATGAATTAGTATACTCAACATTAAAGGGAGAACAAAAGCAGTTGGGAAATGAGATAGATTGGAATTTATTTTCACTGTCTCATTGAGATCCTCAAACAAATCAATGTGAGCAAGAAGTTCAAAAGATGATTTATTTGCAGAATATTGCAAATCAATTGGTGGATGCATTTATGAACTTTCTATGGGTTGCTAAATCATATATCCCAACTGCTAATGCTCAAGTTCGAGTTGATGTCCCGATAGGACAAAATGTTAAGGCGAGCGAGTCTGGACCACGCTTAAAACGTGGTAGACCAATTGGTTCCAGGGATAAAAATCCTTGTAAACGGAAAGGAATAAATGATCAAGATGATCATAATATGGAGAAAATTTCTCATGAAGAGATCCGAGACATTATAAATGATGAAACCACTAAAGAAGTCCATATACTTGAAAATAATGAGAATGAGGAAATCTCTATCAATTATGTATTGATGAGAAAAAGGTGGAATCGAAATAATATTGAGGTGGATAATATTTTTGCCTATAATGTTGCAGTTGAAATAATGCAACAAGATGAGGATTTGGAACAAAGATCTATCAATGAGAATGTAGACAGAAAGATGATTGGTCAAAATGGAAGGAAGCAATTCAAACAGGATTGACTTCACTTGAAAAACGTGAATTTTTCAGACCAATAGTTCAAACACCTGACGGTGTCAAGCCAGTGGGGCACAAATGGGTTTTTGTGTGAAAACGTAATGAAAATGGTAAAGTCATAAGATATAAAGCACTGCTTGTGGCATAAGGATTTTCGCAAAGACTTGGCACTGATTATGAGGAGACATATTCTCCTGTAGTAGATGCAATTACCTTTAGGTATCTGATAAATATGACAACTCATGAAAATATTAATATGCATCTAATAGACGTTGTCACGGCCTATTTATATGGCTCACTAGACCACGATATTTTTATGAAAATCCCTGAAGCACTAAAAGTGCCTGAAGCATATAAAAATTCAAAAGAAAGTTGTTCAATAAAGCTTCAAAAATCCTTATATAGATTGAAACAATCAGGGCGAATGTGGTATAATCACTTTAGCGAATGTTTGCTAAAGGAAGGGTATAAGAATGCCCTATTTATCCTTGTATTTTTATACGAAGGTCAAAATTTGAATTTGTAATAATATTTATTTATGTTGATAACTTGAATATCATTGGAAATCCTGAAGAGCTTTTAAAAGTTGTTGAGTGTTTGAAGAAAGAATTTGAAATGAAAGATCTTGATAAGACAAAATTTTGTCTTGGCCTTCAGGTTGAAATTTGACAAATGGAATATTTATCCATCAATCAACATATACTGAAAAGGTTTTGGAGCCATTTTACATGGATAAATCACACCCATTGAGTACCCATATTGTTGTGAGATCTATCAATATAAATAAAGATCCATTCCGACCTCCATAAAAGGATGAAGAGATTTTTGGTGATGAAACACCATATGTCACTGTTATTGGGGCACTAATATACCTTACCAACAATACCCGACCAGATATTTGTTTCGCAATAAGTTTATTGGAAAGATTCAGCTCATGTCCAACAAGAAGACATTGAAAAGGTGTTAAGCATATATTCAGATATCTTCAAGGAACAATTGATATGGGATTGTTGTATTCTAATGCATCCAAGTCAGAATTGATCGGTTATGCAGATGCGGGATATTTGTCGGACACACATAAAACCCGATCTCAAATAGGATATTTATTCAAGGTGCATCTGTATCGTGGTGTTTGATGAAGCAAACAATAGTTGCTACTTCTTCAAATGATGCAGAGATAATAGCCATTCATGAAACCAGTCGAGAGTGTGTATGGTTGAGATCAATGACTCAAAATAATTTGCAATTATGCAGTCTTTCTGTGCAAACAAAGATTCCAACAATATTGTATGAAGATAATGCTTCTTGCATAGCTCAATTAAAGGGAGGATATATCAAAGGAGACCAAACAAAGCATATTTCACCTAAGTTCTTTTTCACACGTGATCTTTAACAAAATGGTGAGATAAATGTTGAACAGATTCGTTCAAGTGATAATCTTGCAGATTTATTCACTAAGTCATTGCCAACATCATCATTTGAGAAGCTAAGATATAATATTGGAATGCGTCGTCGCCAAGATATCAAATAAATTTTTCATCAGGAGGAGTAAAATACGTATTGTACTCTTTTTCCCTTAACCAAGGTTTTGTCCCACTGGTTTTCCTAGTAAGGTTGTTAATAAGGCAGCACTCAAGGCGTATTACAAGATGTGTGTACTCTTTTTCCTTCACTAGGCTTTTTCCCACTGGATTTTTCCTATTAAGGTTTTAACGAGGCATATTATCTATAAACATCCAAGGGGGAGTGCTACAAATCCATTTAATTGTGGATGTTTCTCTTAATCTATCCTAACTTAATGTATCCATTTATCATAGTAATTAAATATGATAATAACATATTTTCAAATGTTGTAAAAGGATGGTTTGAATATCCTATAAAAGGGTAGTCTTCACCCTTGTAAAATACACAATTGAAGAGATAAAAGAAGATTCTACTTTATACCTTCCATCACTATTTTGTGTCCCTCTCTTTTTTAAGTATTCTTGTATTTTCCTGTTGTTTTACAAAAATAATAATAATAATAATAATCAAAGAATTCAAAAACTAATTTATGTGTGAAAAATATTAAATAATGTTAGCCTTTTTTTTAATGGTAGGGGTATATGTGAGCCACTTTTGTAATGAGAGGTATATCAACTCTAAATGACAAAGTTGAGGGGTAAATAAGGCCCTTTGGGAGGACCTAAGAAATGACACAACTTTAGAAAGTAGAACAGGGTTGCGGAAGTTCTAGCACAACTTTAGAAAGTAGAACAGGGTTGCGGAAGTTCTAGCTAAAGGAGAAATGAAGCAACTTTTGAAATATAAGATATAATGGTCAGAAACACACATGAAGTATCATATTTTTGTGAATTTGATACCTGAACCATTAGGTGTTTGTGTTTCCTACCAAAACTATCTGCAATAATTTATCAAGATACCTAGACTATCTTGATGAATTAGTGTATGGTTCTAAAGGAAAACCATTTCTTTTAATATTTTATTCTATTCAGAATATAACAAGAACAAGGCTAAAATCAAATATTATCAACAAAACATAATGCTGCATTTTAATTTTGCACTGCTTGTGATGATTGAGTTGTTTCCATAACTCTATCTGTAATGCTATGTGATGGATCCTAATAGAACATACAAGTGTATGTGATCGTTCAAGTAATAAAGTGATTGTATGAAATTAGATGCCAAACCGACTGGGACTTATGATTAACTATTTACTAAATTAAGCAAGTTCTAATTATTTATTCGAGCTATCTAATATCAAGATGCGGGTGGTTATTATTATATTAAAAAAAGAAAGTAATAGAAAGTTATAAATATATAGAGATTCTTCACAGAGAGATAAATATAGGGGTATGGCTTTGAGTGAGGTTCTAGGCTTATAATTTTGTTTTGTGATCATGTTAAGTATTTGATTTCATTGACTTAGTTCCACAATAACCCTAGCAAAGGGCACTCTATTCTATTTTTTCTGAATTCATCGAGAAAATTTTTTATGCCCAATCGACTAACAACTAGGCTTCTCCCCCAATAAACAGAAGGACCAAAACATTTCCCCAATGAAAATGATCATTGGGGAACATTACAAGTCGATAATTTATCATTTACCATGCTTGTTATTATTGTCAAAAAACAATTAATGCTCTATGAGTGGCCAATTTTTTTGTAGTTGTCCTCAGTAGAATAGCAAAATTACAATATGTAAAACGTTAACTAGATAGATTGTGATGACCTAGAAGATTATTTTTGGAAATTTTAGAAATTACCATTTTATCCCTCCTGATAGTTACCTCGGGCCATGTTGGATCAGTATGGGAGACTAGTGTTATAATTTGATCGAAACAGTATGATTTTTGTAAGTTTTAAAGTTTTGGGGACTCCTGAGTTGATAAAAGTTATTTTAGTAATCATCCAGAGCTATGAGTCTCGGAATTGAATTCTGTCAGTTCCATCATATCTTGAATGCGGAATTTGGTCTAGGAAAGGTAGTTCATTGCAACTTTAATGATTGTCAAGTTATTTTATTGTGAACTTAACGCGAGTTAGGTCAAGGAGACCTCAAATCTATGTTTTGATTGTTCCATTAATTTATAAAAATCAAATTTAGTAGGGTTTAGTAGGGTAATATATTATGTGTGAACGATATTCTGAATAAATTCGAGGGCCCGTTCGAAGGATTTTTAGTCTTAATATTTTTTGTGTTGGTGTTCTATTATATTATGTTCATCGCAGTCGCGTGATCCTATTCAGTAATACCGTTAGTGTGTTAAGTTGTGCATCGCGATCGTGGGATGTCTACAGGATCGCCTAGGGCTAAACTCTTGAGCATTGCGATTGTGTGGCCCTTGTCGCGATATTGTGAAAGTCAATTAATTAGTTTACCTGGAAGATTTTTAATTCTTACATCAATATGTCTTCCTCATTTTACCATTTTCAGAACTTTGAGAACTCTTCGAAGGAGTTTTTTAAAGAGGGTTTCAAGGTTAATTGATTGGGTAAGTGAATTTAACCTGAACCTTTCATTATGCATTTATTGTTTCATGATTTAGGCGTTAAATCCTTGTTTCTAAATTCAAACATTGAGGGTTTTCCGTGAAAATGGGTTTTTAAGGTAATTGGGGTTTCAACAATGTTTTTAACTAGTTTTTTGATTCGATTTCAGTTGTGAGTTCTTAAATCGTTGGGTGTTATGATTTTGCATATAATATCTAGAAATTACCCTTGACACTCTGAATAACTCTTAGGGTCAATTTGGATCCGGTTTCCAAAAATTAGCATTAAGGGTATCAATGTTATGTTTTCTTATAAAGATTCTGCATTTGATTAGATTTTATGGACTCAGAGACTCATCATAGATGGAAGGCTCAAATGTCGAGTTGATCTTATTCTCTTTTAAGGCAAGTTGACCTCTTTGACATTTTGTTAACTGTATTGAATCTTGTATGCCTTCTTGGATGATTGAAAGTAATGGAAATTGTGAAGATCTTCGTATAATACAATTGTTATCAAATGTTGTGAATATTTGTATTGAACATGTGGGGAATATGATATTGTTGATATGCTAATTGTCACACCCCGAGACTAGCCCTAAGACGTAACACGGGACCTAGGGTCACAAGTTACCCTAAGCTAACCATAAAGCTGGCATATCACAAGTATACTGGAATAATTCTAAGTAAGCGGAAGCCTAACTTATAGATAAGTAAATCTAAAAGAGTTCAACTGAGAATATAACTGAGTTCAAATGTGGAACAACCCAAACAAAACAACTGAGTTTGACCCTATGTTTGGAAGCATCTAATATTGATGAGCTGGTGGGAAAAGTCCCCAGCTAACTCTAAAACAATGTAACTAGTAATGAACTAACTAATTTAAAAGCATAAAGAAAAATCATCGGCTGATGAGGACTCACCACTGAAGCTGCTGAGTATAGACTAGAAATCGAGGTAAGCGTGGTCTAGATGCTGAGCACCTAAACTTACATCATACAACGATGTAGCGCAAAAGTATGCGTTAGTACATAGAATGTACTATGAATTCAAGATATATGCTAAGTTGAACAATATAACAACTAAACATGGAAAACAGTATATTGAAGTATACTAAAAACTTAGCTGGATGCAATAACCAAGACCTAATCATGAAGATATCATGTTGAATTGAATACTAAAGTAAATATTGAATACATGGTTAATGTATAATGAATCTCACTTTGGGAGATACTATTAACCAACATAAACCACGTGAGCTAAACATAGAGTCTGATGTATACTCCCAATCGAGAAGAGTCAATTTACCTTGTCGGGGTATAAATGCATGGCTGTGGTGTGATCACTAAACCTAGTTCCCAATAGAGGGGACTAATAAACCTATGGGGGCACGTAATTCTGGGACTTGAGGGTACACTAATTCCTAGTCCAAAGAGGTGTTAAGTCTTCTCCCAATTGAATATAAAGCTAAAATGCAACTGAAAAACAAAGTAGCTCAAAATACTAATTATTATCTAAGAAGGCAACATACATATACTAAAAGATATGGCAATCGACTTCTGCAGCATGATTGTCTAACTAATCTGCCTAGCAAGTATAATGCATGAAATATTATGATAATTAACACAAGCTAGGGTTTCTTAGTTCTATACATGGGACTACACTAATTCTCTAAGAAATGTGTAATTAACATTATATAGACTATAGCAACTGAATTGAAATAGATCCCTAAGATTTAGGAACCCTTGGTCTAAAGAATTTATAGAGAAACTGAAGAATTGACTGAATTTTATGGACATAATGGGTGAAAGGATCACACTAGTGAAATTCCACAAATGAAGTGATGAAAACTGCAGAGAAATCCTTTGGATTTCAGAATCTAGGGCTGAACTTAAAGAAGACCTCTATTTTTTTCTTAGTAGAAACAGTCGCATATTTCTCTTCTTTTCATTCTAAGTTAGATCATTTTAGGAGATTGAGGGTTTTAGGAAGTTTCTGACTAGGTTACTAGGCTTAGATAAAGTAAAATAATGTAGTTTAACTACCAAATTACGTAGTTAAAGTACCAAATGCATACGGGAAAAGACCAATACGACCCTAACTTAAAGCTGATGAAGTGACCTTCATAAGTGGCTTGACGGGCAATCTAAGGCATGACGGCCCGTCTAGTGGGTCGTCATGATGTGCTACCCAACAGGGCTTAACTAAAATGAGCATAAATTTTTCTTTAGGTCTCAGAATTAGGCAAACTTGGTGGTGTTGGAAAGGGGACTCAAAGACCTTTAATTTGATAGGTCATGGGCCACCTCGTTTATTTTGTATTGAGAGATATGATTCTATGAAGTTAATCCAAAACTCAAAGTCTGATAAGTCTCTTCCATGGAAGACTTCACGGTCCGTGTGAAGCTTCACAGACCATTTAGGAGTTCGTGGTCCTTCAGAGAATCTTGGGGGGTTTTGTACCCCTTTTCACAAACAGCTTCACAGTTTGTGTGAAGCTTCACAGACTATCTAATCGTCCATGGTCCCTCACCTTGGCTTGGTGAAACGTCACGTGTAAGGTGAGGGTTTGTGATCATTTTCACAACCCGTGGACCTCTCCGTGGTTTTAACCTTCTCTCTTTTTCATTCCTAGATCAAATTTTTAAGGTTTCATAATAATGTGCGATGTTCCATGAGTGACTTGAATGGTTATATTGATTCATTTTGATAATGTATCATGATTATGTGTGATTGGTTATTGATAAATTTGAATTTATCATCCTTTCATTATGCATAGGAACATGCCTATTTCAATTGGTTATGAGGCACTATTGTGATGGGTACTTTTTGAAAGTGATGAAAGAGTGAAACAATGAGCTAGGATGAACCATTTTCAAGGGATGTGCCATGTGCCGTGGTTGATACTATTTTTAAGGGATGTGCCACGTGTTTTTGTTGATACTATATTCGAGAGATGTTCTATGTGCCTAGGAGGTACACAGACCGATATGTCCTACATGGGTCCCAAGATGCTAGGCAGTGGGTGTGTATCAACATGATCTACATGCATCACTCCATATGACATTTACATTGCACCTCATATGATTCTTTGACCTTTATAAGTGAACTAGTATGTTCATGGTTATTTGAATATGAAAGGTTGTGATGATGCTATGGAGACTCTGATGTGTGAATTATGGTGTATTACTTGTACTATGTTGCTCTATTACTTGTGAAACTGTTAGCGTGGCATATCTTGATTATTATGCAGGTTGCAGTATATGGAGGTTCAGATGGTATGTCCGGGTATTTTGTGTTCAGTATGACTTAATTAGGATCAGCTAAGGATATTTGTTGAGTATCATTGTTGTTTGGAACTCAATCTCTTTCTTTCTACACTTTTGTAGGTTATGAACCCGGATTGTCTTGATCATCCCTCTTTAATCTTTGTCTAAGGCCCACCTTTAGAGTTCGTGACGTAGCTACTAGTCCTCTCGGCAGACATCGCATAGTCTTGAATATGTCTTTATACTATTCTAGTATTTTAGACATTCAAACTTGTACACGTGACACCAAATTTTTGGGATAGTTTTGCTATGTTATGAGATCTGCATTCTTATGTTATGTTTAGTTCTTAATTTCTTTCTTACTTCCACATTTACCCTTTTCGAGGGTTATTTAACCTAATCTCTCTTAGTGGGATATGGCAGGTGTCATCACACCCGATATTTGGGTCATGACATATATGGATTGTAAGGACCCATATGGTTGATTAGAGCCTTTTGTTGTTGATCTGTATTACTAAAATATTTAGAGCAATAACTTTATAGAACTTTGTAAGAAACAACAAACTTTAAGGTATTATTTCAAAACTAGAAAGTTATAACCAATATAGAAAATATGATATGTAACAAAAAATAAACAATATTGGAAAGAAGAAAATCGAGTCCATTAAATGCACAATGTGTCCTTAAGAAAATTGTTCCCCTCAAGTACCTCAGGTTAATGGAATATATCCTCCCAGGATAGAACAATCTTACTTGCCGATGTATTGGTACCTAAAATAATGGTGCCAATGAACCACTCAAAGGCAGTTAAGTACACAAGAGCCATTTATTTGTGCAAAATTAGAAGTTCAGAAAATTCATTGTTAAAAAATGAAAGAAAACCCTTTTATTTATAGACAACAAAGGATAGTATGAATGGATGCTTGTTGTACATTATAAAAAAGGTCACAACCCTTTGGAAAAGTCACAATTTTTTTAAAAAGTCACAACCCTTTGTAAAAGTCACAACTCTTAAGAAAAATGACAACTCTTCAAAAAAGTCACAACTCTTCAATTTCTATTCACACATTTTGAAAATCCAACAATCTCCCACATGAATGAGGAATGGCTTTAACAAAAAAGAAACTTAAAAGTATGTACTTTACAAGAAATAATTAAATACATCTTGCTAAGTATGTTTGCCTTTGAACTTTCTGTAATGAACATATATCAGATATACTCCATAGATAGGTAGATTTGATATTTTTGAACTGTCAAGATTAGGTGTATGCCTAGACAACCTCATGTCATATACACATAATCAATCCTTTACCATATATGGTTCTCACTATTGTGTGTGTTTCAGCGTTGAAATCATTCTGGTTTCATGAGTGTCTAGAGAATGTGCTTTTACAATCATCCTTTTTGAAGCGGCTGCACTTCACACTATTATAGGTGATTTCTAACCGTGTTATTGCATAGATATACTTTTTGGTCAAATCTGCCAAAAATAGAAACAATTAAAAATATTAAGTTTTATCAACTCGTTAAAAAGTCTTAATGTTTTATCCTTGTTCATGTACATTGTATTGATCATTATGAAAATAGATTGAGTTATTGACAAAATCAAACCGTCAGTCACAACTTTGTTTGATCTTCTTTAACCAAGCTCTTGGGGTCTGTGATCTGCTAGGTAGAGTTACCACCATGATGATTTCTTTGATCATCTCTCAACTCCCTATCTTGTTAGACCTGTTGTAATTGGATCTAACACGTGAAGTCAAATGATAAATTAGTAAAAGACTTGTTCAAAAAAATTTAAATAAAAATCAATTACATGCCTTAATTTGTCTTCACTTTTATCATGTGTATTGTAATTGACTAACCTTGTTTTATATGGAAACTTATTAATGTAAAGAAATCAAGTTTGAATAAGAATCAATTGCATCCCTAATTTAGCATTCACTTTTTTTATGTGTATTTTGTAATTGACTTGGAAACTTATTAATGTAAAGATCTAATTTGAATAAAAATTAATATAATCGCATATCTTATTTTACCACCATTGTTATTATGAGTAACTTTGTAATTGACTTGCCTTGTTTTGATATGGAAATTTGATGTAAAGAAACGCAATTTGAATAAAACTCAATTGCATACCTAATTTGACTCTCACTTTTTTCCAGTATAAACAGGAGTTTGGTATTGGGCTATTGACATACTCGTGTTCTATCTTCCTATAATATTTTTGGGCAATGTTTTGTCTTTTGGGATTTTAGTTTTAGAAATATTTTGGATCTTATGAAGCCAATACTTAAATTTGTACTTAAAGTAAGTTGTTTCTTGTCTTGATGTTTTGAAGTTCTTTAATTTATCTCTCTCGTAGCACTTAATGTTGTTCCTGTTGTTTGCCTACAAGTTGTTTCACATGTTTAAATGACTTTTTGACACTCATTTCATGCTTAGATCGGAAAAAAATTCAAAAATAAATTAGTTTATAAAATTTGATTTACAATTATTTTTGTTTTTATGGATTCAAGATAAATTATTCCTACATGCATGTTTTTAATACAAATAACGCTTTGAGCTTTTTCCCAACCTGTAACTATACTAGATTTGCCCTTGAGTGAGCCTTTGAGAAACACTTCTAAGGCATGCTGAGGAATAAAGGTGACTAACTCTGTAAGCCAAGCTTAGAAATAATGGTGGAATCAAAATTTTAATATAATGAATTTAAAGTTAGATTTTTATCACTGAAATCATTTTATTCTCTCTATATTTCCTTTAGTTAAATTCGATACTTGTATCCTAAAGTTTATACTCCAAGGGTTTGTGTCCTGAGTTGCCTTACAGTTGGTTATCGTTCTCTAGCAAATTTTAAAATTTGTGGGATCTACTATGGATAATTCCAATTTAGTTCAAAATAAATGTTTTTAAAAAATGCACAAATTTCTTTCATTTGTAACATTTTTCTCTTTTTTGTTAGTAGGATTTTTAATAATTTTCAATATAAGAAGAAGGATACATGGATAAGGCACAAAAATATGTTCTACTCTCAACTTATATTAGATATTAGAAATTTTAATTCTTTTTTTATATTCAATTGGATGTTGTATCAATAAAATAGCCTTTAGCTAACATTTGAATATTTCAGAGTCTTTCTCATTTACCTTAATTATGAAGATTAAGAGCAATAAAGACCAATTTTTAATTTTCTTAGAAGTTATTTTGAAATATAGGCTATCATAGAATAGTGCTCTAATATTGATAAAGGTAATTTCAGATTAATTAGCCAAATATAGTTCTTTTATTTTCTAAATACTTTTTACAAAATCACTTCTAATGAAAGAGAAATATTTTCAACTAATCCAAAAGAGTATTATTTTGTTACTTCTTTTGTTTCAATTTATTTGATAATTTATTTCTTTTTAACACATTTTCATAGTTAATAATATTTTCATTTTAATTATAATGAGATATTTATACCCACATGAGTACTTTTAGACAATTAATGTCACTAATTTGTTTTCGATTCGTCAAACTGCATCAACACCTTTTCGTCTTCCCTTTAGACAAAATTGTTCATTTGTTGCAAGACTATTTTCTGCAACAACTGTTTAATTATAAGGTTCCATAAGTTTAATGTGGAGTGTTAAAAGATTCTATTTCGCCTCTTCCTATGGCACTAATTCCCCCCCCCCCCCCGCCAAATTCAAAGGATTGTAATTCGTCATGATGTTGTTTCTTTGTTTGCTTTGTAGTAACATTTTTTGTGTTTCAATTCAAATATTCATAATGTCTTATCTTGTTAGGTATTAATAATCATGTAATGTACTTTTGTTATCCTAAAATTATCCTCTATTATACCGGATCTATATGAAGGGTATTATGTTGTGGCTACTTAAAGATGTTGTATGTTCTAGTGGAAACAGATCCCACGAAGAAGTTACGGAAGAAAAAACTTCATCGGATGGTTGATACTAGATCTCAATCCACATTTAAGCACCTTAAAGTTGATACTATCCAAAATTTTCCTGAAAATTTTGGTCCATTTGTTCATGAAAACAGTGGATGTAATGTTCCACAAAATGATGTCTTGGTTAATCATATGTTGGACGTCCCTATAAATCCATCAATTTATATGGAAAATAGATATGATTGGTTTTTAAATGGTGGGTGTATTGTAAATAGATCTGAGTTGCATGTTATTTTTTGTCGTGGATTGCTAACTAAATATGAGTGCTCACTCATATTCAATTAGCATTCCATGACCAGAAATAACATGCAATTTAGATCCATTTACAATACTCCTACCATTTAAAAACCAATCTCATCTGTTTCCTATATAAATTGATACATTTGTGCAGACCTTTAACCTACGATTAACCAAGACATCAGTTTTTGGAACAATGCTTCCATTGTTTTCACGAACAAATGGCCAACAATTTTTAGAAAAGTTGTGTGTAGTATTGAGATCTAGTATCGGCCATCTCATGAAGTTTCTTCTTCCATAAATTCTTTTAGGGACATGTTTTCACTAACACAAACGACATCTATAAGTAGGCACAACATAAAACCCTTCATATAAACCCAATGTAATAGCGAACGATTTTATGATAACACGAACACATTACATGATTATTAACACATAACTACACAAGGCATTATGAATGTTTGAATTGAACCAAACAAAAACTTTACATCAAAGTAAAAAAGAAACAAACATCATGATGAATTGAAATCCTTTAAATTTGCCAAGTGGCATAGAAAGAGTAGAATTAGTTAAACAACACGTACGGGTAGGCATCATCAATTAATTCGAATCTGCCACATAATATCATACAAATAATCAAGAAACATGAAACTTGGAGGTATAATTATGACCCAAATCCTTTAATCGCCACCCATTCTACCCAGTATTACCCCCTTATGAACTCCTACATTCTATCTCAAGTAACCCCACCTCCTTCTAATTTCAATTCTACCTTTTATGCTATTCCACCCTCATATCAGATCATAACCTAACCTTTCTATCACATAACTTTTTTCGAAACCACTCATTCTACCCACACCAAAATTGTTCTACTGATTCCATTCATAAATAAAAATCCACCCTTATTCTATTAGCAGGTCTACTACTCACCCTTAGGCTCTTATTTCCACACCCTGGTCTCGACACATCTTTCATGTCAGACCACCCAAGGATCCCTAAAGATTTCACCTACGATGTTTAACATACATTCCTAATCTTTACAATGACTTCATCAGCACCAAACAAAATACTCAGTCACCCATAGACCACCATGTAACAATAACATTATGAAGAAGTATACTCGGTTCACTCATGAAACCCACACACAAACAAGCACATTTACTAGGCATTGTACCCAAGCCAACCATTAGTAATTTGTACTAGTGTGGTCCCTGAATTGTCACAACCCAGGGGTACACCCTAGATGTAACATGGCATACTAGACTCCAAAAGGCCTAACACAAGCCACTTTGCATATCATAACATAAGGTAAATAGAAATGATGTGGAAATTTTAAAACTTTTTTCATACAATCGAAGTCTTTATAAAAACAAGCAGAAGTCTATTACACTTTGTCTAAAACCGTCAAAAATCACATGAATAACTATTTGGGACACAGCCCATAAAATAGTCTAAAACATAAAAGAAAAGACATAAGGTAAAGGTGATCACATCCTCGATGCTATAAGGACTCACCGAGTCTTCAACTCCTTACTCTACTAGGAACCTAGCCACGAGAATGGAACTCAATATTGCCTGCACCCTACATTTGATAAGAATGTAGGCAAGAGTATGCGTTAGTACAAAATGTACTAAATATGATCACTAGCTTAACATCATAAGAGCATAACATAAACGTTAGCCAACATAAGACATAATCCATAAGCATAAAAGATAACGACATGGGCATAGGCATAGTCCCCAACATAGACATAGTGTAAGCATAGTCAATATAAGGCATAATCCATACACATAGTCAATATCTAGACCTTTATATCATAAGAGAACCACTTTATAAGTAACCTCCAAGTATACCCGTGCAATGCATGGATAAGACCCCATAATCCCATGCATGATAAGTACCCCCTTTGTCCATCATAATCATATTGATCATCTCTTTGATCTCATATTTAGCTCATCATAAAGGACAAGGGGAATCTCCTTTAGTCACACATATCATGGAAGGCAACTATAGCAACAATCCAAACTAAGCATACATCACATAAGAGAAATACTTCATAGGTAGCTTTAAGTCATACTCGTTCTATGTATGGATAATACCCTATAATCCTACCCATACTAAGTATCACTTTAGGCCGTCATACAAACTCATTAGTTCGGGACTAGTCCCTCTCATAAAGCCTTAAAACACTTACGGGATACTTATTTAAGCATGCCTTAGTTCATCATTCATGGAAAAGGTGGAATCACCTCTTCGTCATACATATCATTCTTCATAACATAATCCATATTAAGGAATTATAGGTATTCGCCTCCATGTTCATTTTAAGGAATCATAGCTATTCGCCTCCATGTTCATTTTAAGGTGTCATAGGTATTTGCCTCCTTGTTCATTTTAAGGATTAATGTAGATATTCGCCTTCACATCACTTTATAAGGATCATAGGTATTCACCTTCATGTTCATTTTAATAAGATATAGGTAGTCGTCTCCATATCATTTTATAGGCTAATTGGTATTCACCTCTTGCCTTGTTATAGAAGTCATATATTAAGGGTAGTCACCACAGACTTCTTATATCACGACATGGGAAATCACCTCATGTTTATCCATATAGGAATAAGGGAATTCACCTCACATTCCTGTCTTACAAAGGTCATTGGGGAATCACCACAAGCCTCATCACATTTCATAGTCCTTGGACTTAGATTTATTTTAGGTGAGCAAGCCTTTCCACCTAGAATCATTCTACGTGAGAGAAACTTTCATATCATATCATATTTATGCATAATTGTGTGTATGAGAATATCCTTTCAACAACACAACAACATATCATGATCATAGACACTTCACTCTCAAAGTGTTTTTAAGCATATTCATAGATTCATAAAAAATGCATAATGTCATATCATGCCCTCTTAAGGGTCAAAGCTCATATCAATTCAACACATCTAGAATTACTACATTAGACATGGATTTCATCATAACTCAAGTGATTCTATCACTTCATACAATCTAACATTCATAAGGCAGATTAGGTGGGTAGAGTCCTTCAACAACAATTCTATCTAGTAGTATACCATTATCATGCAAGCTTCACTCTTAAAGCCTTATCTTACATTGTTCATCATGTTAGCCTGACTCTCAAGCCCTAGGAATCAACATTTATAACTACAAACCTTACTCTCAATAGCTTTACTTCTTACAATCATCATACATATATAGATCACAAGACATTCTAGTCACAAGCTTCATTCTTAAGCAATTCTAACCATATCTCATCATAAAGATTCAATCTCAAACATTACTAGTCATGATCCATCATATATACTTTAATCTAATTCAATTCATGTCTATATACTCCCATTATTAAACAACTACAATACACATCATCAATTCTAGAAGATCATCTCTAAGTCTTCAATTTCCCCTCTTAAGGCATAAACTCACATTACTTTAATTTCAACAATTAGACAACGATTAGGCATAGAAAACATGTAATATCAAGATAATAACATGATTCACCACTAATTCAATCATAAACAACCAATATCCACTCAATTGGATCCATAATCAACATAACCCATAATACTGGAAGGAACCCTAATTTGAATTGGGGATTTCATCTTCACAATTGGGGGATTTCTAGGGGACTCCATGGATGAATAAGCGTACATACCTTGATTATAAAGCCTTACAAAGCTTGCAACAATGGACGCTTGACTTGACCTAGCTTGCTTCTCTTCCTTTTCTTCTTCTTCACTTTCTAGAGAGAGAATATTTGAGAGGGAATTGGGTTCTTTTTGGTGAATTGAAATAATAACTAGGATCAATGAATTTAGGGCTCTAAATTCTTTATATAGGTGGTCTAAGTAAGTTTAAAACAACACCACTTAACCCTAATTAATGCTCGAAACTTCCATTAAGACAACTTAACCGACCTAAGCCCACATTCTTCCTCACCCACGAGACCACACCCACAGGTCATGCTGGTCTTCCATGGGTGGTGGTCTGTGGCCTGTTTTGGGTCCATGACCCATGACCCCTCACCCAGGGGCGTGGGTCTCCTTTTGTGGGTGCACAGTTTTGGGCAGATTCTAGGGTAGTTTGCTAGGGTCCTCCTCAAGGACCCTTGGTTGGTCCTTGGAGAGTCGTACCTTGACGTTCTAACCCGAAATCATTCATTTTAAGTATAGGGAATTATATCTATGACTCTAACCCTCACATCAAGCTCTAGTTTAGCCTACTAGTTTTCGGGGTGTTACAGTATCTCCCCCTTGGGAACATTCATCCTCGAATCACATTTTAGGCACTTCTTAAGATCGCGACTCTAGACTAGCAACCCATCATCCATGTAATATATCTAAAAGCACACAACCAAGGAAGGAAACTTCAAATGCAAGCTAAACATACTCAATGCAACACAAGGATGTAGGAACTACATCTAACAACCCAAAATGTAAAAATTCAACATCTATTCATGTTCAAGGAGGAACTACCATCTCCGAACCAAAGCATGCTCAACACACTCTCATGGAGCTCATATGCAATTAACTCTCAAAAAGCATTCATATAAGGATGAATCTCTCAACTCTGAACTAAGGCATGCTCATCAACTCACCTCATGAAGTCTATAGGCAACTCATACTTAATTCACTACAATATGAGGAAATATATCATGTAAACTCATTTTCTTTTAAATCACAAGGTTTCATGAACATGCATCATATAAGGAAATCATGGCTACACATAAACACAAAAGACCTTGCTATCTAAGCACACCATATTTCTCTTGGGAGCAAGCCTCAACGGATTTTCTAAAAACCATCTTTTTTATTTCTACTAAGGTAGGATCCATGCTTAAAATCAATCTTAAAAAGATAACTACCTCCTTGAAGTTGGTCAACACTCACACTTTTCTCCCTCGCCTTAATAAGGTGGCACATGCAACCAAAGCATCACAAAATGACATTAAAACCTAACAAAGCATAAACAATCAGTTAAGAAGATATCAACATACCAGGATTCACATCGGGAGCATACTCTTCTTCACCTCTAGCTTGAAGTGCATAAAAACAATTTTGCTTGAGGGCACTCGCACCTAAGCCAATTGGACCGAATGAAGGGTAGGGTTGAGATCTACGATGACTATCTCCCTCATTTCTAGCAACTATAGGACAATGCCTTATCTTGTGGCCTAGCTTTCCACAACCCAAACAAATATTGGAACCCACTAAGCATTCACCCTAATGTCTTCTATCACACTTTCTACGTCCCGATAATAGAATCCCACTACAATCTCTTTGAGGTTTAGGGTTAGGCACCCTCTCTTGGTTGAACTTTGGAGTACTTGAGGGCCCTTGCCCGGGGAACTTTGGTCTAAACCTAGGGTAACCTTGCCCATCGGACCTTGTGTTGGAGAAGTTTCCATCTCCCATTCTAGCCCTCTTTGCTTCCCTATATTTCTCCTTAAGCTTTAATTCCTTAATTTGTTGGGCATGCACCATAAGACGTGAGATATCCATATCGGAGATAACCATTATCGTATGTCATTCTTTTTCTACCAAGTTGGACACTCCCATCATGAACTTATTCATCTTAGCCCTCGAATCTTCCACTATAGTTGGAGCATACTTGCATAGTTGGGTAAACTTCAAGGCAAACTCCTTAACACTCGTGCTACCTTGCCTAAGGTTAATGAACTCTTGAATCATAGCTTCTCTCAACTCTAGGGGAAAGAACTAATCAATAAATGCCAACTTAAACTCTTCCCACTCTATGGGACCCGCTCCTACCAGCCTACCATCTTTCCATTGATCATACCACATTTGAGCAACATCTTTCAGTTAATAAGCGGCAAGCTCTTCTTTTTCTATCGAAGTCACCCCATGATAGCAAGTACCGTATATACCTTATCTATAAACTCTTTTGGAGTCATAAAACTCCGGAGGATTCATCTTGATAAAATTCCTCACTCTTAAAGCAGTCATACCCCTATTGGGTTCACCGGAGCTACCACCACCCTATTCACTTAAGTTGTTACAGCTTGAGCCAAAACATGAAAAGCCACCCTAAACTCCACATGAGTAAAATTCTCAACTAAAGGATCAATTAGAGCTTAAGGAGGAGCTTGGGGAGGAACCTCTTGATCCACCACGTCTTCCTCATCCCTTCTAGCATTTGCCATTGTGGTCGTCATATCTTCAAAACCATAGGGCACAAATTAAGAGAAAGACCTAATAGAGCTAAACTCTATTGCACGACTTAGAGAATGAAGAAGTGAAGTTTCCTAATCATCTAATATCTTCCCATTCTTAAATGTGGTGTGCTTCATACTTACGAACAAGACTTTACTAGACGTTGTTTTGAGACAATCCAACAATAATTCTAAACCTTGTGCTCTGATACCAAGTTTGTCACAACATAGGGGTACAACCTAGATGTAACATGGCGTACTAGACCCCGAAATGCCTAACACAAGCCACTTAGCATATCATAACATAAAGTAAATAGAAATGAATGGAAATTTTAAAACTTTTTCCATACAATTGAAGTCTTTATAAAAGAAAGCGGAAGTCTATAAAACTTTGTCTAAAAACATCTAAAACCACTTCAATAACTCTTTGTGACACAACCCATACAATAGTCTAAAACATAAAAGAAAAGAAATAAGGGAAAGGTAATCACATCCTCGATGCTGTGTGGACTCACCAAGTCTTCAACTCCTTGATCTACTAGGAACCTAGCCACGAGAATCGAACTCCATGTCGCCCAGACCTTACATTTTATTAGAATGTAGGCAAGAGTATGTGTTAGTACAAAATATACTAAATATGATAGCTAGCATAACATCATAAGAGCATAACAAACGCGTTAGCAAACATAAGACGTAAGTCATAAGCATAAAACATAACAATATAGAGATAGGCGTACTCTCCAACATAGACATAGTGTAAGCATTGTCAATATAAGGCATAATTCATACACATAGTCAATACCTAGACCTTTATATCATAAGAGAACCACTTCATGAGTCACCTCCAAGTATACTTGTGCAATGTATGGATAGGACCCCATAATCCCATCCCTGCTAAGTACCCCATTTGGCCATCATAATCATATTGATCATCTCTTTGATCTCATATTTAACTCATCATAAAGGACAAGGGGAATCACCTCTAGTCACACATATCATGGAAGGCAACTATAGCAACAATCTAAACTAAGCATACATCACATAAGACAAATACTTCAAAGGTACCTTCAAGTCATACTCGTGCCATCTATGGATAAGACCCCATAATCCTACCCATACTAAGTATCACTTTAGGTCGTAATACAAACTCACTAGTTGGGGACTAGTCCCTCTCATAGAGCCTTAGAACACTTACGTGATACTTTTTAAGCATGCCTTAGTTCATCATTCATAGACAACGGGGAATCACCTCTTCGTCATACATATCATTCTTCATAACATAATTCATATTAAGGAATCATAGGTATTCACTTCTATGTTCATTTAACGGAATCATAGGTATTCGCCTCCATGTTCATTTTAAGGTATCATAGGTATTCGCCTCCATGATCATTTTAAGGTGTAATGTAGGTATTCGCCTTCACATCACTTTATAAGGATCATAGGCATTCGCCTCCATGTTCATTTTGAATAAGATATAGGTATTCGCCTCCATATCATTTTATAGGCTAATGGGTATTCACCTCTTGTCTTTGTTTTAGAAATCATATATTAAGGGTAGTCACCACACACTTCTCATATCACTACATGGGAAATCACCTCATGTTTATCCATATAGGAATAAGGGAGTTCACCTCACATTCCTCTCTTACAAAGGTCTTTGGGGAATCACCACAAGCCTCATCTCATTTCATAGTCCTTGGACTTAGATTCATTTTAGCTTAGCAAGCCTTTCAACCTAGAATCAGTCTATATGAGAGAACCTTTCATATCATGATATATTCATGCATAATTGTGTATATGAGAATATCCTTTCAACAACACAACAACATATCATTATCATAGACACTTCACTCTCATAATTGTGTATATGAGAATATCCTTTCAACAACACAACAACATATCATTATCATAGACACTTCACTCTCAAAGTGTTTTTAATCGTATTCATAAATTCAAAAAACATGCATAATATCATATCTTACCCTCTTAAGGGTTAAAACTCATGTCAATTCAACACATCTATAATTACTAGTATATGCCATACAGTGAGAAAATATAAACTTCTTGACGCAAGCAACGATAATATGTCAGACCTACACTTCTTAGTTTTCATCAAAAACATTTCAATTGTTATGGTACTGTGAAGATTATTTAATGAAAGAAAATCTAAAGTAGCTATATATTTTTCTATTCTCAAGAAATGCTAAACCTAATGCAGACTTACCATTGTGACTAAACGTTCATCCCAAATAGTTTATTAGCATCCTTTGCTTCTTGGAGAGTCAGTCTCTTCTACTCGTATTTCTCATCATTTTTGTAAGTGTCACATGCGTTGTGGCAGCTGAAGAGTCAACGTTGTTGAAAGCGTCTTTGAAAACAGCTTTGGCAGCTACTTCTTTCTCTACTAGGCTTTTGCACCTTGCTTCAAGAATTCATGGAAGGGGAGACACGAGAAACATAAACATAGCTCTATGAATCATTTTCCAAAGGTAGTTCAGTAAAAATATCAGAAAAATAAGTTAGCTCATGTGTAATACCAACAACAAGCCGATAACAAAATATAATTTTTTCGGCAGCATGGTTACTCAAATCTGTCTTCTCCAATGGTCCTATCAGATTTACTATTGACATGCTTATGTTTTTAAATAATCCATGAAGATATTGAGTTTTCGCTGATGTTTAAATTCAGTTGTGAATATCTAAAGAATAAATAAAAATCAAACATAAAAGATTGTTCACACTTCACATACCTCAGGATATTTTGACGTGTCAGCATGCAACTTGAAAAATATGTAGAATACTTCTTTGTGCAGTTAATAGGCCAGCCAAATAATTTGAAAAATAATTGGCATAAACATACTTTTAGATGCTTCAAATATCATTTAGACAAATAAAAAATATATGCACTCTTTTTGCGTGTATAAAATGTGAAGGCTCTCTTAATCAAATTGTCAATAGAAAGAAACTTAATTAAGTCTTTACTATTTTATGATTCATAGTTTTTGTATCTTGTAGTTTTTCTTATGTTAATTTATAGGTTTAGGTAATTTTCTAGATTCCCTGCTATATTTTAAAATTTAATTTACTTACTCATAAGAGATTACTTAGAGCTTTTTATAACTATCTCAAGATAAAAATATGAAAGGAGATTATATAGAGCTTCAGGACTACTATATTTTAAGGTATTAAATTTCATTTTCTAAAAAGGTTGCTAATGATATTGTGAATTTACATATTGATTGCAATACTTTAAATTTAGTAGATATATAGAAATGTTTTACTAGAAAATTAGCTTCATTGGGATTATTTTATACAAGTCTGATGAGTTCAGAAGTAATTTTGAGGTTCTTCATTTTCTTTTGTTTCTCTTTTCTTTTATCATCACTACATTTTCAGTTAAACTTAACTCATTGTTTCAACCTCTTTCAAGCACAATTTGAAGTGTCTATTGTACTTGAAGGAGAGCTTAGGACACCTTACTTTCAATTTGGATGGTTGTTACCTATTGTTTCATATTATATAGTATTGTGTTGTATTGTAACATATTGTATTATTTTAATGAATATAATATTTAGATAAATTCTATTATTTTTGGTTGTTACAAAGTGTCACACGTCTACAATTTGTGATAAAAAGCTATTGGATTGAACTACCATAAAAAGGCAAGATTAATGATAAATTTTGAGAATCTTTTAATTCCAACATATTTTTAAAACTGAGTTTATGAGAAAGTAAATATGAGTTTTGAGAAAGAAATTTAAAATATGAATTGAGTAAGAGTACAAGGGAACTAACTATTCCCAAATGCATCATTTTATTACATTGAGACAAGAGAAACTTTAATTATTAAATTAGTTATGATTTTAGAGCTATTACAACTTTTAAAAGGATATTTTTAATAATTACCTCAAATGGAGAAAGAGAATATTTTTGAACATTGAGCATGAGTATCTAAGAAAAAATGACACGTGTCAGCACTACAAATTTTCTTGAATTCTATTATCTTTAGTTAATTTAAATAATAAATACATTTTAAATAACTTAATTATCTTTAGTTAATGTAAATAATAAATTCAATTTTAAAAAAGAAAATAGCAATATAAAACAGTTTTTTTCTTAAAAAAAAAAACACAGTTATAAAAAATAGTTTTAAATTCAAAGATAAAAATTGGAATTTGGACGTCAATCAATTTTTATACCTAGATAAATTTTACTAAAAATAATTGGATTGAAACATTTTGGTGAAGAAAAATGGGCACGTGTTAGCACTACAATTTTTCTTGAATTTTATTATCTTTAGTTAATTTAAATAATAAATTCAAGGCAAATAACTTATTTATATTTAGTTAATTTAAATAATAAATTCAATTTTAAAAAAGAAAATAGTAATATAAAACAGTTTTTTTCTTAAAAAAAATACCGTTATATAAAATAGTTTTAAATTCAAAGATAAAAATTAGAATTTGGACGTCAATTAATTTTTATACCTAGATAAAGTTTACTAAAAAATAATTGGATTGAAACATTTTTTCTATAGTTTTATATTGCAACTATAAAAATATATAAAAAAAATAAAAGATAAAGTTTATTAATATTATCGTACAGAAAGATAAATTTTACTAAATATAATTAATTTTTTGAATTTTGAATTTCAATGGGAAGTTACCATTGATCTTTTAAAATTTGGATCGAAAACTAACTCTATACTAGATAAAGCCAAATTTCAATCTATTTTTTCTATATAAGCAAATTTTCCATCAAATTTTTAATATATTCTTTAAATATAAAAATATATTAAAAACATTGAAAGATAAAGTTTATTAAAATTATTTTACTGATAAAGATAAATTTTACTAAATATAATTAATTTTTTGAATTTTCAATTTGAATGGGAAGTTACCATTGATGTTTTAAAATTTAAATCGAAAACTAATTCCATACTAGATAAAGCAAAATTTCAATATATTTTTTCCTGTATAAACTAATTTTTAGTCAAATATTTTATTTTATTCTCTAAATTCTTTTGCACTTATTATTTAATTCTTCAGTTTCTTTTGTTGGTTTAACATTATTCATTGAGGCAACACTTACATAAATATATATGTCCTCAATTTGCTTATCCGTCAAAGAGTGACTTTAAGATGATTTAATTTTATTATAATCTATCAACAATTTGTGATATTGTGCTAGGTTGCTTAGGCGAACAAATAACTTTTATAATGAGATTAAAAGTTTACTTACTAGTGAATTTATTTCTTAATAATCAATAAACTTTGGGGATGACATCTTGGAATCAACAATTGAAGAAGTGTATGGTAATTGATTAGGGAGGTTGTATGTATGCTAAATAGCCATTATACTTATTGCATATATAAACTGAATTTTAGGATCCCATCTATTCTAATGCATATCTAATACTCAACTTTATAACTATTCTTCATTATTTTTAAATTTGTATGTCGCTTTAAATTTTTTCAATTAGTTAGTTTTAAATTTGAAGGTTTTGCAGAATAATGAAATATAATTTTAAGTGTGGGATTAATTTAGTGAGTTTTAGTTCAAGATAACTACTTAACTGTTGGGTTATGAAGGGTGATTAGGGCGTCATACGGAAGCTTATAATTTGCAAATCATATAATTGATAAATCATATAACAAAAACTTGTACTAAAAATCAAAATATTATTATATCAAAACTAATTTAAAGAAAAAACATTGAAACTTTAGAGAAAATAAATCTCTCCATAAACAAGACTCTTAAACGACTATATTGTGGATGCTATTATTCTATTGTGTTAGAAGAAACAAACTTATATTTATAGAGTCCTAAAACCTCTTCTTACTAGAAAAGGACTCGCTACTCCAAAACCTTTTCCTAAAAGGAAAGAATAAACCAAATATGAAAGAATATTATATTTTCCTTTCAGGAAAAGTAAAAACATTTATGGTAATGTTTTGTCTTTTCTTTAAAGAAAAATAAATCTTAAATAATGATAAGAAAATCAGGGCAAAACCCTAACAAATCTCCCCTTTTGGCTGGATTTTCTTGACAAAGCTTGATCTGTCTTCTTCATTGCATGATAATCTTGTTCTCCACAAAATCTTTATCACTGTTGCTTGCCATGATTAAAAATAAAGTTTAAAATATATGGTTAAAAATGGGTTTAAAAATATTTTGTATTTATTCTTAAAAATTGCAGCGACAGGAATGTTGAAAATATGGTTGAAACTTCTTCTCCACATGTAGCTTGACAAAAAATCTTCATTATCATCAAATTGATTACAAATTGATTTGAAACCATCTTGAGCCTATCTTCAACCTCGTTGAACCATAGGACCACCGGATCTGTGAACCATGCGCTCTGATACCACTGTTAGGTTATGAAGGGTGATTAGGGCGTCATGCGGAAGCTTATAATTTGCAAATCATATAATTGATAAATCAGATAACAAAAACTTTTACTAAAAATCAAAATATTATTATATCAAAACTAATTTAAAGAAAAAACATTGAAACTTTAGAGAAAATAAATCTCTCCATAAACAAGACTTTTAAACGACTACATTATGGATGTTATTATTCTATTGTGTTAGAAGAAACAAACTTATATTTATAGAGTCCTAAAACCTCTTCTTACTAGAAAAGGACTCGCTACTCCAAAACCTTTTCCTAAAAGGAAAGAATAAACCAAATATGAAAGAATATTATATTTTCCTTTCAGGAAAAGTAAAAACATTTATGGTAATGTTTTGTCTTTTTTTTAAAGAAAAATAAATCTTAAATAATGATAAGAAAATTAGGGCAAAACCCTAACATTAACAAGATTGTGCAATTGCTTTATTAAGTTATAGATTTATTTAAATAATAATCTTTTTCAAATTCTTATCATATTTATTGGCGAAAAATTGATATATTGACCAAAAAATTCTATCGAAAATATTATTTATGAACAATATAAAAGTAATTTACGATTAGCATATTTTAAAAATATTCATTTGATTTGTGCACAACATTTCTATTTTGGATATTTAGGGTTGAATGTGGATTACGATTTAGGAATGTAACAATGGTTCATGCCATTATTTATATTTGGACACATAAATCATGTTTGTGGTTGATCATTCATGTCATTGTTTCATACCTTCTTTGCTAAAATTGTTAAACAATAAACAAATAATGAGGGATTGTGAATTCAATAATCCTATTATTTATTTGTATATTGATTTGTTTTTACAAGTAATATAATAATTATATCCTATTGAGGTGCATATTATGATTGCAAAAAATTGGAGATGTACTTAATTAGTTTCTAAAAATATAGTATCATTGCTTAATATTTTAATGGGTAAAACTCTCTAATTAAAAAATTGAAATCATGTAAAAAAACGTAAAACTGGAGTCTTTTAAATGTTTCTCAAAAAAAATCTGAAACAAAAATAACATAACAAACTGATTTTTAATAATTCAAAATACCGTCAGTCTGGATTATTTTAAAAAATAATTTACAAAAAACACAAATTAATTTATTTGAAAATAATAAAAAATATCCACAATGGATGATGAAGTCTTTTTAAAATTAATATTTATTGATAACAAAATTATTTTAAAATCTGAATAAAATGCAAACTTAAAACAAATGAAAATAACGTAATAAATGGAATCTATAAATATATATAAAAAAAAATTTTAAAATGAAATAAAAAACCAAATAAAATTAACCTAGAAACAAACATGCACAATATAAGTAAAATTTGAATTGAAATCAGTTATTTTATTATCACACTGATCCTAAATATTTGCTCCATTTGGCTCCTCCTTTATAGCAAAAACTTTGATGCTTTCCGTTTTATAGCGTATATTATATTAAGAAGAAATAATTGTAGGCAACTAAATCGATACATTTTTTTTTTGGTAAGAAAGCGGTAAACTACTTGGCTTTCAATGTGAGTATTTCCTCAACCTACTAATAATTAATTATAATTAATAGTCTAAAAATAAGTTTTAACACTACAATTTGACTATCACTTACCACACACAAAAAAGAATTTATCCTTGAATTACAAAAATTAAAGTAAAATATAAAATAAAAACAAAAGAGATAATGTTAGTTCAGTTGAGAATTTTGAGTAGTTTAGTGCGCCTTATTATTTCAAATTTTAATTTAAAATTGTACATTGATTGAGCGTATTAGTTTTAATTTTGTGTAAAATGTATGACTAAGGTTATTTGAGTGGAGTGATAAACAGGCTGACAAAATGATCAATGAATATTTTATTATTATTTTCGTTATAAAAAAAATTTAATCTAATATTTTTTAAATGCTATGTTTTTAATTAAATTCCTATCATACTTAAATTTTTTATGTAATATTTTTATAATATTAATTTTAGATTTTAAAATTTATTTATATTCTTTGCAACTTGAGCATTTTATGATAAATTTGTATCATATGTGATCTTTTTCATAAATTACAAGTATTTAAGATGCGTCAAGAAGTACGAAAAAATTTTCTTTGCAAATCATCTCATAAATATGCAATAATAACTCATATGTTAATAGGTTTCACTCATTGATATACTAATTTACATTAAAAAAAATTGTATAGACAAGTGTATAATATTGAACATGATGTATAACATAATTACTATTTTTAATTTTATCCGTGCAACGTGCGTGTACGTATACTAGTATATTTAATAGGAGTAGTATTGAGCACCGATATTGTCATGATCTGAGCCTACACCCTAGACGTGACCGGCACTCAAGAACCATTTCTGGTCCCCAAGCAAAACGTCATCCTGGCTGACTACAAGCGGAACACTGACTCAAACATACATAAGCATTAGTTTGACAGAAACGTTTTAAAATAGTTTATTGAATCTCAAAACTGAACTGAATATACTGAGTGTGAACATATGTTTTAAAATAAAACCTCTGAAACTTTCTATCTATGAAGCCTCTACTATTAAGAAATGATGTTTGGACAAGACCCACGACACCTCAAAATTACTAATTGAAAAGTAATTGTCATGTCCTCTTGAATACAAGGAGGCTCACCAAAGCTAAATGGAGTGCAAAGTGATCTCAACAAAGTGCCTATTGATAATCATGAACACATATATCTGCATCATAAAAGGAAGCAGGTTGAATGACATGAGTACATGGAATGTACGAGTATGTAATACGGCTGAGTAAACAAATAACTGAACTGAATGACTGAAAGCAACTCAACTTAATCAATGTAAGAACATGAAGTCAAAACCATTTAAGCTTTACAATAAAATATACAATCAAAGCTACATGAAAATAATATACTTTACTTGCGGAGTTTCTCTAATCGACAACCATTACCATGAACCTGGAAATGATACAAAGTCCCGCCACTCGTTGCAGGGGCCTATCCTATACCTAGCCAAGGGTATAGGATGATATCATGACTATGGATCCAACTATATGCCTTCTCACAAGCGGTGAGGAATTGATTGAAGAACCAATGCTATCCTATTCTATGCTGGCTATGCAGTTTTATGGGACTTCTGAGTTACAAAATACTCTAACCCAACTCAATGCTCGATAATACTCCTAAAATAATTAATATAACTTTGTGCTCAATTCACCCATTACAACGAATGGACTTCTTATATTACTGGAAATACTTTTCAAAACATGAGACGTGTTTACCTTCTTGAAAATATACACTTATGAACTTATCTTTCAAGCCCAATAATTAACATAAGTACATATGTATATGAATATATACATGAATAATATAACATAAGAAACTCTTAAGTCTTTATGAAATAGAACCTTTAAACTTTTTCTCAAAACACAGTTTGAAACACAATGATTGAGTTTGAAAGACTCTCAGGACTTATAACTCAATTCGTAGAGTTCATGCGGAATTATGGGCATGAAATAATCAACTTGAGGACCTCAATAACCATATAGAAACTCATGAATACAACACTTTCTCAAAACTCATCGTTTCTTCCTCAGAAAACTCAGTTTAAAACTCAAGTGTTGGCTTTAAAAAGCTTCTCAAAATTTATAACTCAATCCATAGGGTTCATACGTAATTATGGGTATGAACGACTCAAATCAAGAATGTTAATTCATTACATATAGAAATTCAATAATTAGGTGTAGAATTTCAAAAAGAAATAGGAACTCGAGATCTCAAAATTAACTCATCTCAAGAATACTCAAATCTAAGGGTAGAATTCTAGATTACTCTTTTTCTGATTTAAAAGTAGATGTAGGGTGCGGGGAAGAACTAGTCCAACACTATGATAGCCTTACATACCTGAAATAATAAGGTTAGTGAAGAATCTTAAAGAATCTTGAAGAAGAACTTGATTAGAAGCCTTGAAACCCTAGCTTGAAGGTAAACAATCTACAAAACCTTTCTTGAGATTGTTGAATTAGTTTCTTGAAATCTCTATGGCCAAGATTTATGATTTTCATTAGTAATTCATAATTGTATGTAGAAATTTGAGTTGGAAAGAATGGAATTCTTTGAGAAAGACTTATCTTGAAGAAGAATCTTGAAAAAGATGGAAATAATCTTGAGTGAAGTCTTCTACTTTGATTTTTTCTTAGGGTTTTTCCTTAGGGTTTGAGAGAGAAGAGGATGATGGATTAAGAGATGAAAATTTGATTGTTTTAGGTCTTTAATTAGTCAAGAAATTCATTTAGGGTGTTCTTAGAGGTAAAAAGACAAAAAAAGACCCTTGTTAATGTTTTCCCGTCTGCTAATTCGTCACAACACTGTATTAGGTTACTAAAATGGTCATAACTCTTTACTCAATATTTGGATTGATGAAAAATTGGTCGAGTTGGATAGAGGATTCAAATACCTTTAATTGGATAGGTTATGGGCCATGTAACTGTTTATATTCTAAGAGATATGGTTGTTTTAAGTTGACATAAGTAAAATCTTATGTCAAAACTTAATCGGTAAGTAAACTTTGGGGGAACCCATCGATAGCCCCCTAAACTTGGCACTAATTTTCACTTAGACACCTCAAGTAGGCTTTGTTCATTTTAAACACCTCAAGTAGGGGTCCGTTGTGTCATTTTGACACTTTTTATATTTTCAAAATCACATATTAAGTGCGTACATCCAAACGCAAGAAAAAGAAGAAAGAGGTGAGGGCATGGGGTTTGGGATCTGGAATAAAGAAAAGAAGAAAGTAAAATTGAGTTTCTAAAAAATAAAATAAAATTTCCACGTGTCAAATATCAATTCGTTTTTATTTTCCACATAAGAGCGTTTGATGTACGCACTTAATATGTGATTTTGAAAATATAAAAAGTGTCAAAATGACACAACGGACCCCTACTTGAGGTGTTTAAAATGAACAAAGCCTACTTGAGGTGTCTAAGTGAAAATTGGTGCCAAGCTTAGGGGGCTACCGATGGGTTCCCCCGGAAACTTTCAACTTAACTTTATGCTAGGAGTTTCTAGTGACCTTAATTGATATCCAAAACCATTCCTACACTAAAGAATTTACCTTTACAGATATGAACAATTTAAGAATCAACTGATATGACCTTATTAGTAAATGAAGAATGATTAGAGTTTTAACTTAGAAATTTTAGGGGTGTTACAATATCTCTCCATTGGGATCATTCATCCTCGAATGACGGCTGGTCTAAGAATGGGAACGGGTTACTGTTACTGTATTAAAGTCTAACTCAGAATCACAAAGTACGTAACATAGGGTGATTATTCTGATCTAAATCACAATATTCTGGTTCTATACCTCTGTAGGAAATCTCATTCCAAGAACACTACTCCTTACCGCTACATTTAGCTAACCTTGAGCTCATATCACGAAACACCTAATGTATCATGCATTGTCCATATCTTAACAATACCACATTCAAGATTAGAACCTTAACCACTCCATAGACTCCTACTAACCCACTTTCTAAGAAATTCTCATTGTCTCATCATCTCTACCAACTGAACTTCCATGCATTACAACAAGAAAGTTGACTTAGTATGTCACGCCCCGAGCCTACACCCTGGGCGAGACTGGCACTCGAGAATCATTATTGGCCCCAAGTGAACCCTTGGCCTGGCTTACTTACTCAGCGAAAGACATAAATATAAGAAATATAACTCATGCAATAACTTAAGAGATAATTACTTTGCCAAAATGACAACTCAAGTCTTAAACGTACACAACTGAAATGAATAAGACTAAAGAGCTATAACTATCTGTTTATGAAGCCTTTAAAATGAAGTGGGATGTCGGGACAAGACCCCCGATCATCCTAACAACTAAAAACTAGAAAGCAATGTAAAAAGGAGCCATCTGAAAAGCAAGGAGGCTCACCAACAAACTCTGAGTGTTTAACTGGATCAACAAAGCGCTGGATGATTATCCTGGTTACCTGTGTCTGCATCATAAAATGATGCAGGCCAAATGATATCAGTACATTAAATGTACAAGTATGCGAGGGGAAAACTAAACATAATATAAGATTGAAAGGAATCTGAGAGAAAAACTTACCTTGGCTTTACTCAACTCACGAATAACTCAACTCAATATAAAGTAATAAAACACATGCAATATATATAAAGCTTTTAAAACAATAGAAAACAACTTAGTTCCTTAAATAAAATGCAATAACGAACTTAACTTTACTCATATAATGAAGTAATATAGTTTTTGTGGGAGTTTCTCTAACCGACAACCACCACTATAAGTCTAATTGGTGATACAACATCTTGACCACGTTGCCAGAACTTTCCTATACTTTGCCGTCATCTAGGATTCCTTAACTAAGTGAATCCAATAGTCTATGATAAAAAACACGTAAGGAGTCATTTAAAAAGTATGATCCTTTACTACCTATGATGGCTACATGGTTTATGGAGACTTGAGTTAATATGAACTCGTATCCCCATATCAGTGCTCAATACTACTCCCAAAAATATACTTAGCTCATATGTTTTATAACAAATCTTCTTTCTTTGGTTTGAGATAATTACTCAAAACTTAGCTTAAAAGCTCTCTTGGAAATTAGTGTTTCCCTTTCTTGTTCAAATGTGAAAACATTTTAAACTCTTGGGAATACTTAGTTCCCTTATAACTTTTGGAGAAATGACCTCAACTCTTTACTCTTTGCTTAACTCAAAACTTAAGTCTTAAAACAAAGTTAAAACGTTTGTGAAAGACTTTTGAAAACTTTATGAACTTCCCTTGACTTGATTCTTAACTTTTAGATTTGACTCTTAACTTTCCTTGAATTGAATTATGGATTCAAGGTTCATGATCTCATGTTTATGAATGATTTCATGATGTTTACACATACCTTAGAGTGTTGGAATCAACTAGAAAACATAGGTATGTTTTTAAAGACCTAATATTGAAAGTTTGGGAAGAAATGGGAAGAACTCGCATCTATGGCGCTCTGAGAGGCGCCAGCCCTTGAAATTCAGAGAGTGACTTGTGGTGCGCTTTGGCTAGCGTGGTGCCTTAGAGCTCAAAATTCAAAGACCCCTTTTTGGGGCTCTGAGAGGGGCGACGCCCCAGGACCCTACCCAGGTGCTCCCTGACTTTTCTTCTTCGTTTTTCATCTCTAAACCTTCTAATTTCACTTAGTTCATTCTCCAAATACTTAGAATTGATTATAACCTTAATATATACTAGATTCAACTTGAAATTACACCCAAAAACATGAATCAAATCTCAAGAAAACTTCAACAACACAATCCATAAGAATTCAGACGACTTTCATCAAGAACTCAAAGGATTTACTTTCAAATCTAATATACTTCGCTGAATTGAATCATGATTGGCGCGTGGGTGAACTAACCCGACACTATGTAATCTCACATACCACGTAGGATTGAATCCTTGGCAAAATCCACAACCAAACTCGAACGTTCTTGACAATTCTTGATTTTTCTTCTCCTTCCTCCCGTTTTCTCTTTTCTCCAGGCCCTAGCATGAATTTCCAATTAACTAAACTGATCTAATTTTGATTATACCCCAAATAAAATCCTAAAAATGAATTAAAATAATAGGGTAACGAAAGGTCTAAAATACCCTTCCAAAATCTGGATTGGACTTTCCTTATTTGAACAACCCAACTTCCAATGGGCATAACTCACTCATACGAACTCAGAATCGCGCAAACTTGGTGGTGTTGGAAAGATTATTCCAAGATCTTTCCTATGATATCTGGAACCACACCTAACTCATCTTTAGCTAGGAGTTATGGTTCTTTAAAGTTTACCAAAAACTCAACTTAACATACTTAACAAATTTCCAGATTTCAATTCTATCCAAAGATGATTATTTCAAAATTCTTAACTTCTTCCTAGTTACTTCAATTTGTTAGATGTTACATTATCTACCCCTTGGGAACATTTATCCTTGAATGAGATTACTCTTAGTAGGCTAAGGGTGTAAGATTTAAAATTCAGCTCAAACACCTAACAAGCAATGCAAATACAACATGTCAACTCATAAATTAAATAGTACTAAGAAGAGAATTAGTACCTTGGTCTGGAACTTCTCCTGTTTCGAAGAGATGTGGATATCTCTTCTTCATATCTTACTCAGCTTCCCAAGTAGCTTCCTCAATAAATTGGTTCCTCCAAAGAACTTTGACTGATGCTACCTCTTTTGTCCTCAACTTGCGAACTTGATGATCTAGAATCTGGACTGGAATCTCTTCATAAGATAAGCTATCCTTGATCCCAATATCTTCAGTTGGTATGATCAATGAAGGATCACCGATGCACTTTTTCAACATGGAAATGTAAAATACCGGATGAACCGCTGCTAACTCTTGTGGTAGCTCCAACTCATAAACTACCTTACCAACCCTTCTTGATATTCTGTAAGGGCCATTATACCGGGGAATATGCTTCCCCTTCTTACCAAATATCATAACACTTTTCATTAGTGAATCTTTAAGATATACCCAATCATCTACATCAAACTCTAACTACATTCTCCTAACATCAGTGTAGGATTTATGATGACTCTGCGCTGTTTTTAACATCTCTTGAATTACTTTCACCTTCTCCATATCTTGATAAACTAAATCTGGTCCTATCAACACAGCTTCACCAACTTCAAACCATCCAATAGGAGATCTGCATCTTGTCTCATAAAGAGCTTCATAAGGAGCCATTTGGATGCTAGAGTGATAACTATTGTTGTAGGTAAATTCAGTAAGCGGTAGGTGATCATCCCAATTACCTTTGAAATCAATTACACAAGCCCTCAACATATCCTATAAAGTCTGAATAGTGCGCTCTGCTTGCCCATCAGTATGAGGATGAAAGACAGTACTTAAGTTCACATTTGAACCCAAGACTTTTTGGAATGACTTCCAAAACTGTGCAGTAAATTGCGCACCTCTATATGAAATAATGGATACCGAAACCCCATGAAGTTTTACCACCTCCTGTATATATAGCTTACCAACATGATTTAACAATCACCTAAATAGAATCATGTTGCCAGCGAGACCATGGTAAACGTGTGATGAAGTCCATATTAATCATCTCCTACTTTGATTATGGAATCTCTATATTATGAGTCAAACCACCAGGCCCTTGATGCTCTACCTTAACTTGTTGGCAATTCGGACACTTAGGAACAAATTCTGCAATGCCCTTCTTCATACTACTCCACCAATAGACTTCTTTCAAATCGAGATACATCTTTGTGGAACCCGGATGAATGGAATATCTCGAGCTATGAGCTTCCTCCATGATTCTCTCTTGGAGTTCATCCACCCTTTGGTACATAAAACCTACATTGATACATCAATATGCCATCTCCCCCTTGTTCAAAAGCCAATACTATTTGCTTATGAACATTTACCTTCAATTCAAGCAAAATAGGGTCTTGGTCTTGCTTTTCATTCGCTTCTGACACTAATAAAGACCCAGCCCCATTCATCACCACTACTTCTCCTTCTGTGGAATCAATTAGGTGAACTCCTAGGCGTGCAAGTCTGTGCACATCCTTTGATAGTTCTTTCTTATCTTCCTTAAAATGAGCGGTACTACCCATAAACAACCTGCTTAAGGCATCAACAACAACATTAGCCTTACCTTGGTGGTAAAGAATACTCACGTAATAATCCTTGAGTAACTCTGACAACCTCTTTTGTCTAAGATTAAGCTCTTTCTGAGTAAACACATATTAAAGACTCTTGGGATCAATAAATACATCTACATTAACACCATACAAATAATGATGCCATATCTTCAAAGCAAATACTACAACAGCCAACTCTAAGTCATGGGTTGAGTAATTCTTCTCATGAACTTTCAACTGTCTAGAGGCATAAGCTATAACCTTGCCATTCTACATTAATACGGAACCCAAACAAACTCTATATGCATCACAATACACCATAAAATCTTGAGTACTTTTTGGTAAGGTCAAACCTGGGGCAGTAGTCAACGTCTTTTTCTATTCCTGAAAAATTTTCTCACAAGCTTCAGTCCGTTGAAACTTCACTTTTTTCTGGGTTAACTTGGTCAAAGGGGATAAAATAGATGAGAACCCTCTACGAACCTTTTATAATAGCTAGCCAAACCCAAGAAACTCCTAATATCAGTTGGAGATGTGGGTCTAAGCAATTCTGCAGTGCCTCCATTTTCTGAATATCAACTTTAATTCCCTCTCCAGACACAAGGTGGCCTAAGAATGCCACAAATTCAAGTAAAACCTCACATTTTGAGAACTTAGCATACAACATTTTATCCTTTAGAGTTTGGAAAACTAATTTGAGATGGCTAGAAAGATCTTCTTCATTCCTTGAATAGATTAGTATGTCATCAATGAAGACGATAAAAAACACATCTAAATAAGGCGTGAATACTCTATTCATAAGGTCCATGAATATTGCAGGTTCATTGACCAACCCAAAGGACATAACTAGGAATTCATAATGACTATAACGGGTCCTAAAAACTATCTTGGGAATATCACATTCCCTTACTCTTAACTGATGGTAGCCATATCTAAGGTCTATCTTAGAGAAATAGGTGGCACCCTGAAGCTAGTCGAAGAGATCATCAATTCTCGAAAGAGGATACTTGGTCTTGATGGTAACCTTGTTCAACTGACGGTACTCTATAAACATTCTAAGGGAACCATCTTTCTTTGTCACAAATAAGATCGGAGTGCCCTAAGGTGAGACACTTGGTAGAATAAAGTCTTTATCAAGGAGATGTTTCAACTCTACTGGTGCCATTCTATATGGCAGAATAGAGATATGAAGAGTGTTAGGAAGAATATCTATACCGAAGTCTATTTCTCTCTCAGGAGGGACTCCAGAAAGATCATCTGGAAAGACTTTAGGAAACTCTTTTACTACTAGAAACTAACTGAATAAGAGGTATCTCAACACTAGATTCATTAACTTAGACTAAGTGATAGACACAACCTTTAGAAACTAACATCCTCGCCTTTAGGTACGAAATGAAATGACCCTTAGGCACTGGTAAACTACTACTCCACTCTATAATTGGCTCATTTAGAAACTGGAACTTGACTACTCGAGTTCTACAATCTATTGATGCATAACATGCCTAGAATGACATCAAAATCTACAATGTCTAACTCAACTAACTCAGCCATGGTACTCTTGTGATTGATGGAAATTGTACAATCACGATAGACCCTCTCAGCAAGAATAGAATCACCTACTGGTGTAGAAACACTAAAGGGCTCAAGAAGTTGCCCAGGAAAAATCTCAAAGTTTATAGCAACATAATGAGTTACAAAAGATAAACTCGCTCCTGGATCTAACAAGGCATAAACAGCAAAGTTAAAGACTTGGATCATACCAGTGACAACATCTGGCGAATCTTTTTGGTCTTGGCGGCTGGTGATAGCATAGAGGCGGTTTACTCCTCTGCCAGTGCCAAAAATATCTCCTCTAGGTGCAGCCCTGTCTGGTGGAGCAACTAATAAAGATTGGGCTCTATTGCCTTGATTCTCATTACCTTGTCGGTTCCTAGGGCACTCTTTCATGAAGTGACCCTCTTGTCCATACTTAAAACAACATGTAGAGCCATCACGTCACTTACCTTGGTGGGTTCTATCACACTTAGCACATATAGGAGCCCAGTTACCTCCTTCTGCCACACTACCCTGAGACTGCGTAGGTCTAGCTTTGAAAAGCTGGGAATTCTGACTATTGTAGTCACCTTTGTTTCTTGGTGCTGGTGAACTAGCAGATGATGGAGCAAGTCCCTTTTGCATTTGCTGAAAGAATGAACGGTTCACATTACTTCTTTGCTGTCCAGACACATTCCTTGTCTTAGCTTTCTTGTTTCTAAACTCTTCCCTATCCCTCAGTTTCTCTTCCTCAATCTGCTTCACATAAACCATCAACCTAGCTATATCCATGTCACCTATTAGCATTGCAGCCCTACTTTCCTTACTCGAAAGATGAGACATCCTAGCAATATACAGATTCATCCTACTCCTCATATTCACAATAATCTTCGAAGCATAGCGGGAGAGTTGTGTGATCTTCAAGCTATACTCATGGACACTTAGTGAATCTTTCTTAAGGGTGAGAAATTACCATACCTTATCCTCTTTCAATTCTCGAGGAAAGAAATGCCCTAAGATAGCTTCCTCAAAACATACCCAATTCATATGTGGTTCTCCTTCAGCTCTACATTTCTTCCATTGGTCAAACTAATTCCTAGCGACATTCTTCAATTGATATAGAGCTAGTTGAACCCACTCAGCATCGGCCACGTGCGTAACTTCAAATACCTTTTGTAGCTCCTCAATAAAGTTCTTTGGATCCTCAATAGTGCTTGAACCAGTGAAACTTGGAGGTTCATCCTCAAGAACTAACGGATCTTCGAAGTATCAGCCTCTTCTGGTCGAGCCCCTCTTTGTTTCCCAACTTGGCTTAACATGTTTTTCGCTTCCCTGAACTCAGCATTGGTAACTTTTCCTTAGGGTTGCACATCAGGTGCATTGGGTACCCCTTTCTCCTCAACATTACGCCTAGCAGGACGACCTCTCAAAGCTTTTCATGGAGGCATGATTAACTGAAAAACATCCATAAGCACGAATTAGAAAGGAACTATTTAGAGATAAACTCTAACACACGAAGTGCATATGTAATAAGTGAGAATATTTTCCTAAGTGTTATAGCCTCCTATTTATAGATGTTGTGTGCTTCACAACGGTACCTAGGACTCTACAGACATGGCTTTATACACTCCCTAGGACTCTTGAACACTGTGCTCTAATACCAAGTTTGTCACGCCCCAAGCCTACACCCTAGGTGGGACTAACACTCGAGAACCATTGTTGGCCCCAAGAGAACCCTTGGTCTATCTTACATACTCAGTGGAAGACTCAAACATAAGAAATATAACTCATGCAATAACTTAAGAGATAATAACTTAGCCAAAATGGCAACTCAAATCTTAAATGTATACAATTGAAATGAATAAGACAAAATAACTATAACTATCTGTCTATGAAGCCTCTAAAATGAAGAGGGATGTTGAGACAAGACCCCCGATCATCCTAAAAACTAAAAACTAGATAAAAAAAAAAGCCCTCCAAAAAGCAAGAAGGCTCACCAACAGACTCTAAGTGCTCAACTGGATCAACAAGGCACTGGATGATGATCCTAATTACCTGTGTCTGCATCATAAAATGATGCATGCCAAATTGCATTAGTACATTGAATGTACGAGTATGCGAGGATAAAACTAAACATAATATAAGCTTGAAAGGAATCTAAGAGAAATACTTACCTTGGCTTTACTCAACCATGAATGACTCAACTCAATATAAAGTAATAAAACACATGCAATATACAAAAAGCTTTTAAAACTATAGAAAACAATTTAGTTCATTAAAAAAATTCAATAACGAACTCAGCTTTACTCATATAATGAAGTAATATAGTTTGTGTGAGAGTTTCTCTAACTGAAAACTACCACTATAAGCCAAAGTGGTGATTCAGCGTCTTACACACACTACTAGAACTATCCTATACTTTGTCGTCATATAGGACGCCTTAACTAAGTAGATCCACTAGTCTATGCTAAAAAGCACTTAAGGAGTCATCTAAAAAGTATGGTTTTTTACTACCCGTGATGGCTACATGGTTTATGGAGACTTGACTTAATATGAACGCGCATACCCATATCGGTGCTCCATACTACTCCCAAAAATATACTTAGCTCGTATGTTTTATAACTAAACTTCTTTCTTTGATTTGAGATAATTACTGAAATCTTAGCTTAAAAGCTCTCTCGGAAATCGGTGTTTCCCTTTCTTGTTGAAATGTGAAAACATTTTAAATTCTTGGGAAAACTTTGTTCCCTTATAACTTTTGTAGAAATGAACTCAACTCTTTACTCTTTTCTTAACTCAAAACTTAAGTCTTAAAATAGAGTTTAAAAATTTGTGAAAGATCTTTGAAAACTTTATGAACATCCCTTGACTTGATTCTTAACTTCTAGATTTGACTCTTAACATTCCTTGAATTGAATTATGGATTCAAGGTTCATGATCTCATGTTTATGGATGATTTCATGATGTTTAGACGTACCTTAAAGTGTTGAAATCAAGTAGAAAACATAGGTACATTGCTAAGGAACTAACACGAAATGTTGGGGAAGAAATGGGAAGAACAGCGTCCCTAGCGCTCTGAGAGGCACAGGGCGCTAGCCCTTGAAATTCAGAGAATGACTTGGGGTGCTCTAGCTGGTGCGGCGCCCTAGAGGTCAAAATTCAGAGACCCTTTCTTTGGGCAATGAGAGGGGCGACGCCCCAGCACCCTACCCAGGTGCTCCCTAACTTTTCTTCTTCTATTGTCATCTCTAAACCCTCTAATTTCACTTGGTTCTTTCCCCAAACACTTATAATCAATTATAGTCTCAATATATACTAGATTCAACTAGAAATTACACTTGAAAACATGAATTAAATCTCAAGAAAAATTTGACAAAACAACCCACAAGAATTCAAATGAATTTCATCAAGAACTGAAAGGATTTACCTTTAAATCTAATATACTTCGCTGAATTGAATCATGATTGGTGCATGGGTGAACTAACCCAATACTATATTATATCACATACCTCGTAGGATTGAATCCTTGGCTAAATCCACAACCAAACTTGTACCTTCTTGACGATTCTTGATTTTTCTTCCCCTTCCTCCTCTTTTCTCTTTTCTCCAAGCCCTAGCGTGAATTTCCAATTGATAAAACTGATCTAATTCTGATATACCCCAAATAAACTCCTAAAAATGAATTAAAATAATAGGGTAAGGAAAGGACTAAAATATCCCTCCAAAATCAGAATTGGACTTTCCTTATTTGAACAACCCAACTTCCAATGAGCATAACTCACTCATACCAAATTAGAATCGTGAAAACTCAGCTGCGTTGGAAAGATTATTCCAAGATCTTTTCTACAGTATCTGGAACCACACTTAACTCATCTTGATCTAGGAGTTACGGTCGTTTGAAGTTGACCAAAAACTTAACTTAACATACATAACAAATTTTCCAGATTTCAATTCTTTCCAAAAATGACTATTTCCAAATTCTTAACTTCTTCCTAGCTACTTCAATTTGTGAGATGTTCAATATCTCCCCCTTGGGAACATTTGCCCTTGAATGAAATTAATCTTAGTAGGCTAAGTGTGTAACATTTAAAATTCAGTTTGAATACCCAATAAGGGATGCGAATACAACATGCCAACTCATAAATTAAAGAGTACTAAGAAGAAAATTAGTACCTTGCTCTAGAACTTCTCTGGTTTCAAAGATATGTGGATATCTCTTCTTCATATCTTCCTCAGCTTCCCAAGTAGCTTCCTCAACAAATTGGCTTCCCAAGTAGCTTCCTCAACAAATTGGTTCCTCCAAAGAACTTTGACTAATGCTACCTCTTTTGTCCTCAACTTGCGAACTTAGCGATCTAGAATCTGGACCAAAATCTCTTCATAAGATAAGCTATCATTGATCCCATTATCTTCCTTTGGTATGATCAATGAAGGATCACCCATGCACTTCTTCAACATGGAAATGTTAAATACTGGATGAACCACTGCTAACTCTTGTGGTAGCTGCAACTCATAAGCTACCTTACCGGGGACTAAGCTTTCCCTTCTTACCAAATCTCATAACACCCTTCATAGGTGAAACTTTAAGATATACCCAATCATCTACATCAAACTCTAACTTCCTTCTCCTAACATTAGTGTTGGATTTTTGACGACTTTGCGCTGTTTTCAACCTCTCGTTAATCACTTTCACCTTCTCCATAGCTTGATGAACTAAATGTGACCCTATCAATCTAGCTTCACCAACCTCAAACCATCCAATAAGAGATATGTATGTTCTCTCATAAAAAGCTTCATAAGGAGCTATTTGGATGCTAGAGTAATTACTATTGTTGTAAGAAAATTCAATAAGATGTAGGTAATCATCCCAATTACCTTTGAAATCAATCACACAAGCCCTCAACATATCCTCTAAAGTTTGAATAGTGTGCTCTACTTGCCCATCTGTCTGAAGATGAAAGGAAATACTTAAGTTCACCTTTGAACCCAAGCCTTTTCAGAATGACTTCCAAAACTGTGCAATAAATTGAGCACCTTTGTCTGAAATAATGGAGACTAGAACCCCATGAAGTCTTACCACCTCTTGAATATATATCTTAGCGTAATCTTATGCTGAATGGGTAGTCATTACCGGCAAAAAGTGGGCTGATTTTGTCATTCTATCAACAATCACCCAAATAGAATCATGTTGTCTGCGAGACCTTGTTAAACATGTGATGAAGTCCATATCAATCATCTCCCACTTCCATTATGGAACCTCTATATTCTGATCCAACCCACCGGACCTTTGATACTCTACCTTAACTTGTTGGTAATTCAGACACTTAGTAGCACATTCCGCAATGCCCTTCTTCATACTACTCCACCAATAGACTTCTCTCAAATTTCGATACATCTTTGTGGAACCCGAATGAATGGAATATTTGGAGCTATGAGCCTCCTCCATGATCCTCTCTTGGAGTTCATGCACCCTTGGTACACACAACCTACCTTGATACCTCAATACGCCATCTCCCCCTTGTTCAAAAGCCAATACTTTTGGCTTATGAACATTTGCCTTCAATTCAAGCAAAGTAGGGTCTTGGTCTTGCTTTTGTTTCACTTCTGACACTAATGAAGACTCAGCTACATTCATCACCACTACTCCTCCTTCTGTTGAATTAATTAGACGAACTCCCAGGCATGCAACTCTGTTCACATCCTTTGCTAGTTCTTTCTTTTCTTCCTTAAAATGAGTGGTACTACCCATAAACAACCTGGTCAAGGCATCAACAACAACATTAGCCTTACCTGAGTGGTAAATAATACTCATGTCATAATCCTTGAGTAACTCTAACCACCTTCTTTGTCTGAGATTAAGCTATTTCTGAGTATACACATACTAAAGACTCTTGTGATCAGTGAATACATCTAGATGAAAACCATACAAATAATGATGCCATATCTTCAAAGCAAATACTACAACAACCAAATCTAAGTCATGGGTTGGGTAATTCTTCTCATGAACTTTCAACTGTATGGAGGTATAAGCTATAACCTTTCCATTCTGCATTAATACACAACCCAAACCAACTCTAGATGCATCAAAATACACCACAAAACCTTGAGTACCTTCTGGTAAGTTCTAAACTCGACAGTAGTCAACCTCCTTTTCAATTCATGAAAGCTTTTCTCACAAGCTTCGGACCATTAAAACTTCACTGCTTTTGGGTTAACTTGGTCAAAGGGGGTGAAATAGATGGGAATCCCTCTACCAACCTTCTATAATAACCAATCAAACCCAAGAAACTCCTAATATCTATTGGACATGTGGGTTTAGGCCAATTCTGCACTGCCTCTATTTTCTGAGTATCAACTTTAATTCCCTCTCCAGACATAATGTGGCCTAAGAATGCCACATACTCAAGCTAAAACTCACATTTCGAGAACTTAGCATACAATTCTCTATTATTTAGAGTCTGGAGAACTATTCTGAGATGGCTAGCATGATCTTTTTCATTCCTCGAATAGATTAGTATGTCATCAATGAAGACAATAACAAACATATCTAAATAAGGCTTGAATACTTAATTCATAATGTACATGAATGTTACAGACACATTGGTCAAACCGAAGGACATAACTAGGAATTCATAATGACCACAACGAGTCCTAAAAGCTATCTTTGGAATATCACATTCCCTTACTCTTAACTAATGTTAGCTATATCTGAGGTCTATCTTAGATAAATAGGTGGCACCCTGAGACACTTGGTCGAATAAAGCCCTTATAGAGGAGATCGTTCAACTATTCTTTAAGCTCTTTCAACTCTGCTAGTGCCATTCTATATGGCAGAATAGATATAGGACGAGTGTTAGGAAGAATATCTATACCGAAGTCTATTTCTTTCTCAGGAAGTACTCCGAGAAGATCGTCTAGAAAGACTTCTAGAAACTCTTTTACTGTTGAAACTAACTGAATAGGAGGTATCTCAACACTAGAGTCATTGACTCGAACTAAGTGATAGACAAAACCTTTAGAAACTAACTTCCTCGCCTTTAGGTACGAAATGAAACGACCCTTAGGCACTGCTGAACTACTACTCCACTCTATAACTGGCTCATTTGGAAACTGGAACTTGACTACTCGAGTTCTACAATCTATTGATGCATAACAAGAATGAAGCCAGTGCATACCTAGAATGACATCAAAATCTACCATGTCTAACTCAACTAAATCAGCCATGGTACTCTTGTGATTGAAGAAAGTTGTACAATCATGATAGACTCTCACAGCTATAATAGAATCACCCACCAATGTAGAAACACTGAAGGGCTCAAGAAGTTGCTCAGGTAGAATCTCAAAGTTCATAGCAACATAAGGAATAACAAAACATAAACTTGCTCCTAGATCTAACAAGGCATAAACAGCAAAGTTATAGACTTCAATCATACCAGTGACAACGTCTGGTGAATCCTCCTGCTCTTGGCAACTGGTGGTAGCATAGAGGCAGTTTGCTCCTCCACCAGTGCCGGAAGTGGCTCTACTAGGTGCAGCCCTGTCTGGTGGAGCAACTGATGAAGATTGGGCTCTATTGCCCTGATTCCCATTACATTGTCAATTCTTAGGGAACTCTTTCATGAAGTGACCCTCTTTTCCACACTTAAAACAACTTGCAGAGTCATCACGACACTTACCTGGGTGGGTTCTACCATACTTAGCACATACAGGAGCTCAGTTACCTCCTTGTGCCACACTACCCTGAGACTGCGCAGGTCTAGCTCTGAAAAGCTGGGAATTCTAACTACTGTACTCACCTTTGTGTCTGGGTGCAGGTGCACTAGCAGATGATGGAGCACGTCCCTTTTGCTTTTGCTGAGAGGATGAACGGTTCACATTACTTCTTTGCTATCCGGACTCATTCCATGTCTTAGCTTTCTTGTTTCTAAACTCATCCCTATCCCATAGCTTCTCTTCCTCAACCTGCTACACATAAACCATAAACCTTTCTATATCCATGTCACCTATTAGCATTGTAGCCCTACCTTCCTTACTCGACAGATGAGATAGCCTAGCAACATGCATACACATCCTACTCCTCATATGAGCAACCATCCCCGGAGCATAATAGGAGAGTTGGGTGAACTTCAAGCTATACTCATGGAGACTTAGTGAATCTTGCTTATGGGTGAAAAATTCTAGTACCTTAGCCTCTTTAAATTCTCGAGGAAAGAAGCGCCCCATGAAAGCTTCCTCAAAACATGCCCAACTCGCAGGTGGTGCTCCCTCAACAATACCCTTCTTCCACTGGTCAAACCAAGTCCTAGTAACATTCTTCTATTGATATGCAACTAGTTCAACCCGCTCTGTATCGGCAATGTGCATAAATTCAAATACCTTTTGCAGCTCCTCAATAAAGCTTTCTTGATCCTCAGTAGTGCTCCTCAATAACTTCAAATACCTTGCTCCTCAACATTATGCTTAGTAGGAAGACCTGTGACAGCTCTTCATGGAGGCATGATTAACTAAAAAACACGCACAAGCACAAATTAGAAAGGAACTTTTTAGAGATCAACTCTACGTACGAACTGAGTATGAAATAAGTGAGAATACATTCCTAAGTGTTGCAGCTCCTAGTTATCGATGTGGCATGCTTTACATCGATAACTACGACTCAACAGACACGACTTCATAGACTCCCTAGGACTCTTGAACTCTATGCTCTAATACCAAGTTTGTCACACCCCGAGCCTACACCGGGACTGGCACTCGGGAACCATTGCTGGCCCCAAATGGACGCTTGGCCTGGCTTACTTACTCAGCGAAAGACTTAAACATAAGAAATATGACTCATGCAATAACTTGAGAGATAATAACTTAGCCAAAATGGCAACTCAAGTCTTAAACATATACAACTGAAATGAATAAGACTAAAAACTATAAGTATCTGTCTATAAAGCCACTAAATGAAAAGGGATGTCGGGACAAGACACCCGATTATCCTAACTAAAAACTAGAAAGCAATGTAAAAAGGAGCCCTCCGAAAAGCAAAGAGGCTCACCAACTGACTTTGATTGCTTAACTGGATCAACAAGGCATTGGATGATGATCCTGGTTACTTGTGTCTGCATCATAAAATGATGTAGGTCAAATGGCATCATTACATTGAATGTACGAGTATGCGAGGGGAAAACTAAGCATAATATAAGCTTGAAAGGAATCTAAGAGAAACAATTACCTTGGCTTTACTCAACTCATGAATAACTCAACTCAATATAAACCAATAAAACACATGCAATATCCACAAAGCTTTTAAAACAGTAGAAAATAACTTAGTTCGTTAAATAAAATGCAATAACGACCTCAATTTTACTTATATAATGAAGTAATATAGTTTCTGTGGGAGTTTCTCTAATCGATAACCACCACTATGAGCCTAAGTGGTGATACAGTGTCTTGTCCACGCTGCTAGAATTATCCTATGATTTGCCGTCATATAGGACACCTTAACTAATTGGATCCACTAGTCTATGCTAAAAAGCACTTAAGGAGTCATCTAAAAAGTATGATCCTTAACTACCCATGATGGCTACATGGTTTATAGAGACTTGAGTTAATATGAACTCGCATCCTCATATTAGTGCTCAATACTACTCCCAAAAATATAATTACCTCATATGTTTTATAACAAAACCTCTTTCTTTGGTTTAGGAAAATTACTCAAAACTTAGCTTAAAAACTCTCTTGGAAATCAATGTTTCCCTTTCTTTTTCAAATGTGAAAATATTTTAAACTCTTGGTAATACTTAGTTCCCTTATAAATTTTGGAGAAATGAACTCAACTTTTTTTCTTTTCTTAACTCAAAACTTAAGTCTTTAAAAATAATTAAAATGTTTGTGAAAGACTTTTGAAAACATTATGAACTTCCGTTGACTTGATTCTTAACTTCTAGATTTGACTCTCAACTTTCCTTGAATTGAATTATAGATTCAAGGTTCATGATCTCATGTTTATGGATGATTTCAGGATGTTTAAAAGTACATTAGAGTGTTGGAATCAACTAGAAAACATAGGTACATTGCTAAGGAACTAGTACAGAATGTTGGGGAAGAAATGGGAAGAACTGGCGTTACTGGCGCTCTGAGAGGTGCGCGGCGCCAGCCCTTGAAATTCAGAGAGTGATTTGGGGCTCTCTGGAAGGTGTGGCACCTCAGAGGTCAAAATTCAGAGACCCCTTCTTGGGGCTCTGAGAGAGGCGACACCCCAGGACCCTACCCAGGTGCTCCCCAACTTTTCTTCTTTGTTTTTCAGCTCTAAACGTTCTAATTTCAATTGGTCTTTTCCCAAACACATAGAATCGATTATACGCTCAATATATACTAGATTCAACTCAAAATTACACCCGAAAACATGAATCAAATCTCAAGAAAACTTCAACAACACAACCCATAAGAATTCAAACGAATTTCATTAAGAACTCAAAGTATTTACTTTCAAATAAAATATACTTCCCTGAATTGAATCATGATTGGCGCGTGAGTGAACTAACCCAATTCTATGTGATCTCACATACCTCGTAGGATTGAATCCTTGGCGAAATCCACAACCAAACTCGTACGTTCTTGACAATTCTTGATTTTTCTTCTCATTCCTCCTCTTTTCTCTTTTCTCCAAGCCCTTGAGTGAATTTCCAATTGACTAAACTGATCTAATTTTTATTATACCCCAAATAAACTCCTAAAAGCGAATTCAAATAATAGGGTAAGGAAAGGACTAAAATACCCCTCCAAAATCCGGATTGGACTTTTCTTATTTGAACAGTCCAACTTCTAATGGGCATAACTCACTCATACGAACTCAGAATCGCTCAAACTCGGTGGCATTGGAAAAATTATTCCAAGATATTTCCTACGATATCTTGAACCACACCTAACTCATCCTGAGCTAGGAATTGTTGTCATTTGAAGTTGACCAAAACCTCAACTTAACATACTTAACAAATTTTCCAAATTTTTTCCAAATTCTTAACTTCTTCCTAGTTACTTCAATTTGCGAGATGTTGCATAGTACTATTGAAAAAAGCTTTATCTCCTTCCTCCACATTCATAACCTTAGATGGAATAGATCCATCATCATTATCACAATAAGAAATAGCAATCCTCTCCTCCATCATCACACAACTATTATCAACAACACCACTCTCCAAAACTAAAAATGATTACTGAAAGGATTTAAGGGCGAGAGATAATAAGTACAATTAAGTCAAGAATTCTAATATAAAAATATGCATAACATAACATTATGTTTCTAGCCATTGAGATTAATTGATGGATTTGCGATGCTGAGCGTACTATGAGACATGAGTACTTATATGAATAAGTTCATATCATGAGGCTGATATCCATAACTTTATGGACTAAGATTGAGATCAATGGGCTAAAGGTTTTTCTCCTCATTCTGGAAACTGAGTTTAGATCTGAATCTCTCTAAAGTGTATGAGCATAGGTCATGAACACAATTCTGGTATAAGAAACATCATCATGATTTTGAAATGACTGAACTTTAAGGAATATGCTAAAGTATGAATTGATTGATGTACCTCTACAACTCTTTCGAAAGACATAACTATCTCATTCTCAACACTTCACTTGATTTCTCATCTTATCATTTCCTCCTTAGGTCTAAAACTGACACTTGAAAACAATGGACCTATTCCCTCATCTCTACACTGGTCTACATTCCCTTTAATAGTCGAAAATGCATATCTCATGGCTACAAAAATCTTCATAAGCAAGTATTAAGACTATTTCTAGGACCTCTTATACGATGCTTCTAGTAACCTCTTCTAATTGGCATATAAGGCAGCTTCATCTAACTCTTTAAGGGAAAAATAATGCTTACCTCAGCCTATTCCACATTGACAACTCAAATATACTATCTAGGGACACATAGAAAATCATTAACTTAATTGTAGCCTCGTATGATTACATACAATCTCGATACATCTCTTAATACTTCTTATTACTCTCAAGACTTATCCACACCTCACTAAAGTTAGGATCTCTCACTTGTACCACTCATCTTCATTGCAACTAACTACTCAATTCCTAACCTAATCTATGTCAAGTCTACCAGATCAAATCTCAAGACTAACATCATCACCCTCATGATGCCATTATTTTGATCACGACGCTCATCTCAAATTCAAGCTTAATATTTATTACTAATCCTGGATATTAATATGATTTCTTGCTTACTATACTAACTTACAACTGCTAGATAAAATTAAGAAACAATCGTCCACTAAGACCTCATGACAAGTTGTCAATCTTTATATCTCAGTCTACATCCTTACATATTACTGCAACATTCCACTTCACAACTAAAGTACTATTTACTCATTGACTATACATCATTGCCTAATTGTTTCTATAACACTTTGAATATTATGGGCTCTCCCTCAATAATCATAAGCCTAGATTAGATGTATCACCTTGTGAATACTCCTTCTTTTCTATCAAGCACCTACACTTGGTTGTTACCAACATAATGACACATCATCATAACCTCATTTCTAGTTAAAATATACTCTAACTCATCCTAACTAGTAGCTCTTACTCAACCTCCTATCATGAACTCTATACAAAACTATTACTTCTTAGTCTACCCACAAGGGAAACCTCCTCTGTAATAACTTACTAGGTGCATGACTATAATAACATAGCTTACCTCATCATTGTCTCTCATTCTTAGATTATTATACCTCTGCATGCTTTCCTCTAACTCTGGCACTTCTACTACTGGATTATAACATCACAATTCATACCATCTTCTGAGTGAAAATACAACCCAAGCTCTAAGACACAATTTGTCATGAGGGTCTCAACCAAAATAATGTTTAGAGAACAAAGTCTAGGAGTACATCTCGCTTTTAGCATAAACTCACGATCATATGAATAAGAGTACATTCTTTTGAATCTCAACACTTAAGCTCACTCATAGTCTTTTCTTAAGCCCTTCTTTAGTCTCATGACTTTCTCAAGACTTTCGTTGAGAGTAACTCATTGATAGTGAGCTGACTTTGCTTTTCAACTACCTTGAGTATGGGGGATATTCAAATTAATTTGAAAAATGCATGTGTTTTGAATAAGTTCTTTGTGACACAACTTTACTACACAATTTAGAGTATGAAAGCAAGGAAAATTTTCCTAAATGTCTGTAGTCCCTAATTTATAGAAGTGGGGACCTCACAACCATAAATAAGACCCTACTTGACATGATTTCATAGACACCCTTAGAGACTTGAACTCTGTGCTCAACTATGAAGTTTGTCACGACCCGAGCCTATACCCTGGATGTGGCCAGCACTCGAGAACCATTCTTGTCTCCAAGCGAATCCTCATCTTGGCTGACTACAAGCGAAAGACTATACATAAGCATTAATTTGAAAGAAATGTTTAAAACTATTTTACTTAATCTCAAAACAAAACTGAATATACTGAGTGTGAACATAAGTTCTAAAATAAAACCTCTGAAATTGTCTATCTATGAAGCCTCTACTGTTAAGGAAGGATGTCGGGACAAGACCCATGACACCTCAAAACTACTAATTGGAAAGTAACTGTGAAGTCCTCTAGAATACAAAGAGGCTCACCAAAGCTAATTAGAATGTAGAGTGATCTCAACGAAGTGCCTGTTGATAATCATGAACACCTATATCTGCACCATAAAAGGCTGTAGGTCAAATGACATCGGTACATGGCATGTACGAGTATGTAATATAGCTGAGTAAACAAATAACTGAACTGAATGACTAAAAGCAACTCAATTGAATCAATATATGAACATGAAGCCAAAACCATTTAAGCTTTACAATAAAATACACAATGAAAGCAACATGAAAATAATATAGGTTACCTGTGGGGAGTTTCTCTAACTGACAACCATTACCCTGAGCCTAGCAATGATACAATGTTCCAGTGCACGTTTCAAGGGCCCATCCTATACCTTGCCGGGGGCATAGGATGATATAGTGACTACGGATCCAACTATTTTCCTTCTCAGAGGCAGTGAGGAGTCACATGAAGAATCAATGCTATCCTAACCTATGCTGGCTACATAGTTTTATGGAACTTTTGAGTTATAAAACACTCTAACCCAACTCGGTGCTCGATATTACTCCCAAAATAATTAATATACTTTGTGCTCAGTTCAGCCATTACAAAGAATGGACTTCTTACATTACTTGAAATACTTTTAAAAGTATGAGACGTGTTTACCTTCTTATAAACATGCATTTATGTACTTATCTTTCAAGACCAATAATTAACACAAGTACATATGTATATGAATAAAATAACATTACAAACTCTTAAGTATTTATGAAATAGAACCTCTAAACTTTTTCTCAAAACTCAGTTTGAAACACAATGATTTACTTTCAAAGACTCTCAAGACTTATAACTAAATTCGTAGGGTTCATGCAGAATTATGGGCATGAACGACTCAACTTCAGGACCTCAAATAACCATATTAAAACTGATGAATACAAATCTTTCTAAAAACTCATCTTTACTTCCTCAAAAAACCCAGTTTAAAACTTTAGTGTTGGCTTTAAAAAGCTTCTCAAAATTTATAACTCAATTCATAGGGTTCATGTGGAATTATGGACATGAACAACTCAACTCAGGAATGTTAATTCATAACATATTAGCAGTTCAACGAGTAGAATTTCAAAAAGAAATAGGAACTTGAGAACTCAAAATTAACTCATCTCAAGAATACTCAAATCTAGGGGTAGAATCTTAGATTACTCTTTTAATAATTTGAAAGTAGATGTAGGGCGTGAGGACGAACTAGTCCAACACTATGATAGCCTTACATACCTGAAATAATAAGGTTCTTGAAGAATCTTGAAGAAGAACTTTATTAGTAGCCTTGTAACCCTAGCTTGAAGGTAACAATCAAGAAAACCTTTATTGAGATTCTTGAATTAGTTTCTTGAAATCTCTATGGCAAAGATTTATGATTTTCATTAGTGATTCATAATCGTACGGAGGTATTTGAGTTGAAAAGAATGCAATTTTTGGAGAAAGACTTACCTTGAAGAAGAATCTTGAATAAGATGGAACGAATCTTGACTGGAGTATTCTACTTTTATTTTTCCTTAGGGTTTGAGAGAGAAGGGAATGATGGATTAAGAGATGAAAATCTTATTATTTTAGGTCTTTAATTAGTCAATAAATTCGTTCAGGGTTTTCTTAGAGGTAAAAAGACAAAAATGACCCTTTTTAATGTTTTTAGTCGGCTAATTCATCACGGCACTATATTAGGTTACTAAAATGGTCATAATTTTTTACTCAAAACTTGGATTGACGTGAAAGTGGTGGCGTTAGAAAGAGGATTCAAATATTCTTATTTTTATAGGTTATGGGCCACATAACTCTTTATATTCTAAGAGACATGGTTGTTTAAAGTTGACCTAAGTAAAATCTTAAGTCAAAACTTAATCGGTAAGGAAACTTTCAACTCAACTTCATGCTAGGAGTTTCTAGTGACCTTATTTGATATCCAAAATCATTCCCACACTAAATAATTTACCTTTGCACATATGGGTAATTGAAGAATCACCCAATATGACCCTACTACTAAATGAAGAATGATTCGAGTTTTAACTTAGAAATTTTTGGCAATCACTCTATCAGAATGTTAAAGCTAAGGTAATACTCCATTTCCTTTCTTCCCTTGCTTCAATTTATAGTGATTGTTGTATGCTAGAATTTGGTCTAATAGAGTAGAGTTTCGGTTGATTTTTTTGGATTTGGAAAATGTAGTTCTTATTTGGCGAACTTTTTAAATCATGGATGCATCCCTTACATTAAAAACACTCATAGAAAATTTTGGGCGTAAGGATTACAGGTTATAGGGAAAAACATAGATTTGAAATAGGGAGGTTAGAAACTTAGATTCAGGCAATATTTAGAAGTTTTGATGACCCAATTTGTACATATAGTAGTAGTGTAATGACCCGAACCGTCATAATGAGGAGATGAAAAACATCAGGAAAACTAGGCTGGCCATAGCGGGCTAGATGTTGCTAGGGCAGTGATGCTCTAGCGAGATAACTAGCCGCAAGAGTAGGATGGGCGAGATAGAATGTAAATAACACGAGGTTTGATTTTCTCCTTTTTCCAAAAACACTAAAAAGAGGCGAGGAACACCACAGAAACTCTCTAAAGGCTACCCTAGGCTTGGGAAGGAATGAGAAAGAGATTTCTAGCTTAAGGATGTCAATAGTGTGTGGATTTCCTGTCAAATCCACCGTCCCGCCATCCAAAAACCAGATTTTGAGCTACAACCCCTCTGCGAATGCTTAGCACCCAGGTAGGCTAGGTTTTATTAATTGAGTAGTTATAAATTTGTTACTCACTGCGTAGTATATTGGTAATTGATGGTAGAACTCATGTATAGGCTTTTATGCACTGAAAAGAGCTGATTATACGTATATTCCTAGGTGTTACATCAGACGTATACCGTAGAAGGAAGCCTTATCCCGTGAACTAGGGTTATGTGATGGTTGGAATTCATGTTGTGTGATATAAACTTGTTAATGGTTTCTTGATATGCATACATGTATGCGATTTAAAATATTAGGGATCATACCTAATAAAAGACTGAATATGTACAATTGCATGCCATGAACCTAATACTTGATTATAGGCCAATAAGTATAAGTGTTATGGATGTGATGGTGATTGTCATTGTGATAATGGTTCCTGTGTCACGTTCTTGCACACTAACATGCATTGGATCATGTGTCACATTTCGACACACTAACATGCATTGGATCAAGTGTCATGTTCTAGCATACTAACATAAATTGGATCGGGTGTCACGTTTCGGCACACTAACATATGTTGGATCGGGTGTCACGTACTGAAGCATATATATACATTGGATCGGTTGTCACGTTTCGGCACACTAACAATTTGGGTGTGGGTTCCATAAGTGGACCAATTGTGACTAAATATCTTCATATATGCTTGTTATAAATAACGTGGATATGTATGTTGTTCTCAAACTGATAATTTGGTTGCACAATATATATATATATATATATATATATATACACACACATTCGTGGACTATGTGTGCCGCAAGGAAATTGGGTATATCTCGATAATGTAAATCAACTATTAATGGTCATGCACAAATTGGGATGTGGTATGGTAAGTGGGGACCAAGGGTCCCGATGTTATCATTTGTTAATTATAGAGGTTGTGATGTGTATAGTCATTAAGAATTGGGGAGGCGTTATGTCGTCATGATTAATAGTGGGGTATTGAAACAGTTAACAAGCCTTGATAGGACGCATTATAGGGTCAAGGATTGAGTGGAGATGTGTAAGTATTAAAGGCGTGACGTGAGTGGTTGGCCGGGTTAGTAGGGGGTACGTCTGGAAACTCCTCTAAGAGATAGACTGATTAAGCTATGATCAAGGATTGATCGAGTAAGGGGTTAGAGTCTAGTGTACTAGTATATGGTTAAGTCTCATGAATATATAAAGGTGGAGAAATGAACAGTCTTATTGCATGTTTCTTGCTAATTGATTTTCTTATATTATGCGGTGGATATCAGGTTGATCGATGATGCCTACCATTACGTGTGGTTATACTAATACTACTGTTGCTATGCCTTTTAGGGCATAGTCTAGTTGCAAGTTCAGTGATGTTTCATAGGTGAAGACGAAGGCAATCTCCAACTGCTTCCATTTTTCCTTCCATGTGGTGGGAGATGCATCATTTATAATTTTGTTATACTTTGTACTTTTAGTTGCTCTTGTACCTATTTAGACTAGATCCATGGGAGTGTTAATAAATTTACAAGTCTTAACTTGAATTGTTTTAAACTCTTATTTTATGAAAATCTCCATGAAGTTGTTTTATCTTAGTTTTCTTAATCTTCCGCATATTTTAAACTATTTGGGAATCGAGGGTTCTCCTACTTAGGTGTTAGAGTAGGTACCCGCACGACCCGGTGGGTTGGGTCATGAAAAATTGGTATCAAAGCCCAGGTTATCGGTCTTCCAGTACAAGAGAAAGTGTGGACTACACTCCTGTGAATTGGTGTGTTGATCTCCACATCTAATCTTCAGGAAGCTAAGAAGCATTCTAGGAAGTTGTTCCATATCTTTTCTCCTTTCGTGCGAGTTGTCGCTTGTGGTATGAGTTGAGCCCAATTGGTATCTCCCGATTCCAATTGGTATCTCAACAAAGTGAACTGGAAGCCGTAGTCCCGGCTGAAGGCACGCAAGCAAAGCAAATTGGAACTAAGAAGGTTCCAATTGGTAACTGGCCTTAGAGGCTATATAAATTAATGGATGATCAGTAATGTTAATCTATGGAACAAATTGAGTAGTAATTGAACATGTCTTTGAGTTGTAGCTTGAAGCTGTGAATGCGTGCTTATTGATTTTTGAACTAACTGTTGATATGAAAGGTATATTTTCTTGGATGCTATCATATGACTATGAGCACAGTAATTCCTTGTCTAAATTTCTATGTACGCAACATGCTAGGTTAAATGTTCAAAACAATGCGAGTTGCAAGTGCGTGAGTTTCGTGAAATTATTTTTGAAAAGAGAATTATCACTAGGTTAGGTGCAAGGGTCTGGATAAACTACAATGTGATTCGTAAAACAAATCTGGACATGTGTTGCGACCAACTATAACCCTGTGAGTGTATGTGCATATCTAGGGAATGTGCGTAATTGTAGTATTGAATTAATGAGAATAGGTTCTAAAGTGTGTACCGTTAGAATTACTCGGGATCGACAACGACTATTCTAGATAAGAGTATTATCCTAAATGCTTAGTTATAGGCTAGGAACCAATGGGGAATTTTAGAAATGGGAAGAACCCTAGGAAATTATGGACCTACGATACTGTTTTTGTCTGAGCCGCTAGGGCGGGATTATTCCTGCCATGGTGAGACCGCCAGTGCAACAACTCTCTTGCCAAAGCGGGACAGGGCGAAACAAAATCTTAGCACTATCTCCCCTGCTTTTCCCTAGTCACACATGTAGACCCCGTATCGTATATCGATTAATTTTCGCAACCCTATCAATACTCAGTAATAAGAACAATATGTTATCAACCCTTAGCAATTAATATTAACTCTGAAAAGCAGCAGAAACCAACATCCTTGTGCTTACAAAAGTAAGGGAAAGTGAAAAGATAAAATAAAGTATTGTTCAAATAAAAGCCCAAGAGGGGCGAAAAACCAAATCAGGATCCTTGGGATTGGGAGGTATCATCATCAGAGTCTAGGTCCTCCGAGGGTACCAGGATAGTCACGGCCTCATGCATAAAGGTAAAATGCTGGAAGTCTCCTTTCTCGACTCAGGGAACCTCCTGTCCGGGGGCAACACAAGAGAAGATGACCTTCAAGGTCTTCCACATCTAGACCATCATATAATCCCTCTCCAAACCATTCCTCCTTTCCTGGCGCAGTTCACGATATAGCATCTCAATCTCTAAAGCAGTGTTGGGTGGATCTGGAGTGGTGCTAACAAAGGAATGTCCCAACCTCCTTCGGACGGCCGTCAGGTCCTCCACCTGTGCACCTGAGAGTGGGGGCTGGGACCGGGTGGGAAGAGTGTCATAGCCTACACCATTTTCCCCTCCCTCATCATCCACCTCCGCTGGCGCCTGACTGCTGCTAGTTATGTTCGTCCTCCTCCTCTTACTCCTGGAGGTAGAACCCTGCCTAATTTAAAGAGGGTGAAAAGGGGGATCCATAGGAAGTACCTCATTAGTGTTCAAGAGGGGCACCCCTGCTCGTTTGCACATCCTTGTCACCAATCCCAGTAGGAAGAATGCCTTCTTATTTCCCCGATAGAACATCTTTCATTCTGAGATGATTTGCACGCTCACATTTAGTCTGATGCCCTATATGGCACATGCCACTACCAAGGCCTAATGAAATCTCAAGTCAGTATGGTTACCCGATTGGCGGATCCTTCTTGTAACTAAGTGCAGCCACCGCTTAGCATCCGATGACCAGTTACCACTAGTGATGACCTCTGTAGTGGCCCAATAGACCCGATCCTGATGCGCAGGCTCAATAAGTGTATCCTTTAGCTAGCCCAAATCCATATCCCTCAGCTTGACCTCGTACTCTGTGTTATCGACCTCTGGCACCTCGAGCACATCGTTTATGTAGAAAGTATTTAGGGGAATGTCAACCCCCATGATACGGATGATATGGTGAGGGTCGTCCCAGCGGACCGTGTGGAAGATAACATAGAAGTCCCTTACCGAGTTGGAGCGCTTAGCAGAGGGAGCCTCTATTAGTGGGCCCCAGCTGAACTCCATCAACCGATTATAAAAGGTGAGTGCTTTATCCTCTAGGTTCAGCAGCTAAAAACTGGCCCCTCTCAAAACAGAATTTGTTGTTTTTGTAATCGTGGTGCCTTTCCCGACTAGCAGCATCGGGAAACTAGATGAAGGGTAGATTTTTCTCATTAAATTCAACCATTTAGATAAGCCTGCAAAAATTAGGAAGGCATACACATTAGAACTCTATGGGATTAGACAATATCTGGTTAAAGGGAAAAAGAAATTTTCTATCCTTAAAGGGACAGAGGCCACTGTTTCCCTAAGTCAATGGCCTAACTTCTGCTAGAGCAAGAGGAGAGAGGCCTCCACAATGGGATAAAGGCCGCCACGGCGACCTTCATATGGGACAAACTCTAGGCGCAATCATGGCACCTCTTTGTCCCAAAAACCTTGTTTTCAACAGAATTTAAGCAGATCAGAGTCTATAAAGTACCCTAGTACCTAAATATGTTATCATTTTAGCGAAAAAACCCTAAATGATGCCTGAATTCGAGTTTACACCAATGAAACCTTTCAACTTCCCCCACCCATTTTGGAACCATTCCGATCGAATTTTTGTGAAATACTTACGCCTAGAACCTTGTGGAGATGTTGGGGATGTAAGGGAAGTGCCCATGCTACATTTTTCTATCAAACAAGCAAACTATGTTCATTTTGAAAAGCTACCCCAAAAACCATTCCCATTTGATCAGTTATAGTCATGCAATTATAGTTAAGTAAGTATTAAAGTATAGAGCATAAGAAACAAGAACATTACCTTGAATTTGATATTTGGAGCGTAGCGTTTGAGAGAGTTTTTGGGAGTTTTGTGTAGATAAGGAGGAAATCGGGAAACCATTCCTCTTTCCCCCTTAAACAGTTTTCAATCTCCCACTATAACGGGAGTGTCCCAGCCATAGCATCCCCACTTCAGCGGGAACCCTACTGCTTTAGTGGGGCAGGCTATGCATTTGAGCGTGTCTCTATCGCCGTGTGTTGTTTCGTTTCCATAACAGGTCCTTTGAGTATAGAACCTTCCATGCTCTAGATTTGAAAAACTACCATCCTTCATGATATCATAATGGATCGATTCACTAGTTTAGAAGTACTCCATAAGGGGTGCATGTTAAGCCATTCGCTAGTTGTTCGGGGAGGAATGAGGGGTAAATTGTTATCTAATATAACGACCCGAACCATTGTTAATGAGAAAATGAAAAACATCAATAAAACTGGGGCCCTTAGTTCACCAGAGCAAGTCAGATGCTGCTAGGGCGGCGGCGCTCTAGCGGGATAAGTGGTCGCCAGAGCGGGATGGGCGAGACATATTGTAAATAACGCAAAGTCTAATTTTCTCCTTTTTCCAAAAACACCAAAAAGAGGCGAGGAGCACCCCAGAAACCCTTAAAAGGCTGCCCTAGGCTTGGGAAGGAAGGAGAAAGTGATTTCTAGCATAAGGATGTCGATAGCGTGTGGATTTTCAGTCAAACCCACCTTTCCATCGTTCGAAAACAAGATTTCGAGCTACAATCCCTCTGCGAATGCTTGGCACCCAGGTAGGCTAGGTTTATTAATTGAGTAGTTATAAATCCATGACTCACTACACAGTATATTGGTAATTGATGGTAAACTCATGCATAGGCATTTATGCACCGAGAAAGAGATAATTATACGTATATTCCTAGGTGTTACATCAGAAGTATAGCGTAGGATGAAGTCCTGTCATGTGAAATAAGGTTATGTGATGGTTGGAATTTCTGTTGTGTGCTATAAACTTGTTAATGGTTTCGTGATAAGCATGCATATATGGGATTTGAGATATTATGTATGATACCTAATAAAAGACTGAATATGTATAATTTCATGCCATGAACCTAATACTTGATTGTATGGCTATAAGTATGTGTGCTATGGATATGATTGTGATTGTGCTGATGGATTGGGTGTCACATTCCGGCACACTAACATGCATAGACAGGGTGTCACATTTTGGCACACTAACATGTATTTGATTGGGTGTCACGTTCTAGCACACTAACATGCATTGGATCGCCTGTCACATTTTGGCACACTAATATACGTTGGATCTGGTGTCACGTACTGACATATATACATGCATTAGATCGGGTGTCACATTCCGACACACTAACAATTTGGGCGTGGGTTGCATTAGAGGACCACTAGTTACCGATATATTGATATACATTTGTTATTGATAATGTGGATATCTATGTTGTTATCAAACTTATAACTAGGTTGGGTATTATATATACACACATTCGTAGACTATGGGTGTCGTAATAAAATTAGGTATATCTCGATAATGTAAATGAACTATAAATGGTCAGGCACAAATCAGGATATGGTATGGTAAGTGGGGACCAAGGGTCGTGGTGTTATCATTCGTTATTTAGAGAGGTGGCGATGTGTATTGTCATAAAGAACTGGGGTAGTGCTATGTCGTCAGGATTAATAGTAAGGTATTGATGAGTCCGAAGTTTTAACTCATTTTGGGCTTTATTCACAATGATTTAGTGTCCTCAAATACTTATTTTGTGAAAATAACTAATGCAAAGCCATTGATTCTCAGGTACATGATGTGAGGAAGAAAGCTAGGACAAAAATGGGAAATAGAGACAACACAAGCAAAGACAAGAATGGAAAAACAAGCTTGATGAACACCGATTCCACTCGGCGATTCGCCAAGTTACCACTCTACCACCTAAAGGTACAGAATTTTGAGGCTAAATTAGATGTCACTTCGGTGAGAAGTAATTCTATTCGGTCTGTCGCTGATCGCTTCGGCATTAGACTACCATGTCGCCAAAAGTGCTATCGGAGATCCAAACAAGTGTTAAAGGGCGAGATAAAAGGAGAAAGGGTGACTCACGGAACCACTCAGCGATCCCAATCTGGATCGCCTAAAATTACAGTGGCTTGACCAAGAAGAAATGAAATATTAAGGCAAGAGGAAGGAACATTGACGAGTATCGACGAAGCTTGACTTACCTCGCCGATTGGTCCTAAATGGTCACACACCAGACTTGCATAAATTAATTTTTGCTAGAGAGAGAAGTCATTCAGAAACGTGAGGAACACAAGATTGAGAGTAAAAACACTACCATTGTGAATTTCAAGTGATTTTAGCAAGGTTTTTCATTGAAATTTTGTAATAGAGAAGACATGGCAGATGTTGATTTTCATCCTTTTTCTATGATTGGCTAAAACCATCTCCTTGGGGCTTTGACTATGTGACCAATTGTTGTGCTTTACTAAGTGGGTGTCATTGATTTGTGAATAATGGTGTTAATTTGAAGTGGGTCTGATTTGCTACAGCGTTTTGAGGTCATCTTGCATGACTACTGTCACTAGTTCAGTGTTTTGTGCTTGCTTGAGATAGAATTGCAAAGCCAAAGTAGCAACTTTAGCATCCTTAGTAGTGGGTCGCCATGATTTCAACTTGAGAAAGTGAAACATGGAACCTATCCTTTGTATCTAGCTCGAGAGAGTGGATTTGATGATGACAAGGGATGGGTATCTTCCGTCAAATGTTAAAGTTCGAGAGAATTCAACAAAGATAAGGTAATTGTTGGAGAGATAATTGCTTTACATATAGTCCTATCTACCCACGACAATTTATCCCATTGTGAGCATCAATGTTCATCCACTAAGTTGAATTCAATAATTGGTTGGTCAATTCCCTAAGTGTTACCTCATTATTTGATAATTCGTGTCAAGTGTTGAATTGGATAGATAATTATCACCTGAAAGTCGAATCTTAAACCAAAAAGGTGCAGTAAGTGTTAAGTTGAAGAGATTATTGTCATACTTCTATAATTGAATTCGAAGGAAAAGCTACTCTCTGTGGGATCGACCCTAACTCATTTAGTTGGGTTATATACTGACTAGTGATCGTTGACACTTAGAACTGGATAAAGTGTATTTTAAACTTTAATCAAAATGGCACCGCTGCCAGGGAGTAGCATTACTTAGAATTTTTTGATTGAAGATTTGATTTGTGGATTGTTTGGCTGTAGTTTAATTGGCTTAGGTTTCTTTGTGTAGTGTTGGTTGGACTAGATAGAAGTAATAATGAGTGAGGAAGAGGTGAATGGTATTTAAGTTGGTCATCGAGACGGTATCGATGATATCAATAGTGTTTACAACGCATCTTATGCAGGTGAAATTGGTGCAATTTGTATACCACAAGCTGATGGAAATGAAATATTTTAAGTCACTGGCATGACTCGTCATCTCCTCCAAATGAGAGGACTCTATGGAGGGCTAGAGCATGAAGACCCGCATGAGCATGTAAGGAGTTTTACAAAGGTGTGCAGCCCGCTGTCATTCAAGAATATGTCACAAGAGTCAATCCGGCTTCGGTTATTTCCACTATCTTTGATGGGGGAGGATAGCAAGTGGTTGGCCGAGTTACCAAACATCTCCATCACATCATGGTAGGAGTTGATTATAGTATTCAATACAAGATTCATTATCCCATCAAAGATGATGAAGCTTAGAGATGACATTCAAGGTTTCAAGCGATTGGAGGGTGAAACCATCCATGAAATGTGGATGAGGTTTAAGAAACTCTTACTTAAATGCCCAACTCACGGGTTACCAAACGATTTACTACTCCAATATTTTTACCGAAGTCTTGATTCGATTAATAAAGGGGTGGCTGATCAATTGGTACGAGGGGGAATAATGTTGCAATCATTTGAGGTGGTTTCGTTTCTTCTTAATGACATGACTAAAATAAATCAAGCGTGGTACACCCAAGAGGATCAAGTATCTCCATTTTGTTTTAGATTGACACAAGAACAACTTGATAAAGAGATAGAGAGGGATGAAAACATTAAGAAGATGTTGGCCCAAATGGAATTTCTATAAGAGCATATGAAGGTGACCTGTGAAGTGTTTAGAGTTGAGGATGGTTCTTCCTCTGGTTACTCAAGGCAGGGGGAGAATCAAGGTTGGAACTCCAAGAGATACGAGGAGTGTTTCCACCCACGCTATCTACAGTGGGGCAGGAATCAAGGTTGGACCTATCACAAGGGAGAAGAGCAAAGAAGATACTATCAAGATTGGTCTGAGCAAAGCGACTATTAGAAAAGGGAGGAGGATCATGAAGAGGACGACATTCACTCAAGTGAAATCCCTAAAAATAGAAGGAGTGCAAGTAGTCCAAGGGTGAACGATTTATTGTTACACATCCTTGATAAAGTCGAAGGTTCGGATGACTTGTTAAAAGGGATAAAAGTTGACTTTCCATCATTGAACAATAAAGTGAACTCTCATGTAGATGCAATCAAAATACTTGAAGGTCAGCTGAGTTCACTTTTAGCATAATTGAAACGAAAAATGATAGTGAAAGATGATAATATAGAGCTTATTATGTGACTCAAAGTGGAAAGGTAGTAATAGGCTATGTGGCGGGTAATGTAGAAGCTCAAATGCATGAAGAAGACAAAGGGATGGAGGAAGAAGAGGCACCTATCCATCAAAGCATTGCCAAAGGACCACAAAAGGATATGGAGAAACACAATACAAAACCAAAAGTTATACAACCTTTACCCAAAATAGGGAATCCACTTTCTCAACGTCTAAAGATGAAGAATGAGGATGAGAAGTTCAAGACGTTTTTATCGGTGTTCAAGACATTATCAATTAATCTTCCTCTAATGGAAGCATTGTTTGAAATGCTGGGATACGCCAAATTTATGAAGTAGTTAGTCACAAAGAAAAGGAGTTTGGATTTTGAAACAATTGAAGTATCCCATAGTTGTAGTGCAATTATGACTAAGGAGCTAATCAAAAAGAGAGAAGATCCCAGAGCGTTCACCATCCCTTGCACCATCAACATGCTCCAGTTTGCTAAAGCCCTAAACGATTTGGGAGCAAGCATCAATTTGATGCCATATGCGATCTATAAACAACTTGGGTTAGGGGAACCAAAATCCACAACAATGAGACTCTTGATGGCAGACTGATCAATTAAACATCCTGTGGGGATACTATATGACATCTTGGTAAAGGTTGCCCGATTTATTTTCCCGATTGATTTTGTCATTCTAGATTGTGAAATAGATGATGAAATTCCCACCATTTTTGGAAGACCATTCTTTGCAACCAGAAGAGCATCGGTGGATGTTGAGAGTGGAGAATTGAAGTTTCGAGTGAATGAAGATGAAGTAACCTTTAATGTGTGTAAGTAAATGAAACATCCAAGTGATATTCACATGGTCTCCACTATTGATGTTATTGTTGAGGCGGTGTCTAGTGTGAGCCATTTGATGTGTCTGAGAGCCACTTGAAGCTATACTTGCTAACTATGATGAGTCCGAAATTCAAGGGTATAAAGAGACAGTAGTGGCTCTATCAGGTTTGGCGGGGTAGTCAAAGACTCCGTTGAAATTGGACATTGATTTAAAAAATCGAGAAAGTCCTCCTGCAACACCATCAATAGAAGAACCACCAAATCTAGAGTTGAAAGTACTTCTCTCCCATCTCCGATATGCTTTCTTGTGGGCAAATAACACTTTACCGGTGATCATTGCAGCTAATTTGCTTGATTGCCAGATAAAATTGCTCCTTTTTGTGTTGAGAAGGGATATCAAATCTATAGGGTGGACTATCGCTGACATAGTGGGCATTCCTTCGGGTATTTGCACTCACAAAATTTAGCTTGATAGTGATTGTAAGCCAAGTGTTGAACATCAGCTAAGATTGAACCCACCAATTCAAGAAGTGGTGGAAAAGGAAATAATAAAGTAGTTGGACGCAGTGTGATCTACCCTATTATGGATAGCAAATGGGTAAGTCTGGTACAATGTGTATAAAAAAAAGGAGGCATCAAGGTAGTCCCAAATGAAAAAAGGGAGCTTATATCTATGAGACTGGTGACCGGGTGGAGAGTATGCATGGATTACTGGAAGCTAAATTTGTGGACTGAAAAGGATCACTTTCCCATGCCCTTTATGGATCAAATGCTTGATCGACTCTCCAAGGGAGGTTGGTATTGCTTTTTGGATGGGTATTCCGGTTATAACTAAATCTCCATTGCTTCGGAAGACCAAAATAAAATAACATTTACGTGCCCATATGGTACTTTTTCCTTCAAACGAATGTCGTTTGGTTTATGTAATGCTTCCTTTCAATGTTGCATGTTATCTATTTTTGCTGACATGGTGGAGGATTCAATGGAAGTATTTATGGATAACTTCTTGGTTGTGGGTGACGCCTTTGAAGCATGTTTAGAGCACTTAGGACAAGTTCTCCAAAGATGTGTGGAGACAAATTTAGTCCTAAATTGGGGAAAATGTCATTTAATGGTTAAGGAAGGTATAGTGTTTGGTCACAAAGTGTCACAAAAGGGGCTGGAGGTGGACAATGGAAAGATTGAAGTGATTGAGAAGTTACCTCCATCAATTTCAGTGAAGGGTGTTCATAGTTTTTTGGGGCATGCCGGCTTTTACCAGAGGTTCATCAAAGACTTCTCAAAGATTGCACATCCTCTATGCAAACTTTTGGAGAAAGAGGTGAAATTCCACTTTGATGATGCTTGCATGGTATCTTTCAAATGCTTGAAAGAAAATTTGGTTTCCACCCCGATCATCATTAGTCCTGATTGGTCAGACTCATTCAAAGTAATGTGTGACGCAAGTGGCACGATATTAGGTGTTGTATTGCGGAAAAAATGCAACAAACTTTTTCAGCCTGTTTACTATGCAAGCAAATCACTAAACAATACTCAACGTAACTATACAGTTACCGAACAAGAGTTACTTACGGTAGTTTATGCATTTGAGAAGTTCTGGGCATACTTTCTAGGTACTAAAGTGATTGTTCACACTGATCATGCTGCATTGTGTTACCTGATGGCAAAGAAAGATGCCAAGCCAAGACTGATTCTATTGTAAAAGTTTGACTTTGAGGTCAAAGATAGAAGAGGTTGTGAAAATCAAGTGGCAGATCACTTATCAAGATTGGAAGGCAAGGAGAATGACGAGCTAGAGATTGACATAAATGATGTTTTTCCCGATGAGAAGGTATTCACGATAACTCTCAAACAACCTCCTTGGTATGGTGATTTTCCCAATTATGTAGTGTGTGGATTAATGCCGGACAAACTGAACTTCTACCAACAAAAGAGGTTTTTTTTCGATATTAAGAAGTTCTTTTGGGATGAACCATATTTATTTAGATAATGTGCTAACCATATCATTAGAAGATGTGTTCCGAAAGAAGAAGCCATTGAAATTCTCCATGCTTGTTACGCTTCACCAGTTAGAGGTCATCATGGTGGTGTATGTACAACTGCTAAAGTTCTACAAAGTGGGCTGTACTGGTTGTCTCTCTACAAAGATGCTCATGAGTTTGTTAAGAAGTGCACTCAATATCAGGAACAAGGTGGAGTGTCCAAAAAAAAAAAAAGAGTAGCCACTTACGCCCATTTTAGAAGTTGAGCTAATTGATGTTTGGGGAATAGATTTTGTGGCCCATTTGAGAGTTCGTTTGGTAATAAGTATATCTTGGTGGCTGTAGATTATGTTTCCAAATGGGTGGAAGTTGTTATACTTCCAAACAATGAAGGAAAAAGCATTGTTCAATTTCTGAAACTCTATATCTTTGCGAGATTTGGAACTCTTCGAGCTATTATTAGTGATAGGGGATCCCACTTTTGCAACAAGTGGTTCTCAGTTGCATTGAGCAAGTATGGAGTGAAACACAAAGTAGCAACTCTGTATCATCCCCAAATGAGTGGCCAGGTCGAAGTGTCAAACTGGGAGATCAAAAGCAATTTGGCTAAGACAGTGAATTCTAATAGAACTGATTCGTCTCGAAAGCTCAATGATGCACTATGGGCATATCGTACCGTATACAAAACACCAATTTGGATGTCTCCTTATCAGCTAGTTTTTTGCTAAATCTTGTCATCTACCAGTTGAATTGGAACACAAAGCATTGTGGGCATTGAAAGATTTAAATCTGTACTGGCAAAGACCTCAAAAGAGAGAGTAGAGCAATTAAATGAGTTGGACGAATTCAGATTCAAAGCTTATGAAAGTTCAACCCTTTACAAGTAAAAAATGAAGAAATGACATGATGCTAATATCCTTAAAAGAGAGTTCAGAGTGGGAGACTGGGTGTTACTATAAAACTCTCAACTTACACTCTTTCCAGTAAAGCTCAAGTTCAAATGGTCGGGACTGTTTAGAGTCATACGAGTGCTAACAAATGGTGCCATCGAGGTTGAAGGTTAAGAAGGACGTGCATTTAAGGTGAATGGGCAACGCTTGAAGTTATACTTTGGCGAGTGCCAACAGATTTCTCTAATTGAGGTGGTGTACCTGGAAGATGCTTGAGAGCATTTCCACATCATGCCACGACATTAAATAAGGCGCTTCTTGGGAGGCAACCCAAGTAGTAGTGTTTTAAAATAATGTGTGTTGATTTTGCAGGTGCAGGATTTTTTGCGAGAGAAAAATACTATTGGCCAATCGTCAAACCCATTCAGGGAGCACAATAGTCCGCCCTATGGCCTTCACAAAGAGGGCTGAGATTCTGCAACATTCGATGGGAGACCTTCATCACTTGGCAAATCGCCTATATGATTAGGCGACCCAATTTTTCTCACCCTTTTACTTCATCACTGACAGCGTAACTCAATGATAGATCGACAAAGTTCTAAGTCCATTCTGCAAGTCACTGACATGTTCAGCGACCTCCAGCATCCCCACCAAATTGCCCATTTTTTGTGTGTCACCCACTGTAACAAAAGGCGATATTGTGCTCATTGGGTGCACTACCGAAACATTCGACGACTATTTCATTCTCTCACCAACTGGGTGCTTAGTGAATATTCTTCATCACCTTGCTCAGCATGTTTACATACTAAAATTTTATCTTTATTTGCTAGTTTTAATTCTTGTTTTATTAGCGGGAGTGTCCATTCTCTACTCACATTGGGGACAATGTTGAATGCTTTTGGTGGGGGGTGTGTCCTTGGTCAGTGAATTTCGCGATATCCTTGGACCCTTTTTGACCCATTGTTGCCACCTCTTGTGTATTTAATGTGTTAGTTCTTGTGAAAATTTGAGTATCGGTCTTGTTTAATGCCGACTACTTGAATAGTGCTCTCAATTGAACAAACATGAATGTGCGGCGACGATGAGGCCAAATGAAGTTGCATGGACAATATGTGAACTTTTTGCATCTTGTTGTGACTAACCAGTTATCAAATGAGTCTCTTGTAATGATCATTGCACATAATCGAAAGTGTGGAGTCTTGTTTGATCTTTAGTGCCAATGCCTTGTGTGATGAGCTTACCGTGAACCATGTGTGATGACACCTAGAATTTTCCCTGTTGGTCCAGTTAACCAAGTGATGTGAGCTCTTGAAATGATATTAGGCAACAAATTGTAAAGAGTGAAACAATTTGACATTATACCTCTTTTGTGGCCTACCTTGTGATTGTGTGATCTTTGTTTGAGCACCCATTGAGCCTTACCCTTTTTCTTGGAAGAAACTTGATGAAATTGTGACTATTCTTTATCCCTTCATCCTTATTCCTCATGAGATGTGGTTGATTGGAATATCCAACTTAGGCCAAAAACTTAAGTTGGGGGTGTGGTGAAAAGAGAAAGAGAAGGTAAATCAAGAAATGCAAAGAAGTCCCCTTTAGTCCATGGTTGTGAAAAAGATGGAACCCCTCCATACAAAAAAGTTAAAGAGAAAAAGAAAAGAAGAATGAAAAAAGAATAAAAAGGTTTTGAAATAAAGTGTAAAAGCACAAAAGAAATGGGATGTCCAACTTTTCATGGAAAAGGAATAATGGGGTGGCTTATGAGCATAAATGAGAATGACGAGGAGAAGGAAAAGAAATGTTATTCACACCACATTTCATGAGGATGACCATACCTTACACTCAGCCCCGTTACAAGCCTTGAAAAGACCTTATTGATCTTGAGTGAGCTGAATCAAGTGTTGGTTGGAAAAGAAGGGCAAACCTATGGGTGGAGTCATGCATGTGTTCATCTTTATGAGTGTGAGTGTTGACCGTGATTCCGGAGTTATAAATTGTTGAACCATTGTGTGTGAATATGGAATCATTCTTTGTCTGAGGGCATTTGAGTACTTTAATTGAGCTTGAACTTGCATTTGAAGCAAGTTTTTTGAACCTGAGAATCTTTGATAATGGTGAGTCACAACTTGAATCTTCGAGTGCAAAATTGATCCTTGCATGAGTAAGTTTAGTCCTGTTGTGTTCATTCATGATTGAGTGTTCTGTATCACTGTTTGAGGCACCACTTTTTGAATTGCTGAAATTGAGTTTTACTTGAGGACAAGCAAAAGTTTAAGTTGGGGGTGTTGATGAGTCCGAAGTTTGGACTCATTTAGGACTTATTCACAATGATTTAGTGTCCTCAAATACTTATTTTGTGCAAATACCTGATGCAAAACTCTTGATTCTCAGGTACATGGAGTAAGGAAGAAAGCTAGGATAGAAATGGGAAATAGAGACAATACAAGCAAAGAAGAGAAGGGAAAAACAGGCTTGATGATCGCCGATTCCACTCGGCGATTTGCCAAGTTGCCACTTTATAGCCTAAAGTTAAAGATTGCTGAGGATAAATTAGGGGTCACTTCAGCAAGAAGTATTTCTATTTGGCGTGTCGCTGATCGCTTCGGCGTTAGACGACCAGGCCACCAAAAGTGATGTCGAACATCCAAACAAGTGCTGATGGGTGAGATAAAAGGAGAAAGGGTGACTCGAGGAAACACTAAGCGATCCCGATCTTGATCACCTAAAATTACAGTGGTTGGACCAAGTAGAAGTGACAAATGAAGGCGAGAGAAAGGAACATCGGCGAGTCGCCCAACTATCGGCGAAGCCCGACTTACCTCGCCGATTGGTCCTAAATGTTCAGACATCAAACTTGTATAGATTGATTTTTGCTAGAGATAGAAGTCATTCAGAAACGTGAGAAACACAAGATTGAGAGTAAAAACACTACCATTGTGGATTTCAACTGATTTTAGCAAGGTTTTCATTGAAATTTTTTAATAGAGAAGATTGTAGTTGATTTTAACTTTTAATTTTCATTTTTACCTAGCAATCGAAAACATGGCAGATGTTGATTTTATCTTTTTGCTATGATTGGCTAAAACCCTCTCTTTGGGGTTTTGACAATGTGACCAATTGTTGAGTTTTACTAAGTGGGTGTCACTGATTTGTGAATAATGGTGTTAATTTGAAGTGGGTCTAATTTGCTGCTGCATTTTGAGGTCATCTTGCATGGTTAATGTCACTAGTTCAGTGTTTTATGCTTGCTCGAGAGAGATGTGCAAAGCCAAAGTAGCAACTTTAGCATTCTTAGTAGTGGGTCGCCGTGATTTTAGCTTGAGAAAGTGAAATATGGAACCTATCCTTTGTATCTAGCTCGAGAGAGTGGATTTGAGAAGGACAAGAGCAGGGCATCTTCCGTCTAGTGTTGAAGTTCGAGAGAATTCGACAAAGATAAGGTAATTGTTTGAGAGAAAATTGCTTTACATATAGTCCTACCTACCCAGATTTATCCCATTGTAAGCATCAATGTTCATCCACTAAGTTGAATTCAAAAAGTGGTTGGTCAATTCCCCAAGTGTTACCTTAGTATTTGATCATTTTGTGTCAAGTGTTGAATTAGAGTGATAATTATAACGTGACATTCAAAGCTTAAACGAAAAAAGGTGCAATAAGTGTTCAGTTGAAGAGATTATTGTCATACTTCAATAATTGAATTCGAAGGAAAACCTACTCTATGTGGGATCGACCCCAACTCATTTAGTTGGGTCATATACTGACTAGTGATTGTTGACGCTTAGAACTGGATGAAGTGTCTTCGAAAGGTTAATCAGGTATTGAAATGATTATCAAGCCTTGATAGAACGCATTATTGGGTCAAGGGTTGAGTGGAGATGTGTAAGTAGTAAAAGGCGTGATGTGATTGGTTGGCCGGGTTGGTAGGGGTTATGTCTAGAAACTCCTCTAAGAGATAGACTGATTAAGATATGATAAAGAATGGATCGAGTAACGGGTTAAAGTCTAGTGCACTAGTATATGTTTAAGTCTTACGAAAATATAAAGGTGGAGGAATGAACAGTCTTATTGCCTGTTTCTTGCTAGTCAATTTTCTTATATTATGTGGTGGGCATTGGGTTGAACGATGATGCCTACGAGTACGTGTGGTTTTACTGATACTACTCTTGCTATGCCTTTTTGGCATAGTCTGGTCGCAGGGTCAGTGATGTTTCATAGGTGAAGACGAAGACAATCACCAACAGCTTCCATTTTTCCTCCAATGTGGTGGGAGCTGCGTCATTTATGATTTTGTTATACTTTGTACTCTTAGTAGCTCTTGTACCTATTTAGACTAGATCCATATGGGTTTTAATTACTTTACAAGTCTTAACTCGAACTGTTTTAAACTTTTATTTTATGAAAATATCCATAAAGTTGTTTTAGCTTAGTTTTCTTAATCTTTCGCATGTTTTTAATTGTTTGGGAATTGAGGGTTCTCCTACTTAGGTGCTAGAGTAGGTACCCGCACTGCCTGGTGGGTTGGGTCATGACAAGTAGTTGGATTCTTTAGGAACACTGATCTGGATTTATTTGGTCGGAAATGTAACTTTTGGGTCAAGGGGCGCAATTGAAGCACCCTTTGAGGTTCTGAAATGATAAAAGATCACTATAGCGGGAACCATTGTAGCGGAATATTCTTGCTATGATGACCTCTATATAGAAGGAAACTAGTGGCAATAGCCTCCTAGTTCGGCCAAGGGTGGTATTTTTCTCTGAAATGCTTCTTCTATGCAAGTTTAAGAGTTCTAATACACCTATTGATGTTTTTTGCAGATCATAAAACTCAATGGCTGACACTCCCAACATGAATATTGATTTTTTGAGCTTTATAGAAAAGGCTAGTAAGGATAGATACCTTGAATATAGGTGGAAAAACTTTATTTTTAAATGGTCTTGGCCATGCAGGGTGTGGTGGGGAAGACAAGTGTTTTCCACACTCCACTAGAAGAGTTTGTTGGGTCACATTGGTTGAAGCTCCCTTGCCACACTCAGGCTGGATAAAGGAGTTCTATGCCCTCCTACCCATCATTTAGGATGACCCCAACCCCACCTTTTGCTTCCAAGAAAAGGATGTCTCGTAGGGATGGAGATTGTGAATGACTTTCTATGTGCATCGAAGGACTCAAATGCATATTATGAGGTCATACTTACGAGAACGGATAGGAAATGTTTGTGAGATGCAATAGTCGAAGAGTAGCACTTGATGAGGTACCCTATTAAAGCAGACGACCTACTATAGCTGCTAAGGAGTTAGGTTGGGTCTGCTGACGAACACATCTTCCCTTATCTGAGGTCGATGGGAAATTCCCAAACTTGGACTGGTCTTACCACATCAAAAACAACAATCACTATTGGCCATACACTCTCCTGGATGGTTCTTCCCACACTTTTGGAAGTCCAGAAAAGTGTAACCACAAGTGACACTGCCATCAGACTTAGAGCCTAGTGCCCAGTCCTTGTTCTCTTATCCAAACTTTGGTACTAAAGAACAAGCAAAGGATGGGGCTAGGCTTGAATACTTTTGACGAAACTAAGAGAGTCTATTTCTACTGGTTGAGAGTAGTCTACAGAATCAGTCCTTTCCATCTTGATATCCCTAGCACTCTCTTGAACCTTATCTTTCTAAATTGTTGGGCATGAGTAATCAACTCAAAGATGTCCATCTCCTCAATCAGGATTGCTATTCAACACTCTTTCATCACTATCTCAAAAACACTGGAGACAAACTTACTCATGCGGGCGCTAGAGCTGGCCGCTGTAGTTATATCATAATTTGAAAGTTGAGTGAACTTCAAAGAGTACTCCTTCAGTATCATATTGCCCTATTCAAGTGGAAAGAACAATCCTAAAAAGTAGCCTTAAACTTTTTCTAGTCCACTGGACGTCCATCAACAACCCTATCTTCCTTCCATTGCTTATACCAAATCTAAGCCGCTGCCTTAAACTGATAAGCAACTAACTCTGTGCTCTCAACAAGAGTGACACCCATTATCTCAATAATCTTTTAGATTCCCTCAGTAAACTTTTGTGGATCCTCATCTACCTTAGAACCATGGAACTTCAAAGGGTTTATCTAAGTGAAAGCCCAAACTCTAGCTGCATTTGTATTACCATTTGGATTGACTTAGGCCACAACTTCTCGGTTGTCCTGAGTAGTCATATATTAGGATAGGACTTGTAAAGTAGCCAACTTAGCATCAACGACATGTTAAAACAAAGGTTCTACTTGAGCTGGAGATCCTTTTTGCTCCTCTTTCACGTTCCTTCTAATATAATCTCTTCTAGAAAGCATGATGTTGTAAATGTGTAGATAACAAGTTAGAAGGAGATTATATAGAGTTTCACTCTATCGCAGGACTAAGAGTGAAAAAAGTGAAGTATTACCCAAAAAGTTTCATAGCCTCCTTTTCAAAGATGTGGCGCACTTCACACCTATGAACAAGACTCTACTTAACGTGGCTTTCAGACACCCTAAGACACTTGAACCTGATGCTTTAATACCAAGTTTTTCATGACGGGAGACTAACCCCTAGTAATAATATGGTGTTTAGATCCACAAGTGACTTTAAGCTAACCTTAGGTCTTGAATGACATAAAGATCAACATAAAAACAACTAAAGATAACTAAAATACTTATATGGAAGCTAACACTAGAATAGTTTATTAAAATATAATAGCCCAATATTTGTAAAACATAAGTTGAATCTAAATAATTGATTATTTGAAAGTCTCTACTATAATCAGTTGGTAGAAAAAACCCCTAGCTAACTTGAAGTATCTATAACTAAAAGCATAATTTTAAAGTTAAGATAAAGGTCATCCTTAAAGGGGGATGACTTCCTAACTCCGATACTGCTGGCTAGAGATCACACTAACCATGAGATGGATACTAAGCGTTGAAACCAATATTGTAAAATAATATATGCAGAAAGTATGTGGTCAATACTTGATGTACTAAGTATGAGGGATAATGATAGATATACATGAATACTGAACAAGTTGAACTCTGAAAACATATTGATGCACTGACTAGGTAAATAATATGAAGTCAGATAAATGTTTTATTCAGTTAACTGAATGCTTGGTCATGCAGTGATGCTGAAAGACTGGCCATGGGAGATACTAAAGCAAACAAATAACCATATGAGCTACAACATGGAGTTGATATATAATCCCCATCAAAAGGGCCGTATATACTTTGCAAAGGTATAATGGTTGATTTTAGCTAATGGAACCGCTAAGCTAATGTCAATAAAAACTAATGAGATGGCCTCAACTAAAAGGAGACCCCTTTAAATCCCTTGATGACAGAAAGTTTTGGGACTTAAGGATTGCTTCTAAAGAACCCAACAGATGTTGACAATGCGCCTTCATCCCTTACTCTTCTCGGTGCTAAGTAAGACTCCCAATGGATAACATATAATTAACTTATATAATAATAGTTTGATATTACAAAAATACCACTAATTTTCGATGATAACTGAGTAGGTCATGAATCATGATATTAAAAATGATAATTACTGATAATATTTGATAGACACTTTATTTAACACGATCTAAAATCATGAAACCTGTAAATATGAAACAGGCATCTGAAGAATATAATTTTGAGTCATCAAAATACTTATATATTGTGGCTTCATTAAAATACCAGTTAAATCATAAAATTATAAGTAAAACATGCAATTAAATACTAATAAAATAGAATAACCGATTTTTAAAAGAAGCCCATAAAATAATAGAAACCCTAGGTTTTGTAGAATTATATACTTGGAAAGCTTTAGTTTCATTGGGACTCAATGGGTGAGAGGATACCCATTGATGAAATCCCACATACCTGAAATGGAATCCCTTCCTTGAATTTCTTCAATGGAGACCTGAAGTATGGAACCCTAGCTCTTGATTGAGAGGAAACTTGAGAGAGAATCTAATTTGAGGAATTGTGCATGAGAGGGCCGGGGGGGGGGGGGGTTTAGGTCACTTTAATTTCCCTTAATACAACTCAGAATAGGTTAAAACGATAATTATAGGGCATAAATCATGGGAAAAGTACCAAAATAATCCATTCTTAAAAACTTACGACATGTTCTTTGATGGACATCTATAGTCTGTGGTTTCGAGTATGGTATGTGGTTCCATCCACAAACCTAGATCCCCGTCCGTAGATATCAGAGTTAAATTTTGAGTTTCTAAACTTTGATTCTATGAGACATTTATACGGGCAATCTTCCGAACTATGACTCGTAAAAAGGGTTCATATGAATCCAGTTGAAGTTGACTTTCTGAAGTCAATCTATGATTCAAGTCTTCGACATACAAAAGAATTTATGACCCATAAAATTGTCTCATAAATCTCAAATCAAATCTTCCTATTTTTGAGCCTCATCTACAAATTACATATGTGGTCCGTAGTTCCATTTACGGCCCATAGATGGTGTCTATAAATTCTAAAAATCTGTAGACTAAGAATTTTTTTGAGTTTCTTCTGATTTATTTCGAGCTGGGAATTTATGATCTATTACAAATCATTTAATTTATTAAAAACTAAAATATCATTTTATCAATTTAAAATTATCTCCTTGCTAAATCCCTAAAAGGAAAAGAAAAAATAGACAAAAGTATATTGTTGTCTTTACTCAATAGGGAAAAAAAGTAATTAAATAGATCAAATAAAAATGATTTCTATGGTCAAAACTAAACTTGCTCATTTTCCCAATATAAATGGCCTTCAAGGGGAATGTGAACACCACATTAGATCATGAATTAACAAATTTACCAAAAGAGTTGTGTTTATCTTATAAATTCAGCCTTATATATCAAGTAGTTTCATATATCGCATCATTCTTATGTCTGAATAAAATAAAATTGAAGGAATAAGTAATCCGATGACAACTCCTTTTAATAGCATAATAGATAAAGTTTGTGTAATGATTGTAGATCATGACAAAGAGAATGTTACTGAGATGGTTAATTTGCTAAAGGCTTTTAAATTTAAAGGCGACATCTCTAAAAATGTTGTAAAGAACTTGCAGCCTCTATTTCTTGATATAACTATATTCTATGTCATTTGTCATAGGATTTTAATAGATATGATGCTTATTATTGAATTTGTGATTCTAACATTGACTCTTTTTAAATTTCATTTATCTTGCAAATTTCGGATTTCTCTTTTTCTTGTTTCCGTAGCACTATTATTTCTATGCTTGTTTATGTTGTTTTATTAGTTAATAAATGAGTTTTGTGTGGTTAATAGAAGTAAATTAGATTTTTTTTTTTGGTTCTTGGAATAGTCATTCACACACATGATTAGTTTCCTCCATAAAGATGTATATGGCTTTTGAAGGGGATCAATAGATTTATGTTGATTTCTGTGTCATTTCGATTTAATCTAGTTTTCCCCATAAGGGACATAGTTTTATGTTAATAGTAATTATTTAATCAACTTAAATATGTGTTTTACAATTGGTCTTTTTGTCAAAAAAGGGAAAAAATTCTTTGTCAATTGGCCTAGAGAGACAGAGTTGGAGGTGAAAATTATTTAAATTACTCAAAAATAATTATTGAAGATGGAGGCATGATAACAATTGATCTTGCTGTCAATGTTATTTCAGATTCTCCAAAGCAATTATTATTAATATTTTTAATCTACACCTATTACTTCATAATTTTGGTTGCGCGTGCACCTCATGTTTTAAAATATTTTAATTTTATTAATTTTTTTCTTAATCTGAACGTACTAAATTTGAGTCTACTTCAATGGCTACTTTTCATTTTTTTTTTCAATTTTATCTCAACTTTAATGGTATTCAATTAATTTTCATGCTTTCATTTTTTAATACAGCATGTAATTTTTAAAATTATTGAAAAAGTAAATAAATGTTATAATTATCTTACAAAAACTAACATAAATAGTAATTGTCTTGAACCATTTACACCGCAAAAAATAAGATATATAACAAATAATTTAGGTAGCCAAAACCCCATCAATTTTGTCGATTTTTATGGGAAAAATGTATAGGTGAAGTGTGTTTTTCTGACTTTTCTTATTTGGTTTTGTTTGGTTTCTCAAATTCTTTGTAAATATTCATTGGTTGTTTCTGTGTAAGTTATGTAAATTGTTTTGACTTTAATCTTTCGCTAGATACTTTTGTAGGTACTAGAAATACACATGCATTAAACAAGAAATCATGTTGTATAAGAAAATTAAAGTTATAACAAATTAATAGTAGGAGTGACATTTAATTTGCATGCCATGATTAAGAACATACATAGCAAAACATGACAGAAAAAAATCTTTTTAATCCTTTTTCCACTTATAGAAACTTCTGAAATTCATGCTCAATGTCTAATAATTATATAGGGTTTTATTTTAGATACTTAACATAGAAATAGACCTTCATTATAATCAATTAAATAATATTATAATAGGTAACATATTCTAGAAAGTGTGTTTTGTCGATATTCGGTTTAGTTTTCTATAATAATTTATCACTTTTTGTCGTCTTATTATCTTTTATGCATCTGTACTTTTATTGTTGTACATAATGAAGATTCATGAATTCAATTAAATTATTTCGTGTATATATATAAAATTTCTAAATTTTGTAAGCTTATTAATTACATATTCATGAAATAAGATTATGACTAAACTGATCAAACAACACAGATATATATTTAGGAAAATCGAAAAAGACAAATCTACATGCATGCAAATAAAAAAATATAATGTAAAGACAAGGGATAAAGAGATTGAGAGACTTACTAGGCTTCTAACAACATGTAATGACCCTCGGGGGTCATTTCTATGTTGCAGTGTGCTTTTCCTATTTTGCCCCTTCTCGTGGCTTCTGTACAGGTTGTGTGTGGTGCTGGATTGGGTAGCACGCCCCCTAAGGTGTTCAGTTTAGTTTGGTGTGAGTTTTGAGTTTTGGAAGCTTTATGCTTGGTAGAGTTGAGATTAGTCAGCATTCATAGATCTGATGTCTGATTGGAATTCTATAAGTTCCATCAGCTCCGAAAGGGTCATTTTGGTCTAGACTAATGATTGTTTTCGGTTTTTGGGCTTTCATTGGGTGTTGGTGCTATTAAGCTATTAGGCTTTAGAGTTTTGCTCAAAATGGAACTTTGTGCAACGTTCTTGGTAAATGGGTTTGAAGTCAAATTTTCTTAGCGCGATTGGCTCGAGAATGCTGAGTTTGGTCCAGAAAAACTTTTTGTCATACCCCGAGCCTACACCCTGGAAGTGGCTGGTACTCGAGAACCATTGTTGGCCCAAAGTAAACCCTTGGTCTAAATCAACTCTCAGTTGAAGACCTACTAAAAAACATATGAACTCAACAATAATCATTGCTCAACTATCTCAAAAGGTAAACTCCGAATATTTTAGAAAAATAACATTCACTGGCCAAAAGAGGCAACTCAAGTCTAGAACATTAACATCTAAAAATGGAAAAGACTCTTTAACTACTGTCTATCTATCTATGATGCCTCTAATACTATGATGGATGTCGGGACAAGACCCTAGATCCTAACAAACTGATATAAATGAGAACAAATAAGGGATCCTCCGAAAACAAGGAGGCTCACTAAACAACTCTGGAACAACAACTGGTATCAACGAATCGTCTGTTACTGACCATGGTCTCCTGTATCTACATCATTAAACACTGAAGTCTAAATGACATCAGTACATTATATTTACGAGCATGTAATGGGAATACGGAACATAACATAACAACTTGAACTTGGAAAGAAGAAAACATACTCACCTAGACTCAACCTCAACTCATGGATACTCAACTCAAAGCAGTATAAAAACAACAATAAAGATGCAGTTTGTATAAAACATTAAAAACTGTAGATAACCATTCAACATATTCAAAAATACAATAATAACTTAGTTTGCATGGAAAAATAAAAAATAACTCTATTTGGGAGATTCTCTAATCAAGAACCATCATTATGGGATATGTGATGATACAATGTCTCGCCCACACTGCTAGAAGTTTCCCATACCTTGCCAGGGTATAGAACTCTTCAAATAAGTGGATCCACTAAGCTATGCTTAAAAAACAATAAGGAATCCTTAAAAAGTATGACCTTTTGTACCCACATTGGCTACATGGTTTATGAGGACTTTGAGTTATCTGAACTCGTTCCCATATCGGTGCTCAATACTACTCCCAACATATAACTTAGCTCATATGTTTAAAAACATTTCCTCATCCTAAACTTTGAGATTATTACTGAAAATATTTCTTTTAAAAGAGATAATACTCAAAATTTCTCATGAACTCCTTTGGAAATCGGTGTTTCCCATCTTTTTAAATGTAAAAACATTTATTCTTGGGAATACTTAGTTACCACATATTTATTTTGAAAACATAAACTCATCTCTCCTCATCCTCAAACTCAAGTACTTAAGCCTTAAAACAAGTTTTAAAAGATTGTAAAAGACTTCTCAAAATGACTGGAAAGAACTCTCAAGACTTTACTCTTAACTCTACCTTGAATTTGAATTATGAACTCAAGGGTTATGATTCATGTTATGAATGATCTCTCGGTGCTTAGATGTAGTTTAGAGTGTTGATATCAAGTAGAAAACATAGGTACGATTCGAGGGAACTTACACGGGAAGAAGGTCAAAAGGGTAGGGGACTTGGCGACCCTGGCGCACTGAGTAGCGTGGGGCGCCAGCCCCTTAACTACTGAAGGTGGGTTGGGGCACACTGAGACAGAACACTAGTTGGGGCGTACTAAGTTACGCGGCGCCCCACCCCTATGCCCAGATTTTTGACAATTTTTCTTGCTTCAAATTCATGTGCAACTCATCTAGAATCGAACAATTCCCCTCAAACTCTTATAGATTCATAGATCCAAAATAAATACAGAAAAATTCACTCTAAACTACTCAAGAAAAATACTCAAAAACAATATTCATATCGCAAGAACTCAACGAAACCTTATATCAAAGAATGAAATACAAATTTCAAGAAACTCATAGAGAATTCATCAAGAACTCAATATTCAAAATCTTATGGATCGAATATGTAAATAATGATTGGCGTGTGGGTGAATGAACCCAACACTATGAGAACTTACATACCTCAATTTGGCTAAACAAATCCTCGATTCGCAAGAGATCTTGTTCGTTCTTACATTTCTTCTCTTTTCCTCTTCTTGAACTCCTCTCAAAACTCTAATCGTAATTTAGGATTTTTACAACTGACCAAAATCATATTTGAGCCGTAATATTACTAAAAAATGTTTTAATCTGATGGGGTAAGGAAAAGACCAAAATACCCCTCATTAATTTGGGTAAATTTCGTTAACTGGATAGGTCAACTTCAAACAAACTAATCTCCCTCATACATGCTTGAAATTAAGAAAACTCGGTGGCGTTCGAAAGAGGATTCAAAGAAATTTCAATTGATATCTTATGGGCCACCTAACTCATCCTGTAATGAAAGTTATGGTCGTTTGAAGTTGGCCTAAAACTCACAACTCATGCATAACTTGTGAAAATTTCAATTTGGCTCTTTCCAAGTTAGTTCTTTCTAAATTTTAACTCTTATTAAGGAGCGATGTTACAATATCTCCTTCTTGGGAACATTTTTCCTCGAATGCGACTACTCTAAGTAGTCTAAGGATGGTAACATCTAACACCCTTCTCAAACACCCCCACACTATTTAACACAATATTTCAACTTAAAAAGTACCAAGAAAAGGATTAGTACCTTGATTTGAAGCTTTTCCGAACTCAAAGAGATGTGGCTATCTCTTCTTTATATCCTCTTCAGCCTCCTAAGTAGCTTCCTCAACAAACTAATTATTCCACAAGACCTTGACTAATGGTACCTCCTTGGTTCTCAACATGTGATTCTAACGATCTAGAATCTAAATGGGTACCTCCTCATAAGATAGGCTATCCTTCATACCAATATGTTTAGTAGGTATGATAAGTGAAAGATCGCCCACACACTTCTTCAACATGGAAATCTGAAATACTTGATGAACCACAGCTAACTCTGATGGTAGCTCCAACTCATCAGCTACATTGCCAATCCTCTTAGATATCCTGTAAGGACCAATATACCGGGGACTAAGCTTCCCTTTATTGCCAAACCTCATAACACCCTTCATGGGTGGAACCTTCAAATCAACCCAATCGTCCACCTTAAACTCTAAGTCTATTCTCCTAACATCAATATAGGATTTTTGATGACTTTACGCTATTTTGAACCATTCTTGAATGACCTTCACTCTCTCCATAGATTGATGAACCAAATCTGGTCCTATGAATCTAGCTTCACCAACCTCAAACCATCAAATAGGAGATTTATGTCTCCCATAAAGAGCCTCATAAGGAGCTATCTGGATGATAAAGTAATAACTATTGTTGTAAGCAAACACAATGAGAGGTAACTGATCATCCAAATTACCCTTAAAATCGATCACACATGCCCTTAACATATCCTCTAAAGTCTGAATTGTGCGCTCTGATAGACCATCACTTTGAGGATGGAAAGAAGTACTCAAATTTACCATCAGACCCAAACCTTTTTGGAAAGACTTCTAGAATTGTGCTATGAATTGCGCACCGCTATCTCAAATGATGTATACCAGAACTCCATGAAGTCTGAATACCTCTTAAATATATAGCTTGGCATAATCTTCTGCTGAAAAGGTAGTCTTTACCGGTAAGAAATTGGCTAATTTAGTCATCTGATCTACAATCACCCAAATCAAATCATGCTGTCTGTGAGACCGAGGTAAACCTATAATGAAATCCATATTGATCATCTCCCACTTCCATTCCGGAAATTCTATGTTCTAAGCAATACTACCGGGCCTCTGGTGCTCTACCTTGACTTGTTGACAATTCGGGCACTTAGCAACGAACTCTATGATAACTTCTTCATGGTACTCCATCAATATACTTCTCACAAGTAACGCTACATCTTTGTGGAACCCGAATGGATAGACTATCTAGAGCTATGAGCTTCCTCCATGATCCTCTCTTGGCGTTCATCCTCTTGGTACACAGAAAGTCTAACACCCCATGTACTGGTCGTTTGTACGACTAAGTTCACAAAAACAAACCTATTATTATTTAGGAGAATGAGGTTGTAATCGAAGCCTAAAGACCAAGGGTTCAAGTATGTATACAATTAGCTAAGATAAGATTAAAAAGAATGATTTGCGCAAAATTGAAAATTTGAATCAAGTGCTTCACCTATGTGCTTCACCTACTTGCTTCACCTACTTTCTTCACCTACTTGATTCACCTATGTTCTTTACCTATGTGCTTCACCTACATGCTTCACCTATGAGCTTCACCTACTTGCTTCACCTACTTGCTTCACCTATGTGCTTCACCTACTAAGCCTTAATGACCAGTAGGTGCATGAGCTGCTTGGACTCCTTGACCAGCTCAAAGGTCCAAGTAGGTTTATCACCTACTTAGCCATTTTTGTGGCCCAAAATAAAGAGAAAAAGAGAGGTGGTGGAGATTCTTTAAGCAAAGACTTGGCTGATGTCTCTTATGATTTTTACATACATAAATTTTATGAGCTCTCTCAAGTTTATCTCTTCGTCTCTTAACTTCAAGCATCCACCTCAAATTATATCTAGGATTCTTGAAGAAATCCTCCTCTTTAAAACCCAAGTTGGAAGGTTAATTCAAGCCCTTGAAGGACTGCAAGTCAAGGTCTAAATTTGCAGAAATTTAGATAATCTTGCTTCCCCATTTTATCTCTCTCTCTCTCTCTCTCTCTCTATATATATATATATATATATATATATATATATATATATATATATATAATTCGGTGACATTTCTCTAGGTTATTTTCATGAAATTATGGGACTTTGACCGAAATTCATGAGTCCAAGCTTTAGTGATTATGATAAAAGGTGTGGAGCAGCCATATATGGTGAATCTTGGAGCAGTATTGGGTGGATAGTTGGATTCATTTGGTGGTGAAGGACACTGCTTTATACCTATGTATAGTAGTAAAAGCGTTGTTTGTAAGTATGAGATAGTTGAGTTTTGAAACACCAGTTTTGAAAATTGTGGAGCTTTATGCCCACTAAGAGTTCGACATAATATCCTATTGGTCTATTTCTTGATCTATTGAATCTATTGTAATGTAATTGAACTGTATATTTATATAATAATTTGTTGTGTTGGATGGCCTTATTAGAAAGTCGTGTGAAGTGTTTTCAGGGAAGAAATGACGGGTGTAGTAATGTATCATTTAAATTGAGGGTTGTGCAGGCTTGCTACCCATTATGTGTCTTTTTTTTTGTCTGGGTGTTTTGAAGCTCGGCCAGTGACGGGAGACTTCATGAGAAAGTCGTAAGTTGTGTAAACATGTGAGGATGTGTGAAAGGAACACCCAATAGTAGAGGGGTAGAGCATGCTGCCTGCATATTGTTTTGGTAAGTTGAAGTGATCCAAGCATGTTGGTTAGCTGCTAATATTATCTTTATTACTTGCCATTATTGTAGATTAACACTTTAAAGAAGAGTCTGAATCATGGTACTACATAGTACTGTCCGGGAGACAAGGTATGTAAGGCTATTCAATTTAATATTCTTTGGCATGAAGTACTATATTTTGGGTACCAACAAAGCAAGCTTCACAAACAATCCTTGTTGTTTAAGATATGTTGTGATGGTGTATAATCTCTAATTTATTTAATATCCTTCTATTGCCATGGTTTCACAAATGTGTCAAACTACTCCAATAGGTGTTCATTATACTGTATCGATGTTGTAATACTTTCAAGTATGAGTATGCTAAAAGTACTCAAAACAATATGTTTCATGAGTTATTCTCTATATCAAATGAGGAGTCATTGAGTCAAAAAGATCCTACATTACACATGTTATGACTTTTCATAGGCCAGATATATTTTGTCCAATTTATCAGTCCTTACATGGAATATACATTTATCTCTTATTTTGGATCCATCCATGTGCATCATCAGTCCACATATTTATACACCCTTTCATTTGACATAGACTACTAAGTGTTAAGCTATCGTAACATCTTATACAGTCCTTACCTCTCCATAAGAGGAGTTGCACGCTTCTATTTGAAATGCATGTATTCCCCCATTTGAAAAGATGAAACGTGTTTTAAATTAACCATGCAACATGCCCTAATTTCCCCACTTTCCAAAAACCTTCATAGATTATTTTTATATATTCTTTGTACCTAATGAATCTCATTGAGTCATAAGTTCCTAAGTATTGCATCGAAGTTACATTTTGCTTCCAATATCATTTTTTCTGCCTCAAGTATTTTATTCACATGTCTACACCACTGGTATATAGTCATAAAGCTCAAAAGAATTATGACCACCAAAAGAACAATCTCAAAGATCAAATATACAACGTAAAGTCATGAATCTATATAATTATAGGTGACAACTCAAGGGTTGAAGCACCTAGCATGGGCCGATCACAATCTATATATTTATGGGTGGAAGCTCAGGGGTTGAAATACCTAGCATGGGCCGATCTCAATCTATATAATTATGGGTGGCAGCTCAGGGGTTGAAATACCTAGCATGGGTCATTCTCAATCTATATAATTATGGGTGGCAGCTCAGGGGTAGAAATACCTAGCATGGTCTAATGTCAATCTATATAAATATGGGTGAAAGCCCATGGGCTAGCATGGGCCGATCCCAATTTGTATATTTATGAGGACAATATCCCAGGGTTTAAATGCCTAGCGTGGGTCATCCTCTTCTACCACTGATTAGTTGGTCACTTGTATTATATGCCTTAGAAAGATTATAAAAAGAATGTAATGTATAGTGATCCAAGTATTGTAATATATCATGTGCCCAAGTGCTAATAGTCAGATCCACAGAAAATCGATTAACGTGTTGAGAAGGGTAAACCATGGCATTGTGATCATATAGGTTGTTCCTAGTTTCCAGATGCCCCAGTTGATCATGTGTTTATATGTTCTAATAGTTCACTTATTCACATGTTATCCATTCTAATACTTCACTTGTTCATGTGTCATGTGTTCACATAGTTACTTTGATGTGTTATCTGTTCTCATAATTCACCTTTTTCATATGTCACCTATTATCATAGTTATCTGTTCGAGTATCACATAATCTCATAACATATATGCCATTACCTTCTTGTTAATCCGTTAATGCCCTTGATTGCTCAATTGTTTTTATTACATTCTTAGAACTCACTCGCTTACATGCATGTCTCATAGTGCACTTGCTTATATAACTACATGTCTCCAGTTCACTTGCTTATATGGTTGTATTATTATCCACCTGCTTATATGGATACATGTCTTATAAATAACTTGATCAAATTCTCCCTGTCTTCACAACTCACTTATTCACGCGTCACATTTTCCCATAACTTATCCTGATTTCAAATTCTATTTTGCTCTCCTCCATTTGTATGTTATAAACTCCATATGGCTTATAAGTTCTTCTTCTATTATCCCCTCATTATTTACTTGCTTAAGTGATACATATATAATAATGAAGTATCATGATGAGATAGAGCTAAAAAAGGGAATTTAACTATGTCTCATTTGATGTTGATTCATTTGATTCTAATACATGTATATGTGTCATCCTTTTGGGAAAGAAGAGGTATGTCAACTTAAATGATCATAAGTTTATGCAATAGATCTATAGTATGTTTGTAGTTTCTAAGTATTGCTACCCTAATATGTCGTGTCCTCTTATATGATTTTCAGTAACTATCGTGTTTTCAATTTGCCATACATACAAGTATAAATTTTATATCTACTCACGTCCTTTTATATTATGTCAGGGGTGCTACACTCACACTGCAGGTACACACATTTTAGATGGGAAGTTTCTTGGCGAGAACCCCTTGCTGATTTTCATCTATAGTCACTAATACCCAATTCCACTAAGGGCCTTACCTTTTTCATATGATTTACATAGATGGCTGAAGGTACGTCAGGGCCTTGTCTCGACATATTTATGGATCATGTCATATGTTAGAGGCTTCATATACTATGTCCAAATCAGGTTCATATAGTTAGAGTTATGTCTTCCATACTGCCTTATGGGTCCACTAAGATAGCATATGCACTAATGACTTTTATATGTATAAAATAATAGCTTCTCATTCTAGTTGATGATCAATGCATTACTTAATATATTTTGCCTCTATCCCTTGTAGTTATGTTCAATTAACTAGTTCGCTCGGTCATGTGAGGTATCAAGTTAAGGCACCGAGTGCCAGTCCGTCTCACTAGGCTTGAGGCGTGACAAACATGGTATCCGAGCATTAGGTTCAAATATCCTAGGGAGTCTATGAATTCGTGTCTAGTATAGTCTTTTTTATTGGTGTGTTGTCAACCACATCTATAAGAGGGAGGCTACAGGTATTTAGGAAATCTTACCTTTTATTCATGTTCTAAATCATGCAATAAAACTATGCTTTAAAGAAGCATTCTTCTCTGTGTGATTGAGCTTAAAGTAGTAAGTGAATATTATCTGATCAGGTCATGCATATGCTAAGAATGTGAGCCATGAATTAGAATCTTAAGGCTCAAGTTTTATTCACCTACTGAGAGAAAGATGATGAAAGTTTTAGTTGCTCTTAAGCATATGAGACTTAAGAAGAATTGAGAGCGAATTAGAGTGGGTATTACAAATGATGAGGTAATTATGAACTCAATCTATTAACTAAATGTTAGCAAAATATTCAGAAAGAGGTAAGAATGACCTTAGAGATTCAAGTTAGTTAGTCTATGAAGTTAATACGAGACAGATGAAAATAATGGGCTAGAAAGGAAAAGGTTTATACACTCTAATATGACTAATCCCCAAAGCTAAGGAGAATTAAGGTCAGATGATGATTGATTGGTTAGACATAAGCTATGGCAAAGGCACTATGCTAGTAAATTTTAATTGGGAGAATTCTTTTAGATACTAAGTAGATAAGAGTAGTGTTTGGGTGTCATAGGTCAAGTGTTGATGTATGATAATGTTCCTTGTTAAAGGAGAAGAGTTGAGTATAGTTACTGAAAATGTAATTAAAGTGACAAAACTGAGGTAAGTTGTACTTGTTAAAGGTTATCTCATATGTTAAGTGAATAAGAGTAGCCTTATTTGTTATTGCTTATTTACTTATGGTACATTATTGTGATGCCCTTTGAGGCTTATACATGTGTATTTCTAGTTAACTGTTGATTTTAGATAGGTATGTTTTCAAAAGAAACTCTGGAAAAATATTTGAAAAGTTCTAAAGCTAAGAACTATTAGCTACAACACACATTCGAGGACAAATGAGCCAAGGAGGGGGATGATGTAACACCCCTTGTACTGGTCGTCTGTAAGACTAAGTTCACATCGATAAACATGTTATTATTTAGGATAATGAGGTTGTAATCGAAGCCTAAAGACCAAGGGTTCAAGTATATATACAAGTAGTTAAGATACGGTTAAAATGAATGATTTGGGCAGAAATGAAAATATGAATCAAGTGCTTCACCTACTTGTTTTACCTTTGTGCTCCACCTACTTGCTTCACCTACCTGCTTCACCTACTTAATTCACCTATGTGCTTCGCCTATGTGCTTCACCTACGTGTTTCACCTATGTGCTTCACCTATGTGCTTCACCTATATGCTTCACCTATGAGCTTCACCTACTTGCTTCACCTATGTGCATCACCTATGTGCTTCACCTACTTGCTTCACATATGTGCTTCACCTACTAAGCCTTAATGACCAGCCAAAAGAACCAAGTAGGTGCATGAGCTACTTGGACTCCTTGACCAGCTCAAAGGTCCAAGTAGGTGGATCACCTACTTAGACATTTTTATAGACCAAAATAAAGAGAAAAAGAGAGGCAGTGGAGATTCTTTAAGACAAAGGCTTGGCTGATGTTCTCTTATGATTTTTACATCGATAAATTCTATAAGCTCCCTCAAGTTTATCTCTTCATCTCTCAACTTCAAGCATCTGCCTTAAATTATATATAGGATTCTTGAGGAAATCCTCGACTTTCAAAGCCAAGTTTGAAGATTAATTCAAGCCCTTGAAGGAATGCAAGTCAAGGTATAAATTTGCAAAAAGTTAGCAACTCTTGCTTCCCCATTTTATCTCAATACATATATATCAGATTGGGTGAGATTTATCTATGTTATTTTCATTAAATTGTGGGACTATGATAGAAATTCATGAGTCCAAGCTTTAGTAATTATGATAAAACGTGTGGAGCTGCCGAATATGGTGAATCTTGGAGTAGTATTGGGTGGATAGTTTGATTCATTTGGTGGTGAAGGACATTGCTTTATACCTATGTATGGTAGTAAAAGTGTTGTTTGTAAGTATGTGATAGTTGAGTGTTGACACACCAGTTTTAAAAATTGTGGAGCTTTATGCCCGCTAGATGTTCGACAAAATACCCTACTGGTCTGTTTCTTGACCTATTGACTCTATTGTAATGTAATCGATATGTATATTTATATAATAATTTATAGTGTTGGCTGGCCTTATTAGAAAGTCGTGTGAAGTGTTTTCAGGGAAGAAATGAAGGGTGTTGTGTTGTACCATTTAATTTGAGGGTTGTGCAGGCTTGCTACCCATTATGTGTCTATTTATTTGTCTGGGTATTTTGAAGCTCAGCCAGTGCCGAGAGACTTCATGAGAAAGTTGTAAGTTGTGTAAACATGTGAGAAGGGAACGTGTGATAGGAACACCCATTAGTAGAGGGGTTACGAGCATGCTGCCTTCCTATTGTTTTGGTAAGTTGAACTGATCCAAGATCGTTGGTTAGCTACTAATATTAGGTCTATTACTTGCACTTATTGTAGATGAACACTTTAAAGGAGAGTCTAAATCATGGTACTACATAGTACTGTCTGGGAGACAAGGTATGTAATGCTATTCAATTTAATATTTTTGACATGAAGTCCTATATTTTGGGTACCAACAAAGCAAGATTTCTAAATAATCCTTGTTGTTAAAGATATGTTGTTATGGTGTATAATCACTACTTTATTTAATATCCTTCTACTACCATGGTTTCAAAAATGTGTCAAACTACTCCAATAGGTGTTCATTAGCCTATATCGATGTTGTAATACTTTCAAGTACGAGTATGATAAAAGTATGATAAACAGTAAGTTTCATTTGCTATCCTCTAAATCAAATGAGGAGTCATTGAGTAAATAAGATCCTACATTACACATGCTATGAGTTTTCATAGGCCAGATATATTATGTCAAATTTATAAGTCCTTACATGGAATGTACACTTATCTCTTATTTCGAATCTGTCCAAGTGCATCATTAGTTCACATATTTATACATCCTTTCATTTGACACAAACTACTAAGTTTTAAGCTATCGTAACATCTTATACAGTCCTTACCTCTCTATAAAAGGAGTCGCACGCTTCCATTTGAAATGCATGTATTCCCCCATTTGAAAAGATGAAACATGTTTTAAATTAACCATGCAACATACCCTAATTTCCCCACTTTCCAAAAACCTTCATAGATTGTTTTTATATATTCTTTGTACCTAATGAATCTCACTGAGTCATAAGTTCCTAAGTATTGCATCGAAGTTACATTTTGCTTCCAATATCATTTTTTCTGCCTCAAGTATTTTATTCACATGTCTACACCACTGGTATATAGTCGTAAAGCTCAAAATAATTATGACCACCAAAAGAACAATCTCAAAGATCAAATATACAATGTAAAGTCATGAATCTATATAATTATGGGTGACAACTCAGGGGTTGAAACACCTAGCATGGGCCGATCACAATCTATATATTTATGGGTGGAAGCTTAGGGGTTCAAATACCTAGCATGGGTCGATCTCAATCTATATAATTATGGGTGGAAGCTTAGGGGTTGAAATACCTAGCATGGGCCGATCTCAATCTATATAATTATTGGTGGCAGTTCAGTGGTTGAAATACCTAGCATGGGCTGATCTCAATCTATATAATTATGGGTGGCAGCTCAGTGGTAGAAATACCTAGCATAGGCCAATATCAATCTATATAAATATGGGTGGAAGCCCAGGGGCAAAAGCATAGCATGGGCTGATCCCAATTTGTATATTTATGAGAACAGCATTCTAGGGGTTAAATGCCTAGCGTGAGTCATCCTCTTCTACCACTGATCAGTTGGTCACTTGTATTACATGCCTTAGAAAGATTATAAAAAGAATGTAATGTATAGTGATCCAAGAATAGTAATATATCATGTGCCTAAGTGCTAATAGTCAGATCCATAGAAAATTGATTAACGTGTTGAGAAGGGTAAAACATGGCATTGTGATCCTATATGTTGTTCCTAGTTTCCAGATGACCTGGTTGCTCATGTGTTATATGTTCTAATAGTTCACTTGTTCATATGTTATCTATTGTAAAAGTTCACTTGTTCATGTGTCATGTGTTTACATAGTTACTTTGACGTGTTATTTGTTCTCATAATTCACCTTTTTCATATGTCACCTATTCTCATAGGTATCTGTTCGAGTGTTGTATAATCTAATAACTCACATGCTATTGCCTTCTTGTTAATGTGTTAATGCCCTTGATGGCTCAGTTGTTCTTTATTACATTTTTACAGCTCACTCGCTTACGTATGTGTCTCCTAGTCTACTTGCTTATATAACTACATGTCTCCAGTTCACTTGCTTCTATGGTTGTCTTATAATATACTTGCTTATGTGACTACATGTCTTATAAATCACTTGATCAAATGCTACATGTCTTCACAACTCACTTATTCATTCGTCATATGTTCCCATAACTTACTTGTCCTTATGTTAAATCCCATTTTTTTCTCCTCCCCTTGTATGTTATAAACTCCATGTGGTTTATCAGTTCTTCTGCTATTATCCCCTAATTTCTTACTTGCTTAAGTGATACATATATTATAACAAAGTATCATGATGAAATAGAGATAAGAAAAAGGGAATTTAATTATGTCTCATTTGATGCCGATTCATATGGTTTTGATACATGTATATGTGTCATCCTTTTGGGAAAAAAAAGGTATGTCAACTTAAATGATCATAAGTTTTTGCAATAGATCTATAGTATGTTTGCAGTTTCCAAGTGTTGCTACCCTAATATGTCATGTTCTCTTATATTATTTTTAGTAACTATCATCTTTTCAATTCGTCTTACATACGAGTACAAATTTTATATCTACTCATGTCCTTTTATATTATGTCAGGGGTGCTGCACTCACACTACAGGTACACGCATTTTTTATAGGAAGTTTCTTGGCAAGAACCCCTTGCAGATTTTAATCTATAGATATTGATACCCAATTCCACTAAGGGCATTACCTTTTTCATATGATTTACATAGATGGCTTAAAGTACGTCGGGGCCTTGTCTTGACATATTTATGGATCATGTCATATGTTAGATGCTTCGTAACTATGTCCAAATCTGGTTCATATAGTTAGAGTTATATCTTCCATACTACCCTATTAGTCCACTAAGATAGCATATGCACTAATGACTTTTATATTTATAAAATAATAGCTTCTCATTCTAGTTGATGATCAATGCATTACTTAATATCTTTTGCTTCTGTCCCTTGTAGGTATGTTCAGTTAAGTGGTCCACTCGGTCATGTGAGGTATCAGGTTAAGGCACCAAGTGTCAATCCGTCTCACCCAAGCTTGAGGCGTGACACAATCTACCTTGGTACCTCAATACACCATCTCCCCCTTATTCAAAAGCTATCACTTTTTCTTATGAACATTTGCCTTCAATTAAAGTAAAATAGGGACTTGGTCTTGTTTCTTTTTCACTTCACATACTATTGATGATTCAGCCCCATTTATCACCACCACTCCGCCTGCATTGGAATCCATTAACCGATACTAAATTGTGCAAGTCTGTGCACATCTTTGGCTAATTCTTTCTTTCCTTCCTCAACATGGGAAATACTTCCCATAGACAACCTTCTTAAAGAATCAACAACAACATTAGCCTTACCTGGTTGATATAAAATACTCATATCAAAATCTTTGAGTAATTCCAACAACCTCCTCTATCTAAGATTAAGTTCTTTCCAACTGAATACATACTGAAGACTCTTGTGATCATTGAAAACATATACATGAACATTATAGAGATAGTGACGACATATTTTATCATCAAACACTACCGCAAAAAATTCTAGATCATGGGTTGGGTAGTTCCTCTCTCATGTATCTTAAATTGTCTAAAGGCATTAACTATAACTTTTCCATTTTGCAGTGATACACAACCCAGTCCAACTCTGGACGCATCACAATACAAAATGAAGCCTTGCATACCCTCCGGTAAGGTCAATATTGGCGCAGTAGTCAACCTAGTTTTCAATTCCTAAAAGCTCTTATCACAAGCTTCTGATCATTGAAACTTTGTTGTCTTCTGATTCAACTTAGTCGACGGGGATGAAATAGATGAAAACCCCTCAACAAACCTCCTATAATAGCCAACCAATCCCAAGAAACTCCTAATATCAGTTGGAGATATGGGCCTAGGCTAGTTCTACACTACCTCAATATTTGAGTGTCAGCTCGGATCCCATCACCAAAAACATTGTTGTCTATGAATGCCACAAACTCAAGCCAAAACGCACACTTGGAAAAATTTTCATACAACTCTTTATCCTTTAGAGTTTGGAGAATTCTTTTGAGACGACATCATGATCCACCTCATTCCTTGAATAAATAAGAATTTCATCAATGAATACGATAACAAACATATTAAGATAAGCCTTAAACACTTTGTTCATAAGGTCCATGAACGTTGTAGGAGCATTAGTCAAACCAAACGACAAAACCAGAAACTCATAATGACTATAGCACTGAATGTTATCTGGGGAATATCACTCTCTCTTACTCTCAACTGATGATACCCAGATGTAAGGTCTATCTTAGAAAAGTAAGTGGCACCCTGATATTGATTGAAGAGATCATCAATTCTCTAAAAAAGGTATTTATTCTTCATACTAACCTTGTTCAATTTGGCGGTAATTTCCTCACAAATAAGATCAGAGTGCCATAAGATGAGACATTTGGTCAAATGAAACCTTTATCAAGAAGGTCTTTCAACTGCTCTTTTAAATCTTTCAACTCAGTTGGAGCCATTCTATATGGCTGAATAGAGATAAGATGAGTATTATGAAGAATATCTATACTGAAGTTTATTTCTCTTTCAGGAGGGACTCTGGGAAGATCATCTCGAAAGACCTATGGAAACTCACTCACTGTTGGAACTAACTGAATAGGTGGTGTCTCAACATTAGAGTCATTAACTCGATCTAAGTGATAGATGAATCCCTTGGAAACTAACTTTTTCCTTAAGGTACAAAATAAAATAACCCTTAGGCACTACTAAACTACTCCTCCACTCTATAACTGGGTCATTAGGAAACTAGAACTTAACTGCTCGAGTTATACAATCAACTGAGGCATAACAGACATGAAGCCAGTCCATACCTAGAATAACATCAAAGTCTACCATATCTAACTCGACTAAGTCAGGCATGGTGTCCTTGTCATTGATAGAAATGACACAATCATGATAAACTCTCTCACAAGCACGAATTAGAAAGAAACTTTTTAGAGATGAACTCTAATGCACAAAAAGAGTATGAAAGAAGTGAGATAGTTCTTAAATTTTACAACCTTCTAATTACAGATGTGTCACACTTCACATCGATAACTAGAACTCTACAAATATGACTTCATGGACACCTTAGGATTATTGAAGCCTGTGCTTTGATATCAAGTTTGTCATGCCCCGTGCCTAAAACCTTGACGCAGCCGACACTCTAGAAACATTGGTTGTCCTAAGCGAAACCTTGGCATGGCTCAACTCTCAACGAATGAATTACTCAACAACATATGAACTCAATAATAAACTTTACTCAACTGTCTCAAAAGGTAAACTCAGAATATTTTAGAAATAAAACATTCAATTTCCAAAAGAGGCAACTCAAGTCTAGAACATTAACAACTGAAAATAACAAAGACTCATGAACTACTATCTATCGATCTATGAGGCCTTTAATACTATGAGGGATGTCGGGATAAGACCCCCGATCCTAACAAACTGAAATAAATGAAAACAAATAAGGGATGCTCTAAAAACAAGGAGGCTCACCAAAAAGCTCTGGAACAACAACTGGTATCAACGAATCGCCTGTTGATGACCCTGATCTCCTATATCTACATCATGAAATGATGCAGGCCAAATGACATCAATACATTGAATGTACGAGCATGTAAGGGGAATATTAAACATAACACAGCAACTTGAACTTGGAAAGAATGAAACCTACTCACCTCGACTCTACTCAACTCAACATTAATTCATGGATACTCAACTCAAAGAAGTATAAAAACAACAATAAAGATGCAGTTTATATAAAGCATTAAAAACATTACATAAAAACTCAATGTATTAAAAAAGTACAATAATAACTCAGTTTGTATGTAAAAATACAAAATAACTCTGTTTGGGAGATTATCTAACCGACAACCATCACTACGAGCTATGTGGTGATACAACGTCTCACCCACGCTGCCAGAATTGTCCCATACCTTACCGGGGTATAGAACTCCTCAACTAAGTTGATCGACTAAGCTATGGTTAAAAGGAAATAAGGAATCATCTAAAAAGTATGACCCTTTCTACCCACATTGGCTACATGGTTTATGAGGACTTTGAGTTATCTGAACTCGTCCCCATATCGGTGCTCAATACTACTCCCAAAATATAACTTAGCTCATATGTTTAAAAGCATTTCCACATCCTCAACTTTGAGATTGTTAGTCAAAAGGTTTCTTTTAAAAGAGATAATACTCAAAATTTATCATGAACTCCTTTGGAAATCGGTGTTTCCCCTCATTTTAAATGTAAAAACATATACTCTTGGGAATACTTAGTTGCTATATATTTATTTTGAAGAATGAAACTCAATTCTCCTCATCCTCAAACTCAAGTCTTAAAACAAGTTTTAAAAGATTGTAAAAGACGTCTCAAAATGACTTGAAAGAACTCACAAGACTTTACTCTTAACTCTACCTTGAATTTGTATTATGAATTCAAGGGTTTTGATTCATGTTATGAATGATCTCTCAATGCTTAGATGTAGTTTAGAATATGGATATCAAGTAGAAAACGTAAGGAACGATTTGAGCGAACTTACACGGGAAGAAGGTCAGAAGGGTAAGGGACCTGACGACCCTAGCGCACTGAGTTGTGTGGGGCAGCAGCCATTGAATTACTATAGATGGGTTACGGTGCACTGAGTGGTGCAATGCACCAAGCCCCAACCTACGGAACACTAGTTGGGTCACACTGAGTGGCACGGCACCCCACCCAATGCCCATATTTTTGACAAATTTTCTTGCTTCAAATTCATGTCTAACTCCTCTAGAATCGAATGATTCCCCTCAAACTCTTATGGATTCATAGACCCAACATAATTACAATGAAATACACTCTAAATTACTCAATAACAATACTCGAACATAATATCTTCATCCAAGAACTCAACTAAACCTCATATCAAAAAATGAAACACAAATTTCAAGAAACTCATCAAGAATTTATCAAGAACACAATATTCCAAATCTTATGGATGAAATTTGAATATGTAAATCATGATTGGAGTGTGAGTGAATGAACCCCACTATGAAAACTTACATACTTCGATTTAGTGAAACAAATTCTCGATTCGCAAGAGATCTTGCTCGTTATTCCTTTTCTCCTCTTTTTCTCTTCTTGAAGCTCAAGGCCTTGTTCACTACAGCATCAATTTTGAATCTTCATGTTGAGTGCCAGGGGTTTACAGTCTACTTTGTGCTTCTTGTGTGGGCCTTGGTTGTGTCTCGAAGCACCAGTGTAGAGTTATCTCTTATGCTTTCGGGCAGCTGCACATTCACAAGAGGAACTACCCCACTCATGACTTAGAGTTGGCAACAGTAATCTTCGTATTGAAGATTTGGTAACACGATTTGTATGGAGTTCATTGCGAAGTATTCATGGACATCGTAGTCTTCAGTATATTATCAGCTAGAGGGCCTTTAATTTGAGACAGCGCAAGTGGTTGGAGCTACTGAAGCACTACCACATCTCTATCCTTTATCATCTGGGCAAAGCTAATGTGGTGGCACATGCCTTAGGCCAAAGGGCAGTGAGTATGTGGATTTTGGCTTTCTTTGCCTTGGAGAGCGGCCTATGGCTTTGGACATTCAGCCCTTATCCAATCAGATGGTTCGACTTGATATATTTTAGCCTAGCATAGTATTTGCCTATGTAAATGCTAAATCTTCCTTTATGGAGAAGATTCGGGCACATCAGTTTGATTATCCGCAATTGAGGATGATTTAGGACAAGGTTCTTAGGGCGAGGCTATGAAGGAGACCTTAAATTCGGGGTATCTTCAGGATTGAGGGTCATATTTATGTTCCTAGAGTTGGTTAGTTAGTTGGGTTGATTCTTCAGGATTCTAATTATTCCAGGCATTCTATTCATCCTATTGCTGTGAAGATGTATTGTGATCTGAGGCAACATTACTAGTGGTGTGGATTAAGGGAGACATTGCAAATTTTATGTCTAGGTATTTGAATCAGCAGGTGAAGTACCAGCACTAGAGACTAAGTGGTTTGACCTAGCGGCAAACCATGGGAGCATATAGCCATAGACTTTGTGGTAGGCTTGCCATGTACTTTCCTAGGTTTTGATTCTATTTGAGTCATCATTGATTGAGTGACAAAGTGAGCTCACTTTCTACCGGTTCAGACTACTTACACATCAGAGAGGTTCGCTTAGATCTACGTTAGAGAGTTTGTCTATTTGCATGGAGTACTGATTTATATCATTTCAGACCGTGTTACTCAGTATACTTCAAATTTTTGGAGGTATATCCGGAGGGAGTTAGGTACCTATATTGATCTCAACACTACTTTTCACCCTTAGAATGATGGCCAGTATGAGGGGACTATTAAGGTTGCGAAGGATATTCTACAGGCTTGTGTTATTGATTTCGGTGGCCGGTGGGACCAGTCTTTGGCTTTGACTGAGTTTGCATATAATAATAGCTACCATTCAAGCATTCATGTGGCACCATTCAAGGCATTATATGTTAGAAGGCATTGTTCTCTAGTTGGCTGGGTTGACGCTTTTGATGTTAGTCCATGGGGCATCGGCTTATTAAGATATTCTATTGATAGCATCCATGTGATGTAGGAGTCACTTTGTACTACACATAGTAGGCAAAAAATCTATGCGGATTGGAGGCAACAGGCTTTAGAGTTCATGGTTGGTGATTGTGTGTTCTTGCGGGTGTCACCCATGAAAGGTATGATGAGGTTTAGGAGGGGAAAGCTTAGCCCCAAGTTTATCGATTTTTTTAGATTCTAAGGCAGTAAAAGCAGTAGCTTATTTGATATCCTTGCCTCCAGCTCTTTCAAGTGTTTATCTTGTGTTTCATGTCTCTATGTTGAGGAAGTATGTTCCTGATAAGTCCATATGCTTTAGTAGGAGTCGGTTCAGGTTGATGAGACTTTAAGTTTTGAGGAGGAGCCTTGGCCATTCTAGACAGGCAGGTTAGATAGTTGCAGTCTAAGCAGATCCTGTCACTGAAGATTTAGTGGAGACATCGTGCAGTTGAGTAGGCTACTTAAGAGACCGAGCATCATATGCAAACCCGGTATTATAATAATTAGCTCTGGAATGCCATGTTCGGTCTAGAAGGACCTTAGCTTTGATTCTCTAGGGTGTCGGGGGTGAGTTTTTAGCTTTTGGAGTATTTTTGTTGTTTACTTGTTATAGTATGGAATTTGGTCAACATTTGGACGAGACAACCTCAGAAGTCTGTTTCATTAAATTTGTTGAGTATGGAATGCCTTTTACATGTGATTTTCACTTTATGTTTGTGTCATTTATACTTTGAGTTAATTCTGAGGCCTTCTTTGAAGATTTGGACACTTAGGCCCTTTCTGATATTTTTTCTAGTGTGTTGTGCGACGCCTTAAGTGAACTCTTGTTCTCTTAAGCGACCAAGGGCAGCATAAGCAAAGGATATCAAGGAGGAGGGGATCGCTTAAGCAACCCACCATTGGCTTTTGCGAAGGTTGCTTAAGAGACCAAGTAGTTGCTTAAGTGAAGGGCGCCTCTTTAGGCGGGGTCATCTTTTATGAAAAATCATTGGGATTAAATTCCCTTTTTGATTCCTTCTTCTTTAATAAGAACCCACATCCTTGAGAGCTCATAGTAAGGCGATTTCGGCCATTTCTTAGCCAATTTCTTGACCTCTAAGGTATTTTTCTTCCTTTCCCTCTTCTCTACCCTTTTATGACTTTAATTTCATAATTTCATCTCATTTTTTACCTCCAATTCCTTAAATTCTAAACTTAAAAGTATCATATTTTGGTCATTTAAGGTCCAAATTGAGTCCTATTTGCGCCTATCTTTCGGACATGTGATCCTTACACCAATAAGGACAATATGATGGTTTTCTTTCCGTAATTCGGTTGAGTTGAATTTTTGGGCTATTTTGGGCCTAGTTTCATGTATGTTTTTCAACTTAGTGATATAGGTATCATTGGACTCTTATTAACTTTATCTTTTTGTTCTTAATAGCTTGGTAGGAATTTGAGGCTTTCCAAAAGAAAAAAGCATCAAAATTGTAGTTTGTGTGTAGTTTTCGACCTTAAGGTAGGTTATTGCTTCCTTTTTTATAAGCCTTCGCTTAGTTAGAATAAGTATATTTAGGTAGTATCACATGATTTAGGTTGAACCCTTAGGCTTGTTGAGTTTTATTGATCCTTGGGTAATTCGGCAATGAGTTGGTTCGTTTATATTAAGCTTTAGTCGGAGAGTCCTTAGTTTAGGTGATCCTTGTATGTGTAGTATCCTTTGACCTTTTTTCTAGGTGCCATGATACATAGGGTTGTATGGTGTTTTATTGTTTTGGTTTGTTTGAATGATTGTATGGATTCCTTGAGTTGTTGTTTTTCATTAGTTGTTTATTAAATTATTGGTCCTAAGTCCGTGAACACGGATTACCAAAAGTCCAAGGTTAGTACTCTTGTGGTGTAACAAAAATTCTTCCTGATTATGTGTGTATGCCATGAGTTGATTGTGATGATACTTCTTTGGAGTGTCTGTTTGCTGAAGTTATGAGGAATAAATGACTTCTTCGTCGTAAAGGAATTTATTCTTAATGAGTTGGTAGTCCTTGAGTCTTGTGTTGCATAAAAGTGGTAAAAAGGCCCTTTTTTTATTTACTGTACATGTTAGCTGCATATACTTTGATCAGCTCGAGGTATCATACCGAGAGGCCCAATAGCTTGGTTGGGTTACAATTTATATTTTATTTATGTTTTAGATGAGCTCGAAGCATCATATCGAGCGGTTCATTGATATAGATATTCTAGTTATGGGTATGGTCAATGTACCATACCGAGCAGCCTGTGGATGAGCATATCACGTTTATTGGCTTGCAGATAAATTTGAGGTAGCATTCCAGGCATCTTGATGTTTCTCTCAGGCTCATTATATGTCCTTATTTTGGAGTTTGACACTGTGGTGTTCCATGATTTACCTTTGGATGTGTTGGTTGTTTTGTTTATGTGTTTTCTTGCTGGTTGTGGATTCTAGCTTACATGTTCTCCTTTATTGGCTTGTTTTTCCTTAGCTTGCCTTTGACTTCTTAGTTTAATTGTGCTTCTTATTTATACTTGATGTTTCTGTGCTTGGTCAGCCAATGAATCCTATGAGTACCTAGTGTTTGGTACTCATACTACACTTCTGCATCTTTTTTTATGCACTCTTAGCTTTAGCCACCCACAGTTGTGAGCAATTAGATCTCCTGTGACCATCTAAGACTTGGATTGTGGTGAGCTCCGGGCGTTCAGAGACTTGTTGATATCCTCTGTCTGTACTGACTTTTATTTCGTATTTTTGGATCAATCAATTCTCTGTTATATATATTTATGAATTTTTGTTCGTAATAGCTCATGTTAGGTGACACCAAGTCCCGAGGGTTGGTATCTTGTGTTAGTTTGTCTCTTTGTCACTTTTGGGCCTATTATGTATATTTTGTATTGTAGTGAAGATATATATATATATATATATATGGGCCTTCTTTCTATATATATTTTTCTTGTCTTCCAGCTTTATTTAGTTATGTTCTATATTATTGTGTCTTCCGCATCTTGTGTTCATGGGTTAGGCTTGTCCACTAGGTGAGTTAGTCATGGACGCCATCATGGCCTGAGTTCGAGCCGTGACACAATAATTGATGTGTGACTTCCATAGTTTAAAAGATCAAAATCTATTTCCATCCCAACATTTCCTGACTAAATGACCTATACTTTTTTATCTTTGTATTTTTTTGTCAGATTTTTAGTCACTTGAATGAATTATTTCGCCTTTGAAATATTTTGTAACACCCCAAATTCTGATGAGGGCAACATAGCAAAGTTTCAGAAGTTTCATGTGCCAGCCATAGAGGCCAACCATGGCCCGTGGGTAGGACCACTAACTGTAGGTGTGGTCTGTGGACTTGGCACCCCAAAAACAGACTGGGGAATCGACCGCTGGTCATACCACGGTCTATGGTCAAAGGTCCATAGACCATGACCCCAAAGATAGTTTCTTACCATGATTGACGGACCGGTAGGATGGACCGACATTCAGACCACGGTCCGTCGACCAGGGTCCGTTGGTGTTGGGTTAGCTGTTATTTTTAGGGGCAATTGGGTTTTTTCCTAATTAGTCTTGCCTAATACTGCAACGTTTTACCTATATCTAAGATCCCTATATAAATGTTTTAACCCCAAATTTCCCTCAATATAAATTATTCTCTCAAATTTGTAAAAGAAGAACAAGTCTCCTCTCCAACATATTTCTCTCTCTAGAACTTGAAAAAGATGAAGAAAGAGTTGAAGCTAGGGTCAAGGTCAAGTCTCCATTCTCCATTGTTGTGGTATTTGATAACAAGGTATGATGGCTTTTCATCCATGGAATCCTTGCATCCATGGATCCCTATGATTCCCCAATTAAAAAGTAGAAATTCCCCAATTTGAGTTAGGGTTTTCTTCTAGGTTGTGGATCGTTTTTAATATTGATCGAATTCAGTGTATTATGATTGTTTATGCATTAATGTATAGGATTACATGGTTTTATGATGAACTTACATGTACCCATGCTTAACTCATGTTTTTAAGTTGAAATTGATGTAAATGGGTTTGATGCCGTAAAAGGAGAAATTATGGATTTATATGTAATCATATAGGATAAACAAGGTACAATAGGAATTGCTTTGAGAGTGAAGTGTATATGATGATCATGATAGGTATTGCATTGAGAATGAATCATATGCTATGAATTGTTGATTATGATGTAATTGTTGTGGCAGGGGTAGTTCCCACTTGAATTGATTATGTATGCATGTGAAAGGCTTTCTCACATTGAATAATTCTAGGTTGAAAGGATTTCTCACCTAAAATGAATCTAAGCTAAAAATTAAGAAATTGATGAGGCTAGAGGCAATTACCCTTTACCTCTAAATGAGATGGATATGAGGCGATTACCCATATCCCTTAGAACAGAATAAGAGGTGATTACCCTTATTCCTTGAAGTTGAACAAGATGCGACTACCCACATTCTTAAAATATGAATTGGACAAGAGGCGAGTACCCATGAAGCTTATGGAAGGACAAGGGGCAAATACCCATGTTACATGATGTTTGACTAGAGGCGAGTACCCATGATCCTAAGTAGGTTGTACTAAAGGCGAGTACCCATGATCATAATGTCTAGAAGGGCTAGAGGGGATTACCCATTTTCCTTTATATTAAGAAAAGATGTGATTCCCTATGTCTATAAAAGATAAGCTTGGATTGTTGCTTGAGTTTTGCTTCCATGATGAATAAGAATGATTTTAGGTTACTTCAAAAAGTATTCCTTTTATGTTGAAATGATCTATTATGTGCATTGATTATGCTTTTATGACTTATGTTGTCTAACTCTGTCATGGCCCACGGGTACCCCCTAGATGTAACAAGGTGTAAAAGACCTCGGGAGGCCTCATACAAGCCTCTTTGCATATCATAATATAATGTAATGGAAATGATGCAGAAATTTAAAACATTTTTCCATATAATCAAGTCTTTTATAAAAGCAAGTGAAAGTCAATTACATTTTGTATCAAACCATCTAGTACATGAATGTCATTGGTACGCAGCTCATAAAAAAGTCTAAACTTAAAATAAAGACAAAAGAATATGGTGGCTATCTCCTCAAACTATGAGGACTCTCCAAAACTTCAATCCTTGCTCCTACTAATATTCTAGCCACGGGGACGGAAGTCAATAATGCTAGACCCTACATTTGATAAGAATGTAGGCAAGAGTGTGCATTAATACAAAAGAACTAAATATGATAGCTAGCATAACATCATCAAGAGCATAACTTAAGCATTAGTCAACATAAGACAGAAGCTACAAGCATAAGAGATAACAAAATAGTCATGGGCATTAAACGTATCTAAATAATCATAATGTAAGAGAAACACTTCATACATAACCTCAAAGCATACTTGTGCAATGCATTATTAAGACCCAATAAATCTGACTCATGCTAAGTAACCATTTTAGGCAACCATTCATGATCATCATCTTTTGATCAAGTCTTTAGCTTATTTCTCATAGACAAGGCAACATTCACCTTTAATCAAACATATCAAGGAAGGAAACTATACCAATAATCCAAGCTAATCATGCGTTATACAAGTAAATCTCAAAATAAAACATACTTACAATACTTCTTTGAAGTAACCATTATAAGCTAGATATGTTATGATAGAAGATGAGCTTGGATTGTTTCTTGAGTTTTCCTTCCATGATGAGTAAGGATGATTTGAGGTTACTTCAAAAAGTATTCCTTTTATGTTGAAATGATCTATTATGTGCATTGATTATGCTTTTATGACTTATGTTTTCTAACTCTGTCCCGACCCAAGGGTACCCCCTAGATGAAACAAGGAGTACAAGACCCCGAGAGGCATCATACAAGCCCCATTGCATATCATAACACAACTTAATAAAAATGATGCAGAAATTTAAAACATTTTTCCATACAATCAAGTATTTTATAAAAGCAAGCGCAAGTCAATTATACTTCCTCTCAAACCATTTAGTAATGAATGTCTTTGGGACACAGACCATACAAAAGTCTAAACATAAAAGAAAGACAAAAGAACATGGTGGCTATCTCCTCGAACTATGAGGACTCACCAAAACATCAATTATTGCTCCTACTAAGATCCGAGTCATGGGGATGGAAGTCAATATCGTCGGACCCTACATTTTATAAAAATATAGGCAAGAGTATGCATTAGGACAAAATGTACTAAATATGATAGCTAGCATAACATCATCAAGAGCATAACATAAGCATTAGTCAACATAAGGCATAAGCTATAAGCATAGGAGATAACAACATCGTCATAGGCATAATCAACGCATCTAAATCATCATAACGTAAGAGAAACACTTCATAAGTAACCTCAAAGCATACTTGTGCAATGCATGGATAAGACCCCATAAATCTAACCCATGCTAAGTAACCATTTTAGGCCATCATTCATGTTCATCATCTTTTGATCACATCTTTATCTTATTTTTCATAGACAAGGGAACATTCACCTTTAGTCAAACATATCAAGGAAGGCAACTATAGCAATAATCCAAGCCAATCATGCATTATACAAGCAAATCTCTTAATAAAACATACTTACAATACTTCTGTGAAGTAACCATGATAAGCTAGATATGTTATGATAGAGGATGAGCTTAGATTGTTTCTGGAGTTTTCCTTCTATGATGAGTAAGGATTACTTAAGGTTACTTCAAAAAATATTCCTTTTATGTTGAAATGATCTATTATGTCCATTGATTCTACTTTTATGACTTATGTTGTCTAACTCTATCATGACTCAGGGGTACCCCAAGATGTAACAAGGCATACAAGACCCCGAGAGGCCGCACACAAGCCCCTTTGCATATCATAATATAACGTAATGGAAATGGTGCGGAAATTTAAAACATTTTTCCATACAATCAACTCTTTTATAAAAGCAAGTGGAAGTCTATTACACTTTTTCTAAAACAATCTAGTACTTGAATGTCTAGGAGGCAGTCCATACAAAAGTCTAAACATAAAAGAAAGACAAAAGAACATGGTGGCTATCTCCTCGAACTATGAGGACTCACCAAAACTTCAATCCTTGCTCTCACTAAGATCATATCTACGCGGATGGAAGTCAATATCGGACCCTACGTTTGATAAGAATGTAGGCAAGAGTATGCATTAGTACAAAATGTACTAAATATGATAGCTAGCATAACATCATCAAGAGCATAACATAAGCATTAGTCAACATAAGACATAAGCTATAAGCATAAAAGATAACAACATAGTCATAGGCATAATTAATGCATGTAAATCATCATAATGTAAGCAAAACACTTCATAAGTAACCTCAAAGCATACTTGTGCAATGCATGGATAAGACCCCATAAATCTAACCCATGCTAAGTAACCACTTTAGGCCATCATTCATGTTCATCATCTTTTGATCACATCTTTAGCTTATTTCTCATAGACAAGGGAACATTCACCTTTAATCAAACATATCAAGGAAGACAACTATAGGAATAATCCAAGCTAATCCTGAATTATACAAAAAAATTTCATAATAAAAAATACTTATAATACTTCCTTGAAGTAACCATGATTCATCATAAACATGCTACCTTGGTAGGGACTTGTCCCTTTCTATCTATTTTCATCATCCATGGAAATGTACCACTTTAGTACACAAAGACTATTAATTACACATGAATGGTTACAATTTACCGATTCAAGGCTACCAAGGAAAAGCACTGCATCATGCCACACCAAGTTATCCTGGAAATCATACTATTATGTAAATCCAAGCTACACAAGGAAGGGTACGATTTCTCAATCCAAGCTACCAATGAAATGGGTTGGCCTCACCAAATCATGCTATCATGCAAGCATTACATTATGCTTGTTGAAGCAAACCTTAGGAAGGGTATGATTTCTCAATCCAAGGCTACCATGAGATCTTCTACTCAAAGTACCATGCATGGTCTTGTCTTACCAAGTAAAGCTATTCATGAAGGGATCTTATGTCACAATTTCAAGCTATCCTAGTCTAACATGCTTCATTCATTTTAGGTGAGCAAACCTTTCAACCTAGAATCATTCTGTGAGAAAACCTTTCACATTACACATTCTTGCATTCATGGTCTAGATTATGTGGGTAAAGGCCTTCCACAACAATCCTATTACAATGCAACATTCATGGTATTAGCTTTACTCTAAAAGCCTCAACAAACTTAGTTCGTCATGCAAGTTTAACTCTAAAATCCCTAATAATTATAAGTCTTCATTCATGATTTACACTCAAAGCATTACATCTCATAAACATCACACATGCCGAGCTCTTAAGACAAGTGTACTCATAAATTTTCATACATGTTTTACTCTTAAGCTATTCTAGTAATCATTCATCATATAGCCCCAATGTCAATCAATACAAATCATAGCTCATCATGTATACTTTAACCTCTTTCAATTCATATCTATATGCCCTAATCTCAAGCAATCTACTATACATATCATCAATCCTAGAAGATTATCCCTAAATCCTCAATTTGCCCCTTCAAGGCACAGAACCCACTTACTTCAATTTCATCTTTCTAGACATGGGTTAGGCATGGAAACATGTAATTTCATCTTAAAAACATGATTTACTGACAATAAAATCATAAACAACCATTATCATATCAATGGGATCAATATTCATCATAACCCACAATATTGGAAGAAACCCTAACTAGAATTGGGATTTCATCTTCACAATTGGAGAAAACTAGGGAGCTCTATGGATGAAAGAAGTCCATGGATGAAGAGCTACCATACCTTGATCACAATGACATAAAAATCTTGGAGATTGGATGCCTTGATCTTGACCTAGCTTCAAACTCTATCTTCTTCTTCAAGTTCTAGAGAGACAAAAATTTGAGAGGATTAACTTAGGGATTCTTTTGGGGTTTCCGAAATAATGACTTAATTGGTCAGTTTAAAGGGTTAAAATAACTTATATAGGTGTACTAAGTCTAAGCAAAATGACCTCACTTAATGCCCACTTAAATAGGAATTTCCCAAAAAGCCCTTAATTGGGAAGCCTAGTATCAGGCACCACGGCAGGCTCCACGAGGCATGGTCCTCACCACTGGTCATGGTCCTGCACGTGGTCCTTGGTCTAGTGGCTAGACCACCATGTCTTGACCTCTATGAATTGAAGGCATCTTCATAGGCCTTATCACGAGCTGTGGTCTTCACTACTGGCTGGGAAGTGGCTGGTGAAGATGAGCCATCTTGGGCAGCCTCAAGGTAGCTCTTGCCTTAGCCACCACTGACCACTCCACGAGTCATGGTCCTCACCACTATCTGTGGTGGTGGTCGTGTGGCAAGCTTGGGATAGCCTTGGCCCTTGCCTCTTTTCCTTGACTATTGCCCCTTTTCCTTGGCTCGTATTGCCCTAATGCTTACCCCTAGTTGGCCTACTAAACTACGGGGTGTTACAATATCTCCCCCTTAGGGACATTCATCCTCAAATGATATTCTAGGAACCTCTTGAAGGAAACGAATCTAGACTAGCAACCCATCATGCATGCAACACATCTAAATGCACACAACCAAGGAGGAAAACATCGACTCCAAGTTACATATACTCAATACATCCAATGGACAGTAGTAACTACATCTAACAACCCATTATACAATCTGCGAAATCTCTAGTAGTCTCTGACTTGGTCTTCAAATCCTAAGTCTCAGCCCCTTCCCTGCTTGCCTCGCTCTCAGGTTGGCCTTTCTACTTGACTAAGTAGTATTCCACTCGTGCAGTGGGCGTATGGGCTAGCCCATGGTGCGGTCAGCTATGATATACTCAACTTCTTCTTTAGTAGGTTTATCTACAACATCTGGTAGTGCCCTCGTGGGCACGTTCCTCTCTGGGGCAGTCTAGTCTAATCGAAGTCAACTGACTCACATGGAATACGGGGTTCGTTTTCACCGAGCTGGTCGCTTGAGTCTATAGGCTACCTTTCCTATCCGCTTTTCTACAAGGTCTACTTTCAGACCGGGCCAAGTCTTTAGGTTGTTTAAGTAGGTTTGGGCTAAGGTCATTGCGCTCCTGCCACCTCTTGGCAAAGTAGGCTGATGGGCAAGCCCCCTTCTGTCGCAATGGTGTGGGGGCGTAAGAGGCTATAATCATGTCCAAGGAGGAACTACCATCTCCGAGCTAAGATATGCTCAACACAAACTCATGAAGCCTATATGGAATCTACACTCAAAGCATACATTCAAGGAGGAATTCTCAACTTCAAGTTAAAACATGTTCATCAATTCATCTCATGCAGTCTATAGGCAACTCATACTCAATGCACTACAACATGAGAAAAATCTATCATATAAACTCTTTTCTTTTAAAACAGAAGTTTTATGAACATGCATCACATAAGGAAATAATGAAAACATCTAAAACACACATGACTTCATACTAATAACAAATCATGAGGAACTCATCATCTCAAACTAGGGGGGAGTAGTAGGATAAGGGATGAGGATATCGGGACATCATAACGGCCTCGGCTTCCCAAATAGCACCCTCAACTAAATGATTCCTTCCTAACACTTTCACGGAAGCCACCTCTTAACTTGCCGGTCTAAGATTTCTACCGGAACTTCACTATAAGAAAGATTTTTTTTCCTCAACTCCCTAGTCATGAATATTAGAGTCACTTAACAACCTTTACATCTAGGTACACCATCTCCTCCTTGGGAGGAAGCCTCAACGTACTTTCTAGACACCGTTTCTTTCAATTCTACTAAGGTAGGATCCATACCTTGCTTAAATTTCATAGCTAACACAAAAGACAATCCGGAACCAACTTAACCATAAAACTACCCTTGGTAGAGTTTACTAACCAAACAATATTACTACAACTCATAATGACCATACCGGGTTCTAAAGTCATCTTCAGGACATCATCATCTTTCACCCTCATTTGGTGCTAACCCGGACTAAGGTCAATCTTAACAAGGTAACTAACTCTTTGAAGTTGGTCAACACATAAGCATATCTTCCTCACCTTAGCTAGGTGGTGCATGCAACCCTCAAAGTCAAATTTTAAGAACTTTAGGGCACACTTCATGGTATTACAATGGAATATTCATGGTATTAGCTTTACTCTCAAAGCCTCCACAATCATAATTCATCATGCAAGTTTTTCTCTAAAAGCCCTAATAATAATAAATTATTATTCATGTTTTACCCTCAAAGAATTATATCTCATAAACAACATACATTCCTAGCTCTTAAGACAAGTCTACTCACAATTTCTTATACATGCTTTACTCTTAAGCAATTATAGTCATAATTCATCATATAGCCCCAATCTCAATCAATACTAATCATAGATCATCATGTATACTTTAATCTAGTTCAATTCATATCTATATGTCCTAATCTCAAGCTATCTATTATACATATCATCAATCCTAGAAGATTATCTCTAAATCCTCAATTTTCCCTTCAAGGAACAAAACCCACTTACTTAAATTTTATCTTTCTATATATGGGTTAGGCATGGAAACATGTAATTTCATCTTAAAAACATGATTTACTAACAATTCAATCATAAACAATCATTATCCACCCAATGTAATCAATATTCATCATAACCCACAACAGTGGAAGAAACCCTAACTAGAATTGGGGATTTCATCTTCACAATTAGGGAAAACAAGGGAACTTCATGGCTGAAAGAAGTCCATGTATGAAGAGCAATCATACCTTGATAACAATGCCCTCAAAGTCTTGGATATTGGATGACTTGATCTTGACGTTGCTTCAAACTCTATCTTTTTCTTCAAGTTCTAGAGAGAGAAATATTTGAGAGGATGAACTTGGGGTATCTTTTGGGGTTTTGGAAATAATGACTTAATTGGTGAGTTTAAAGGGTTAAAATCACTTATATAGGTGTACTTAGTCTAAGAAAAAATGACCTCACTTAATGCCCACTTAAATAGGAATTTCCCAAAAAGCCCTTAATTGGGCAACCTAGTGTCAGGCACCCCAACAGGCTCCATGAGTTGTGGTCCTACCCATGGTCCTTGGTCCAATGGCTAGACCACCATTTCTTGACCTCTATCAATTGAAGGCATCTTCACGGGCCTTCCCACGAGTCATGGGCTTCACCACTGGGCGTGAAGTGGCTTGTGAAGATGAGCCATCTTGGGCAGCCTCAAGGTAGCTACTACCTTAGCCACCACGGACCACTCCACGAGCCATAGTCCTCCCCACTGGCCGTGGTGGTGGTCGTGAAGATGGGGCAGTGTCTTGGCAAGCTTGGGGCAGCCTTGGCCCTTGCCCCTTTGCCTTGGCTCTTGTTGCCCTCATGCTTAGCCCTAGCTGGCCTACTAAGCTACATTGTGTTACAAAATCTTATATTTATGTTGATGTTTATGCAATCTAACATATTTAGTACATTTTTGTACTAACGAATACTTTTTCCTACATTTGTTATCCAAATGTAGGGTCCGGTATTCCCGACTCTCATCCCTGTGGCTAGGATCTATAGTAGAGGCAAGGTGGAAGATTGGTGAGTCCTCATAGCATTTGAGGATTTGGCCGCCATTTCTCTTATGTTTCTTTTCATTTTAGTATTGAACATTGTTGTATAGGTTGTGTCCAAAGATTATGTTGTATTAGATGGTTTTAAGACTAGTGTATTTGAATTTTGATTTGCTTTTAAAGACTTTGATTGTGTTGAAAATGTTTTAAATTTTACCAATTTTCCATTATCTTGACTATGAATGCTAAGTGGCTTATATGAGGCCTCTCGGGGTCTTGTATGCTATGTTACATCTAGGGGTACCCCTGGGTCGTGACAAACTTGGTATTCGAGTACAAGGTTTAGAAAGGTTCTAAGATGTCTAAAAACCATGTCTAATAGAGTCTTGTTCATCAGTGTGAAGAGCGCCACGTTTATGAATGAGATGCTACAAGATGTTTTAGAAACTTCATTTCTTTATTACTCGTAGTCATGTGATAGATTTTAACTCTATAAGGTCTCTCCCATAATCCTTATCCGATGGTCTACAGTAAATGATTACTCGAAGGGCTTATGCTAGAAGGATCGAGGGAGAAGATGTTGGTCAAAGATCTTCCTCAAGTTTCTCAAGCTCCGATTAACCCTTTGGCCGAGCAATTGGCTAATGTGGAATTTAGGACTGCTTTTCAAGTGTTGGCTCAAGACGTGACAACCCAAGATAATAGGGAGGTTGTGGTCCTTGTGAACCCAAATGTGAGCATGGTGGCATCTAGAGTGAGGTACGCACAAGGATAAATCCTCCAGAATTCTATGGTTATTAGGTTGAGGAAGATCCTCAAGAGTTCATTGATGAGGTTTACAAGGTGTTGACTATTATGGGAGTGACTCTAGTGGAAAAGGTGGAATTAGTCGCTTATCAACTTAAAGGTGTGGCTCAAATGTGGTTTAACTAATCAAAGAAAGCAAGGCCGGAAGATGTGGGTCCTCTAGAATGGGAACGGTTTAAGTCCGGTTTTCTTGATAGGTTCTTTCCTCTTGAGATGAGGGAGGTAAAAGTGCTTGAGTTTATTAATCTCCAACAAGGGAACATGAGTGTCAAGGAATATTCTTTGAGGTTCACTCAATTGTCAAAATATGTTCCTTCTATAGTTGCAGACTCTAGGGCAAGGATGCGAAAGTTCATTTCTGGTGTGTCCGAATTGGTAGTGAAAAAGTGTTGTACGGCTATGATTGTCTATGACATGGATATTTCTCGTCTCATAGTTCATGCCCAACAGATTGAAGAGGAGAAACTTAAGGAGAGGTCTAGGGAGACGAAGAGGTCTAGAACCGATGATGGTAATTTCTCTCATGCAAGGTCCGATGGACATGGTCGTCCTAGATATCAACAAAGGTTTTCTGGGCAAGGTTCCTCTAATTCTCCTAATGGGTCTTCTTTTCCTAATTGTGCTATATGTGGAAGAAAGCATGAAGGTAAATGTCTAGCGGGTTCCAATGCTTGTTGTGGTTGTGGTAAGATGGATCACAAGATAAGAGATTGTCCTTCAGTTTCTAAGAATGAGGGAGATAGTCGTTGTAGGGCTCAATTCTATCCTTCATCCGATCCAATTAGTTTGTGTTCATTCGATCCAATTAGTTTGTGTTTGAATGCTCCTAAGCAAAATAGGTTTCATGTACTTCAGACTCGTGGTAAACAAAAGGGTTCTTCCGATGTGGTTGACGGTATGTTGAGACTCTTTCACTTTGATGTTTATGCTTTACTAGATACCATGCTACCTTGTCTTTTGTGACGCCATAGAGGGCTATGAGATTTGATGTGCTTCCTGATGTGTTGTTAGATTTTTTTTTTTTCTCTACTCCTATTTGTGATTTTGTGATGGCTGAGAGGGTCTATAGGAAGTGTCATGTTTCCTTATCCCATAGAGTTACTATTGTTTATTTGGTTGAACTAGATATGCTAGATTATTCTGGGTATGGATATGTTGCACTCTTGCTATGCTTTTATTGATTGTAGAACCTGTGTAGTCAGATTTCAGTTCCCAAATAAGCATATCCTAGAGAGGAAGGGGGTAAATTCAATGCCTAAGAGTCAATTTATTTCTTGTCTTAAGGCTAATAGGATGATTTATAAGGGTTGCATGTACTATCTAGTTAGGGTGAGGGATACGGATTCCGAAATCCCTTCTCTTGAGTCGGTCCCCATTTTTAGTGAGTTTCCAAAAGTGTTCCCAGATGATCTACCTTGTATTCCTCCATAAAGGAAAATAGACTTTGCTAATGACCTTCTCCAAGATATGCAATCGATTTCTATTCCTTCTTACAGAATGGCCTTGGAAGAGCTTAAGGAATTAAAGGAGCAATTGAATGATTTGTTGGATAAGGATTTCATCTGACCGAGTATGTCTCCATGGGGTGCTCCAGTTTTATTTGTTAAGAATAAAGATAGTTCACTCTGTATGTGTATTGACTATTGGCTATTAAATAAAGTGACCATTTAAAATAAGTATCCTCTTCCAAGGATTGATGATATGTTTGACCAACTCCAAGGAGCGAGTTGCTTCTCAAAAATTGACCTTAGGTCAAGTTATCACCAATAAAGGGTAAAAAATGATGCTATTCCAAAAACATCTTTTAGAACCTTGTATGGTCATTATGAGTTTTTTGTGATGTCATTTGGTTTGACTAGTGTTCTGACGGCATTTATGGATTTGATGAGTATGGTGTTTAGACAATACCTTGATATGTTCATAATTGTGTTCATTGATCATATATTGATTTAATCAAGAAGTGAGGATAATCACATCAATCATTTGAGGATCATGTAGCAAATTCTCAAGGACCGACAACGCTTTGCAAAGTTTAGCACGTGTGAGTTTTGGCAAAGGTCTGTCGCTTTTCTTGGTGATATTGTTTCAAGTAAGGGTATTGAGGTAGATCCTAAAAAGACGGATGCGGTCAAGAGTTGTCCTACATCTTTATCCCCATCGAATATTAGAATTTTCTTGGATTTGGCTAGTTAATATAGAAGATTTTTTGAGGGGTTTTCTTCCATTGCCTCTCCATTAACAGCTTTGACTCAAAAGAAGGCCAAGTCTATATGGTCTGAATTATGTGAGAAGAGGTTTCACAAATTGAAAGATAGACTTACTTTTGCTCTGGCGTTGGCTTTATCAGAAGGGACAGATGGCTTTGTTGTTTATTGTGATGCCTCGAGTATTAGGCTAGGATGTGTACTTATGCAAAATAGAAAGGTTATTGCCTCTGTTTCAAGGCAACTTAAGGTTCATGAGAAGAATTATCCTACCCATGATCTTGAATTAGTAGCGGTGGTTTTTGCCTGACAAATTTGGAGGCATTATTTGCACGGTGTGCATGTATGTGTGTTTACCAACCACAATAGTTTGCAATATGTGTTTAATCAGAAGGATCTGAATCATCGTAAAATAAGGTGGCTTGAATTACATAAGGATTATGATATGAGTGTTCTCTATCACCTTGGTAAGGCAAATGTAGTAGCCGATGCTCTTAGCCGATTATCAATGGGTAGTGTTGCCCATATAGAAGAAGATAAAAAATAATTGGTACGAGATGTACATAGATTGGCCCGATTGGGTGTTCAGTAAGTAGACTCTACCAAGGGTGGTGTTATGGTTCATAATGGTTCAGAATCGTCTTTTGTCATGGATGTGAAAGCCAAGCAAGGTCTTGATCCTATTTTGGTTGAATTGAAAGAGGTGATGCTTAAGAAGTCCATTGAGGCTTTCTCCTGGGGGGTGGTGTATTTAGATATCAAGGTCGTTTGTGTGTTCCTAATGTTGATGACTTGAGGGAACAGAAATGGGAAGAAGCCCATAGTTCTCGGTATTCCATTCACCTGGGAACCACCAAGATGTATCGTGACTTGCGGGAGATCAATTGGTGGAATGGGATGAAGAAGTATATTGCGGGATTTGTGGCTAAGTGTCCAAATTGCCAACCAGTGAAGGTTGAGTATCAGAAATCGGGAGGTTTATCCCAAGACATTAGTATCCCTAATTGGATGTAGGAAGATTTGAATATGGACTTCATAGTTGGTATGCCTCGTACTCGGTGAAAATATGATTCTATTTTAGTTATAGTAGATCGAATGACGAAATCAACCCATTTCATCCTCGTCAATGTTTCTTACACGACGGAAGATTATGCTAAGTTGTATTTGAGAGAAATGGTAAGGTTGCATGGAGTGCCCTTGTCCATTATCATCGACAGAGGTACTCAGTTTACTTCTCAGTTTTGAAAGTCTTTCAAAAAGGGTTTTGGCACTAAAGTTAAGCTTAGCGCGACTTTTCATCCACAAACCAATGGGAAAGCAGAGCAAACTATCCAAACATTTGAAGATATGTTGAGATTATGTGTCATTGATTTCAAGGGAAATTGGGATGATCACTTGCCATTGATTGAGTTTGCTTATACTAATAGCTATCACTTTAGTATTGATATGGCTCCATTTGAGGTTCTCTATGGAATGAGGTGTAGATCTCCTATAGGTTTATTCGAGGTGGGTGAAGTTGCCTTGATAGGACCCGAGTTAGTTCATGAGGCTATGGAAAAAGTCTGACTTATTAGAGAAAGGTTGAGAACAACCTAAAGTCGACAAAAGTCCTATGCTGATGTTAGAAGAAGAGATCTTGAGTTTGATGTTCATGATTGGGTTTATCTGAAAATCTCACCTACGAAGGATGTAATGAGATATGGGAAAAAAAGAAAGCATAGTCCCCGCTATGTACGCCTATATTAAATTTTGAGACGGGTTGGTAGAGTTACTTATGAGCTTGAGTTGCCTAATGATTTGGCATCGGTGCATCCAGTTTTCTATGTCTCTATGTTGAAAAGTGTGTTGGAGAGCCAACATCTATAGTGCCTTTAAAAGGGTTGGGAGTTGATGAAAATCTTATTTATGAGGAAATTTCGATAGAGATTTTAGACCAACAAGTCAAGAAGTGGAGAAACAAGGAAGTTTCTTCCGTGAAAGTTTTGTGGAGGAATCATTTAATTGAGGGTGCTACTTGGGAGGCCGAGGCCAATATGATGTCACGATATCATCATCTTTTTCCTTCTAGCATTAGGTAATGAGTTCTTCATGGTTTACTCTTTTTTTTAGTGTCATGTGTTTTAGATATTCCCATGATTTCCTTATTTTTATGCATGTTCATGAAAAACTTGTGTTTCGAGAGAAAATGAGTTTACAGGATTGATTTTCCTCATGTTTTTATACATTGGGTATGAGTTGCCGACTTCATGAGATGAATTGATCAACATGCTTTAGCTTGGAGTTGATATTTCCTACTTGGATATATGCTTTTGAGTATAGATTGCATATAGGGTCCATGAGATGATATTGAGCATGATTTTAGCTTGGAGATGGTAGTTCCTCTTCGAAAATAAGAAATCTTGAAATTCATGCATATTGGGTTGCTAGGTCTAATTCTGATCTTCCTTATGGTGCATTGAGTATGTTTAGCTTGGAGTCGATGTTGCCTCCTTGGTTTTGTGCATTTTGATGAGGTTGCATGCATGATGGGCTGCTAGTATTGAGTTTTTTTCTTTAATTAGGTGACTAAAATTCCATTCGAGGACGAATAATCCCAAGGGAGAGATAATGTAACACCCCGGATTCAGAAGAGGGAAACATAGAAAAGTTTAAGGTGCAAGCCACAGAGGCCAACCACAGCCCGTGGGTAGGACCACGTACCGTAGGTGTGGTCTGTGGAATGGGAACCCAAAAAATGTCTGGAGGTCTAGGAACCACGGCCTGACCAACGGACCGTAAGTCATACCAGATTTCGTGGTCCAACATCCGTGGACCATGACCCCAATGATTAGTTTCTGACCATGATTGACATACCAAGAGGACGGACCATCAGTCAGACCACTGTCCATCGACTAGGGTCCGTAGGTCGTGGGTCGACAGTTATTTTTAGAGGCAGTTGGGTCTTTTTCTAATTAGTCTAGACTAATACTACATTATTTTGCCTATGTCTAAGACCCCTATATAAATGTTTTTACTCCAAATTTCCCTCAATAGAAATCATTCTCTCAATTTTTTAAAAGAAGAACAAGTCTCCTCTCCAAAATATTTCTCTCTCTAGAACTTGAAGAAGAAGAAACAGTTGAAGCTAAGGTTAAGTCTCCATTCTCCATTGTTGTGGGCTTTGATGACAAGGTATGATGGCTTTTCATCCATGAAATTTTTGCATCCATGGAGCCCCTAGGATTCCTCAATTGAAATGTAGAAATTTCCCAATTTGAGTTAAAATTTTCTTCTAGGTTTTGGGTCTTTGTGAATATTGATCCAATTGAGTAGATTATGATTGTTTATGCATGAATTGATAAGATTACATGTTTTTAGGATGAATTTACATGCACTCATACTTAACCCATGTTTTTAAGTTGAAATTGATGTAAATGGATTTGATGCCATGAAAGGAGAAATTATGGATTTAGATGTATTCTTATATGATAAATAAGGTACATTAGGAATTGCTTTGAGATTGAAGCATATATGATGATCATGATAGGTATTGCTTTGAGAATGAAGCATATGCTATGAATTGTTGATTATGATGTAATTGTTGTGGAAGGAGTAGTTCCTACTTAAATTGCTTATGTATGAATGTGAAAGGCTTTTTCACATTGAATGATTCTAGGATGAAAATATTGCTCACCTAAAATTATTCTAAGCTAAAGAATAAGAAATTGATGAGGCTAGAGGTGATTACCCTTGACTTTTAAATGAGGTGGATATAAGGCGATTACCCATATCCCTTTGAATAGAATAAGAGGCGATTACCCTTATTCATTGAAGTTGAACAAGAGGCGACTACCCATGTTCTTAAGATATGAATTGGACAAGAGGTGAGTACCCCATGATCCTTATAGAAAGACAAGGGGTGAATACCCATGTCACATGATGTTGGACTAGAGGCGAGTATCCATGATCCTAAGTAGGTTGGATTAGAGGCAAATACCCATGATACCAATGTCTAGAAGGGCTAGAAGCGATTACCCATGTTCCTTTATAGTTAGGCAAGAGGTGATTCCCCATGTCTATAAAGGATAAGCTAGATATGCTATGCTAGAGAATGAGCTTGAATTGCTTCTTGTGTTTGCCTTCCATGATGAGTAACAATGATTTGAGGTTACTTCAAGAAGTATTCCTTTTAAGTTGAAATGATCTATTATGTGCATTGATTGTGTTTTTATGACTTATGTTGTCTAACTCTTATGTTTACATTGATGTTTATGCAAGCTATCATATTTAGTACATTTTTGTACTAACGCATACTCTTGCCTATATTTCTTATCCAAATTTAAGGTCTAGTGTTTCTGACTCTCATCCCCGTGGCTAGGATTTATAGTAGAGGCAAGGTTGTAGATTGGTGAGTCCTCATAGCATTCGAGGATTTTGCTGACATTTCCCTTATGTTTCTTTTCATTTTAGTATTGAACATTGTTGTACGGGTTGTGTCCCAAGATTCTATTGTATTAGATGGTTTTGAGACAAGTATATTAGACTTCCGCTTCGTTTTATAAAGACTTTGATTGTGTTGAAAATATTTTTAATTTAACCGATTTTCCATTATCTTTACAATAAATGCTACGTGGATTATATGAGGCCTCTCGGTGTCTTGTATGCCATGTTACATCTAGGGGGTACCTCTGTGTGTTGACATCTTCTATCCCTACCATTTTTGGAATATAACCTTTATTGTTTTCTCCGGTAGCAAAAATCAAGAAATCACAATCATACAATTCTATTTCTTCTCCTCATTGTTGTGAAAGGCTAATTCAACACAAGTTTTGAATTTTGGTTTGATGTTGAAATGTTCAACATACTCATCTAAGTATTGAATAAATTCTTTTCTGGCAGATACTTAGGTGATGAAGTTGCATGTGACATAGAAACAACTATACCTAATGGACCCGCTCCAACCACAACAACTTCAACTTCTTCCTTCAAAATATTAGCCATTGCAAGATTTTTAGAAAATTAGGGAAATGTTTTTGTAAGTATTATTGAAAAACAAATAGCAACAATATTATAAGAAATGGGAATTTAGACAATGAGGTATGTATATATAGTCTATAGAAAGGATCAAAATGATATTTATTTCTTTTTGCATTTATTTAAGTAATAGAAACCAAGAGTTATAACAAGCAAATGCAGATGGGTTTGGAAGTAAGACTTGAAATTTTGTCATTGAGTGTCATAAGAACTATTGTGATTTAAAATGTGAATGGAAAATGAAAAGTTACGACTTTTACGAAGAGTTCTGACTTTTATGAAAGCTTGCGAGTTTTATGAAGTGTTGTGACTTTTATGAAATATTGTGACTTTTATATAAAGTCGTGAATTTTACAAAGGGTTATGACTTTTGACTTTTTCCAAAAGTTTGTGACCTTTCCGATTTGACACAAGAAGCACATGTTCACACTGCCCTTTCTTGTCTATAAATAGAGGATTTCTTCTTATTTTTCATGAATGGATTTTCTAAATTTCAGAAAATTTTCTTCTTGTCAACAAAAAAGATATACTATACTTTATTGCTTTTGATTAGTTCCTTGACACTGTGATTTTAGGTGTCAATACATCAGTGAGTAAGATTTTTCTATCCTTGAAGGAATATTTTATTAACCTCGTGGTGCTTGAGGGGAATAATATCCTTAGGAAACCCCGTGGGTTTAGTAGGCTAGATTTTCTTTCAAGAAAAATATATTTTATAAGGCTCTTTTCTATTTACTAGTTCTAAGTTTTGGATTTGAAAATATTTTTTAAACTTTGTTATTTCTTATCTAGTCCTACAAAGTTGTTCTAAATATATTAGTGATACAGAATTATAAAAATCTTAAATAAATCATTCTACTATTGGTAATTTTTTTTGTTCTACTTTGTTAGAGAGAAAAAAGATTGAGAAAGAGAATCATTTTACTATATGATGAAAGAACTAGGATGAACAATACTACTTTAATATGCTACTTGTCTGATTATTTGCAATCTCTAATTTTTTAAATTATTGAGTGTGACCGAGGAAGAAGAGAACAAATAATTTCGGGTGCAAATTTAAATGAATAGGTTTTCATCAACAATGATATTCACTTATGCAATTTGGCAGCGTACCAAAGGGTTAATACATTGAGAAGTGTGAATTTCCATTTTAAAGATGTTCAAGGAAATTTGTAATATTATTTTATGGTCAGGTTTTTAGACTAAAACTTGTGTAGTTTTCTACTTTGCGTTAATGAACCACAATAATTCTTCTTGCAAAGAAGTTTCATGAAGAAAAAAAGGACTAAAATGATCTTCAAACATATATGGTTCAAAGATGTCTGTGATATGCAGTGTCTTGTTGTTTTATAAATGAAAAATGTGTTGACATCCCTATTTTTGAAAATAAGGCACAATGTTGTGGTGACCCGGAAATATAATAATTCAATTAAATCAAAATTTAAGAGAATCTTAAGAAAAAAATTAATAAGTCACCACCTAATTTTAGAAAAAATAGGAATCAAATTAATTAATTAATGAAAACATCTACGAAACCAATAGACAGAGGTAAGGTTTCAAGTGATTGTGATTGGGAGGTATTAACACCCTAAAGAAACCTAGACCACCAAATCAAGAACAAGGTTGTTGTTGAATTACCAGAAATAAAACGCAACACAATAAACAAATATTTATTTTGGAAAACAACCTTGCTCAAGCATAACACTACGGAAATTAAAAAGTCAGACCAAAAAAGGGAAATTTCAATTTTAGCACTGGTACTCTAATCTACGAGTCCAATCTATGGACTGTAGGAAGCTCTATAGGTCGTAGAATTGAAGTTGTACTATCATGGTTGAGCTTTTAGAATTTTCAAATCCTAGTAAGAAAGATGGACCAACGATTTGACAAGGTAGTTCGTACTATAAATGTGCGTGCCATGGATAGAAATTCGTGGAATACTTCCACCCTTAGTGAATTTGATGGATTGTTGATCTACGAAGAGGAAATATGGGTCATGATATATTCTATGAGTCATAGTGTGTGATCTTGGAATCGTGTTTGAACTTAGGAGACTTTGGTCACTTGGTGACTATGGGTAAGGTCTATGGACCATACACTAGATGATGAGTTGTAGGACTGACTCGTAAGAACTACCAAGGATTTTATGCCCGAGTAGTTGACCGTACAACTGACCAAGATGGTCCATAGGAGTTCTTATCAACCGTAGGTCGATATCGTAGGTATCATCTAGAAGTCATTTCTGAAGGATCTTTAGGTATTTTCCTATGCATTTAATACCTATCGTTTGTCATTTTGACCCTATTGTTAAACCCTATGACTACCTTTAAACTTCTAAATCTACCCAAATCCTCTCATTCTCTCAAATCTCCAATACCCATCCAAGTTCATTCTATCAAATTCTCTCCCAAGATCATGGAAGAAAACTAGGGTTGCAAGCTTCAAGTCTCCTCTTTTCTCTTGCTTGCTAGGCTTTGATTGTCAGGATACGTGATAATTCACCAATGGATTACATTCGCCCATGGGTCCAAATTAATTTTCAAGTTTCAACTCAATTTCACCTAATTTGACTTGGGTTTCATGCCATATCCATAGGTCTTAATTGACTTTGATTAAATTAATCCATTTCAATCATATGCATGAATTGATTGAACCACATGATTTCCACTTGCTTTCCTATAGACCTATACTTTTTACTTGATATTGATGATGAATTTATGAAGAAAGCTTACGAATTTATGGAGTATGGTTTATGAAAAAGATGTTTATGAACTAAGGATGCTTATGAGATTGATATAAATGAATTGTGAAAGGTATTCTCACACATTATAAAATCATGGTTGTGAAAGGTTTTCTCGCACATGTATGAATCATGATTTTAGGAACTACTGTATGATGACTTATGATTGGATTGGTAGTTTAATTATGCCTATCCAATTATGGTAATATGACTATGATTATCACAGATGTCCAACAGTTTTAAGATTTATCTCGTCATCGGGATCAGGTTCTGTCTATGTGCGATTAAATATGGGGATCATTAGGTCTAGTTCTACCATTCTTAAGGGTTGTCTACAATCTTAGCTACTTATCTAGCATTCTGACAGTGTTGTTAGAGATTTTGTATGTTTGGATGTATCGCCCGTTGGGTGGTTACTTGATCATTTTCTTGTTTTGTTTAGATAAGCTTGACCATTCCTTGATGAATACCCGATGTCTAAAAAATAGATTTTTTGAACTTAAGTTCGTGAAAATATTTTTTTGTGAGAAGGAAATCTTGATAAGATTTGTGATGGCTTATGCATTATGGGTGGGTGGTGGCTGGTTCAGGTTCACTTCTAGTTGTAGCTAGTATTGATTTAGAATTTTATCGTGGTTATGTGGAAAAGATTCATCATGGTGGTTGTGTTATGGTCCAAAGAGTTTCAATTCAGATTGTGTTCATGGGTTAGTCCATGACTTGGTAATCACTCCTAATTTGTGGATCTGTCAAATTTTGATTCGAAAGTTCAGTCCTTAGTAGTTTCTCTTCATGGAATGGTCTTAAGGATGAGCTCACTTGGAGAGAAACATTGACTCTGTAAATTGTACCACAACTTTTTGGTAACATTGGTTATTCTTCCTTCTTCTTCCTTATGTTCGAGGATGAACATGATTTTTAGTGGTGGATAATGTAATGATCCATTAGGCCATTTTGAGAATTAGTCCTATCTCTTTTATAAAGGACCCTTTCCATAAATTTTTAATGGAAATTTTAACTTACTCGTTTAACTATGGTCATTTAATTGGCAGGTAAATTTTAAGTATCTAATTTTAGTAATTAGCTAATGGGCCAAGTCAATAATTTATTTAATATCCTATACTACTTGATCCATGTGTTGAAGTAAGTTAGTAGGGTTTAATAATTTTAGACTATACAATTTAAGAGGAAAAAGAAACCTGGAAAACGAGAAACAGCTCCAACAACCAAATGATGATCGAGTGTCTCAGGTATAATCTCGCCCAAATTTATATATTTATGAAACTTGAATGATGTTATATCACTATTATTTTATATTATTAATATGTGGGGAAGGAGAACAGTAGAGTTAATTCAAGAAATTAATGGCAATTGGGTTGGGACAAGCAATCATTGGCTAATGATGCCAACTTTGACAATTTGAAGAATTTATCAACGTATTATATATATATATATATATATATATATATATATATATATATATATATATATATATATATATATATATATATATATATATATATGGTTTATTATATTATATGAATATTATTAGATTTGTGATATTGGAGAAATTGGAATTTAACCCTAGACTTGAAATGTAGAAATATGAGAATTGACATGTTAATTGGCACCAATATTTAAGAACTTGATTATAGGTTTTGATGAGTTTTTGAGTCTAGGCTAAACATATAGTAATATGAATGTTGTTAGTTTTGAAATCTTATTGTGGTTATTTATTTGAATAGATTGAATTTATTTAGAAGTCCAACAAAAGGGGAAAGCTCAAGTCCCAGAGTGATTGTTCGACTATTTGAGGGAAGTGGATTTTTAAACCCTTGTTAAGTGTATAAAATCGTGTGTTTCCTTGTGGTACGTGTTGGGGAGTAATGGGACTCTTTGATGGATTGACTTGTCTATATTGAATAATTCTAATGATGAAAAGGGGGTACTAAAATGCAATGTGATTAATTATTGGTGTGTAATGTGTTCAGAATGGTTTAAAAGACTTACTGATTCATTGTTGATGTTGTATCACCATTGTGTTGTTGTGACTTGTGCATTATTATGAAAATGGTCATCTCCTCATTATTTTTGTGAACATGTCATTTGCATTGGTTCTGAGACATGGTTGTGACAAGTGTTATGTGGATTGAGGAAAACTAAGAAATTAAAGAGGATGTACCATTTTGAGGGACGTGTTTGTAACGCCCCGAGCCTACACCCTGGACATGGTCGGTGATCAGTGATACGCCCAAATTACAACTCCCTAAAGAAGTATAAGCGGTCGTTGCCAAATAAAGAACCCAACTTGTAGGTTAGGGTCGATCCCAAGAGGAATATAGTTCAGCCTTAAACTTAACTCACAATTATATCCATTTAGTCAAATTATTTTTGAGAAAAGTAAATAGGGGTTGTTGTAAATAAGTAACAGATTGTAACAAGTAAACAAGATTCACAATTTGAGTTATCAATATAAGATGGAAACTAGGGTATATGTATTCCCCACGTGCTCTTAACACAGTAATCCTAATAATAGTAATCTTATCCTATTGTTTGACATGCAAGGCTGAAAAGTTATGTATCCCTACGTGAATGGCAATTTTAATAGGAACTTTCACTCGCGACAAAAAAAATTATACGAATGTGTGCTTTACTAACCCTTACCTTCACTGCAGATTAGTCATCGTGTCAATTTTGTTGGGTTTTCACCCTCACTTCGATTGATTAAAGTCAGACTATTAGATAGCAGCAAATCCTTAACTAATTCTCTGTTGTTTAATCATTTTCTCATTAATTACCCCCTTGGTAGGAAAGTAGGAATGAGGCGAGTTCTAACGTTGGCCACCGTTAAAAAGACTTCTAAACGAATGATTAACAATGCATACATAAACACTATTCAATAATTACTTAGTTATTATTCATACGTTGTTAATTGCTCATAGTTCTCACAACCCTAGTTGTGGATTTAGCTACTCATGCTTGAGAGTTCGCAATTAATAATTAGGTTAACAGAATTAACTTACAATGAGAAGAGATGAAAACTGAAATCTGGAATTGAAATTCAAAGTCAAATTGCATAAACCAACTTCCGAAAATTAAATTGCTAAGTGTTTGCAAAATAATTTCAAAAGACCAAAACTAAAAGTATACAATAATGTCTAACTCCTAAAAACGGAAATTACAACTAATATTTATAGAAAACAAAACCTAAACTAACTAGGAAAGGAAAATAAGGAAAATCAGTTCAGACGCAATTTCTGTCAACGCTTTGACCTAGGTCGACATACGATCCGTAGGTCACCTCCATGGTTCAGGTATTGTGTCACGTCCTGGGAGTAATCCCTAGATGTAACACGGCGTACTCGACCCCAAAAGGTCTCATACAAGCCCTTAGCATAATCATAGTCATAAGATCATAGGAAAATAGTGCGGAATTTAAAACTTTTCTTTACAATCGAAGTCTTTTATAAAAATGATAGAGTCTATACACTATGTCTCAAACCATCTATTATACTTGGAATAAAACTATTGAAATACAATCTTAGGGACACGGCCCTTACAACCAAAGTCTAAAACATAAAATAAAGACATAAAGGACATATGGTCAACCCTCGAATACAATAAGGACTCACCAATCTACTTCTTCTTGATCTCCTATGAACCTAGCCACGAGGATGGAATCCACTATCTCCAAAGCATACACTTATAGAAAATGTAGAAAGATGGGGTTAGCACAAAAAGTACTAAATATGGAAGCCATACACAAAAACCAAAAAGCATGCACAAAAAGGGACATTTCATATTAAATCATGCTATATGCCATTTTTGAACATCATATTTGAAATAATTGGAGAATGCAACCCATAAGGAAACTCACATATACTTCATCATAACAAGAGAGATATCATTATAATAACAAATAACAAGCATAGTCTCCAACATCAACACAATACACATCCCAATCTTCACAATACATATCCTCCGATAGTAAAATAATACAACGTCAAATACCAAGATCATCTCATCATGAAGTAATCATCACATAAGTAACCCTTAAGAAACATTTGTGCAATGTATGGTTGGCATCCCATAATACCAACTCTACTAAGTACTACTTTGAAGCTACCTTAGTCATGCACTTCATTCTTAGACCTTATTACAAGCAATAGCCCAAAATAAGGAAATAGTCATGTACATTACTTGAATTATAAGGCAATTCATTCATAACAACTATCTATTCAACACACATGCATACATTCAGATCTCATAATTAACATAAGGGACCATCCCATGACATCCTACTAAGTCTACTTGTGCAATGTAAAAGTGAAGTCTCATACCCCCACTCCTACTAAGTAAAACTCATTAAGAAGTCATAGTATAGTTCATGTCTCATTCATTATCTTTATTATATATGGAAAATAGCATTAATCGACATAGACCATGTGAGCTACATGGAATCCGGTGTTCTACCCCCACACCGAAAAGAGGGTGTCCTATTTGCCTGAGGTAGAACTAACATGTTTAGCTTTTAGGTGAATCCATTAGCTAAAGACCTATGTCGGCACATAGTTATGGGATAAAGAGATTGCTACTAGAAACCCGGACTTCTAGCATAAAAGGTTTCCATCTCATGAGACAACCTATGTTGTGAAACTGGACTTGCTAAACGTAAAAGTTTCCTATCTCATTGTTCATATCCTTTCGGTGCTAAGCCAATTTCCCTTTAAAAGTCATATTAAGCCTTTACTTAGGTTCATGTTCAATAGGGAATGCACTAGGAACTCAAACCAACATTCATCATAATAGCTCAAAGATTCATTAGGTGAGAATGTCCTTTCACTTTAGAATCATCAACATGTGAGTAAACCTTTCACATTACCGTTCCTAGAGTTTTCATGAGAACTAACCTTTCAATCAACACAACAACATCATCATCATCATCCTAGACAAGTCATACATGAACATGTGTAAAGGGTAAGGGAGAATAGCCTTTCAACAATACTTCAATATACACAATAGTCATAGGATCTTTACCTTTCAAGTGAATCATAGGTTCACACACAATCTTGTCAACATGCACAAACCTTCATAATATGCCCTTCAAGGGCTATGGACCAACTCATCCCAAACATATAGCAATAGCACATTAGATAAGGGAATATCATGATCCAACAACTCATCCATACCCTAGTCATATCATAGTCAAGTTCATGCATGGGTGTGTGGGTGTGTGATTGTCCTTCCAATGACACAACAACAACATTATCATAATAGACACTTAATTCACAAAGTATTCATAACTATGCTCATAATATCATAGTCATGCATACACCTCATATATTGCATTCACGGGTCATATTGAGTCAATACATCTAACATTCAATACAAGAAACATAGATACAACCACGACTCAAAACTCATGTGATCATATTATAGGTCATGTGGGTGAAGTTTATTCACAATAGGGCCATATACAATTCAACATACATGATGGCTTCCTTAATGAAGCCTTAACACCCTTAGTTTATCCATTTTAGCTTTCCCTCTTTAAGCCCTAGGAGTCATCTTCATGTTACAAGCCTTACTCTCAAGTAATGCCTCACATGATCATGAAGTGTACCTAATTCTCAAAGTAACCTAACCACATGGCTCATTCTTCACCTAATTAAGCCAAATCATGTTTAGAAGCTTTACCCTTAATTAATTCAAGTCTAGGTGATCTAATCTATGGCATTACATGAAGAAGCTCATCTTTCTTGGACAATCACCTTTAAACCCCAATTAGCCTCTTTCATGGCATAGCCCTAATCACATCAATTCACCTTAGAAATCTTACGTTAATCAAGTATACATGTAGAATCATACTTAGATCATGCAATTACATTATAATTAACTCACATCCAATCAATTGGACCAACTTGCAAAACCATCACATAATGTAAAGAAGAACCATAGCTAGGGTTGGGGGTCTCATGGATTCTTAAAGGATTTCGAATTAAAACCATATAAAATCAATCATTCATTCATAAAAAAAAAAAAAACACACAATTCAACATTTAAAAGCCACTTCAAAAGCAATCCATGGAGTTGAGTTGAAACCCTAGCTAATTGAGTTTTATAGAATTAAGTTAAAAGCTTTTGAAAGGGCTCCTTGGGTGATAGCTTCCCAAGGATGAAGGACTCCCATACCTTAGGTGTAGAATCCTTCCAAATTTGTATTGAAAAGCTCCTTCCTTCAAGCTTTACTTGACCTCTTTCTTTGTTCTTCAATTGAGGTTCTAGAGAGAAGATTCTTGGAGGGAAGAGTAGTTGGGTTTTGATTTGGAGTCTTGGGTTATAATGATTTAATGACTTAGTGTAGGGTCTTATTAGCTTATATAGGTGATTAATTAACTAATTAACCGACCTCCCTTAACCCCTAATTAATTACCTAATTAATTTCCAAACACCTAACTATAAACTAAAACTCCAAAAACTGGCAACACCTGCGCCCACCCATCCACGGACCGTGGATAGGTCTACTGGCCATCATTTGGCCTCGTGGTTAGGGACTAAGGCTTGAAGTTGTAGGCCTCAACAGGACTTGACTTACAGATCAAGACCTATGGGGAGTCAATTAACCTACAGGTAGTAGATAGCCATTGGTAGGTCACACATTTTGACAACTTTTTGCATTAAGGGGCAGCCTTGGGGTTAGGCTTTAGGGTCCCCCCTCAAGGACCCTTGGTTGGTCCTTGGGGGGGTCGTAGCTTGACATTTAACCCCCTAGACACCTCAACCTAAGCTTGGGAAGTCAATATACAACCTAAAACCAAACATCAAACTCGAAAGCTCACACGTAAGGCTCTAGTCTCACCTACTAGTTTCCATTAGACTCTAGCTTGGTCTTACTAGTTTTTCAGGTTTTTACATTATCTCCCCCTTAGAAACATTCATTCTTGAATGATACTTGAAACACTTTTTGGAATTAAAGACTCAAGACTAGCAGCCCAATCATGCATGAAACATCACAATAATGCACAACTCAAAATACACTATTCACAATGTGCACTTAGTCAAGGAGGAAACATAACTCTAACTCAACATGTTCAATGCAATACAAGGAAGTATGAATTATATCTAAACAACCTATTTATGCATGAGATTCTCATCACTTGTCATGTTCAAGGAGGAACTACCATCTCCTAACTAAAGCATGTCCATATATTCTTCTCATGAAGTACAATAGGCAACTCTTACTCAAAGTACCACAACAGGAGGGAAACAATTCACATAAACTCATCTTCTTTCAAAACACAAGTTTCCATGAACATGAATTATGTAAAGAAGTCATGGCAACATATAAGCACACAACAACAATATTAGCTAGGCATACCATCTCCCCCTTAGGAGTGAGCCTATAGCACCACTTCTAAACATCATTAATCACATAGTCATAGGAAGAATTACATTTCTCATTAAAAGCAAGCTCAATACAATCAACATGGAGCCCAAGTGCCATTTCATCAAAAACACAACAAAGCATGTTCATCACATCATCTCATGAAGTCAAATATGCCATCACCATACTAAAATGCACAATAACAAGAGGAATATGTAAATCATGAAAAATCCATTTTTTATACAAAGTAAGAATCTTTCAAAAACATGCATAACATAAGGAGATCGTGGAAATTTTTAAAACGCTCATGACTCCTAGACATAGAACAAGCCCATAAAGGAACTCTTGGTCTCAAGCTAGAATAGTAATAGAAGAAAAGGATGAGGATATCGGGACTCTCGATCAATGTTTCTACTCAAGCACATGATCTCCCCCCTTAGGAATAAGCCCCTTTTTTTTTACTAAAACCTCAAACACTAATCCTTTCAAACAAACTCAAGCATTACCAAGGCTTATTATAACCTTACCAGGCTCTAGAACTAATAGAGGTCTAATGAACATGCATCTAAACCCTATCAAGGTTAACAAGAGTAGCTCTAAGGGACAAGGGAATCATAGAACACATATAGCATCCAAGACTTCAAAATCAAGAAATGAGTCAAGGAGGAGTTATCATCTAAAGCTAGAGGAGAAATAGAAGGGAACATAAGGATATTGGTACATCTCATTGGCCCTTGGCCTCCCAAATAAGCCCCTTCAACTAAAACCCTTACTAAAATGCTACTCCTCGACATTTTCATAGTAGCACTTTCTTACTCTTCTATTTCTTAACTTGCCGGTATAAGATCCCAATTGGTACTTCTAGATTAGAGAGGTTCTCATCTAAGCACTCTTTCTCACAAGCAACCTTACCAACACCACTCAAAATCTCATGTGAGCCTACCAAATTGGGACTAAACTTCTCAACTCACTACACCTTTTAAGGTGAGATTATCAAGCATGCCTAACTCATGAACATCAACGATACTCAATGACCTTACCATCTAAGCACATTATCCCACACTTGGGGTAAGCCTATACAAACTCTTTACAATATCACTTCATTCAATTCTAAGGTCGGAGAAAGTCATAACCAAACCTTCACACTCATCACTCAAAATGATTCTAAACCATGGAGAATTACACTTCTATCCTCTTTTAAAAGAGTCTACTCACTCCACATCTCTAGGTGCTACTATTCATCAAAATCCAACACATCATAAAACTCATTATGGCTAAGTTGGGTTATACCAACAAACACATAAAACCACAATTAACCCTATGTATACTAAGGGCAACACAAAATCTCATCATGTACAACTTATCAAGTCATAAAAGACAAGTACTACCGGAATTACTCCTACAAGGTCAACACCCTAGATGTCTCCTCTATAAACTCTAAAGGATCTTCTTCTATCTTTGACCCATAGAATTATGAAATCTAATAAAGCATAAAACACATACCGAAACCCTTAAGATCCACTATCATTCACTCTTTGAGACTTAGGGGTAGACATCCTCTCTTGTTTAAACCTTAGGGGAAACTTAGAATAGCTTTGTCCATGAAACCTTTGTCTCTTTCAATTCTACTAAGGTTGGATCAAGACAATTCTAGACCATTTCAACCTTTATCATCACCTTTGGTGGGATCTACCAACCAATCATATCTAGGTATTACCTAAGCACCCTACATCAAAATCATCATACTTAAAATCAATCTTAAAAGACAACTAACTCTTTGAAGTTGGTCAACACCTACACTCTTCTTCCTTACCTCAACTAGGTGGTACATGCACCCTTAAAGTCAACCTTAAGACACAACATAATCCAAACTTATGGCATAGAATTTCCCCCTTTCCACTCTCGGATAAGCTCATTCGGGAACTAACAATTTGACTATATGGGTTCTATCATCAACTCAACGTAACCTCACAATCACCTTGCTAGGTAGGCACACTATCCCCCCTAAGGAGTAAGCCTACATTCATTCTTCTAACCAACCTTCATAACACAAAGGCAACTATGAAGCATTATTCACAATAAAGATATCATCACAATCTATCATCTCAAATCTATCAAGTCACGAAGCAACAATTGTCATCTTAACCAACCTTTCTCCCTCACTCCTTGTAGCATAAACCCTTCTAATATTCACATCCTAAAGACCATTGGATAAGGGATAAGAGAGAGAGCTTATAGATCTATGGCACGACTTAGAGAATGAACTGAAGTTTCTTAACATCCTATTGCCTCCTATTCATAAAATGTGGCGCGCTTAACATTTATGAACAAGACTCTACTGGATGTGGTTTGAGACATCCTAAAATTATCCCAAAAATATTATGCTCTAATACCAAGTTTGTCACATCCCAGGAGTACCCCCTAGACGTAATACGGCATACTAGACCTCGAAGAGGTCTCATACAAGCCCTTAGCATAATCATAGTCATAAGATCATAGGAAAATAGTGCGGAATTTATAACTTTTCTTTACAATCAAAGTCTTTTATAAAAATGATAGAGTCTATACACCATGTCTCAAACCATCTATTATACTTGGAATAAAACTATTGAAATATAATCTTAGGGACACGGCCCTTACAACCAAAGTCTAAAACATAGAATAAAGACATAAAGGACAGATGGTCAAGACCTCAAATACAATAAGGACTCACCAATCTTCTTCTTCTTGATCTCCTATGAACCTAGCCACGAGGATGGAATCCAATATCTCCAAAGCCTACACTTATAGAAAATGTAGAAAGATAGGGTTAGCACAAAACGTACTAAGTATGGAAGCCATGCACAAAAACCATAAAACATGCATAAAAAGGGACAATTCATTTGAAATTATTCTATATGCCATTTTTGAACATCATCTTTGAAATAAATGGAGAATGCAACCCATAAGGCAACTCACATACATTTCATCATAACAAGAGAGATATCATTATAATAACAAGCATAGTCTCCAACATCAACCCAATGCACATCCCAATATTCACAATACATAGCCTCCGACCACAAAAGAATACAACGGCAAATACCAAGATCATCTCATCATGAAGTAATTATCACATAAGCAACCCCTAAGAAACACTTGTGCAATGTATGGTTGGCATCTCATAATACCAACCCTACTAAGTACTCCTTTGAAGCTACCATAGTCATGCACTTCATTCTTAGACCTCATTATAAGCAATAGACCTAAATAAGGAAATAGTCATGTACATTACTTGAATTATAAGGCAAGTCATTCATAATAACTATCTATTCAACACACATGCATACATTCAAATCTAGTCATTAACATAAGGGAACCATCCCAAGACATCCTACTAAGTCTACTTGTGCAATGTAAAAGTGAAGTCCCATACCCCCATTCCTACTAAGTAAAACTCATTAAGAAGTCATAGTATTGTTCATGTCTCATTCATTATCTTTATTATATAGGGAAAATAGCATTAACCGACATAGACCTTGTGAGCTACGTGGAATCCATTGTTCTACCCCCACACTGAAAAGAGGGTGTCCTACTTGCCTAAGGAAGAACTAACATGTTCAGCTTTTAGGTGGATCCAATAGCTAAAGACCTATGTGGGCACATAGTTATGGAATAAAGAGATTGCTACTAGAAACCCGAACTTCTAGCGTAAAAGGTTTCCATGTCATGAGACAACCTATGTTGGGAAGCCGGACTTGCTAAATGTAAAAGCTTCCTATCTCATTGTTCATATCCTCTTGGTGCAAAGCCTATTTCCCTTTAAAAGTCATAATAAGCCTTTACTTAGGTTCACGTTCAATAGAGAATGCACTAGGCACACAAACCAACATTTATCATAATAGCTCAAAAATTCATTAGGTGAGAATGTCCTTTCACTTTAGAACCATCAACATATGAGTAAACCTTTCACATTACCGTTTCTAGAGTTTTCATGAGAACTAGCCTTTAAATTAACACAACAACATCATCATCATCCTAGACAAGTCATACATGAACATGTGCAAAGGGTAAGGGGAGAATAGCCTTTCAACAATACCTCAATATACACAATAGTCATAGGATCTTTACCTTTCAAGTGAATCATAGGTTCATACACAATCTTGTCAACGTGGACAAACCTTCATAATATTCCCTTCAAAGGCTATGGACTAACTCATCGCAAACATATAACAATAGCACATTAGAAAAGGGAATACTATGATCCAACAACTCATCCATACCTTAGTCACATCATAGTCATGTTCATGCATGGGTGTGTTTGTGTGTATGATTGTCCTTCCAATGACACAACAACAACATTGTCATAATGCACACTTTATTCACAAAGTATTCATAACCATGCTCATAATATCATAGTCATGCATACACCTCATATATTGCATTCAAGGGTCATATTGAGTCAATACATCTAACATTCAATACAAGAAACATAGATACAACCATGACTCAAAACTCATGTGATCATACTATAGGTCATGTGGGTGAAGTCTATTCACAATAGGGCCATATACAATTCAACATACATAATAGCTTCCTTTTTTAATCTTTAACACCCTTAGCTTATCAATTTTAGCTTTACCTCTTTAAGCCCTAAGAGTCATCTTCATGTTACAAGCCTTACTCTCAAGCAATGCCTCACATGATCATCAAGTGTACCTAATTAACCTAGCCACATGGCTCATTCTTGACCTAATCAAGACAAATCATGTTTAGAAGCTTTACCCTAAATCAATTCAAGTCTAGATGATCTAATCCAAGGCATTACATGAAAAGTTCATTTTTCTTGGAGAATCACCTTTAAACCCTCAATTAGCCTCTTTCATGGCATAGCCCTAATCACATCATTTCACCTTATAAATCTTAGGTTAATTAAGTATACATGTAGTATCCTACTTAGATCATACAATTACATCATAATTAACTCACATCCAATCAATTGGACCAACTTGCAAAACCATCACATAATGTAAAGAATAACCATAGCTAGGGTTGGTGGTCTCATGGATTCTTGAAGGATTTCAAGTTAAAACCATATAAAATCAAGCATTCATTCATTCATAAACAGACATAATTCAACCTTTAAAAGCCACTATAAAAGGAATCCATGGAGGTGAGTTGAAACCCTAGCTAATTGAGTTTTTTAGAACTGAATTAAAAGCTTTTGAAAGGTCTCCTTGGATGATAGCTTCCCAAGGATGAAGGACTCCTATACCTTAGGTGTAGAATCCTTCCAAATTTCTATTGAAAAGCTCCTTCCTTCAAGCTTTACTTGATCTCTTTCTTTGTTCTTCAATGGAGGTTCTAGAGAGAAGATTCTTGGAGGGAAGAGTAGTGGGTTTTGATTTGGGGTCTTGGGTTATAATGATTTAATGACTTAGTTTGGGGTCTTATTAGCTTATATAGGTGATTAATTAAATAATTAACCAACCTCCATCCCTAATTAATTACCTAATTAATTCCCAAACACCTAACTAAAAACTAAAACTCCAAAAACTGGCAGCACCTACGCCCACCCATCCACGGACCGTGGATGGGTCTACTGGCCATTGTTTGGCCTCGTGGTTAGGGTCTGAGGCTTGAAGTTGCAGGCCTCAATAGGCCTTGACCTATGGGGTGTCAATTGACCTACAGGTCATAATGGCCATCCGTAGGTCACACATTTTGATAGTTTTTTGCTTTAAGGGGCAGCCTTGGGGTTATACTTTAGGGTCCCCCCTCAAGGACCATTGGTTGGTCCTTGGGGGCTCATACCTTGACGTTTAACCCCTAGACACCTCAATCTATGCTCAGGAATTCAATATACAACCTAAAACCAAACATCAAAGTCGAAAGCTCACACGTAAGGCTCTAGTCGCACCTACTAGTTTCCATTAGACTCTAGCTTGGTCTTACTAGTTTTTCGGGTTGTTACATACTGGAACCTCAAATTCTCTGTTCTGATCGATGGATGTACAGGACGGGTCGTCACTCGACGTACAGTCGTCATTGCTACCGTGGTTCCACACTTGGTCAGATTTCCCTGAAGTTTCACCTACGCTGGACCACCTACGGCCCGTTAGTGGACCTACGGTCCGTGGTTGGCTCTGTCACTGGCCACTTCTGCAATTTTCAACTCTTATCTCAATCATCCGCATCCGAACTTATTTCCTGCAAGAATTACATAAAACCATTTTTTCTAATAACAAAATAGCCCAAGACACACACAAACTCTAAGTGAAATGCATCAAAAATACCATAAACTCACGGTATATCAACACCCTCAACTTAAATTTTTTGTTTGTCCTAAAGCGACACACTAACACTCTAAACGACACTTATGTAGAAGAAAACGTACACACTCAAGCAATCATATGGCTGTCTCAATCAATTCGATCGCTTAGTGCAAATCTTTTCATTTAGATTCAATAAGCTAACTCATACGGATCAACACATGACATAGACAGACCAATAGACATCACCACATACACTTTCAACAATCTCCAAGGTACCAACTCTCCAACAATGTAACTAGTGCCCTCACTTCAAAGAAATCCTTTTTCACACAGTGAGTATAATTTTAATTTCAAGGATTCATTCATCACTCACACTCAGAAGTGAATTCAAATATAGTTAGTGTTCAATACCATAGGCTTTCCTTATTTTCAGTACATAGACTCTCCAAGTAGTCACTAGGATCACTATAGGACTTTTTTAGCTTGTAACGTAGGCTTAGGGTCAGGTAGGGTACATTTGGGTACTTTTAGTAACTTTTCTGCCATCCTTGACATTACATTGGCTGTTTACCTCTTTTCTCAACCAATTATTGACATATTTTTATTTTCTGCTCTTTTCCTTCTGCTCAGATGTGACTTTGACTTTTATCACTCTTCTTTTTCACTTTTTTTTACTTCTTCTTTCTTTGTTTCTGATCATCATTATCATTCTTTTTGTTTCTTTTTACTTCAGTCACATATTTTTCTCTCTTTTTCTTTCCTCTACACACAACTCTTTTCATACCCTTTCTTTCGGTTTCCTTTTTCGTAGCCACCCTCAACTTATGTATTTTGTATGAGTTGAGGTGCACAATATTCTATGTCGGACCAGGGCCAAGATTAAGGTAACTTTTTGAATTAGTCACCGTCAACTTAGGCTTTTGGCCTAATTTAAGGTTTACATGTCCAAGAAGGGACCAGGGCCAAAACAATATTTTAGGGAAGGTGAGTTAGGTGTATTGAAAGAAGTGGTCTACATTAGGCTCAAACATTTGGATCAAAGGGAGCATTTATTTCTCTTGGTTGACTCATTTTAGGATTTAGTGGACTCATTTAAACAAGGGCCTATGATCATCTCCCAATTACTAGCCTAGGTTGTCTTAACAGGACCAACGAGGCAAGTTTTAGATTGGAACACACTGTATGAACATACAAAATCATCTCACACACACTTGTCACATTGTTTCATTATCGGATTATTGAATTACCCAATTCAAGTTTTAGTCTAAGTCACACTATCGTACCTATTTCTTATCATGCCATATGAAGATCCAACACATTCAACTCATCGAACCTATAGATCTAGCACATTTCAAAATTTCGGACATGTATGAATTTCATGCTTCTTATGTCATCATGCTTTCATTCTTCTACTTACTTCTACACATACAGTCCTAAACATGCCGGTTCAAAATAAAAGTAAATCAGTCCCTTGGGGAAAAAGAACACGGGCAAGAAAGCCCCAAGTGAGGATTATGTGTTGGATTACTCAGACTGTACCCTATCACTCAAAACTCATTTACCCCACCCTAACCAAATATGGTGCAATTTCACTTAATGCACAGATATTTAAAAAAATAAAGCATAGGGTAAAGCAAACCTGTGGCGCATATGCGCCGAAGACCCATAAAGATGCGGGTGAGATCAGTTTCTCAAAACCCACCGGATCATTACTAGGGAAGCCATTAGTAGTGCCCTCATCAATGGTAGAAACACCCTCAGTAGTGCTCAATACGCTAGATGGGCCAACATCCACCTCACAAGTCCGTTGTTGCCTCATCTCCTCATCAATGATCGACTACCTCTAGGCTGCCTCTAACTGATGGCGCTCTCTCTTCTTTGCTCGTTGAACCTCCTTAGTATCGAAAGTATGATCAGAGCGATGATATTTCCCAGTAGCACGAAAAGGATCGGGTGGTGGCATAGTGTCGCCAAAAAGGGCAGTCATCACTACCTCATCCTACTAGACCGCAGGGGGAACCTCTGGTATAGTCTCAGTAGGGTCTAGTAGAGCATCAACATCAGCACAGAGACTAGCCAACTCTGTCTGGAAAGTGGTCACATCCATGGTGGGTGAAGGCCTCTCCAAGACTCGCAACTCAAAGAAATCTAGGCGCTTATGGATTGCCTAAATCTTGCTACCCATTATCTGCTCCATACGAGCCTCAGACTCCTAAACATATTGATGCATCCAAGGCCTTATGTGCTACAGCAATGTAGCCATCTGGGCATCCAACTTTTGGACTCGAGCCAGAGGGACTAGAGTGGACCTTGAAAAGGGAGTGCCTCGGGATGAGCTTGTGGTATGGCTAGTGGAGGTGGAAGGGGGAGCCTGTGCATCTGTGGTAGTGAGAGGTATGGCGGTCTCATCGACCTGTATCTGTTCCACATCATCACCAAGATTAGCACCTTGGGAGGTAGGTCAACTTGTGGATCCCTCCATGGTGCAGCCAAATTGGCATCATCTCTAATAAGGCCAATGTCCACCATCTTGGTCACCTCTATTAGACTATCACAATGCCAAATTGGCACCCCATCTTCCCTGCATAGATGAAATATAAGACACGAAAAGGGAAAAGTAGTTGTAGTCTTGAAGGCTCTCTCATGAATCTCAGCAATCAAAATTCGGGAGAACATAAGCTTAAGCCCTACCACAAGTGCTGCCAACATCATGGCCCTATCCCAAGTAACCACGTTGTCTGCTTGAGTAGGGGATAGTATGGTATGCACAATGGTCCAAAAGAACTTCGCAGTGGAGCTTAAAGTTGCCTTTCTGATAGGCAAAGTAGTATTGCACACCCACTCGGTACGCTCCCCCTCATCTGTAATGTGATGAGCCATCCACCAAAGAAATTTCTCTCTCTGCTCAGCATCCCTCTTAAATGCCCCGCTCTGCACTACGCCCATCCTATAGACATACTCCATTGTATTGATCAACAGAGTGTGGGCTTAACCATAGATGAACCGGCGAATAGTGGTAAATTTCAGACAAAGGTAGCCTGAAGTGGGGACTGAGCTAATGGCTTTGCCCATTTAGATATAGCATTATGGAAAGTGGTGGCATATGAGGCATAGAACTCTCGGGTCATCTCCTCGCAGAACTTTCCTAGACTCCGTGCCATCCACTAGCACCTGTGCTTCCTGAACAGTTCCTCAATAGTAGGTATTGTGTGAAGACTCTGAGTAAGGACCTGACGCTCCTCAATAATAATGCGGGCCATCTTATAACGCTTATTAAGCATCTTGGCATCAGAATAGATTTGGTACTGGCCCTTGACGCACCACCTATTCAGCTTTATGGCACTGGGAACTGGCTCAGCTCTGGGTGGCACAAGGGCATTAGAGGAAGAAGCGGAAGCCCCGCTTGAATGGGAGCCGAAATGCGATTTAGAGCCGGACTGTGACTCTTTTACAGATGAAGCCCCCTATTCAGACTAGGGGGTCGTGACCTTGACCTTGTCACTAGATGAAATAATCTACATGGTCCTATTCCTCGTGGTCCAGAGGGCAGTAGGGGAGGCTCTGGTGGTCTCCGGGATGTACTCATGATCGCTACCTTCATCTAACAGACGTTGGGAAGGGGCGATTGACTTGGACTTTCCCTTCCTTGAGTAAACGGGAGCTTGTTTTGGGGCCATGGTACTTGTGGAAGACTCGTTAGTACTAAAAGAACACCAAAATAGTGGTCTCAGAGATATTAACTGAAAAAATTTCAGACAAAGGTAGCCTGAAGTGGGGACTGAGCTAATGGCTTTGCCCATTTAGATATAGCATTATGGAAAGTGGTGGCATATGAGGCATAGAACTCTCGGGTCATCTCCTCGCAGAACTTTCCTGGACTCCGTGCCATCCACTAGCACCTGTGCTTCCTGAACAGTTCCTCAATAGTAGGTATTGTGTGAAGACTCTGAGTAAGGACCTGACGCTCCTCAATAATAATGCGGGCCATCTTATAACGCTTATTAAGCATCTTGGCATCAGAATAGATTTAGTGCGGCCGCCTTGACGCACCACCTATTCAGCTTTATGGCACTGGGAACTGGCTCAGCTCTGGGTGGCACAAGGGCATTAGAGGAAGAAGCGGAAGCCCCGCTTGAATGGGAGCCGAAATGCGATTTAGAGCCGGACTGTGACTCTTTTACAGATGAAGCCCCCTCTTCAGACTAGAGGGTCGTGACCTTGACCTTGTCACTAGATGAAATAATCTACATGGTCCTATTCCTCGTGGTCCAGAGGGCAGTAGGGGAGGCTCTGGTGGTCTCCGGGATGTACTCATGATCGCTACCTTCATCTAACAGACGTTGGGAAGGGGCGATTGACTTGGACTTTCCCTTCCTTGAGTAAACGGGAGCTTGTTTTGGGGCCATGGTACTTGTGGAAGACTCGTTAGTACTAAAAGAACACCAAAATAGTGGTCTCAGAGATATTAACTGAAAAAATTTCAGACAAAGGTAGCCTGAAGTGGGGACTGAGCTAATGGCTTTGCCCATTTAGATATAGCATTATGGAAAGTGGTGGCATATGAGGCATAGAACTCTCGGGTCATCTCCTCGCAGAACTTTCCTGGACTCCGTGCCATCCACTAGCACCTGTGCTTCCTGAACAGTTCCTCAATAGTAGGTATTGTGTGAAGACTCTGAGTAAGGACCTGACGCTCCTCAATAATAATGTGGGCCATCTTATAACGCTTATTAAGCATCTTGGCATCAGAATAGATTTGGTACTGGCCCTTGACGCACCACCTATTCAGCTTTATGGCACCGAGCTCGCTCTGGGTGGCCTGAGGCATTAGAGGAAGAAGCGGAAGCCCCGCTTGAATGGGAGCCGAAATGCGATTTAGAGCCGGACTGTGACTCTTTTACAGATGAAGCCCCCTCTTCAGACTAGGGGGTCGTGACCTTGACCTTGTCACTAGATGAAATAATCTACATGGTCCTATTCCTCGTGGTCCAGAGGGCAGTAGGGGAGGCTCTGGTGGTCTCCGGGATGTACTCATGATCGCTACCTTCATCTAACAGACGTTGGGAAGGGGCGATTGACTTGGACTTTCCCTTCCTTGAGTAAACGGGAGCTTGTTTTGGGGCCATGGTACTTGTGGAAGACTCGTTAGTACTAAAAGAACACCAAAAGACCCATGAAATAATTTTAGAACAAGCATCAAACTTAGACAAAAATTAAAAACAATTCCAGGCAGTAGCTATTTTTTGGACCTACAGTGGGTACCTACAGACCATCAATGGAACGATGGACCGTTGGTCCCCTCCGTAGGTCATGAAGTCAATTTTGGGGTCTCTGATGTTGGAACCACGGATGTGCAAAATGGTCTATCAATGGAATGACGGACCATAGTCCACACTGTGGTTCACAACTTAGCAAATATTTTTGGGAAGGTCAGTGACGAACCACGACCTACGGTCCATCCGTAGTGGTCGTGTACCAAAACTATTCGAGGCATGGACTTCAAGCTTTCATCAAACACAATTACTTCAACAATCATTCAACCAATCTAAGTCCAGACATGTATTTCAACATATTACTCAATAGTTCATCATCCGTAGGGTTTTGATTTATGCAAAATTCAAAGTTCAACACAAGGAAACAACGAAACCCTAAGTCAAAACTCTCAATTTGACCTATCAAACCATTTATTCGATTTAAATTAACTATACACTCACACACCATCATTCCAAGGGTATTATTTATACTAGATTCAACCAATTATGCAAGCATTTGAATTACCCAAGCTCAAGTTCAACGTTGTGACTTCAAGTTTAAACAATGAAAGATTCAAACTTTGGGAGAAATCGATTACCTTACAAGTAAACAACGTTGGTGAGTGTGTGATAAAGTGCAAATGCTCCTAGACCAACGCTGACACCAAACCCGGACCTTAAAAGCTTTTGGCGAGAAAATGTTGTGAATTCGGGAGAATGGGGGAAATGGAATTAGAAGGGAAGGATATGGAGGAATTATTGGGGGAAATTAAGGGGTGAATATGGGGTAATTGATCGATTTGTAACGGTTGGGGGGAAAGAGGGAAGTGGGAAATGAATTTAAAGTGAAGGGTTATATTTAATTGGGGGTTCGATTCGGGTCATCGAAACCCTAACTTAGACCCACGAGACCCCGTCGATGATCTGTGGCTCAACCTATGGTCCGTCGATGGGGACCGTGGTTTACTCCAACACTTAGAAAAATTTCAAATACAAACCTAGGATCTACGATGCCATCCACGGTCAGTGGTTCGACCGACGGACCGTCAATGGGATCCGTAGATCACTGAATCAACTTATTTTCTGCAGATTTTCCTTTTCGACCCTACACACATAGCAAACCTTAGGACTTCTTTTTTAAAATTTTCTGGACACTTTTTATACAAGGACCCTATTCTATCTATATCTAGCCAATACTAAACATTAAAATTAATAAACACCTATCTAAAAAGTTAAAATTTTAAGAAAACACTTATATCGAAAAGAAACATCTATAGTTGGCTAGATTGTACATATTGGGTTGCCTCCCAAGCAACGCTTGATTTAACGTCGCAACACGACACAGACCCCTTGGTTACTCAGACTTCACCAAGACTCCATTCCTCTATCACCTCATTGATACTCTCAGCTTGCCCCAAATAGACTTTTGTCCTCTGACCATTCACATTGAACCTCGTTCCTTCCTTGTTCTCGAGTTCAACCGCTCCATGTGAAAACACTTGGGTTACTCTGAATTGCCCAGTCCACTTGGACTTGAGTTTTCAAGGAAACAAGTGCAACCTTGAGTTAAATACCAATACCAGATCACTGGTAGCAAATTTGCGCTTTTCAATCTTTTGATCATGGTACTTCTTCATCTTCTCCTTGTACAAGGCTGAACTCTCATATACTTTTAGGCGAAACTCATCGAGCTCATTCATTTCATTCAGTCTTTGACTTGAAGTGGCGTCCCAATCCAAATTCAACTTCTTGAGTGCCCACATTGCTTTATGCTCTAACTCAAAAGGTAAATGACATGACTTCCCATATACAAGTTGGTAGGGGGACATACCTATGGGAATCTTGAATGCGGTGCGATAGGCCCATAGAGCATTATCAAGCCTTTTTGACCAATCAGTTCGATTGGCATTCACAGTCTTTGCAAGGATTTTCTTTATCTCTCTATATTGCGGATGATAATGAGTGGCTACATTGTGACGAACACCATATTTCTCTATAAACGCCTTGAACAACTTGTTACAAAAGTGAGAACCTCAATCGCTGATAATTGCCCTAGGTGTACCAAAACTGGAGAAGATACCTTTTGTCAGGAAAGCGGTGACACTCTTTCCCTCATTGTTTGAAAGTGCAATTGCTTCCACCCATTTCGATACAAAGTCAACCACAAAAAGAATGTACTTCATCCCATGCGAACTCACAAATGGACCCATGAAGTAAAGACCCCAGACATCAAATAACTCAATCACTAATATCAAGCTCATAGGTAGTTCTTGCTTTTTTTGAAATTCCTCCTTCTCGTTGGCAACGATCACAAGACTTGGCAAAATCATGAGCATCTTGGTGGATGGTAGGCCAGTAATACCCACACTGCAGGATCTTATGAGCAGTCTGAATACCACTATGGAGCCCACCAACAGGTGATGAATGACACGCCTCGAGTATACTCATCATCTCAACCTCATGCACACATTGACGAATAATCCCAGCAGCACAAACTCGAAACAACTAAGGCTCATCCCAAAAGAATTTCTTCACATCATACATGAATTTTTTTCTTTGGTGGAATGGCAAATCCAACGGAACCAATTCACTTGCCAAATAGTTAGCAAAATCTGCGAAACAAGGGATAAGATCATAAGAAGCAGCCAATACTTGTTCATTAGGGAACATATCATTAATCTCAACTCCATCCTATAACTTGATCATAGCTTCCTCCTCTAGTTTGGATAAATGATCAGCAACCTGATTTTCTGTTCCCTTTCTATCCTTAACCTCAAAATCGAACCCTTGCAGCAACAGTGCACATCTAATTGACCTTGGTTTTGCATCCTTTTTAGCCATAAGATACCTCAATGTAGAATGGCCAATATGCACTATGACCTTAGTACCAAGCAAGTAGGATCTAAATTTCTCAAATGTGAAAACCATCGCAAGAAGTTCCTATTCAATTACCATATAGTTCTTTTGAGCCATATTCATAGCTTTGCTTGCATAGTAAATCGGATGAAGAATCTTCTCTCGCCTCTGTCCTAATACCACACCAAGCGCCACCCCACTCGCATCACATATCACTTCATACGGTTATCCCCAATCTGGTGAATAATGATAGGTGCCAAAGATAACTTTTCTTTCAACTCTCCAAATGCTCTCAGAAAAGCATCATCAAAATCAAACTTACACTCCTTTTCGAGTAGCTTGCACAATGGGTGTGCAATTTTTGAGAAATCTTTTATGAACCTTCAATAGAAACCTATATGCCCAAGAAAACATCGAACACCTTTTACAAGGATGGGTGGTGGAAGCTTTTCTATTACCTCAACTTTGGCTCTATCAACCTCAATAGCTTTCTGCGAAATCCGATGACCCAGAACTATACCCTTGTTTACCATAAAGTGGCACTTCTCTCAATTGAGCACAAGATTGCACTCTTCACACCGTTTTAGTACCTTAGCCAAATGTGTCAAAAAATCATCAAACGACTCACCTACCATAGAAAAATCATCCATAAATACCTGTATCATGTCCTCCACCATATCTGAGAATATCGACATCATACACCGCTGGACGGTCGTTGGAGCAGTACATAACCCGAATGGCATCCTTTTAAAGGCGAAAATCCCATAAGGACAACTGAAGGTGGTTTTCTCTTGGTCTTCCTGAGCTATGGAGATTTGATTGTACCATGAATACCCATCTAGAAAACAATACCAACCCTTACCAGCGAGATGATCTAGATGATCGATCCATCCATGCATGTGGTCTTTCTCATGATCCATGCACGGCATTTAGTCTTACACACCATCCACACTCTCCACACCATACGCCTTATTGGAACGAGTTCATTTTTAGCATTAGGAACCACAATGATTCCTCATTTCTTTGGCACACACTGAACTTGGCACACCCAACTACTATCAGTAATAGGATAAATAACTCCAGCATCTAACCACTTAATGATCTCTTTTTTCACAATCTCTTGCATAGGGGGATTTAGTCTCCTTTGATGCTCAATACTTGGCTTAATGTCTTGCATGAATTGGATTTTGTGAAACAAATGCCCGGCGGAATCCCAATAATGTCCGCAATAGTCCATCCAATAGCCCTCTTGTATCGCTTCCACACTGATATCACAACCTCTATTTGCCCTTCACTCAAGTCAACAACAATTATAATAGGCAAGGTGTTATTTTGCCCCAAGAATACAATATTGCAGGTGGGATGGAAGGACCTTAAGTTCCAGTTTTGGAGGCTCATCAACAGACGGTTTTACAGGTGGGGTGTCACGATTCTTCAATTCCAACCGCTTTGAATATGGCAACTAGCTCATCATTCATCAATACCACACTGTCAAAATTCATCAACACCTAACCTTTCCTTAATGGATACCTCAGAGTTGTGCCCCTCAATGTGATTCACCACTGATACTTATTTAAGATAAATTTCATACTTCATAGACCTACAGATGTTAAAAGTTACCTCCTCATTATTTAATCGGAACTTCATCTTCCCTCTTTCCATGTCGACCAAGGAACTAATTAAACTTATCCAATTCTAGGTATACACGATCGTTACTTAGTATAAAACTCAACAAAGAGTTGGGGTCGAACCCACAGGGAGCGGTACGTGTTCAAAATTCAATTATGAAGTGAAAATGTGGTCTAAGCGGTTATAGGAATAAAAATTATTGAAGACATAAAAACAAATCTAAAGCGATGACAATGAATGCCAGATGGGGGTTTTGGATTTGCAAATAGCAGCTGAAACAAGAATGAAAACAGGGGAATCAACAATATTAAGAGGAATTCTCGGGATGTGATCGATTATAGGCAAATTTCACTGTATAGGTGATTGGAACTACTAATAAATAGCTAAACATTAGTGGGTAGGCTAGGCAATAAGTGAAATAGTTTTCTCTCGAACAACTATTCGATTCAACTGATTTCATTCAAACATCAACAAACTTAGCAAATAAGAACAGCTCACACCTTAATTCATATACTCTCTCGAGCTAGATGGGTAGAATCGGATTTAGAATTTACTCGTTCAAGCTAAACCCATATTAACCCGATAACTACAATCATCAATTGATAGCTTTGATTCTAAAACCTCTTTTTCAAGCAAGCCCAGAATTCTAAGTTTGAATTACATTTGCAACTACAATTCTTAGTTTAAAACACATCTATCAATTAAACTCACTTCAATTAAGCATTAAAATCAGTAATAAGAAATGCCCATAAGCTAATTTAACCCATAATCACATGATCACACCCCAAGAATTGGGGATTTAGCTAAGCATCGTAAACAGGTAAAAACAATTACCAACTCGATTATCCATCAGCTGGGTAATAGTCCCCAAGCCTTTACAATGTTCCAAAATAGTAAAATTCAAAAACCCAAGTTAAAATCCTCAAAATCTACAATAAGAACTGAAAACTTGGAGAAAACTCTAACTCTATAATGGGAACTGTAATATCTCGGAGAGAGCTACTCAAAATTCCTTTTAAAATCCAATTTATAGTTTCCTAAAATTTAGTGTGAAAGTCCAGTTGGCGGATTAAGTCGGGCTCGCCGAGTGGTTGGGCAATCCGCCCTTTGCTCCCTTCCATCGCCATTTTACATTGGTCATCAGCCTCCCAGGTCCTGTATCTTCAGGCGATCCAACTTGTTGTTGCGAAGTGGATCGGCGATTCACCGATTGGCCATTTCTGTCACCAACTTGGTTTATTCCCCAGGGCTGGCACACTGGAACTTTAGGCGAGCTAAAGAGCCACTTTGGTGGTTCAGCGAGTGGTCTTAGCGATCGTCAAGATCGCTTTTCTCCACTTCTTCAGCTTGTTTTGCTCCATTTTGCTTGTTAGTGTCCTTGCCTTGCTCCTTAGCTCACATACATGAAAATCAAGGCTTTAACATCAGTTTATAGCATAAATTAGGCATTTGAGGACACTAAAAGTATCAAAACAAAGCCCTAAATTAGTCTAAATCTCAGATTCATCATCAGCAGTTCAATAAGGTTGTCTAAAATAGTGTTCATACTCAACATGAATGCACACAAAAGGTTCAAACTACACATACAATGCTCAATTGTGCACTTAAAGATTCAAATTGTGACTCACCATTATCAAGGATACTCAAGGTCACAATATTTGCTTCAAATTCAAGTTCAAGCTTAACAAAGGTACTCCAATGCTCTCGCAACAAATATGATTTCATATTCACACAATTTCTTCAACGATTTAAAGTCCCGGAATCACATACAACTCTCACTCTCAAAAAGACGAACACATGCATGACTCCACTCATAGACTTGCCCTTATTTTCCAACCAACATTCGTTTTAACTCACTAAAGATCACAAAGGTCTATTTAAGGCTTGTAACGGGGCTGAATGTAAATGTATGGTCATTTAGGCTTAGTGGCTTCTACCTTCATGAAGGATGGCCTGAAAATCACTCTTTCTCCTTCTCTTTCACATTCAAACATGTTCAAACTACACCCCATTATTCAACTGGACATGAATCACTGGATACCCCATTTTTCATTATGTTCACACACTTTATTTCACAATTATTGCTCTTTTTCTATTCTTTCTTCTTTTCTTGTTCTTTCTCTCTTTTGTGTCCCAAAATGCTTCGTATTTATGACAAATTTGTTCGTCATAAAAATTATTAAAATTTGTAGGTAAAGATATATTTTTGTCACTAAATAGGTTATTATAGCTAACGAAAATGATGTGTCACTAACTACTTAGTTTAATTAGTGACGATGCAATTTGTCACTAATATTTTATGTATTTCTTAGCCAAGCAAATAATATTTCATCACTAGAAACTACTTTTTACATACAATTTTTTCGTTGTCCCTAAAGGTAAAAATTAGTGACAACTTTATATTTAAATAATTTTGTAGTTGAAACAATCATGTCGTCACTACAAATAATTCTTTTGCCCACGAAATAAAATTGTCACTAAAAGATATCATAAATAAGTAGGCAATTTTTGGGACAAAAAATATTTGTCACAGAATGTCATACTTTAATGACGAAAATGTTATCGTCTTAATAAATAATGTATTTGTCACTAATAATTGACCTTTTGAAGATAAAATGTTTCGTCACTAATGACATTTAAACTTGTAGCAATACTATTTACAATTGGTATTGAGCTAGGTCTCCATAAATTTAAAAATTTATTTAAAAAATTAAAATTATTAAATAATACAAATATATTAAACTTAATAGCATGGAGTAATTTTTTTAATAATGTGCATCATACACTATACAAATTAAAATTAACAACATACACTATATAGAGAGAGTTAGAGTTTACAAATAATTACAAGACAATGATAGAAATTAAATAATATACAAAACCCAAATTAAATAAAATTAGCTTGTCTAATGTTTCCCTCCTATGGAGGCTTTCCATATCTTGAACTTGTGTTCAAACCTACTAAAGGATATCAAAAGAGTATTCAATCAGTAAAATCTTTTAATTTAATCAGACACAATTTTACCAAAAAATAAATAAATTTTAAGGCGTAAAGTGTAGTTTCTTTTCTCTACTGATGACTTCTGTTTGCACAGATAAAACAGCTAATGTTAGCTTCTCATAGACCAATGGATAAAATACCTTGATGGCATGAAAAGGAGATTTCCTTTGGCATTTACAACAGCCCATCTATGTTGTTCCAGGAAATATCTTTACAAGGCCATGTAGTTGAACTGCAACATTAGAATCAACTTCACCTTGCATAGCTTGCCATTTAACAATGTTTTCTTCTTCAAGAACATCTTCGTCATCTGGTATAATACTATCCAAGGCTGGCACTGAACCTGTGCAGCTACAAACACTACCCTCTGAACACAAAATGAACAGCCTTAAAGTTGTCACAGTATGCTTGAAATTCGATATTAAGGTACTGATAAATTTTGGTTACCTTTCACCTTATTTCCACTTTTGCCTGTCCAGTAACCAGGATTCTAGAAGTAGAATGCTGACTTTCTCACACCAGAAATATTCGGAATTGTGTTATCCAAGTAAATAGCAAGAACAAACCACAAAAAGAATGTTGACATGAGCCATATGTAAATCTCGTTCTGTTAACACTCAAAATAATATTATTAACACAATACACTCAAACTAATTTTATTAACACAAGAGACAATTCATAAAATCTGAAAATTACCACCGATTTCATGCTTAAAAAACACATTTTAGCGATTAAGCAATAAGGGACACGGTTTCACTAATTCACAGAGAAATTAAATAGTAAATCGAACAACAAAATAAACCAGGGCGAATCTGAGAAGATCAGTCTTTAGCAGACTAGAATTTCAACTTCACCGGAGTTCTTGCTACCTTATTTGTTTCGCCGGAGTTGTTGATGTTGCTGTTTGTTCCACCGGGTTGCTGGCCGGAGCAGTTGTTGCTGCTGGTCCTCGCGGTGTCTCTCCTAGCTGCTGGTTGGAGCTGGTGTCGTCGCCGGCTGCTGTTGCTGCTTCGCCAAAAACGAGAGGGGAAAAGGAGGAGCAGCAGCCTTCCTCGCCTGCTGTTGGCTGTTGTCGGTTGCTGTCGCTAGTCGGAGCTGGCGTTATTTCTCACCTAAAAGAGAAGGGAGGAAACGAGGAGAGGTAAAGAGGAGAGAGAGCGACGGGGAGTGGAGAGAGGAAACTCTCGTCGGCGATGGATGGTCTCGCCGATGGAGCCACGTGAGAGAAGAGGGGCCGGCGGCACTGATCTTCAATGGAGCAGAGGAAGAGTGAAAACGAAAATTTAGTAGGGTATGGGTCTTAATGTTGGAATAGGAAAGAATGGTTATTAGATCTCCACCTTTGGATTAGAATAGATGAACGCTTAGGATTAAAAGTTGGGATGATTTAATAAGATGGGTGGATGAGATTAAAGATGAGATTTCAAGAATTGAACTGAATGGCTATAATTGCAATGCAAGGCTTCAATTGAAATGAATTTAATTAGGGAAGGCTAGAATTAGAAATGAGCAAGGGGCTAGAATTGAAATAATTTTGAATAGATTAGGCTATTATTTAAATAATTTTGAGAAAGATTTAGGAAATGCTATCCAATTAATAAAATACTACACATATTATAATATTTTCATACAAATTTAACACAATTAAATTTTAAAACATTTGAGTAAAATAATTATTTCGAGTTTCGATTTAATAATAAAATAATTTTATTAGTAATTACAATAATTTTATAAATCATGCATATTGAAATATATAATTTTTAGACAAAATTGATTAAAATTTTAAACTCGAAATATGTTTTAAAAATACATATTTAATTGAATAGCACTTCCGAAAGGGTTATAGGTCGGTCAAAATTGGGTGTCAACAAAAGTTATTTACAGACGTGTTTGAGAAGAGAGAAAGAACAGATCAGAGGCGGCACCCAGCTGTCACGCCGCCGACGCTGTCACGCTCACCGAAATGCTAGGAGAATAGAGGAGAGGGAGAGATAGGGGAGGAGGAGATGGAGATGAGAGGAAGATGAAGAAGATGGCTTAGGGTTTTGGTTCTTTTGGTTTTAAAATAGATAAGAATGAAGATTTGATCTCAACATTTGGTTTGAATGATATGGATGATCAAGATTTTATCTTGTAGTTTATTTGGATGAACAAATGGCTGAGATTAAAGGATGGGGCTTTTGAGAATTGAATTGAATCAGATAGGCTATAATTGAAATAAGCAATGGCCATAATTGACATGAAATTAAATATGAAAGGCAAGAGTTGAAATAGAATTGAATAGGAAGAGGGCTATGAATTAAATAAATTGAATAAAAGAGGTTATGATTTAAGGGGAGATTAAGGAAATGTTATTCAATTAATAAAATACTACATATATTAAAGTATTTTCATATAAATTAAACACACCTAAATTTAAAAACATTTAAATCTAGTTATTTTGAGTTTAACTAGCGATAAATATAATAATTTAATAATAATAAAAATAATTTAATAATAATAATTGATAATTTTGTAAATAAGCGATACTATAATATATAATTTTAGACAAAATCTATTAAGATTTTAAAACTCCTAAGATGTTTTAAAATTACGTATTTAATCGAATAAGTCGGTTAAAATTGGGTGTCAACAATATACATATATATATATATATACACACACACCTATTTTAAATATAAATAAGTTATATATAAATATTAGTATAACATTGTAAATTTTTAGTGGTGTTGATTAAATTAATTTAAAATTTTTAATCTAAAATAAGTTATTTATATTTTTGTGTAGTAAATCTTTTCTAAGATAAGATCTATAGATGCAATTGTATGTAGTGAATGATCCATTATGGGTAAAACAAATACATACTAATATAATCAATATTGTAAATTTTAAATAGTTTTAATTAAAAAATTTTGGTGCGAGGCCAAGAACTCTGAAATAACTCCTAATTTAGTGAGAGTTATTAGAAAATACTCCCTGCGTTCTTTTTTACTTGTCAATTTTTTACTTGGCATGTCTATTAAGAAAAACAATAATTGATATAGTGAATTTATCATTTTACCACTTTTAATTGATAGAATCTTAAACATATTTACTCAATAAATTTTCCAAAGACATTAACTCAATGTTATATAAATTGAGGGTATAATAGGGAGAAATTCTTATATTTAACTATGAAATTATTATACTTCATTTGTCACATGTAATCATAAACAAGTGTAGCCATAGACTATTATCTTTAGCTATGAAATTTTTTTCGTCACAAATAGTTAAATTATTTAGCTACAAATTTTAAGTCGTCGTTATTTAAACATTGCATATTTAATGACAAAACTATGTTGTCACTACATCACACATTGATTAGAGACAATAAAATTACAATAAAATTATCATCACTGATTGTTTATAGTATTAGTGACAAAAACAAAGGTCACAATTCAATATAAAATTTTGTGGCTAAAGCTTACAATATTTAATGACGAACTCTAATTTATCGCTATTTCAACAAAAAATTTTGTGACAAAGCCTTTTTGTGTCCAAAATTGTAACTAATTTTAAGACAAATAATAGTTTGTCACAAATTGGATACATTATAGTGACAAAATAATTTGTCACTGATAAATTAAAATTTGTCGCTAATGGTACTTAATAAATGGCGCTAAATTATATTTTGGTGGGAAACTCAACTGGACGAAATTTTGCTACAAAATTTTATGTTTCGTCATTAAAAGTGTGTGGTTCATACATTTTAATACGAAATGTAATTTTTGTCACAAAAACTGAAAAATTAGTGACAAATTATGTGTCGTACCTAATAATTTCGTAGCTAAATATCATGTTTGTTGTAGTGGTTCCATCTTTTTCAAACAATCCATCAAGGGGAAGTTATTCACACTTCTTGACTTTCCTTCTTTTTCACCACACCCTCAACTTAGGCTTTTGGCCTAAGTTGGCTATTCAAACAAACCAAAACTTCATGAAGGGTGATGGGATAAAGAGGTCAAAGTTGTTCAAGTTTCTTCTAAGAAAATGATAGGCTCAAAAGGTACCAAGAAAGGTTCACACATCTCACAAGGTTGGCCATAAAGAGGTATATTGTCAAATTTGGCTCACTCTTTAAAATTATTGCCTAAGATCATTAGAATTGTTTGTTTCACTCAATCAATCAGACTAACGGGGCAAGTTCTAGGTGTCATCGAATACAATGTTCAAGACTACTTCACCACACAAGGCAATGGTACTAATATAAAACAAGACTCCACACTTTCTAGCTAGCGTGCAATGTTCATCAAAAGAGACTCATTCGACAATCGGCTAGTCACAACGAGATGCTAAAAGTTCACATATTGCCTATGTAACTTAGTTTGCCTCATCGTAGTTGCATATTCATTTTGTTCAATTAAGAGCACTATTCAAGTTATCGGTATTGACCTCAACCGACACTCAAATTTGCACAAGAAAAGCCAAAATCACACATACAAGAGGTGGAAAAAAAAATTAAAATTTGGTTCAAAAGCCATTTTCTATAAAAACAATGGGCCACACACAAACCACAACACAATTCAACAACCAAGATATATATATATATATATATATATATATATATATAATAACAAATAGGCTCAATATTCACAAAATAGTCACAAAAGGTAGGTGTGGAAATACCTCACCCCACCTAACAAAATATGCAATTGTCCTCAAATGCAACTAAAACAAAAACAATATATAACAAAGAGGGAGGGAAAAGATCATCCTGCCAGGCTAAGCCTGGGGTGAATTATGCATCTCAGTCACTCCATCTGTCAGGGCATCAATGTCCGGTAACTCATAAACCTTGGCTCCACTAGAGCCCACCATGGATACATCCCTCAAAGAGGCCTGAACAGCTGAATCTACCATGGGACCCTCAAGGTCTGCCAAATCATCAAAGACAACATCCTCAAGAACACCCAGCTGCTCCTCATCAGTCTTAGCCTCGAAATCTGCAACACCCTCATCAGCTTTAACCTCATCTCCGGTGGTAGCCGGAGGCACATTAGAACAAGTTGGAACCTCGGTGCTCGGGTCATCTGGGATCTTCACAGTGCCAAAGAGTGAGGTGAAATATGTGGACTTTAAGTGGTCCATACCCTTCCGCAGCTCAGAAACATCGGCCTTCAAGGTCTTCACCTCCTCAGTAGCACCCTATCTTCTCTCACATACCTCTACTCTTGATGTAAGGGCCTCAATCAAAGCCCTAAGAGGTGTCAATGCAGCAGCAATGGCTCTCTTGATCATCCCAGGAATAGGGGCCTCTAACCAGGATGCACACACATCAGCAAACTGGGCTAAGTGTCCTATCTTGTAAACTATGGCCTGGGCGATCAGAGGCCTAAAAACAAAAACAGAAATAGCAACAGCAATAAAAGAAGATCTAGGAGGAGTGGGTGTAGCAGAAGTACTCGGGGCCTCAGGAGGAATAGAGTTAGTAGTACCTAACGGCCTAGTGGTCGGAGTAGGCATGGCTGCCTCTGCAGGTATAGCATCAACATCAACCTCCGAGGATGTGTCCACCGAGTTGCTCTCCTCCTATCAGCCTTGTCCCATGTGTACTTAGCCTCAATACATCGAATTTCTTTAGAAGATGTGGGTGTCATCTCAACATCCCTCTTCTCATCTCGAGGAACTCTGTCTTGGCAACATAACTCTGTGATAAATACCGAGAATGGAAGAGACGTTTGGTGCTGCTTGGCCCTCATGGCCATCTCATGCTTGATGATCAAGCCCAAATTTAACCTCTTCCTAGCAATGATAGATCCAAGACATACCACCTTTGGGTGGTGGAGAATAAACTCATTCTGTGATGACATAATAGTGTTGCTGATGAATCCAAACCAATATCTAGCAGCTATGTTGACGTCCTTCTTCTCTATCGGCGCTTTGGCCTTAATCGACCTCGGGGTGGTGTCAGAAATCAGGGGGCCCAACCAATCTTTTAAATCCTCCATAGTCTTTGTCGTGATCATACTCTCATATTCATGTATGAAGTCAAAGGCACGGTTAAATACTGCATTTATATCATCGCTATTGCATTTAACTTTCTTCCCTCGAACCACCACGAAGTCCACTGGTTTGAAGGCACTAGCCTTCTTCTTCCCCTGGCGCACCAGGTCACTATATGATGCATAGAACTCCCAGCCCTAGGTGGGAATATATGGGCCACGGGGCTTGTGAAGATGTCAAATCAGTGGAACCTAAGAATATCCCACACTGCATATCTGTCTATCTACCACACCATATGTGGATAATCACTTCTCTTTTAAGATGGTCCTCAATCCCTCATCTTTTAACTGGTTGAGCGACCGGGGAGGAGGACCCTGTACTGGTGGCACCGGGACCAAAGTCTATGCAGGAGCTAGAGGAGGAGGAGGAGTCTAAGGCACCGGGATCCTAGACGGATCATGCCTTGCCTTGGAGTGAAGCTCTGCTCTCCGGGCTTGTAATAGTTGGTCATCCTCAGGATCAAATATAGAATCCTTAGAATTCTCCTCATTGTTTGATTAGGTGAGATGAGTCTCGTAGACTCCCTCAACCACAGGCGATTTGTCCTTACCCTTTCCTCCCTTTGGAGTTAGTATCTTGGCCTTTGCCTTGGAAGTAGTTGCTTCCTCATTAATAGCCATTCCTCGTGCCCGCTTCTGGGGCGGCATGTCTCCACCATCCATATTAGTTTTAGCCATTTCTGCAAAATAACATAGAAAAATGTTAGAAAACAATTCCAGAAAAAAGTACTAAAAATAAATTGCAGAAAGACTTACTGAACCATTCGGCGAGTTGCCGAGTCACTTTGGAGAGCCAGATCGGGCTCGTCAAAAGTTACAGAGCAAAAATATCAGAAATTCAAATCAAGTCAGCGATGTCTTGGGCCTTTCAGTGGATCACCGACACCAATCGATGAACTAGAAGTAGCTCGTCGAAAGTTAAAATGTATTTTAAGGATTAGGGCGCAGAAGGGCGATCAAGAAGGACTTTCAACGAATCGCCAAGTTAACTCGGCGAGCTCTGAAATATCGCCACAAGTTACAGAATCAAACTCACCAACTTAAGGAAATTAAGGGCGATTTGGGGGCTGTTTGGCGAACCGCCGAACCAATCGGTGAGCTCGACCCAGCTCGCCAAATGGCCCTTCGTGCGAGTTTTCAGCCCCTTACTTCAAAATTCAACCCACAGCCCATGAAAACAAAATTAAACACCTACACTATGAAATTAAGGTCAGACCCATACTACCCATGCCCTCGGAGTACTCAGACTTCCCCCGATTTGACCAAAATTGGCCATTTTTATCGCAACCCAATAATTTAGACTCAATTTAACCATGCAACGACATGGGAATCGATCAATTACACTCAATTAGGCACTAATTCAACTAAATTATAGGGAATCCAATAATTAAACACGATAAAATCAACTACCCAACAACAATCAAAACCACATTACCGTTCACATTCGAGTTCAACCACATATAGAGTTTGGGGTTCAAAAAAAACAACCTTTTATGCTAAAAATAAGATTTGTAAAGCTAGGCAGCAAAGTTCCACAATCCCGAGCAAAGATTTCACATGATACGAGAGTAAAAACAAGAAAATACTAAAGATCTTATATAGGGTGTGAGAGTACGAGAGTCAAAAATTAGAAAAGATGAAGGATTTTGAAATTTAAAACCATTTGTCCTTTAAAACCTTTCAGTTCACGCTCCATTCGGCGATATAAGTTGTGCCCGCCAAACCACTCGGCGATGCGCCGAGTGGTATTTTAGCTCGCCGAGTTTTACAAGACTCCCAGCAATTTGGGGGTTTAAACGGCGGACAAAGTCAGGCTCGCCGACCTATTCGGTGAGTCGCCGATAGAGCTTTTAGCTTGCCGAGTTTTACAGAGTTCCCCTTTCAAGCCGTGTGATTCCATCGATGGTCTAAGGCGGGCACGCCGACCTATTTGGTGTGTCACCGATTGGACTTATTGCTCGCCAAATTACCCATTTTCCAACACTTCATACTTTTCAACCTACAACATCAATACCCGTATTCAAAAACAAAATTTAAAACATCAATGACTTGGGTTGCCTCCCAAGAAGTGCCTTATTTAACATCATGGCAGGACGTGCATACGCTTTCAAGGGTCATTCTTTGGGTTTGCCAAGGTATCACTTGGTAGGCCCCATTTTGGCCTTGGGTTCAAATGAGAAGAAATTTGACCCATTTGTGTTTCCAATTTCTTGATTGACACTGAATGGGAGGTCACCGTGTTATTGAGAGTAGAGACGTTTTCCTTCAGATCTTTCAAAACCGTGTCTGACCCTTCTACCTTATTGAGAATACGTAAATGCATGTCTTTTGTACGGACATTTTTAGATTCCTTAGGCTTTTGACACTCATGGGGTGGAACATACCTGCCTTTGTCACCCTCTCTCTCCTTCCAAGTGGCATTACGTTCATGCCAATCTCTGTCACTCTCTCTCTATCCCTCATCTCTATTGATATTTTTCATGCAATCAAGGAGTTAAGACGCTACTTCATAGGGTTGTTGCCTTATACCATTGGGAACAAGTTGATCAGCAACTCCTCTGTTCACCAAGTCAAGACTCCTATAGAAGTATTGTAGCAGCACGTTGTTTGAAAGTCCATGAGTTGGGCATTGAAGCACCAACTTTTTAAACCTCAGCCATATCTCGTGGATTGGTTCACCTTCCAAGCATTTGAAACCTTATATGCTATCCTTTAGCGTCATCATCTTCGATGGAGGAAAGAATATCACTTGGAACGCTATGGTAAGTTCATCCCAAAATGTGATGGACTACCTCGGTAACTCAGCTAACTATCTGGTAGCTTCACCAATCAAAGAGAATGGAAATAATATGAGACAGACTGATTCTTCTGATACGTTCTTGAATGAGAACTGACCACAAACATCTACGAAGTTTCGAATATGCTTATGGGGATCCTCATGAGACAGCCTCCCAAATAATCCTTTCAATTGTAGGAGCTGAAGCATTGTGGTAGTGATGTAAGAAACAGTGTTCCCTTCGGTCGTAGTTAGACGTATTATATCAACACCATACAATTGAATTGGGTCATTTACATCATTCAGATTTCCAATATCATCTTGGTGGCCCACTTGGCTACCACTACTCCCGTTTACGCTCATCTCTTCTTCTGCTCAAAACAAATAACAAAAACACAAACCAAATCAAGTCGTTTCAACTATAACACAACTTAACTCCAATAACAAAATTTTAAACAACACCACTCCTCGGCAGCAGTGCCATTTTGATTAAACGTCTCAAATACACCTCATCCAACTCTAGGTGTAAATGATTATTAATTAGTATAAAACCCAACAAAGAGTTGGGGTCGAACCCATAGAGAGCGGTACGTGTTCAAAATTCAATTATGAAGTGCAAACGTGGTCTAAGCAGTGATAGGAATAAAAATTATCGAAGACATACAAAAATTAGCAGTTGAAACAAGAATGAAAACAAGGGAATCAACAATATTAAGGGGAATTCTCAAGATGTAATCGATTATAGGCAAATTTCACTGTATGGGTAATTGAAACTACTAATAAATAGCTAAACATTAGCGGGTAGGCTAGGCTATATGTGAAATAGTTTTTTCTCAAACAACTATATCGATTCAAGTGATTTCTTTCGAATATCAACAAACTTAGCAAATAAGAATAGCCCACACCTTAATTCATCTACTCTCTCGAGCTAGATGGGTAGAATCGGATATATAATTTACTATTTCTAGCTAAACCCATATTAACTTGATAACTATAATCATCAATTGAAAGCTTTGATTCTAAAACCGCTTTTTCAAGCAAGCCCAGAATTCTGAGTTTGAATTGCATTTGCAACTACAATTCTTAGTTTAAAACACAACTATCAATTAAACCCACTTCAATTAAGCATTAAAATCAATAATAAGCAACACCAATAAGCTAATTTAACCAATAATCACATGATCACACCCCAACAATTGGAGTTTTAGTTAAACATTATAAAAAGGTAAAAACAATTACCAACTCGATTAGCCATAAGTTGGGGGATAGTCTCCAAGCCTTTACAATGTTCCAAAATAGTTAGATTCAAAAGCCCAAGTGAAAATCCTCAAAATGTACAATAAGAGTTGAAAACTTAGAGAAAACTCCAACTCTAGAATGGGAACTGAGATATCTGGGAGAGAGCTACTCAAAATTCTTTTTAAAATCCAATTTATAGTTTCCCAAAATTTAGCCTGGAAGTCCAGTTGGTGGATAAAGTCAGGCTCACTGAGTAGTTTGGTGATCTGCCCTCTGCTTCCTTCCATTGCCATTTACATTGGTCATCAGTCTCCTAAGTCCTGTATCTTTAGGCGATCCAACTTGTTGTCGCAGAGTGGATCGACGATTCGCTGATTGGCCATTTATGTCGCCAACTTGGTTTCTTCCCTAGGGCTGGCACACTGGAACTTTAGGCGAGCTAAAAGGCCACTTCGGTGGTTCGCCGAGTGATCTTGGTGATCGTCAAGATCGCTTTTCTCCACTTCTTCAGCTTGTTTGCTCTTTTTTGCTTGTTAGTGTCCTTGTCTTGCACCTTAGCTCACATACCTGAAAATAAAGGATTTAACACAAGTTTATAGTATTTATTAGGCATTTGAGGACACTAAAACTATCAAAACAACACCCTAAATGAGTCAAAATCTCAAACTCATCAAGCACGCCCTGTAGCAAGAAATGGTCTTCCTAAGATGATGGGAACCTTAAAATCAACCTTACAATCAAGTATCACAAAGTCCGCCGAAAAGATAAATGACTCTACATTCACAAGGACATCTTGGAGCACTCCAATGAGCCTCTTCACAGTTTTATCGGCCATAAGTAAATGCATTATAGTCGATTTTGGAGCAACTAAACCCAACTTCTTATAAATGGACAATGGCATCAAATAAATGGTGACCTCCAAATCACACAAAGCTTTTGCAAAGTGTAGAATCCCAATGGTACAAGGAATAGAGAAAGCTCCAGGATCCTCTTTCTTTTGCACAAGTGACCTAGTAGCAATAACACTACAATTTTGCAGCCTCTCATCATTCTCTAAACTGACAGCCCTCTTTTTGGTCACCAAGTCTTTCATGAATTTAGCATACCCAGGCATTTGCTCCAAAGCTTTTATAAATGGGACATTTATGGACAGTTGCTTCAACATAGATATGAACCTGCGGTATTTTCCCTCTTTTGTCTTTTTTACCAATCTCTGTGGGAATGGAGGTGGACGTCTAGGCATGGGAACAACTTTTTGGGTCACCTCAACTTTCTTCACTGTGGCAACTTTCGAATATTTAGTAACCTCAATCTCATCCTCATCTTTTTCTATCACTCTTTCAACCTCAGATGGCATTGGGGGATAATGGTCTACTTTCCTCCGCGAGTAGTGACTTTCATACAATGCCCATCATTTTTCAGATTTTGGATGGTGTTGCTAGGAATTGTGCCAGGCTGACGTGAGTTGACAGTAGTGGACAACTGACTAAACTGGTGATCGAGTTGCTTTATTGACACTGCATGGGCATCTACCTCTTGAGTAATCCCTGATAAATCATTATGCATCTCTTTCACATTTTCATCTGTCGCCTCAAACCTTTTCATCAACTTTTGCATCATATCCTCAATGCAAGTCATACTATTACCAGTCTCTCTATTACCAGGGGGACGTAAGGCCCAACTTTATCATTTTTGTTGCCATAGTTGTTCTAGTTGTAATTGTTATCATGATTGTAGTTCTCATCCCGGACATAGTTTCCCTTACGGTTGTACTTGCCATAGTTTTGACCTTGGTTTCCTTGACCTTGGCACCAATTATCCAAAATGGAACCTTGGTGTTGGTTCAGAAACCCACCGTCTGATCATTTACCATGTTTGCACCCTCCTCATAGTAATACTCCTCAACAGGCGGTGGTGCAGTTCTAGTTAGATAATTTACTGCGTTCACTTTTTCTGCACCCCCACTAACATGTTTCAATACTAAGCCTAGTTTTGTCCTCATTTGGGCCATCTCTTTAGGAATGTCATTATTAGATTGATTTGGTGCAGTTTGGACAACGAATGTGCTCCTACCAGTATTTTCCTTTCTAATGCTCCATGCTTTATTGTTTTAGGGAATCCTCTCAAGTTTTTCAGCTATCTCCTTGAAAGTGCACTCGTCATATGATCCTCCAGCAATAGTATCTTACACAGCTCTTCCATTGTCATCCTGTCCACTATAGAAGTACTCCTTCATTGACTCATCATCTATGTGATGATTTGGAACACTCCTCATGAACCCAGTGAACCTATACCTAGAACTGCTTACTGACTCTCTAGGTAGTACCGTGAAGTTATTTAGTTTATCCTTACAATTCAACTTCTTGGACACCGAAAAATACCTTAACAGTGGGAATAGTCCCAACCCTATGACATCCATATCTAACTTCAATTGTTTAACACAATTCTTACAGGCACTTGACAATTTAGCCATGTGAGTGTATGGATCTTCCGATGCCAACCTAGCAAACAACCCTCTTGCCATAAGCATATGTATAAGACTGTTGGTCACCACAAATGTATGCCCTGGAGGTAGAGGAGGGAGAATAATAGGCCCATCTGATCCAACTGCATAATAGTCAACCCTGTAGTGATCATGAAACCTCGGTACTGGAGGATTCTGAACCCTTTCTGCATTTATGATTAGATTACCTTCCTGAACCTGAACAGGTATATTCAAAACTCCAGGAGGTGGCAATTAAGCTCATTTTCCTTGACCCTCTGTGATTGGATTATTATGTACCCCTAAGTTAGCCATTTTTCTTAATGTTTTTCTCAATTAAGGATTGTAGGGGGTTGAGGGCGCCTCGACTCCGTGTACTTGGCATACACTAGAGTAGAAACCTGTTGAAAACAAAAACAAAACAAAAATGTAAAATCAGGAAATACTTGACTAAAGTTCAATAAAATAGTTAAACTAAATCTAAAAGTCGTATTCCCTGACAGCGGAGCCAAAATTTGATACGCCCAAATTATACTTCTCTAAAGAAGTATAAGCGGTCGTTGCCAAATAAAGAACCCAACTTGTAGGTTGGAGTCGATTCCTCGATGAGTATGCTTTAGACTTAAACTTAACTCATAATTATATCCTTTTAGTCAAACAATTTTTGAGAAAAGTAAATAGGGGGGATGTTGTAAATAAGTAACAGATTGTAACAAGTAAAAAAGATTCACAATTTGAGTTATCACTATAAGATGGAAACTAGGGTATATGTGTTCCCCACGAGCTCTTAACGTAGTAATCCTAATAATAGTAAACTTATCCTAGTGTTTGACATGCAAGGCTGATAGGTTATGTATCCCTACGTGATTGGTAATCTTAATAGGAACTCTCACTCGTGACTTGGTAAATATACGAAGGTGTGCTTTACTAACCCTTACTTTCACCCCAAATTAGTTATCATGTCAATTTAGTTGGGTTTTCACCCTCACTTCGATTGATTAAAGTCAGACTATTAGATAGCAGCAAATCCTTAACTAAATCTCTGTTGTTTAATCCTTTTCTCATTCATTACCCCTTGGTAAGAAAAGTAGGAATGAGGCGAGTTCTAACGTTGGCCATCGTTAAAAAGACTTCTAAACGAAAGGAATAACAATACATGCATAAACACTATTCAAGAATTACTTAGTTATTATTCATACGTTGTTAATTGCTCATGGTTCCCACAACCCTAGTTGTGGATTTAGATACTCATGCTTGAGAGTTCACAATTTATAATTAGGTTAAAATAGTTCATGAACTTACAATGAGAATAAATGAAAACTAAAATCTTGAATTGAAATTCGAAGTCAAATTGCATAAACCAACATTCAGAAATTAAATTGCTAAGTGTTTACAAAATAATTCCAAAAGACCAAAATTAAAAGTATACAACAGTGTCTAACTCATAAAAATGGAAATTACACCTAATATTTATAGAAAACAAAACCTAAACCAACTAGGAAAGGAAAATAAGGAAAATTAGTTCAGATGCGGTTTCTGTCAACACTTCGACCTACGGACCGTGGGTCGACCTATGGTCCGTAGGTCACCTCCATGGTTGAGGTACTGGAACCTCAAATTCTCTGATCTCATCGACGGATGTGCAGGACGGGTCGTCACTCGACCTACAGTCCGTCATTGCTTCTATAGTTCCATACTTGGTCAGATTTCCCTGAACTTTCACCTATGCTTGACCACCTACGGGCCATCACTGGACCTTCAGTTCATGGTTGGCTCCATCACTGGCCACTTCTGCAATTTTCAGTTACTATCTCATTAAGCCGCATCCAAATTATTTCTTGCAATAATTACATAAAACCATTATTTCTAATAACAAAATAGCCCAAGACACACACAAACTCAAAGTGAAATGCATCAAAAATACCGTAAACTCACGGTATTTCAATGAGTCTGGTATTTTGACTCATTTAGGGCTTGTTATTCTAGAATTAGTGTCCTTGATGCCTATTTTGGGCTCCAAATTGATGTTTCAATGTTAATTTGCAGAAAATGGCAAAAGAGTAAGGTAGGGACATTATCAAGCAAAAAAAAGCAGAAAAGATGATAAAAGCTGAAGATAGTGAAAGTTGAGAATCACCAAAGCCACTCGGCAACTCGTCGAGTGGCACTTCAGCTCACCTAATGTTCCAGAGTGCTAGCCCTGGGGAGAAGCCAAATTGGTGATTAATTTGGACCTTCGACGAACCGCCAAATGGATTGGCGATAGAGAATTTGATCGCCTAAAGTTACAGGGTCTAAAGGATGAAGAGTCAAGGCAAACTAGAGATGGAGAGGGACTATTGGCGCATCACCGATTGGGTCGGCGATGCTGACTGACCCCGAAGGCCAAATTCTGAAAGCATATAAATTGTTTTCCAAAAATATAAAAGACTATTCTAAAGTATCCTGAGAAAATTATGAGTGATCCTACATTGCTTTTCTTAGTTTTTAGGAGTTTTCTAGTAGATTTTAAAATGGGTTTTGGATTTGAAGCTACATTAAAACATTGTAAAGATTCAGATATTAATACCCATCCTATGGAGAACGTAATTGGTATTAATTTCTTACTTTTTATGATGTATTGCTAAAATCCCCATTCTTGGGTGTGTGATTATGTGATTGATTGACTTAATTAGCTTATGGGTGTTAGTAATTATTAATTTAACTGCTGTTTTAAAGTGTGTTCAATTCGTAATTGAGTTTTAAATTATGAATTGTAGTTGCAAATGCAGTTGTAGATTAGTATTCTATGCTTGCTCGAGAGGTTTTAGAATTAAGGTTACCAATTGATAATTGTAGTAGTTGGGTTGTTGTAGGTTCATCTCGAGAGGGTGAATCTTAGCTCGATCCTACCTATCTAGCTCGAGAGAGTAGATAAATTGAGGTTTTGGGTTGTTCATAGTATGATGCTTGTTCAGGTTTGAGAGAACTCACTTGATTCATGATAGTTGATCAAGAGATGGCTATTACAGCTAAAGCCTAGCCTACCCACTAATATTCAGTGAACTTTAATAATTAATAATCACTCGTATAGCAAAATTGGCAATTAATCGATCACAACCCCAAGTATCCCTATCTACTTGATTACTTCCCTGTTTTTCTTAGTTGTTAATTGACAAACCTTATCCCCCATTTGACACTTGTTGTCAACCCCTTTGATTTACTTCAATGGTTTTGATAATTTTTATTCCTACAATCGATTAGAACATGTCTTTCACTTAGTAATTGAATTTTCTACTGTATCACTCCCTGTGTGATCGACCCCAACTCTTCGTTGGGTTTATACTAGATTGTGATTGCCTACACTTAGTATTGGATGAAGTGTAGTTTAGCACTATAAAAAATGGGGCCACTTCTGGGGAGTGGTGTTTAGAATTCTCTTATTGAAGTAGCGTTGTGATCTGATCTTGTTTGTAGTTGAATCAACTTACGTTGTTTTGTGTTTGTTGTTTGTTAATAGGTGACGAAATGAGTGTGAACGGTAGTAACAGTAGCCAACTTGGCCACAAAGATGACATCATCAAAATGAATGATGTCAATGAAGTAGTTAAGTTGGGCGGTGTAGGTGTTATTCGTTTACCTCAGGTCGTGGGGAATGTTGTCTTCCACGTGACTAGAACGATGTTGCAATTCTTGCAAAGGAAAGGACTATTCGGTGGGCTATCATGAGGATCCCCATGATCATATCCAGAACTTTGTGGATGTATGTGGTCCATTCTCATTCAAAAATATCTCACAAGAGTCAGTTCGACTCCGGTTGTTTCCTTTCTCTTTGATGGGGGAAGTGACCAAATAGTTAACTGATCTACCGAGGAATTCGATCACGCCTTGAGACGAGCTTACTGAGGTATTCTACACAAAAAAAAATTCCCTCCTTCAAAGATGATGGCATTGAGAGACAATATTCAAGGTTTTAAACATTTGGATGGTGAACCGATTCATGAAACATGGCTGAGTGTTCATAAGTTGTTACTCCAATGTCTGACTCACAGGCTTCCAAACAACGTGTTGCTACAACACTTCTACCGGAGTCTAGACTCGGTGAACAAAGGTGTGGTTGATCAAGGAGGTATTATGCAGCAACCTTTTGAGATAGCATCAGCTCTCCTTGATGGGATGACAAAGATAAATCGAGCTTGCTATACTCGGGAGGATCAGGTGTCTCCTTTGACATTTATGATGACAAAGGAACAAATCAAAAAAGACCAAGAGTGGGATGAAAATATGGCTAAAATGATCACCCAATTGGATCTTTTGTCTAAACATGTAATGGGTAGTGGTTCCAAAGCTGTGAATGTTGTTGGAGTTAGAGGAGTGAATCTCGATGATGCACATTTTGAAGCATTGTACAAGAAAGAAGTACACTTTCTAGCAAATCAGGGAGGAGGATTCCACCAAAATTATCCAAGGCTAGGTGGAAATTAGGGTTAGAATAGAGAGCGTGATGAATGATGGAATAATCGTGATAGGGAGTGGCGTGACCGTGGTACAAACTGGAGGGAATGTGATGGTGACAAAGGAGATATGTTCCTCCCCATGAGCGTCAAAAGCCAAAAGAGCAAAGGGCTGACCAAGAGAACTTTTGCACTGAAGATATGCTTGCACACATTCTCAATAAAGTGGAAGGGTCAGATAAGATGCTTAAATGAAATGAAAGAGGATGTCTCCACACTCAACCAGGCAGTTACTTCTCACTCGGTGTCTACTAAACAAGTGGAAACGCAAATGGGTCAAATATCATCTCATTTGAACCCAAGGCCAAAAGGGGGTCTACCAAGTGATACTGTGGCTAACCCAAAAAATAAACCTTGAAAGTGTATCCTAGTCGTGCCACGACGTTAAATAAGGTGCTTCTTGGGAGGCAAGCCAACTTTTTAAGCTATTTATATTGTTTTTTGAATAACGGGTGTTGAATTTGCAAGTTGAAAAGTTGAAATTTTGGGAAAATGAGCAGTTAGGCGAGCCTAGGACCAGTCACCGACTCGTCGAACAAGTCGGCAAACCCAACTTGGATCACCATTTGAACCATCTAGTTTGTTAGAAGTTCTATAAAACTCGGCGAACTAAAGAGCTATTCAGCGGATCACTGAGTGGGTCGGTGATATAAGTGGGTATCGCCGATCAGCCCGCAAACTAAAGAGTCATGAAGGGTTAAACCATTTTTTAATTTAAAACTCTCCCTCATTTCAAACTTTTCGACTTCTACACATTCACACCCGCACATTAGATTATATCTTTTGCATTTTATCAGATTTTTCGTGTTGGATAATCACTCGCGGCACAATTTTGGTACTTTGCTTGCTTAACTTTTTAACCATCTATTTTTTAGGTTGGTTATCTGAACACCATTTTTGTATTTTGGTAACTTCAAATGCATGATCATTACCATATCATTATAATTGTATATTTTTTATTGGTTGAATGTCTGTGGTATTGCTTGATTGTATTGTGTTGTGTTTTGTGTTGTTAGCCTAGAATTTTGAAATTCCATCTGTTAAATTGATGGAATTTTATGGGTCGCGTTGATTGTGTTGTTGGGTCTAGTAGGGGTTAATCGATTGTACCTATCGTCCAATTTGGCCCAATGATAGAGTGGTTGACGTAATTCTTAAGGGCAAAAGATGTTGATTGGCCAATTTTGGCAAAAACATGGAAAGATTGAGTACCCAGAGGTCATAAGTAGTATGGGTCTAGGCTCAATTGCATCTATTAATGGGTTAATTTTGTTTTCTTGGGCTGCAGGTGAGAAATTGAAGGTCAGGGTAAAAATATGGCAGGTTGGACTATTCGGTGAGCTGGGTCGAGCTCGTCGAGTGGTTCGGTGGTTCGCCTAAAGACCTCTTGATCGCCTTTTTATCTTTCATTTTTGTGATTTGTGTTATGTAACATTCGGCGATACGCCTGAGCTCGCCAAGTCCACTTGGCGACTCGCCAAATGCCCCTTCTAATCGCCCTTTTGCACCCCAATTTTTTGAAATATTCTGTAACATCTTTATCAGCGAGCTACTTCTTGTTCGCCGAATGGTGTCAGCGATTCATTAAAAGGCCCTAGACATCGCCAACCTGTGTTGATTTTGTCAAATTTTGTTCTGTAACATTCGACTAGTCTTCTTGCACAGTTTTATAATTTTGAAATTCTTTTGTTGCATCGAATGTGTGTGGTTTTGTTTTGAAGAAATGGATAGACCAAAGGTTGCCTGACGAAATCAACCATCATGGACGTTGGCAAGAGGCATTGTGATCAATGAGGGGGTTACTCCCTGCCGGAATGCACTGGCAAAACTTCATCCGACTGGGGAAAAGGAAAAGGAAATGGGCCATTGTACCCACACCAGCGGATGGAAGTTCAGATAGCGAGGGCATCTATGCCACTCACCTCACCACTTTTGAGAGTGAGGGTCATTTAGGGGACGGTTCTCCGTCCTCTGTTTCTGAGCTAGAAGATGATCAACTCCTACAGGCTAGGAGAGCGGAGCTACAATCCATGACGATAAATGATCCAGCTCATATCCTAGTACCTCCTATGCCTCCTCCACCTCCAACTCAATCGTAGAGCAAGCTCCTCCACCAGTTTAGGCTCCTCCACCCTGATCACTAAACATATTAAAGGCCAAGGGTTTGAGGACCATTCTTGAAGAAAAGAGGTTCGATATCTGTACCAAACTCTAAGGATCATACATTCCTACTTGGGTCAGGGAGTTCTACTTAGCATACGGAGAGCTAGTGCCAAAAGGAAAGAAAAAGGCCAGCGCACTCAAACCGGTTGACTATGTGGTAGTTCGGAGAAAGAAGGTCAAATGTTGTAGTACCGAGATCGAGGTATTGGGATGTACAATGAATGTCATACACTACTACATAGATAAAATTAGTGTCCTCGATGCCTATTTTGTGCTCCAAACTGATGTTTCAATGTTAATTTGTAGATAAAAAGGCAAAAGAGAAGGTAAGGACATTACCGAGCAAAAAAGGAGTGGAAAAGATGAAAGAGGCTGAAGATAGTGAAAGCTGAGAATCACCAAAGCCATTCGGCGACACACCGAGTGGCACTTCAGCTCCCCTAATGTTCCAGAATGCCAGCACTAGGGAGAAGCCAAATTGGTGATGGATTTGGACCTTTGGTAAATCGCCGAATGGATCAGCGATATAGAATTTGAGCGCTTAAGGTTATAGGGTCTGAAAAATAAAGAGTTAAGGCAAATCGGTGATGTAGAGGAGCAATTGGCGCATCATCGATTGGGTCGGTGATGCTCGACTAACTCCGCTCAGTGACCACAAAGGACAAAATCTATAAATTGTTTTTCAAAAAGTGAAAAGAGTATTTTTGCAGTACCCTAAGGAAATTTTGAGTGATCCTACATTGCTTTTCTAAGTTTTTAGGAGTTTTCTAGTAGATTTTAAAGTGGGTTTTGGATTTGAAGCTACATTGAAGAATTTTAAAGATTCGGATATTAATATCCAGCCTATGGAAAACGTAATTGGTATTGATTTCTTACTTTTTATGATGTGTAGCTAAAACCCCATTTTTGAGGGTATGATTATGTGATTGATGTTCTTAATTAGCTTATGGGTGTTAGTAATTACTGATTTAATTGTTGTTTTGAAGTGTGTTCGATTGGTAATTGTGTTTTAAATTATGAATTGTATTTTCAAATGCAATTGTAGATTAGTATTCTATGCTTGCTCGAGAGAGGTTTTAGAATTAAGGTTACCATTTGATGATTGTAATGATTGGGTTGTTGTGGGTTCAACTCGAGTGGGTGAATCTTAATTCGATCCTACCTATCTAGCTCGAGAGAGTAGATAAATTGAGGTTTTGGGTTGTTCATAGTATGACGCTTGTTGAGGTTCTAGAGAACTCACTTGATTCGTGATAGTTGATCAAGAGATGGCTATTATAGTTAAAGTCTAGCCTATCCACTAAGATTCAACTAACTTTGGTAATTAATAACACCCGTATAGAGAAATTGGCAATTAATCAATCACATCCCCAGGTATCCCTATCTTATTGATTACTCCCCTGTTTTTCTTAGTTGTTAATTGACAAACCTTATCCCCTATTTGACACTTGTTGTCAACCCCTTTGATTTACTTCAATGGTTTTGATAATTTCTATTCCTACAATTGATTAGAACATGTCACTCACTTCGTCATTGAATTTTCTACCGTATCACTCCTTGTGGGATTGACTCCAACTCAACGTTGGGTTTATACTAGATTTTGATCGCCTACACTTAGTATTGGATGATGGGTAGTTGAGCATTATCAGTCGAAACTCGAGAACCATTGCTGGCCCCAAGCAAACCCTTGGCCTAGCTCAAATATCAGCGGAAGACTTACTTAACAATAAAGGACCTCAAATATAACTCAGCTCATAAAGACATCAATACTGAAAATAGTTTAGCTCAACATAGAAATGGAAAAGACTCCTCAAAACAATATTATCTACGAATCCTCAAATGACAATGATGGAAGTCGGAACAAGACCCATGACATACTAACAAAATTGAAAAGAAAATGGAAATCCTCCGGAAGCAAGGAGGCTCACTAAAGCAACTCTGGAATTGCAAGAGGTATCAACGGTGCAGTTGTGGATGACCCTGAACTCCTTATCTACATCATGAAATATGCAGGCCAAATGGCGTCAGTACATGGAATGAACGAGCATGCTAGGGAGCTCTAATGCACAGACATAAGCTTGAACTTGATAAAAAGGAAGAACATACTCACCTCATCTCAACACAACTCAACTCAAGGATACTCAATGATACTCAAGATATTAAAAAAATACTCAACTCATAAATACTCAACTCAGTTCAATATAGAAGCAACAATAAAGATGCATTATAAAGAGAGTTTTTAAAACAGTAGATAATAACTCAGTGTATTTAAAAATCCAATAATAACTCTTTAGTCTTATTTGGGAGATTCTCTAACCGACAGCCATCACTATGAGCTATGTGATGATACAGCCTCTCATCGACGCTGCCAGAACTATCCTATACCTTGTGGGAGTTTAAGACATCCTCAACTAAGTGGATCCACTAAGCAATGCTTAAAAGCAATAAGGAATCATCTAAAAAGTATAATTTTTTTTACCCATATTGGCATACATGGTTTAGGAGGACTTTGAGTTGTCTAAACTCATCCCCATATCGGTGCTCAATACTACTCCTAATAATATAACTCATGTTGATATGTTTAAAAACATTTCCCCATCATCAAACTTTGAGATTATTACTCAAAATGTTTTCTTAAAAGATATAGTGCTCAAAACTCCTCATGAACTCATTTGGAAATGGAAGTTTCCTCTCATTTTAAATGTAAAGACATTTACTCTTGGGATTAATTAGTTCCCATATATTCATTTTGAAAAATGAAACTCAACTCTCGTCATCCTCATACTCAAATACTCAAGTCTTAAAACAAGTTTTAAAAGTTTGGAAAACACTTTTCAAACAACTCAAAGGACTCCCTCGAACTTTACTCTTAACTCTATCTTGAATTTGAATTATGAATTCATGGGTTAAAATTCTTGATATGAAGGATCTCATGATAGTTTAGATAGTTAGGATTAATAAAGGAATGAAAACTCGACTCAAAGGAACAAGTAGGGAACGAAAATGAAGAGGAAAGTCGCATGACTCTTTATGGAGCAGGTGTGGCGTGTCGCACCAGGCCTCCCCTTAATGGGGCTGATTTCTGGCGCATTGTTGGTGCCCCACGCCATCCCTTCTAGCACATCGGGGATGCGGTGCCCTAGTCCTTTGCTTGAAAGTTCCGACGAATTTTTCTTCTAGATTTTTGGCCCTAATTCACCTAGAATCGAATGGTTTCTTCCAAACTCTCTTAAATTCGAATACCAAACATAAGTAAATGGAAATCTACTCAAAAACAACCCTCAAACTCATAGTATTCACCTCAAGAACTCATCAAATCCCATCAATTATTATTTAAGAACGAAACTCATCAAGAACTTCAATACACGGATTGCCATGGATGAAATTAACTCAAGAAAATCATGATTGGCGTGAGAGTAAACGAACTATGAAAGCTTACATACCTTGTAAGGATAAACTCCTTGGAAAAATTCCTTAAAGATCACAAGAACGTTGAACAAACGCTTGAACTTCTCCTTTCTTTCTCCTCTTGAACTTCTTTCTAAGACCCTAAGCGCATTTAGGAATTGTGAAAACTAATCTAAGTCTATTTAGACCTCGAAAATATTACTAAAAATGAGTTAGGCTAGTGGGGTAAGGAAAAGACCAAAATACCACTTCTTAATTCAGATGAATTTCCTTAATTGGATAAGCTGAATTCAAACAGGCATATCTCCCTCATCCGAACTCAAAATTTAGAAAACTTAGTGGCGTTGGAAAGAGGACTCAATGATCTTTCATTTGATACTTTATGGGTCACCTAACTCATCATGTACTGAAATTTATGGTCGTTTGAAGTTGACCCAAAACTCACGATTTAAGGCTAACTTGCAAAGTTCACAATTTAGCTCTTTCCAATTTAATTCTTTTCTAAAAATAGTTCTTTCTCAGACCGAGGTGTTACAATATCTCCCACTTGTTAACATTCATCCTTGAATGAGATCATTCTAAATAGACTAAGGGTGGCAACATCTAACACCCAGCTCAAACACCCAACATGCAAATTAACACAATATAGCATATCAAGTTACAGAGTGTTTTACAAAAAGTCATTACCTTGGTCTAGAATTTCTCCAGAAGAAAAGAGATGTGGGTATATTTTCTTCATATACTCTTCAACCTCCCAAGTAGCTTCCTCAACAAATTGATTCCTCCATAAGACCTTGACTGATGCTACCTCCTTGGTCCTCAACTTGTGAACCTCACGATCAAGTATCTCAATAGGTATCTCCTCATAAGACAGGTTGTCCATAACACCAATATTCTCGATAGGTATTATAAATGAAGGATCACCCATACACTTCTTCAACATAGAATGCGAAACACCGGATGGACTGCTGCTAACTCTAACGATAGCTCCAACTCATAGGTTAGATTTCCAATCTTTTTGGATATCCTGTAAGGACCAATATATTGGGGACTAAACTTCCCCTTCTTGCAAAACCTCATAACACCCTTCATGGGTAAAACCTTCAAATAAACCCAATCTTCCACCTCAAACTCCAAGTCTCTTCTCCTAATATAAGTATAGGATTTCTAACAACTTTCTGCTATTTTCAACCTTTCCTGAATGATCTTCCCTTTCTCCATAGCTTGATGAACCAAGTCTGGTCCTATCAACCCAGCTTCACTAACCTCAAACATCTAATAGGAGATCTATATTGTCTCCTATACAAAGCCTCATAAGGAGCCATCTGGATGCTAGAGTGATAATTGTCATTGTAAGCAAACTCAATGAGAGGTAAATGATCATCCCAATAACCCTTGAAATCGATCACACATGCCCTCAACATATCCTCCAAAATCTAAATCGTACGCTCTTCTTGACCATCATTCTGAGGATGAAAAGCAGTACTAAAATTAAACTTTGAACCCAAACCTTTCTGAAAGACTTCCAAAATTGTGCGGTGAATTACGCATCTCTATATGAAATGATGGACACTGAAACTCCATGAAGTCTGACTTACTCTTGAATATATAATCTGGCATAATATTTTACTGAATCGATAGTATTTACCGACAAAAAATGCGTTGATATAGTAATTCGATCTACAATCACCCAAATCGAATCTTGTTGCCTACGAAACCACGGCAAACCAATAATGAAAACCATATTGATCATCTCCCACTTCCATTGAGGAAGATCTATGTTCTGAGCCATACCATCAGGCCTCTGATGCTCTACCTTGACTTGTTGGCAATTCGAGCACTTAGCAATGAACTCTACAATACACCTCTTCATACTACTCCACCAATAGATTTCTCTTAAATCACGGTACATCTTTATCGAACCAGGATGGATAAAGTATCTCAAGCTATGAGCTTCCTCCATGATCCTCCCTTGGAGTTCATCCACCTTTAGTACACATAATCTACCTTGATACCTCAACACACCATATCCCCCTTGTTCAAAAGCCATCACTTTTTACTTATGAAAATTTGCCTTCAATTCAAGCAATGCAGGGTCTTGGTTTTGTTTCTCCTTCACGTCAGATACTAGTGATGATTCAACCCCATTCATCACCACCACTCTGCCTTCATTGGTATCCAATAATCGGACTCCCAATCGTGCAAGTCTTTTCACATATTTGGCTAATTCTTTCTTGCCTTCCTCAACATGGGCAATACTAACCATAGACAACATGCTCAAAGCATCAGCAAAATCATTAGTGTTAACTGGGTGATACAGAATACTCATGTCATAATCCTTGGGTAACTCGAACCACCTTATTTGTTTGAGATTAATCTCTTTCTAACTGAATACATACTGAAGTCTCTTGTGATTGGTGAACACATCTACATGAACACTATAAAGATAGTGACGCCATATTTTCAAAACAAACACCACAACAGCCAACTCTAGATCATGAGTGGGGTAATTGTTCTAGTGAATTTTAAGCTATCTAGAGGCATAAGCAATAACTTTGCCATACTGCATCAATACACAACCCAGTCTAACTATGGATGCATCACAATACATAACAAAGCCTTGTCTACCCTTCGGTAAGGTCAACATTGGGGCAGTAGTCAATCATGTTTTCAATTTGTGAAAGCTTTTCTCACAAGCTTCAAACCGTTGAGACTTTGTTGTCTTTTGAGTCAGCTTTGTCAACAGGGACAAAATAGATGAGAACCCCTCAACAAACCTCCTATAATAACCGGCCAATCCCAAGAAACTCCTAACATCAGTTGGAGATGTGGGTCTAGGCCAGTTTTGCACTGCCTCAATCTTCTAAGTGTCAACTCGAATCCCATCACCAGAAACAATGTGACCTAAGAATGCCACAGACTCAAGCCAAAACACACACTTAGAAAATTTGGCATACAACTCTCTATCTCAGAGAGTCTGGAGAACTACACTGAGATGACTAGCATGATCCTTCTCATTACTTGAATAAATTAGAATGTCATCAATGAACACGATAACAAACATATTAAGATATGTTTAAACACTTTGTTCATAAGGTCCATTAATATTACAGAAGCATTAGTCAAATGAAAAGACATGACTAAGAACTCACAATAACCATAGCAGCTCCTGAAAGCCGTCTTTGGAATATCACTTTCCCTTACTCTAAAATGATGATAGCCAAATCAGAGGTTTAAGTTAGAAAAATAGGTGGCACCCTGAAGTTGATCAAATAGATCATCGATTCTCGGAAGGGGATACTTGTTCTTTATGGTAACCTTGTTCAATTGGCGATTGATGAGTCCACAAATTGGACTCATTAGGGCAACATTTTGATAGAATTAGTGTCCTCAAATGCATATTTTGTCTCAATATTTGATAAAAACCCTTAAGTTTCATGTATTTGGAGTTTGAAGGAAAGCATGGACACTACTTAGCAAAAAGGAACAAAATCAGCTAAAAGAACGAAGAAATAAAGATCTGAGAATCGCCTAACCCATTCGGCGAGTCGCCAAAAAGTCTTGCCTCGCCTTTTGTTCCAGTGTGCTGAGTCTTAAAAGAAAGAATCAAATTGGTGGTGAAAAGGAACAGTCAGCGTGTCGCCGAGCAGTTTTGCAAAGTAGTACTATGTCGACCAATGATCCAAAACACAACGATGCTGAAAGATAGAGCAAGACAGTGATGAAACCTACTAAAGGACGGATTGCCGAGTTGATCGGTGATCTCGACTAATGGCACCGAATGATTCGCTGCAACATAGATTTTTGAAAACTATAAATACTCGTTGAGAGTTTTAGCTTAGGATCAAATTTTTAATATAGAATTTTTAACATAGACCTTTGAGTTCTAACTTTGGGGAGGGTTTTGAAGAACTTGAAGATTCAAAAGGTTTCAACTCCAAGAAATTGGACTTGGGTCTTATGGATTCTTCACTCTTGGCTTGTTTTGAGACTTAAATCTTCATACCCATTTGAATGCAAACTCATATTGATATAAATTTCTATCTCTTTTACATGTCTAGCTAAAACCCCAATTCTTGGGGTGTGATTTTGTGAATATGGGTTAGATTATCTGTTGGGTCTTACTTGTTGATGATTTATTTGTTGTTTAGATGTGATTTTGCTTAGTAGTTGTGGTGGAACTTAATGAAATTGTAGTTGCAAATACGATTTCACCTTTGTGTTTTCGGCTTGCTCGAGAGAGAAAGGTCGTAAAACTAAGACTACAAGATTGATGGCTGGTGAGATTGGGTCTGAGGTTCAGCTCGAGAGAGTGAACCCTAGTCTCTCTCCCAGACACTCAGCTCGAGAGAGTGAGTGGGCTAAGGCGAAGGTTGTTCTTCATACGACAAATGGGTGTCTGACAGGAACCCATTTGATTTGGGGTAACTTGCTCGAGAGAGAATTTACCCCCACTATACTCTAGCCTAGTCACAAATATTCAACGAATTTATTATCAAAAGCATGTACCCAATAGTTTAGTTTATCCCGTACATATCATATCCCAAGAACCCTATCTCCTTGATTAGTACTATTTGCATTTTTGTTGTTTTTGTTTACTTGTGACAAACCCCCATTGATAATTAACGCTTGCGTCACCCCTTAGATTTAACATGTTTGTATTTGAAAATGTGTTTAGCTATGACTAATTAGAACTAAATTTTATTTTTCTATTAATTCTCATGACCACTCCCTTGGGACTCGACCCCAACCCTTGGTTGGGTTACTTTACTATTGTACGATCATAGACACTTGCATTGGAAGTTGTGTCTTGATTACACAAACATCAAAATGGCACCGCTACCGGGGTGTGGTGTTATTTTAGTATTCGTAGTTAAGTAAAATTTTTGTTCTTCTTAGTTGTAGTTCGCTTACTTAATTTTTCAGTTTTGTTTCTATTTTTTGTGTTGAAAACATAAAACATGAGTGTTAATGGCAGCAAGGGCAGCTAGGTAAGCCACCAAGACGACATCAAAAATCTCAATGATATCCAAGAGCCCAACATTAATGACCCCCATCTCATGGGAGGTATTGGGGCCATCCGTTTACCTCCAGCCGAGGGAAATACAGTGTTCCACATAACGAGCACCATGTTGCAACTCTTGCAACTAAAGGGACTTTTTAGTGGATTGGCTCATGAGGATCCTCACAAATATCTTCGAAACTTCGTGGATGTGTGCAGACCATTCCCTTTCAAAAACAACTCATATGCAATAGCAGCCCAACTCTTAAATGGCATGACGACCATCAATAGGGAATGGTACACTTGTGAAGACCAAGTCTCCCCTCTCACATTCAAGCAATCCAAGGAGCAGAAGGAAAAAGATAATGAGAGAGACCAAAATATGTCCAAGATCAAGACACAACTTGAAATTTTATCTAAAAATGTCATGGGGACTGGTGCCCGTGGTGTTAACGTTGTGGGGGTCGGGTGTGCAAATCTTGAGGAGGTGAAATTTGAAGCCTTGTATAATGAGAAAGTGAACTTCATAGCCAACTTCCTAAGGTAGGGAGGTAACCAAGGTTAGGCTAGAGATGAAGGATGGAAGAATCATGAATAGAGAGACCGAAATCCTAATTGGAAGGATGGGGAGAAAGACAGGTATGTGCCTCCCCACGAGCACCAAAAGCCAAAGGATTCGGAGGGTGATAGGTCTGAGGATATTCTTTCTCGTATCTTCAATAAAGTTGAAGGGTCAGACAAGATCTTGAAAGAGATGGAAAAAGGATGTGTCAGCCCTTAGCCAAATTATTATCTCCCATTCAGTATCAAACAAGTAGCTTGAGACCCAAATGGGTCAGATGTCGTCTCACCTAAATCCAAGACAAAAGGGGGTTTGCCTAGTGACATTATGGACAACCCCAAAAATGATGTTTGAAGGTGGACTTGCGTCATGCCACGACATTAACTAAGGCATTGTTTGGGAGGCAACCCAAAACCATTTATTGCTTTATTTTTCTTTGATAAAATAATGGTGTGTTGATTTTGTAGGTGAAAGTGTAGAGAGTGATCAACAAGTGTAGGATGGCAAGCTACAGGTCTATTCCACGAATCGCCAAAGGGTTCAGCGACCGCGAACCAGACCACTGTTAGACTCAAGACAAATTTCGATTGGAGTCTATAAAACTCGGGGAGTACAGGAAATTATTGGCGAATCGCCAATCATGTCGGTGATCCCGACGGACATCATCATTTGCACCCCTACAATAACTGGAGGTTCTGTAAAATTTGATGAAGTAAGTGACTACTCGGTGCTACACCGAGTGGTTCGGCAATCACAAATAATGTCGCCAAATGGGGTGAAAACTAGACGCTTTTTCAAGCCAAAGGTTTAAAAGCTTCGATTAATTCCCTTTCTCTCAGTTTTTCATCTTCCAAAAACTCACACCTGTACTCTAGTTTTACATTTCTTACATTTTTGGAGTATTTTTAGTATTGAATTATGCTTCAAGTTGGATTACATTGCTTCCTAGCATCTCAATATCCATTTGATCGGCATAAAAGGTTGGTACTTCAAACCCCGCATTTATTTTGTCTAAATTGTACTCATTTGCAATATGTTAATCTTTGATGATGTGTGCTAGGCCTCTCTGGTAGGATTAGAATATTTGTTTGCCTGTTAAGTTCGTAAATTTTGCCCGTACTAAGTTAAATAGTTAATTCCTGAAGGTTGCGCTTTAAATTGGATGAAAAATTGTGGGTTGTGCATGATTGTCACTAGGTCTAAGCCTAATTTGAGTTGTCCATGCCTTAATTTTATTTTTGGGTGTTGCGGGGTTGAATTTGGGAAAGTTGGGTCGAAAGCAGGCACGTTGGGTCATTTGGCGAGCTAGGTCAAGCTCGCCGAACAACTCGGCGGTTCGCCTACAATCCCCATCTCGCCTTTAATTAAATTCTAAATGTGATGTTGAATTCTGTAATTTTCAGCGAGAAGCATGATGTCGCCGAATGCATTTAGTGTCTCACTAAAAGACTTTTGGTTCTCCCTTTGTCTATACCCTTATATTCTCTATGCACTGCACTCGGCGAACCATCTAAGTAGTTACGCGCTTTGCCAACTAGTTCAGCGAAGTGATTCTGCAATTGAACTACCTTGCTTTTGTCCAATTACTTTCTAACTTTTTCTCGAAGCTTTGCAGAAATGACTAGACCAAAAGTAGCTGGAAGAGATATGCCACCCCGACAAATAAAAGCAAAAAATTTCAGGAAAAATACAAAGGCAACAAATCCTCCCAAAATGGATAATGAAGGCAAGAAGCCTAGTGTCAGTAAGAGAATAAATCCCCAAGACCCCACTATTCCCTCGTGGAGACGTGGATTCTTCATAGCTATCCACTTCTTTTTGGCGGCTCATGACTTAGACAATCTTAGTAAGTCAACTGCAGCTAAATCTTCTGAAAAAGCTCCGAGGGACATTATCAAATTCCAGGCTGACACATCGGGCACTGATGCCAAGACAGATAGAGAAACTACTTAGACAGGATCCCTTCTTTACCTCCCTCTCTGTCTTACTTTCTTTCACTTTTTGGATACTTTACTTCATTTGCATTTGAGGACAAATGGTTTTTATTTGTGGTGGGGTGAGGCTCACCTTTTGTGTGCTATTTGTGACTCATGTTTTTGTGTATATATTTGGGTTGTTCTATTTAAAAATTGTGTTTACACTGCTTTTTGTGGATGTTTGAGCTTATGACTCCTTTTATTTTGAATTGCAAAATGATTTTGACCAGTTCGAAAATTTTTGCCACCTCTCGTGTGTTGAACGTGGTTGTTCTTTTTCCAAAATTTAAGTCTCGGTTCTGATCAATATCGATGACTTGAATAGTGCTCATGATCGAACAAACATAAATGTGTGGCTACGATGAGGCCAAATGAAGTTGCATAGACAATATGTGAACTCTTTGCATCTCGTTATGACTAGCCTAGTATCAAATTGAGTCTCTTGTGATGATCATTGCACACTAAGGAAAGTGTGAAGTCTTGTTTGACTATAGTGTCAATGCCTTGTGTGATGAGCTTACTGTGAACCATGTATAAATACACCTAGAATTTGCCCCATTGGTCCGATAGACTAAGTAAGGTGATCTTAGGCAACTTCGAAGAGTGTGAGCCAATTTGACAGATACATCTTTTGTGGCCTACCTTGTGAGCATGTGTGAACCTCTTTTGAACACCCCTTGAGCCTTACCTTTCTTTGGACGAAACTTGATGACAACATGACCTTTCTTGACCCATTACCCGTAATCCTCATGAATTGTGGTTGATTGAATAGCCAACTTAGGCCAAAAGCCTAAGTTGGGGGTATGGTGAAAAAGAAGAAGGAAAGTCAAGAAGTGCAAAGAAAGTCTTCTTTAACCCATGGTGTTGAGAAAAATGGAACCCCTCCATACAAAAAAAAAAAAAGAGAAAGAAAAAAAAGAAAAAGAATGAAAAAGAAAGTTGTGGAATAAAGTACAAAAGAAATGGGGTTCCCAAACAATCCATGGAAAGGGAACAATAGGATGAGTTATGAGCACTAAAGCAAATGATGAAGGAAAAGGAAAGGAAGTTTTGTGAGAACCACATTTAATGAGGATGAAAGTCACTTAGCCTAAATGACCATACCTTTGCACTCAGCCCCATTACAAGCCTTGAAAAGACCTTATTGATCTTGAGTGAGCTGAAACAAATGTTGATCAGAAAATATGGGCAAACCTATGGGTGAAAGCATGCATTGTGTTCTTCCTTGTGAGAGTGAGCGTTGCATTTGATTACGGAACTTTAAATGATTAAACCTTTGTGTGTGAAATTGGAATCATTCCTTGTGTGAGGGCATTTCAACACTTTGGTTGAGCTTGAACTTGCATTTGAAGCAAATATTGAGAGCATTAGATTCTTTGATATTAATGAGTCACAACTTGAATATTTGAGAGTGCACATTTGATCTTTGCATAAGTAACTTGAGTCTTGTTGTGTGCATTCATGATTGAGTGTTGTGTAGCACTGTTCGAGACCTCCTTTTTGAATGGCTGAGCTTGAGTTTGCTTGAGGACAAGCAAAAATTTAAGTTGGGGGTGTTGATCAGTCCACAAACTGGACTCATTTAGGGTTATATTTTGATAGAATCAGTGTCCTCAAATGCATATTTTGTCTCAATATTTGATGAAAACCCTTAAGTTTTAGGTATTTGGAGTTTAAGGGAAAGCATGGACACTACTTAGCAAAAAGGAACAAAACCATCTGAAAGAACGAAAAAATAAAGATCTGAGAATCGCCAAACCCATTCTGCGAGTCGCCAAAAGGTCTTACCTCGCCTTTTGTTCCAGTGTATTGAGCCCTGAAAGAAAGGATCAAATCGGCGGTGAAAAGGAGCAGTCAGCGTGTCGCCGAGCAGTTCCGCAAAGCAGTACTATGTCACCCAATGATCCAAAACACAATGATGCTGAAGGATAGAGCAAGACGGCGATGAAACCTACCAAAGGGCAGATCGCCGAGTTGATCAGTGATCTCGACTAACGGTGCCGAATGATCCGCTGCAGCACAGATTTTTGAAAACTATAAATACACGTTGAGAGTTGTAGCTTAAGATCAAATTTTTAATATAGAATTTTTAACATAGACTTTTGAGTTCTAAGTTTAGGGAGGATTTTGATGAACTTGAAGATTCAAAGGGTTTCAACTCCAAGAAATTGGACTTGGGTCTTGTGGATTCTTCACTCTTGGCTTGTTTTGAGACTTAAATCTTCATAACCATTTGAATGCAACCTCATATTGGTATAGATTTCTATCTCTTTTACATGTCTAGCGAAAAATCCCAATTCTTGGGGTGTGATTTTATGAATATGGGTTAGATTATCTGTTGGGTCTTGCTTGTTGATGATTTATTTGTTGTTTAGATGTGATTTCATTTAGTAGTTATGGTGGAACTTAACGAAATTGTAGTTGCAAATATGATTTCACCTTTGTGTTTTTGGCTTGCTCGAGAGAGAGGTCGTAAAACTAAGACTACTAAATTGATGGCCGGTGGGATTAGGTCGACATGAGGTCCAGCTCGAGAGAGTGAACCCTAGTCCTTCCCCCACACACTCAACTCGAGAGAGTGAGTGGGCTAAGGCGGAGGCTGTTCTTCATGCAGCAAGTGGGTGTCCGAGAGGAACCCATTTGATTCGGGGTAAGTTGTTCAAGAGAGAATTTACCCCCACTATAGTCTTGCCTAGTCACAAATATTCAATAGATTTACTATCAAAAGCATGTACCCAATAGTTTAGTTTATCCTGTATTCCTATCACATCCCAAGAACCCTATCTCCTTGATTAGTACTCTTTGCATTTTTGTTGTTTTAGTTTACTTGTGACAAACCCCCATTGATAATTGACGCTTGTGTCACCTCTTGGATTTAACATGTTTGTATTTGAAAATATTTTTAGCTATGACTAATTAGAACTAAATTTTATTTTCTATTAATTCTCAAGCCCACTCCCTTGGGACTCGACCCCAACCCTTGATTGGGTTTCTTTACTATTGTACGATCGTAGACACTTGCATTGGAAGTTATGTCTTGATTACGCAAACATCAGCGGTAGTCAATACACATCCTATGAGAACCATATTTCTTCCTCACAAAATAAGATTGGAATGCCCCAAGGTGAGACTCTTTGTCGAATCAAACCTTTATCAAGAACGTCTTTCAACTACTCTTTTAACTCTTTTAACTCAGTTGAAGCCATTCTAAATGGCGGAATAGAAATAGATCGATTATTAGGAAGAATATCTAAATTGAAGTTTGTTTCTCTCTTAGGATGGACTCCGAGAAGATCATTTGGAAATTCACTCACAGCTGGAACGGATTAAATAGGTGGTGTCTCAACACTAGAGTCATAAACTAGGACTATGTGATAGATGCACCCCTTGGAAACTAACTTTCTGGAATAAAGGTACGAAACAAAACGACCCTTAGGCACTGCTGAACTACTCCTCCACTCAATAACTGGCTCATTAGGAAACTGGAAATTAACTACTTGAGTTCTACAATCAACTAAGGCATAACAATCATGAAATCAGTCTATACCTAGAATAATATCAAAGTCCGCCATATCTTACTCGACTAAGTCAGCCATGGTATCCTTGTGACTGACAGAAATGGTACAATCACGATTAACTCTCTCAACTAGAATAGACTCACTAGGAGGTGTGGAAACATTGAAGGGCTGAAGAAGGTTCTTAGGAATAATATCAAAATTCATAGTAATAAATGGAGTCACAAAATATAGACTCGCACCTGGATCAAACAATGCATATACATCAACAGTAAAGACTTTGATCATACCAGTGACAACATCAAGTGAATTCTCTTGCTCTTGGTGACTGGTGATAGCATACAGATGGTTTGCTCCTCCACCTATCCCTGAAGTAGCTCCTCTAGGAGCAGCTCTGTCTGGCAGAGCCACTGAAAAAGATTAGGCTCTATTGCCCCCATTACCACTACCCTGCCTGTTCTTAGGGCACTCTCTCATGAAGTGACCTATCGGACCACACTTGAAGCAACTAGTGGATCCATCATGACACCCTCCTAGGTGGTTCCTACCATACTTAGCACATGCAGGAGTCTAGTTGGCACCTTGTTCCACACTACCATAAGACTGAGCAGGTCTAGCTCTGAAGTTTTGAGAATTCTGATTCATGAACTCACCTCTATTCCTTGGTACAGGTGCACTAGTAGATGATGGAGCAAGTCCAATTAGATTTTGTTGAAAAGATGACCGATAACATTACTCTTCTGCTGCCCTAACTTATTACATGTTGTCTTAGCCTTCTTGTTGCAGAAGAGCAAGTCCAATTAGATTTTGTTGAAAAGATGACCGATAACATTACTCTTCTGCTGCCCTAACTTATTACATGTTGTCTTAGCCTTCTTGTTGCAGAATTCTTTCCTATCTCTCGACTTGTCCTCCTCAACCTACTGCACATGGATCATAAGACTTGCTAAGTCCATGTCCCTTATCAACATAGCACCCTTACCCTCTTTGCTTGACAGACAAAACAACCCAGTCACAAACAAGCTCATTCTATTCCTCATATCAGCAACCATCTCCGGAGCATAACGGGACAGTTGAGAGAACTTGAGGTTGTACTCACGCACATTCAAGGATTCCTGCTTAAGAGTAAGAATTCTCTGACCTTTGCCTCTCTCAGTTCCAGAGAAAGAAATGCCCCAAGAAGGCCTCTTCAAACACAACCCAACTCATAATTAGTGCCCCTTCAGCTCTACTCTTCTTCCATTGGTTGTACCAAACTCTAGAAACACCCTTCAGTTGCCATGCAACTAGTTCCACACGCAGCATCTGCAATATGCATCACCTCAAACACTTTCTCCAACTCTTCCACAAAGTTTTTCGGATCCTCAGTGATACTTCAACAGATGAAGTCTGGAGGATTCATCCTCAAGAACTAACAGATTATGGATGTATCAGCCATATCCTGCCGAATCCCTCTTTGTTGCCTAGCTTGGTTGGTCACAACTTGACTCAACATACAAATCGCATCCCGAAACTCGGCATTAGTGACCACTCTTTAGGGTTGCACTTATAGTGCGTTGGGTACCCCTTGATCCTAGGGATCAACATTTCTCTTAGCATGATGACCTCAAACAGCTCTTTGCGAAGGCATGATCTCAAAGATACGCGCAAGCACAAATTAGAAAGAAACTTTTATAGAATTGAACTCTATCACACGAAAAAAGTATGAAAGAAGAAAATAGTTCCTAAATGTTGTAGACTCTTAATTATAGATGTGGTGGGATTCACACCGATAACTAGGACTCTACAGACACGGCATCATACACACCCTAGGACTAGTCACGACCTAGGGGTACCCCTAAATGTAACACGGTGTACTTGACCCCGAAGGGGTCTCATACAAGCCCTTAGCATAATCATTGACATAATATCATAGGAAAATAGTGCGGAATTTAAAACTTTTCTTTACAAGCGGAGTCTTTTATAAAATGAGAGAGAATTGATAATACTATGTCTCAAACCATCTATAACACTTGGAATAAGACTCTTGAAATACAATCTTAGGGACATAGCCCTTACAACAAAAGTCTAAGACATAATAGAAAGAAAATAAAGGACATGTGGTTGAGCCCTCGAATACAATGAGGACTCACCAATCTTCTTCTTCTTGATCTCCTATGAACCTAGCCACGAAGATGGAATCCAATATCTCCAAAGCCTACACTTATAGAAAATGTAGAAAGATGGGGTTAGCACAAAAAGTACTAAGTATGGAAGTCATGCACAAAACCATTAAAACATGCATAAAAAGGGACATTTCATTTGAAATCATGCTATATGCTATTTTAGAACATCATCTTTGAAATAGTTGGAGAATGCAACTCATAAGGCACTTCACATACATTTCAACATAACATAAGACATATCATTATAATAACAAGCATAGTCCCCAACACCAACATAACTCATATTCCAATCTTCACAAGGCATAGTTCATCCACATAGACAAATACCAAGATTATCACATCATAATAGAATCATCACATAAGCAACCTTGAGCTCTACTTGTGCAATGCATAGATAGGACCCCATAATCCTATCTACACTAAGTATCACTTCTAGGCCACGATGATCATTCATAACATACCCTGACCTCATTCATAGCCAACATATATAGACAAAGAGACATTCGTGTTTACCTAATTCATAACAACAACCCATATCATGCACACATAAGTTCACATATCTTCATAGTATAAGGAAACCACACCACAACCCCCTTATTTGTCTACTTGTGCAATGTATAAGTAAACTCCCATACCCCCACCTACACTAAGTAAACCTATTAAGAAGTCAAAATCATAGTGCATGTTCATATTCATGTTCATGTTCATAATTAATAATAAAGCATGCATAACTCATAATCATCATGTCATGAGGGAAATCAACCATACCCACTCTCAAATCCTACCTGTGCAATGCATGAATAAAGTCCCATACCCCCATTCACACTAAGTAGAACCTCTTAAGGGGACTATAGTAAATAACCCATGTTCTTGTTCTTGTTCATATTACTTGTTCATGTAGGGAGATATAGCCTTACCGACATAGACCATGTGAGCTACATGGAATCTGGTGTCCTGACACCCATACCGAAAAGAGGTGTTCTACTTGGCTAAGGTAGAATGAACATGTTTAGCTTATAGGTGGATCCACTAACTAAGAGACCTATGTGGGCACATAGTTATGGGATAGGGAGATTGCTACTAGAAACCCGGACTAACTAAGGTAAAAGGTTTCCATCTCTTATTCCTATCCACTCGGTGCTAAGCTGAATTCCCTTTAAGTCTTTACTTAATTTCATTGTTTATGGAAAGGTGACTTAGCACATAATCCAATACAATACCATGGTAGCTCATGGATTCATTAGGTGAGAATAGCCTTTCACCCTTAGAATCCTTAGCATGTGAGTAAGTCTCTCACATCATGTTCATGAAAGTGTCCTTGTCAATCAACCCAACATTAATATCATAATCATAGTTTTGTCATGCATAGATAAGTGTAAGTGTGTAGGGTAAGAAGGATCTTGCATCAGTACCACAACATACACAATAATTAACACCTCCACCTTTCAAGTGGATCATCATGGTCATGTACATTTCATGCATAATAGTATGTAAAGGTGCATATTGAGAACTAGCCTTTCAATTGACACCACAAATACCTCATAATCTTATTTAAGCATGGAGTGTGTGTGTATAATTGTCCTTACAATGACACAACAACAACAACATTATCACCATAGACACTCCGCTCTCAAAGTGTTCATAAGCATGTACATAATATCACAATCATGCATAATTCACATATGTTGCATTCAAGGGTAATGTTACGTCAACATATATAGCATTCATCATATGAGACATAGATATAGTCATAACTCAAGTACAACATTCATTCCATGTATAGCTTCATTTATTCATATTAGAGGTCATGTAGATGAAGTCTTCTCATAATAGGGCCATACACAAATCAACATACATAATGGCTTCCTTCTTAGAGCCTTAACACCCTTAGCTTATTCATTTTAGCTCTTTGCCTTTAAGCCCTAGGAGTCACCTTCATATTACAAGTCTTACTCTCAAGCAATGCCTCACATGATCTTTAAGTAATCCTAGTTCTCAAGGTAACCTAACAACATGCCTCATTCTTGATCAATTATAGTCAAATAGGAACATATAAACTCAATCCCAACACTACACAAACATGATCATTCATATAAGCCCTAATCAAGTTAGTTCATGTGTACAAGCTTTACCTATAAGCAATTCATTTCTATGTGATCTAATCTAAGGTAATTCATCAAGAAGTTCACCATTCTTAGAAGGTTACACCTCAACCCACAATTTGCCTCTTTCATGACATAGCCCTAGGCCTTATCAAATCACCTTAGAATCATAGGTTAATCAAATATACATGTAGAATCATACTTAGCTCATGCAATTACATCATAATTAACTCACATCCAATCAATTGGACCAATTTGCAAAACCATCACATAATGTAAAGAAGAATCATAGCTAGGGTTGGGGGTCTCATGGATTCTTGAAGGATTTGAGTTAAAATCATATGAAATTAATCATACATTCATAAACAAACATAATTCAACCTATAAAAGCAACGTTAAAAGGAATCCATGGAGTTGAGTTGAAACCATAGCTAATTGGGTTTTCTAGATTTGAGATAAAAGCTTTTGAAAGGGCTCTTTAGGTGATAGTTTCCCAAGGATAAAGAACTCCCACACCTTAGGTGTAGAATTCAACCAATTTTGTGTAGAAAATCTCCGTTTTTCAAGCTCTAACTTGATTTCCTTCTTGATTCCTCAATGGAGTTTCTATAGAGAAGATTCTTGGAGAGAAGAGTAGTTGGGTTTTGATTTGGGGGATTTGAATAATGAAATCTAAAATAATATTTTATTATTTTAATACTCTTAAAATATCTTAATATAATTAAAATAATCTTCCAAACACTTAATAGGACTTCGGGTGAATTTACCAATTCACCCCCACAATTGCAAAGATTTTGGACAGCATTGCAATGGTGATCTACGGCCATCACCTACGGGGCGTAGATCAACTCACGTCCCGTACTGGTGGGGCGTAGGTTGAGGCTGCAGCTGCCTTGGTTTCCCCTTAACCTAGGGAGCAAGACCACCAGCCGTAGATCAATTACTGGCCGTGGATTGCATCCGTAGTTCATGGAATTTCTGTCAATTTTTGCTTTAAGGGGCAGCCTTGGGGCTAGGCTTTAGGTCCCCCTCAAGGACCCTTGGTTGGTCCTTGGGGGGTCATACCTTGATGTTTAACCCCTATAACCCTCATTCTAAATTCAGGAAGTCAATATACAACCTAAAACCAAACTTCAAACTCAAAAGCTTACACGTAACTCTAGTTTCACCTATTAGTTTCCATTAGAATTTAGCTTGGTCTTACTAGATTTCCGGGTTGTTACATTATCTCCCCCTTAGGAACATTCGTCCTCAAATGACACTTTAAACACATTAAGGGGGTTAACGACTCAAGACTAGCAGCCCAATCATGCACGAAACATCACAATAATGCACAACTCACACTACACTATTCACAATGTGCACTTATTCAAAGGAGGTAACATTAACTCCAATTAAACATGATCAATGCAATACAAGGAAGTATGAACTATAGCAAACAACCCATTTATGCATATGATTCTCATAACTTGCCATGTTCAAGGAGGAACTACCATCTCCTATCATAATATGCTCAATATACTCTCATGGAGCTCATGTGCAATTTATTTTTAAAAAAAAACATTTCATTCAAGGAGGAATTTCTCAACTCCTAACTAAAACAATCTCATCAGAACAACTTGGAGCCTAAGTACCATTTCATCAAAAGCACAACAAAGCATGTTTATTACATCATCTCATAAAGTCAAATATGACATCATCATACTAAAATGCACCACAACATGAGGAACATGTAAGACATGGGAAAAATCCATTTTATACAAATTAAGTATCTTTCAAAAACATGCATAACATAAGTAGATCATGGAAATTTTTAGAACACTCATGACTCCTAGTCATAAAACAAGCCCAAAAGGAACTCTTGGTCTCAAGCTAGAATAGGAATAGAAGAAGAGATGAGGATTTCGGGACTCTCAGTTAATTTTTCTACTCAAGCACATGATCTCCCCCTTGGAGTAAGCCCCTTGTTTACAAAAACCTCAATTACTACTCCTTTCAACAAACTCAAGGCATTACCAAGACTCATTATTACCTTACCAGGCTCTAAAACCATTTAGAGGTCTAATAATCATGCATCCACAACCTACCAAGGTTATCAGAAGTAACTATATGGAACAAGGAATTCTTAGGACACATACAACATCCAAGACTCCATAATTAAGAAACGAGTCAAGGACAACTTATCATCTTAAGCTATAGGAGGAAAAGAAGGGAACATAAGGATATTGGGACAACTCATTGGCCCTTGGCCTCCCAAATAAGCACCTTCAACTAAAACCCTTACTAAAACACCACTCCTAAATATTTTCATGGAAGTACTTTCTTACTCTTCAATTTCTTAACTTGACAGTCTAAGATCCCAATTGGTACTTCAAAATTAGAGAGGTTCTCATCAAGCACTCTTACTCACAAGCAACCTTACCAACACCACTCAAAGTATCATATGAGCCTACCAAACAAGGACTAAACCTTTCAAACTCATTACACCTCATAAGGTGAGAATTACAAGTCAATCCAAATCATGAACATCTAGTACACTCAATGACCTTGTCATCTAAGCACTTTTCTTGAAATTCTAAGGTCGGAGCAAGTTATCACTCAACTCTTACACCTCTCACACAAGGTGATCCTAAATCATGGAGAATTTACACTATTCATCAAATTCCTCCCAACACATCATAAAACTCATAATGGCTAAGTTGGGTTATACCAACAAACACATATGGCCACAATTAAACCAATGAACACTAAGGATAACATAAAAGCTCATCTTGCCCAATATCTCAAGTCACAAAAGACAAGTATTATTGGGATATAAATAAGCATGAAACACATACCGGGAGCAACATTAGGAGGGTACTCTTGTTCACCTCAAGCTTGAAGAGCATCAGACCTAATATTTTTCATCTCCCTTCCTCTAGGCGTAAGCACCGGGCAATTTCTTATTGGATGGTCACTTCCACCACAACCATAACAACCCTTTGTTCCGGATACACTTTCCATTATGCTTCTTTCCACACCTAGCACAAGTAGGCACACCCTCAACTTAAATTTGTTGTTTGTCCTCAAGCGACGCACTAAGACTCTAAACAACACTTGTATAAAAGCAAGCAATCCAAGCACAAGCAATCACATGGCTCTCTACCCCGACTCTTTTTTAGTGCAAATCTTTTCTCTTAGACTCAACAAGCTAACTTGTGCGGATCAAAACATGACAACGATCTACCAATCAACACACAACATACATTATTTTACTATCACCAAGGTACCAACTTTCCGACAATGTAACTAGGGCCCTTACACCAAACGAAATCCCTTTTTCACACCATAAATATGATTTTGAGTACAAGGATTCATTCAACACTCATGCTTAGAAGTAATTTCAAGTACAGTTAGTGCTCAATACCATAGGCTTACCTTTATTTTCATTGCTTAGACTCTCCAAACTAGTTGCTAGGATCACGATAGGACTTTCTTAGCTTGTAACATAGGCTCAGGGTCATGTGTGGTACATTTGGGTACTTTTAAGTGACTTTCTGCCCTCCTTGACATTACATTGGCTTTTTTTTTTTACCTCTTCCTTGACCTATTTTTGACATCCTTCCATTTTAAGCTCTTTCCCATATTTCTTTGCACATGGATGTGACTTTAGACTTTGCAGCCCTTTCTTTTTTACTTTCTTCTCCTTCCTTATATTTCGACACTTTTATTCATTTTCTTTGGCACAAAGTCACATTCGCTTCTCTTTTTTTTCTTTTTCTCTTTTTCAACACCAAACTCTTTTCACACCCATGTTTCTTTCGATTTCCTCTTTCATAGCCACCATCAACTTATGGATTTTCCATTAGTTGAGGTGCACAATATCCGATGTCGGATCAGGGCCAACATTGAGGTCACTTTTTGCATTAGCCACCCTCAATTTAGGCTTTTTGCCTAAGTCGAGGTCAAAATATCCAAGGAGGGACCGGGGCCAAAACACTATATTATGGGAAAGTGAGTTAGGGGTTTAGAAAGAAATAGTCTAATTCAGGCTCAAAGCATTTGGATCAAAGGGAGCATTTATTTCATCTTGGATTCTTTTTAGGCAATTAGTGGACTTATCAGAACAGGCGCCTATGATCACTTCCTAGCCTCTAGAGTAGATTGTCTTAGTAGGACGAACTGGGCAAGTTCTAGATTGGCAGAAAAATTGTTTGAACAATCAACTATTCTCAAACACTCTTGGCGCATAGTTTCATTATCAGATTATCAAATTACCCAGTTCAAGTTTTAGCTTAAGTCATGAAATCAAGTTGGTTCATTATCATGTCATCTCAAAGCCAACACATTCAACTCATTATAGCCTACAGATTTTAGCACATATCACAAGTTTTGGATGGGTATCCTTTTTTCAAAAATCTTATGCCATCATGCTTCATTCTTTCTCATGCTTCTATACATACAATCCTAACACATGTCGGTTCAACAGAAATTAAGCAGTCTCTTGGGGGAAAAGAACACAGGCAAGAAAACCCCAAGAGAGGATTATGAGTTGGGTTACTCAGACTTTACCCTATCACTCACAATCCATTTACCCCACCCCCAACAAAAAATTAGTGCAATAGTCCCCAATCTACACAAAAAATAGTAAAAAGTAATGGATTCGGTGAAGCAAACCTGTGGCGCATAGCGCCGATGAACTATTAATAAGCGGGTATGTTCGGTTTCCCCAAGCCCGCTGGAACAACACTTGGGTCACCCTCAATAGTGCCCACACCATCTATCTCAGCACCATCAGTAGTGCTAGCAGTCACTCTAACTGCACTATTAATGGTGCTAACATCATCTCCCACGACAGTCATGGCCTCAATGGTGGGCCTAGAACTTAAGGCTCCAATAATACTCTCATGAGCCCTCTGTTGGCGCAACTCCTCATCTACAATGGAGGCTCTCCTAGCCTGCTCATTTTGCTAGCGTTCCCGCTTTCTAGCTCGAGCATCCTCGGTGGTATAAGAAATATGACTAGAGCGGTGCCTCTTCCCTCGAGCACGGGTGGGCTCGGGTTATGCTATGTCATCGCTGAATAAGGCATCAAGCACGATGTCATCAGCTAATGCAGTAGGTGCAGACTCTGGCTCATCTATGGGTGTGGCAATGATGGCATCAAGGTCAGCCCGGAGACTTTTTAACTCGGTCTGGAAAGAGGACAAATCGGTAGCAGGGGTTGGTCGCTCGAGTACTCTCAACTCGAAGGAATCCAGGAGCTTATGAACAGCTTGGACCTTCTGGTCCATCATGGTCTCCATCCTCCACTCCATCCTAGCCTTGAACTCTGCAATAGACTTCTGCATCCATGGCTTCACATGATGAAGCAGTGTGGCCATCTGTGCCTCCAATTTCTGAACTCGGGCCAAGGGTACCACAGTAGCTCCTGAAGGCGGGGTGACTCTGGATGAGCAAGGGGCTCGACTAGCGGCCTAAGATGGGGAGGTTGGGGCATCATCAGTGTGGGCTGGAGGGGCAAGGTCCTCATCCTGCATCTTCTCCACATCATCTACTAAATCCGCTCCCAAAGGGGTACTTCGACCTGCGGCTATCGGTGTGTGCTGCCACATTTGCCTCATCCCAAATCAGGCCTATATCAAGGGTCCCCGTTGCTTGGTCAACTTATCACAATGCCAGATCGGCACTCCAGGGTCCCTACATAACTGAAAGATGAGGCAAGCGTAAGTGGTGAAGGCCTTGAAAGCCCTCTCATGAATCTCTGCAATAATCATGCGGGAAAAATCAATCTCGAACCCCGCAACCAATCTTGCTGCCATAATCGCATGGTCCCAAGTGAGTGCATTATCAGCCTTCGTGGGAGAAACCCGATTCCGTACCAACAGCCAGAATAACTTAGCCACAAATGTGAGAATAGCCTTCTTGATGCTTAAGCTTGGAGTGGTGACCCACTCGGCTCGCTCTCCGTCAGTAGCAATATAATGAGCCAACCAGTGTAATACAATCTCCTATTTCTCGGCACTCTGCTAGAACTCCTCACCCAGCACGATGTCCCATTTATAGTCAAATTCAATCGTGTTGAGTGCCCAAGTGTGGCCAGGGCTAGGGCCGTAGAGGAATCGGTGGATGGTGTTCTCAAAGAAATCCACAGAAAACCCGTGCACTACTGTAGCCTGGAGTGGTGTCTGGGCTCTGGGATTGGCCTTTTTCTTAATAGGGCCTTGAAGAGTGGCTGTGTAGAAAGCATAGAACTCCCTCACGATCTCCTCGTTGTATGTTCCTGGTTCCTTGCCCATCCACTCACACTTATGATGTTGAAAGAGCCAGTGGATGTCGGGTACATTGTGTAGGCTCCCTGTGAGAACTCTGTGCTCCTCTGTGATTAGCCGAGCCATCTTCTCTTTTTAATTCAACATCTTGGCATCGTTGTAGATCTACCATTGGCCCTCCACGCACCATCTATTAGGCTTCTTAGAAACAGGAGCAGGGTTGGTGTTAGGTGGAATTGGAATACTCCCCGAACTAGTAGCCTCATCAGACGAGGCAGCCTTATCATGTGAATTGGAACCAGTGGCGAAGCCGGAAGCAAGGGCAGACCTACGAACCGTAGGTCAGATCAGTCCATGGTTAGGGTCCGTGGTTTAAGGCATAAAATTCAGGTTTTGTGACACCCATCCACGGTCTACCAAGATGGGCCATGGGTCAAACCATGGTCCTTCGACTAGGGTCCGTGAGTGGTCACTTGTCATTTTATTTTCAGCGTCAGTTAGGTCTTTTCCTAATTAATTAATTCCTATACTATATCATTTTGCTTATGTTTAGGACCCCCTATATAAGCCTTTTAACCCCCAAATTCACCCCATTTAATTATCAAATTGCCAAAATAAAACCAACTCCTCACCAAATATTTTCTCTCTAGAACTTGAAGAAGAAGGTGATTCAATCTAGGGTTCAAGAGCAAGCTCTATACTACAATTTCTTTAGGCTTTGAAAGTAAGGTATGATACATTTCATCCATGGATTCCTTTCATCCATGGATTTCCTAACATCCTCTATTTCAAAAGGTAGAATTCCCCAATTGAGTTAGGGTTTTCTTCAATTAGAATGGGTTCTTTTCATTATTGATTTAATTGATTGGATTATGATCTTCTAAGCATGAATTGATGAATTGCAATGGTTTTATGATGTTTTCCCCTATGAACCCTTGTGATCCCCATGTTTTCAAGTTATGAACTATATGTTGAGGAATTTTGATCTTAAAGGAAGAGTTTTATGAAATTAAGCATGTAATGAGAGAATTGCATGAACTTATGATTAAATTAATATCTAACCCTTGTTTTCTAAATGTTGATGATTGAAAGAGGGTTTTTGGCCTTGTAAGGTGATTATTGAGTTATGCATGTTTTCATGAGAATTAGGTAAATGTTTTAAGGGTGTTTTGAGAGTAAAGTACCAATGATGATGTTGTGTTGTGAAAGGACATTCTTTCTAAAACACATTCTAGCATGATGTGAAAGGTTTTCTCACATAGAAAGGATTCTTAGGTTGAAAGGTTTTCTCACCTAATTGAATCAAAGAATAAGAGCTATCCTAATGAACTAACTTGGATTGGCAAGATGACATGCCTTTCCATGGATAATGAGAATAAGTAAGAACATACAATTCTGTGGGATTTATGCTTAGCACCGAGTGGATATTGACAATGAGATGGAAGCTCTCCCATTAGTAGAGGTCGGGTTTTTAGAAGATGTCTCATGAGATGGAAGCTCTCCCGTTAGTAGAGGCTGGGTTTCTAGTAGCAATCTTCTTATCCCTTAACTATGTTCCCCCATAGGTTGATTAGCTAGTGCATCCACTTAAGCTAGAAGTTCATGATTCTACCTTAGGCAAGTAGAACAACCATTTTCGGTGTGGGAGACATCAGGTGATCATGTTATAGCTCACATGGTCTCTATGTCAGTTAAGGCTGATTTCCCATATTAATAATGAACTAAGTTTACTCAAGGAGTATCTCATATGTGTTCAAAGATGATGCTAGCTTGCATTGACCATGATTTATGATTTATGTTTTATAACTCTCTCATATGATGTTTTAGCTTGGTCAATTGCATGTCATGAAATGAAATGTCCCTTTTTAGCATGTTTCAAATGTTGTATGCATGGTTATCATACTTTGTACATTGTTTTGTACTAACGCATACTTTTGCCTACATTTTACCAAATGTAAGGTCCCACAGATAGGTTTCTGAGTCTCGTGGCTAGTAGTTGAGTTCGTGATTTTCCCGAGCTCTGGTGAGTCCTCATGATTTAAGGACAGAGTTATTGTTTTAGTTTCTTTCATGTATTTCTCATTTTGAACATGATGTATATGCTAGGCCCGATTTCATTCTATTGAATTAGATGGCTATGATGAGACAAAGTGTCTAGACTTCCGCTTTTCGTTTTATAAAATGTGCTGGACTTGAACTGTTTTATTCTAATTGTTCTATTTCTTATGTTATTAAAGCTAAGTGGCTTGTATGAAGTCCCTCAGGGTTCTATACACCATGTTACATCTAGGGGGTATCCCTGGGTTGTGACAATCCTCAACTATGCTCTTCTTTTCTTATTACAATACCTTTTTGGCTGCACCTCATAGCTCCCACAAGGGTACATGACTCCTCTTACCAAGGTTTGAGTCTAACGGCACGCTCTTACTATATTCAAGGTTAACTTACCACCACATTTAATCCACATTGGGCTCATACAAAGAACCACTTAATGTTTAACAACGCCACATTCAAGCTTAGTACTCTAACAACTCCATGGACTCCTACTAACCATCTCCTTAAGAAGTTTTCATCCTCTCATCATCTCTACCATACCAACTAGAATTTCCCACATTACTACTCAGAGTCAACTAAGGGCTCTCATTTAACTATTTCTCATAGTAAAACCTCATCCTCATCTTCCTCTCTATTTATAACCATAGATGGAATCATAACACCATCATTATCCCGATAAAAACATTAACCTTCTCCTTCTAACATCACTCCACTACTAAAAGTACCTCTAAAAAGATATCTCCCATACTCCTTTGAACTCGTTATTATCTTATTCTCAACACTTGACTTGATTTCTCATCTTATCATCTCCCCCTTAGGTCTAAAGATGACACTTGAAAGATATGGACCTAGTCCATCATCTCTAAGCTGGTCTACATCCTCCTTCTCTTTAACACTCAAGAAAAGTTTATCTCATAACTGCCGAACTCTCCATAAGCAGGTACTAAGACCTCTTTCTAAGATGTTTCTCTGAACCTCAATTGGGACCTCATTTGGCCACATACCATCTTGGGTGTACCTCTTACTGCTCTACCTTCATTCATCTCCTATATGGGTCATAATACCACATTTTCATTGCAAGGTACCACTTTGATCTCCTCACCCATTTCAGGTCAACCCTACTAGATCAGATCTCAAAACTAAGACCATCACCCTCATGTTGCCGTCTTTTTATCATGATACTCATCTCAAATTCAAGCTTAGTGTATAGTACTAAACACAGATATCAATATGATTGCTCACACCTTTTCCTCTTGAGACTACCAGAAAAGTCAAGATACACTCACCTACTAAGATATCATGAGAAGTAGGAGATATTTAGCTATCTGTCTACCTACCTACATATTACCTTCACCTTCCATTTCACAACTTAAGTATTATTTACTCACTTACTGCGCATTACTTCTCAAATAGTTCTATTATCTTCTGAATACCATGGGGGTTCCCCCTTCAAAATTCATAATCCTAGCTTAGATCTATCACCTCCTGAATACTCTGCTCTCTTATTCAACACATGTATTTAGTCTCCTCTAATATGATGGCGCATCGACATCAACTCTTGTCACGCCCCAGCTAACCCCAAGGACGCGGACGCGGGACCTAGGATCATGCGTGACCCCAAGCTAACCCTGAGCTGGCATATCATAAGCAAACTTAATATTCTATAACAATTAAACTGATGCAGAAGGTAAACATGATGAAACTTAATAGTGGGGAATACCCAAACTGATCTGAATAAATAAAAACTATGAGTTTAATAACAACTGAACAATCAACTCAAATGAACTAAAGTTGAATCTAATATATGTCTAAAAGTAGCCTCTAACTGAATAGAAGTGTTAGGACATGCCCCAGCTAAATCTAGCAAAGAATTAAACTAAAAGACTGAAAAATAGAAAAATAACATGTCACTCATCTCCGAAGAATGAGGACTCACCACTGATGTTGCAGAACTGGAGATCGAAAACCGATCTATGTGTGGTCTGGATGCTAAAAACCTGCACCTACATTATAAGAAGATGTAGCGCAGTGTATGCTTCAGTACTTGAAAGGTACAGAGAATGCAGGATAGAGTAAAGCTGAATAATAACATAACTGAACAAAGAAATAAATCAATGATATCATCTGAACATGATAAGGATACTTAAACTACTGAACATGAGCTAACTGAATGCAATGACCAAGTTTATAACATGTTGAGACTGATATCTAACTGTAACTGATAACATGGTCATTGCAATAGAATCTGAATGTAAGGGAGCTACTAATAACCAACATAAAACCATATGAGCTAAATGTGGAGTATGATATATACGCCCATTCAAGAGGACCCAATATGCCCTACCAAAGGTATAGAGGCATGACTGGCGTGATCACTAAAATGATGCCCACAGAGGGGACTTACAACCAATGGGGGCACATAGTTCTGGGACTTGAGGGTGACTGACCCTACTCCACTCGGTATTAAGCTACTCCCAATTGATTATTTGACTAAGCAATATTATGACTGAAATGTTGTAATACTGAATAGCTGAAAATACAGACATGCAAACTCAGAATGCCACAATTATACTGATATTGTGATATTCATAAACTGAAACATGTATGTATATATCTGAATTGGCTGACCTAGCATCTGGAATTCATGAACTCAAGAAACTACATAGCTAGGGTTCTGAATTTCATGCAATAAATTGAGCAACAACCTGATAATCTGATTTGGATCATACTAACAGCTAAAACCCAACAATTTCTAACATTCAAGAAACCCTAGGTCTACATAATATTAAGGGAATCAAGAAACTAACTAAAATCTAGGGATCTAATGGGTGAAAGGAATCTTTCGATTTTGGGGTAGAAACTGATGAAAACCTTGTTGCATTTTGAAACTAGGGTTGGTCGGCTTCTTCTCCTCTAGTTTTCTAGTTTGATCGATTAATTGAGAAAAGAATTGACTAAGGTAGGTTCTAATTTGCTTACTAGGCTAAAACTGACCAAAACCAAGTAGTTTAGGGGTGAAACGACATAGTTTAGGGGTGAAATGACATAATTTAGTGCCCAACGCATAAGGGAAAAGACAAAAATAACCCCACTTAAAAATCTGACGGGGCTGACCACAGCCATTTTCGTGGACCGTGGGACCAGTTGTGGTCCTTGGCCAGTGCCTATTGGTTCTAGGGATCCTGTCCATGAGCCCTTACCACAGACCGTAAAGGTCCCCGTGGTCCTCACTTAGGTTGGTGGTCTGATGGATCAGGTCTACGGACCCTCTCATGGCCCGTCAACAAGACCACAGCACGTGAAGGGTCCCGTGGTCTGGTGATGGAGCTTGGTGGGGTTCTTCCTGGTTTTCACGAGCTCTCCCACGGCTCGTGAGGTGGTCCACGGCTCGTGAAGGGTCCCGTGGTCCACCTCTACTAGGAAGGGACTAAGGACTGAAGTCTACGGGCAAGTCAAAGGACCGTGGACCCTATCACAGTCCGTGAACCCTGACGTGGTTCACTAGTTCAGGTAAACTTCTGCTGCAATTTACTAAGTCTGGGTTATGAGGTATTACAATATTCCCCCCCCCCCCCAGGAACATTCATCCTCGAATGAAGACTAAACTAGCTGAAGAGTGAAGGTAAGAGCTGCAAACCCTACCACTAAACACTGGAAACTGATTTCTGACTGAACTAAGTTCCAAAAACATGCAAATACGCTGAAAATACAAGTACAAACTAAAGGAACATGATACTAAGACTAAATAAAGGCATGAATGACTGAAAAACTAAAGAGGAACTATTACCTCAAGCTGGAATGGAATCGGAAGGAAAGAGGTGAGGATACTTGACCTTCATGGCTGCTTCTGCTTCCCAGGTAGCTCCCTCTACAGACTGACTCCTCCACAAAACCTTAACTGAAGCGACTTTTTTGTTTCTCAACCTTCTAACATGATGATCAAGAATTTCAACTTGTACCTCTTCATAAGTGAGACTATCCTTCACAGCCACACTTTCTAAAGGTACTATAGATGTTGGATTACCCACACACTTCTTCAACAGTAAAATGTGAAAGATTGGATACACGACTGCTAGTTCTGCTGGCAACTCTAACTCATATGCCACATTTCCAACCCTTTTTAGGATCCTGTAAGGTCCTACAAATCTGGGACTGAGCTTCCCTTTCTTGCCAAATCTCATCACCCCCTTCATAGGTGACACCTTCAGGAAAACCCAATCATCAACTTGGAACTCTAATTCTCTTCTCCTTACATCTGCATAAAACTTCTGGTGACTCTGGGCTATCTTAAGTCTATCCCTAATGAGTTGCACTTTCTCTATTGCATCATGAACTGAATTTGGCCTTATCAAGGCTGCTTTACCTACTTCAAACCAACCAACTGGAGATCTACATCTACGCCCATATAATGCCTCATAAGGGGCTATCTGAATGTTGGAATGGTAGCTATTATTATAGGCGAACTCTATAAGAGAAAGGTGATCATCCCAACTACCCTTGAAGTTGATCACACAAGCGCTCAACGTGTCCTCTAAGGTCTAAATGGTATGCTCTGCCTGACCATCCATATGTGGATGAAATGTTGTGCTAAGATTAACCTGAATACCAAGACCTTTCTGAAATGACTTCCAAAAATGAGAGGTAAACTGAGGACCTCTATCTGAGATGATAGACAAAGGAACCCCTTGCAACCTGACTATCTCATTAATGTAAAGTCAAGCGTAGTCCTCCGCCAAATTTGTAGTCTTGACAGCTAAAAAGTGCGCAGGCTTAGTGACCCTATCAACTATCACCCAAATGGAGTCATGTTGTCTGCGAGTATGAGGTAACCCTATAATGAAGTCCATGTTGATCACTTCCCACTTCCAAGTAGGAATGTTGATCATCATATCTCCTAGTTTCTGGTGTTCTACCTTGACTTACTTACAATTGGGGCACTTAGCCACAAAATCTGATATATCCCTCTTCATGCCATTCCACCAAAAGACTTCCTGTAGATCACGGTACATCTTAGTGGCGCCTGGATGAATAGAATACCTGGAATTATGGGCTTCTTCAAGAATTTGTTGTCTCAACTCACCAACCTTAGGAACACATAATCGACCCTGATAGAGAAGCACATCATCTCCCCCTTGGGAGAAAACCTCAACTCTTTGTTGATGGACTGAACCCTTTAGCTGAAGCAATATTGGATCACTGTCTTGCTTTTCCTTAACCTCCACTACCAATGAAGATTCTAACCCATTCTGAACTGTTACACCACCATCAGATATGCTCATAAGAAGAACTCCTAAGCGAGCATACTTGTGAACATCCTTCACTAGTTCATTTCTTTCTTCATCAACGTGTGCTACACTACCCATAGATAGTCTACTAAGAGCACCTGCTACTACATTGGCCTTACCAGGATGGTAATGCACACTCATATCATAATCCTTGAGGAACTCAAGCCATCTCCTCTAGGGAAGATTCAACTCTTTCTAGGTGAACACATATTGAAGGTTGTTATGGTCTGTGAACACATCTACGTGAACACACAAGCAATGTCTCCAAATCCTAAGTGCAAACACCACTGCTGCAAGCTCGAGGTCATGACTTGGATAGTTCTTTTCATGCACCTTAAGTTGTCTAAAAGCATAAGTTATAACCTTACCTCACTGCATCAACACACAACCTAGGCTAACACTGGATGCATCACAATAGATAACATAACCGTCAAAACCCTCTGGTAGAGTCAAAACAGGAGCCCCAACAATACAATAATAACTAAGAATGCACTATAAGGGAGGGATGAGAAAAAAAAAATTTAAGAGGTGTAACTAAGAGATTTTAAGAGTATCATTTATATTTTTACATATCATAATTAATTTTAAAATGAGGAAAAAGTCAAAAAAAAAAAAAGACGAGAAAAAAGATAAATCTAATTGGAGGCCATAAAGAGGTGTCACATTACCTTATCTATATCTAGCTTAATATTATAAGTAGTTATAGGTGTTTTGAGATATTGATTTGACAATTTTAGTAGTAATCATAAGAGAAAGTTCACATCCACTATTCATAGGAACTTATACTTTATTATTTGATATATAATTATTTACTTAAAATTTTGATTTAATAATATTAACATTATTTTTTAAAAGTTGTGTAGTACATAATTTGATATTCACGTGCAAGTTGCAATGCACGTCTCTCAAAACTAATATATATATATATATATATATATATACAAGGTGGTAATTGAAACGGAGAAAAAGAAACTATGAGAATAATAATTAACACTACTAGTAAGAAAATGGAGATGATATATATATGTACGGTGCTTCAAACTATCACTATCTCGCAGATTGTGACAGTCCTAATCCGGACACTTAAAATCCAATTCTCCTATCTAAATTCATGTGTTTGATAAGCTAAAAATGTGTCATATAATCACATTCTCCTCACTTGCACCATACTTCTTTGACCTGCCTCTACGAACCTCTAGTAACTCTCACCGCCATCAATGCCTCTCACACTTGTTCACTAAATATTTTTTCTTCCACAAAAGCCAACCATATAGTTTGAATATCTTTATTCCTAATTTTATCCTTTCTATGTCTTTTGCAGTATGTCTACGCATCAATCTCCACGCCACCAATCTGAATTAATATGTGAGTTTTTAATGGCCAACACTTGACGACGTCATCATTCTAAAAATTACGGTTGAATGGTGAATCTAAGAGGCTATTTGAATTGGCCTAAAAGTTGGTCAAACTTACTTTTAAGTCATTTTTATCTTTTAGAGTGTTTGACAAAGTTAAAAATAAATTTAAAATGAGTTGAAAAAAATTAAAAACTATGGGAGTCTTTTTAAAAACTATTTTTTTTAAAGTTAAGCCAAATTAATGGGGTTTAAGTGAGGTGAGGAGAATGTGTGAATGGATGTGGTTGATAGTGCGAGGGGTCTAAATATGGGAGTCATCCAAGATATGTGATAGAGAATTAGAATAGGCAGTAAGTTTAGACACATAATTGTTGTGATTTAATATAATAAGGTCTCTTCAAAATATGTTAAAAGAGAATAAGTCAATTTATACACCAATATAATATCCTCATTACTCTTGATTAACAAATAGTATGCCCATGTAATTAATATTTCACGCAATAAAAAGAAAAGTATTTGTCGAAATTGAATAGGTTGGGAATACGTAAACAACTAATTAAGCACAAAAGGAAAAACAATATACATACAGAGGGCAGAATCAAGATTAAGAGTTTGGGATTTTAAATTTACTTTAAAAAAAAAAGAGAGGACCGGGGGTTCAAAGCTACAACTTTAGCGTGGAAAGTGTTTCCACGGTCTCTTCTTTACCACTTAATCGTTAATTAATTTTGTTACGGGTGCACAGGTTGATATACATATATATTTGTTTAATTTTTTAGTACGAATAGAGAGTTCATGAAAAAGCTATTGGGTTCAGAAAGCTATTGGGTTCGTCTGAACCCATGAACCCCACCTAGCTTTGCCTCCATGTATAGGAAGTGGCGCATGCAATAACGTTTGAGTGGGATTTTACAAGCTAAACACCACCTTAGAATTAATATATAATTCCAAGGTCAACAAACACCTAATTAAAAAAAATCAAGATATGTTTTGTTTAAAACACAAAACTTAGAAAGTAGAAGATTATCCAATTTGTTTGAAGAGCGAGACACGCTTGTAAGTAGTAGGCTCTTATGGTGGTAGGACTGGCGGTTCATTCAAATGTGCCAAACTGCTACTTACCCACCTGTATATACATACATACAATCAAATTAAACCCCAATATTTTTATTTTAAGGCAAAAAAGACAAATATATTTTTGAACTATCGTAAATGGTATGCAAACACCCTCCGTCATACTTTTGGGACATTGGTGCCTCTACCATTCAAAAACTAGATCATATATGTCCTTTATACAAAGGGACATACACGTGTCATAATCTTATCCACCGATCGAAATCGAATCAATGGATAAGATTGTGACACGTGTCCCTATTTAGTCTTCCGTTAGAGTGAAGGTTATATATGATCTAGTTTTTGGATGGCAGGGGCACCAATGTCCCAAAAGTATGACAAATGGTATCTGCATACCGTTTACGATAGTTCAGGATATATTTATCCTTTTTCCCTTATTTTAATACTATATACTCACTTTAATATACGTACGTACCAGCCATGTTTCTTGATGAGTTTCTTCTCACAATCATCGTTGGAGTTTGTTGTTTCATCATTTGCCTATACATATAAGTGAGTAGAGAATAATAATTAATAATTAATATATAAGACATGCATGCAGATGTAGCGGTATACCTGGTGGTCATGAATCTTCCTCTCTATGTTTTTTGGATCTCCAGAATGTCTCTATCTCTTCCTTTGTTAATGACTTGTTTCTCTTATATTTCACTGCATCCATCCAACAATATAACTATTTCCAATCCAAACCAATTAATAATTATGGACAATATTAATCAACTTACCAACTTGGGGGTCTGGAATATAACTGTCCCAACCAGCCATAAGGGAACCCATTTTTATTTTTTTATTTAATATGATGCTCTACTCACTCTCACTTATAAACATACCTAATATATATACTAGTATACTAGTACGTACTAGAAGACAAGTTACTATTTTATTTCTTCATAAAATCTCTAGAGCAGCACGTAGATATATATATATATATATATATATATTCATGCAGCCCACACTCACCATCCACCTCAACTTATATTAGTAAACCAAGATAAGTACCAATAAATGAAAATTGAAAAACAAATGGATGTCCTATACGTCGTCACGTCATATAAACTCGTCACGTATAACAACCTTCACGTGACAACTCAGGAACCCAACCTTATCTAATCCTCTCCGTTTTAATTTATTTATTTATTTGTTTCATTTGAATTTTATATATAATTTATTAAAAAAGAAAATTAAATTTTATAATTTTAGAGATTAACTACTATGCGCTCACAATGGACAAGAAAATTACATTATCAAGTAATTTTTAAAAATACTTATTATCATATATTATATTACATCTATATCTATTTGAACTCCCTAACTTAAAGTTAAATACCTAAATACCCTTATCTTAATTTAATTATAATAAAAAAATATAACCCTTATGAAGAGTAGCCAACGCTTCAATACACTGTTTTGAAGAAAACGACGCTTATTCTGATGTTAAGTTACAAGATTTATCCATACATTGGTTGTACTTCTCTTTTGGTGTTATAAAATCAATAATGGTTCGATAGGTATAGTCTATACTAACTTTTGAAAAAGTTATATAACTATATGTGTCTAAGCCTTTCTAATTGTAACGATCGACGATGTCGTTGGTTAAAGGTGTGTTGTGAAATAGGGGTGTTAGAATTATTAAAATAGCTCACTGTTTTGTGCAAGCCGCTTTGGCGGTGATATCTGTTGCCAGGGCGAGGCCGCTGTAGCGGGGTAAGGACTGTTGTGGTGGGCCAAATGTGACTTAAAGTCGTAAATAAACCTCAAAAATATTTTATTCTGCAATTTTAGAATTTAAGAGATAAAGAACGAACACAGGTCTTTTCTTGACGGTTTTCCACCATTCTTGAGGCTAAAAGTAAGATTTTAACTCTCCGAATCTATTTTTTGATTCGTAGAACGTAATCTAAGGAGTAATTATTGATGGGGGAGGGTTTTGATCTAGAATCTATGATGGAAACAACCCTATTTTGGGTACTTGGGAATAATGGGTATGATCTAGGGTTGATAAAATTGTTAGTAATTCGGGTAATTAGTGATTGTTTATTGATTCTCATATTATATTGATTGTTTGTAGATCAAGAACAAGCGGAACAAATCCGAAAAGGGAAGGATCAAGTTTCTTAGGGTTTCAAGCTTGTTTCGAGATAGGTGATGGTTGTGATTCTATGATTGTGTGATGTATGTTTGTCTTGCTTCATTATGATACATGTATGTACATGGATGTTGCATTATTGATCACACTTATTGTAAATGAGGATATATGATTGATGAATGCCATGAACCATGACTTGATTATATATTATAAGAATGTACTTGTGACTATGATTGTGGCATGTTGAATGGATCGGGTGTTGCATTTTGACACACTAACTTAGATCGGTTGCCACATTCTGGCATAATTATGGGATCGGTTGCCACGTTCTGGCATAAACATTGGATCGTGTACCACATTCCGGTATGCTAACTGTTTGGGTTTGGGTTCCATGAGAGGACCAATAACTTGTCATAATTGTGTATCTTGAGAAATGTGAAGTTGTTCGTTGTTCGTAAATGTTGATAGTATTGTATATGTTTGATATATGCATGTAGTTATATTGTTGTATTGGTTTATGTATATTACACTTAGTGGATAGCCGCGTGATCCTACCAGTACACTATGGTTGTGTATTGATACTGCACTGGCTCTTTATTTATTGAGTACAGGGCATCTTCAAGCGGCTATTGAAAGACCTCGTTTAGAAGATCAGTAATCGTTGTTCAAATTCAAAAGTGAGCCCGTTCTTCCAAGCTGCCATGAGTTCTCCTTTCGTCTATGTCCACATTTCGGATATAGACTTTCTAGTTAGTTGATAGCTCATTAGTTTGGGGTTGTAACCCTTCTTGTTCAGACTTTGGTTCATTGTTAGATGTTTTGGTACATTGACTTTCAGGTTCTAGGCATAATTTCAGCATTGTTTAGTTGTTAGATCTTTTGGAAGTTTATGGGAACTTCAGTCTTTAGCTATTTAACTTTCTTTCGTATCTTTAAATGCTTTAGTTTTGGTTTTGTTGCTTGGTTTAGGTTGTAGTAGTGGTTCTTCCACCGAGGGTTAGTGTGGGTGCCAATCACGATGGTCTGGGTCGTGACAAAGTTGGTATCAGAGCCTAGGTTCGTTGATCTCGATGTACCAAAATGAGTCTAGTAGAGTCTTGCGGAATGGTACGGGGACGCCTTTACTTTTCTTTGAGAGGCTATAGGACTTTAGGAAATCTCTATGTTTTCTCTTATCTCCTTTCGTGCTATAACTTGATTCCAATTGGTATCTAGCAATTCAAATTGGTATCTAACCTCCTTCACTCTTCTGTCTGCAGATGGTTAACACTAGATACAACGACGTCAGGCCCGTAGCTCTTGGCAATGCTCCAGTTGAGGAATATGCAGCAAGAGGTCACGGTCCAGGCAAGGGTAGAGGAAGAGCTAGGGGTAGAGGCCGAGAAAGAGTGGCGCCTACTAGAGATGGGGTACCGATCAAAAATGCTCCCCAAAATAAGGCCCCTCTCGTACATCATGAAGAGATAGAGGAGAATGTTGAGGTTGAAAATATTGAGGAGGTTGGACAAGAGGAAGAGGTGCAGGATGAGACTACCGGTGTTCCTCCCATATACCAGTGTTAGCTCAACATATCATGTCATTCTTGAAAGGGTTGGTTAGTCCTGGAGTGCTTTCTTCTGTTCAAGCAACTCAAGCTCCCGCGAATCCCTCTATTGCGATCACTGCTCCCAAGGTGGGTGGAAATGTAGGTACTAATGCTTTCTTTCGTCCTTTGTTGGGTTCTGTTATGACCGATAATGAGCATGAAATGTTGACTACGTTTTTGAAGCTAAAGCCTCATATATTTCATGGTTCTGAGAGTGAGGATGCTTATGAGTTTATCTTAGACCGCTATGAGAGGCTTCATAAGTTGGGATTGTCCATCAGCATGGGGTTGAGTTCATGACTTTTTAACTTCAAGGTAAGGCAATGCAGAAGTGGAGAGCTTATATGGAATACAGATCTTCAGTCTTACCTCCACTCACTTGGACCCAACTTCATGCTCTGTTTTTAGAGAAATATGTGCCTAGGACTTTGAGGGATCGTAAGAAAGATGAGTTCATGGCTTTAGAGCAAGGTGGTATGTCTGTGGCTGCTTATGAGGCCAAGTTTCATGAATTGTCTAGATATGCTACACAGTTGGTGATTACTATGGAAGAGAAGATCAGTTTATTTATCAAGGGACTAAATTCTGAGTTGCAGGTATTATCTGTTCATATGACCTCTGCAAGGAAAAGCTTTAATGAGGTAACAGACTTTGTGAAGAAAGTGGAGGGGGTGAGGCGAGACGGTTAGGCTAAGGCATTGGCTAAAAGGGCCAAGAACTCGGATAACATTCAAGGTTCTTACTCCAGGGGGTTCGGAAGTCTAATGCTTACAGCCAAGTCAATTCAGTCCGCCATGCCCGCCTCTACAGGTAATTACTCGGGAACTCCACCTCATAATTTAATTTAGGATAGCCAGGGAGTTGCGCCTTCAACAGGCAAAAGACTATCTTTTGATCATACATGTTAAAACTGTGGTGAACCTGGACATATGAGGAGAGATTGTCCCCACCCACGTGTGTTGTATTCTGCGCACAGCAGACTAGAGCAGTGGTACCCGTGGAAAATAGTAATAATGGTCGAGGGCGTCCACAAGGTGGGCAATCGAAAAGGTAATCAGCGAGTCCGTGGAGGTAGAGGAAATGGTAACGCAGGTAGGGGTAATGTGCAACCAGGCAGGGAAGTGGCTCGTCAAGATGATAGGGCTCAGTGATATGCATTTTTGGGCAATAATGAGGCAGAGGCGTCTAACGCAGTAATCACAGGTACTATTCTTGTATGTGATCGGATGGCTAATGTGTTATTTTATTTGGGTTCTACTTATTCATATGTATCCCTGCTATTTGCCTCAGAATTTACTATAATTTGTGATAGACTTGATGCCCCCATCCATGTTTCTACCCCAGTTAAAGAGTTTGTCATAGTCACCCATGTCTATCGTGCTTGTCCTATTTTGTTTATGGGTTTTCATACTTAGGCAGATTTGGTAATTTTGGATATGATTGACTTTGATATATTCTTAGGCATGACTTGGTTGTCCCCCTATTATGTTGTGCTTAATTGTAATACTAAGTTTATAACTCTGGAAATTTTGGGAAGGGAAAAATTAGAGTGGGAATGGGTGTACAAGCCTAAACAAGCTAAGATCATATCCTCCATTCGGGCTAGAAAATTGGTAGGGCGAGGTTGTTTGGATTAGGGATGTTGAGGTTGAAACTCCATCTATTGAGTCTATTCATGTGGTGTCAGAATTTAGAGAGGTGTTTCCTAATGACTTGCCTGGTATGCCTTCAGATAGAGATATAGACTTCTGCATTGATTTAGAACCTGGTACCCATCCCATTTCTATCCCTCCATATCGCATAGCTCCGGCAAAATTAAGAGTACTTAAGGCTCAAATCCAAGAGCTTCTTGATAAGGGATTTATTCATCCTAGTGCTTCCCCATAAGGAGCTCCAATTTTTTTGTTAAGAAAAAGGATGGTAGTATGAGAATGTGTATAGATTATCGACAATTGAATAGGCACCATTCGAAATAAGTATCCCTTGCCTCGAATAGATGATCTTTTTGACCAATTGCAAGGTGCGTCCGTTTTATTCAAGATTGATCTAAGGTCTGGCTACCATCAATTGAAAATTTTGCCTAAGGATGTGCCCAAGACGGCGTTTAGAACCCTCTATGGGCACTATGAGTTTCTAGTTATGTCCTTTGGTTTGACTAATGCGCCTGTAGCTTTCATGAGTTTGATTAATGGGTTGTTCAAACCATTCCTTGATTCGTTTGTTATAGTCTTTATTGATGATATTTTGGTCTATTCAAAAAGTGAAGAAGAGCATGCCGACCATCTTCGTATTGGTCTGGGTGTTCTTGCTTCTATTGCCACTCACTTGACTAATTTGACCAAAAAGGAGATACCATTTGAATGGACTGAAAAATTTGAGGAGAGCTTCCAAAAGCTCAAGACTCTTGACCACCGCGCCTATTCTAGCATTACCGGTTGAAGGTAAAGATTTTATTGTTTATTGTGATGCTTCACATTCTGGTTTGGGTGTTGTGTTGATGCAGGAAAAGAATGTTATAGCTTATGCCTCACGTCAATTGAAGGTGCATGAGAGGAATTATCCAACACATGATTTGGAGTTGGTAGCGATAGTGTTTGCTCTTAAGATATGGCGGCATTACCTCTATGGTGTTAAGTGTGAGGTATTTACTGATCATCGTAGTTTGCAACATGTGTTCACTCAAAAGGATATGAATTTGAGACAATGAAGGTGGATGGAGTTACTTAAAGATTATGATGTCACCATTCAATACCATCTGGGTAAGTCTAATGTAGTGGCAGACTCTTTGAGTCGAAAAGTGGTGAGTATGGATAGTCTAGCTTGCTTGAGTGTAACCAAGCGACCTTTGGCTAAGGAAATTCAGATCTTAGAGTCTAAGTTCATGCAGTTGCGCATCTCAACAAGAGGTGGGGTGTTAGCTAGCATTAAAGTGAGGGCCACATTCATTGAAGAGATCAACTCCAAGCAATTTGAGGATGAGAATTTGAATGAACTTAAGAAGAAGACTGTGATTAGTAAGGCACAAGAGACCACTCTTGATACAGAGGTGTGCTCAGTTTTAAAGGAAGAATTTGTGTTCCTCGAGTTGATGACTTGATTCAGAAATTATTGGCAGAATCCCATGGTTTGCGATATTCCATTCATCCGGGTGTGACCAAGATGTATCGAGATTTGAAGCAAATTTATTGGTGGCCGGGCATGAAGAAGGATATAGCGGAGTTTGTGGCTAAGTGTCAAATTGTCAACAAGTGAAGTATGAACATCAAAGGCCTACAGGTTTACTTCAAAGAGTGCCAATTTCAGAATGGAAGTGGGAGAGGATTGCCATGGATTTCGTGATTGGTCTTCCCAAGACTTTGGGGAAGTTTGATGTTATTTGGGTAGTGATTAATAGATTGACTAAGTCAACTCATTTTATTCCTGTAAGAATATATTATAATGCTGAACAATTAATAAAGTTTATGTGAAAGAGATAGTGAGGTTGCATGGGGTGCCCCTCTCTATCATCTCAGACCGTGGTACCCAATTCACATCCAAGTTTTAGAGGAAATTGCATGATGAATTGGGCACACAACTCACTTTTAGTATAGCCTTCCATCCACAGACAGATGAGCAGTCAGAGAGGACTATTCAAGTGTTAGAAGACATGTTGAGGGTATGTGTGATTGATTTTGGAGGGCATTCGGATAAGTTCCTATCTTTGTGTGAATTTATCCTATAATAATAGCTATCACTCCACCATAGATATGGCACCATTTGAGGCACTCTATGGGAGGGGATGTAGATCACCCATAGGATGGTTTGAGGCTGGAGATGTGAAACCATTGGGGATCGATTTAGTGAAGGATTCTCAAGATAAGGTGAGGAGTATTCAAATTAAGCTACTAGCAGCTCAAAGTAGATAGAAGAAGTATGCGGATCATAAGGTAAGAGACATGGCATTTCAAACCGGTAAGAATGTTCTTCTTAAGGTATTAAAGGGGTGATGAGATTTGGCAAGAAAGGCAAGCTAAGTCTGCGATACATTGGTCCCTTTGAGGTTCTTGAATGTGTAGGGCCAGTGGCGTATAGATTGGCTCTACCTCCTAATCTATCGGGTGTTCATCTGGTAGTTCATGTGTCCATGTTAAAGAGATATCATGGTGATGGGGATTACATCATTATGTGGGACTCAATTGTGTTGGACAAAGACCTTCAATATGAGGAGGAACTGGTTACAATTCTTGATCATGATATGCGTAAGCTGAGAACCAAGGAGATTAGGTCCGTGAAAGTTCAATGGAAACATCGTCCAGTTGAAGAAGCTACTTGGGAGGCCGAGAGGGACATGCGAGCACTACAACAAATTTGATTATTAGGGACAAATTATTTCGTCATTTATAAAGCATATTTCGTCCAAAAAAAGTTTGTGTGACGAAAAATATTTCGTCAGTCAGTCGTCATTAAAGGTGCGTCACTAAATGTATATAAAGACGATTTAGTGCTTCGTCTCTAAAGAAGTTCCATTAACTACAAAACAAAAAAATCGTCACAAAATGCATAGCATTTGTGATGAATTTGATTGTCATAAAAAGTGTATTTTTTGTAGGTGATAGTATAATTTTGTCACTAAAAACATTATTAACACCGATAAAACTAGTTGGTCACTAATTATTTAGTTCAATTAGTGACAATACCAATTGTCTCTAGAGTTCTATATATTTCGTAGTAGAACAAAAGAAATTTCGTCCTTAAATGTATAAATTAGTAACAAATTTATCACTCTAATGAAGATTAACAATTTTGTAGTTAAATGTATCATCTTGTCACTGAGAGTATGATTTTTATTGACAACATAAAATTGTCACTATAAATCGTCATATTATTAGTAATAATTACAATTGTCATAAAATATAAAATTAATTCATATTCGATAAGCAGGGTACTAGAACAAATATATTGTCACTAAATGTGTTCAATTTATGACAAACTAATTTAATTTGTGATGAAAATGTCTTGAAAAGTTTGATATAGTAATCGCAAAAAGTTAAAATATTTTGCCACTAATTAAAAACATTTGATGACATTTAATTATTTCATATTTATATTATATTTGTATTTAAAATTGCATAAATTGAAAATAGAATAATAAAACACCCATATGATCATACAGTAAAGATGAACTAAAACTATACTAGATAATATCTCATTTCAAGCTCCTTAATAAAAGTAAATATGTCCAATACTTGATTACTAAATATTACTCCTTAACTAAGACAAATACGTGGAGATTTCTTCCCAAGTACCAAAAATGTGGCGACATTTAGCTTTCAAGTAGTCTTGATTCAATTCTCACCTCTTATACCTGTGGGAAAAAAAAGAGAACAAAATTATGACTTAATTTAAAGTGTTTTCATATTGAGGTAAAAAGATAGAATCTGTAACACAATTTATGTATTCAATATGTTGTAATGATCAGTTTTATAAACACTAAATAAAAATGCAAGCATACTAATATGAAGGTCACTTGGGTGAGCAAGACTATGTACCTGGCAAGAACTTTTTTTAAATTTTGGAGAGCAATGGACACAGCATTATCCTCGCACAACCTACTACACATGAATTATCAAAATGCTAATATTTGAGAACTGTATTAACTCAACATCTAACATGCGAAGTATTAGAACATATGACCATTTAATGTACAATTTAACTAATCCTCGACAATTGGACAAGATAAAATGATTACAGACAATGTTGCATGCATTGCCTAGATTTATGAAGAGTCATGCATCATGTTGGAGTTTGTATTAACAAAACGTCACCCACTACATTAACACTATTTCATCCATTTATTTATTGTAGATCTTTTGTCAGCCCCAATAACGACTACAAATTCAGAAGTATTCAACTAAAGAATTCAAACAAATATCAACTTTCAAAGCCTTAATTCTATAAGAAGTCTACCATACAAGTAAAAAAATCTAGAAGCCTACCAAGCATTTGCTCCAATAAAACTACTTAATGTATTTCAAGACTAGGACCCAACATCTTGATCATAATTAATTCACTAAACAAATCTACTTATAATTACTCATAATTCAACAAATGAAAAATATCATTCTTAATCCTTCAACAAGAAAGAGGAGCAACAATGGGTTTTAGTAAAATGTGTGTTACTAGTCTATCTTATAAATTATCTTTCTATTTGTGGATGGTATGAAAGAGAAAATTATCAGTGGGCGATGTGTTATGCAAGAATGGTATAGCTATTTTGTCTTTATATGGCACGATTAGAAAGATCAAGGAAGGGCAGTCTATGGGGTTTGATAATATCTGTGCATATAATCCTTAAATTCTGTATAACTAGTGTCTTTTTGGACTTGTTGCAACAGAGTTTGACTTCAGGTGATTCGATTCACATATCTTTAGTTGGATGATAAAAACTTTGGTGGTTTTGAGGCTACTAGTTAGGAGGGTTCTGTTTTCAAACTTACACACAATAGAGCTTCATTCCTTCTACTTTCATCACTGGTTCATGTAATATTGACTAAGCTGCATATATAGTTCATGAAAATGCTGAACTATCCTCCATTCATGTAACTTACTATGCCAATGACAGAATGTACATAGCTCTCCATTTCTTAACCTTTCACCCGTAATTCATATTCAAGAACTCTATCACCTCTGATTCTATATGCAGTATAATAAGTCTCTTATTTGAGTTCTTCAAAGCAAACTTGCTAGCAGATCATGGTCTTGCGTTGTATAATTCTTGTTGATGAGTACTGTCAACTCTTTCACACTAGTTTGGACTTTTGGTGTGTGATAGATTTTATCAGTGGTCTCACAAGGTCTTTTTCCTTGGGCGATGTGTTAAGCAAGAATCTGTTAAGCAAGAATGGTACAGGTGTTGTGAGATCTATCAACAGGAAATTATGCTACATTTGTTCTTAACAAGAGATTATGCTAAGAGCATCTGAACACACTTTGCTGCAGCAGCTTAAGGGCCCATTTATTTAGTTAAATCAAGTTGCAACACAATGGTGGAAAGCCGACTATTCTCCTAATTAACTGAAGCCACTATATCTGGCTGCCCCAGCCATCATTATATGGCATCTATGGAAGTAAAGAAATATCATTTTCCAAGAAGGTTCAATATCAAGAAGCAGATTTATTAATGACATAAATCAGAACCTCTGTCTCTTGGATAGAGCGAGGTTCCCATGGATAACAAAGATCTCTAACATTTGGTCACTTTTGATACAAAAGTTGGAAATCTACAAACCAACGAGGTGCACATTAGTCTAGTGGCATCTTCCTCCCCAAGGGAAATTTAAGTTCAACACTGATGGCTCGTCTAGAGAGAAACCTGATCCTTGCCCTCTGGCATTCTGCATCAGAAATAGTAGGGGTCATTGCCAATACTACTAGTTTAGGTGTTGAAGCATTGACAATTCATGAAGTAGTGGCTTATTGTATAAGAGAACAGTTAATGCCTCTTATTATGGAGACTAGCTCCCTAATCATCAAGAAGGTGATTGATGAAGATTGGGACAGTCCATGGGCTATTAGTATGGAGGTTCAGAAGATCTAAGAGTGGAAGAGAAGGGGGGATTTCCAGGTGTCACGTGTTCTAAGAGAAGGGAACCAGTTAGCCGATTCTTTAACTAACAAAGCTTTTATACAAGAAATATATCAGATGATTCATAACTTCAAAGTGCTAAATAAAAAACTAACAAGAAATATCAAACATGCTCAGCTAAAAACAATCAAATAAATGACGCAAAGAAAAGCGCAATCGAGATGTTGAAATGACTTACAACTTGGGGTGATGAGCTTTAGGGTTCTGAAGAAGATGTAATATAGAACCTCATTACCAAGAACAATGCACTCATCGGCATTTTCAACCAGTTGATGCAAGGACAAGGTAGCATTATAAGGCTCAACAACAATGTCAGAAACCTTAGGTGAAGGGAAAACGGAGAAGGTAAGCATCATTATGTCCGGGAATTCTTCTCTGATCTTTAAGATCAAAAGTGTTCCCATACAAGAACCTGTTCCTCCACCCAAAGAATGGCACAATTGAAATCCTGAAAATCAAACACATAGAACGTAAATAAATCCTCAAAATGCACAGATCTACAACAACACCAAATGAAAACAAAATGTTTAAGAAAATGCGGGTAGAAACAAAAACCTTGAAGGCAGTCAGAGTTTTAGGCATCCTTACCAACAAGATCGAGAACGACATCAATCAATTCAGCACCTTCGGTGTAACTTGCCTTAGCCCAATTGTTACCAGCACCAAATTGTCCAAAAACAAAGTTATCAGGATGGAAAATCTGTCCATAAGGACCAGATCTAATATTGTCCATGGTGCGAGGCTCCAAATCCATAAGAACACCCCTAGGAACAAATCTTCCACTTGTAAACTCATTGTAATACACATTAATTCTCTCAAGTGGAGATCAAAATCACCACTGTAACGACCGGTAGAATCAATGCCGTGTTTGGCACAAAAAACTTCCCAGAACTTGGCACCAATTTGGTTACCACATTGTCCACCTTAAATATGAAGGATTTCACGCATTTTGGAACTGAGATCTGGAGAAAATATGCACAAATGAAGAGAAAATGGGTAGATCTTGGAACACAAATGAGAAGTGAAATAAATGTAGGGACAAGGGAGGAGAGGGGGTGGGGGTGTTTTATTGTACTATTCAATACAATAATTTTCAGGAACTCCCATCAGAAGCTAAAAAGATAATTAACACACATAAACAATAAAATCCAAGTATACGATTCAAGGCGATAAGAGAAAGGGAACCAAATTAAATGGCTATTTCCAACACAAAGTCTAGGACTGATTAACAACAATTCAGTAAGCCACAGGTCCAAACAGTAAAGCATTCCCAAAAACACAGCAAGAAGTACAAATATATGATTTTACCGTAATTCCATTTGGAGAGCTTGTTTGTGGCTTCTATTGTGATTGTTCTAGTATGTGGTATCAATCTCCTTGGAGGTTCATTCTGCTAGAAGAAAAACAATGAAAATCACAAATGAGGCACTCCTAATACAGCCTACGTCAATAGTTAAGGACTATCGGTCATCTTAAACTTCAGTTTCATCTTAAATCACTTCTCCTCAAGTTTGAGAAAGGATTCTTTTGGGTAAGATGTCACTTCTCCTGGTGAGATCTTGTAGGTGTCTCATAGTGGTATCACCCAAAACTTGAGATAGAAATGTCATCAATAAGCAGGAGCTGAAGAAAAACGGATTTTATCCCGTAAGAAATTGATTAGGCTCCAAGAATGCTACTTACCTCCCTCAGCTCGTACCTTCAGAGGTCAATCTGGTTGATTTCCAACAGAGCAGCAACAATTTAGATGAGCTCAAGGTCCAAGTTTAGGGGCAAATCTCTGGGGTCGAATGTTGCAGAGAGTTCATCCATGGGCTTTTCACTTTCCTTTTAGTTACTTCTTTAGTTTTTTTCATTTGTTGTCTTTTATCTTTTGTTTCCTTTTGCTTATTTCCTGTTTAGATAGTCCTGACCTGTTCTTGGCTGGGCTTTTAGCTGTAGCTTGTATATAATTTGTTTTGAATATTGGCCTTGAGCCAAACCATTTTAACCAAAAAAAAAAAAAAAGATAGACATTCAATTTGATATGTTATTGTCCTTAAGATGCTGACTAAACCACATCTTCTGGTAATGTACTAATTGGATTTACCTTCGCAAAGTAACACATCTCCAAGACAACTCTATGGAGTAATATCAACTTTAACAATAACAATTGTCTAACGAATGAACCCAAAAGAATATGATAAAGAGAGTATTGAATATTATCATGGATCAAAAGATATCTCAAATTAAAGCAACAACCAAGTCTAAACATGTGATATTTTATCACTAAGAACTCTAACACTATCATTTTCTTGCATATCCAAGTCTTAGATTCCCAAGCATATATACATGGTTGGCATGTGAAAAAAAATCAACAAATATATTAATTAATCTCAATCATATCTAGACTTGTGATTCACTAAACTATGATCCTAATATTATATATCATATCAGCTAAAGCAAGCATAAGAGTTGTTGTATAGGAGTATCACCTTTTACTAAACAAGTAGAAAATACACGAGACCTTTCACCTACTAAGTATGAAAATCAGAATCAAATTAAGGAGTAAATAGAAATATAAAAGAGAAGAAAAAATAAAAACTGGAAAGTTGATTGAACTTTTGAGCACTTTGAACTTTCCAGTATTTTCCTCATCAGAATGGTACTTCATTGGTTACAATTTACACGTCTTACTTCTCTTTTTTGTTTGTCCCAAAAAGAGTCTTATTTAAAAAGAAAATGATAGTTTTATGAGCTACTAGACTTCCCTAATACTAAAAAAACTTCCTATCAAGAATTAAGAAAAAATAGACAAAACCATCATTGAATAAGATGACTTACTTGAGTAAAGAGAAAGAGATACATAGAGATAAATGACCTTGAAGGTGCCACTGCGTAGTGAACGTGAAAAACCCAAACAAAGGATATGATCCACTGACTGTATGATTATAAGAATGTACCTAAAGGAAATTATTACATTTTGTAGTTAGGGTTATAAAATGCAATATACAAAATATCGACACTCTTAACATTACTTTAAAGTGAAAGTTGAACCGAGATATTGAATGAAAGCAAAAGAGGAAAAACGATCAGCATGCCTAGCACTTTTAGTACCACACACATTGGTCAATTGTCAGTATGATAGGCTATTATTACACATGCATATTAAAAAATATTTACTATTTTACTTTGAAAACTAAAATTATCTGATCGAAAACTAAAGGAACTCCTGATTTTGCATTTTTCTTATATGTTAAGTTGTTCGTAATACTTAATAGTAATGTACTAACTATTCATTAACTTAATTTCCTTGTTTTCAAGTATTCATCATCTCACATTAGGATTCTCTCAACCATAAATGGCTGCAAGAAATATATAATTTTAAATAGTATCTTGGAATAGCAAAGAACTTTAAAGCCTTAAACACGTAAGTTTTTCTTAAACAAGGATCAATATCTGAAGTTCAAGATGAAATCATGTAGTTGATACAGCCTAGCAAGTGCGGCATCTATATTTGTGCAGTTGATAGATTTTTTGTTTTCAAATTAATTTCTTTTTTTTTGACAGCACATTGCTCATGGCATTACTCATTGAGATTACTTCAAAAACTTCACTTTTGAGTTGAGAATCTATCGAAGACAATCACTTTAGCCCCGGTAAGAATAAGGTCTACATACATCCTACTCTGCCCAAATACCAGTTATGAAACTACACTAGGTATGTTGGTGTTGGAGATAGACGATAAAACATCAACAAAAAATCCATTCATCATATGGTTTATGATTTCTCTTGAAAGGATCCACATTCTCAAATCAATTGTAAGACCAATATGCCCTACCATATCCTAGGTTTCTCAAGAAAATTTTAGCAAGAAATCCATCAAAAATTAAAAATAAACTTACGAACAAATAAGATTGAGCCTTTTATCTAATCAAAAGCTTCAGGCATCATCAGCCTCCCGTAATTTCGGATTCCAACAATCATTACCACGAACCCGCCACCCTCACACACACAAAACTGAGGCTTATCTAAAGTTCAATTTACGTTGAACTCTATGGAATATAAGCCTCGTATTTTCAAGCTCAAATGTAGCGTGAAAGAACAGAGAAGAACAAAAAGAATAGCAAATGAAACAAAATTTAGGAGGAGATTCAAAAGGGGTTGCTTTAGATTACATGAATGGATCAATTTTTGACCAATTTGAAGAGAATTAGCAGAGGAAACAGAAGAACACAAGAAAATCTATAAACACAGAGAATTTAGTGGATCTATGATTTATATTCACCTCCTTCTTTGTCTGTTGTGCGGGTCTCCGTTTAATTGTCGTTACTCCCAATTAAGACTGCATATCAAAGAATATATCTACTTTAGCTTTGTGCTTCTCCAAATAACCATAGCATCCCCAAACAAAATCATACCATTTTCTAGTCCAAAAGCTTTGGATCTTGTATCAAAAGAAGAAAAGAAACAAAAAAAGAATCCGTGAAAAAGCTGCAAATTAGGAAACATAATTTAACTTAATTGGAAGTGTGAAGCACTAGACATTTGTAGAAGTAAAATTGGAAGCAAGAACTCACTAGATTTTGGGTATAACATAGAAGAGGCATCAAATCAAAATAAAAAAGTAAAACCTAATTGTAGTGGGAACTAAATTAGCGGTGCTGTGCATTTGGGGAAAATAATTAAATGGAAATTTTGTTTGCCGCGTTTGTTTTGACGCAAAATTGAAAAAAAATAGAGGGGTTAAATGAGTGTCTTGGTTGAATTTAAGTGAGTTAAAATAAATTGAGTTAATGAATGAGTGATTTATTGACTCATTCACAAGTTATTTAAGTTAAAACGTGGGTTATAATTCAATCCTCTCAATCTTACTAAGTCTTAATTGTTTTACTTGCTCTTTTATAATTTTTTAGTATTTAATAAAAAAAATACTATTATAGCTATTTATAATATATCAAATAATAAAACAGTATTTATTTAAAATTATTTTGACAAGATTCGTCATTAAATAATTTGGGCTATATATCAATTCAATATTTAATGGATTGAGTTAATAAATGAGCGGGTCAATAACCCCACTCAAACTTAAGCAAGCAAAATAAGTTGGGTTTGTTCTGCCTCCCTAAAAAATAATTAAATCTTAACCCACGACACACACACACACAAATTGTTGCGAAGGTCTGGTGATTTGAAATTGAAAAATTATTTGGTTAAGTAATTTGAATTTTTAAAAGAAAAAACTACCTAATTGCATAATTTCATACCAAATTTCAAGTCAAATACACTTAAATACATATTTTTTGCTACCATATGCACTGAAATAGGGATAGAGGCAAGCGAGATTCACTTATGTATTCTTGATATATGTGAATCACACTAGATACAAATTATATACATGTATCTCGTCTGATTCACATATTCACAATCGAGATAGGAGAGTGGCAAATGGCATTTGTCTATAATCCCATGTGAATCACACTAGACACACAATAGTTGCATGTATCTGATGTGATTCGTATGTATCTGGGATACAAGATACGCGAGCAAGACATGAAAGTGACGAGCGAAATAAGAGGAAGGTGAGCACGATAGGAGAATGACGAACGAGATGGGAGGGAGTTGGGTGAAATAGTAGAGTGGCAAGAGAGATAAGAGATATAGAAACGTGACTATTGTTAGCTATAACTAATTAAATGAATTTAAGTAAGCATTTTTGTCAAATATTTTTAGAGAATAACTTCTCTCAACTGATAGTGGACAAGAAAATTACATCGTCAATTCATTTTTAGAAATACTTATTCCTCTTAATATATTCACATATTATTAATATTTAAATAAAAATAACAAAAAGAGTATTATATGGTAACTTGTACTCTAAATTAATTATAAGAGTTTGTTTAGAATTCTTATTTAGTTGCCAAAAATAAGAAGGATTCTTTCACCTATTTTTTGTACGTCCTCGATATTTTCACCTCTTTCTCCATCAACACCATTGAAGAATTGGAGACAATAACTTTTACTTTTTTTTTTCTTTTTAAATAGACTAATTAATCTCATAAAACAATTATTCACAACCTATTAAGTCTTCTTTGCAACATTAAAAAGTTTTTGAATAGGTGCTTCCATTGTTTCAGATTGTGTTTTCTCTTCTTAGTTCATTCAATCAACAATACAAAAATTAATTGAAAACAAACTTTGATCCATATATCATCACATGTATTCCAATTTATTTAAATATTACTCAAAGTCAATAATATCATAAATATGACGTCTTTTCAATAAAATTAAATCTTAGATATGTAAAACGCGTTTAAAAAAAAGGAGAAGCTAAAAAATCATTAATCTTTAAATGTTAAAATACAATAATTAAATTAAGAGATATAAGTATTTCTAAAAATGAATTGACGGGGGAATTTTCTTGTCCACTGTCAGTGAAGAGAAGTTAATCTCATATTTTTATCAGTCGTGTGTATGATAAAATATATAATATAGAAGCGAATAGAGAAGCTTTGGGTGAGTCAGTCAATTGATCAATTTTCCCTTTCCTCTATTTATATTTAACTATTTCTCCGTTTTAATTTATTTGTCTTATGTCCTTTTTTAGTATGTTATGCATTTATAAATTACTGCCATTCTCCTCTATTTATATTTAATAATTTATTTGTTTTAATATATTCGTCTTATTTCCCTTTTTAGTATGTTTTATAGTTATAAATTACAAAAAAAATAATACTATAAATTATAATAATTAAAAAATAAAATATTTGAAAAACATATCAAAATTTAGATCAACTCTCGAAATACAGAAGGGATAAAATATATTATTTGAAAATTACGTTAAGAGTAATATAAATTACAATAATTAACAACATATATATATATATATATATATTAGTTTTTTTTTTCTTTTTAATAAAACATATTATAATTTTGTTAATTCTCAAAATTTCTCATGTGCAACATAAATTGTGACACAGAGTGTAACACATTTATTTAAAAATTACATTACTTAAAAACATTATAAATCACAATAATTAACAACTTAAAATATTTTAAAATCATATTAAAAATTTGGTTGACTCTCAAAGTTTCTCATGTGCCACGTAAATTAGGACAAAGTGAATAACATATTATTTGAAAATTACATTAAAAGTACTATAAATTACAGTAATAACATTTTAAAATATTTTAAAATCATATCAAAATTTGATTAGGTCTTTTAATTTTATTTGTACCACATAAATTAAAATTAATAGAGTAATATATATTGGGCCGGTGCTTAGACTAGCTCTAGTGATAAAATATTTGCAAACTTATCGAGGCTTTTGATGATTTGGGAACTTTGCTTCTAACTTTTTTGGTGTTAAAATATTTTTTTTAATTACATAATATTGGTATGACGCTTGTCTAGAGTATAACTTCAGATTTTAATGTTTATGGACGGACAAAATTTGTTTTTTACTATATTTGAATTAAATGTGTCTATTATTCATGATATTTTAATTTATAACCACAATTTTTTTTTGTATCCAATCATTTTATTAATTAACTAAAAAATTTAAGTCGTAGATATTTAATCATTTTTTTGTGACAAAATTTTATTGTGATTAAATTATAGGTTAAATAGAGACAATAATATAATCGTCACTAATTGTTTGAACTATTAGTGACAAAAACTAAGGTCAAAATTAAATTTGAAATTTTGTTGCTAAATTACACAATGATTAACCACAAATTCTGATTTGTCACTATTGTATCAACATACTTTCTGTGACAAAAAAAATTTCGTGTCCAAAATTTAATTAATTTTAGGACAAAATAGGATTCGTCACAGAATGGGTACATAGTTAGTGACAAAATAATGTGTCACTAAGAACTTTAAACTCATCACTAATAGTACTCAATAAATGGCGCCAACTTATATTTTGGTGAAAAATTCTAGTGGACAAAACTTTGCTACGAAATTTTATGTTTCGTCCTTAAAAGCATGTGCTTCATGTATTTAAATATGAAAGATTTTAGAGAATGAAACCTAACGGAGGCCACCCACGCTTGGTGGCCGATCAACATTTATCTCGAGCAGAGTTCCCACCTTTGCCTTCATTTGGTTCCGATGAGCCTAATAGTTCTAAACCCAGTTTGCCTAAGGGGATCTCTTTTGCAGATTCTCTTAATCAAACTGTTCAACAATCTTATGAAAGTCTTCGAAAATATTTTAGCATGGTAGAAGGCATCCCACAGATCAAATGGACGGAGGAGGAAGTTGATAGAATGAATCAAATTGAAGACCTTCAATTCGCGGTGATTGGAAAATTTACGTATGAATGGAATGACTTGGGAGGAATTAAGGAGAATTATTCCTCTACAATGTGGTGTTAAGGGCGGCAGTCAAATCGGTCTTTTTCGTAGTAAACACATTCTCATTCGTTTAACAGAACATGAGGACTTCATAAATATTATTTCGAAAGGTGCCTTTTACATCACGTGTAAGGATAGATGTTCATACCTAATGAGAACATTTATGTATGATTCAAGGTATAAGGTTAATGAAGAAACCTCGATGGACATGGCGTGGATTTCTTTCCTAATCTTTTGCCGACCTTTTTGACATTCTCATTAGCATCTGTTGTGGGCAAAACCTATACAACTAGATCAAGCCACTATCAAAAAGACTAGACCTAGTTGTGCTCGTGTGAAGGTGATAGTTGATCTAAAAAGAGAGTTCCCTAAGTCCGTGCAATTAAAGATAGAGAACGAAACTACAGGGGAAGTGAGGTCTACCATGATTGTCATCAAATATGACTATGTTCCTAAGTATTGTATTGAATGTAAGATGCAGGGTCATAATGAGGAATGTAGAAATTGCAAGCTACCAACGTACAAAGAAGAACGCAAACATCAACACAATGGTAAAGAAAAAGAGACTCTGGAACATATTCCGTCTCATGTAGCACAGGTGCACAGATTGCAAAAAGGAAATGCTAAAATCCTTTCTAGTGGGCGGATTGTTGGAGACCCAGAGCAGTGGAATGTGGTGAGGGATAAACGGCCTACTGATAATTCCCTCACATTCAAGAACAAATTTGAGGCCCTTGCATATGATGAGAATGAGAAGGACAAAAGTATAGGGGTAGCAGCAATTAACACATCAGTTAATAAATGCAACAGTCCTATAAATGAGAATAATACAGCTCACAAAATTGGGGATGAAGGGGAAATAAGTATGTCAACAAAGGAATGGGTTGCACAATCTTTTGGCCAGACATTGCAAGCAGAAGCCACATCAGCAGCTGTTCCTGAGCACCATAAAAGTACAGTAGTAAGACAACAATATGAAGTAGGTGAAAGTAGTATGAGATGTGCAAGGAGTACTGATAAAGATGGCAAACAACAACACAACATGTTGAACAATGAGAAGACTAATTACATTACTCCTAGTCAACATAGCAGCACAGAGTCTAGTCATCACAATGATCATGTTGAAGGACGAGAAGTTGTTACCAGCAAGCCAATTCAAATTACAAAAAGTGTAGAGGTCACACAAAGCCCCCGAATGAATGATTGTGATAATAATGGTGATGAAGTTGTGGAGTCTACGATAAGTAATAGTATGGCATTAATATTACTACCTACTGCAGTACAGACAGATGAATCCCAAATGTTGTCCCTACAAAAAACTTCCCCTAATAAAGTACTGCATGATATCATTTCTCATAATGTGGAGGAGAAAGACATGGCAGAAATTCCTGAACAAAATGATGAAGTAGTTGTGGAAAACACTGAAGATGCTCTAGAACACATAGCCAATGAAGCAGATTTGTCTCCAAGAGTGATAAAAGCTTCAAGAAAAGGTAAAAAGCAAGGAGAAGGAGAAAGTGCTCAGCTTATCAGAATCCAGCCAAAGAGAACTAAATCAGCCAATTCTAAATGATGAAATCCTTAATTTGGAATATACGATCGGTGAAGTCTCAACAAGCTTTTCAAAGAGTTCAAATGTTACATAAACACCACAAGTTTTCTTTTATTGGTCTTCTGGAACACTTTCAAGTATTGAAGAAGGTTGAAAATGCCTCTAGCAACTTCCAACTGTAATGGAAAAATATGGGTGTTTATGAACCATGAATATGACATCGCAGTAATTAGGGATACAGAACAACAGATAACTCTTAATATGAAGCACCAGACCATGCCTTATAACTTTTATATCACCATTGTGTATGCTAAATGTATTGCGGAACACCGATTAGCATTATGGAATGATATTTATCAATTGGCAGAAGACATTAGTAGGCCTTGGTTAGTTGGGGGTGATTTTAATGTGGTGATGAATGCTGAAGAAAAGATAGGGGGTCTCCCAGTAGTAGATGCTGATCATGAAGATTTTGAATGTTGCATTTCAAATTGTAAGTTGACAGAAGTGTCCTTCAAAGGTAGCCCATTCACATGGTGGAATGGTAGAGCTGGTAATGATTGTATGTTTGAAAGATTGGACAGAATTCTAATTAATCAAGAGATGCAAAATTGGTTCGACCACTCTGAAGTTGAACATTTATCAAGAACAGGATCTGACCATGCTCCTATGATTCTTTCTTGTGAAGAGAGTAACTCCAACTATAGGAAACCATTTAGGTTCCTAAAATTTTGGACAAATCATGAAGATTTCAAGGAGACTGTTAGGCAGAATTAGGTTCCTAATATTGCGGAGAATCCTTTTATAGCTTTTAAGGAGAACAGTAGAGTCAAAACTGCTTTGACCAAATGGAGCAAGGATACATATGGCGATATACTCAAGCAATTGATTATCAGAGAGGAGATTGTAAGAATTAAAGAGAAGTTATTTGAAGAAGATCCAATTGCCATTAATAGAGTTGTGTTACAAAAGGCACAAAAGACTCAAGCTGAACTTAAAAGATATCTTCGGTTTGAGGAAATTTTTTGGCAACAAAAAGCAGGTTATGAATGTTTGATAATGGTGATCGAAATACAAGATTTTTTCACAGCATAGTAAAGGGTAGAAGGAAAAGACTGCATCTAAAGAGAATCCAAAATAGTCAGGGGATCTGGTTAGAAGATAAAAGAGATATAGCTATTGAAGCTATTGATTTCTATCATAAGCAGTTTTCACAGGAGAGGGATGCTACAGAATTCTCTTTATTGAGCAACATTCCTAGTTCTGTTACTGATGACGAGAACACTATTCTATGTAAAATGCCAAACTTAGAAGAGGTTAAAAGGGCTGTATTTAGCTTAAATGGAGAGAGTACTAGTGGACCTGATGGTTTGACAGGAAGATTTTATCAATCTTGTTGGGGTATTGTTGGAAATGATGTCCTAACAATGGTACTTTTTTCAAGGTAACTCGTTGCCTAAATCCATAACGCATACTATTTTGGTGCTTATACCTAAGAAAGAAAATATACAATCTCTCTCTGATCTGAGACCTATTAGTCTGAGTAACTTCATCAACAAGATTCTATCTAGGATTATTCATGATAGACTACAGTCCGTGTTGCCTAATTTGATCTCAAACAACCAATCTGGATTTGTGAAAGGTAGAAGCATTATTGAGAATGTTCTACTGACTAAGGAGATTGTAACAGATATTAAGAGGAGGGCTAAGCCGGCTAATGTAGTCATTAAGCTTGACATGTCTAAAGCTTATGACAGAGTATCTTGGTTCTTTCTAATGAAAGTTCTAAGAAAGATGGGTTTTTCTAATGATTTTGTTGACTTGATATGGAGGTTGGTAGCTAACAATTGGTACTCTGTTTTGATTGATGGTCAATCACATGGCTTCTTTCATTCTACAAGGGGTGTAAAGCAAGGAGACCCCCTATCTCCCGCTCTATTTATTTTATCAGCAGAAGTTTTGTTGAGGGCTTTGAATGCTTTATTTGATGATGCCCAATTTGTTGGATATGGTCTTCCAAAATGGAGTGCACAACTCAATCATCTTGCATATGCAGATGACACTATTATTTTTGCCTCTGCTGACAAATATTCTCTAAAGAAGATAGTAGAGACTTTGCAGGAGTATGAAGCTCAATCTGGCCAAAAAGTTAATAAAGAGAAAAGCTCTTATTTTATGCATCAAAGTGCTGCAGCAGACTTGCGAAGGGTGGTAGAGGAATGCACTGGTATTCCTAGGAGTCAATTCCCCTTAAAATACTTAGGGTGCCCTATAACGCATGCAAGGAAAAGAAAGGAGCATTATGCAGATCTCATTAGAAAGGTAAGGGACAAGCTACAAGCCTGGAAAGGTAACATGCTATCATTTGGTGGCAAGGAAGTGTTAATTTCTAGTGTTTACAAAGCATTCCTATTCATATTTTATCTGCTATTGTTCCTCCTAATTGTGTTTTGAAAGAACTCCATAGAATCTTTGCAAAAATTTTTTGGAGTAACAACATTACAGGCAAGAGTAAACATTGGGCTGCATGGGATACGGTCTGCTTACCAAAGATTGAAGGAGGTCTGGGTTTTAGATCAATGATTGATGTTTCTCAAGCTATGTTTGCTAAGCTTTGGTGGAAATTTAGAATTCAAAGGTCCCTTTGGGCAAACTTCATGTGGAATAAGTATTGCAAGAAACAAATTCCTACGCTTGTTCAGTGGAAAGGTGGTTCACAGGTGTGGAAACATATGTTAGAGAATAGAGAGATTATTGAACCAATCTAGGTCCTCTATATCTCCAACCTTCTGAATTTCAAGGGTGTTATTCTCTGACAGATATTGATGTTTTTTTTGAAAGAGGATGGTTGGGACTTCAATATTATGCAGGATCACTTGCCTAATAACATTATTGAGCATGTCAGACTTAATATGGGTTATATTAGGCTTTCTGGAGAAGTAGATAAAGCTTGGTGGACTAAGTCTAGTAATGGGAAATTCACTGTCAAATCTGCTTGGGACATCCTTAGAAATAGATCTATCTCCAATAATGACTTTAAGAAGTTGTGGGTGGAGGGACTCCCTTTTAAAATCTCCTTTTTTGGATGGAGGGTATGGACACAAAGAGTTCCTGTGGCTGCTTTTATATCTTCCTGGGATCCTAACTGTTCTGATTTATGCCGTTGTTGTAGAGTTCCTGTGAGGGAAACAATAGAACATTTATTCTTATCAGGAGAATTGGCTGCTTTTATTTGGGATTACTATGCTAGGGCTGCTGGATTGCCAGGTCCTTGGGTACAAGTGAAACAGACTATGAAGAAATGGTGGGATTTCCAAGGTAATAGTAGAGTGAAGATGGTGTATCAAGCAATGCCTAACATTATTCTTTGGTTTCTATGGAAGAGGAGGAACACAATTTTACATGGAGGGTCATATTCTAGTAACAAGGTTATTTGGGATATAAATTCTACTATTCACAAGTTTATTAGGTCAAAGTTCAACTTATTATCTTTTCCTAATAATTGGCCTCAAATGGTATTTCAACTGGAAAAATACAGACCTGTTTTTCACAGTAAAGTTGTGAGGTGGATTCCTCCTCCTGTAGGGTGGCTGAAATGTAATACAGATGGTGCATCAAGAGGAAATCCAGGTCCTAGCTCTGTTGCTTTTTGCGTGAGGAATCGTGATGGCAATCTAGTGGGAGCCAAAGGTTTACAAATTGTTGATACATCTAATTTAGTGGCTGAGGCTAAGGCTATTTGTGAAGGGCTTCAATACTGCTTAGATAAAAGGTTCTCCAACATCATCGTGGAAACAGATTCACTGTCTATGGTGAACATTATTAATGGAATCTGGGAGGTTCCTTGGAGTGTCTCGATGGAAGTCAATGCTATAAACAGGATCAGAAGTATGATGACAGTGAGAGTACAACACTCCTTAAAGGAGGGAAATACTCTTGCTTATTTTTTTGCTAACCTAGTTTGTAGTTTTGCAGGTACATATGAATTCAGTTCATTTCAAGAAGTTCCAACAGCTGGAAAGAAAATTATCAATCTTGACAAATGCAGTACTCCAGTCATGAGAATTAAACAAATGAACCATTCAAATAGTTCCAGTTAAGAGATAGAAGGTTCATTATCAATTGCACAAATTATATTATTGAGTTACAAGTAAGGATACAAAGAAAATGGTTGGATCGATGTCTAGTTAAGTTTGAATAAATTTCGATTGGTTGACAGTACCTTACATCTGATGAGAGCTTTGAGGTGTTCATTTGGTACCAAACCAGGACTTAAAAGCATCATTCATAACTTTCAACTAAGCCGAACTTGGTTTAACTCAATCACAAGTCTTTCCCAAGCATAACAGATTTGAAATAGTAGTCCAGCTCAATATCTAGATTTTTATGGTCGTATTAATTCCTATTGAGGGATTCATTCCATTGGAGGATAGATAATGAATTGGATAATTATTTTAAATGGTGTTAGTATACCTGATATCAGTACTTCAACTGAGGTGGCTCGCTTCAACATTAGATTACCAGATTCTATTCCCTCTGATTTGGGATCTTGTTCCCGACAGCTAACTGGACCTTCCGAACCATAGAGGATGAAAATAAACACCCGTCACAGTAGAGAGGTGAAGATGAGAAGTGAAGATGAAGGTGAGTTACTCGAAGTGGTAGAGAAATACCTGTAGCAGATCAGATCCGCTCCAATGCTTGAGGTCCAAATCGTCCAAGATATGTTAACACCTGTGCGGCAATTGGAATTCGTGAGAAACCATCATCGCACAAAGGCAAACATTGATTAATCTTTGCTCACAAGAGAGGATTTGTATACTCAGTCGTACCTCTCTTAGCTTGGAGGAAGATTCACTTTCCACTTTCTCTTTCTAGATTAGCTTTTTTGTTGTCATTTCTATTTTTATTCTCAATAAATCATGGCCCTGTAGGGTCATTTGAATTAACAAATAATAATTACGAAATATAATTTTTGTCACAAAAGGTAAACCATTGGTGATGAATTTCATGTCGTAGCTAATAGTTTCGTAGCTATATATCATATTTGTTGTAGTGAAGACAAGTATCCTCAATTGTTCGTCGATTCAGGTACTACTCCATTCATTTATTAGCCTATTTTTTCTAAGTTTGTCACTCGGGGACGAGTGATGGGTAAATTGGTATTTATTGTAACGACCAGGTTCCGTCGTTATAGAAAAGCCGATGGGAAAAAATTTTGGGCCGAAAAACTTTTTTGTAGTAACTTGAAATTTTCCAACCTAGTCCAGATTTGGACGAAATCAAAGTCATTGAAGTGTAGGGAAATTTGGTAGCAATCGGGGTGATTTTATTATGATTTTGATTAAATGAGTAGATAGATAAGTCGTTAAGGAACTCGTACGACTTTACGGGATTGAATTCGAGGGAGTAGAACTCCAAAATCGATCTTAGAGTGAGCGCGTAGTTTCTAAGTGTCGTTGGTTAAAGGTTTGTTGTGAAATAGGGATGTTGAAATTATTAAAGAAGCTCACTGTTTCGTGCAAGGTGCTTTGGCGGTGATTTCTGTCGCCATAATGGGGCCACTGTAGTGGGGTGAGGACCATTGTGGCGGGCCAGATGCAACTTAAAGTCGTAAATAAACCCCAAAAACGTTTTATTCTACAATTTTTGAATTTGAGAGCTAAGGAACGAACCCAGGTCTTTTCTTGAAGGATTTCCATTATTCTTGAGGCTAAAGGTAAGAATTTAACTCTATGAATCCTTTTTTCAATCCGTAAAACATAATCTAATGAGTCATTATCGATGAAGGAGGGTTTTGATCTAGAATCTATGGTGGAAACAACCCTAATTTGGGTACTTAGGATCATGGGTATGATCTAGGGTTGATAGAATTGTTAGTAATCCGGGTAATTAGAGATTGTTTATTGATTCCCGTATTATATTAATTGTTTGTAGACCAAGAACAAGTGGAACGAATCTGGAAAGGGAAGGAGCAAGTTTCTTAGGGTTTCAAGCTTGTTTCGAGGTAGGTGATGGTTGTGATTCTATGATTGTGTGATGTTTGTTTGTCTTGGTTCATTATGATACATGTATGTATGCGGATGTTACATTATTGATCACACTTGTTGTAAATGAGGATATATGATTAATGAATGTCATGAATCATGACTTGATTGTATGATTATGAGAATGTACTTGTGATTGTGATTGTGATTGTGGCTTGTTGAATGGATCGGGTGTTGCGTTCCGACACACTAACTTGGATCGGTTGCCATGTTCTGGCATAATTATGGGATCGATTGCCACGTTTAGGCATAAACATTGGATCGGGTACCACATTCCGGTATGCTAACTGTTTAGGTTTGAGTTCTATGAGAGGACCAATGACTTGTCATAATTGTGTATCTTGAGAAATGTGAAGTTGTTCGTTGTTCGTAAATGTTGATAGTATTGTATATGTTCGATATATGCATTTTATGTATGTTACACTTAATGGGATAGCCGTGTGATCCTACCAGTACACTGTGGTTGTGTACTGATACTGCACTTGTTCTTTCTTTGTTAAGTACATGGCATCTTCAAGCGGCTATTAACAGACCTCGTTTAGAAGATCAGTGATCGTCGTTCGAATTCAAGCGTGAGCAAGTTCTTCCAGGCTGCCATGAGTTCTCCTTTCGTCTATGTCCACATTTCGGACTTAGACTTTCTAGTTAGTTGATAGCTCATTAGTTTGGGGTTGTAACCCTTCTTGTTTAGACTTTGGTTCATTGTTAGATGTTTTGGTACATTGGCTTTGAGGTTCTAGGCATAATTTCCGCATTGTTTAGTTGTTAGATCTTTTGGAAGTTTATGGGAACTTCAGTCTTTAGCTACTTAACTTTCTTTCGTATCTTTAAATGCTTAGTTTTGGTTTAGTTGCTTGGTTTGGGTTGTAGTAGTGGTTCTTTCACTGGAGGGTTAGTGTGGGTGCCAATCACGATGGTATGGGTCGTGACAGTAATATTGCCATATGAATGAATTTTTTTTTTATGTTGAACCTTATCTTTTTTCTCAAGAGTTCCAAAAACTAACAGCAACATCAAGAGTCCTTCTTCTTGAGAGATCTGTAAAGGCAAGAGAGCTAAGGTTTTTCTTCAGCTCTTCTAATGTGAGAGCTGAGCAACAACATATGGACTCCAACAACGTCTTGGGTGCAGACCCTCCTATGTTTACATGAGATAATTGTCACACATGGGTGATAAAGATGAAGGTTTATCTTAAAGCTTTTAGAGCCCCATTTTGATTGACTAAAAAAAAGTAACTTTTTAAAGTGCCAAAAGTTATTTTGAAAATTAACTTACACGGTAACTTTTTTTTCCCACAGATTTTGATGATGCTTCTAAAATTTTGTTCAAAGAAAAAAAAATATTAATGTTAATAATAATAATAATAATAATAATAATAATAATAATAATAATAATAAATTATATATATATATATATATATAAATATATAATAAGAGATGTGATAGTGCCTACATTTCAACACCAAAAAGAAAAAAGAGAAAAAATTAATTAGAAAAATCTATATAAAACTGAAAATCAAAATAAAAATGAAAATTGCAAACAAAAAAACGAAAAATATGGCTTTTTTCTATCTCCTATTACTCCCAGTAACTTGCAAACACATTATTTAAAATTTTGAATATTATTAAAATAAAATTATCTGTATCTAATTTTTCAGTTTTACTATTTAATTTTTTTAAATTCTTTTTTTCTATCAAACCTCAAATAATTATTAAAAACAACGATTCAAATAATTATTAAAACCAATGATGGATACATTTTTTTTAAGAAGTGCAATATATAAGTATGACTATTTAATTTTGAATAAAATATATTCTTTTTATAAATATATTAATTAATTTGAATAGCATATATCCTTTTAAAATATATAGATCATTTATGACTTTAATAGAAAAAATTTCATAAAGAAAATATTGAATAATAAATAATTTTTAAAAAACCTCTCTTTCTCTCTCTTATACATGACAGATAGTGACTCCATTTTAAAAAGTACAGTTAAAACTCAATGCAACTGCTTATTAGCTTTGAGAAAAAAAACTGATTTATATAAATAACATTATTTCATTCTTTTTATTTATATATATTTCATTATTTCTTCAATTCTTTCCGCTCTTACTCATATTCGATCAATTCTTCTACGTTGGATTCTCAGTTTCATTATTGAAATTACAATTTTAATGAGGTTTGTTTTTAGCTAAATTTTTAGCGATATTTTTTTTTATGTAATTATCCAAATTTTGAATTTTTCGTTGATGTTTTTTAAGAAATTGTATAGTAAATCTTCTTTTATTAAAAAATATATTCTATATCATATCAATGCAAAAAGTTGATATTGATTTGTTTATATTACATTAGCAGAAAATAAAAAATTAATATATACGATTAGCATTTTAGAAAGATTTAACATATTAAAGAATGAGATTTGTTCCTTTTAAGATCTTATCATTTTTCACTAGATAATCTTATGTGCATAAGGGACTCACTTTTTTTTTTTACAAGACTTTGATAGTATTAACTTATATTGCTTGATCTTTTGGCATAGAAGTACCCTCATTAAGTATATATATGGATGATTTTTTTTTGTGTCGTTGAAATTTTGAAGCACCTTTTGTCAATATAATAGCATGAAGTTGTGGTTCCAACAATTCTGATAAGATATTGCCTTTTAAATGTACCCTTTTAGTTTAAATCTGATATATTGATCTTTTTTCTTACCATACTATATGACAAGAACATTGTTTGAGTATTTGTAATGGAAGCTTATGGTTTGAAAATTTTAAACAATGATGCAGGAGCAGTTTGAATGACACTCTTTTAAAATGGCATGCTAATCTTTTGCATCAGTTTCCATTAGTTTTAGATAATGTGAGTTATCATAAAGATAATAATCATTCATCCAACTTTTCAATAATTATTTTTTTTCCTACCAAAATTACCATATATATATAGAGAAGGGGAGTGAAGCGTCACATGTCAGCACCATAAAAATAAGATTTTTAAATAACTAAGATTTAATTAATTATATGTGATAAGATTAATTAATTCTATTTAAAAATTTACAACTTTTAAATTAACGTGTATTGAATAAAATTTTCAAATATTTTGTGATTCAAACTCCACCATGTTTGAAATTATACAAACAATGCCATCCTTTGCTCTCAATTATAATTATGAGGATCAAATTTAGTTTGCTTTGAAACAACAAATTGATTAACATGAGAATGGTGTGTATTGTCTTTAATATGTTACATAGAACAAAATTTAAAGTTAAATTAATGTGTTTTTTATATATGTTTTGATTTGATATATAAAGGAATGTTTGGGCTCTTTAGCCTAATTTTTTAGAGACTCATTGAAGTAAATAAAAGGAGCCTCATGATCCATTATTGACCAAAAATAATAAAATATAAAGCATGATTCAGTATATGTAACATATTTGGATAGCCGGCAAAATGTTACGGCTATCAAAAATGTTTTTTTTTGCATTAATGATCAATTTAATTCTCTCTCTCTATATATATATTCTCCTATATGATAAAGGGCAATAAGCTAACACCTCTTCAATATGTCTCTGTCATCAAAAACATTTGCAAGAGCTTCTTCTACCACCCTGCCACGTGTAGCCTAAATTTGGCCCCTCAACGTGCCTATGCTATCAAAAAAGGGCATTACGGTCCCTTCAATTTCAATAGCCTTACCAGCCACGCGTGCCCACAAAATTTTCGCCGCTTCGTTTTCCTCTTTTTACCGTTTCATCTTCCTCTTGTCAACTCCGTCATTCATCATCTCTGTTGAAATTGTTGATCTTGTTCGCACCTCTTGATAGTTCAGCTTGTGCACAATTTTGTGGGTGAGCGCTTTGCTTCTTCCTCTTCGTGGTTTGCCGTTTATTGTCTTTCTTGTATGTGTTTTATTTTTTTCTCTTGTTGTTTACCTTATTCCTGCTAATTCCATTGTTTTGGAGTTGTTGTGTAGCTGCTTCATTATAGGAAACAAACGAATTGATTTTAATTATAAAGTTGGATCCAAGTATCACTTTGTTTAATGTTCCAAACTTTAACTTAAACTTCTAGGTCCAGGAAAGTTATGAGAACTTAATGTTGCCGCCAAATTTGTCTAACCTGATTCTCTATCAATTATCAATTAATAGCAGAATGCAATTGACAGTAATCAAACAAACAAACCCTTCTTGGTTAAACCAAATCTATGTAGCCTTAACCACTTCAATCTCCAATTATAATCATATACATCACATCTGAATTTCACCATGATTTGCTTCTTGTCACAGTACACCAAAAATCACAAAACATCAGTATCAATTACTCAATTAATTAAACCTTAATTCGGGTCAACAAGATGGATCCTCCATTCACATTCATTTCCCATTCAGGGCATAGCTAGGGAACCTGGAGGGGTTCATCTGAACTACACTATATATACAAGGTTACAGTTATTTTTTATGTAGATATAATAGATATTGAACCCTTAACTTCTTCGTATGTTTACTTTTTCCTACTTTGAATTCCCATAAAATCTTGATTCTTTCACTCCATAACACACATAGGCAGCCCGGTGCACTAAAGTTCTTGTTATGCACGAGTTACCCTGCATGCCCGTGACCAAGCACATGCGAAGAGCAGCTAAATATAGCAAAACATGCATACTATAAATATGATCTTTATCATAATAAAATGGGAGTAGCAATAAATTAAAACTGACCTTATATGAAGTTTAGTGATATCCAGTGACAATTGAGCCTGCCAAACATTTCATACCATGTTTGTACTTAAATATATACACTTTCCTCTAATAAGATTATAAAGAAAGGATCTTGGTGGTTACATTTACACATTTGCTGTTCTTTAAAACATATAATGTTTGCCTAATCTCTAAAAGCTTCACAAACAATTCTCCTTGTATACATCTCCAGTATAAAGACAACTTACATTCCATAGATGATGGATTCCAAAAAAGCGAATGATTGTTCATATGCAGAAAAAAGAAAGGCTGCTATGCAACTCAAACAGCGCAACACATATAGCGAGGTGTCTGCTCATAAAAGGGAGGCATTATTGCTATTTCGTCGTCAGCAAATAGATACTACAAGACATAACCTTCTTGAAAATTCCACTATTGGCAGCCCACTTCAGCCAACATCATCTTTCGTACAGAGCCGGTTTTTCAAAACAGGCTCCACTTATCATTCGAGAACCTCCAGCGCTTTCTGAGAAATGTTTCCTCTTTTATTAATTTAATTCTACCAACGTGTTCCCTCTGCCAACATCTTTAGACCGAGTATGCTTTTAAACATCTTTTGTATTTTGCTTGCAGCTACCAAATTTCACACTACAGTTTCGCATACAACATCAAACTTTGACCACTATTGTATGTAATAGCTTGTTAAATCGTGCCTAAATCTTGCCCTTTTTCCCTTTCGAATATCCATAATATTCAAGCATTATGGTTTTGTTGATAAATCTCCAATTAATTGAACTCATCAGCACAAGTTATTTGAAGTATGCGTAGCTACTAAATCCCACAATGGAGGTTTGACAAGCTTGGATGATCTTTGTTTGGATTCACTCGAGCGCTATACCTACTTCTTGAAATCACTAAGGAAGTAAGAAAGGACGGGTCAATATCTCAGTACTGCTGAAAGTATGAATGAATACTTATGATACTACCAAAATGGCATTCTCTTTATAGTATTTAATTTTTCCAGATATATACAGTCACAATACATCATGAAGACTCAAGAAAAATGAAAAAGAGCAATACAAAAATGGCTGATTGACTCAACGAAATCAACACCAACATTACACTTTGTGTTATCCACTTTTCATTAATTTTTTCATTATTTCTTTTCCTTGTTCCTTTAATTCATATTGGGCTCGTGCTAAGCACAAGCTTTCTCATCTAGTGTGTGTATATATATATATATGCAATTTATTAAAACAAATAATCTACAAATCTTTTAAAAAATATATGTAAAATGTATTGAATTATTATAACTAATTTAAAATCCAAAAATAAAATAAAACTGTTAACACTTAATTTTTTATTTAAAAACGGGTACAAAAAAATAATACAAAACAAAATAAAAAATAACGTAACAAATTGTTAAAAGGATAATCAAATTTCCCAATAATTTTTGAAGAATAAAAATTAAACTTTTGAAATTAAGATAAATAATAGTATTTATTTGTATTTAGGAAGCATTAAATTCTATCATGAACAATATCATAACTATAAGTCATTTTAGCAAATTTAATACTACTCACAATATTATATAACATCATTAATATAAGTTACAATTTTAACATATATGATACAATTATCAATTTGAAATTTATAATGTAAAATATTTGAATTACAAGATAACTGTAGTTACACATAATGTGCTTAATCGGATAAAGTTGAAATCAACACAACACCCTTTTCTTCCACATTTATATCTTTTCTAATACAATTCAAATCAAATTTAAAATATCTAATAAACACTTTGAGTTAACCTAAAATAGCAGATGTATTAATTAAAGATTATTTTTACATTTAAAATAATTTATTATAATTTACACAAATTAAAAATAGTAAATGGCTAAATGTATCAATATGTCATTTAATCTTTTGATTTTGAATAAAACATTAGTTAAATATATCAATATATTGAATTTTTTGATTTTGAATAAAATATTAGTTAAATGTATCAATATGTAATTTAATCTTATGATATTAAACATTTCATGTGGAATGTTAGAATTAATGAATTGTTAACACAAAAAGAAGATTTTTTTTTATTCCAGCTGTATATAAATAATAAAGGACAAACACGTAAAAATTTGAAATGTTTGATATTTGATCAAAGGTAAAATAATCTTAGAATTAATAGTATCCGTAGAAAAATTAGTACATAATATATTATAAAGCTAAAAGTATAGTTGATATAGCTATATAGAAATGATATTTAAATATATATATATATATATATATATAAACGTTATTCCAATAAAACTAATTTACCTATTTTCTCACGCACGTAGCCTACTAGCCAATCCTCCAATTTCTCTCCCTTTCATCTAATTTTAACTTATCAATTAGTCTATAGGGGGTCGTTTGGTGTGATGGATAGGGATAGTTAATCCCGGGATAAGTTTTAAATATCCTTTATTTCCTTGTTTGGTTGGAAAGCTTGGGATAACTTATCCCGGGATTAGGAATTAGTACCGGGATAAGTTATCCCTCCCATTTGGTGGTATAGTAATCCCGGGATAATTTATCCCGGAATAGAATAGGAAAATGACAATTATATCCATTTAAACCCTTTGTATACATCATTTTTCACATTTATGTATATTTACATTATTTTTAATATCATGTATGCTAATATTCATTACTTCTTATTTTTAGGATAATTATTTATATTTTTCTATTAAAAAATTACACTATATAAATATAATTTTTATTTATGAATTTATTTGACTAATTCTTATGTTTATTTATATTTTGATTTCCCATAAATCTTCTTTCACTTTAATAAAACTTTAAGAGGGAAATTCTATTTTTAAGCTAAATAAGAAAAAGTTATATTTTTAAATACATATGGTACTTACCATGATAATGCATAAACAAAAATATTTAAGCTAAATAAAATAAATGTTTTATTTTTAAAAATAAATAATTAAAGTTTGCAAAGAAAATATTAACTAAATAAAACGAAGGGTAATTTTGGTCACTTTATTGTTGTTTTCTTGAAGCATTTTTGGAGTTTTGATCCAATATTTTTGGTTATTTTGATACAGTTTTTACTTCAAATTATGATTGATTTGTTTTTAATTAATATTTTATTTATGATAGTGAAGAGGAGAGGCTTCCCACGGGCCTATTTCAATTCATATGAAATACAAATTTAAACATATTCACGTAATTTCTTTTTAAAAGTGAATAAATAAAGCTTCATAAAAAATACATATAAAAAGCCTAAATAAGACAAAGGGTATTTTTGTAAACAAACAACTTATTCTTAAAAAGTATGTCATGCATATTAGCTTTAATACAACAAACCAAACAGTCAATAAAAAACAATCTCAGCATAACTAATCCCAGCATAACTTATTCCAACATAACTAATCCTAGCATAACTAATCCCAGCATAATTTGTATTCAAACCAAACGACCCCCTAGATGTTTTAACTATGTTATGCTTAATTAATAAAAAAAAATAACTGTATTTATTTTTAGAGATAAGTTGATTAGCAACTATCCTTATTAATCTTAAATACACTCCTTTTTAGAGATAAAGTGATTTCTAACTATTCTTATTAATCTCAACATTAGAAGTTTTTCTTTATAAAATGTATATAGAAATTTTTTGAAATTAACAAAATATATTGAACTAAAAATACCACTGTCGACAAAATTCTTATAATTTAAAACACAATTAATTTTATGCATCCTTATATAATTTTTAAAACATTGTTAAAAAAAACATAATAATAAATAAATAAAATACATATAAATATATACACTCACTAATAATTCATAATTGTCATTTTAAAATTAAAAAAATATTTATTTTACGACATTCGCGCAACGCAAATACGTATACTAGTTATTTATAAGAGGAATATAAATTCATATTTCAAAAATAAATGGTTTGATTCAAATACAAATATCAAAATGATAGAGAACACTTCAGTAATATAAAAGTGGAAAACTCAAATAATACAAACGTCAAACATTACCAATTTCATTAGCAATCATATCACGAAGCCCCATCCAATAAGCATTACTTTATTCTTCCATATTTTCTTCTATATTGTTAGCACTTGAACTTGTGCCAAATTTGGAGTCCACAAATGGAATATATCTCTCATCCCCAGCCATTCGAAATGCATCATTCACGTAGCATTTTTTTTAAAATATAATTTGTCACGATTCAACTCACCGGGCCGTGCGGACACCTACTCTAACCCCTAAGTAGGAGAACCCTTGATTCCGAAACGGTTAAAACATGCGGAAGATTACAAAAACTGGAGATAAAAAGGAAATTTATGAGATTTTTACATAATAAAGCTTTTCAAACGAACCATAGTTGAACTTGTAAAATAATTAACACCCACAAGGATCTAGTCCAAAAAGGTACAAGAGCTTCTAAGATTACAAAGTATAAATTCTGGATAACAACATACACAGCTCCCACCATGGAAGGAAAAATATAAGTTGTTGGAGGTTGTCTTCGTCTTCACCTATGAAACATCACTGACCCTGCAACTAGACTATGCCAAAGGCATAGCAAGAGTAGTATCAGTACAAACCACACGTACTGATAGACATCATCGGTCAATCCGATACACACCGCATAATTGTAACACCCCGTAGTTAGTATACCATCTAGGGCTAAGTGTAAGGGCAACAAGAACCAAGGCAAGGGGCAAGGGGCAAGGTTTCCCAAAGCTTGGGACACAGTGCCTCAACTCCACGACCACCACCACATCCAGTGGTGAGGACCACGGTTCGTGGTGTGGTCCATGAAGGTCAAGGCAGCAACTCCTTTGAAGCTGCCTCAAAGTGGCTCACCTTCACGAGCCACTTCACGACTAGTGGTCAAGACCATGGCTCATGGGAAGGCTCGTGAAGGTGCCTTCAATTTGTGAAGGCCAAGACACTACCCAAGGACCACAGACAGGACCACGGCTCATGGAGCCTGCTGTGGTGCTTGGGAGTAGGCTGCCTAATGAGGGGCTTTTAGGTAAATTCCAAATTTGGTGGTTATTAAGTGAGATCGTTTTGTATGGTCTTAGTACACCTATATAAACTACTTTAAACCTTTAACCACCCCATTTAAGTCATTAATTCCAAAACCCCAAACGATCCCAAAGTTCATCCTCTAAAACATTCTCCCTTTAGAAAACTCAAGAAAAAGAAGAAGAAGGGTCAAGAAGGGTCAAATTCCTCCAATCTTCCAAGATTTATGATGGATTTGTATCCAAGGTATGATAGCTTATTCATCCATGTATTCTTTCATCTATGGAGCCCCATAGAATTCCCCAATTCAAGTTAGGGTTTCTTCAATGTTGTGGGTTATGTTGTATGTTGACCCAATTGAGTAGGTATTGATTGTTTATGATAGAATTAGTAGTAAATCATGATATTATGATGAAATTATATGTTTTTCATGGCTAACCCTAGTCTAATTGATGAAATTGTAGTAATGTGGTTTTATGCCTGTTAAGGGGGAAATTGAGGATTCATAAGTGATCTTCTAGAATTGATGATATGAGTAGTAATTGTTCAAGAATAGAAACATATAGACATGAATTGAATTAGGATAATGTGAATATGATGGATCATGACAAGTAGGCTTGAGATTGAACCTTTATGACGATATATGACTAGAATTGCTTAAGAATGAAGCATGTGACTAGAATGTCTTGTAATCTAAGTATCTATGATGATTGTAAGAAGTAAAGCTTTGAGAGTAAGGCTTGTGGTCATGAAGATATAATTCTAGGGCTTTGAGAGTTAAGCTAATAGGTTGCATTATGCTTGTAGTGGCTTTAAGAGTGAAGCCTATATGAGAATGGTAGATTAGTAGCTATCATTGTTGTGGAAGGACTTTACCTACCTAATCTACCTTATGAATGTTTGAATGCATAAAGTGATAGAATCTCTTAAAATATGGATTGGTTTTCAAGGACATCCCTCCATGAGTCATGAGCTAAGTAAGGCTTAATAATTAGTCTAAGGGGTGTATGCTTGGCCCTAATGGATATTGACAATGAGAAGGAAGTTCACACATAGTCGGGTTCGGGTCACCAAAAAGAGAGGATGCTCACATCTGATTAATGTTTCAAGGACACTTCATCCAATTCTAAGTGTCAACGATCGTTAGTCAGTATATAACCCAACCAATTGAGTTGGGGTCGATCCCATAGAGAGTAGCTTTCTTTGAATTCAAATATGAAGGTATGACAATAACCTTTGCAGCTGAGCAGCACACGCTTAAAAGTTTAATAATCAAAATTTCAGGATGGTATTACCAACCCACTTCAAATTATTAACAAGAAACAATCAGATAACTATAAAACACTTGGGGGATTGACTAACCAACAGCAGAATTCAACTTAATGGGTGTACATCATTACTGATAATGCTAATTCGTCGCGAGTAGAATGGACTATAAGTAAAACAATTTTCTCTCAAACAATTGCCTTATTTCCATTGAGTTCTCTCGAACCTTAACACTATCTATAAGCTAACCAACCCGTTTTCTCATCAAATCCACTCTTTCGAGCTAGATACGAAGGCTGCGTCTTGGGTTTCACTTTCTGAAGCTAAAACCGTCAAGACCCACTACTAAGGATGCTAAATTACTACGTTGGTTTTGTACTTCTCTCTCGAGCAAACACAAAACTCTGAAATCTATCACACCAAAGATGCAATAATGAAGTTAAACCACCATAATAATTTAGACCCGCTTCAGATTAACACCAACAAACACTAATCGATAACACCCATTTAGTAGAATGCAACAATTGGTCACATTGTCAAACCCCCAAGGTTAGGGTTTTAGCCAATCATGGTGAAAAGATGAAAATCAACACCTGCCACGTTTTCCATAGCTAGGTAAATGAAATTTGAAAGTTAAATTAACTAAAATCTTCTTTATTACAAAATTGCAATGAAAAACTTTGCTAAAATCACTTGAAATCCACAATGGCAGTGTTTTTGCTCTCAATCTTTTATTCCTCACGTTTCTGAATACCTTCTCTCTCTTGTAAAAATCAATTTATACAAGTCTGATGTGTGGCTATTTGGGACCAATCGGCGAGGTAAGTCGGGCTTCGCCGACCGTTCAGCGACTCGCCGATTTTTCTTCATCTTGCCTTCATTTTTCACCTCTTCTTAGTCCAACCAATGTAATTTTAGGCGAGCCAAATCGGGATCGCCGAGTGATTCCGCGATGCACCCTTTTTCCTTTCATCTCGCCCATCAACACTTATTTGGATCTCTATCAGTCCTTTTGGCGACATGATCATCCTTCGCCGATAAGATTGGCATCAAGCCGAGTGGAACTGCTGCTCGTCGAAGCTACCTCTAATCTAGCCTCAGCGTTCTGTAACTTTAGGCGGTAGAGTTGCAACTTGGCGAGTTGCCGAGTGACATCGGTGATCATCAGGCTTATTTTTCCCTTCTCTTTTTCGCTCGTGTTTTCTCTATTGCCTATTTCTATCCTAGCTTTGTTCTTCAATCCATATATCTGAAGATCAAGGGTTTTACATAAGTTGTTGGCACAAAATAAGCATTTGAGGACACTAAATTATTACAAATAACCATAAATAAGTCCAAATCTCAGACTCATCAACACCTCCAACTTAAACTTTTACTTGTCCTCAAGTAAAACTCAAGTTCATCAGTTCAAAAAGGATGTTTCAAACAATGCTACACAAGACTCAATCATGAACGCACATAACAAGACTCAACTTACTTATGTAAGGATCAATTGTGCACTTAAAGATTCAAGTTTTGACTCACCAATATCAAAGATTCTCAAGGTCACAATACTTGCTTCAAATGCAAGTTCAAGCTCAAGAAAGGTACTCAAATGCCCTCATATAAAGAATGATTCCACATTCACACAATGATTCAACACTTTATAGTTTCAAAATCACATGCAACTCTCACACTCACAAAGATGAACATATGTATGACTTCACCCATAGGTTTGCCCTTATTTTCCAATCAACACTTGTTTCAGCTCACTCAAGATCACAATGGTCTTTTCAAGGCTTGTAACGGGGCTGAGTGTAAAAGTATGGTCATTTAGACTTAGTGGCTGCTATCCTCACGAAATGTGGTCTGAACAACAATTTCTTTCCTTTTCTTCAACATTTTCATTCATGCTCAAAAGTTATCCCATTATTCACTTTCCATGGAATACCGAACACCCTGTTTCTTTTGCACTTTCACAACTTTATTTCAAATTTTTTTATTCTTTTTCTTTTTCATTGTTCTTTTCTTTTTCTATTTTTTTTTTGTATGGAGGGGTTCCATCTTCCTCCAAACTATGGGTCAAAGGGGGATTTCTTTGCACTTCTTGATTTACCTTCTCTTTTCACCACACCCCCAACTTAGGCTTTTGGCCTAAGTTGGCTATTCCAACAAACCACATCTCATAAGGATTATGGGTGAAGGGATAAAGAAAGGTCACAATTTCATCAGGTTTCTTCCAAGAAAAAGGGTAAGGCTCAAAGGCTGTTCAAACAAAGTTCACACATACTCACAAGGTAGGCCACAAAAGAGGTATAATGTCAAAGTGTTTCACTTTTTAAAATTGTTGCCTAGGATCATTTCAAGAGCTTGCATCACTCAGTTAACCAACGGGGCAAATTTTAGGTGTCATCACACATGGTTCACGGTAAGCTTATCACACAAGGCATTGACACCAATATCAAACAAGACTCCACACTTTTGCTAGTGTGCAATCTTCATCACAAGAGACTCAATTCGATGACCAGCTAATCACAACGAGATGCGAAAAGTTCACATATTATCTATGCAACTTCATTTGGCCTCATCGCAGTCGCACATTCATTTTTGTTTGATTGAGAGCACTATTCAAGTCATCGGTATTGATCATGACCGATACTCAAAGTTGCACAAGAACATCCACAATTAAACACACAAGAGGTGGCAAATTTTTTTCAGAAGGGTCCAAGAACACAAAGGAATTCACTGACCAAGCACATACCCCCACCAAAAGCATTCAACATTGTCCCCAATGTGAGTAGAGAACGGACACTCCCAGTAATAAAATAAGAATAAAAATAAAAACTAACAAATAAAGATAAAATTCTTGTATGTAAACATGCAGAGCAAGGTGACGAGGAATCTTCACGAAGCGCCCAATTGGCGAGAAAATGCAACAGTCACCGAATGTCTCGGTAGTGCGCTCAATGATCCGGATATCACCCTTAGCTCCAATGAGCGACACTCTCAGAAAGGCGTAAATCGGCGGAGATGAAGGAGGTCGCTGAACAGGTCGGCGCTTCGCATAATGGACTTATAACATCACTGAACAATCATTGAGTTAAGTTGTCAGCGCTGAAGTAGAAGGGCGGGAAAAATCGGGTCGCCGAAGCACATCGGCGATTCACCGAGTGATGAAGGTCTCCCGCCGAATGTTCTAGTATCTCAGCTCTATTTTTGAAGTCCATAAGGCGGACTATGTCGTGCTCGCCAAATGAATTCGGCGATCCGCCAATAGCATCTTTTTCTCGTACAATATCTTGCACCTGCAAAACCAATACACATATTATTTAAAACACTAACATTTGGGTTGCCTCCCAAGAAACGCCTTATTTAACGTCATGGCACGACGTGGAAATGCTCTTAAGCATCTTCCAGGTACACCACCTCAATCATAGAAATCTCTTGGCACTCGCTAAAGTATAACTTTAAGCGCTGCCCATTCACCTTGAATGCAGATCCTTCTTGACAAGCATGGAGAATTTCGATGGCTTCTTCTTCCAGAACACATCTCCTAATGATATGGTTTGCACATTCTCTGAATAGATATGGTTCATCCCAAAAGTATTTCTTTAACATCGAACATAACCTCTTTTGTTGGTAGAAGTTCAGTTCGTTCGGCATTAATCCACACACTACGTAATTGGAAAAATCAGCATACCAAGGAGGTTGTTTGAGAGTTACCCTGAATACCTATTTATCAGGAAAAGAATCATTTATGTTGATCTCCAGCTCGTCATTTTCCTTACCTTCCAATCTTGATAAGTGGTTAGCCACCTGATTTTCACAACCTCTCCTATCTTTGAACTCAAAGTCAAATTCTTGCAATAGGAGCACCCACCTTATCAATCTTGTCTTAGCATCCTGCTTTGCCATTAGCTAACGCAGTGCAGCATGATCAGTGTGAAAAACCACGTTAGTACCTAGCAAGTATGCTTGAAACTTCTCAAACGTATAAACTAACGCAAGTAACTCTTGTTCAGTAACTGTATAGTTACGTTGAGCGTTGTTTAGAGTTTTGCTTACATAGTAAATATGGTGAAATACTTTGTTGTGTTTTTCCCCAATACAACACCTAATGCCGTGCCGCTTGCATCACACATTACTTCTAAGGATTCTGACCAATCGGGACTAATAATGACCGGGTGGAAACCAATTTTTCTTTCAAGCACTTGAAAGCCACCATGCAAGCATCATCAAATTGGAATTTCACCTCCTTCTCCAAGAGTTTGAATAGAGGATGTGCAATCTTGGAGAAGTCTTTGATGAACCTCCGGTAAAAATGGGCATGTCCCAAGAAATTATGAACACCCTTCACCGAAATTGGTGGTGGTAACTTCTCAATCAATTCAAACTTCACTTTATCAACCTCCAGCCCCTTTTGCGACACTTTGTGACCAAGAACTATACCTTCCTTAACCATGAAGTGACATTTTTCCCAATTTAGGACCATATTTGTCTCCACACATCTTTGGAGAACTTGTCCTAAGTGTGCTAAACATGCTTCAAAAGTGTCACCCACAACCGAGAAATCATCCATAAATACCTCCATTGATCTTCCACCATGTCAGTAAAAATAGATAACATGCAACGTTGAAATGTTGCCAAAGCATTACATAACCCGAACGACATCCGTTTGAAGGCAAAAGTTCCATATGGGTAGGTGAATGTGGTTTTCTCTTGGTCTTCCAGAGTAATGGAGGTTTGGTTATAACCAGAATACCCATCCAAAAAGCAATACCAACCTCTCTCTGAGAGTCGATCAAGCATTTGATCCATGAAAGGAATAGGAAAGTGATCCTTTTTAGTCCACGAATTTAACTTTCGGTAATGCATGCATACTCTCCATCCGGTCATCGGTCTCATAGATACAAGCTCCCCCTTTTCATTTGGGACTACTATGATGCCTCTCTTTTTCGGTACACATTGTACTGAACTTACCTATTTGCTATCCGCAATAGGGTAGATCACACCTATGTCCAACCACTTTATTATCTCCTTTTTCACCACCTCTTGCATCGGTGGGTTCAATCTCCGCTGATGTTCAACACTTGACTTAAAATCACTATCAAGCTGAGTTTTGTGAGTGTAAATACCAGGAGGAATGCCCACTATGTCAGCGATAGTCTAACCTATAGCTTTGATATGCCTTCTCAATATATCAAGGAGCAATTTTATTTGCCATTCAAGCAAGTCAGCTGCAATGATCACCGGCAAGGTGTTATTTGCCCCCAAGAGAAAGCATATCAGAGATGGGATGGAAGTACTTTCAACTCCAGATTTGGTGGTTCTTCTGTTGATGGCTTTGCGGAAGGACTTTCTCGATTTTTTAGATCAATGTCCAACTTCAATGGAGTCTTTGAATAGCCCCCCTCCCCCCAAGCCTGAAAGAGCAGCTACTACCTCTTCATAGCCTTGAATTTTGAATTCATCATAGTTAGCAAGCACGGCTTCAAGTGGTTCACTCATACACATCAAATGGCTCACACTAGCCATCGCCTCATCAATAACATCAATAGTGGAGACCACATGAATATCACTTGGGTGTTTCATTGACTTACAAACATTAAAGGTTACTTCATCTTCGTTCACCCGAAACTTCAATTCTCCGCTTTCAACATCCACCAACGCTCTCCTGGTTGCCAGGAATGGTCTTCCCAAAATGATGGGAATTTCAGCATCTATTTCATAATCAAGAATGACAAAATCAGTCGGGAAAATGAATCGGTCAACCTTTACCAAGATGTCATATAGTATCCCCACAGGATGTTTAATTGATTGGTCCGCCATCAAGAGTCTCACTGTAGTGGCTTTTGGTTCCCCCAATCCAAGTTGTTTATAGATCGTATATGTCATTAGGTTGATGCTTGCTCCCAAATCGCATAGGGCTTTAGCAAATTGGAGCATGCCGATGGTGCAAGGGATGGTGAACACTCCAGGATCTTCTCTCTTTTTTATCAGCTCCTTAGTCATAATTGCACTACAACTATGGGAAACTTCGATTGTCTCAAAATCCAAGTTTCTTTTCTTTGTGACTAATTCCTTTATAAACTTGGCCTAACCCGGCATTACCAACAGTGCTTCCACTAGAGGGAGATTAATTGATAATGTTTTGAACACTGATAAAAACTTCTTGAACTTCTCATCCTCATTCTTCTTCTTTAGAGTTGGGGAAATAGGGGAGATATTTTGGGTAAAGGTTGCATAACTTTTGGGATTGGATTGTGTTTCTGCATATCTTTTTGTGGTCCTTTGGCAATGCTTTGATGGATAGGTGTCTCTTCTTCCTCCATACCTTTGTCTTCTTCATACATTTGAGTTTCTTCATTGCCCATCACATCGCCTATTGCTACCTTTCCACTATGGGTAACCACAGTCAGCCCTCTATCATCATCTTCCACTGTCATTTTTGGTTTCAATTATGCTGAAAGTAAACTCAACTGACCTTCAAGTATCTTGATTGTATCTGCGTGAGAGTTCACTTTATTGTTCAATGATGAAAAGCCAGCTTTCATCCATTTCAACAAATCATCCGAACCTTCAACATTATCAAGGATGCGTGACAACAAATCATTCACCCAGGGACTACTTGCACTCCTTTTCGATTTTGGGCTCTCACTCGAGTGAGTGTGGTCCTCTTCATGGTCATCCTCCTTTCTCCAATAATCACTTTGCTCAGCCCAATCATGATAGTATCTCCTTTTCTCTTCCCCCTTGTGATAGTTCCAACCTTGATTCCCACCTTGCTGTAAATAGCGTGGGTGGAAACCCTCCTCGTATCTCTTGGAGTTCCAACCTTGATTCTCCCCCAGCTTTGAATAACCTAAGGAAGAACCCTCCTCAACTCTAAACACTCCATGTGTCCCCTTGGGTTTTCCCGTATTCTCCATCATATGCTCCTGTAATAGCTTCATTTGGGTCAACATTTTCTTGATGTTTGCATCCCTTTCTCTTTCCTTATCAAGTTGTTATTGTGTCATTCTAGAACAAAAAGAAGAGACTTGATCCTCTTGAGTGTACCAAGCTTGATTTATTTTTGTCATGTTATCAAGAAAAAATGAAGCCACCTCAAATGATTGCAACATTATTCCCCCTCGTACCAATTGATCAGCCATTCCTTTATCAACTAAATTAAGACTCCGGTAAAAATATTGGAGTAGCAAATCGTTTGGTAGCCCGTGAGTTGGGCATTTAAGTAAGAGTTTCTTAAACCTCACCCACGTTTCATGGATGGGTTCACCCTCCCATCGCTTGAAACCTTGAATGTCGTCTCTAAGTTTCATCATCCTTGATGGGGGAACGAATCTTGCATTGAATGCTATAATCAGCTCCTCCCATGATGTGATGGAATTATTTGGTAACTCGGCCAACCACTTGCTAGCCTCCCCCGTCAAAGATAGTGGGAATAACCTAAGGCGGATTGACTTTTATGACACATTCTTGAATGAAAATGGGGTGCACACCTCTATAATATTTCTTACATGCTCATGCGGGTCTTTATGTTCTAGCCCTCCATAGATTCCCCTTATTTGGAGGAGATAAAGAGTCGTGCTAGTGACCTCAAATATTGCATTCCCATCAGTTTTTGGTAGGCAAATTGCACCTGTTTCACCTAGTTGAGATGGGTTGTAAACACTATTGATATCATCGATACCGTCCCGATGACCTGCTTGGCTACCATTCACATCTTCTTCACTCATTTTTACTTCTATTTAGTCCAACCAACACCTCACAATGCAGTCTAAGTTGATTCAACTACAAACAACAAATTCACAAGTCAAAGATTCGATAAAAAAAACTCTAAGTAACGCTACTCCCTAGCAGCGGCGCCATTTTGATTAACATTTCAAGGACACTTCATCCAATTCTAAGTGTCAACGATCGTTAGTCATTATATAACCCAACCAACTGAGTTGAGGTCGATCCCACAAAGAGTAACTTTCTTTGAATTCAAATACGAAGGTATGACAATAACCTTTGCAGCTGAGCAACACACACTTAAAAGTTTAATAATCAAAATTTCAGGATGGTGTTACCAACCCACTTCAAATTATTAACAAGAAACAATTAGATAACTAGAAAACACTTGGGGGATTGACTAACCAACTACCGAATTCAACTTAATGGGTGTACATCATTATCGATAATGCTAGTTTGTCGCAGGTAGAATGGACTATAAGTTAAAAAAATCTCTCGAACAATTGCCTTATTTCCATTGAGTTCTCTCGAACCTTAACACTATCCATAAGCTAACCAACCCACTTTCTCATCAAATCAACTCTTTCGAGCTAGATACAAAGGCTGGCTCTTGGGTTTCACTTTGTGAAGCTGAAACCGTCAATACCCACTACTAAGGATGCCAAATTACTATACTTCTCTCTCGAGCAAACATAAAACTCTTAAATCTATCACACCAAAGATGCAAAAATGAAGTTAAACCACCACAATAATTTAGACCCACTTCAGATTAACACCAACAATCACTAATCAATAACACTCATTTAGTAGAATGCAACAATTGGTCACATTGTCAAACCCCAAGGTTAGGGTTTTAGCCAATCATGGTGAAAAGATAAAAATCAACACCTGCCACATTTTCCATAGCTGGGTGAATGAAATTTGAAAGTTAAAATTAACTAAAATCTTCTCTATTACAAAATCGCAATGAAAAACCTTGCTAAAATCACTTGAAATCCACAATGGTAGTGTTTTTTGCTCTCAATCTTTTGTTCCTCATGTTTCTGAATACCTTTTCTCTCTTGCAAAAATCAATTTATGCAAGTTTGATGTGTGGCTGTTTGGGACCAATTGACGAGGTAAGTCGAGTTTCGCCGACTGTTCGGCGAGTCATCGATTTTCCTTCGTCTCGCCTTCATTTTTCACCTCTTCTTAGTCCAACCACTGTAATTTTAGGTGAGCCAAATCGAGATCGCCAAGTGATTCCGCAATGCGCCCTTTTTCCTTTCATCTCGCCCATCAACACTTATCTGGATCTCCATCAGTCCTTTGGGCGACCTAGTTATCCTTCGCCAATGCGATCGGCGTCACGCCGAGTGGAACTGCTGCTCGCCGAAGCTACTCCTAATCCATCCTCAGCGTTCTGTAACTTTAGGCGGTAGAGTGTCAACTTGGCGAGTCGCCGAGTGACATCGGCGATCATTCGGCTTGCTTTTCCCTTCTCTTTTTTGCTCATGTTGTCTCTATTGCCCATTTCTGTCCTAGCTTTGTTCCTCAATCCATATATCTGAAGTTCAAGGGTTTTACATCAGTTGTTGGCACAAAATAAGCATTTGAGGACACTAAATTATTATAAATAACCCTTAATGCGTCCAAATCTCAGACTCATCAGCACCTAGTTAAGTCTAGGCTTCCAAAGTAAAGGGAGAATTCTCACATAGTAGAGTCCAGGTTTTCCTAAAAGTAGGTCTCATGAGATGGAAGCCTACACATAGATAAGTCCGGGTTTCTAATAACAATGTCCTTATCCAATGAACTAAGACATACTTAAAAAGGGTATCTCCAGGTGTTCAAAAGCATAATGAACTTAGACATGCTTAGTGAAGTATCTCATTGTGTTCAAAGAGAATAATGAACTTATACATGCTTAATGAAGTATCTCATAGTGTTCGAGTTAATAATGAACTTAGACATACTTAATGAAGTATCTCATAGTGTTCAAGATAATAAATAAGAGGAACTAAGATGAACTTAAAGAAGTACCTCCTAGTGTTCTAGTGCTTTAAAAGAGGGACTATCCCTAACCTAGAAGTATGAGTATGAGGACCTAAAGGGGTACTTAGTGTGGATAGGATTATGGGGTCTTATTCATGCATTGCACAAGTATGACTTAAGGTTACCTAGTTAGTATTCTCTTATATGATGTATGATTAGATAGGATTGTGCTATAGTTGCCTTCCTTGACATGTTGGACTAAAGGTAAGGATTCCCTTGTCTATGAGAAGTAAGATAATGATGAGATCATATGATGGTAAATATGATTATGATGACGTAAAAGTTGTACTTAGTGTGGGTGTGATTATGGAGTCTCATCCATGCTTTGCACAAGTATTCTTTGAGGTTACTTGAGAAGTAGTTCTCTTATGAGATGAACGACTAAGGGTTGACTAATGCTTATATGATGCCTATGTTGGAGACTTTGCTTATGATTATGATATTGCCTCTTATGCTTATGGTTTATGTTTCTTGAAGTATCTCTTATGATTATGGCATATGGCTTACGTTGACTAACCCTTATGTTATGCTCTTATGATGTTATGCTAGATATCATATTTAGTACTTTTGTACTAATGCATACTCTTGCCTACATTCTCATCAAATGTAGGATTCGGTGATTTTGAGTTCCATTCTTGAAGATAGGTTTCTAGAAGTGTAAAGAGTTGAAGACTTGGTGAGTCCTCATAGCATCGAGGATTTGATCACCTTTTCTTTATGTCTTTTATTTTTATGTCTTGAGACTATTGTATGGGCTGTGACCCAAAAGTATTCAAAGTTGTATTAGATTGTTTGAGAAAAGTGTAGTAAGACTTTCGCTTTGCTTTCATAAAGACTTTGATTTTATGGAAAATGTTTTAAAAATTTCTGCACTTTTCTATTATCTTATGTTATGATATGCTAAGGGCATTTATATGACCCATTCGGGGTCAAGTACGCCATGTTACATCTAGGGTGTACCCTTGGGTCGTGACAATAATATAAATAAATCAACTAGCAGGAAACATGCAATAAGACCGTACACCCCTCTACCTTTATCCTCCTGCCTATACCATTCCTGAATACCTTAAAACATACTAGTACACTTGACTCTAACCCTCGTCTCTATTACCTTACTCGCTCGGTTCTTGATCATAGCTTATCCCTTCTACTCATAGATGAGTCCTCGAATACAACCACTACAAATCCAGCTAACCACTCACGACTTAGCCTTAGACCACATGCATAGTATATTCTATCAAGGCTCGCTAACCATTTTGGACACGAATTCCCTTCCGAAGGTAGGACCTACTACTTTTACATCATGTACACCACCCTACTACTCATTGTTATGGACATAGATAATCCCTCTAAAGTAACCAATAGTGACACTTGGACCCTCGACCCCCACTTACCAGGCCTCATTCTGGTTGGACCTGATCATTCTTAGTTCATTTAGTAAACGAGACATAAACAAGTAACTATGACACAGTAACACGCATACACTGGATGCATAGTTCAAATATCCTTTTTAAAGCCACATGTAATCTCTCAAGATCGATGACAGACAGATATGAACATAGGGATCACCAATGATTCTCTTATGGAACCCACACCCAAACTGTTAGTGTATCGGAATGTGATATCCGATCAAATATATATGTATTAGAACATGACACCCGATCCAATATATGTGTTAGACTGTGCACCCGATCCAATGTATGTGTGGGAACGTGACACCCGATCCAGTCATCACAACCACAATCACAATCACACCCAAAATGAACAGTTCACATAATCACACAGTCAAGTAATAGTTTCATGGCATGTAATTGTCTATCCTTATTCCTTTCATTATATTCTATTCTATTCACATTACGCTATTCACATACATGCATGCATACATTGAAGCAATTAATCAGCATATATCACACAACAGGGAATCGAACCATTACGTACCCCTAGTTCACAGGATAAGGCTTCCTCCTACGGTACACATCTTATTTAACTACTATCAATACATGTACAATGGTCCCTTTTTCGGTGCATGAAGGCCTACGTATGAATTCTACCGTCAATTAACAATATACTACATCGTATTTACGACTACTCAATTAAGTAAACCTAGCTTACCTGGGCGTCAAGCAGCTGCAACGAGATTGTAGCTCCAATCCTGATTTCCAGACAACAGACGGTGGATTTTGGTCGAGAATTAGCGAGTTGTGATCGACCTTGCACTAGAAATCTCTTTCTCCTTTCTTCTCAAGCCTAGAGCAGCCTTTTTAGGGTTTCTGGAGTGATCCTCACCTCTTTTTGGTACTTAGGGAAAAAGGAGAAATAAAACTTCGCGTCATTAAGTTCTGCCCCTGACCCTCCCGCTCTGGCGCTCCCTATCCCGCTGGAGTGTCACCGCCGTAGCGGCAACATCCACACTCTGGCGAGATGGTGGGGTCCAGTTACTCTCGACGTTTTGCCCTCCATAAGTAACAACGGTTTGGGTCTTTACATAAATGTGAATGGCCATAGTAGCAAGTACGATGTCCCTTTGAGTGTCAATGCTATAATAAGGCATATCTCGCAAAATAGACCACCTTACTTTCCAAATACCAAATATGCACTCTACTATATCTCTACATGAAGAATGCATATAATTAAATGTTTCAATGTGTCCTCTTGGCTCGCGCAATTGTCTTGTTGCACCACGACGAAAGTCAGAAAGATGGTATCTTACATTATCTCCTTTGTATGGAGACATATATCCCTTCATGTGTCAATATCCTGCATCCACTAAATAATATTTGTTTCCTAAAGGATATGGAAAGTTAAGTTCACTTCTACGAAGAGCCTCACCAAATATACGACTATCATGAGATGATCCTTCCCACCCAGCCCATGCAAATGTAAAACACATATTTAAATTCACAACAACAAGAATTTTTTGAGTCGGATAACCTTTACGTCCAATATAAGGTATTTGTTAACCCTGTGACAATCTAGCTTTAACATGTGTGTCATCAAGTACTCCAATACAATCCTAAAAATATAGGCATGTAAGCTAAATAAATACAACAAGTAATACTAAAAAAAATATAGCAAACTATAAATTGTTACTTACCTTACAGAAAGGCAACTATCGTTCATTACATGACTTATGAGCTCCAATGCCATCATTATAATTTAAATGTAGTTTAATAATGTCTCTTTCAAGCTTAGAAACGGCTTTTAAAACACTATGAAAGTGTCTATGAACCGTCTCCCCTGAATGTTCAAAGATATCTTGTATCATTCGATTTCCCGCTTCATGTGCACAAGTCACTAAGAACATGCCTGACATTTCATGTATTGATACTCCACGTGTGGGTTTAAGTCCATATTTTTCACTTAGGGGTTGTCTGGTGCGAAGGATTATACAAAATAGTCATGGAATTAAATTGTAGTGCCACTTAATTTGTTGTTTGGTTGACATGTTTGGGATAACTTATCCCGAGATTAATAATTAGTACCGGGATAAGTTATCCCTCCCCTTGGATGGTATAGTAATCCCGAGATAACTTACCCCGGGGTAAAACAAGTAAATGACAAAAATATCCTTTAAAACATTTTTTATACGTCACTTTTCATATTCATTAAGGGTACTTTTGTAAACAAATAAATTGTTCTTAAAATTTTTGCAAAGCCTATTATTTTGAATACAACAAACCAAACACTCAATAAAAAATATTCTGAACATAACTTATCCCATCATAATTTATCTCATCATAATTTATCCCATCATAACTAATCATGTCATAACTTGAGTTCAAACCAAACGACTCCTTAAATCTTTGGATAGATCAACAACTACCACCTTCTTTAATCGAAATTTTTTATAAGAACGAGTTTCATTTCCTTGTAATATCTCTTGAATAAATATACACCATGAATGCCTTGATGTACAACAAGGTTCTTTGAATAAGTATTTTTCGTAATACATCAAAATGTATTACCTGCTATCCGGCATAGAGTCATCCATTCTTTCTCATTTTGCTCTCTCCTACTTTGTTCTAGTTCTTCATCTAACAAATCACTTAAATGGGGTGATATGGTAAAGTCCAAATCCTCCATTTACCTAAAAATAAAAATATCTCAAATTAATAAAAATCAAGAGTCTAAAAGTTTCATTATTTTACATATAATGACACATATATTTTACTTACTTACAACATTTTTTAATCCCCAATTATTATTTCAATTCCACTACTTTTTATGTTAGTAACACATTTATATAAATTCAATCACTACGTACACTTTTATATAAATTCTACACAATAAATACCTATATGTAAATTTAACACAACAAAAATATAGACACTTAGATATATTGGGGGTAGAGGTATATGTAGGTATGTAGTATTAATAGTATTAAGTATTAACACTAAAAACAGTAAGTACAGAAACAGTAAACACAGAAAATACAGCAAATACAGAAAATGCAGTAAATATAGAAAATGCAGAAAATACAGAAAAAAAAGTAAAAAACAGTAAGTACAACAGCAAATACTACAAATATACAGTAAATACAGTAAGTACAGTAAAAACAATAAATACAGTAAAAGCAATATATAATATATATAGTAGTATAATATATAATAATATTATATATAGTAGTAGATATATATATATATATATATATATATATATATATATATATATATATATATATATATATATATATATATATATATATATATATATATATAGTAGTAGTAGTACGTATATAGTATATATAATACTTAAATGTAATATATAGTAGTAGTACTTATATAGTACTTAATAATATATATATATATATATATATATATATATATATTAGTAGTATATATAATATATAGTAGCAGTAGTATATATATTATATAGTAGTAGATTATTAATGTAATTTAGTAGTGCGGGTAAGTTGTTCTGTGTCCAGTCTTTGTTCCGTGTCAACTGTGTCCAGTCTTTGTTCCGTGTCAAGGCTTTGCTTCAGATATTTTGTACGTCCTACTCAGTACTCCCTCTCTCCTTTAGTTTAATCAAGCTAGTTTATGACTTAAATCCCTATTTTCCCCATGTTTTATTTTTGTTTTTCAATTTTTTATTTTTGTTTTTATTTTTTATATTTGTTTTTGGATTTTGTTTTACCCATTTCATATCTTCTTCTTAACCTTTGTTCTTAACAACTTCGTCTTTAACCACACCCTGGATATAAAACTGGCAACAAATTCGTCCTTTCATCAAGCGGACTATAAAGCCAAGAATCCTAGGAATTTACAGGTTAATCCGTAGTCGTTATTAAGAAGTTAAGAAGTTAACCATATACTAAGGGTAAATTTTAAAACATATATACAATAATTACATTAAAAACTAACAACTTAGAAAATTAAATAACATATTTTTGAGGGGAATTTTGGGAAGTAAACATCGTAAAACTTACATGATAAACTGAGAGATGTTTCCCTTTAGGGAACCCCCGAAGGACCTTGGAAACGCTTTAAAAAACTTTAACACACAAGCACACTTATTTTTATTTCACAAACTTTAATATACAAAAGAGGATTTTTGGTACATAAAGGAATATGGAAGTAGGATGGAGGAAGTATGGAGAGAGTTTTCTAACTTGTATTCTTTCTACTCTTTTTTCACTCTACTTCTCAACTCTTACTACTCTCCTTATATAGGCAAAATAAGAAACTTAAAAAGACCAAAATGACACTACTAAGTGACCTTAATTATTTTATGGCCGACAACTTGATAAGATTTGTTTAATAGTGTAAGTCGGGTACTCATTGGGCCCCATCGTCACATGTATTATTAATTTCATCTTTTGACTGACTCAATTATTTAACAGATGCGTGTTATGTCAACAGTTTTTCCCTCGTTTGGAGGGTAGTGATAAAGTGACAACACACTCTTTTTTACAGGACACGTAGTGGGCGTTCCCACCTAATACTTCTATCTACTAATTACAAGAATTTGGCATCCCCACCTAACATTTTTATTTTTAACACACACATAAATATGTATATATAGTATAATATATATATTCTTCTATCCCATGTTTTAATGAAAGCATGCCAATATTGACTTCTCCATTCCTTCTTGTCTCTTGTCATTTTGCATTTTTGAAAACCTTCCACCGTATCTTGAAAATATCCATCTCTATCTTGCCATATTTTTTCTTGTCTTATGTAGTGACTTGTCATGTCTTTTTGCAATTTCTCATCTTACCCATAACTTTTTGTCTTTTTTGTATTGCCATTCTTGTCTTTGTATATCCTTGTAGTAACTTTGTCTTTGCTCCAATTATATTCATAGTGTATGGAATGAAGTAATATAAAAATGGTTAAGTATCTAGATTGTGTAATGCAATAGTATCAAAACTCATGCCTGAGTCATCATCTTCATAAGGGTCTTGTGAGTCTTGAATATTATTTGTCTGTTCTTCGTCTGAGCTATGAATATTGTCTTCTAAACCATTACTTGGACTGAGACTATTTTCGATAATATGTTTATCTTGGCTTTTGTCTTGAAAAAACTTTTCTAATGTTTGCTTAATTATATTTTCTAATTTTTTATTTTTTTTCTTTTTTAATAATTCATTTTTTCTTAATGTGTCTTTTTGAAAGTATTTAGGTAATCTCCTTCGTGAGGAAGAAGACTCCTCTATTTCACTTTTTGGCAAAGTGACAGCCATTAACGGATTTGATAAGTCTTTACCGGTCACCGTTTGAACCGGACTAGCTGTATCATGCTCCGATACAGTAGAGTTCTTAGCATTCAGAGGGGAATGCACACCCGTCTCATCCATTTTTAAGTGAGATGGAGAACTCATGTCTTCTTGCTGAGTTGTACTGTCTGTTCTTGGAGCATATTTACTCTGGAAAGTCTCGAGCTGTTTAACAAGTCTCATGTTTTCTTGGATAAGGATTTCATTTTTTGTATTAAGTCTTTTGAAACCCTCGGTCATGGAAGAGCAATGATCACAAAATATTATTTTGTCTGAGTCTTTTCGGATATTGTATTGTGGTATTTGGGTTGGGCTTTGTTTCAAGGCTGGAGAAATGTAATAATTAGGCCCAAGTACTCCTCTAGCATAATCTAAAGCTTCATTAAAATCATTAAAACCTTTAAAAAGTGGGTTGTTTTACCCCATTTATGGAATCTACTACTTCTATCCATGTCTGAAAAATACCATTAGTTTTACCATGTATTACTACATAAAATTTGAATTTATTATCTCTATTTGTTTCTGAAAAATATTGACACAATGCATTGGAAGCAGCAATAAAATATTTAGTGTCTTGCTTATTGTATGTTATCCATAAATTGTCTACTAAGCATTTTTGAGGTTTATCTAAAGTACAATCTGGATTTATTCTAAAAGATAGATTACTCTTTGGATAAGAAATTAAATTATACTTACCAAAATGTATTCTTTCCATTAAATTGTCTGTTGTATTTAGAGGTCTGAAATGTTGTCTGCTTAATAACGTCTGAGCATAAGTATCTGGCTGGGCGATGCCCTTGCCTTTGTCTACTGTCTGTTGACTTGTTGGTCTCATGCTGTAATAAATATTAATTAGTCTTTAATTGTAATCTACTTAATTTATCAGCTAAGTCATTATCTTTTCCTTTAACATATTCAAAAATAATATTATTATATATAGATATTATATCTATAAAATTTAACCATCGTCTTTTACTACTAGCTTTACTATTTATTTTTTCATGGAATTTAACTATGGCTTCGCAGTCTGTTCTTACTAATACTTCATTTTTGTTTAAAATGTATAATTTAAAACTATTTAATCCGTATATTACCGCTAATACTTCTGCGTCTATACTACTCATATTATCTTTTTCTTTGTATTGTCCACTTTGGTAGGCACATATTTTTTCTTCATATTTTGGACTGTATTTATTTGGTCTTGATTTTAAGATGGCTCCCCATCCTAATTTACTACCATCTGTTTGAACTATTAAATAGTCTGATTCTAGTGGTATTTGTAAGTCAGGTATATTTTTAACTTTTTCTTTAATTTGTTGGACTAATTTAATGTCTTCTATATTAAAATGTTTTTGTCCTTTACTACCTGTCTTAGCATATAATGGACCTGCTATTTTTCCTAAGTCTTGAATAAAATTTCTAGCATAATTTACTAATCCTAAAAAATTTTGTAATTCTTTTGTATTATCTAACTTATCAGGCATATCTAAAACTTTTTTAGCTATATGTGGTTGTAATTTTACTTTTCCTTCTCCTAAAGTTACTCCTAAGAAATTTATATGTGTCTTACATAATTCCATTTTCTTTTTACTAATTATTATCCTATATTTTACAAATAGTCTAAACACTGTCTGTAAATGTCCTAAATGTTCGTACATGTCTTTACTAAATACTAGAATATCATCTACGTATACTAATACAAAATTTTTGTAGTCTCCGAACATATCATCCATTTTTCTTTGGAAAATAGGCGGAGCTGTCTTTAATCCAAAAGGCATGGCTAACCATTCAAAATGTCCTTCAGGACAAGTGAAGGCTGTCCATTCTATGCTGTCTGGGTGCATTTTTACTTGCCAGTATTCTGATTTACAGTCAAATTTACTAAATATCTTTTTACCTTGTATTCTATTAATTAATTCATTTTTATCTGGTAGTTTATATGCATCAGTTCTAGTATTATCATTTAGTCTTTTATAATTTATTACCATGCGAGCTTTTCCTCGTACTTGTTCGCTATGGTTTCTAACCATAAAAGCTGCTGATCTATGTCTAGATGTAGATCTTCTTATTACTTCTAATTTTAATAGTTCTTTAATTTGTTTACTGAATTCTTCAGTGTCTTCATTATTTGCTTCTATAGTTGCTATCTTTATTGTGTAGTCTGGATTTATTATATCTAATTTACACATAATTTTATTACTTCCCCAATGTATTAATGGTTTTTCTCCTATTATTTCCATTTCATCTAGTATTGCTATTATATTTTCTAAGTCTTTAGGATGTTTTATTGTTCCTATAGTATTTATTCCTTTTTGAAAATTGTAAAATTCTGTTTCTACATTTATTAATGTATAATCTTTTTCTATGTCTGATATATATGTATCTTCTATATAATTTTCTTCTTGTTTTTCTTCATATAGGTTTTTGGAGGAACAACTTTCATTATTTCCACAATTGTCGCAACATGGGCTAGAATTATTTAGTCTATTATCTTTGTCTTTAACTCCTTTAGTTAGGATTTTATTGGTCTGCACGGTAGTATAGGTTGTATTTCTGAATAACATTATTCCGTCTCGAGAGACTAAACAACTTCCATTGTTTTGTATAAGAAATTGTAGTCCTATTACTAAATCAGTTTTAATATTTAAGTCTCTTACTAGGATTTTATGCATATTATAAGTTGGTTTGTAAAATTCATTACATGTATTTATAAAATTTATTTGTGCTTTTTCTATATATTGGTGGTATAAATTATGAGTTCCATCCATTTGTATGGCTAATACTAGTTCTTTAAAATTCTTAAGGGTTGGTAATATATGTTGTGGTATTATTTTCTTATTAAGAAGGCAGCCAGTGCAACCTGTATCAATTAATGCTAAAGTTTCTATTTCTATATCTTTAATTTTTATTCTTACTAGTATTTTTATAGTTTCAAACTTTTTATCTTCATTACATATGAAGCTAGTATTATCTTCTTCTACGTTCATTAGTTCACTTTCTATTTGGTCTAGATGGATTGTCCCTTGTGATTGTGAATTTTCTATGTCTATTTTTTGTTTTTCTTTTTCTACAGAAATTAATTTTTGTTCTAAATCATTTATTCTTGTTTCTAGGGTCATTAGTCTTAGATTGGTAGTCTGATCTTTTGTTTGAAATTGTTCTTGTTGTTTGGCTACTTGTTGTTTTAATTTATGTTCTATACAGCTTATACATGCTTCCATATAACAATTTTTACATTTAGCTCTATTTATTTTACTAGGATACCATTTACATATACTACACTGATTGCTGTCTATTCCTTTTTGTCTTTCAAATTCATGATTACAGTCTTGGTATGTGTTCATCATTGTATAAGTTAAATCTTCCTCTTTTCTTTCTAATCTTTCTAATCCTATTTCATTAATTAAATTATCATTTTCTGAGTCAGATGTATCTGATTGGCCTCTTTCTTCTTCTGCTATGTCTAAGCTTATAACTGAATATATACTTTCTGTATCTGACATAAATTCATCTATATTTAGTAAAGTTTCTTGGAAGTCCTCTATTAATTGAGAGTTTCTAGTTTTCATATTATTTCTTTTAGGGCATATATTTGCTAAGTGTTCTAAACTACCACAAGTATAGCATTCTAATTTATTTTTATAATTTCTATCATTTCTATATTTTCTAACATGTCTATCTCTGTTAAGTAAGGTTTTCTTGCTGAAGATTTTCTCAAAAAGTATTTCTTATTTTTGTAAGGTCTTTGGTTATAGTTTATTCTTCTTTTATATCTTCTTGGTCTACTAGGTTCTTTATCATAACTTTGTGTAGTGTATATCATTGTTTTACAAAAATTCATTTCTTTTTGTTTTAATTGTTTTTGTATTTGTATGTTAGTACATTTTTCTGTTAGTATTTTCATTATGTGTGTTACTTTTTGTCCTATAGACCATGATATAGTAGGGTCTTGAGCTACACCTTCTCTTTTATACCATCTCTCTTATATTTCTTTTCCTAAAGCTCCTGGTAATTTATTAAATAACTTTTTTCCTAATTCTTCATTAAATGTATTTCCACTAATAGTGCAATAGTAAAAATAGTCATTAACAAACTTCTTTATGTGTATCCAATTTGATATACTTAATTGTTCTTATTTTATTAAAGCATTTCTTTGTAGAGTTAGTAAGCCACTATTTGGGTCTTCTCCTGTTAATAACACATGTATTTTATTAGTGAAATTGTAGGGGTTTGGTCCTAATTCTATTAATCCTTGGAATTCCTGTGGTTTAGTCTGTTTATAAGATTCCCATACAGCTTTAAATGATTCTCCTAAAAAGGTTTCTAAATATCTATACATAGTCTCTGCGTCTGTTTCTTGATAGTTTTTAATAAAATCTGCTACTACTATTCATTTCCATAAGTCTATTACTGTGTTCCACATTTGTGGATCGTATGCAGCTATATTTAATATTTTTCCTTTATTTCCTCCTTCTTGTAATCTAATGGGTTCTTCTATAGGCATTCTTTTTCCTGCTGGTTTAACGTTATCTTTTATTTCTTGATCATTTCTAACCCATGGTTTTCTAGGTAAATTTTCTGTACTATAATTTATCTTCGGAGCTGCTGTAGTTCTTTGAAACGGACTTGCACTATATGAACTAGTTGCTTCATCCATTAGTTCTTTATAACTATTTACGGATAGGGTGTCATCTTTTTCTTCATTCATGTATTCGGATTCATCTATTCTATAAGCTAGATTATCATCCCTTTCTTCACACAATCTAAAGTGTTCTATTGTTTCTATTATGTCCATCTTTCCTTTTTTACATCCTTTACATTTGAAAACTTTATTTTTATTTTCCGTGTATTGTCTTTTCGCTTCTTCTATAACACTGTCTACTTCATATCCTTCTTGGATTAATTCTATATTCATAAGTTCTTCTTGTTCTGTTTCTATGGTACTTTCTGTTTCATTATCTTCTAATTCTCTTTGATTTGTATAATTATAATTTGTGAACCTAATTGATGTCTCTCCTTTTGAGCTAGTGTACATTAAGTGTTGTTCTGGCGCAAATACTTTGGGTTTTCTTAGTTTATCTAAATTCCATTCTAATCCTGCATATTCTTCTGGATTTATCTTTATTGGTTTTATTAATTTTATTCCTTTATTACCCATTACTTCTACTACATCTTTTACTTGGAGTTTAAATTTTGTATTACTACTTAAAGTCATTTTTCCTATAAAACCTACACACATTAATAAATTATTTCCATTATTCATTTCTTCATACCCTTTGGTCTGGATTCCTATTTTAATATGTTTACCAAATTCTTTTAAATTTATTAGAAAGTCTGGGCTAATATAAAATATTCCACCATTATTTGTCATATCTACTTCTGTTAGTCCTATGATAGATTTCTTTAAGTCTGTCCATCGGTCATCATATAATACTACCGTTACTTTAGATCCTAAATTATTTCTAGTTAATCCTTTTATTCCTATAACTATTAATCCCATGTGCATTAGCATTAATTTAGGATTTTTGACTGTCTTTATAAAAGCAGGGTTTACCAAATTTAGGCTTGCAAAGTCTTCTCCTATAGCAGATATCTGTTCTTCTCTATAGTGTCGGTATAGTTGATTATTTTTTGAAAAGTATTTTGTATTGTATAATGTTCTAGGATTTAATAGTTTAAGTTGATTTTGTTGAAATATTTGTAGATCTTTGTCTATATCTATTATTTCATTTAATTCTTGATTTTCTTCTATGGTTGATGTTCTTTTTGATAATATTCTAGAGATTATGTTATTACCTATTCTATTTTCTGAGAAACTAGGTCTACTTTCTTGGGCTGTTCGTCTGTTTGAAAGAAAGTCCATTTTTGTGGTCTTTTAATTACCTTTTGTTCTTCATGTTGAGGGGTTATTTCTACTTGTTTAAGTTGATTTATTAGTTTATCTATTTCTGTATTAACTTGTTGTTCAGGTTGTTTTTCTTTTAGTATTTTATCTACTTTTGTATTTAATTCTATTAGTAAGGCTATTATTGTATTATTTTGTTTGAGAAGTATTTTGTCTGTTTGGCTAGAAGGAACATGAGTTGAAAATCCTACTGGTTCTTGATGGAAATTTTTCGTATATTCTAATACTTTGTTATAATTTATGTCTTAATATGGGTTTTCTAAGGTTATTTGTTTTCTTAGTTCTAATTCTCTGTCTAAAAGATGTGTTTTATGGTATTTTTCTTCTATAAGCCACTGAGTTACTTGTCTATAACTTCAAATTATATTTTGCATTAATTATCCTAATAAATAAGCTTCCTTTTTAATATTTTTATTTATCAACGGTATTCTTTTATCACACCAGTATATGTCAATATCGTAACCTGATATATCCCACTTAGTATTGCTAATAATTTCTGGGTCACTTAAACTTAACTTTTCTAAGTCTTCTATATTTTTTATATTATATTTAATTTCTAGTAGTCTTTTCTTTTCTATAGCTACTTGTCTAATTTTATATTCTTTATGTAAATGCCAATATCTATATCTTATATTTTTAAAAGAAGGATGTCTTTTCATAGGCTATATATCCCAAAAACTTCTCGCTCTGATATCAAATATATAGACACTTAGATATATTGGGGGTAGAGGTATATGTAGGTATGTAGTATTAATAGTATTAAGTATTAACACTAAAAACAGTAAGTACAGAAACAGTAAACACAGAAAATACAGCAAATACAGAAAATGCAGTAAATACAGAAAATACAAAAAAAAAACAGTAAAAAACAGTAAGTACAACAACAAATACTACAAATATACTGAAGAAATCTGATGAAATCTGATAAATACAAGAAAAGCAATATATAATATATATAGTAGTATAATATATATAGTAGTATAATATATAATAATATTATATATAGTAGTAGATATATATATATAGTAGTAGTACGTATATAGTATATATAATACTTAAATGTAATATATAGTAGTAGTACTTATATAGTACTTAATAATATATATATATATATATATATATATAGTAGTATAATATATATAGTAGTACACAACAAACACCTATATATAAATTCAACACAACAAAAACACACACACACACGATAGTTAAAAAAGTTTAAACATACAATCATAATGTCTAAACAAAATTAAAGACAATAAATAAAGTTCATGCGTACAAGTATAATGTCGAACATAAAATAATAAAATTTTTATTTTTTTCCATAACAAACATTCTTCCCACTTTCTTAAGGTATAACTGATAGTTATACTCCATCCAAGACTTTCGAGCTTTATCAGCAAACATTTTAAGATACACTTGTCGAATGTATTTTTTAACAAACATGTTCACAAAATAGTTGTACATTTCACCTCTTTCAAAAATGCCAGGATTGCTTGCCAAAAAATCCACACACTTATGAATGGTGGGATCATCTACCGCATGAGATGTAGCAGTATTTTTGTTAGCCATTAACTCTACTAACGAGCACATATCCTCTTTCATTGATGCAATTATAAAATTTTGTCTTGCTTTTTTTCACTTGATTACTAGTTCCAATACCATCAGTTGAAATTTGTCTTTTTATTGATGGCTTAGGAAACATAGTAGAATTCATATCTTGTGGATCATCACTTTCATCATCCCTTCATCATTAGTATAAATAAAGTGTTTCCTACCATCATTATCAATATCATTTATTATTTCTTTGTCAAAATTTACCCTAGTTTCAAAAAATTGGAGTTGATTTGCGCATGTGTTCTTTCCCCTGTAGCAACAATATTAGAACATAATGCATCATAGCGAAACCACATAAGTGAAAGATCTTTATTACTAAATTTTCTATATCGAACATCCTCCTGTAATAAAAGATAAAACAACAAATTTAAGTAAATTGTAATGCAACAATAGAAGAAATAAAAAAGACGTATAGAACAATGTGAGAAATGTACCTTAATTTTTCACTTCCACCAATCATCATCTGTCATAATTGTATTTTTGGTGGCATCCCATCTTATACATGTATCCCCTCTCATCAATTGCTTAAAAAGAGTCTACTCGGCTTTCAAGTCATTCCAATGATTTTCTAAAATTTGTTTTTTTTTTTATAGTTTCTTCCCATTTTTTCATTGAACGCATCAATCATATGTTTCCATCCATCTTTAGATAAATGAGAGTTTGGTCTATTTTCTTTCCTGATCTCTAATTCACACAACTCTATAGATATGAGATGTGCATCATCATCCCACTTAGCATTAGTGTGTGTTTCCGGCATGGTGTAAATGATCTGAAGATGAGAATTGATTAAAAAAATTAAAAATAACTACTTCTATAATCTTATAATAGATGACAAATGTATACTACACATAATCAAATAGCACTCACTCAGGAACAACAAGAGAACACACAAAAAAAAAGATACATAATCCAAAAAAATGCAAAAATCAAGAGATAATGAAGAAGAAACTTAAAACTATTCATTATTTTCCTACCTCTAATTGTTGAATTGATACCATTGCTATCAAAGAAAATAGAAACCGAGACAAAGAGAAACAAATTCAAAGATGCAATGGTTTCGAGAGAAAAGGAAGAGTAAATTATTTCAATATCGATAGTTTCGTTTCGTAAAAATTGCAATGTTGAAGAAGAAGAAGGTTGGAGATTTTACTTCACGCTTTGGATCGCTTTCACCCTTCACGATGCACCAGTTAATTGCTAGAACCCTTCACATCGCTTTCACTGGAAAGCTTCACGCCACTTCACAATGAAAAGAAAGTTGAGGGGAAGAGATATTAGGGTTTTAATTCAACATGGGCAATTTGAGAATTGTTTAAAAGAATTAAGGGTAAAAAAGTAATATGCTTGGTAAAAGTAGAATGACTTTTAAGTTAAAAAAAAGTAGGGGTCACCCTACTTTTAACTTTTAACTTATTTTAAGTCACTTTTGACTTATTTTAAGTTATTCTGATAATTTTCAAACACACTCACAAGTTAAAAACTAACTTTTAAGTCAGTTTGACCAAGTTAAAAGCCCATCCAAATGGGCACTTAGTCTATGAGAATCAATTGAAAGTGAAGATGATTCTCCTCCCCTTGGATCAAATCCAACAGTTGCACAAATGAAGATTTATGAAGATGCGAAGTCAAGGAAGTCAAAGGCTCTCACATATTTTCATTCAGCACTTTCAAATGTTATTTTCACAAGAATAATGGCTTGTTAAATAGCTAAGGAAGCATGGTAGAAGCTAAAAGAGGAGTTCGACGAAAGTGACAGAGTGAAGACTATCAAACTCTTAATTCTCAAAAGAGAATTTGATATGTTATGGATGAAAGAATGAGATACTGTGAAAGAGTATTCTGCCAAACTTGTGGAGATTGTTAACATAGTAAGGTTGTTTGGTGAAACCTTTCCAAATTCAAAGGTGATGGAGAAGATGATGATAAGCTTACCAACAAGGCTAGAGTCCCAAATTTCAACAATAGAGGAATCTTGTGATTTGAGGAGTTTATTTGTAACAGAATCGATTAGTAAATAACCAACTTCTAATTGTTCGATAGAAGTTGGGTGTATCAACCATCCATAGAAGGTTCGGTAAATAAAACATAATCAACTTCTAATTGTTCAAACAAAATCAAAAGTTTTTGTAACTAGCATTTAAAATTATTTCCATCCAAAGGTTCAAGCTTTGACATGTTTGAAAAAGTTATGTTCAATGAAATAGCCATTTATCAATATTATATGTAAGAAATATCACTTTCAATACTACAATATTGATATTGGACTGGAATTATAAAGTAGTAAATAACTTATTACAAACACTATGTTGCAGCAAGCCACTGCCTTGAAAGCAATTTCGGTCCGACTCTGATACAAATCGTTGTAGTCAGTCACTCTCTAAGGTTCCACAGTTACTTTGAAACACGTGTACTCGTGGCTAAGAGGTTGGAGGTTGCCCAAAACCAAAAAATATTCTGTGAATAAGAAAGGAGGAAAATATTTTTTTATAGTGTTTTATATTCACCCAAGACCGTTCTTATATAGGATTTGTAAGAGGGGAGTTGCAAAGAGGAAAGTAATTTTGAGAAACGTATGTGAATGGTAATAACATTAAAGGTCATTACATCACACTAAACAAAATCTAATTTGAAAATGATAGGTAGTTCATCTCCTTTGTAACGTATTATTTTGTATCCTTTGCATTACTCTTAATTAATAATGGTAGAATTAATTCAACATTAGTTAAAACTCAATACTTTTATTCTAGGAATTGGAAGAAGATGTTTGTCTTTTCGTATCAACTAATCAGTTCAAAATTGATCTCATGTTAGGGCCAGTAGTTGGATATTTCTTTATCCTAATTCAAGTATTCAAAATGAATAGCTTTCTTACAAGTTAAAAGAGTCATCTAATGTGATTGCCACTCTTATTTCTCACATCAACTAAACTTTGTACAACTCAATAATCACATTTATGTAGTGTACCTTGCCCAAGGTTGGTTTATGCATATCTGCCTTTGTAGATCGTTGTATGTGAGTAAATCGATGTCGAGCACACGTGGAATTAAATGCATCCCCCTTTACTTAGTAAGCGATTGAAATACACTTTTGTATTTGGTGGTTTCATAACCTAAAGAGATTTCCATCTATCCAGTATATGAGATACTACCGCTAACTTAAATTGAAAAGTTGTGTACATTTCATAGTTTTCCGTATTTCTTACAGTAATTGTGCTTCATTAGACAAAGTGGAGCTGGAATCCCAGACAGACAACCAATCAATCGATTATCACTACTAAATGTTTACAGTCATCGGAGTTCTTATATCATGTCATGATATGGCAGGCCGGCAAGACGAAGAGCTATAGCAGAATAAGATCGATGACCTTGCTCCTAATAATTGGCAAGCCAATAAGCTCAACGGATGCACCATGATGCATGCATTTTACACTTAGCAGTGGTACAAAGTTTTTGAAATATTGTCAAACAAACAACATTAACTACTAGTTACACACACAAAAAAAAAAAAAAAAGTAACAGAAAAACAATGAAACCTTCAACAGTTTTGAAAAAGATACTAGGCTAATACTTGTACAATTCCAACCTTACAATATTAGTTACAGGATTATAATAAGTTGAAGTCTATATGATTTTTGTGTCCATATTATACACATTACCGACTATTCAAGTGTCTACTATGTTAAACAGTGGAAGAAAGCCAAAAATCTCACCCTCATCTTTAAGAACCACCCGTCCATCTCAACCAGTTGCTCGAGAGGTGGTAGACAAACAAAAAGGACGTAGTATGATTGATTGGATGATACCATACCAATAGATGCGTCGACTTCTTAAGGAAAAACTTTTTGGATGAGCTATATCCTAATTGTATCATGAAAAATAAGTACATTGATTTTTGTTTAGACAACCATGGTGTCTGTGCCAACTTGTGTGCACCTCAAATAATTTCACGAGATATCTGCCACCTACATCAACAACAGGTATTAGGTAACTCTGTCTAACAATGTTAGAACCAATGGAAAGAAAATATAAATGCATAATTCTTCACATCTAATTTTGGTATGTAGGCTCTTTGCGCTTTGTTGTGTCTTCACTCCTCTTATTACATGCGCATCCTGTGTAACATCAAGGAAAGGGAAAGCTCATACTACCGCGGCGGGAGGTTGTCTCCCAACACATTCCCCCTATAGTTGATCTGCCACAGATTAAGGCATATCTTTTGGAGATGGAGTCATTTAGCCAGTTAGATTAAACTATGATTCCTTAAGAATGGTACAATTGGAGAGACAATAAGCGAGTGTAATAGTACCAAACATCCGCTACTGACGGATCACACTCATTCACTATAGTTGTGTTAAAAAAAATATCATGTATAGTCTCTCTCTCTCTCTCTCTCTCTCTCTCTCACACACACACACACACATATATATATATATATGGTGGCATTCTCAGTTCACACATTCATCCAAGCTAGAAAGAGCTAGGTTCAAGATAGAGAGGGACAACCCTTCCATTTCTTTGATGCGCACGACTTTCACGGAATCTCCTTCAAAAGTTACTTGAGCGACAAATGATTTTTTGAGTGAGGCATAAGAAAGCACAAACAGGATAGGCCGGTCAAGCCTTTTGATTCAAGTAGATTTTGGTTTACGTTTTTATATTGCAAGATGATTAGTCTTATGTTGTACTGCTTGCCGCATTACTCAAGTACTTGAATTTCTAGACTTGGCTGATAATGCTATAAACTACATTGGCTTCTTAAAGTAAAACCTCTTAGCTATCTCCTATCATATTATGGAAAAATGCATAGTTCTTGGCCCTTATTTGCGAATTTTGGCCTACTGTCTCTTTACAGCAAGAGAGCAAGAAGAAAGTGAAAAGTACCGAACATCTGCTACAGAGGGATAACATTCATTTGCTATAGTTCTGTTCATGAAAATGTGATTATGTGATGTAGGTAACTGTTGTGTTTTAAAGATGTGAACAGGAAATGAAGGGTTGTGACTCTCCTGAAGGGTTGTGACTATGCCAAAGGGTTGTGACCTTTATGAAAGATTGTGTCCTTTCTAAAGGATTGTGACCATTTGAAAGGTTGTGCATTTTCTGAAGTGTTGTGACCTTTACCTTTGTTGGTTATAAATAGAGAGACTTTCTCTCATTTTTCTGCATAGAATTCTTCCCTTCTCTTGCATACATTTCTTACAAAACAAAATCAATCTTGTCTCTGTGTGTGATTCGTTGCTGTCATTTTGAGTTCGTTGAAATTATTGAAGTTTGAGGTACCGCTACTTCTTTAATGGTTAATCTGTTTTATCTTGGGAGGAATTAATCTACAACCTCGGGTACTTGAGGGGATTAAATTTCTTAAGGACACACAGTGGGTTCTGTGCACTCGGATAGTTCTTTTCTTTTTATTTTCATCTTTTATTATTTCTAATTTGCTAATCTGAATACAGGAGGTAACAAGCTTAAGAAATTTAATATTGATGGTATTTTTTGTGGTAAGGAAATTACTTTTATTTTCTGTGTTCTTTCTGTTGAGAAAAAAGAAGAAGAAGAAGAAAAAGACAATTATTTTATCATATGATAAAAGAAATTTGGGATGAATTAGTACTACTTTAATATGTTCGAATATATTTTCTGTAGTAAGTTTTCTTTGAATGGGTAAGATTATTTTTATTTTCTTCCCAATTGCATTAAAACATTACACCCCTTCAGTTTTCTTTTCAATGAGAAAAGTTATTTTGTGCATAAAGGCTAAGATGAACACTTAAAATTTTTTTTTTTATATTCTTGGTTTTATATAACTATGAGAAGAAGTAAATGGACAGATGTTGTCTCCTAACAATAATTGAACACGAGTTTAGTTTCTCGTTGAAATTCAATATCTTCGAAGGAAAATTGGAATATGATGGAAACTAGGAAAGAATGAAAAAATTAGTAAGAAAAGTGACTTGCATGGAATCATTGCTAACATATAAAATATGATTCAATTGGAGTAAAAATCAGGTTCTATCTTTATTTCCCTTGATTATTTATTTTTTCTATCCTTTATAAGTTATGAACTTTATTTCATAAATGTTAGGATAGATGGTCATTATGTGATGATCTCAGAATATGTCTTTATAATATGTATTCTGTTTAGAGGAGAAAAACAAACTTTTGTAGTTTTCTACTCCACATGAAATTTGATTGTGTTTGACTTTTAGAGACTAAAATCTTCTGATTTTTTACTCCTTTGGTTTGAAGAATATAAGAACTTCACAAACAAATCAGATTGTGCATTGGTGTGAAGAATATAGAAACTTCACCAACTCTTGTTAAATACTCTGTTTGAATGAATATTCTGACTTGAAGAGTATAAAATCTTCATCAGGAATATTAAGGCTAAATGATTTGAAAAAGATAAAATCTTCATCATTAGCTAGAAACAGTGTTGTATTTGAAATTTCTGGAGATTAAAACCTTTTTGGTTTACTACTCTGTCTGAATGTGAAATTGATTCGAAGAATATAAAAACTTCATCAGAATTCAAGGTTCATTCGGTTAACGATTAAAAGAATATAAAAACTTCATCGTTAAACTAGAAACAAGTTGTATAAAGATTGAATCTTTATTGTTAGTATTCTAAATACTAAGTGGTCTGTCTAGTTGTGATAGAAAGAGAAAACAAACACTAGTAACATAAAATTAGTGATTTTTGTGCCTACAATGGGTGTTTTTATGGATTAAATCTCCAAAACAAGGCTTTGTGTAGCCAATATGTATTTTGATGGTATACAATTTGAAAGCATGAAAAAATATGTGGAAAATAATTTCAAATACTTGAGAAATATTTTTTAGAACATATTTAAAATGTGGGGGGTTCATTACTTGTGATAAAGACAAAATTAGACTTACTATCTAATTTAAATTTGAGAGTACAAGATATGAAATTTAATGACATTCTTGTATTATGTAAGACCCACAAAATTCTTGGAGTATATTTGATATTGTGGTCGTTGAGTCTCTCTTTACTAGTATATGATATGACTAGTATAAAACCACAAAATTATACTACTCGTTCAAAAGGATTGTATTCTTTGATGAAAAAGTATCACTTAAAATATTGTGATTTTCATGAAAAGATATGTCTATTTGTATAGACGTGAACATTGGTGAAAAATGATCTGTTATGTTTGTGTTGTAAAACAAACATTTGGATCATATTGCCTTTATTGGACTGAAGAGACTATGGCCATGGGTAATTCTATAACAAATTGAATGTTATGGAAATGTCATTCAGGTGTTGACTCTAAAACAAAGTCTGTATTTGACAAAGTTATAAAAGTAAAGAACAAAATATTTGTAGGAAAAAGTTACCTCACGGAAGGTCTTTTCAAATCATTATTTCTGTTTGTTCTTACATACTTGAATCAAATTGTTTATGACATGAATGCTTAGGACATGTCAATTACAAAAACATTGCAAAAACTGATCAACGTAGAAATTTTGCCTAACTTTTAGTGCAATAAATCAAAATGTCAAGTATGTGTTGAATTTAAGTATGCTAAGCATACTTATAAATTTTTTGAAAGAAATTTTAATCCTTTAAAATTGATTTACACTGACATTTGTTATATGAAGTCAACACCATCTCTTGGTGGAAAAAAGTGTTTCATAAATTTTATTGACAATTGCACTATATAGTGTTATTTCTATTTGCTGAATGGTAAGGATGAAGCAATAGAAACATATAGGCAATATAAAACTGAAGTTGGATAAAAAGATTATCATGAGTAGAAGTGGTAGATGTGGAGAATATGAATCTTCTTTTGGAGAAATATATTTGAAAAATGGAATCATCCATTAAATTACTACACATACTCACCTCAATCTAATGAAATTGTTGACATAAAAAAATTGAACTTTGAAGAAAATGTTGAATGTCATACTTTTAAGTTCAGGTTTACCACAAAATATGTGGGGATGCTATCATTATAGCAAAAGCAAACAACAAAAAGTTTGTTTGTTCGGAAAGAGAGGAACAAAAGTTTTATTTGTTCAGACTTTGTTGTATCCTGATAGAGAACTATTTGTCACCCCTTAAAGTATATACAAGCAATAACTCTTGAAAGATAGTGATCTAACAATTTTCAATACAGTCTATTCCATATGAGAAATGGAAATGAGGGAACTATTTTCAAACGGGTCAAAATAAGACTTAAGACTGTGGATTGTATGTTCATTGAATATGCTACAAATAGTAAAGTATGTCAATTTATGGTTCATATGTCCGAACCGTCGGATAGTTAAGTAAAGGGTCTAAACGACCTTGGAACGAACCAAAGGAGAATGTACTTAATAAAGATATTCAGAAGCGTAGTAAATGTAAATGGACAAATTACTTCCTTCAAGTTTGATTTTGTAACATTTCTTTTTGAAAATGAGTCTCATAAATTCGAAGAAGCTATGCCCTTTGTGGACTCATTCTTTTTGGAACGAAACTGTCAATAGCAAGATAGATTCAATCTTGAGCAACCATACTTGAGAGTTGGTTGATCTTCCTCTAGGAAATAAACTTTTGAATTCAAAGTGGATCTACAAAAGGAAAAGAAAGTTGATGGAACTATTAACAAATACAAAGCAAGATTTGTTGTCACAGGATTTAGACAATAAGAAGGCATTGATTATTTTGACACATAATACCACTAACTAGGATTACATTAATTCAGATATTAATTGCGCTAGTTGCGGTATATGGCCTTCAAATTCGTCTAAATGGATGTGAAAACATTTTTTTAAAAATGGAGAATTGGAGGAAGAAATTTACATGGAACAACCCGAGGGCTTTGTGGTTCCTAGTAAAAAAAAAAAAGAAAGTCTGTAAACTTGTTAAGTCACTTTGTGGACTAAAAACAAGCGCCCAAATAATGACATGCGAAGTTTGACCAATCTATGTTGGCAAATGAATTCAAGATTAATGAATGTGATAAATGTTTTTACATTAAAGACACTCCAAATCACAAGGTCATTGTTTGTTTTTATGTTGATGACATGTTGATCATCAAAAGAGACATTTCTAACATAAATGCTACTAAGCATATGCTAGAAAGTAACTTTGATATGAATGACATTGAAGTTACTAATGTGATTGAAAAGGAACTTGACAAGTTCAAGTATTTGGATTTCAATATTGTCAAGACTCCAATAAACGTGAGCTTTGTACTTCAAATGAATGAAGGCAAAAGTGACTCACAATTGGATTATGCTAGATTATTGAGAAGTATGATATATATCATGAAGTGTACACGATCAGATATAACATGTGCTATTAGTAAACTGAGTCAAGTAATCTCAATTAAACTCATTGGATCACAATTAAAAGAGTTTTGGAGTATTTAAAACATACTTAAAAACTATTTGCTTTGCATTATAACTAATATTCAACAGTATTGGAAGAATATAGTAATGCAAATTGAATCACCAGGTCAAATGAAGTAAAATCCACGAGTGGATATGTATTTACTCTTGGTGGAGGAGCAGTCTTTTGGAAATCTTTCAAACAGAAATATATAGCTCGCTCTACTATGAAATTTGAGTTTATCACTCTAGAAGGTCATTGAACAAGTTGAATGACTCCAAAATTTCTTGAAAGATTTTTAGCCCAAACCTATAGCTCCGGTATGCATACACTGTGCAATAGGTAGGGCATGAAGTATGATGTATAACGAAAAGTCTCGTCATATATGACGTAGACATAATATCATTAGAGAACTACTCTCTAGTGAAATTATCATAATTGAGTATGTAAAATCAAAGGATAATGTGTCGGATCCACTTACAAAAGGCTAAACTAGAGAAGGAGTTGATAGATTATCAAAGGGAATGGGACTATGGCCGAGGACTAGTCATTGTGGTGGTAACTCTACCTAAAAGACTGGAGATCCCAAGATCTAGGTTCAAGGAGATCAAACAAAGTCATTAATGACGGTTCAACATTGTCAAAATATTTTTTATGGGTCATTCTCATGATAAGACAATGTTCAGTAACAAGGATAAAGGCGTTAAGACTTTTTACTGGTTTCTAAGTTTGATACAGGGTATATCAAATTGTGTATCTACAGGATAACACATTTAGAAATCACCTATGTAAGTGTGAAGTGTAAACCGCTTCAACGAGAATCCGGTAAGGCCAGTTCTCTACGCACTTATAAACCAAGACGTGTTCATGGCTGAAATGAACAAAACAATGAGAACCAAAAATAGTTCAAGGGTTGATTGTGTGACTTACGTTGTCTAGATATACACCAAAGCTCGATGATTAAAAGATATCAAATCTACCGATTGACCGAGTATATCCGATATATGTTCACTATGGAAAGTTCAAAGGGAAACCCACTTATCTAGATGCAATCAAACCTTACTTACGAATTACACAGTTTTTCATGCATATGTTTTAACAATAGTCATTCCCTATTCATGTTGGGGATTCTTGGGTTTTAAAGGTGTGAACAGGAAATGAAGGGTTGTGACTCTCCTAAAGGTGACTATGCCGAAGGACATTTATGAAAGGTTGTGTCCTTTCTAAAGGGTTGTTATGAAAGGTTGTGTCCTTTCTAAAGGGTTGTGACCATTTGAAAGATTGTGCCTTTTCTAAACTGTTGTAACCTTTATCCTTTGTTGGCTATAAATAGAGAGGTTTTCTCTCATTTTTCTGCATAGAATTCTTCCCTTCTGTTGCGTACATTTCTTTCAAAACAAAATTATGTGTGTGTGATTCGTTGTTGTCATTTTGAGTTTGTTGAAATTATTGAAGTTTAAGGTACCGCTACTTCTTTAATGGTTAATCCGTTTTATCTTGGGAGGAATTAATCTGCAACCTCGGGTATTTAAGGGGATTAAATTTCTTAAGGACACACAGTGGGTTCTGTGGACTCAGATAGTCCTTTTCTTTTTCTTTTCATCTTTTATTATTTTTGATTTGCTAATCTGAATACACGAGGTAACAGTAACTATGTGTTGCTGAAGGCTTACATTTTCACTATTGATTTTGTCATTATTCTTGACAAAGATTTTTATATTAGGCAGGTTCAAAGATGATCTACCAAAGCTTGGAGTAAAGAGATATCTTATATCTTATAGTGAAGGTTGAAATGGTCCTTGAAATTTGAAATTGCTCCTATGCACGGGCATCACCCATCTAGTATATGAATAAACAAGAGAAAGGAATTAACAGTAATCGTAAATACTTTCTCAGCCATCCCATTAAAATTTGTTTCTTCTTTTTTCTACCATAACAAGAAATGTGAATTTCAGTATTAGTTTAACAGTTGATCCATCTTTAGTGGTTTCTCTTTTTAGAAACTTAGAAACCACAACAGAATTATCCCTTGAGTAAGAAGGGGTTTAATTTTGGGAATGAGGCAAGATTGTATATTACTTCCTAGTTCCTTCGTTTTAATTTATTTGTTTGATGTTTTACTTGACACAAAGTTTAAGAAAGTAAATGGTAAGTCTTTTGAATCATGCCGTCTTAAATCAAAATATGTAGAATGTATCAAAATGTCTTTTAATCTTATTGAACATGCTAATATATGAAAAGTTACATTAAAAAATTGCCAAAGAAAAGAAAGATATTTTTTAAAAAAACAGACTAAAAAGAAAAGTAAGAGAAATAAATCGAGATAAATGAAGTAGTAATACTTATCTGGGCTTTTGTCTTTAAATTACAGAGTATATTCTTTGGATAGATGTTTGATTACTCAACTTGAAAGAAATATGATTGCCCTTTAAATTACAGAGATTGTATTCTTTTGCACGTCTTTGTGACAAAATCTGCTAAAACAGGCATATTTCATGGATCACTCACATATTATTGCATTTTGCTTGACCCCACAGAGTATTTTTTTATTAAATATGTATGCAATAAACTCTTTTCCTTCTACCTTGCCAAGAACAACTATAGTAGAACATTTATCTTGTTATTTTTTCTTATCATTGCATCCAACGCGACAACCATGTCGGCGAGGTTTATCTGGACCAGAATCACTTGATTCAAGGAAAAGGCCTCTGAGACATCTTCTTTTGATTGTTCTGGCAGGTGTAACGCTGCATTCTGCCTCAAATAGTCTTGTCGAATGTACAGGTTCTGAAGGCACACGTGGGATCGACATATGTACACCTGGATTTCTTTCTGTAATGGAACTGTTATATGAAATAGAGTTAGTGATGCCCTGTACATTGCAATTTACGTATGCAGCTACTGTTTGATCCTCGATAGCATGTGCATCTTTTGATTTACTTCCCTCGCCATGTGTGGTTGCATCAACACTTTCGTCGGGGTTGATTTTGTATCCTCTATGAATGTGGATTCGCCCTCCTTTTGTGGATGAGTCAGACCCAAGTTGCATAGATGCTCCTCGATTGCCACCTGCAAGAGTGATCACATTCATTGGTGTTTTACCTGCAGTTTCTTGGTTGCCGCCTCCAACTGCTACTCTATGAAGAACATTTGAGATGTTATCTTTGATCTCTTTGTGTAGGGGAATATGTGGCTCACTGGATGCTGCAGTTTTCTGACTAGAACCAGTGGATATAGTTTTGTTCTGAGATGCACTCGCTCTCGTTTGTCTTCCAGGGTTCACCAAATTTTGATCTTTAGTAGCCTCTTCTTGCTTCACCATATATGCTTGTTTTTGTTGAACTTGTTCTCCAGCACCATACTCCTTACCTATTGCCTCGTGCACCACTTCCTTGATTTCCTGAATGTTGCTAGTCGACTCCTTGAGCAACTTAGACGATTCACCAGTATTACTGGTGGACTTTAACACTGATACTTCCAAAGGTTGCATTGTCTTGTCTGTGAAACTTACTTTTGCTTCAGAGACAGCATCTGACATGGTTAGTTTCTTAGTTTGGAGTTCCATTTGTTCCGTTGGTTCTTTCTTATCCAGAATAGGTGTCTCTGCCTTTGTAGATATGGAAGAGATGTGTTGCAGTGCCTGATTCTTTTCTTGCATTTGAGTTTTTACAACAGACTCTTGGCTGGCTTTAGTTGAAAGGACCTGGGGAGTCTTGCGTGCTGGGGAGGATGATTGAGGAGTTAAGCGAGATGAAGATGGAGATTGAGACAACCGGGACTTAGTTGATGGTGAAGCTAAGCGGGACTTATTAGTTGCTTGAAATGGTGATGAAGATTGAGACTTGTTCCTGGATGCCCGATTCTTGGGAGAAGGAGCTGGCCTAAATGGTGGCCTCTGACCAATCTTTGGTCTGGTAGCAGTTTGAGACTGAGAATTTGTGGCAGTAGAGTTGACATTAGAGGGTTGAAAAGGGATTTGGGTTTCACCAGTCAGGGTGGTGCTTGTAGCGTTGGGTCGAGTAGATGGTTGGGTTGGGGATTCATCTTGAGACCAAGGAAGTCTTAAGGATGATCTCCGTGTTGCCATTTGACAAGAATGTTGTTTATGTACAAAATGAATGAGGCTAGACACTAATATAAATAGGTTGCCTTTTGATACCTTGCAACATTTGTGACATTTTATTTAGCTTCTTTTCCCCATCATACAAGTTGCTTTCTTTAAGAGTAACCTTTTCCCCATCATAATTCATATCCAACTCCTATTTCTAAAGTTTACTCCTTCAAGCAACACACATTTATCCTACAATATGCCCTACCATATTTCCTTCGAGTTAATATCCCTGAACATCACTCAACTTTGAAAATTTATCTACTAAACTTGTTGAATTTTATTTTGTATCAATAAAATCACTAAACTTAGACTTTTGTATAAATAAAATCACTCAACTTAAACATTTGTATAAATAATAAAAAATCACTCAACCAAATTTATCATTATTCTTTTTTATATGGAAAAATAATTTTTTTATTATGCCAAGTAAACATGGAGTCCACATATAAATAAAATTTTAAAAAAATAACTTAGTACTAAGGATTTAAAATAGTAAATTTACTACCTTCTAAGTAGAAAATTAATTTTATTTTTCATGTGATTAACTTAACAAATATTTATAATAATAAATTTAGTATTTTAAAGTGGAAAATTTAAAACGCCCAAAGCATTACACCAAGAAAATACGACAGATTTATAAGCAATAGTTACTGTTTTCTTTCGCTGATATACTCCGTATGCACACACACACATCAATTGTTTTAGTATTTATAATAATCTCCTTTTCACAGGAAAAAAAAATGTTTTGAAAGAATAAAGTAACATATATAGTGTGATTTCATAAATAAAATTTATGAAGAATGGCATGCCCACATTCTTACCCCCTTATTTTATACTTAATAGAGATTATTTTCGATAAATCCTCCACAAATATATGATATTTTGTGTATTTGAGAGATTTGAAAAAGTTCAAAAGGTTTGATAATATAATAAGCAAAGGGACATAAAAGATACTCCAGTTGTAAAGATGGCAAGGGACGATCAACCAAGTTTCTCCTTGTATATCCCAGAAGAAGACCAAACAAAGAAAACCCATCTTCTCAATCAGTCCATCAACTCTAATCCACTGCACCAAATTTTACACCAAAAAAGAATATTTTTTTCTCTTCATTATTATATTATTATTTCTTATTTCATTTATATTTTCTTAAATCATAAAACAAATTCTTTCTAAAACATTCACCATATATAATTCATATTATTTTCTTTTATAGTCGTTTAATATAAAATTATTTTATACCATAATTTTTTAATAGTAGAATTAACATAAATTTAATTTTTTTTTAAAAAAAGTCATATAGAAAAATTAATTTATAAAAAAAAGCTAACTTTTACATCTAAAATTAATAATATAAAAATATTGCATAAAAATAATTAAATATACAAGAGATTTAATTAAAACATTCAATTTATATAATGTTTAATTAAAAATTTTGTATAATGAAATAATATTAAAATATTCAATAAAGTGAATTGGTGTGATGAATAGTGTTACACCTAATTTGATGTAACACTATTCACACACCAAAATGGTGTAAAATTTGGTATTGGGTTGGAGATGGTCTAAACACCAAACAAATACCATGTCACCATTTCTTACAAACACCGCCAATAAAACATCCATTAACTGGAGACACAACCTTCTATGGGGGTTAGCAAAGGAAGATCTTATTCCGATAAAAGATTCATGAATTGTAATTATCAAGGCAATTGAACAAGACAAGGATTGATGTTTTAAAGAATGACAAAAAATGTAGGGAAAAAAAAGTGTAAAGTATGCATTGTTAATCACCTAACAAGAAGGGTGAATCGTCAAAAGAACCTGAGACCGCCTTAGGTGACAGTGCACTGAGTCAACTCTCAAGATTAATTGGCGAAGTGAGACAAGAACGGTGATCCGTAGAAAGAGAAAAGGTGAAGTGAGTAGATATCGTCGAATATGACAGTACTTGCATATAAAATGATGGTCAAAAGGGCCATATGAGGTGAAAATCGGCGATCCTCCATATTGACAAACGCAAACTCGAATGGGATCACTGAATGAGGCGTAAACACCTAAAGCCTGAAAGAAGAAAAAGGCTAATTGAAGATAGATGGGTGATTCACCGAATGTAGATGGCGAACTCAACTTAACTTCGCCGAATGAGACACATAGTTACTTTTTGGGCAAAATTTTGGAAAACTATAAATAGTCCAGAGGAGAGAGAAAGAGGGTATGCAGAAATTGAGAAGAATAGTCTGAACATTTTAGAGAGAACATTTTTCCATTAAGGGAGAACACTTTTAGTTTCGAATTTCTTAGAGTTGTAAACTTGAATTGGGTAAATTGAAGCCAGATTTGAAGTGGGTTTGCTGTTAAGTGTTCAATTTCATGTTACCCATGGTTTATTGCATGGAAGGCATAATTTCTTTACACTTTGCAATGTGTGGCTAAAACTCCGAACTCTTGGAGTGTGATTATGTGATTGCGTGTTGATATAATTTAGTGGGTTTGTTGAATTGCTCTATTTTATGACTGTTAATCGCAAATTTGACTGATTGCCAAGTGATTAATTCATGAATTAAGGTGGTCAACTTAATTTTAGTTTCGATCTTGCATTGATGCTCAAAAAAGACCAATATAAGTGGGTTATCTGATCAATAGCTACAATTTAGTACACTTGATTGCAATTCTAAAGTTTTGGGTTGATTAAAATGACATGTTGACGAGACTGAAAGAAGATTCTATGCAAGGATGCTTTGAGATCGAAAGAAGATTAGCATTAATGATGATGACCCAATTTATTTGTGATTAATTAATTGTAATGAGCAATTCTACAATAACCCAAATGAAATCAAAATTCAATCTCCACACCCCTAAGTTAATTAGTTTTTTGAATTATCAACTATTGTAATTTTGTCAATTGGGAGTTTAAATCAGTGTCTGTTAAAATTGGTGGGCTTCTCGGCCCCTTTGCTATTTCACCTTCTTTGAAATTAATTGCTCTCCGCCCCTTCGCTATTTCAACTTCATTGAAATAAATTGCTAGTCAATTCTCTAATTAAATTCTTAACAATACACCAGTTCCTGTGGGATTCGACTCCAACTCTTTGTTGGGTTTTATTGACAACGATTGACATTTGAGCGTTATCAAAACGTCATACTCATACCAAGGGGGCAGAGATTCACTACGTACTGGAAAGTGAGTAGGACTCTACAAGTCGGTTAATAATGGGAGAAAAAAGAACTCATAATGTAGATTCATACCTCATTTGGCTTTTACAGGCGTCTCTTTAAGGCAAAACTTCAAAACTGATTTAAGTGAGATTAACTTAGCAGCTTGGAACAAATTATATCATGCACGGGAGAAAACCTGATATTTCCTTTCTCCACCTCTAAGAATCACTTCACTGCAATGTGAAAGATGAAGAGACCAACAATCTAGCATCAAAAAGCATCCAATTCTATCAAAACTCCAACTACCACCACAAATGTCACACAACAGCCAAGAAAATCACTTCCCTTTTCCTGACATCTTATGACAAAAGAGAAACTATAAACGAATGTCATCGCTACAATAACTATCAATTAACAAGTCTGTATGGCAAATCCTCCAACTGTTTTATGTTTTCTTGCAAAAGCTCCTTTCATTTTGTCCACCACTGGACTTCATAACTGTCTGCATCAAAAGTGACAGAGCTAACATCAGAAATGTAGGACACTTGGTTTAACATCAAATGCTAGCCACGCAATAATTTATTTAAATGATATTTGTTAGTTGTACTTTTCCTTTAAAAAATTAAATGTGATTTAAACATGAAATATAATTCAAATAGTCATTTTATAAAAATAAAAAGTTGGGGCAAATTTGAAAAATAAAATATAGTGAGTGAAAAAGTGAAAATAAGGTTTGGTGAAAAAATACAGAAATGATAGTGGTTACCATTTTTCAAATTTCATGCATAGATCCAGGTTTGAGGGAGGTTTAGAAGGTCAGCCGAGTCAAAATGGAGTGTATGGGCAGTATCAACAGAATTTAAATGGTGGAAACAGTGAAATGTCACAGTAGAAATTCAGTGGCAATTACAGGAGAGATGTAGGAGTGCCTCAGCAAAACCTTCCCAGCTATGACCCTGGAAATGTAAGGAATGTTCAATCTAAAAATTCTGAAATGTATCCACAAAAATGCAAGTGGGTATAAACATGGAAAAGCATATGAAGTCAAGTGGCTCAAGGGAGATGATGGGGCGATTTCAGCAAAACTTAAGCCGCTTTAACCCTTCTAGTGCTGTACATCACATCAAACTTCTTATCAATCTCAGAATGGAATAGTAGAGACCATCAAGAAATGACAAGTTCAACACATGTTGAACAGTCGATTGATTCTGCTGATAGCAGCATTAAAAAAGGTTCAGTTCATGAGCTCGATGACTTCTGTAAACAAGGCAACGTAAAGGAGGCAGTAGAAGTTTTGCATTTCTTGGAGCAATAATATGTCACAGTTGATTTATCTCAATATATTATGTTGATGGATGTGTGTAATGAGGATAAATCCCTTGAGGACGCTAGATCAATTCATGAGCACCTTTTGAGATCTCGTCCTCATCTTGACATCAAAATGTACAATAAGATTCTTGAAATGTATGGAAAATGTGGTTCCATGAATGATGCCTTCTTGGTGTTTCGAAAAATGTGTCAACGTAATCTGACTTCTTGGGACACAATGATTACATGGCTTGGTAAGAATGGTCTTAGAGAAGATGCAATAGAATTGTTTGGGTAATTCAAGAAAACTGGGATGAAACCTGATGGCCAAAAGTTTGAGTGTCTTCCATGCTTGTAGTGTTGTTGGTGATATAGTTGAGGGCATCTTGCACTTTGAATCATTGAGTAAGGATTATGACATTGTTCTCTCTATGGAGCCATATGTGGTAAGTGCAGGATATCTTGATGAAGCTATGGAGTTAATTGAAAGGATGCCTATACAGCCAAGTATTGAAGTATGGGAAACCATGATGAATCTGTGTACAATTCATGGGAATTCGGAGCTTGCTGAGATTGTTGAGCTCCTAGACCCATCTCGTTTGGATGAACAGTCAAAGGCAGGTTTTTTGGCTGTAAAAGCATCAGAATAGCCAAGGAGAAAGAGAAAATGAAATCTTCTCGAAGTCTTCTTGAGCCTCGAAGCAAAGTTCATGAATATAGTGCGGGAGATAGGTCACATACCGATCATGAGAAGATATATGCATTTCTAAGGGGTTAAAAGCAGCTAACGGAGAAGGACGGTTACATACCAGAGACTAAGTTTGTGTTACATGTAGGTCAAATGCAGCTATTCAAATAAAGTAAAACTTTTCTAGAAAAAACTGAAAAATTCTCATGGCCAATCAGTCCATAATGTTTCATCAGCAGAGACCAGAAACAACCAGTGCTTTTGCACTTCACAGTTGAAACTACTTTCACACATATGCGATTTATAAACATTCTCTGCAGCACAAATAGTACTAAGCACCAAAGAAATTTTCATTTTACTATACCATGTGAAAATACCTAAACCATTTCTTACAGACACGGCAATGAAACATCCATTACTAACAGTAAAGCAGCTAATCATCTGGATCATCGTATCAGCTATACTCAATGATTTATTATTTACAGCATAACATTAATATATAATGTGCCTTACAATAATCTAGGTATCAGTGATAGCAATTCACCTGCCCCCTAATCACCACATCTCACCCTGCAAAAAGATCTACAGCAACAAGATGCAAGTTCCTGAGCAAGTGGTTAGATCACACCATGAAAAGCTAAAGCACCACTTAGTATTGTAGCTTAAGAGAAATATAATTCTACTACAACCAAAAGCAGTTTTAGTGGACAAGCAAATCAGTTTATCAGTCCTTTTAATGTTCATTTCAAAGTAAATCCAAATCATGGGGCAATTCAACTCCCAGTAGTAACAAGGATATGCAAAAAAGGGTTCAAAAAATGAAAGATCTGCAAACATCATAATAACCACAATTGATGCATCTAACAATGGAGAAGACATTTATTCTGTGTCGAAGAACTACAAGTCAGAAGGAATGGGCTGCAAGGTCGTAAAATGCTCAGGAAGACAGGAACAGTAATCATCTTGCTGCTTTAAATTAATGGAGACAATTCATGGCGACTCCTGAATCACAATGAGGCCATTGATTCTTATAGGCTTCAGAACACTAAAACACACTTTCATGAGCCAACTTCCAAGATAGATAGCACTAACTTACCTTGTACGCAAGTGATCAACATTATCTTACAGATGGTCTCCTGCGAAGAAAAGTTTGAGACGCCATGAGTGTTACTTGAAGTTGCTCAGACACTGTAAATCCCCGAGCTTCCATCAATCCTTGGAACTTTTGAGCATCTTGTACAAATCCACCAGCTATAAGTGACCATATAATCCTCTCGAAATCTTCTGGTTCCAACTGCTCTTGTTTTGCCTCCAAAACTCCAAGAGCTTGAAGAGCCTTTTTCTCAACATTAGCTCTTGCATACATGTCACATAGGCTAATATGAACCTTGAATGGAGGAGCCTCACCCTGCTCAGCAATTTTATCTAAGAGTTGTTCAGCTTCATCAATTAGTTGCATTTTACTCAACCAATCCACCAAAACCGAATAAGTAGCCACCCCAGGCTCAAAGCCATCTTTCTCAAGCTCTATTAAAAGATTTAAGGCTTTATCCAGCAGGTTATTCTTCTCATATGCTGCAATCATGGTAGCAGTGCATCTATCATCTGGCTTGTGTCCAAGTTTAATCATGTAATCAAAATTCTGCCTTGCCTGATCAGGGTCACCAGCTTTTCCAAATGCCTCAACAAGTAACATACATGACTCTAAAGTGGGCTGAAATCCTGAAAATTGCATTGTAGTTGCTATTCTATGGGCTCCATTAGCATCACCATGCTGAGAAAATGACCTTAGGAGGGCCATATAGATCTTCTTAGAGGGTTTGATGTCTCTTACCTCCATTTCCTTCATCAATGATTCACCTTTCTTTGGATCGCCAGCATTTACATAGGCTAGGATCATGGAATTGTAAACCCCCATGTCTGGTAGGAATCCTTGAGTTCTCAAGCTCTCAAATGCGGCTTTTGCTCGATCCAGATCACCTGCTTTGCTGTACATGTGAACCATGATTGTTGATGTGAGAATGTCAGGTACAATTCCATTTTCACTCATCTTTCTGATAATTCTCTCGGCATCTTCTCGCCGGTTATCTCTAGCATGGGCATCAACGAGTTTTGAGTAGTCACGTATGTTTGTTTGGAAGGACTCTTCACCAAGCACATGTTCTGCAATCTAACATGTTTACAAAAAGTCAGAGTTAGCTAATACTTAACAACAACTTAAATTCAGGTTTTCTTTTATAGCCAGAAACTTAAATTCAGATTTGTGACAACATTTGCTTTATAGATTCTTATACTAATACAAATTAACAGTACGAAGAAGGAGCATTCAAAAACAAGTGATATTAAGAATATTAACTTAAAGTCTCCCAGTTTTTGCAGTTGACAATGGGACGAATGAAAGTTAAAAATAAAAATGAAAATTGAAGTCATGCTAATAAGAAAACACTTAAATTGGAGAAGGAATTACCTTCAAATATAGACTAGGATTTCGGTTATTCAATCTATCAAGTAAATTTATCCAGTCTACCCTGCTAGGCTGGAGAAGTTGTACCCATTCTGCTATAAGTGGAGAATAATCATCTTGTTCCTGCGAAGAAAGTAATTTTTCAGTAATAATTTTGCACTTTCCATCTATTTTTTTTGGTTCTTGAGGGCATATGATTTTCTCAGCCTCGTGAATCTTATCAGCCACTTGTGACCATTTTGAATCGGATAAATCAAGTCCATAAATCTTATAATTAATTTTGCCACGCCTTTTTGGAAGAGCGACAAGTTTAGGGTCCTCAGCACGACTTTGGTGCTCCACGACACCAATACCATATTCGGTCCCTTGCTGTTCCTCTTCCTTAAAACGTTCAAGACTGTGATAAAACTCACTCTCCTCCATCTTCTCACGTGCCCATTTGAACCTATACTCCCTAAGCATATCTCCACGTATACCTACTTCACCAGCAAACCTACACATCTCCTTAACTTGCTCAGCTTGAAGAAAGTTCTTCATTTTATCCTTCCTTTTTGCTTTCTCCATATCTTCCAAAACTACATTACTCACCTCCCACACAGTCTTCCACAAATCGTGACTAAAATCATCATCCTGAGAAGGTGAGGACGACTTACTTCCATCTATCTGATCAAAACCACCCTTTTCCAGCTCAGAAACAACCTTGGCAACAATAACCAAAAGCATCTCATCAATTGTTTGTTTCTCAAAATCTGGATATACTTCCATGAGTTTTCCACGCATTATCCAAACAAATCTTGACAAGAAGTCATTCATTGTAGCATCATCCTCAGTCTCACTTACAATTTCTTCAGCTGTATCAGTAGCTGTATCTGTGTGAATGAATCTTTTACCACTCCAAGATACAAATTTTGGAATTGGTGTGTTGTGAATTTGGAAAAATCGGCATTTGGTCCAACTGGTGGACGGAGGAATAGAGGATGTTGGGATTGAGGATTTTGAGTGAAAATGAGATAGAATTTGCGTAGCTTTGAGTTTTGACAATTTGTCGATTGTTCGTTTGCTGATTAGCTGCTTCATATTCAGACCAAAGAAATTAGGGTTTTTCAAATTGCAGGAGAGTTGGACAACTTCTCTTTAATATATAGAGTATAATATAAAACCTTTTTTTTTCTTTTTTCTCTTTTCTTTTTTGGAGCGGGGTGGATGGTAAATACATATACATATCCCATAATTAAATATACAGAGGAAAAGATAAATGTGAATATTGATATTAAAAATAATTTACTAAAATATAATAAGAGATAGAAAAATGGAGAGAGCCACAAGTTAAACTCATATTCTCTGTTCACCATTACGTCCTCTTTCAAATTTCTCTTTCCCCTAAAATTAAATACTAGTCGGAATTAATGGTTAGGGGTATATATAGAAACAAACAGAAAAGTAATTGAATAATTACTCCTTTTTACAACCTAAAAACCACAAGATTTTATTAATATGAAGCACGTTGTGAGTTATGTTAATCACTTTTTAGATAAAAATAAAAAATATTCTGAAGTAAATTATTGTGTTATTATCATATAGTGAAATGGAGAGAGAAATATCAAAAATAAAATAAAAATGCAAATGAGATCATAAACAAGTGTTGCATCACCTTATCTATGTATTTTCATTTATGTATATAGTCTATAGATCTTTCAAGCTATTAGCTTAAATAAAGAAAATAAAGAAAGACAGAAATAATGATTATAATAAATGCTTGAAGACGACTTAATCAAAATCAAAAAAAAAAAAAAAAAAAAAAGTAGAAGTAAAAGAAACTTAAAAATTCTAATTGAGAAGATAAAATAATTTTAATAGAAATAAAAGAAAAAATTAAATTTTTAGTCCATATGAAAGAATCGTTAGAAATTCCAGTCAAAAAGGTAAAAGATTTAGTAAAAGTAGAAGAAAATATTAATATTTAGTTGATACATATGTCAATTATAATTTGTTTTTTTATATACCTAGATATTTTTTGCCCGTGCGCGAATATTATTTAAGTAATATTAACCGCACTTCAGGACTCAAGCGTGTTATTAGAAATTATAATGGCATAGTAACTCCGTTGTTCCCTCAAAATGAGAAAGAAGTTAGCATAAATATCTGACATGAGTATTCATATGAATGATTTTCTAGTCTTGATGTGTGTAAGCTCCACAGAAGTCTTCCTCCTCAACAGTTGTGATCACTGCGATTCTTGTATAACTGATATCTGTTGGAGCTATAATAGCATTTAGATCTGCCATCCAACCATTAAATTTTTTTCACTTCACTTTCGATCATTGAAGGTCACAGATAAAAAGAGATGAAAATGGATCAATTTTTCTGCTAATCTTGTCTATATACTTGCGCTCCAATTACTCACAAAAAGTCAAAAACAACTCCAATTTATGAATAAATTTCAATTTATATTCATGATCAAACACAATTCCAATTTTCATATATCATTTTTCACTTAGAAACCAAGAACTTATTTTTTTTGTTTTTTTTCAAATTTCACAATGAAACATGACCAAATAACCAATAACATTCTAAACAATGTTGCTTTTACCAACTCCTCTAGTATGAGGATCTCGAATTAACAAGATAATGAGGACTTATGGTCTTCTGTTCTCTGTTTGGAAGATCCTTTAATTCCTTTTTCGCAATATGAAATCCCGCAGCTAATGTCATTCTAAAAACTTCAACATGTAAACTCCGTTCTTTGAAGTTTGTAATTGCCTAATTCATCCCATTTCCATCCTTGAGCTTGTCTATGAATTTGCAACTATATTAGTATGGTATTCCAGACTTGTGCTAAATAAGGGGACATAAAGAAGAGATGTTCAGCATACTCATTATCTTTGCTGCATAATGCACACTTCTCATCCTCCAAACATCATCATTTGGCTAACCTTTCCTTTGTAAACAACCTGCTACAAACAGTGAGATATCGGATAAGTTGACCATTTAGGAGGGCCTATTTTGTTGCAAATCAGCAACCTTCTGGTAAGCTCTTTTTAGCTGAAGAGTTTGCTGATAGTGAACTTATCTGAGCTTAGTACATCCCTTTCTTACCAACCATCTTCCTCAAAAGTATTTCTGAACTTTGATGATAACAGATAAAAATATATGAAAATAGTCTATTTGAATTCCAGCGAAAAGAATCGCCTCCAAACAGTTCATTAATTTTGGAAAAACTATGATACTAATTTTTCCCCAATCACAATTATGTTGAATTTCAAACATTTCATTAATTTTGGAAAAACTATGATACTATTCCGTTTTCCTCCAATCAGAATTATGTTGAATTTCAACGATTAGCTATTGATCTATCAAAATATTCGACTAAAAATTCAACATGCAGCTCAAAAGACTGAACCATTCTGAAACAACTAGGCTCCAAAAGTTAAAAAGATATTTGAAAGTGTTATCTGAGTCAAAAATATCAATTTTCATAATCTACAATATTTACCACCAAAACAACTTAGGCTCCAATAATTTGAAGGAACAACTAACCAGAAAGGCAAAACAACAAGTTGAGTAGAACAATCTGGGAAAGACAATGACAGTGCTTTCTTTAGGAGCTTATTTCCGTCCCTGGGCTTCTTCTCTGTGGGAGATTGTAAAATAGAGCTCAGATTCTTCAATCTTTCTTGTTGAATCTCCCTCAGGGACCTGTAAACATCATCTATTATATTGAAGTTTGGTTCATTTTTTTTTTTTAATTTGTGATGAATCTGATCAGGCATATAATCCTTCATCCGCATGTCATCAATACACTATGTCAATACATATTCAAAAATTTACCAACCAATATAGAACAATATTAACCATATCACTTGAAGGTTTAAAGACACAATATGTTCACCATGAACTTGTGCAATTAGAAATAAAATATTTAAATATTATTGCTCATTTGTCCTTATCAATGAGTCGATCATTGACTTCAAAAAATATGAAATTATTTTCTTGTGCAGGAAATTATATTACTTTTCTTTCCCTTTAAATTATCTCAAAATTAATCATATTAGTCACTAATTTGTTCTCCTTAAATAGTTTTGAGATTTGTAGTAAAAAAAAACATCCTCAAGTGTTGCATTGGTATTCAGTCTAAAGGACACGTAGCATAAGAAAGAGTTTGTTGGGTGGTATTACCATTCTATTAAAGGACACGTAGCATTAAAAAGTGTTGTTAAGAGACTAAAATATCCCCAATGTGAATTTTATTGACAATTAACTAACATGTCGATACCATGGGCATATCTCACACTTCTAATATAGTAGAAGGTCAATAATTAATTTATTGGGATAATATTCAAACGATGGTTAATTGTGAAAAATAGTAAAAGACAATTTATCTAATATTAGAATATTTTAGTGAAGGATAAAAAGTTCAATCAATATTTCTAAAGATTTTTATACTTTTAGGGGTCGTTTGGTGTGATGGACAAGAGGATTTTATTCAGAGGTAATATTTAAGTGACTTTTAATCTAATGTTTGGTTGTCAAGGGTGGGATCATTTATCACAGGATTAACAGTTAGTCCTGGAATAAGTTATCCCTCTCTGGGGTGGAATAACATCCCCAGGGATTGGGTAGGTAAAATAACAAAAATACCCTCCTTAAACCCTACTTTTATACACCACTTTACATTCATATATATTAACATAATTTTTAACAACATTTATAATAACATTCACAACATTAATTATTCATTACTCTTATGATAATATATTTTTTATTAAAATTACATTTTATAAATACAATTTTTATTTATGAATATAATATAAGTTGAATTTATTTGCCTAATTCTTATGTTTATTTATATTTTGATTCATCAATGTTCACTACGCTACTAAATTGTATATTTTTTATTAAATAGTTTATTACTCACTTAAAAATTATATTTTATACATCAATTAAAATGTAGATAACTTTAATAATAAAATTTCTTTTAATTTTAATAAACTTAAAATGAAAGTTTTATTTTTAAGCTAAATAAGATGAAAATTTTATTTTTAAACTAAATAAGATGAAAGTTTTATTTTTAAGCTAAAAAGATGGAGATTTTATTTTAAGCTAAACAAAATGGAAGTTTTATTTTTTAAGTTAAATAAGATGAAAGTTTAATTTTAAAAACACACGGCACAATCATGGAAATGCACACCCAAAAATATTTAAGTTAAATAAAATGAAAAATTTTATTTTTAAGAATGAATAACTAAACTTGCAAAGAAAATGTAAAAACTAAATAAGGTAAAGGGTATTTTTGTAAACAAACAACTCATTCTTAGAAACTATGCCATGAATATAAATTTGAATATGACAAACGAAACAAGCAATAAAAATTAATCCCAGCCTAATTAATTTCAACATAACTTATCCCAATATAATTTATTCCATCATAACTAATTCTAGCATAACTTATATCCAAATCAATATAAATATAAAAAAAATAGATATAAACTAGTGTATCCGACCACCGAAGTGAAAATAAGCCATTAAATACTAATGTAAATTCTTTATTTAATCTTTAATCAAACACCTTTTAGAGATTCTGTAATTTTCTAGTGATTTTTCTATTATTTTCTTCATTAGAATAATATGTCAATGAATATAGATCAATTATAACTTGAGAAATTACACCTTTTGAGGTTGCACTCTATAACACGCTTATTTTGTGTGATTTATGATATCACACCTACTTTTCATATTTATTTATTTTTTAACCATTCTTTAAATATATTTAAAATAAATATAAATCAATTATAACCTGACAAATTAAACCTACCTTAAGGTTTCGATTGGGGTTTATGATATTACACCAACCTACCTTTATTTTATTTTTTTTGTAACCATTCATAACTTGACAAATATGTCACTCTTTATATTAATTTCTTCATATTAATAATAAAATGACTTGTTTAATAAATACTTTTTAAACAAATCAGCACAAACAAGACTTGAGGTTTCGATCTATAACACTCACCTCCACTGGGGTTTTTGATATTACACCTACCTCCCTTTATTTATTTATTTATTTTTTTGTAACCATTCTTTATATCTATTTAAAATAAATATAAATCAATTATAACTTGACAAATATGCCACTCTTTATATGAATTTCTTCATATTAATAACAAAATGACTTATTTAACAAATACTTTTTAAACAAATCAACACAAACAAGTTAATACTATATATATATATATATATATAAAGAGAGACAAATTTTTCAAATCATAATTAATTTATATTCATTTTAAATAGGTTAAATGAATGGTTACAAAAAAAAAATTAAAATAAGGAAAATAGGCGTAATATCGTAAACCACAAGGAAGGTGAGTGTTATAGAGCAATATCCTAAAGGAAGTCTCTGAAATTATACCTAAAATAAATATAAATTAATTATGATTTGACCAATTTGTCCTTCTTTATATTAGTTTCTTCATATTAATCCATGTTATTAAAAATGACTTATATAATAATTACTTTAAAATTAAATCAAAGATAAGTGGCTATTTTGGACTTTTTCTCAATGAAAGATTATATATGAATTATATAAAATCAATAATTAATAGTGAATTCTTCTTTTTGACATAAAATAGTCTCTTATCTTTGTGTTAAGGCTCAAAGTCATCCCTAAGTTTTCATATAGAGCAGTAACAGTCCTTCATGTTTGCAATATTGACACACTTTTGAACATCCTCCAAATTTTTGCCTATTTTTCATATCAGTTTATTTTAAAAGAATTTATAAAAATAAGTCATTTTTTAATAATATTGATTAATATGAAGAAATTAATATAAAGAGAGACAAATTTATCAAATCATAATTAATTTATATTCATTTTAAATAGGTTAAAGGAATGGTTAAAAAAAAAATCAAAATAAGGAAAGTAGGCGTAATATCGTAAACCACAGGGAAGGTGAGTGTTATAGAGCAAAATCTCGAAGGAGGTCTCTGAAATTATACCTAAAATAAATATAAATTAATTATGATTTGACAAATTTGTCCTTCTTTATATTAGTTTCTCCATATTAATCAATGCTATTAAAAATGACTTATTTAATAATTACTTTAAAAATAAATCAAAGATAAGTGACTATTTTGGACTTTTTCTCAACGAAAGATTATATATGAATTATATAAAATCAATAATTAACTGTGGATTCTTCTTTTTGATATAAAATAGTCTCTTATCTTTGTGTTAAGGCTCAAAGTCATCCCTAAGTTTTCATATAGAGCAGTAATAGTCCTTCATGTTTGCAATATTGATGCACTTTTGAACATCCTCCAAATTTTTGCCTATTTTTTAACATTGATTTTGTCCACATTTATGTATAGAATATTCAACCTTCTTTTTTTTAATATATAATTAATAGAAATAATAACTCTACGTGAAAATCAAAAGTGTACCCATATTGCAAACATGAAGGCCTTTTTTCCAAACTATTAAAATTTCAAAAAAGAAGGCAAAAATAATTATGATAATGAATTTATGAAGACCCTTGAATTAAAGTCAAAATAATATTTTTTTAAAAAAAAAAAAAAAGTATAAGTAGAATTAGAAGAAACGTTAAAAATTCTAGTTAACAAGGTAAAATATTTACTAGAAATAGAAGAAAAAATTAAATTTTTAGTTCATATGGAAGAATTGTTAAAAATTCTAGTCAATAACGTAAAATATTTTAGTAGAAATAGAAGAAAAGATTAAATTCTTAGGGCCGTTTGACCATGTGATATGAAATCATGATATAAAATCATAATATGATATCATAATATGAAATCATGAGATGAAGTTGACATTTTGTTTGGACATGCGATATGAAATTTTTGTGTTGTATATTTTCTCATAAACATAAGAATCTCATAAGTTGTAAAACTATTAAAATAGCCCCAATTGTTTATTCAATCTTATCAAATAAACAAAAAAATTATAAAATCACATAATAAATTATTATAAAGTTATTTGTTCTCCACTTAATTAACTGTTTCAATATCTAAATTTAATTGATCAAACTTTAATTCAATAAAAAATATTGAACATAAATTGTAGTATACTAATATTTAATATAATTCTCCCACATAGTACGGTCAATCTTCTCACGTTGAACTTGAATTTCTCGATTATATGCCCGAGAAGATTAACCTACATTGTTACTTTGAGTCATTTGTTGGTCAATATCATTCACAACTATATTTTCATGCTCATAGACCACAAATATTTCATCACTCCTTTGATATTCTCGCAAATAATTATGTAATACTATAAAACTTATGACAATTTTCACTTGTGTGTCAATATCATATGGTTCATGCCTTGTTTCACTTGTGTGCAATTACACATTTTTAGTGCATTAATTTCGTGCTAAAATCAAACATATTGGAAGTAGTGATTATCGAACATACATCACCAATTTTGTCCTTTTTCATATCAAATTGATTTAATCATTTTCATATGTAGCCGAAAGAGAAGTTTTTTTTTTTAATTATGAAAAATAAAAAAAATATTGTTTCATCTGTTCTTATTTAAATTCACCAAATCAATTCCTACTTTATCATTTATATTTAAAGCAATAATAAATTTTATGTTGGTAAGAATAATAAATTTTAAAAAGTAATGATGTGATTATTAATTTTATTTACATATGAAATAAATGGTTAGTACATATAAATGTGAGGTTGTTTTAAGAAAATATAAACTTGTGGGTCAACTTTTGTATTTAAAAAATCAAATCATGATATGGAATTCCCAAATCATGATTCTTGGAGAATATGGTATTCCATCTCATTATATGAAATCGTAATATAGAATCAGCGTGAAATCGTGTCACGCCCCGAGCCTACACCCTGAGTGGGACTGGCACTCGAGAACCATTGCTGGCCCCAAGCAAACCCTTGGCCTGACTTACTTAGTCAGCGGAAAACTTAAACATAAGAAGTATAACTCATGCAATAACTTAAGAGATAATAACTTAGCCAAAATGGCAACTCGAGTCTTAAACGTATACAACTAAAATGAATAAGACTAAAGAACTATAAATATCTGTCTATGAAGCCTATAAAACAAAGAGGGATGTTGGGACAAGATCCCGATCATCCTAATAATGAAATACTGAAAGCAAAGTAAAAGGAGTCCCCCGGAATGCAAGGAGGCTCACCAACTGACTTTGAGTGCTCAAATGGATCAACAAGGCGCTGAGTGATGATCTTGGTTACCTGTGTCTGCATCATAAGAAGATGCAGGCCAACTGACATCAGTACATTGAATATATGAGCATGCGAGTTGGAATGTTAAACACAACATAGGCTTGAAAAGAATATGAAAGGAACACTTACCTTGACTTTACTCAACTCCTGAATAACCTAACTCAATATAAAGCAATAAAACATATGCAATATATAGAAATCTTGTAAAACAGTGGGAAACAACTTAGTTCGTTAAAGAAAATGCAATAACAAACTCAACTTTATCATATAATAAAGTAATATAGTTTTTGTGGGAGATTCTCTAACCGACAACCACCACTATGAGCTTAAGTGTTGATACAATGTCTTGCCCACGCTGCTAGAACTGTCCTATACTTTGCCGTCATATAGAACGCCTTAACTAAGTGGTTCCACTAGTCTATGCTAAAAAGCACTTAAGGAGTCATCTAAAAAGTATGATTCTTTACTACTCATGATAGCTACATGGTTTATGGAGACTTGAGTTAATATGAACTCGCATCCCCATATCGGTGCTCAATACTACTCCCAAAAATATACTTAGCTCATATGTTTTAAAACAAAACTTCTTTCTTTGATTTGAGATAATTACTCAAAACTTAGCTTAAAAGCTCTCTTGGAAATCAGTGTTTCCCTTTCTTGTTCAAATGTGAAAACATTTTAAACTCTTGGGAATACGTAGTTTCCTTATAGCTTTTGGAGAAATGAACTCAACTCTTTACTCTTTGCTTAACTCGAAACTTAAGTCTTAAACAAAGTTAAAACGTTTGTGAAAGACTTTTGAGAACTTTATAAAGTTCTCTTGACTTGCTTCTTAACTTCTAGACTTGACTCTTAACTTTCCTTGAATTGAATTATGGATTCAAGGTTCATGATCTCATGTTTATGGATGATTTCATGATGTTTAGACGTACCTTAGAGTGTTGGAATCAACTAGAAAATATAGGTACATTGCTAAGGAACTAGTACGGAAAGAAGGGGGAAAAAGTAGAAGATCTGGCGTCCCTGGCGCTCTGAGTGGTGTAGGGCGCCAGACCCAAAACTTCAGAGATGAAGTTGGGGCACGCTGGTTGGCGCGACGCCAGGGTCAATACTTCAGAGAGTTCTTTGGGGCACGACGCCTCACCCCCATTCCCCAGATTTTGACGAACTTCTTCCTTTTTTTTCAACTCTAAACCCTCTAAACTCAATTGGGTCTTTCCCCAAACACTTAGAATCAACTGTATATTCAATGTATGAAAGATTCAACTCGAAATTACACCCCGAAAGCATGAATCAAATCTCAAGAAAACTTCAACAACACAACCCACAAGAATTCAAACGAATTATCATTAAGAACTCATAGGATTTACTTTCAAAACTATATAACTTCACTGAATTGAATCATGATTGGCGCATGGGTGAACTAACCCAATGCTATGTGATCTCACATACCTCGTAGGGATCACCTCTTGACGAAATCCACACGCAAATCTCCAAGAAATCGACGAATCTTGAACTTTCTTCTCCTTTCTCCTCCTTTCTCTTTTCTTGCGTTTTTTCTCCAAAAACCCTAACTCTAATTTCAAAAGTGTAAACTGACCAATTTCAATTTAGACCCTTAGATAATTACCAAAAATGAAATTAAAATAATAGAGTAAGGAAAAGACCAAACTACCCTTCAAAAATCCGGATTGGACTTTCCTTATCCAAACAACCCAACTTCCAAAGGTCATATCTCACTCTTATGAACTTGAAATCGCGCAATCTCAACGGCGTTGGAAATATAATTCAACGATCTTTCCTACAGTATCTGGAAACACACATAACTCATCCTGAGCTAGGAGTTATGGTCGTTTGAAGTTGACCAAAACCCATTCTTAACTTAACTTGAACAAATTTCCAAATTTTTATTATTTCCAAAAATCACTATTTCCAATTCTTGACTTCTTCCTAGTTATTTCAATTTGCGAGATGTTACAAATCGCATGTCCTTCCATCTCATGATTTCATATTGTGATATGGCATCGCATGGCCAAGCGCCTACTCTATATGGAAGAATCCTTAAAAATTCTAGTCAATATATTTAGTTGATAAATTGCCAATTATCCAAATTCTTTTATATAAGGTAAAATTTTAATTGATTTAGAAGTGTTAAATATTATGATTTCTTATCCGGATCAAATAAGGACTTAAATTAATTTCAAAAACATAAAAATTGAGACAATATTTAAATAATAATTATTTAAGAAAATTGGTAAGAAATAATTTTGTTTATTGTAGAGTTTTTTAATGAAGAACAAAAAGTTCAATCAACATTTCTAATTATTTAAGAAAAATGATACTAAAGACAATTTTGTTTATTGTAGAATCTTTTAACAAGGACAAAAAGTTCACTTTCAACATTTCTAAGGACTTTCATGCTTTTAATATAATATAGAAACTAGATATAGAGACTAGTGTACACGATCACGCAAATGAAACTAGACAAAATATGACTAAATATCAATGTTAAATTCTTCATTTACAAAATTAATTTTATGTTCAACAAAACATCTAGAGATTCGGTAATCTTTTACGGATTTTTCTAATATTTTCTTCATTAAAATTATTTGACAATTTTTCTTAGAAAAGTACAGGTTCAATATAAAATAACCTATTGAAATTAGTATACGCAGACTTAACTAAAAGAAATAATATAAAGATAAAATATATATTTTTTTTTAAAAAAAGAGAAAAAAAAGGTAATGTAAAAATCTCTAAATTAACCCATCCTTTTCTTCTACTAGACGTGGTTCGCCCGTGCAAGCACGGACCCAACATTTTAAACCGGATCTAGACAACAATAAATATCTCCAAAAAATCGGAAAGTGGAGAATACAGTTGAATAGTAATACGTCAGTACTCTGTTCTTAGTCTATCAAGAATATCCTCATAAATTTGTTAATGAAATTCACATAAGGGAACAAATGATATCACTTGAAAATTTGGGCTCATTGAGTCCTATAACAAAGATTTACGGTTGGTGTCACATATCAAAATGTGAAGACTACCAAAATGTAGAATCATTTGCAGTAAACTTATGATAATAATAGAAAAAGTTCTACTATATGCTTTTTTTGTATCTTGAACAGTCTCATAGGCATCATGCCTATGTTGCTTTCCTCGCACATCGGCGCCTCTTCTTTAAAATAGAGCGTGCATTCTTTCATCGCATAGTAAAATTATCTACAGTATCTGTGCTATCATAAAAATTGATTGTAAGCATGGTGAAATCATATAATGATATGAAACAATCAAAATAGTGAATTCAATCGGTAATTCAAAGACAAAATCTCGCATGATCCTACCGATCAACAATCAGATACAATAAATTTTGAAATCTACCTTGAAATTAGTGTCACTATTTTTCTTTTGGGCTAGTTTTGCTGCTACTTCTCCCTCAATGTTGTTAGTATCCTCCTTCTTATGTTGCTAACTAGTAAACTTAACTGCGCTTCGCGCGGTCATAAAATACATTATTAATATACACTTTAATCTACTTCGAATATATTAAAAAAAATTAGTCAAGATTATTATTTCCACAAACTAAAGTCACCTTTTATTTTTCTTCTAAAAGATTATCTGAAACATAAAAAAAAAATTGTAATTTCAAAATTAGACAAAAACTTCACCTGCATTTTCATATAATAAATAAAAAATTAAAATAAACAAAAATAACTATAAGGACACAACAATAAAAGGCCTAAATCAAAATTTGCTAAACATATTATGTGTTCGACGAAAGCATGCTTTTACTATTATTATTGATCATGTTGGTTGCAGATATTAACGATTCTCATACTATATTTTTTAGAGAGAATTAGTACTGTTCATTAATATTTTTTCTAAGGAAGAAATATGAATTTACGTGATTTTTTTTATCAGGCCTTGGGCCATTGGTAGAAAAATACGAATAGAAACATCATTTTGTTTTATGCTTCTTACTAGTAAAACTTTTCATTTATAAGAATTAGTCATCATAATATTAGAGATTAAATATAAAAGTTGTGTTGAAAGAGAAATAATTTTGTCGCTAGAATAACTTCCTTAATCATAATTGAGCCAAAGCTATTATACATTCTTATTTGAAACACTACAAATACTCATAAAATTGACCAAAATTTAATTAACACTTATGAAATTAAAATTTCTATTTTTCTTAGTTAAGGTATTAATAGAAAATGATAATTTATTATTTTATACTTATTGCATTTTTTGTTATGATATTAACTCATTATAATATGGGAAAATGCAATGTTTTGAATTTTAAAGGACAATGAGAGATACACCCCCCCAACTACATGCTCTAAAATCTCAAAAGAAAATCTAAAATTGTGAAACTCAATCACAAAATGTTTTGATGGTATAAAATGATACCAAGTACATATGTAATAGACTAATATCATATCGATATAGATAAATAAAAATAATTTTTCCTCAAAAGAAAATCTAAAATTGTGAAACTCAATCACAAAATGTTTTGATGGTATAAAATGATACCAAATACATATGTAATAGACTAATATCATATCGATATGGATAAATAAAAATATTTTTTCTATCATATAGAGTATCAAATACTATGAATTTGTGACCAATTAAAACTATTTCATTATCATCGTGTCCTAATAGAAAATTTCTATTTGTGACGTCCGTCTATATAAGTCCCAAAAAAAAGAGAGAAGAAATTATTAGTTAAATTACGTATATGATGAATAAGTAAATTTTAATTAGAATGAAACTTTTAGAATAAGACCATACAATTTAGGAGAAATCTATATATATTGATTCAAATATAATTCTGAATTTTTTATTAATTGAGAGAGATCAAACTTACAATTTAATTGAAATTAGAAGCTAATACTTTTCAAGCGATAGCAAAATTTACAGTGTCATATTTTGGCATGAAGCTCAATAGTTCCATCACCACGATATATTTGCATAAAGCTATAGCGGATTTTAGTCGACACCTATGAAGTTGATCCTTTTTCTCATAGTCTTGGCCATAATGCCCACTGTTGCAAATGTCAAATAGTAATGGGTGAGAAGCTGTGGAAATTTAAGCTTAGGAGAACTATAAGTTAATTTAAATGTTTTATTTTAGTGGGGAATATCAATAGATGATAAGTTTTTTTATAACTGATGATATAAATAAATAATAAAAAAGATAATAGTAATGAGATTATTACTCGTTGTATCTATTTTACTCGTTCATTATACTAAAAATAATTGTCCAATAATACTTGTCTAGTAAAAAGTAAAATATCATGCTCAAATAAATTTGTGACATACCGTATCAAAAAATCTTCACTTGGAGGCACTGAAGTCGAAAGCTATTAAAGTTTATGTAGGCACATTCTGATTTCTCAAGAAAATTGAATTGTAGTCATATTCGGCTCAAACAAATGAGAATTAAAATATACTAAAAATAATAGCAAATCATCATCAAAATATGTAAAAAGAAAATTAAAATGAATTGTTACTTACATTTCTTGACTTCTTCTGCTTGCTCAGAGGTGTGTCACATACATTTTTATCACCATTGTTTGTGATAAAAATGGTGGTCTAAAATATCACCCCAATGCTTGTGCAAATTTCCTGAACATGAAATTGGAGGAATTTATATATTTTCTAATACTCTTTAGTATTTACACAAAAACTATAAAGTTGGGGAAATTGAAAGGACTGATTATTAATTAGAATTATTTGGTAGTGTAGTACGTGGGATGAAGCAATTATTTGGGCTTTTTTAGAAACTGCTATTAGGCGGGCTTTATTTGAAGTTGCTATTAGGTGGACTTATTGTTAGCATTAATGTTAGTTATTGGCATTACAGTTAGTTATCATATTATGTTTTGTTAGGCTTTTAAAATCTATATAGTTAATAAATTATGAATTAAAAAATGCAAAAAAAAAAAGAAAAAAAAGAAAAAAAAAAGAGAAATAAGAATGCTGGCCATAGAGAGGTGCCACATCACCTTCTTTATATTCAGTTTTATATATAGAGAGATTGTTTAGTATAATTATTTCCTCTCTTTTTTGGATTAGTTTGTTTTGTGCATTCTATTTCATGTTGTTTTCTACATGTAAATTATAATACAAACTTTTTGTAATGAAATCTTTGCTGTAAATATAATCTCTCAAGGTTGAGTCGATTACATCAACACCCCAGAGGTATTAAGAATTTTTTATTTATGTGATGAAGTCATTATATGATGAATTTCTAACTAATTGTAAATTTGTTAATCAGAACATCTGGAGGAAACAAAATGAAGCACTTCCAAATGAAAACAACTTGATTATTTTTCCCAACAATCTTTTCAATTGTGGGTCCTTATTGAAATTTGTAAAATAATGATCTTGTCGAAAGAAGTAAAATAGTATGAAATTTTTAATACAAAAAGGAGGTCATATTTCACTGCTTCAATGCTTGTTCAAGAAAACATTTTTCCAATTGTCTCTGCCTAAAAAATGTGAAATCCCCTGCAGAAAAGAATCACATGCAAGTGTGGAAACTTATCAGTTTCAAGAAAATAATTTCAATCAGACTATAAAAATAATTTCTAAAGTTCAAATAAAAGATCACCATTGATACATTAAGTAAAAAATTGGAGGTACAATAATGGAATAGAAATACATAAAACAGATAAAAGAGAAGAAAATTTGGACAGATTTAAGGGGAGCAGAGTTGAAATTAAAATAGCCAAGTGAGAAAATGAAACAAATAAAACCTAGAAGAGGAAGAGAATTGGAACTAAAAAATTATTTATAGATGAAGTGTAAAGACATTTGGCAAAAGGGTCCAGGGTCTGGTGGACCCTTGTACTTGTCTACGTTTGTATTGTGAACTCTTCTACTTGCTTTTTTGTCATCTGAACCGCTGAACTTATCGAAACACAATTTTTTAAGCACTATTTTTGACTTAACATTCTATGTGGCAGTTAATTTCACAGAGCGTGTAACACACTTCTATTAGGAGCGTGAGACCCTTGGAAAAGGGTCTAACAGTCACATTAGGATTTTATAAACTCACCATCTTCCTATTTGCATCTAACACCATTGTTGGACAAAATTTGAGGTTTTCTTGGCCTCTTTTTCGATCTTTTTCCCCCAAATTTCTTCTCTATTGTTTCTTGTCATTATACTACTCTCTTTCTTATGAAACGCACCATCGAAGACATAACACTACTATCAAAATATCTTACACTAGCATTAGGCACAAAAAAAGTAAAATTCCCAAAAAATTTCAACAAAATCAACATAATCGACTAAAACCCCAAAACCAAACAAAGACACAAATAGAGATCAAATCTAGACTAAAAAACAAATAAATTGAATAATAAATTGAAAAACCTACCTAGATAAGTTGAAAATCAAACAAAAAAAACTCAAATAATTTTGACATTGATCCCCTGTTTCAGTTCCAAACCAAAACCAAACTTATTATCTTCTTCTCGTCCTCCTCACCTTCTCCGACCAAACTGCCTTCGTTCTCACCATCTCCAACAAGCTTCAACCAGCAACTATAAACGAGAACTGACAACAACAACAAAAACCCCAAACTAATTCCGTCAATAAGTCTCGACTTTCACAACACCGCCGGCTGTGAACAACTAGAAACAATCAGACCACCCAATAGACCCCCGCTCTTCCTTAGCATCACCGGTCACCACCAAAACCCCAATCCAACAGAATCCAAAATCAACTCCGAACTCCGACGAGATTGTGAACAACCAGAAATCATGCCAATATTTTTTACTTCAATGGAAAGAGTCAAGAGGTTGGAAAAAGGAATAGGGTAAGGAAGATGAGAAAAAGTGATGAAGTGAGATTGTGGGATGGAGACAACTATGGTAAAGAGAAATAAAAATTGGAAAGAGAATTGTAGCTACATTAATCAAATATAATAAACGAAAAAATGACATGGTGTGACTATATATACATTTGTCATTTTATAATCATATATGTCATTTTATAATTATTTTTAAAATTACGTGTCAGGCGTTTGTGATACACACGGTTGAGTAGTAAAAAACGTGTTTAAAATGTTGTGTATCAATGGGTTCAAGGGTTCAATTGACAAAGGGGTAAGTAGAAGATTTCACAATACAAACTCATACAAGTACAAGAATCCATCAGACCCTTTTGCCAAGACATTTAAAGAACATTTGTTACTCTTGGATAAAACACGTGGAGAAACATTCAATGAACACAAATCTTGAAAGTCAAAAGGTAAATGTGAAAAATGAATTTAACTTTCACTTTAATTACCATTAAGCACACATGTTTATACCTTTTCAAAAGCCCACACTTCTAATATAGTAGAATATCCAACATCATTTTTATAAAAAAAATATATAAATTTTTGCCTGTTCGAATTAAATTCTAGTTTCTAAGTATTTCTTTTTTTTCTTTTTTCCTTTTATTTCTTTCCCTTTCTTATATAGTTCTATATTTTAATTTTATTCTTTTCCGTCTTCAATTTTCAAAAAATCTATTCTCGTACTAATCAATGTATGTTCGTTTTGATAGTTGGTCACAACAAACTTATTAGGCTCTGAAAATTAACTGCAAGAAAAATAAATAAAAGAAAAATGTATTTTTTATTGATGAATCGCCGTGAGTACAATTTTGTTGTTCTCTTGATTCTTCTCTCCTAAGCTTCTCCGTGATTCGAGGGCCTTTAGTACCGTACTTCTCGAATAGTTGGATGATGTAGACCTCCTTGAGATATGATTGATCTCCGGAAATGTCGGGAAGTGTTTCATCGTTTCAAGTCGATCTCCTGGAAGAACTCCGTTGATCACTCCTTCGAAGAGCTATGTAGTTATGTTGTAACCTTCTTCAATTGTAGAATGCTTGTTGAAGAGTTTTCTTCCCCTCTTAGAATGTCATGTACATCCCCTATTTATAGTTGTAGGGGGTGGACAAAAGGATGTCATTTTGACACTTGGTAGATTGTAATTGGTTCTTGCACTTGATTGGGACTACAACCTCATTTGGACACGTGGCGCCACCTTATTGGTCTTGGATGCTGTTTTTGGAAAAAAGAATGACTTGTTTTCGAAAAATCAATTTAACTTATTTTTCAAAGGAAAATCGATTTTACAAAAGAGAGTCGCCACTTAATTTTTTAAAGAAATTAAGAAAACTTAAGATTTTTCAAATGACTTAAAACAGACTAAAATCATTTGACATCCAAAGGAGTTCAAGGTTCAATTTACATTCTGAGAAGGTGTTAGGCCCTCGGAATGTCCACTAACATGCGGTTGACCAACGATTTGACTAAAATATTTGACTAGCTTGAAAAATTAGTAAGTAAGAAAACCCATTTTGATTTAGAGGTAAATAAACTTAAAAGGGATTTTTTAAGGGAAATAATTCATATGTAACTAATAATATGAATAAGTAAATAATAGACACTTCAAAATAAGAAAGGTTATCTCGGGGAACTTAATTAAATTAAACCACAAATAAAAACAAGCCAAAGTTAGTTGATCAATACAATCTCTCTCTCTCTCTCTATATATATATATATACACACACACACACACACCCCCCAATAGGGGGGTTGTGATGTATTTAGACATATTTTATATGTAATAAATACATGGTGTGCGGAATTATCCAATTATGCTGTATATAGGACATAATCTTTTAAAATCCTTTTAGCATTTTTATATTCAAAATACTCTTGTATTCTGATCATTTTTATCTCATGGATATGTACTATTAATCTTATAGATCTGTTGCTTACTGTTAAATAAGCTTTTTCTAAACCTTGTATGGATTTATCCAAGTTGTATAGAGCTATTCTATGTTTCCAAGCTCTTTTTCTTACTTGATGCAAGTGATATTGTATATTTTTCATTTTTTAGAAATTATTCTGATTTGTAATCATACTTGTTTTAATCATAATTATTTTAATTCCCTGTAGGTACTAAGTATTTTCTTTTCAAGTTTATAGATATATATAAATATAAATATAAATATAATTTGTGTTTAAAATAAAGGTTATGAAATACCGAGTTTTGACGTATATACCTTTATGTTTTTTTTTTCACAGAACAGTTTCTATCACCACCGTAGCAGTTCTCCTTTCCGGCTATGAACAGTTTTTTGCCTTCCTGACCTCAGTCTAATAAGCTACTTTCTTTATTGTTCCTCCGTTAGGCGGAAGATCACAACCTTCACTTAGAACTTATTTAGGAAATATAGAGAAGAGAGGTATACAAACCAAACTTTTTGTTTCATAAATTTATATTAAAAACAAACCATACATATTTTACATATCTAAAACTTATAAGAAAAATACTTTTCCCTTGCGGGAGAAGTCTTTTACTCACTTATGGAGGTACCTATCATTTTTCTCTCTGGGAAAATCTAAGGGAAAATGTAGTTTGCCTCTTTAGTGTGTTTTTCTTCTCCTTTTATAGATGTAAGGAGGGACTAATATTACAATTTCTTGTTTTGCAGGGGTGATCCTCAAAACATTTTTATTTCTTCTTTTTGTCCTTCAATCATCGTTGGTGAAGATGCTGATGGCCGACAAGAGTGGATATCTCTTTTTGACTAAAGAGATAGGCTTGGGAAGAGATAAGATTCTTTTCTCCTGTCTCTTTTTCTATGACATAAGCGCTTACGTCTTCTCTGTCTTCTTCTGAAGTTCTACATTGTTTTGTTTTTCAGCTGTTATCTTCCTCTTGGGTCTTATTCTGATTCTTCTTCACAATTGAATGCTTGTGATCTAGAAACTTGCAGGAAAGCTTCCAGGTTTCCTCTGTAGCTTCTGAAGCTCGATGTCAAGGATTTTTTCTTTCAATATTGAAGATTTGGTTTTTCCTTTTGTCATTAGAACCCAGTTATGATTGTGATCTAAGACTTTGTAATCTTCATTATAAAATCATTTAAGAATAAAATATAATGCTTTTATTCCTAACGCTCTTTTGGTTTGTATCCATTTTTTGTTAAGGTATGGGAGTTTTTTTTTTTATCAATTCCCATTGCCTTGATATTAAAATCCTTTAATTTTTCCACCGTTATATAATTAATCGTTGGAAAAATTAGTTGCAAGTCCTTGCTTTCCATGACAATGCTGAAGAATCTGCAATAAACTACATCACCCTGTGCATAATTTTTAACTGAATTTCTCAGTTGTTTAGGTAGTTTAGATAACTCTTGCAGATCTGGTTTTGTATAAACCCTGTCAAGATATCCAAATTCAAATAGCTGAGCTGTAAAGCCCGGCGATCCATTAGGAAATATCGAAATCCTTGGAAATAAGCTGCTTGTTCCCAGAACTCCGAATGTTTCTCCACTTTCTTTGGGGAGACCATAGATATATCTTGTAAAAGCAAGATATTTTTCTTCCTTAAGGTTTTGCTTTCCCACCTGAAAAGATGAAAAAACTTTTGTTCCTGATGGAACTGTGTTAGAATTACTCTCTGGTTTTCCAGAAATGATTTTTTCAATTTTCTTTGAAGATGTACTCTTTTCTTCTTTCGAAGAATTGACATCTTTTGAAATTGCTTGGCTTTTACCCTTGTCTTTAGACTCAAGTTTCGGAACATCTAGGCTTACCGCTGAGATGGTTTTGGCACTAGGTGCTAGTGGGACATCTCTTGCCACTTTATTGGGATTAACATTTTCGGCGGGTTTTGAATTCCCTATTGGACATGTGTCCAAATGTTCACATAATAATAAAAATTCATTCATATTTTCAGCTTGATCTTCGCTGAGTTGATTGATCTCGTACTGCATCTTTCTTGCTTGTTCGGACAAGCTTGCTAATTCATCCCTGATGTTGAATAATTTGTGGCTTTTGTCATCTATGGACTTTTCCACATTTAGCATTTTTCATAAATCCTGTTAATTTGGATTTGGGTATGATTGTCCATATTGGACATTCCTGGAGAGAAAATCTGCAAAAGAATTGTCAACTCCTTTAATATGTTCTATTTTAAATGAATAGAACGATAATAAAACCTGCCACCTCTGCAATCTCCTGTATTGCTGTTCTGATGGAAGTTTGTTTGAAATTAGACCTGACACCTATGTATTATTAGTTTTAATAATGAATTGTTTAGGTAAAAGGAAAGCTGAAAATTTCCTAATTCCTCTAACAATGGCTAATAATTCCTTTTCATTTGTGGAATATTTGGTTTCTGCTTCATTGAAAGTACCACTTGTGTACCTGCAGATCTCATTCAAATCGGTTTGCAATAATGCTCCCCAATGATAGTCAGACGCATCTGTTTGTAATACCAGATTATCATTTTCTTCTGGCAATCTTAGTTTAGGTAGTTTGGAGCATTCTTCTTTTAATTGCTTAACACATTGGGTGTGTTCTTCAGTCCATCCAAGTCTATTGGATTTTCTTATTAGTTTTTGCAAAATATTCCTTTTCTTTGCTGGAATAAATTCTCCTGCATAATTTAAACATCCAAGAAATCTTTGTATTTCTTCTTTTGTTGTCAGTTTATCTGGAAATTCTATAATCTTTTTTGAAATATGGGATTGTAATTCTATTCCATTTTTTGAAATAATCATTCCTAAGAATTCTATTTCATTTTGATTTATTTCTGCCTTTTTCTGGCTTAAAATAATTCCATTTTCTAAACATATGTCTGAAAATTCTTTTAGATGCTTTAAATGTTCCTGATATGATTTAGAACATATTAATATATCATCTATGTAGACTATTAAGTATTCCTTTTCGGAAAATATTTTGTCCATTTTTCTTTGAAAAATTTGTGGAGCATTTTTTAATCCGAAAGGCATAACTAACCATTCGTAATGTCCATTAGGCGTACTGAAAGCCGTTAACGGAATTGATTCTTCTGATTATTTTATTTGCCAAAATCCACTTTTACAGTCGAACTTTGAAAAATAAGTTTTTCCTTTTGCAAGGTTTATTAAATTGTTTTTATTTGGGATAAAATATCCGTCAAATATATAATTTTTATTTAATTCTTTATAATTTATCACCATACGAGCTTTTCCTCGTTTTATTTTAGCATGGTTTCTTACCATAAATGCTGGACTACTGTGTGGGTTTCGACTCACCCTAATAAGTTTTAGGTTGATTAATTCTTTGAGTTGAATTTTAAACTCATTTTTATCATCTTCATTATAGAGCATAGGCTTTACTCTAATGATAATACTTGGATCTTTAAGTGTTAAAATGGCCTTTTCTTGGTTCCTTTCCCATTTTTCTAAAGGATTTTTGCCATAGGACTTTTGTAAGTTTTCCTTAATCTATTCTAGATTAAGACATTTACAAGAGATTTTTCTTAATTTTTCTAAATATTTTCTCTTATAATTTCCATTTTCTTTTTCAATATAATATGAATTTTGTTTTCTTGGGACTTTAATAAAATGTCCGCAAGGAGTTTCAAGGCTTATCATATATATCGTTTGATGATAATCCTGAAATTATTGTAAAAAATCATTACCTAATAATAAATCGGTTTCCAATTTATCATAGGCAAATATTTTATTTATAGAAATAATTTTTGATCCTAAAATTATTTCTACCTTTTCTTTTGACTTAGTTAGTCTTTCTTTTACTCCTGTGATTCCTACCATGGAGATATTATTTTTGTTAGTATCCCAATCTTTTATTAGAAATGATTTTGCTAAACTGGCTTTTGATCCATTGTCTATTTGACAACAGGTTGTTAATTTAGTATCATAGAATATTAATTCTATGAAAACTGATACTCTGAAAGATATTTCTTTGGGCATTTTTAATTTTTTGGAATAAAACAAGTCTCATTTTTATAGCTCATTTCTATTCTATTTTTCCCTATATTATAGTCATTAAGACTATTCAGGAACATGTTTCCTAAAATTAGGTTATTATCACTTTCATGATTTGTAATATAACAGGGAACTGTTATTCTTATATTGTCTAACTATATAAGTAAATCCACCATGTTTATATAGCTAAAATTATTTCCTTCAAAAGTTTTATATATGTAAGGAATACCCTCATATATTGGTAATCCATCTAATATACTTCCTTTGATATGATTGGCTGTAGCACCTGTTTGTATCAAGATTTCTTGATTTTTCCATTCAACTCCATTAAAAATTCTTCCTGAAATTCTAGCAATGTTAGTGATTTCAAGAATCTTTTTAACATATCTATTAGAAATGCTTTTCTTTAGGGAGTTTCTTCCATATTCTAAAGAAAGTCTAGGATTATTGCTGGAACTTCCTATTTCTCTTGTTTTTCCAAAATGGATTTCATATTCATCTGGAATAATTGCTTGTTGAATTTCAACTTCAACTATTCTTGCAATTCCTGTGCATTCTTGATCAATTTCAATCATTTCTTTATTTTTGTATACACTCCCATAATTAGAGTTTGTAACTGTATATAATGCTTGGTAATATATACTCATGATATGATTACTTAGTTTGAATAAGTCATTTCTTTTAACCTGAAAATGCAAGCTTAATGCATCATTGTAATCTGCATATTTTAATGAAATACAATATTTTGGATAGTAGGTAAATAGGAGCTTGGTGTAGGCTAAATTTCCTTCAACTATACGAAGATTTCCTTCTTTGGCATTGATGAATCTTTCATCTGAAAGATTGATGACAATAGGGCAATTAATCTCTTCCTTAAATGTTGATTTAACCAAGATTTGGATTCCACCAAGATGTACATAATTCATTTTCTTTCTTTTCCTTTCAGGAATTTTTCTTAAGATCTGTTCGATCATTGGTTTCGTTAAAAGATTTAACTTATGTTTTCTAGTAGTTTGGGTAATTTCTATTACTTTTTCTACCTCTTGATATTCATGATAATAAATTTTATTTGTTGCAAACATTCTTTGCATTTTGCTAAATATATTATCTTCAGTTTTTAACCTGAGTTGTAATCCTTGTATTTTTCTTAACAATTCTCCATCGAATGTAGCTTTTAAAGCATAACCTCTTTGATCTTCTTCAGTCTCTATAAATTGTACTGAATTTTCTGTTTCTTCTTGAATTTCTTTATTCATCTAATCAGAATCTTCTGAGCTAGTTGAATATTCTTCGTATAATTCCTCGTAGAATTCGTCACTCTTTATAGATGTTACTGATTCTAAATCTGAATCAATTTCTTGTATATCTATTTTTGATATTTTAACATGCTTTTTATTACATTCGTAGCTTTTATGTCCTTCTTCGCCTCAATTGTAACATTTACATTTTTCTTTCATTTGTTTAAAATTATTTTTCTTTCTATAATACCTCTTTTTAGGTATATAATTTTTCTTTGTAACATTTCTTCGTTTTATAAGGCTTTTCTTAAGTTTTCTTCTCTTTTTATATGGTCTTTTGCTGCATCCCCATTGAGTTGCTGCATTTGTATCCAGATAATAAATTTGGGTATTAATTCTTTTAGCTTTTCTTTGAATATTATGTGCCATACATAGTTGTCCAAGTCTATTATTTAAAAAAGAGGTTCTCTGTCCAAGAGTATCTTTTTCTTTATTTTCTTTTTCATATTCTTCTCTAAAATATTTGGCCCAAAAGCCTGGTAATTTTTGATAATATTTTTCCAGATATGGCAGCATTTCTTTACTGCTATCAAATATTTTATAATAATATTCTTTGAATTCACAAGTGTATTCTTGAATATAGCTCATTTTGCATATTTGCAATTTTTCTAATTGTTCCTTGGCAATTATTCTTAATTTTTCTCTGTTTAGAGAGGAGCTTCCTTCTCCCCCTAGGAATTCGTTTCCTATGAATTGTACTAGATTTTTTATTCCTTCTTGAAGAGAATTTTTAAAACCTTCTAGTGTACTATTTTTAATGATTTTTTTTTGCATCATTTGATAACCCTGTATACCAATTAATGACTTTTCCAGTAAATGTATTTATCATAATGATGTATTTTTCTTCATCTGTATAATTTATTCCTTCTCCTAACAAAAAGAAAAGAAATATGTTTTGTGCCCATAAATCTAGATTCAAATCAGATTCTCTTTTACAATTTAGATCAAAGAATTAGGTTGTTCCTGCATCTCCTATTGAGTGTCTGTTAGGCATATATTTGGATTTATTATTATGATATTGGCTCATAAAATCCTTATTTCTTTTTTCTTTTAAAGCGAAATTTTGTCCAAAATTATATTTTAGTTCTTGTTCTTCTTTTAAGGTGTTAGATCCTTCCCCTTTACTAAAGTTTTCTTGGGGTTTACCTGTATCACCTTTGTTCATTAAAACTTCTAATTTTTGATCTGAAATATCTAGATCTTCTAATGCATAAACTAGTTCATCTAGTTCATTCATTTTCTTTTTCACTGTTTTCATGTTTTTCAACGTTTTCATCTTTTTCGTTTTCTGGCTTCTTTTTACCTGATTGTTCGATTTCTTGAATTTTCAACAATTCAGATTGTTCTAGTTTTTGTTTCTTCATCTAAGCTACCTTTTTGATGTGAACCTTTATTAGAAAAATTTTTTGCTAAGAGTTCATTTATATATTTTTGACTTACGTTTTTGCCAATTTTTTCTGCCTTTTCTATTATATTGGTTATTCTTCTAGGAAGATTTTCTTTAATTGATTTTAGTTCAATTTCTATTAATTTTAACCTTAAGGCTATTTGTTTATGACTTTCAAGTAGGTCATTAATAATTCTATAGCTTCTTTTAAGCTCATTTTTATTTATTCTGATAGATAATAATCAGATGTGTCCATAATACATGTTACTTCTTCATAACCATGTACTATGAATTCTATTGGAAATTCTTTTTCAAATTCTTCTTTAGATAGTTCATAAACTATTTTTTGTATGATTTTTTCTCTTAAATCTCTATTTAAGATATTGATTACTTTTAGTATAGTTACTAAGGTTTTTTGTTCTAAGTACCATAAAGGACTTATCATATTTATTTTTATAAACATATATATATATATATATATATATATATATATATATATATATATATATATATATATATATATATATATATATATATAAAGAGAAATATGGGGCCGCTGATGTGGCATGCTTCTAAAGCCAGGAATGACATTTATCTTTTTTTTTTTCTCAATTTTTTGATATTTTCCTTAAGTTTTCACATTTATCTTAATTTAAATTGTACAGTTAATGTGTAACACAATTAATTTCAATATTTTACTGCATGAAAGGTAAAATGCATCAGTTTAATTTTAAAGCTTTTGTAAGTCCTAATGTCCAATTAACCACACTCTTTAAAAACATTTCTTAAGTTAATATCCACTTAAGTAAATGGAAGATCAAAAGACTCAAAACTTTTCATTTTCCACAACAGTTTATATTTAGCCTGTAAAATAGAAAGATTTTAACAACATAAACAACTGCAACACATTTCTTAACTTTGTTGCTGCTTCTTCTTCCTCTTCATGTCAATCAATTTCTGAATATCATGTTGTATACATATTTCTATAAAGAATGTATTTAGCTTATCTAATATTACATGTGTGCCAACGTTGTCGTTATCATCATGACTCATGAGCAATTCATAATGTCAACAGATTTGTCCAACTTCATATTAGCGGGAATGATCACATTAATACATTCTTCTACTCCATCCAAAAAGAAACGAGAAAGAGATATTATATTGGTGTAGGAAGAAAGATTATGTTGTATCTCCTCAAAATAAAAGACTTTTTGAAAGGATGTTGCACTATAATTCTTCCTACAAAGAGATATATGTTGAGAAAAATATTTATTTGGTTGAGAAATTTATAAGTGTGAAGAGTGTTCAAAGGACAAGAAAATTATTGGAGAAAGAACCAATCTATTTATGTAATTCATATCAAATTAGGAAGAGAATTGGGAAGAATTATTTGGAAAAAAAATCAATTTATTTATAGAATTCATATTAAATTAGGAAGAGAATAAGGAGAAATTTGTTATGTAATTTAAAAAGAGACGAAATTAATGCTGACATTATTTCTTTCAACTTTATTGTTCTACTAATTCCTTCTCTTTATGTTCAATTTTTTTTTCTATTTTATTTGTTCTTTGTGCATCTTTAATTATAATTAAAGATATATATATATATATATATATATATATATATATATATATATATATATATATAAGAAGGAAATTTGTATGTTAATTAAAAAGAGAGAAAATTAATAATTGACATTATTCTTTTCACTTTTTTGTTCTACTAATATCTTCTTCTTATGTTCAATTTTTTTTTTCTATTTTATTTGTTCTTTGTGCATCTTTAATTATAATTAAAGATATATATATATATATATATATATATATATATATATTAAATTAGGAAGAGAATAAGGAGAAATTTGTTATGTAATTTAAAAAGAGACGAAATTAATGCTGACATTATTTCTTTCAACTTTATTGTTCTACTAATTCCTTCTCTTTATGTTCAATTTTTTTTTTCTATTTTATTTGTTCTTCGTGCATCTTTAATTATAATTAAAGATATATATATATATATATATGTAATTCATATCAAATTAGGAAGAGAATACGGAAGAATTATTTGAAAAAAATAATCAATTTATTTATAGAATTCATATTAAATTAGGAAGAGAATAAGGAGAAATTTGTTATGTAATTTAAAAAGAGACGAAATTAATGCCGACATTATTTCTTTCAACTTTTTAAAGTAGATTAATCCCAATGATAAAACTGAATATTTAATTATATTTCATTCTAGGAAATGGAGCGATGCTCATAAAAAATATGTTATGATAGCTCATGAAATGTTCACCATCGTTAAATGTGTATTAAAATTTCAGGATGATTTATATAATAATTTTTTTTTGATAAAAACTGATGCACAATCAGTAAAATATATGTTTGACAATGATTTTAAACATGATGCATCAAAATTAATATTTGCTAGATGGCAAGCCCAGTTAGCTCCTTTTGATTTTGAAATTCATTATAAAAAGGGGAGTGATAACTCTCTTCCGGATTTCTTATCCAGAGAATACTCATCTTCATAATGAGTTTTTTTGTGTCCATTCCTGTCAGATAAAGCTTTGATTACTATCTTAAAGGCAGTTCCTCTCAATAGAGATGTGCAAGGAATAATTATATGGAAGATTGTAGATGATATGATAAGAGATATCATCGCAGATATTTGCTTTTGTGAAGAAATCATCGATTATTACGATGAAGATTATTCTTATGATTATGCATTTGAATAAAACTACATGTTTTATTTGTAGGATGGATCCTCCTTGGGTGACCAAGGTTAGGGGGAAAGGAGGTTATACCAGAATCATCAGGATCGTCATATGGATCTGGATCCTCTTCCAACTCTCCAATTATACAAAGGGGAGGAATGAGTTTGGTGAACCTGAAGACCTCTCAAAAAAAGGCTTCTTCTTCTATACATCTGGAAGATATTCCAGAAAATAATCCGTTATACGCACAATTGCAAGAATATCTATCTCAGAAGCAAAGTGATACATTTGCATCTGTAGCAAAAGAAGATGTTGATGATATTAAATCATATATATTTCCCCTATCGATCCAATATATGATCCAGCCCGTAATCGTGCTGCTTCATTACATACTTTACCATCGGTTATATCTGCGGATCAAAGTGATAGATTGTTAATAAAATTAAAATTAATCCACGGTTAAATATTGTTCAAGCAAATGATAATGCTTCTGATATTTCTAATAAAGATATTCCTTCTCAATCCAAAATGGATTTTGATTTAAATAATACTTAATAATGAATATACACCAGATAGATTTTAGCCTAGATTCCCTGGCAAGAAAATACATTCAGAATGAATTTTTAAGTGATAAAAGGAATCAGTTTAAAACTTGGTTTTTTGATACTTATAGTGCCGATGATTTGAATAATATTTTTCAAGAGTTTTATGAAACTTGTGCTTTGCATAATCAAATTATGTGTTTTGTGCCATGGTTTATAACCACTTATTTACCTTTGTTCATCAACGTTTTAGAATCCCACCATAACCCAAGTTAGATGCATCTGTCTCAATTATCTTCTGCCAAGCTGGATTAACAAGAGTAAGACAAGGCAAAGATTGCACACGATTTTTAATGGTTTTTACCAAATTGGTGTGACTATCAGTCTATGGTAATTTATAATCTTTTTTAAGCCTGCCATATAAAGGGGCCAAATCACGAGATAAATTCTTGTAAAAAGGGGAAATATAATTTAAGCTTCCCAAAAATCTTTGTAGTTGTGTCCTATCTGTAATAACATCGGGAAACTTTGAAGCAAAGTCAATCGATCGTTGAATCGGAGTAACCTTACCTTGACGAACTTTCGTTTGGAATAAAGTCATCTTTGGTTTAGAAATTACCAAACCATATAACAATTTTCTTGAAAATGTCTAAATGTTTAATATGCATTTCAAGAGTTTTTGAGTAAATCAAAACGTCATCAATATAAACAATTATAAAATCCAAATATGGATTAAAAATATGATTCATAATTTTCTGAAATTCAAAAGGAGCATTTTTCAAACCAAAGGGCATAACATTCCACTCATATTGTCCAAATGGGACATTAAAAGCTGTTCTATAGGACTTATCACTACAACAAAACTCACTATCAACAGTAAATACATTGTTGATCAACAGTAGATAAACTGTGACTGTATATAGGGGCCCATTGATATAAGGGACCCACATTTACTGTTCATTACTATTTATAGATTTTTTTTTTCTATAACTAAGTCTCATTTGTAGCTTAGAAGGGCAGGTTTTGAGAAACCCCCTCTCTTCTTTTAAGCTCTCTAATTTTTCTTTTGGCTTTTGTAATAAAAGTTCGCCAGATACTTACCGGAGTTTGTGAATAAAGTGTATAGTTTGCACAGACCCTCGTGTTGGCCCTTGTTACAAGGTACTTTTTCATTCTTCCTTTCTTGCCTTTAACTCCTTTACCTGAAACATTTTTAGTTGCTTTACGAGATGCTAGAAATTTGAATTTTAGACAATCTTTAATGGGTTCGATTGAATCTACTGTGGCATTTGATCCAGTCTATTTTAATACTCAGCCAAATTTACAGTTATCTTTAACTGATGCTAATATTCTTGATGCTTTAACTTTGTATGTTAAAATGCATGGTTATAATTATGGCCTTGTTCTGAATTAATCTGCTTATCTTTATACGTTAAATCTAAGATGTAAGTTATATGATACATCTGCTGAAACTATTCTAGTGGAATCTAATTTTGCTAGATCTTAGGTCACTACTAGACAACCTATAAAATGAGAAGAAATTAATTTTCCTACTACTTGGACTTTAGAATCAGTTATTCTTTTGATTCTTTACAACTTGAATTATTTAGCATGAATATATTTGATACTTCGAAATCAACTAAAGTACGAGAGAAAATTAAATTAATCTCTGAACAAATGACTATTGATATTTGTGTTGATCATCCTAGTGCTTTTTGAAATCGGAAAAAGCATATTGTTACCCTTCCATATGAAGAAAATTTCTCTGAGGATGATATTCCTACTAAGTCTCGTCCTTGTCAGATGATTGCAAGCTTGAAAAGTTGAAAACCTTAGAACTTGATGAAGAAATTCATGATAAGGTTTATAGTTTCCTTTATACTTCCGGTATGGAGTCCCATTATGATTCTGAGTCAGGATCAGGTTTTGAAAAAAATGTTGATTTGCTTGAATTATCTGATAATAATCAGCATGCTACTGATGCTTGCAAATCTGGTCAAGGTGATATTTGTTCCTGTGAAAATGATGAATTTTATAAATTGCAATCTCAATTTGAGGATTTAAATCTTAACACTATTACTTCTAATAATGTAATAGAACTGTTGAAAGAAGTTACAGATAATAATCTTCGTGAAAAAATTATTCAATTAGCTGTTAATAACAAGGCTAGTTCGTCAAAAAATTTGGAAAAAAGAAATGATTTTGAATATGAATATTCTGCTCCTTATTCTTTGTCTGAAGTTCATAACAGACTAAATAAGCAAACTATTTCTACAAGAGATTCTTCTTTTGATGATTTAAAAGGAGAAATTGAAAATTTAAAAAATGAGATTAAATCTATTAACAAAATCAAATGATTTGTGATCATCGTCTTACTCAAATTGAAACTGTTCATAATAAGTGACAAAATATTGCTGAAGAAAATACTCTTGCAAAACCTCTTAATATTGATCCTAGACAAGGTATTTTTCTAGGAATGATGCAAATTGTAACTGCTCACAAATGATATATTAAATGCACCATATTAATTGATAATAGTTTTTCTATAACTAATGTGGGTATGATTGATAGTGGAGCTGATGTGAATTGTATTCAGGAAGGTCTAGTACCTACAAAATATTTTGAAAAAACCACTCATATGGTTAAATCTGCATCAGGACATGCTTTAGTTATAAAGTATAAATTGTCTAACATTCGTATTTGCCAAAATAAAGTTTGCATTTGGCATTTCTTTTTCTTGGTTAAAAATCAGTTATATCCTCCGATTATACTTGGAACGCCCTTTATAAATGCTATTTATCCATTTACTAGCATAAATGCTAAGGGTTTTTCTCCTACGTATGAAAATCAGAATATTAGTTATACTTTTATCACTGACCCTATTTCTCATGATATTAATGCTTTAATTAATATGAAGCAAAAGCATGTTAATTCTTAACAACTTGAATTATTTAGCATGAATATATTTGATACTTTGAAATCAACTAAAGTACGAGAGAAAATTAAATTAATCTCTGAACAAATGGCTATTGATATTTGTGCTGATCATCCTAGTGCTTTTTGGAATCGAGAAAAAGCATATTGTTACCCTTCCATATGAAGAAAATTTCTCTAAGGATGATATTCCTACTAAGTCTCGTCCTTGTCAAATGAACGCCGAATTGGTTGAATTCTGTAAAAAGGAAATTGATAATTTATTACAAAAAGGTTTGATAAAACCTTCAAAATATCCTTGGTCTTGTACTGCTTTCTATGTTAATAATGTAGTTGAAAGGGAACGAGGTGTCCCCAGGTTAGTTATAAATTATAAGCTTTTAAATAAATATTTGAAATGGATTAGGTATCCCATTCCGAATAAAAGAGATTTATTATTTAGATTATATGATGCCAATATATTTTCAAAATTTGATTTAAAATCTGGATATTGGTAGATTCAAATATTTAAAGAGCATTCTTATAGAACAACTTTTAATGTCCCATTTGGACAATATGAGTGGAATGTTATGCCCTTTGGTTTGAAAAACGCTCCTTCTGAATTTCAAAAATTTATGAATGATATTTTTAATCCATATTTGGATTTTATAATTGTTTATATTGATGACATTTTGGTTTACTCAAAAACTCTTGAAATGCATATTAAACATTTAGACATTTTCAAGAAAATTGTTATACAAAATGGTTTGGTAATTTCTAAACCAAAGATGACTTTATTCCAAACGGAAGTAAGATTTTTAGGACATATTATTCATCAAGGTAAGATTACTCCGATTCAACGATCGATTGACTTTGCTTCAAAGTTTCCTGATGTTATTACAGATAGGACACAACTGCAAAGATTTTTGGGAAGCTTAAATTACATTTCCCCTTTTTACAAGAATTTATCTCGTGATTTGGCCCCTTTATATGACAGGCTTAAAAAAGATTATAAATCACCATAGACTAATAGTCACACCAATTTGGTAAAAACCATTAAAAATCGTGTGCAATCTTTGCCTTGTCTTACTCTTGCTAATCCAGCTTGGCAGAAGATAATTGAGACAGATGCGTCTAACTTGGGTTATGGTGGGATTCTAAAGCAAATTAATCTCAATGATAAAACTGAATATTTAATTAGATTTCATTCTGGGAAATGGAGCGATGCTCAAAAAAAATATGCTATGATAGCTCATGAAATGCTCACCATCGTTAAATGTGTATTAAAATTTCAGGATGATTTATATAATAAATTTTTTTTGATAAAAACTGATGCACAATCAGTAAAATATATGTTTGACAAAGATTTTAAACGTGATGCATCAAAATTAATATTTGCTAGATGGCAAGTCCAGTTAGCTCCTTTTGATTTTGAAATTCATTATAAAAAGGGGAGTGATAACTCTCTTTCGGATTTCTTATCCAGAGAATACTTATCTTCATAATGAGTTTTTTTGTCTCCATTCCTGTCAAATAAAACTTTGATTACTATCTTAAATGCAGTTCCTCTCAATAGAGATATGCAAGAAATAATTATATGGAAGATTGTAGATGATATGATAAGAGATATCATCGCAGATATTTGCTTTGTGAAGAAATCATCATTTATTACGATGAAGATTATTCTTATGTTTATGCATTCTAATAAAACTATATGTTTTGTTTGTAGGATGGATCCTCCTTGGGTGACCAAGGTTAGGGGGAAAGGAGGTTATACCAGATGAAGAGGAAGATCATCCCCAGGATCATCAGGATCGTCATATGGATCTGGATCCTCTTCCAACTCTCTAATTATACAAAGGGGAGGAATGAGTTTGGTGAACCTGAAGACCTCTCAAAAGGAGGCTTATTCTTTTATACATCTGGAAGATATTCCAGAAAATAATCCGTTATACGCACAATTGCAAGAATATCTATCTCAGAAGCAAAGTGATACATTTGCATCCGTAGCAAAAGAAGATGTTGATGATATTAAATCATATGAAAAAATATCCAAGAAAGAAATGATATTTCTTTTAGAAAACTCAGATATTTAGAGAAAAGAAGAACCTTGGAAGATATTCCAACGGTATTTGATTAACGGATTATATTTTCAGGGTGAGTCATATAAAACCCGATTTTATTATGAAACAAATCTAATAAGCACAGGTAGTGCTGAGTTTCAGCATTTCTCATGATATAACACTAGTGAGAATGTTTATAACTTCTCTAAAATGATAATCAAACATATTATATCAGTTGAAGACTGGGGTATCTCCACAATGAAGGAAAGGCATATTAGCCTGAATAAAGTCTCTATGAGTTTTACCTATTGGGATTATATCCGTGCTTTTGATAATGAGAAACATAAGCACACATGGTTTATTAAAGTCTATGCAAAGATATTCACAGAATCAATTCCTAATTGGTTTTTAAACTGGTGGTCTTACCACGGTCTAATAATTAAAATTCTACCGGATCCATTTTTGAAGTTATACAAAGAATGGATTAAAGTTTCGCCCGATCTCAATGCATTATATCATACAGATCACATTTGTTATATAGAACAAATTGAACAAATATACTTCTTCATAGAATTTTCGATACCTTGGATCCATAAATGGGCACCAGAAGTAGGTTTTACCGAGGAACAAATTCCTTGTTTATATCGGACTTTTTATAATAATTTATGGGATAAACTAATGAAAAAGGATCCTAAAACTAAGTCTTTATATGGACAAGAATTATTAAATCAGATTGAAAAAAGGGTGCAAGAATACTATACCACCCCACAAAAGGGAGTTCAAGATATCTCGGTAAAGCATATTGCTCCAAAGATTTCCATTCAAAATGGAAATAAAGAGGCGATGATTAATAATTATCTCGAAAAAGTAAGAAGGAATCTACTCCTCAACATAACTCAGTATGAAAAATCAGACACATCCATGAGGAGTGAAACTAGTGAAGACGTTGGCCCTGAAGATATTCAAGAAGCTCAACCATGTGAGCCAGACAAACTTATTTATGAAGATACTTTGAAAAAGGCGGAAGATTTTCTTTGTGAATTGAAGAAAAAAGACAAGATGTAGGACTTATCACTATAGCAAAACTCACTATCAATAGTAAATACACTGTTGATCAACAGTAGATAAACTGTGACTGTATATAGGGGCCCATTGATATAAGGGACCCATATTTACTGTTCATTACTGTTCATAGATTCTTTTTTTTTTCTTCTATAAATAAGTTTCATTTGTGGCTTAGAAGGGCAGGTTTTGAGAAACCCCCTCTCTCTTCTTTTAAGCTCTCTAAGTTTTCTTTTGGCTTTTGTAATAAAAGTTCGCTGGATACTTACCGGAGTTTGTGAATAAAGTGTATAGTTTGCACAACAAGGTACTTTTTCATTCTTCCTTTCTTTTATCTTCTTCTTTCTCCGATCTAGAGCCGTGACTATGTTCGGCTAAAAGAATCATATCTATGTCGGATATCCAACTTCACTTTTGTATCTACCATGAAAGATCTAGACTTTATCTAAATATAAATAAATTTATATATGGTTTCTTGACTTGGTTCCGAGATGGTGGTACAGTCATATTTGATGCAATACGTTATTGGTTTTGTCTTTGTGACTCCGTCTAGCCAGCCATGGTCCATAGCCCGTTAGTGAGTAGAAAAGCGTGCTCTATACCTGGTTAGAACTGCTAGACACATGGGCTCAATAACAATACGTATTTGAATCTTGACAGACCCCTTGCTTGGGTGAAAGGACTAGATCCCTCCATACAGTCATAAAACTATATAAAAATTTGTATATATTTCGATTTGGATATCTTCCTTGAATTCGGATATTAATAAGCTAGATTGAAGATGACCGCGCGGACTACCGCCTGTCTTCTGAGATCCTGTTCGTTGGTATCAGAGCATAGGAACTTTCACGGTACATATGAAATTGATGTGAAGTATACGACATAGATATGATTTTTGTCTTCATGGATCTTGGAGAAACGAGTACTAAAAATACTAGATTGGAAGAGGTAGATATACCTCAAAACCTTGATTTGTTAAACAAATGGACTATTCCTAAAATTAATATAAAAACCATTTATGATTATGGTTGATTTGATAAAATCTCTAATAAATAGTTGATTAAAACTACTGAACAATCTTAAATAAGCAAAAAACAAAGATAGGATTTACTTTGTAAAATAGTTTTGTAAAATATAATTATCTATAGTTTTTAAACTATAAATAAAATATTTATTATTTTTCTTTTCTAGTTTTTTTAAAATCTTTTTCTTAATTTTAAAACTGAACATTCTACCTTACAATTTTATATTTAAGATATATTTAATACTTTTCATCATCAATGCTATTAATCTCTTTTCTTACCATTCTTTAATCTTTTCATTAATGTTATTTATGCCATTTTCTTAAGTTACTGATTTTTCTTTTTTGTTTTTATTTATATATTTAATTTAAGGAATTAGCTATTATACTTTATAAACATTGTACTTTACTTCTTTTTTTTACAAAATTTAATTTTTCATATTTTGAAATTTTAGATCATTTCTTTTGCTAAAAAAAAAAATCTATACTTACATATAACATTAAAATTGAATGATAAAAAAAAATAAGGTGACATGTCTCATTAAACAATTTCATTATTTATCTTCTTCTTTTTTTCTTAGATTGTTGAACTTTTTTCTTAATTTTTTTATCAAGAAAACTTGTAAAAAAATATATTTTCCCCCATTAACTATGGACATTTTCTATTTCTTCAAAGCTATCTTTGTTCTTCTCTTTCTTTCATCTTCCTTCAGACAAGTATGTCTATAATTTTCTCATTATTGTCATTTATTTGATTTCCTTAACATATCTATTATTTTTTTTATATATATAATTAGGAGTCTTAAATAAGGGAGAAAATCACGTAATAATAAAGAATATTAATTTTGATTGGATAGTAATTTAATTATTTTTCTCAAATTTTATTTACAGTTCCGATAAAAAAAAATCTTCATTTCATTTCTCTAATCATTAAAATAGTTATTATACAATTATGGTATTAAATTGCATTTAAATTAGTATTTTATATCTGTCTTTTCAAATTCACTATTTGATGGTCAATTTAAAATTCAACACACACTTATATATATTACATTTCTTTTCTCATTAATTATTGTTCTTCCAAAAATTTTTTAAAAAAAAGTGTAATTTTCCTCATTTATTTCATTTCCTTTTAAGTATCTCCCTTGAATCTATCCTTGAATCTATTTTCATTTTCTTCTATTTGTTTTTTGTCTAAATTAATTTGTCTCAACATACTCAACTTGATTGGATAATAATTTAACCATTTTGCTCACATTTTTATTTAGAATTTCAATAAAATCTCTTCACATTTTTTTCCACCCATCTTCACTTCATTTCCAACCATTAAAATAGTTATTATACAATCATGACTGTTAAGTGCATTCAAATTATTATTTTATAGTTTGTCCTTTCAAATTCACCATCTGATGGTCCATTTACAATTATATATATTATTTATATTTTGTCGTTATTCAATGATGAATTAAAACAATACGATACAATAAAATTTATATAACAATTAAAATAAACATGTATTTAAATTAACAATACAATATAACAGATAACAACCATTCAATAAGGTTTAATGTTATAGAAAGGGCAACCAACCAACACATATATTTCAACAATAATTATTATCAATTATATATATAATATTCATTTATTCACTAATAAATTTATAACCGCGCGAAGCGCGGCTATGTTCACTAGTATAAATAATAATAGAGGAAAAAAATAATTAGACTTGGGTCTTTGGCCCAAATCCAATTAAATTGGACTTTTGGCCCACCTGTCCTAAAGTCTAAAATTGATCCAAAAAAAAAAAACAATGGGCTTTATCCATTACACCTGCTGAACTTGTTGTGCAAAAAAGTTTGGCTTTGGCCCCAAATCAACTCACAGAGCTGCTGGAAATATGCCCAAGCTTTTGGGCCTATTTTGCCTTTGAAAAATCTGTGTATACGCTTGGGGTATACCACTGTATATGGGCTGTATTTTGGCCTTTTTCCCTATATGTGTACTGTATACCATATGTATACGACCCAACTACTCAATTTTTGAGCACCTGTATTTCGTGCCACAACCGCAATTCGCTGTTTTAAACTTGTATATCATTGTATAATGAGTGTATACAACTCTCTTTTGGGTTTGAAATCTACCTCAATTGCACCTGTACTTCGATTTTGACTCGAGAGGGATAGGATTGAGCATCCTTGGCTCAAAACGAAATGCAAGGAAAAAAAGGAGTCCAAATGACTCAACCCAAGGGAAGTCATGCAAAGAAGACAAGATGATAACGATTAGGACAAGAAGAAAAATCATAACGACTTAACACAAAAAATAAAAATAAATAAAACTGCAAGCATATGAAGACTAAGAACGAATTCCAGATTAGGCATGATATAATTCTAGATGACCAACTATTTGCAACTTGGTTCCAAGTTCTGAGCATAATCGATAAAATTTTATTTGAAGTGCCAACAAAACAACACCAAAATAGTTATCCAGTCTTACTAAGAATCTGCTAATGCAAGTTTATCATTGGAAAAAGAAACAATAACTCAAGTAAGGAATTCAAACATACAATGAAAACTATTAGAAACCCAAAAGTAATAAGACAAAATAAATAAATTTCACACCAAAGACTAAAAGAAACTTAATAAATGCATATTGTGAGCCTTAAATTGCTACATGACCAACCTATACACTAGAAATTTAAATCATTTCCATGAGAACTTTGCTAATGAAAGCCACAGATAAACATATAATTGGTATACACAATAAGAAATGAGCAGGCACGACTCAAGTTGGGAACAAGAATATAATTTTAAATGCTAGCATTCTGGACAACAACTTACTGTTGGTCTTAATCCTCCCATTTAGAAAAGAAAAGAGAAGGAAAACAAAGTACAATCTTTCAAGAAGCTATAACTAACAAACATGAAAATTGACACATAAGCAAGATAGAAATCTTCAAAATAAGAGCCATAGAGAAACTAAAGCGAATATTACTAGTTCTTAAGAGGCAAGATAGAATAAATAGTGACACAATAAAAAGAAAGGAATCTCATACTCTTTTAGATAAGCAAAAACTAGACCATTTAGATGATTATCATACCCAAACTCAACAAAATAACACAGATAAGAACATGTACTACAGATGTATACAGTTATAAGAGCTCAAGAATTTTTAAACAAAGCCAAACTTCAAAGGACTTAAGAGCTTAAAATGTAAATAGGCCCAACATTCCAAGATAGTCAGAAAAGAGAAATAGTCACGACTTGGAAAGAAAAAACAAAGATTTGGAAATAAACTTCAATCTGGAAAGCAATAGGACCTCATACTTTATCTGCTAATTGGCAAAGAGAGTGAAGCTTATATGAGTAATGAATTATATGTAGAGTTGTTGTGGAAGGAATTTACCCACATGACCTATATTATGAATGTGTGAAATTATGCATGTTCTCATAGAATCTATGTAAATGCTTTAAGAACACTTTGAGAGTGAAGTGTCCATGATTATGATATTGAATATGAGATGGAAGCTTTTACGTAAGTTGAGTCCGGCTTCCAAATGGATCCTTTTACACTAGTTGAGTCTGGGTTCCCAAGTATATCTCATGAGATGGATGCCTTTTACACTAGATGAGTTCGGGTTTCTAGCAACGATCTCCATATCTATAGAATTATCTTAATTGATATTAATGTTGTGTTGCTTGAAAGATTATTCTCATGAACACATGATGAACATGATATGAAAGGTTTTCTCACATAGAATGATTCTAGGTTGAAAGGTTTTCTCACCTAAAATGAATCAAAACATGTATAAACTATGTTAGCTTGAAGTAGAGATGTGATATTCCTTCATGAATAACTTGACTTTGTAAGACAAGACCATGCATGGTAGCTTGAGATAGTAGAACTCATGGATAGCCTTGGATTGAGAAATCATACCCTTCTAATGTATCTTGAACTAGCATGAGAGGATCCTTGCATGATAGCTTGACTTGGTGAGGCCAAATCATTTCATATAGTTTTGATTGAGCAATAGTACCCTTCCTTGAGTAGCTTGGACTTGAATGAGAGTATGTTTTCCATGATAGCTTGGGTCTAGCATAGTAAGATGCTTTTCCTTGATAGCCTTGAATTGGTAAATCGTAACCATTCATGAGTAATGATGTGTAGTGGACTAGTAGAGAGATACTCTTCCATGATTAGTATGAATATGAGGGACAAGTTCCTAATCAAAGTAGCATGTTTATGATGAAATAAGATTACTTCAAGGAAGTATTGTAAGTATGTTCTAATATGAGATTTGCTTATATGATGTATGCTTAGCTTGGATTGTTGCTATAGTTGCCTTCCTTGATATGTTTGTCTAAAGGTGAATGTTCCCTTGTCTATGAGAAATAACTAAGGATGAGATCAAAAGATGATGAATATGAATGATGGCCTCAAGTGGAATGATGGCCTCAAGTGGTTTACTTAGTATGGGTGAGATTTATGGGGTCTTATCTATGCATTGCACAAGTATGCTTTGAGGTTACTCATGAAGTGTTCTTCTTATGTTATGATGATCTAGATGCATTGATTATGCCTATGACTATGTTGTTTTCTCTTATGCTTGTAGCCTATGTCTTATGTTGTATTTCTTATGATGTTGGTATATGTCTTATGTTGACTAATGCCTACCTTATGCTTATATGTTGATGATTTATGCTAGCCATCATATTTAGTACATTATTGTACTAACGCATACTCTTGCCTACATTCTTATCAAATGTAGTGTCCGACGATATTGACTTCCATTCTCGTGGCTAGGATCTTAGTAGAGCAAGCAAGTGAAGATTTGCTGAGTCCTCATAGCATCAAGGATTTGACCACTTTTCCTTTATGTTTTCTTTTATGGTTTAGAACTTTTGTATGGGCTGTGTCCCTAAGACTTTCATGTATTAGATGGTTTGAGACAATGTTAAAGACTTCCGCTTTATTTTATGAACTTCAATTGTAATGGAAAAATGTTTTAAATTTCTGCACCATTTTATATTATCTTATGTTATGAAAGCTAAGTGGCTTGTATGAGGCCTCTCGGGGTCTTGTACACCATGTTACATCTAGGGTGTACCTCTGGGTCGTGAGAAACTTGGTAATCAGAGCGCAAGGTTTAGAATGGTTCTAGGATGTCTCAAACCACGTCTAGTAGAGTCTTGTTCATAAGTGTGAAGCGCGCTACATTTATGAATGAGAGTCTATTGGATGTTTAGGAAACTTCACTTCTTCACTTCTTTGAGTCATGCCATAGAGTTCAACTCTATAAGATCTTTCTCCTAATTTGTGCCCAATGGTTTTCAAGGTATGGCTACTACAAGGGCTAATGCTAGAAGGAATGATGAAGACAATGTGGATCAAGAAGTTCCTCCCCAAGCTCCTCCTTAAGCTCTAAATGACCCTTTGGAGGAGAATGTGACTAATGCGGAGTTTAGATCGGCTTTTCAAGTGTTGGCTCAAGCCGTGATGGTCCAAGCCAATAGAGAGGTCTGTGAACCCAATTGTGGGAATGACTGCTTCAAGAGGGAGGGATTTTATGAGGATGAACCCTCCGGAGTTTCATGGGTCAAAACATGAGGAAGATCCTCAAGAGTTTATAGATAGGTCCATAAGGTGTTAGATATTATGGGAGTTACTCTGGTAGAGAAGGCAGAATTGGCCACTTACCAACTTAAGAGAGTTGCTCAATTGCATTTAATCAATGGAAAGAGGCTAGATCAGTGGTAATGGTCCCATAAAGTGGGAGAGGTTCAAAAATGCTTTCCTTGATAGGTTTTTCCCTCTAGAGATGAGAGAGGATAAGGTTCTTGAATTCATTAACCTTAGGCAAGGTAGTATGATTGTTAAGGAATATGCCTTGAGGTTTTCCCAACTATCTAAGTATACTCCTTCTATTGTGGCGGATCGTAGGGCTAAGATGAGTAAGTTTGTGTCGGGAGTGTCCGATATAGTGGTGAAGGAATTACGTATGGCTATGCTTGTTTATGATATCCATATTGCTTGTCTTATGATTCATGCCCAACAAATTGAGGAGGAAAAGCTAAAAAGTAGAGCTATAGAGAAAAAGAGGTCTAGAAATGATGATGGTGATTCCTCTTATGTGAGGTTCGATGGACATAGTTGTTCTAGGAATCGACAAAGGTTTTTCGGGCAAGACTACTCTAATGATCCTAAGTATAGCCTAAACCGCAAGGAATTAGTAGTGAGTCCCTATGGCCTACTTGTTCTAGGTGCGGAAAGAGACATGAGGGTAGATGTTTAGCCGGTATGGAGGGTTGCTTTAGTTGTGGTGAAAGTGGCCACAAGATGAGAAATTGCCCAAAGATGAAGGCTGAGGGAATAGAGGGTAAGCAAGTTGCTCCTAGTGGTTTGGATGGGACTGCTCCAAAGAAGAATAGGTTCTATGCTCTCTAAGCTAGAGGTGAACAAGAGTGTCCTCTGGATGTGACTACCGGTAAGTGTTTTATGCTTTATTAGATTTCGATATTGTTTGGTCTTATGTGACTTGGTATGCTATACTTTGATGTTGTCTTTTGCATGAATGGGCTACATTTTTGTTATGTGTTATTGATAGTAGAACCCTACTTGGCCATTTTAAGTTTTAGGTATATTGATGAGACTTGCTGAATAGGGTGTTTAGATAATACCTAGATGTGGTAATTGAGTAGACTCCTATGAAAAGTAGTAGTATAGTCCACTATGGTTTAGAATCCTCTTGTGTGATGGATGTAAAAGCGTAGGATAACTTGATCCGACCTTAGAATTGAAAGAGATGGTGCTTAGAAAGTCCACATAGGCTTACTCCCAAGGGGGAGATGGTGTGCTTAGATAGCAAGGTCGTTGAGTGTTCTTGACTTACATGATTAGGGTTACTTGAAATTCTCACCCTAGAAAGGTGTAGTGAGTTTGGGAAGTTTAGTCCCCGTCTTGTAGACCCATATAAGATCTTGAGATGATGAGTTCCTCGTGGGTTATGCTATGTGTGAAGTCATGTGTGCTTTAGATGTTTCCATGATTTCCTTATGTTGTGCATGTTCATGAAAACTTGTGTTTTGAAAGAAAATGTGTTACATGATTGATTTTCCTCATGTTGTAGTGCATTGCGTAGAGTTTCCTATAGACTTCATGAGATGAGATGTGAAACATGCCTTAGCTTGGAGTTAAGAGATTCCTCCTTGGATGTATGTTATGAGTATAGATTGCATATAGGCTCCATGAGATTGTGTTGAGCATGCTTATAGCTTGGAGATGGTAAGTTCCTCCTTGGGCATGAGTAAATGTTGAATTTCATGCATTTTGGGTTATTAGGTGTAGTTCCTACTCCCTTGTGTTGCATTGAAGTATGTTTAGCTTGGAGATGCATTTCCTCCTTTAGTTATGTGCATTTAGACAAGTTGCATGCATTATGGGTTGATAGTCTAGAGTCGTGACCTTAAGAAGTTCCAAGAACGTCATTCGCGGACGAATGATCCCAAGGCGGAGATATTGTAACACCCTATAGCCTTAAGAGGGAAGTTTATCATGTTTTGAGGTTCCAAGTGTCACCCACGAGGCCACCCACACCACGTAGTTGGACCCATGCCCCGTAGGTGGGCAGCGTGGGTGGACACCAAGAGAAAACTGGCCAAGGTAGTGACCTACGGCAGGACCCACGCCTCGTGGATGGGTACACGTCTCGTGGGTGGGCTCCGTAGGTCAAGGGCCAATTTCTAGTGTCTCAGATCCCAAACCACGCCCAACCAGTACGGGCTGTAGGTCAACCTACGCCCCATGGTCGGGGTCTCGTGGATGGGGCAGTGAGGTGGTTAGTGAGGACTTAATGGAACTTTTCGATTTTAATTAGGATTAAGTGGTGTCATTTTACCCTAATCTAGACCACCTATATAAAGACTTTAGACCCCTAAATTAAGTCATTATAAGTCATTATTTCAAGACCCCAAAAGGAACCCAATTCCCTCTCAAATATTCACTCTCTAGAAAGTGAAGAAGAAGAAGAAGAAGAGGAGGATCAAGCTAGGTCAAGTCAAGTCTCCATTCTTCCAAGCTTTGTGGGCATTGTAATCAAGGTATGATGGTTTATTCATTCATGGATCCCTTTCATCCATGAAGCCCCCATGTTTTCCTCAATTTAGAAAAAGAATCCCCTAAGTCAAATCTAGGGTTTCTTCTAATGTTATGGGTCATGATCCAATAAAGTGGATTATGATTGTTTATGATTGTTTATGTTTGTTTATAATGGAATTGCATGTTTTTAGTATGATTATACATGTATTCATGATTAACTTAAAATTTTAAAGTGAATTTGATATAGTTGAGTTTTATGCCATGAAAGGGAAAATTGAGGGCTTAGATGTGACCTTCTAGGATTGATGAATTACATGATAGATTGCTTGAGATTGAAGTAGATAGATGTGAATTGCTAAGAAGTAAAGCATATAGACATGATGTGATTAGATTAAGACTTATATGATGAGTCATGAATAGTAGTGGTTGAGATGGAGCCTATGTGATGATATATGACTAGAATTGCTTAAGAATGAAACATGTGGTTAGAATGTCTTGAGAATTAGGCATGTATGATGATCATGAGATGTATTGCTTTAAGATTAAGGCTTGTAGTTATGAATGTTGATTTCTAGGGCATTGAGGGTGAAGCTAATATGATGAACTATGAATGTTAAGGCTTTGAGAGTGAAGCTTAGATGAGTGATGAATTATAGATAGAGTTGTTGTGGAAGGACTTTATCCATATGACCTATATTATGAATGTATGAAATTATGCATGTTCTCATAAAATCTATGTAAATGCTTTAAGAATACTTTGAAAGTAAAGTGTCCATGATTATGATATTGAATATGAGATGGAAGCTTTTACGTAAGTTGAGTCCGGCTTCCAAATGGGATCCTTTAACAGTAGTTGAGTCCGGGTTCCCTAGTATATCTCATGAGATGGAGACCTTTTACACTAGTTGAGTCCGGGTTTCTAGCAACGATCTCCATATCTATAGAATTATCTTAATTGATATTAATGTTGTGTTGCTTGAAAGGTTAGTCTCATGAACACATGATGAACATGATGTGAAAGGTTTTCTCACATAGAATGATTCTAGGTTGAAAGGTTTGCTCACCTAAAATAAATCAAAGCATGTATGAACTATGTTAGCTTGAAGTAGAGATGTGAGATCCCTTTATGAATAGCTTGACTTGGTAAGACAAGACCATGCATGGTAGCTTGAGATAGTGGAACTCATGGATAGTCTTGGATTGAGAAATCGTACCCTTCCAATGTAGCTTGAGCTAGCATGAGAAGATGCTTGCATGATAGCTTGACTTGGTGAGGCAACATCATTTCATGATAGCTTGGATTGAGAAATAGTACCCTTCCTTAAGTAGCTTGGACTTGCATGAGAGTATGTTTTCCATGATAGCTTGGTCTAGCATGGTAAGGTGCTTTTACTTGATAGCCTTCATTAACCATTCATGAGTAATGATGTGTTATGGACTAGTATAGAAATACTCTTCCATGATTAGTATGAATATGAGGGACAAGTCCCTAATCAAGTAGCTTGTGTATGATGAAATAAGATTACTTCAAGGAAGTATTGTAAGTATGTTCTAATATGAGATTTGCTTATGTGATGTATGCTTAGCTTGGATTGTTGCTATAGTTGCCTTCCTTGATATGTTTGACTAAAGGTGAATGTTCCATTGTCTATGAGAAATAAGCTAAGGATGAGATCAAAATATGATGAATATGAATGATGGCCTCAAGTGGTTTACTTAGTATGGGTGAGGTTTATGGGGTCTTATTCATGCATTGCTCAAGTATGCTTTGAGGTTACTCATGAAGTGTTCTTCTTATGTTGTGATAATCTAGATGCATTGATTATGCCTATGACTATGTTGTTATCTCTTATGCTTGTAGCCTATGTCTTATGTTGTCTTTCTTATGATATTGGTATATGTCTTATGTTGACTAATGCTTACTTTATGCTTATATGTTTATGATTGATGCTAGCCATCATATTTAGTACATTATTGTACTAACACATACTCTTATCTACATTCTTATCAAATGTAGGGTCCGGCGATATTGACTTTCATCCTCGTGGATAGGATCTTAGTTGAGCAAGCAAGTGAAGATTTGGTGAGTCCTCATAGTATCGAGGATTTGACCACCTTTACTTTATGTTTTCTTTTATTGTTTAGAGCTATTGTATGGGCTGTGTCCCGAAGACTTTCTTGTATTAGATGGTTTGAGACAATGTTAAAGATTTCCGCTTCGTTTTATGAAATTCGATTGTAGTGGAAAAATGTTTTAAATTTCTGCACCATTTTATATTATCTTATGTTATGAAAGCTAAGTGGCCTGTATGAGGCCTCTCGGGGTCTTGTACGCCATGTTACATCTAAGGTGTACCCCTGGGTTGTGACATCTGGGGACTTTTCTTGGGGGACTTTTCTTGCATGTTGGCTTTGCAAGTTTGTGCTTCCTAACAAGAAAGCTGATTGTATTCGTGCTAGTGTCTTCAAAGTTGCAGGCTTGATGGCTCATAAGGAAATATTTTCTTTGGCGGTTTCGGTCCTTGCAAGAATCTATCGCGGCGTCAGGGATATATCCACTTCTTCAAATTTGGGTGCTTGCGACATACTACTTCTCATTCATTATGTCTATGGATGGATGGGTGAGTATTTTGAGACCTACTACCATGCTACCCACCCCCAACGAGGTGTGCGAATGTGGTTGATTTCTAGAGAAAAGATGGTAAAACATTTTAACCTCGTTGACACTTGCAAGTTATTTCAACAAGTGAAATGAGCATAACCTTCACAATCTGGCCATGCTACAAGGAAAAGAGCTGCATATTGATGATAGTGGAAAATTGTCCACTTATATAGGCCTTCATTCAAGTTTTGTAACTTTGAGGCTGGATAATGAACTGATTGTGGAGCCTTATAGTCCTCACCGATTTAGTCGACAATTTGGGTATTGTCAAGATGTTCCTGGTGCACTCATAGAGCACCATTATGATGGTTCACTGCAAGCTTTGGTGCAACTATGGGATTCATGTGTTCACCTTGGAAGCTCTTCGAAGATCATCGTACTAATGCATCCATCTAATAAGGGGTATTTAATGACTCGTAAGTATTCAGATTAGTGGCCATCCGATCGAGAGATTCTGCTGAGACGAAGTACCCATATAATTTTGAGAGGTCTGAAAAAGGGATGATGCTTCTTTTCCAACCAAAGGAGAACAGCTTCAAGAAAAGCTTCCTCACTCTTTCAAGTCCAAGGTGACACCGAATATCCCTCTGCAATCTGTCAAAGTTGTTTCTAAGTCTATAAATTCGAAGGGCATAATGGAGTTAAAAGTCCTTTATACACTCCTTAGGCAGCCAACATCACTGATAATGAGGTGATCAACGTAACTCTCATGAGGAAGAAACCTTCCAGCTCATTGGACAAAAGTGTTGAAAAGTCACTTGGCATTTCACCATCTTGTAGCAACACGCCAAAAATGTCTATTTCACTCAATGAGATTGACATCAGTGCTAGTGCAGCCTCTAGCTCCAATGAGAGCAATGTTAGCCAAGAGTTACATTGGAAGCGCTTGAAGAAAAAGCCTAAGAACTTGAGCAATCAACAATGCTAGTTCGCTGAATTGGATTCCATTAGTATTGATACTGCAATCTTTGAAGACGGTGCTGTTTGTTCTACAATGCCCTTGACAGAATTGGCACATCAGGTAAAAGTCACCTCCCAAATATTTCTCTAAACTTACCTTCTTTTTCTCATTGGTTATTAATTCTATTTTTTAATTATCCAGTAGGATCTTAGAGACATCCCTAGCAATGTAGATGTATTTGAAGATTGTATTACAAGTCTGAACTCCCTCAGTGTGGCAAAAAGTTCTCACCTCCCACTTGCTGAAGTTAATAGTTGATGAGTCCACAAATTAGATTCATTTAGGGCTATATTTTAATAGAAATTGTGTCCTCAAATGCTTATTTTATCTCAATATCTGATGAAAACCCTTAAGTTTTAGGTATTTGAAGTTTGTAGGAAAGCATGGACACTACGTCGCAAAAACGAATGAAAAGGCTAAAAAGAACGAAGAAATGAAGGCCTGAGGATTGCTGAGTCCACTTGGTGAGTCGCCAAAGGGTCTTACTTCACCTTTTGTTCTAGTGTGCTGAGCCCTGAAGGAAAGGATCAAGTAGGTAGAAAAAGGGAGCAGTCGGCGTATCGCCGAGAAGTTCCGTGAAGTAGTACCATGTCGCCCAATGACCCAGAGCACGATGATGCTGAAGGATGGTTCAAGGCGGTGATGAACTACACCAAAAGGTGAATCGCCGAGTTGATCGGCGATTCTGACTAACGACGCCGAATGATCCGCTGCAGCACAAATCTATGAGAACTATAAATACTAGTTAGAGTTGTAGTTTTAAGGGGGAACAATTATTTTAATTTTCATATAGAATAGTACTTTTTGATATTTTTGCTCTAAGTTTGAGAGGGTTTTGAATACTTGAAGATCCAAAGGGTTTCATCTTCAAGATTTGGATTTAGGTCTCTTGGATTCTTCAATTTTGGCCTGTATCAAGACTTAAATCTTCATACCTACTTGAATGCGAGCTTAATTTGGTATAAATTTCTATCTCTATTACATGTGTGGCTAAAAACCCCAATTCTTGGGGTGTGATTTAGCGAATATGGGTTAAGATAATTATTGGGTCTTGCTTACTGATAGTTTAATTGTAGTTTAATTGTGATTTCGTTCAGTAGTTGTGGATGAATTTAATGAATTTGTAGTTGCAAATACAAGTTTATTTATGTGTTTTCGGCTTGCGAGAGAGAGAGAGTGGTCGTAAAACTAAAACTACTAAATTGATGGCCAGTGGGAGTGGGTCTACATGAGGTTCAGCTCGAGAGAGTGAACCTAGTCTCATTCCCACACACTCAGCTAGAGAGAGTGAGTGGGTTAAAGCGTAGGCTGGTCTTTATGCGGCAAGTGGGTGTCCGAGAGAAACGCATTTGAAACGGGGTAAGTTGCTTGAGAGAGAGCTTATTCCCCTTAAAGTTTAGCCTAGTCATAATTATTCTATGAATCTTCTATCGAAAGCATGTACCCAATAATCTAGGTTAACCCGTATTCCCATTACATCCCAAGGATCCCCTCTCATTACTTAGAAATCTTTGTTTATTTTGTTGTTTTTACTCACTAGTGACAAAACCCCATTGTTAATTGACATTCTTGTGTCCCCCTTTAATTTACAATGTTTTTAATCGTTAATGTCTTCAGCTACGATTAGTTAGAACTGAATTTTATTTTTCTATTAATTCTAAAAACCACTCTCTTGGGAACGATTCCAACCCTTGGTTGGGTTACTAAACTATTGTACGATCGTAGACACTTGCATCGAAAGTTGTGTCTTGATTACGCAAACATCAATAGTCAAGTTGCAAATGAGATTCAACTAACAAAGTTGATGGTCCCTTTTTATGAAAAGTCTAAAACTTCTCAAAATATTATAACTACTAATGTAGGGGTTGGAGCACATCAAATTGGATGTTCATATGTCTTTAAGGATTTGATCCGCCCTTTGCTGGGGATTGCCTCGAATTTTGAACCACAAAAGACTATTTCAAGCTTCAAATTATCTTACATTTCTGGAATGTGGCGTACCTTATGTGAGTGTATTACTCGATTCTCTGTTGAATCTTCGAAAACCTCAAATAGTTGGAGGCAGGTGTTGCCTTGATTCTTAAAGGGCTTCGAAAAGTTAACATCGTCAACCTTTCTCCTTTGGAGGTTTTGCTTGAAGATTTTTTTCAATAAACATAAAGATTACAATGTTGCGAGGTTGTCCACTTCTCAAAAGATAACAAGGGATTCTCATCAAGAGTTGTTTTATGCTGCACAACAATGTCTTGATACCACAAATGAGGAGAGAATCAATATGGAAAAATAGTTGGAAAAGCTTCAAAAAGTCCTTCCAAGAGCTGAAAAAGAGCTAAAAGTGTGGACTTCAAAGAAGAAGAAAACCATCTCACTTATTGAGGATCATCAAAAAAGGCTTTCTGAAAATCAAGAGACTATTACTAACCGTGAAGATGAAATTCATGCCATTGAGAAAATAATTTCCTTGTCGAAAATGGAAATAAAAGAACTAGCTAAGCCAAAGAAGGATGTTGAGACAAGTCGTCACCAAATCCTTAGCCATAAGCTTTTTCCTTAGTCTTTTATCATGCATAAAGACATTCTCTTTCATTTTCTTGCTCTATTGTGTTTTTTTTTGTCTTGTTTTTTTCTGGAACATTGTTCTGATGTAGTAACAATCCTTCCTAAATGAATAAAAGTATTGGTTTTTCTTCTTCTCAAATGTTTTCTTTTAATTCTCTATTTCAAAGGCTTGTCGTGTAATTTGTAACTTACTCTACGTGCTGGACAACTTTTCCCAAGATTTCAGCTTTGAGCTCTTATGTTTGAAATTCAGTAATTCGTAGTAGGAACATGATTCAAATAACGAGTGTGCTATTTTATTGGGAAGATAACTCACACAAATACAATATATGTGAAACTCTTGACCGAAAGATTTCCGGGTTAGTACGACTATTATTCCAAAGTTAGCTCGAATGCTGCCTTGATCGACTCTTCAGCTTTGAGCAACTTTGGGAGAAAATCAATAACTCGGCATAGGAGCCTCAAAATGATGCAATTCTTGCTCCATTGGAAGAATAACTCACATACGTACAACATATGTTAAAATCGTGGCCAAATCTTTCCAGGCTAGTACAAATATATTTTCAAAGTTAGCTCAAATTCTGCCTCGCTCAACTCTTCAGCTTTGAGCAACTTTGGGAGAAAACCAATAACTCGACGTAGGAGCCTCAAAATGATACAATTCTTGTTCCATTGGAATCATAACTCATAGACTTACAACATATAAATAAATCACGGCTAAAAGCTTTCCAAATTATTACATATATATTTTCAAAGTTAGCTCAAAATCATGAAACTATGAGATTCTTGTTTCATTGTGAGGAGCGCGTCTTTGGTGTGAAATCCAAAATTCGACGCAAGAGTGATAAAACTATGAGCTTATTATTTCATTGTGATGAGCGCATCTAGAACAACACTATTTGTAGAAGTTACAATAAAATTCATTCCAAATTGATGAGAATAAAATTTTTAAGTTGACTATACGCCCAGAATGCCAATTCCTCAACTTTGTGCGCTTTTGACAAAAGTAACTTGTCTCTTGAGCTTGGAGTGTTCACATCATGATCTTTGCGGGTACACCATTCCAACATAAGTAGGGTTTTGATCCAAAGGGTATTCCGATTTGATGTTGTAGGTGAAGATGCCCCTAATTTTGAGTAACTTACTGAAGCATCAGTGAATTACACAATATTATCTCAACCGCAAGCAAAAAACTCAAGTTGAATTGCAAGTCGCTTGATGCAATACCAATGTAATTCATCAGCTCGATGTAGGAGTCTCATTATTACGAGCTTCTTCTTTTGTTGCGGAGAGGGATCCAAGAACTTAAATGTGTGTAACAATGATGATCAATATCTTTATGAATTTTCACAAATAGGCCTTTGAAATGCTCAGATCAACTCCAAAATATGATGATTTCTTTAGCTTTGAGAGGCCGTGGTAGAAAATTCATAACTTAGCATAGAGACCTCTAAATCACAAGCCGAGTTTTCCGTTGCGAAATAGAGTCCAAGAACTGCAAGATATGTGAAAATCATGGTCAAAATCTTTGCAAATTTTCACAAATGCGTCTTTGAGTCAGCTACAATGCCTTGCTTAACTTATTCTTTGCTCATACGCATTTGAACTCACGTGCTAGCTACATAATTTAAAAGAGCTAGTGTGATGATCACCAACTCACTGCAGTTTATGCTCATACCTTAAGGAGCGTAGGCAACCTTCATGGGAAGTATTGCTTCAGAAACTTGGCGTTGATTGGACCAACTCTTACACCGTCTTGGTCTACAATTTTATAAGTGCCTCTTGAAGATGCTTCCTTCACAACATACGACCTAACCCATTTTGATGTAAACTTGTCACCGATGTGTTTGTTGAGGATTATGGGTCTTTGGATTGCTAAGACGAAGTCTCCCACTTGAAATGATCGATGTCGCACCTTCTTGTTGAACGCTCTCGCAAGTCGAGCTTGATAACACTCCAAACTTTGTTGTGCTTCCAATCTCTTCTCATCCAATGCTTCCAATGCTTCCAACTTTGCTAGACAAAGTTGAGCATTACTTTCAGTTGTAAGTCCCTCTTGGATTGCTATTCGCAATGATGGAATTTTCTTCTCTAATCGAAGGACTACTTTCATGCCATACACCAATAAAAATAGTGTCTCTTGCGTAGCCGTTCTAAAGGTTGTACGATATGCCCACAAAGCTTCACCAATTCTCTCATGCGAGTCCCTTTTATTCTTTGAAACTACTTTCTTCAATAGGTTACCAAGTGTCTTGTTAAAAGCTTCAGCAAGACCATTGGCATGTGCATTGTACATTGAAGACTTATGTTGCTTAAAACTGAACTTCTCGCACAAACTACTCATGAGTTTTTATTGTTGAAGGGTATTCCAGTATCAGTAACTATACATCTTGGTATGCCATATCTAAAAATTATGTTTGATTGATAAAATCAACAACATTTTCCTTCTTCACCTCTTTTAATGGCACAACTTCAGCCCATCTTGAGAAATAGTCAAAGGCAGCCAAGATATACATTTGTCCTTTTGACGACTTTTGAAGAGGTCCAACAACATCAAGTCCCCATGCATTGAAAGGTCATGAGGCTACAGTTGGATGCAGAGCCTTTGGAGATTGATGAATGTAATTAACATGGAATTGACATGCTTGACACTTTTGGCATCCTCTAAGCAGTCCATTACCATTGTTGGCCAATAGTAGTACATCCTCTTGATGAGAAAATGAAGTTTAGGCCCTGATTGATGTGCTTCACATGTGCCAGAATGTGCCTCCTCCTTTGTTTGTTGATCTTCTTCTTTGTCAAGACACCACAAGAATAGTCCCTCATAAGAACAAAAAAACAGTATTCCCCCATGAAAGATGAATCGTGGTGCCCTTCTCTTAATATCCGCTCTTACTCGTGGATCCTTAGGCAGCCTTCCATGTTCAAGATACTCAATCAGTGGTTTTCTCCAATCTTCTTTTTCAACCACTCGAAACAGATATATGGTGGCTTTCATTGATTTGAAGATCGAGACAACCAGGAATAACCCATCAATGACATACACACCTTTGTTGTCTCATTTTATCTGAGTGCCATTGTTGTGGCCAAGGTAGCCAAAACATCCGCCATGCGATTTTCTTCACTTGATCAAACCTTTCAAGTAAGAAAGTAGCATATTGGTTATATGAAAAAAGATCTTCCTTCTTTACCTCTTAATTCCCCAAGAGGTGATTGATGATCTATTGAGAGTCACCATAGATATCCAATTAAGGGATCTTCATATATGATGCCATTTCAAGGCCCACAATCAAAGTTTGGTACTCTACAGCGTTGTTGGAACATGTTTCACCTAGAACAAATGAAATGGTAAGATTAGTCGTTCTGGAGATATCAACACGACTCCCGCCCCTACACCATCTCGACGTGCAGATCCATCAAACAATATTGTCCATGTCGACATTTCTTCAGTAAAAATGTGATCTTCATCAGGAAACTAATATGAAGATTCCCATTTTCCTAGAAGAGGGTGATCAAAAAGGAAATTAGCAAGTGCTTGCCCCTTTACAACCTTTTGAGGTGTGTATATGATTTCATATTGATTAAACAATATAGACCATCTTGCTAGATGTCCTGAGAGAACTGGTCGAGTCATTACAAACTTCACGAGATCAGCCCAAGAAATTAGCTTGATAGTGTACACTTCAAATGCCTCAATTTTTTTATCGCATAAAGCAATGCTAAGCACATCTTCTCAATGGGCGTATAATTCAACTCATCTCCTATCAAGGTCCGACTCAGATAGTACAATGCTTGTCCCTTCTTAGCTTTATTCTCTTGAGCAAGAAGTTCCCCAAGTGATCGCTATTGTGATGCAATGTATAGTATGAATGACTTTCCAAGAGTTGGTGCCCTTAATACAGGTGAATTCAAGAGTATCTTTTGATGCTTTCAAAAGCATTTCGACATGATTGGTCCCATCGAAAAGGAGCATCTTTCTTCATTAAATGGTTGAAGGGTTGACATCGTCCAGCCATGTTAGAAATGAATCTCTAAATGAATGCCAAATTTCCTTGTAGACTACAAAGGTCTCTCAAGTTCTTTGGCTCAGACATTTTTTGAATGACATCAATCTTTGCGGGATTAACTTCAATTCCACGGTGACGTACAATGAAGCCAAGAAACTTTCCTGAGGTAACCCCAAATGCCATTAAATATGTTTTTCATTGCACATTGATAGGTAGCACCGACATTATTTATACCAAAGGGCATCATTTTGTAACAATAAATCCTTTTTGAAATTTAGAAGGTAGTGTATTCTTCATCTTTTGGAGACATTATGATTTGATTAAATCCAGAAGACCAATCCATAAATGACTTAGCTTCATGCCTAGTTGTAGCATCAACCATGAGCTCAATGATTGGCAAATGGAAGTCATCTTTTGGACATGCTTTGTTCAATACTTTAAGATCAACACATACATGTATTTGACCATTCTTCTTCTTAATAGGTACAATATTTGAGATCCACAATGGGTACTTCACTTCTCAAATAAATCCAGCTTCGATGAGCTTGTTGACCTCCACTTCAATTTGTGTTACCAACTCAGGGCGAAACACTCGTTGTGACTGCTTTATAGGATGTGTTCCATTTTTTATCCCTAAATGATGAATAACTATCCTGGGACTAAGGCCCGACATTTCTCTATACGACCAAGCAAAAACGTCTTTGTACTAAACCAATAACTTGAAGTATTTCTGATGAGTCTGAGATTTGGACTCATTTAGGGCTTTATTTGGATAGGTTTAGTGTCCTCAAATGCTTATTTTGTGCGAATAACTGATGTAAAACCCTTGATTTCCAGTTATTAGGATTGAGGAACAAAGCATGGACACTAACTTGCAAAAAGGAACGAAGCGAGCTGAAAGAAGGAAGAAAAGAGAGTCTGGTGATTGCCAAGTCCATTTGGTGAGTCGCCGAATGGACATTACCTCGCCTAAAATTCCAGTGTACTAAGCCCTAAAGGAGAAAATCAAGTTGGCGAGAGAAAGGAGCAGTCGGCGGATCCCCGAGTGGTTCCGCAATGCAGTGTTAGATCGACCAAAGTTTCATACCTTGAGGATGCTGAAGGCCAAAGCAAGAAGGCGATGAAGTGGGTCAAAGGGTGGATCACCGAGCCGATTGGCGAGCCTGACTTACTGCACCGAATGGTCCTTCACAGCATATTTTTGGCGACTATAAATACGTTATTGAACATTAAGTTTAGTATCGATCTTTGAGTATCTTTTTCTTAGTTTTTATCTTTATCAAGTATCTTATTTTTGAACTCTGAGTTTTGGAGACATTTTTCCTTAGCTTTGAAGAATTGAAGATTTCCATTTTTGAGAAATTGGAAGTGGGTCTTTGAGATTCTTTAATTTAGACCTTTGTAAAGATGAAATTAATCTTACCCAGTTGATGGAAACACAATTTGGTAACGATTTTTTATCTTTTTATGATGTCTAGCTAAAACCCCAATTCTTGGGGTGTGATTATGTGATTATGAGTTGATTTAGCTTGTGTATATTGCTAATTGTTAGTTTAAATGCTTTTTAGAAGTGATTTCAATCAATAATTGTGGTTCAATTTAAAGAATTGTAGTTGTAAATGCAGGTCTACCTTTGTGTTTTTGGCTTGCTCGTGAGAGAAGTTTTAAAACCAAGATTACTGAAATTGATGAGTCTTTGGGTATTGGGTTGTCATGGGTTCAACTCGAGAGAGTGAATCCTAAACGTTTTTCATACATTCAGCTTGAGAGAGTGAATGGACTAAAGCATAGGATGTTCTCATTTGCATGCTTATTTGTGCTCGAGAGAAACTAACTTGATTCAGGGTAAATTGTTCAATAGAAAGTTTATCACCTCTAAAGTCTAGCTTATTCACTAATTTACAGCTATTTACTAATAGTTGCAATTACCCATTTGTCTACTTTATCCTGTAGTCCAATCACATCCCATGAACTCGTCTCATTATTGTCTTATTCATATTGTTTTGCTGTTGTTGTAGATGATAGTTAAAATCAAAACCTCCTTATTTGACATTCGTGTCACCCCCTTAATTTGTATTATGCTTTTATTTGTAAAAGTCTATTCCTATGATTGACTTGAGCATATTCATACTTTTCTGTTGAATCTTAAACATATACCACTCGCTGTGGGATTCGACCCCAACTCATTTAGTTGGGTTATATACTGACTAACGATCGTTGACTCTTAGAATTGGATTAAGTGTCTTTGATAGCGTTATTCGATCAAAATGGCACCGCTGTCGGGGAGTGGTGTTGATTAAGATTCTTTGGTTAAGTAGAATTTTGTTCTCGTTAGTTATAGTTGAATCTACTTACTTTTAATTTTGGTTTTCATGTTGCTTGTTTAGAGTAGAATAAAGGAGTATGTCTTGTAGCAACGGTGACCAAATGGACCACTCTCCTTTGAAAATGATGATTCTTAGGGATAACATCCTAAGTTTCAGCCAAATGGAGGGTGAGTCAATCCATGGGTTGTGGATGAGATTTAAGTTACTATTGCTACAATGCCTAACTCATGGAATCTCATATAACATGCTACTGGACTGCTTCTATAGAGGTCTTGGTCCGGAGAACCGAGGAGTGGCAGACCAAATTTCTCCAGGTGGTCTCACACGACTGCCCTATGCAATTCAGCCCAGCTCCTTGATTATATGGCCAATACCAACAAAGAGACTGAGAAGGACCAGATTTTGCCACACTGCTGACTCAACTGGATCTCGTGGCCAAAAATATTATGGAATTGGAAGTACCAGACAAAATGAAAGACTGCTACATTCCCCCTCACGAGCGAATAAAGTCCAAGGAGCATGAGGGTGGAAAAATAGAAGAGACACTCTCACTCATTCTCCATAAAGTCGAAGAACACGACAAAGTGTTCAATTAGATAAAAGAGAATCTACCACTGCTGAATCAGATGACTACTTCCCATTCAATATCTATTGAGTTGCTGGAGACCTAAATGGGTCATGTTTTATCTCGTCTCTACCCTACAAATCAAGATTCAGTAGGGAATTGTGTCATTCCACGACGTTAACTAAGGAGCTCCTTCGGAGGCAACCCAAGTTTTATTGCTTTTGTTTTGTTTTAGAAATAATCATGTGTTGATTTTGCAGGTTGAAGTATAGGATGTGTTTGAAAAGTGTAGATTGACGAGCTAAATGTCCAGTCAGCGACTCACCGAGTAGGTTGGCGAGCCCGACTTGGACCGCCATTGGACTCTAGAAATTCTAGGGTCTGTAAAACTTGGCGAGCCTAGGAGTAAATTGGCGTGTCACCAAACAGGTCGGCCATCACGACTTTGTCCACAGTTTGGACCCCAGTTTAACTGGAGGTCCTGTAAAACTGGGTGAGGTAAGTACCCACTCGGCGTGTCATTGATGGGTCGACAATCCAAACTAATGTCGTCAAATGAGTGAGAACTGGACGGTTTTTAAAGGCCAAAAGTTCAAAAGTTCAAAATCTTTCACATTCCTTGTTTTTTCAACTTTCCAAACTCACACCCGAAATAGTTTTTCCCATATTTTTGTGTTTTTATCGTGTATTAGTCGTCGATTGTGTATTCAGAGTTGGATATCATTGCTGCCTAGCTTTACAACTTTTCTATTCAGTATTAAAGGTTGGTTTTTCGAACCCTGAACTTGTAATTAGTAATTTTTACTCATTTACAATTGTTCTTAGCTTAGTGATGTGTGCTGGGCTTCTTTGATCGTAATTGTATGCTTGACTGCCTGTTTTAATTAGAATATTTGTCTATATTATTGATTTCTCGATATTTTGTGCCTTAAAATTGATGAAAATTGTTGGGTTATGCTAATTTGTTGTTGGGTCTAGTCGGGTGAAGTCTAAGTAACCCGCATTTATGCCAAATGACATAATTTTCCCAATGATGGAGCGTTTGACGTCATTCTTAAGGGCAAAAGTCGTCAAATGGCCAAATTTGGCCAAATCGAGAGAAGTCTGAGTATCCCGGGGGCATGGGTGTAATGGATCTAAGCCTAATTGAAGGAGTGCATGTTTTGATTTTGTTTTTGGGGGCTGCGGGGTTGAATTTTGGAAGTTGGGTTGAAAGTAGGCACGTTGGGTCATTTGGCGAGCTAGGTCAAGCTCACCGAACCACTCGGTGGTTCACTGAATCCCACTTTATCGCCTTTATTTTCATGCTAAATGTGAGTTTTGGTTCTGTAACTTTCAGCGACAAGCCTGAGTTCGCTATGTGCACTCGTTGACTCGCCAAAAGTCCTTCTTGATCACCCTGTCTGCACCTCTAACCCCTAAAATGCACTATAACTTTCGGCGGGCTAGTCCTTGCTCGCCGAATGCCGTCGGCAATTCGCCAAAATTCCCATCCCATTGTTGACATGCCAGTTTTCTAGGAAATTTTTGAGCCAATCCTTTCAGCCAACCCGATTTGGCTCGTCAAAGTGATTCGGCGACTCGTCGACCGATTCGGCGAGTCTATTTGCAACTATTTTCTGCAAAATTATTTGAACTATTTCTAACTCTTTTTGATGTTTTTGTAGATATGGCTATAATCAACCTTGACATGCCACATCATAAATGAACACGGGGCGTGGTTATAAATAAAGGAGGAGGCAACCCTCCTAAAAAGGGAAGAACAAAGCCTTCAAAGAAAGGCAAGGGCAAAGGCAGGAGGCCAACATCTGAGGTTTCGAAGAAAAACTCTAGCAGCGAGGGAGAGGCCTTTAACTCCCAAACTGTACTATCTGAGCCGGAGGATGACTAGCCATTATAGTCTCGAAGAGCGGAGATCCGTGCTAGATCTCGTCCTGCTAGAGCCCCTGTAGCCTCTTCTCCAGCATATACAGTGCTAGCTCTAGCACCTCATGTGTCTCCAGTACCACCAGTGGTTCCTCCTCCCCGACTAGTTAATAGATTGAAAGCTGATGGGTTGCGGACAATTTTAGAGGAGAAGCACTGAGGGCTAGAGGGTAGATACTCCAGTGTGAGGGAGATACTCCAATGGCACATATTCCATATCTTCACCAGGCCTCGAGGCCCATATATCCCTACCTGGGTCTGTGAGTTCTACTCTACATATATTGATCTGGTTTCTCATGGGAAGAAGAAGGCTAATGCCTTCAGACCGGTGAAGTTGGTAATAGTTTGAGGTAAAGAAGTCGGGTGTTGCAGCGATCTCATAAACGCTACCCTTGAGAGAGCCACAAGGTTCGAGCATGACTAGAGGGCCTGGTGACATCTCAGTCCTTAGATGACTTGAAGGGTTGGGTTGCCCCACTTATTTCTGACACCACCCCAAGGTGGATTGAGGCGGGAGTCCAGATAGAGAAGAAGGATTTGAATGTAGCTGCACGATATTGGTTCGAATTCATCAGTAGCTCCATCATGCCTTCATAGAATGAATCCATCCTCCGTCATGCAAAGGCATCTTGTTTAGGATCGATCTTAGCAAAGAGACGGCTCAACTTGGGTCTCAATATTGAGCAGGTGATGGCCATGAGGGCCAAACAGAGACAAACTTCTCTTGCATTCCCGGTGCTGATCATAGAGTTGTGCCGGTGTGCTAGAGTCCCTTGGGATGCGACTAGAGATATTGAGGTTACCCCTTCATCCTCCACTAACATCCGGCATATTGAGGCGGAGTACACTCGAGAGGAGACCGACAAGAGAAGAGCAGCTCTAGTGGATACATCCCCAGAGATTGACATAGAGATGATTCTTGCAGAGACATCTGTGCCTACTCCGGCCTTTGGGCCTATAGGTACATCTGCCCCCACTTCTTCCTCCTAGGCTTCTGTTACATCTACTTCTTCCCATCCCTCCAAGATTACTCAAGATATAATCCTGAAGATGGGGCACCTAGCCCATTCGGCTGATGTGAGGGCTACTCGACTAGAGGCATCAGTCCAATGGATGATTGAGAGTGCCATCCTTGCTGTACTGACCCCCTCCAAACTTTTATTGATGATTTGACTATGAGGGTCACGACTTGTGAGCATCGACAGGGGGAGTCTTCTGAGGTGATGGCTTTGAAAGCCGAGGTTCCATATTTGAGGAAGGACGCGGACTACTTGAAGTCCACTGACTTTACTTCATTATTGGAGGTAGCATGTGATGTGGATGCCCAAACCAATTTTGAGATTCCTCCCGCCACAATCGGAGATGTACATCGGGATGACATAGCAGCAGATGAGTCAGAGGCAGAGTCTGACGAGGAGTAGATAGATGTGTGGGATACTGAGGTTTATGATGATCTGGCTGACTTTGATTATGTGATGTTTGAGTCTGCGCGCCAGACTTCTTTGAGAGACACTACCATGGGTGGGTCCAGTGGAGCCGATACTTTTGAGTTGACTCCAGGCACTGAGGCCCAAGATTAGAGTGTTACACCAAGCATTGATGCCCCAACAAATAGAGTGATTGTGTAGACACGATCCCTCTTTACCTCCCCCTCTGTCTTATTTTATTGATTTTTGGATTTTTTTATTACATTTGAGGACAAATTGCTTTTTGTTTGTGGTAGGGTGAGGTATTTCCATACCTACCTCTTGTGTTGATGATATTTTCTATATATATTATGTTTTGACACTGTTTTTGTGGATGTTTGAGCTTGTGGCTCTTTATTTTGATTGTAAATGATTTTTGGACCCTTCCGAAAATTTTTGCCACCTCTTGTGTATTTAACTGTGGCTGTTCTTGTGCAAATTTGAGTATCGGTTGTGATCAATACCGATGACTTAAATAGTGGTCTCAATCGAACAAACATGAATGTGCGGCTACAATGAGGCCAAATGAAGTTGCATAGGCAATATGTGAACTCTTTACATCTCGTTGTGACTACGCGATTGTCAAATTGAGTCTCTTGTGATGAACATTGCACACTAGCAAAAGTGTGGAGTCTTGTTTGACATTGGTGTCAATGCCTTTTGTGATGACCTTACCGTGAACCATGCGTGATGACACCTAGAATTTGCCCCGTTGGTCCGGTTGACCAAGTGATGTGAGATCTTGAAATGATCTTAGGCAACAATTATAAAGAGTGAAACAATTTTACATTATATCTCTTTTGTGTCCTACCTTGTGAGTGTGTGATCTTTGCTTGAACACCCTTTGAGCATTATGCTTTTCTTGGAAGAAACTTGATGAAATTGTGACCTTTGTTTATCCCTTCACCCTTAATCCTCATGAGATATAGTTTGTTTGAATAACCAACTTAGGCCAAAAGCCTAAGTTGGGGATGTGGTGAAAAGAGAAGGCAAATCAAGAAATGTGAAGGAATTCCCCTCTACCCATGGTTTTGAAAAATATGGAACCCCTCCATACAAAAAGAAAAGAAAAGAAAAGAAGAAGGAAAAAGAAATAGAATGAAAAAGTTTTGAAATAAAGTTGCAAAAGGAAATGGGGTGTCCAAAGTTTCATGGAAAATGAATAATTTGGTGAATTTTGAGCATGAATGAGAATGAAGAAGAAAAGGAAATGAAGTGTTGTTCACACCACATTTCATGGGGATAGCAGCCAATGAGCCTAAATGACCATACCTTTACACTCAGCCCCGTTACAAGCCTTGAAAAGACCTTTTTGATCTTGAGTGAGCTGAAACAAAGGTTGATTGGAAAATAAGGGCAAGCCTATGGGTGAAGTCATGCATGTGTTCATCTTTGTGATGTGAGAGTTGTTGTGATTACGGAGCTATAAATTGTTGAACCATTGTATGAATATGGAATCATTCTTTGTGTGAGGGCATTTGAGCAACTTTGTTGAGCTTGAACTTGCATTTGAAGTAAGTATTGTGAACTTGAGAATCTTTGATAATAGTGAGTCACAACTTGAATCTTTGAGTGCAAAATTGATCCTTACATGAGTAAATTGAGTCTTGTTGTGTGCATTCATGATTGAGTCTTGTGTAGCACTACTTTAGGCATCCTTTTTGAACTGTTGAACTTGAGTTTTACTTGAGGACAAACAAAAGTTTAAGTTGGAGGTGTTGATGAGTCTAAGATTTGGACTCATTTAGGGCTTTATTTGGATAAGTTTAGTGTCCTCAAATGCTTATTTTGTGCCAATAACCGATGTAAAACCCTTGATTTTCAGGTATTTGGATTGAGGAACAAAGCATGGACACTAACTTGCAAATAGGAACGAAGCAAGCTGAAAGAAGGAAGAAAAGAAATCATGGTGATCACCAAGTCCATTTGTCGAGTCACCGAATGGCCATTACCTTGCCTAAAATTCCAGTGTGCCAAGCCATGAAGGAGAAAATCAAGTTGGAGAGAAAGGAGTAGTCGGCGGATCACCGAGTGGTTCGACGATGTAGTGTTAGATCGCCAAAGTTGTAGACCTTGAGGATACTGAAGGCCAAAGCAAGAAGGCAATGAAGTGGGTCAAAGGGTGGATCACCGAGCTGATCGGCGAGCCCAACGTAATGCACTGAATGGTCCTTCGCAACATATTTTTGGCGCCTATAAATACGTTTTTGAACATTAAGTTTAGTATCTATCTTTCAGTATCTTTTTCTCAGTTTTTATCATTATCAAGTATCTTACTTTTGAACTCTGAGTTTTGGAGACATTTTTCCTTAGCATTGAAGATTTCCATTTCTGAGAAATTGGAAGTGGGCCTTTGAGATTCTTCAATTTGGACCTTTGTAAAGAGGGAATTAATCTTACCCAGTTGATGAAAACACAATTTGGTAACAATTTTTATCTTTTATGATATCTAGATAAAACCCCAATTCTTGGGGTATGATTATGTGATTATGGGCTGATTTAGCTTGTGGGGATTGCTACTTGTTAGTTTAAATGCTATTCAGAAGTAATTTCAATCAGTAATTATGGTTCAATTTAAAGCATTGTAGTTGCAAATGCAATTCTACCTTTGTGTTTTTGGCTTGCTTGAGAGAGAGCTTTTAAAACCAAGAATACTGAATTGATGGTTTGTGGGTATTGGGTTGTCATGGGTTCAGCTCGAGAGAGTGAATCCTAAACCCTTTTCCACATATTCAGCTCGAGATAATGAATAGACTAAAGCGTAGGTTGTTCTTATTTGCATGCTTGTTGGTGTTCGAGAGAAACCAACTTAATTCGGGGTAAATTGTTCGAGAGAAAGTTTATCCCCTCTAAAGTCTAGCTTATTCACTAATTTACAACTATTTACTAATAGTTGCAATTACCCATTTGTCTACCTTAGCCTATAATTGAATCACATCCTAAGAACCCGTCTCATTATTGTCTTATTCGTATTGTTTTGCTATTGTTGTAGCTGATAGTTAAAACCAAAACCCCCTTATTTGACATTCGTGTCACCCCCTTAGTTTGTATTATGATTTTATTCATAAATGTCTATTCCTATGATTGACTTGAGAATATTCGTAATTTCTATTGAATCTTAAACATGTACCACTCCATGTGGGATTCGACCCCAACTCATTTAGTTAGGTTATATACTGACTAATGATCATTGACTCTTAGAACTGGATTAAGTGTCTTTGATAGAGTTATTCGATCAATTTCCTCTTTTCTTCTGGTGTAAGAAGTGCACTAACGAAGGTTGGGTGTGGATCTTCCAGAGTGCCTAAATTTAGTTCCTTGAGGTCGTCTATGGTTGATTGTATGCCATTCTCCAGTTGAGGGGGAGCCTCTTGGACATCATCATCTGTATCATTAATGTGTGGACCTTCTTCCACTATTATGTGATAGGATGATTGTATTAAGTTTAAATCTTCTCTCTGACTTCCTACGAAGACTGTGATGGCTTCATCTTCCTCCTTCTTAGTTTCTCCATTAAAATGGTTGGTGACAATAATTGTGGTTCTTTTTATTTTCAATGATTCATCGGTGGTAATTGACAATATAGCCTTTCTCTTCATACGTGATGGGGAAACACTATGGATCTCTTTGTCATTGGTTACATCACAAAAATCTTGATTTTCATGCTCCAACAACCTCCTTTCTGATAATGACTTTCTTTTTCTTCCCAAGCGATGAAATACAAAAGTCTTTGAGGTGGTGGCATATCCGTCCACTTGTTTAGAGGACTCCCTTTCATCCTTGTGGCCCAATCTTTCAAATGAAGAGACACGGGGTGTCAATCTTCAAATGCATTCAAACATCGAAGTCCATTGTGGTATCCTCCTTAGATTTCTTTGTTTTTCTATAGAGGTATGGTGCGATGAAGTTATTTCCTTCCCCTTCTTAGATGAAATCTGAAGAGGCTCCAGCAAGCTAAATCCTAACCCAAATCTAGGAGTGGCTACATAATATCCTTTCTTTCTCAACTGCATTTAAGACTTTGTAAGCCCATGTATCTTTTCACAAGTGACTTCATCCTTGAGTCTCTTAACTTATCTGGATTTGAGAAGTTGTAACCTGATTTTTCAAATAATGTGAGGACCTTTTCATCAAAGTTCTCTTTTATCTTACCAACTTGGGTATTGTCTTTGGAGGGCTCCAAAGTGATAGAGGGGACGTGTGTAGCTGGGACAATCATTTTCTCCTTCAAATCTTGGAATGTTGTGAGACTGAATTCCTTCCTCGGTGGGTGAACTTGTTGAGTACATTCCTCCAGCAGTGGTTGTCATATTTTTCAGCGCTCACGTGTAATGTAGAGAAAAATTTGTTGCTCATCATTAATATTGTTCTGCATGTCTCCTTTAGATGGTGAAAGCTTAATGGAAACCTCTTCCGTTCTCTTCTTAGACATCTTGATAGAATCCCATTGAACTTTACTATCTTCGAGATCAATTCAATCGGCTTCTGCATGTTCCTCCATATTTGATCTTTCAGAATCTAAATAGAATTTTTCATCAGCAAAATATGACTCCGTCTCGTGAAAGGATTGATGTCTGCATCAATTTTGACTACTTCACTATCTTTCATACACTTCATGCATTGATGCAAAGTAGATGGCACCACTCAGTTTTCATGAACCCAAAGACGTCCGAGCAACAAGTTGTATGATGTTTTGGCATCTATGACATGAATCAAAGTTTTTGATTTCACGCCACAAATGGGCAATCCTACGCGAATCTTCCCTATGGATCATTTTCCTCCTTGATTGAAACCTTGGATCGTTAGGTTACTTTTGGACAATTCATCAATAGAGACCCCGAGGTTTATAAAAATAACTTTTGGCATAATATTAACTTTCGAACCACCATCGATTAGAATGCAATTGAGATGTTGTTCTCGAATAGATCCTACAACAAACAAGGGTCTATTATGTATCTTAGACCCTAAAAACAACTCATCATCTGTGAAGGCAACTGTAGCACAACATAGGGTAACTTTTTCATTAGTTTGATGTTCTTGAGTTATTGTTGCGTTATGCTCGCCTTTACTTTCCTTTGTTTCGTCTATGCTGAAAATAACATGTGTTGCACCAATTTGACTACCACAAAATAATTTTTCAGGGAATAACTCATCCAACGTAATGGGCCTTCGAACCTTTTGCGATAAAGAACCACTAATTTTTTGTCTAGCACAGGGCTTGATGCTTTTTGATGGTTGTAGTTGATTCACATCACTCCTTATTGATCTCGTCTTAGGAAGTCGTATCCTAAGAACTGCTTGATGTCTCCGCTTCTTATGAGTAACCAAAGTCCAACCATCAACTTCATTTTCTTTGTAGTTGTCTATCTCTAGTGAACCTTCAAGAGTTTTCCTTGGAAAATCAACTTCAATAGGTGTTAAACTTCTGAATTGCAAGAAAGTGGTGTTTGGCATAGATTGGGACCTTGAGTACTTCATTTGACTTGGTGCTACACTAGCTTGATTTGCCTCCGCTATTTCATCTTGGTCAATGATGATTTTTCCTTCACTTACTAACATCATGATTTTCTCCTTCAAGATAAAGTATTTACTAGTAAGGTGGCCAAGGACGTGATGGAACTTGCAATATCTAGGATTACCAATCTTATTGATCTCTTCGGGTCTCTTTGATTCAGGATGATCAATAACTTTCTTAGCTAGCAATTCATCAAGAATCATAGGTACATTTGAATTTGGAAATGGGTAGACTTTTGCCTCTAACTCCTTTAAGGTTGGACGTCACCTCTCCTCCTTTGGATATTGACTTGGGGCTTCCTCCACTTTTAGTTTATTCTTGGTCGTGAACTTTACAGAAGTTTCTTTCACCGCCATAGATTCCTTAGTTTGGATATTTGAGGTCATACCTTTCTTGAATTCCTTCTTTTCTTTTGTCAGATCAGCAAAAGGAGATGCCTTCCCATGACTTGCGATGCTCAACACCATGTCATGCTCTCGTGTATCAAGTTCCTCAAAAGTTCGCAGTTTGATTCCTTGTAGTATGTATAGAAGTCCCCAATGCATACGTTGAATGCACATTTCCACAAGAGATATTTCAAAAAGATGATCTTTGCAGTCTAGACTCAATGATCTCCAACGATTGATGTAATCCACCACAAGCTCATCCTTTCTTTGCTTAATTTCGGTCAACTCTATCATGCTTAAGGTTCACGAGTACTGTAGAAACGATTGAGGAATCCATTGTCGAGTTGCTCCTAACCATCGATGAACTCGTGTTCCAGGTCCATATACCAGTCGAATGCATTCTCTTTCAGCAAACGAACAAACTATTTTCCAAAAGGTCACCATGTGTTCCAACATTGCTACAAGTTTCAACAAAGTGGGTGATATGTTACCTAGGGTTTCCCTTGCCATCAAATTGTTGTAGATTTGGTGGTTGATAGTTCGTCATCATTGATATACAATCAATCAGTCTGGTATATGGCTTGGAGTAATATAAGGAACTTTGTGGTGTTCTGCCATATTGAGCCTTGATAGTATTTGTTATCATGTCTTGCAATTGTTGGACAGATAATGCTGCAACTGAAGCAGATTGTTTCTCATTTTGAAATTTTGACTTCGCTAGAGATTCCTTAATGTCCTTGTTTCGTTGATCAAAATCAGGTGGACAAGTGGGGACATGATTTGACTCTCCAGGTGTGAAAGCATCCAACTTGTTCATAAGTTGAGAAATATGAAGATTTTTGTCATCAACAGATTTCTTCAAGGCCTCAATGGTTTGTGATATAACGTGAGTTTACAATATTTTTGATGCATTTAACTTAGAGTTTGTGTGATTCTTGGGTTGTTTTGTTATTAGATATAATGGTTTTTATGTAATCTTTGCAGGAAATTTGTTTGGAAGCGGTTGAGAAAAAAAGGGACTGAAATAGCAGCAACAGCCGACGAAGCCAACCACGGACCGTAGGTGAAGCACTGTAGGTGCGAGTTCAAGGAAGTCTGACCAAGTGTGGAACCACGGAGGCAAATGGTGCCCCGTAGAGTGACAGACGGACCGTCCTGCACAATCGTTATTTTGATCAGAAAGATTGAGTTCTAATACTTGAACTACAAAGGTGACACACGGACCGTAGGTCCTGTCGTTTGTCAAATCCTCATCCTGAACTAATTTTCCTTATTTTCCTTTCCTAGTTGGTTTAGGATTTAAATACTATAAATATTAGTTGTTATTTCTGTTTTTGGGGAGTTAGACATTATTGGAGAATATTAGTTTTGGGTTTTTGGAATTATTTTGCAAACACTTTGGCACTTTAATTACAGAAGATATTTAATGCAATTTGCACTTTGAATTTCAATTCAAGATTTTGGTATTCATCTACTTTGATTGTAAGTTCATGATTCTTCCTAACAACAATATGATTTATGAATTCTTAAGCATGAGTAGCTAAATCCACAACTAGGGTTGTGGGAACCATGAGAAATTAACAATGTATAACTAATAAATAAGTAATTCTTGAATAGTTTTTATGCATGTATTGTTAACTTTTCGTTTAAAAGTCACTCCATCGATGGACCGTAGGTGCCTACTGTGGGTCACAAAAATAGCTACTGCCTAGGATTTTTTTATTTTTTTTGTCTAAGTCCGAATGTTGTTCTAAAATTTTTTGTTGGGTTCTTTTGTGTTCTTCAGTACTAACTAGTCTCCCACATGTACCATGGCACCAAAACAAGCACCCGTGTACTCTAGGAAGGGTAAGTCCAAGTCTGTTGTCCCATCCAAACACTTGATCCATAAGTCTAGTGAGGATGAGTACATCCTGGAGACCACCAGAGGCTCCCCTACTGCCCCCTGAACTATGAGGAATAGGGATAGACAAGTTATATCATCAAGTGACGAGGTCGAGGTCACTGCCCCCAGTCAGAGGAGGGGGCTTCACCTGCAGGAGAGTCGCATTTCGGTTCCAGTTCTAGTGGCACTTAAGCTTCTTCTTCCGATGTCGATAGCACAGGGGATGCCTAAGGCCCACCAAGCACGAGAGTTGAGCCAGTTCACAGTGCCACATAGCCAAACAAATGGTGCGTTAAGGGTCAGTACCAGATTTATGGTGACAGAAAGGTGTTAAATAAACACCGAAAGATGGCCAGGATCATTACTAAGGAGCGTCGGGTGCTGACAAGGAGCCTCCATACTGTGCCCGCCATTGAGGAGCTGTTCAAGAGGCACAAGTACGATTGGATGGAAAGAATCCTAGGAAATTTTAGCGAGGAGATGACTCATGAGTTCTGCGTCTCCTAAGCCGCCACAGTCTATAATACTATGCTCATAATGGTCTAAGCCATTAGCCCAGCCTCCACTTCAGGCTACAACGGTGCAGAACTTCTCTATTGACATCTCTAAGGCTACCATTCTCCGTTTTATTTACGGTCCAGCCTACACTCTGCCGATCAATACAGCAGAGTATGACTAAATGATGGGGGTGGTTTAGAGTGGGGCATTTCAGAGGGATGCCGAGCAGCGAGAGACACTGTTGCAATGGATGGCTCGCCACATAGCTGAGGATGGAGAGAGCACCGAGTGGGTGCGAAATACTACACTTTCTATTAGAAAGGCAACCCTGAGCTTTACCGAAGAGTTCTTTTGGTCCGTGGTTTGTACTAGATTGTCCTCTACATAGGTGGACACCATTGTTACTTGGGACAAGGCTGTGATTTTAGCAGTGATTATGGAAGGGCTGGAGCTTGATTTCTCCCGCATCTTAATTGCCAAGATCCATGAGAGGGCATTCAAGACTACTACTACTTTTCCCTTCCCATGTCTTATCTTCCATCTCTGCAGGGAGGCTTCAGTGCCTATTTGGCATTGTGACAGGTTGGTCGAGGCAACGAAGATTGTGGACGTCTGTCTTATTAAAGATGATGCTAATCCCGCGGGACCACAGGTGGACCTACTGCCTTTGGGTGCTGATTTTGCCAGAGCTGTGGAGCAGATTTAGCTAGAGCAAGATGCCGACACTTCCATACCTCCCACTACAATAGATACACATGATCCCCCTTCCACCGCGACTAGTCAGGCTGCGAGCTCATCTCGAGCCACTCCCCCTTCAGGGTCCACTTTAGTTCCTCTAGCCCGAGTCCAGAAGTTGGAGACCCAGATGGCCACCTTGCTGCAACACATGAGGCCAAGGATCTAGTGATCTGTTGATGGCACAACCCAGGGGCACCCCCTAGATGTAACACAGCATACTCAACCCCGAAGGAGTCTTATACAAGCCATTAGCATATCATAAACATAAGTAATAGAAATGATGCAAAATTAAAACTTTTTACAATCAAAGTCTTTTCATAAAACCAAATGGAAGTCTAGACATTGTCTCAATAACCATCTAATACAATCAAGTATCAATAAGGATCACAACCCTCTTACAATATAGTCTCAAAGAGAATGTAAGAAGAAACTAGAAATGAATAACTCTCATCCTCGAACCATGAGGACTCACCGAAAGTGTGGAGAATGATCAATTCCAAGCTCTAACCAATGGAAGATTGCCTTAAGAACCAAACCCTACACTTGTAGAAAATGTGGAAATATGGGTTAGCACAAAAATGCACTAAGTATGATATACATGCATAAAATTCCTTAAAACATGCTAAAAGGGACATTTTAGTTGAAACCATGCACTTTATCAACTTTAAGAATCATTATGCACATTACTGTAAATACATAAGTCAAACCATCTCATAAGCAAACCTAAGCTATACTTGTGCAATGTATAGATAAGATCCCATATTCGTATCTAATACTAAGTACCATTTTTAGGCCAGCATAATCATGCATATCATACCTTGACCTCATCCATAGCAACACTCATAGACAAGGAAACATTCATGTTCATTAACTTGTAACAAGGAAAGCCACTCATAGCACCAATCCATATCATATATGAATAAATTCACATATCTTCATAGCATAAGAGAACCACACCATAACCCATTTAAAAGCCTACTTGTGCAATGCATGAATGAAGTCCCATACCCCCACTCACACTAAGTACAACTCTTTGAGAAGTCATAAATATAGTTCATGTTCATGTTCTTGTCATAATTCATATTCTTGTCATGTAGGGAAATAGCCTTAACCGACATAGATCGTGTGAGCTACATGGAATCCGGTGTCATGCCCCCACACCGAAAAGAGGTGTCCTACTTGCCTAAGGTAGAATTCAAGTTTGTTAGCTTAGGTGGATCCGCTAGCTAAAGACCTATGTGGGCACATAGTTATGGGATAAAGATATTGCTTCTAGAAACCCGGACTAACTGAGGTAAAAGGTTTCCATCTCATGAGATAATTGTTTTGGGAACCCGGATTGACTGGCGTAAAATGAACACATTTAGAAAGCCAGACTAACTGACGTAAAAGCTTTTATTTGGGAAGCTGAACTAACTGGTGTAAAATATTCCATCTCATATTCATATCCACTCGGTGCTAGACATAATTCCCTTTAAGTTCATGTTAAGTTTTGACTTAAGTTCATGTTTATGGAAGAATGCACTAATAATCAATCCAACATGATATCATGACATAGCTCATAGATTCGAGAGGTGAGAATAACCTTTCAACCTTAGAATCACCATTATGTGAGTAAAACCTTTCACATCATGTTCATAGTGTGTTCATGAGAATAACCTTTCAATCAACATAACAAAATCATCATAGTCATAGACATTTCATCTATAGTCCTGTGTAAGGGTATAGGGGAGAATGACCTTTCAACAATACCACAATTACACCATAGTCATAGGATCTTCACTCTCAAGGTGAATCTTAAAGCACATGCACAATTCTCATATTCATGTACAATTTTCATAATTTGCCCTTCAAGGACCATGAATCACATTCAACCCAAGCATCTAGAATTTCTACATTAGATATGAATAATAACATGATTCAATTAACTCAATCAATTTAAGCATAGTCTAATCACATGCTTCTATAATCAATCAACCCACATCACAAGGTCACAATTTAGTAATATGGGGAATTCATGGGTTCTTGGGGGGATTTCATCATAAATCAACAATAAATCATAAATTCAATCATAATCCATCATAAATCAACCATTGAAAATGTTTTGGAAAGGAACCCATGACTTGGAGTGAAACCCTAGCTTTTTGGGGGAAATGGTAAGCTTTGAAATCTAGTTTTGAAGGGACTCTATGGGTGAAAGCTACCCATAAATGACAAGCTATAATATAGGATGATTCTCCAAAGAAATTGAGGGAAAAAGCTTTGATTTCTTCAAGCCCTAGCTCCAATTCTACTCTTCTTCTTCCTTGAGTTTTAGAGAGAGAAATATTGTGAAGGGGATGAACTTTGGGATCTTTTGGGGTTTTGGAATTAATGACTTAGTTTGGGGTGTTTAATGACTTAAAATAGGTTATATATGTGTATAAAGTCCATATAAAACGACCCTTACTTAAAACTAACTAAAAGGAATTTACTAAAAAGACCCTCACTAGGCAGCCCACTCCCAGGCACCACGACTGGACCTCACGAGCCATGGTCCTTGGGAAGTGTCTTGGCCTCCCTCATCCTAAGGCATCTTCACGAGCCTTCCTACGAACCGTGGTCAAGAACACTGGTCGTGAAGTGGCTCGTGGTCCTTAGGCAGTAGCTTGGCCTCAAGGACTTGCCTCCCACAAGTCTAAGGGAACTTCATGAGACCTCCCACGAACCGTGGTCAAGACCACTGGTCGTGGTGGTGGTCATGAGCTTTGGGGTAGTGTCTTGCCAAGGTTGGGGTAGCCTTGGCCTTTGGCTTAGGCTTTGCCCTTTTGCCTTGGCACTTGCCCTTGCAACCCTCTATTAAACCCTAGATAGTCTTCTAAACTATGAGGTGTAACACGTGCCTTGAAATTTTACCCCTAAATCCCTCATTCTAATTACGGGAAGTCTTATCTACGACCGTAACCCTCACCTCAAACACTAGAACCCTAACTTAAGGCTCTAGTTTAGTCTACTAGTTTCCAGAGTATTACAATTGAGGAATTCGAGGCTCTTATGGAGTGGATGATGGACACAAAGATTCAGAGGGTCCACAAGTGTCTAGATGCATTCGAGTTGAGAGTCTTGCACCCACAATTGATGTTAGTACTTTCCAGACAGAGTTGGCTAGGCTCCGTCCTGATGTTGATGCTCTTCTAGACCCTGCTAAGACTGTACTGGAGACCACTCCTATGGATGAGGCTGACGATGTAGTGATGACTGCACTCTTTGGCGACACTATGCCACCACCCGACCCTTCCCATGCAGCTGGGAAGCACCACCGTTCTTCTGATCATACTTCCAACACTGAGGAGGCATGACGGGCAAAGAAGGGGGAGTGACAATAGTTGGAGGCAGCCCAGAGGAAGTCTATTATCGATGAGGAGTTGAGGCAGCAGCGGTCCCGAGAGATAGATATTGGTCCATCCAGTTCTAGGAACACTATGGATGGTGTTCCCACTGTTGATGAGGGCGCTACTAATGGCGCTCCTATTGCTGTTCCAGCGGGTTTTGGGAAATCGAACCCACCCGCTTCTTGATGGGTCATCGGCGCTTATGCACCACAGGTTTGCTTCACCCTATGTTTTATTTTTCTTTTTTTTGTGTGCATTGAGGGAAATTCACCAATTTTTCATGGGGGTGGGGTAAATTAGTTGTGAGTGATAGGGTGAAGTCTGAGTAACCCAACTCATAACCTGTGTTCTTTTTCCCCAAGGGGTTATTTTACTTTTCTGTTGAACCGGCATGTGTAGGATTGTATGTGTAGAAATAGATAAAAATAGTGAAAGCATGATGGAATAAGAGCATGAAATTGATACCTATCCAAAATTTTTGAATTGTGCTAGATCTATAGGCTTAATGAGTTGAATGTGTTGGATCTTTATGTGACATGATAGGAACCGGTATGATAGCATGGCTTAAGCTAAAACTTGAACTAAGTGCTTCAATAATTCAATAATGAAACAACGTTCCAAGTGTGTGTGAGGAAATTGTATGTTCATGTAGTATGTGCCAATCTAGAACTTGCCTCGTTGGTCCTACTAAGATAATCTAGGCTAGAAATTGGGAAATGATCAAAGGCCCTTGTTCTAACAAGTCCACTTAAGCCTAAAAAGATCCAACCAAAAGAAATAAATGCTCCCTTTGATCCAAATGTTTGAGCCTAATGAATACCACTTCTTTCAATACACCTAACTCACCTTCCCTAAAAGACTGTTTTGGCCCTGATCCCTTCTTGGACATGTGTACCTTAACTTAGGCCAAAAGCCTAAGTTGAGGGTGGCTGATTTAGAACTTACCTTAATCTTGGCCCTGGTCTGACCTCGGATATTGTGCACCTCAACTCATGCAAAATACATAAGTTGAAGGTGGCTATGAAAAAGAAAATTGAAAGAAAAGGGTATGAAAAGAGTTGTGTGTAGAAGAAAAAAATGATAGAAAATTATGTGACTGAATGTAAAAGAAACAAAGAAAGAGTGATAATGAGGTTGAATAACAGAGAAAGAAGAAGTGAAAAAAAAGTGAAAAAGAAGAATGAAAAAGTCAAGTCAGATCTGTGCTGAAGAAAGTCAAGGAAAAGAGCAAAAATAAGAATATGTTAGAATTGGTTGAGAAAAGAGTTAAATAGCCAATGTAATGTCAAGGAGGGCAGAAAAGCAACTAAAAGTACCCAAATGTATCCTACATGACCCTGAGCCTACGTTACAAGCTAATAAAGTCCTATAGTGATCCCAGTGACTAGTATGAAGAGTCTATGCAGTAAAAATAAGGGCAATCCTATGGTATTGAGCACTAACTGTATTTCAATTCACTTTTGAGTGTGAGTGTCTACCGAATCTGTAAGCTTAAATATCATATTTTTGTGTGAAAAAGGATTTCTTTGTGGTAAGGGCACTAGTTACATTGTTGGAGAGTTGATACATTGGTGATTGTTGAAAGTGTATGTGGTGATATATATTGGTCTGTTTATGTCATGTTTTGATCCGCATGAGTTAGCTTATTGAGTCCGAATGAAAAGATTTGCACTAAATGAAAGGATTGATTGAAAAAGCCATGTGATTGCTTGAGTTTGTATGTTTGCTTCTACATGAGTGTCGTTTTGAGTTTTAGTGTGTCTCTTGAGGACAAACAACAAGTTTTAGTTGAGAGTGTTGATATACCGTGAGTTCACGGTATTTTTGATGTATTCCAGTTAGAGTTTGTGTGAGTCTTGGGCTATTTTGTTATTAGATATAATGGTTTTTATGTAAACTTTGCAGGAAATTGGTTTGGAGGCGATTGAGAGAAAAAAGGACTGAAATAGCAGCAGCAGCAACTGACGAAGCCAACCACGGACTGTAGGTCCTATGACGGGCAATAGGTGAAGCAGCGTATGTGTGAGTTCAAGAAAGTCTGACCAAGTGTGGAACCATGGAGGAAAATGACGCCCCGTAGAGTGCATGATGGATCGTCCTGCACAATTGACGTTTTGATCAGAAAGATTGAGTTCCAGTACTTGAACTACGAAGGTGATCCACAGACCATAGGTCGGCCCACAGTTCGTAGGTCCTGTCGTCTGTCAAAACCGTGTCCTGAACTAATTTGCCTTATTTTCCTTTCCTAGTTGGTTTAGGATTTAAATACTATAAATATTAGTTGTTATTTCCCTTTTTTGGGAGTTAGATATTATTATAGACTATTAGTTTTGAATTTTTGGAATTATTTTGCAAACACTTTGGCACTTCACTTCCGGAAGCCATTTTATACAATTCGCACTTTGAATTTAAATTCAAGATTTCGGTATTCATCTACTTTAATTGTAAGTTCATGATTCTTCCTAACAACAATATGAATTGTGAATTCTCAAGCATGAGTAGCTAAATCCACAACTAGGGTTGTGGGAACCATGATCAATTAACAACGTATAACTAATGAATAAGTAATTGTTGAACAGTGTTTATGCATGTATTGCTAATCTTTTCGTTTAAAAGTCTTTCTAGCGGTGCGCAACGTTAGAACTCACCTCATTCCTACTTGCCTTACTAATGGGGTAATGAATGAGAAAAATATTAAACAACGAAGATTTAGTTAAGGATTTACTGTTATCTAATAGTCTGACTTTAATCAGTTGACGTGAGGGTGCATACCCAACTCAATTGACACAATGACTAATCCGAGGTAAAGGTAAGGGTTAGTAAAGCACACACCCGTAGACTTACCAAGTTGCAAGGTGAAAGTTCCTACTTGGATTACCAATCAGTTAGGGATACCTAACTTATCAGCTTTGCATGTCAAATACTAGGATATAGTTACTATTATTAGGAATACTGCGTTAAGAGCTTGATTTTATGTTAATTTGTATATAATTGAGATTGTAGGACATATCTTCCCACTGACCTATGGTGTCATTGATTCGGGCAATGACACCGCTTGAACTTTGTTCTTTGTACAACTACAGGAGGCTTATGGAGAAAAGACTAATATATGTGTTGTGTCTGATAGAAATGAGAGCATTATGAAGGCAGTGCCAAGAGTGTATAATAATATGCCGCATTATGCTCGTATGTGACACTTGTAGAGTAATGTTGCAAAGAAATTTAGAAATTCCCACAAGGAACTAAGTGTTGTATTCTATACAATAATAAAGACATGCAATAAACTTGATTTTGATAGGCTGTTGGATATCGTGGAAAAAGTTGATGTAGGAGTTAAAGATTATTTGAAGCTGGCTGGATATGATAAGTGAGCTAGGTGTCATGCATAGGTTCATCAAGTATGTGCTATGACGTCCAATATTGTAGAGAGTATAAATATTGTACTAGTGTCTGCAGGGGATTACCAATTTTTTATTTTCTAGAGGAGGTTAGACAGATGTTTGGCATATGGAATCATGGTAACAAACATGAGGCATATGCACATTTACCGCCATTGATTGGATATTTCATAATATAGTCGTAGAAAATGAAGAAATGAGCACAAGTATGAGGGTATGTTTTCTGTATATCTAATATTATATAATAATTAATTATGGAGAAAGTTGTATATATACATGAAATTATATTGTTTGTATAAAACAGGTTGTGTCGTCGAATGAATATGGTCACAATGTGACTTATGATGGTAGTAATTTTCTAGTTTGTTTATAAAAGAAAACATGTAATTCATTTTTGTACTGTGTTGAAGTCGAAAAGTCTAGTACCTGATGGATATTGCTATGATCTGTATAAATCAAAGACAATGTTAAAGATTTATGAGTTACCAATTTATCTGTTGCTTGATGTAGCAAAATGGGTGATACCTAAATACATAATGTATGATGAAGTTGAGCCTCCAAAATTCAAAAGATCTCTAGGAAGATAAAAAAAGAAACCTCGTGCAAAAACAACACGCGAAATGCTTGGTCTCAAAGAGAAAATACATATAGCACATGTGGAGTTGCGGGGCACAATAGGCGTTCATGTAGAAATAGACTTCAAGAAGTTTAATGAGTTTTCTACTAGTATGAAACTTTAGATTTTATAGATTCTTGAATACTCATCGCGGTTTCTTTTTTGTGTTTAAAACTATTAGATGAAATTGTATGCATTGAATAATTTTTTTTATGTCATATACACTGTGGAAGTTTTTGAGATCCAAAACTTTTTCTCTTTTGTATTCAAGCACATTTATAAAAATTGAGAATTACTATGTTTTTGTATATAACTAAATTGTAATAATGTATTTCCATAACTAAATGTATGTTGGTCATTATATACAGATAATTGTATATGTATATTTCAATTTTACACTTAATTGTGTATAAGTGTTGAAATTATACAATTGATTTGTATAATGTAATGTGGTTATAATATCTAAAGTATTTTGTATAAAACTATATGTATAAACAATTTAATAACCACTATATTTAAACGAATTGATTCTTTTAGATAAATTGTTAATGACAATCATTAGTACTTAAGAATATTAGTTTGTATAAATATTAACTGTATATAATTAATTTTAAAGCAACTTAAAATAGTCGAACGAATATAATACGTAATGATATTTATACTCCCAAGAAAACTATGATAAGGTTCAAGACTTTAAAGTTGACACGAATGTCATACAGATATACAAAATGTACAGAATTTAGTACTAGTGTTACAATTGATGTACATTCAAAACAGACTGAAACATACTTGCTCCATCCATAGTACTTGCAGCCACAAACATCCTGTTATATGGTCCTCTTAGGTGACTCCCATCACCAACAGCTACAGGCCTGCAATGATTAAAGCCTTGTATGAAACTATTCAACGCAAAATAGATATAAGAATTAATTTTTTCGATTTTCTTCAGACGTATATGTGAGCCTGGTATGTAATATCCATCATATACAAGTATGCAGGGAGTTTGTTGTAAGATGCAGATGTGATGCCCTCAAGGAAATCAAAGCCTTCTCTTTAGCCTCCAAGTCAATGAGTAATTAACATCAACTCCAAGATATATTTTCACATCATTTCGTAGATCAAAGGTGTATATTTTCTCTTGTGATCAACAATCTTAGGCTTAAAAATCCCACTAATCAGCATACTTGTTGCATGTCTTTGTGAATACACTTTATCCTTCAAAGGACATGTATGATTTGTATTAAATGTTCGGATCCTAAACATTTCAGACTTGTTAATATTTGATGCTTTGAGTAACCACTCACACTCCACAAAATAAAAAAAAATCAGCATATAACTACATCAAAAAATACATAATAACATATCAGTAGACGAATAGTAAAAACATTATATACATTTATATAAATAATCATGCACAAAATGGCTACATATATTTCTATTTACATACATATACAATTAAATTAAATTCCAAATCACATACAAAAATATACAAACTATTTACCTGATTGCATTTGACCTCACTGTCCTATACTGAAATCTTTGTGCAATTGCATATTTTTTTCATGTGAATCTCCACAAATTTATTACATGGATCCGAAATGACTCCATCATAGCTTCCTGATACCAAAGCACAAAGCGGCTCTACCAATTCCCTAATTGTCATCTGCCTAGTCTCAAATGCATCAATCCCATCTGTACAAATTAAACGAACCATTTCCTGTCACTGATTTGAACTTTCACACAATTCATTAGTTGTTACAATTATTCAGTTTGTTTATACAAATTGTATATTTGTTGAGTTCATTTGAAGCCTTTTAAGGAGGACATACACTCTAAGTCATTATGAATCAACATTGGTGTTTTACTTTCTTCAACCTTATACTCAATTTTCAGCTTATTGACATTCATATCAATCCTGAGTTGAGTTGCAATAACATTATACAACTCCTGATATGATGCACTTTCTTTGACCCCCCCCCCCCCCAATTACATAATCAACTAATGATTGTCATGGTCTCATCTATCAATATACCAAAACAACTAATGAAGTCATTTATATATTATCTATATACAAAAATACAGTTACATACACATATACATAATTATATTTAAATGAGTTAGACTCTATTATGAAAAAATATATAAATTAATGAGAACAAATATACAAATTCAAACGAAAATATAGTTACATATACAGATTTATATTTAATACATATAATGCATATACATATACGATTGAAAAACACAACAAAAAAGAACATATACTTATACAATTTACAATTTATAGCCAAGCATGTCTCTTATTTGTATAAAAATTCCACATATATACTTATACAAAGAGTATATACATATACAAATTACAACTATATACACATATACAATTGACAAGCCTAACATAATAGGTGTATACATATGTAAATTATATATAATATACAAACTCAATTATCCAAATTAAGGACGAACTTGCACTGTATAAATATACAAATTCGGAAAAAATTTGAACTATTTCATATAAGAATTAAACAGAATTGACTAACTCATATCAATAGACCTATACGTATAAACTCTTTACCAATCATAATACAAATTCAGTATTCATTCATATATACAAATTAATGAGAACAAATATACAAATTCAAACGAAAATATTGATTACTATCATATTATACAATCCAATCAGTTTATGACTGTCAAAAACCAAATCTGCAATCAAAAACTACAAATAAACAACAATATCATCCAGAGAATTATCTAATCACAAATAATTGCAGAATATAAAAAGAGGATCTTACTCGAATTCTAACTACTTTTGTGATCATATGAGTTAGACTCTATTATGAAAAATATATACAATTCGAACTGTACATTCAATTCAACTGATGAATGTTTAAAAGCAAATCTGCGTTTCAAAAAACGATGAACACCAATTTTGATCAGAAAGAAGTAAAATCAAAGTATGAACACCAATTTCGATTAAAAAGAAAAATCAAAGTATTTTTCATCTTGAAATACATTTTACTTTCTTGTTCTTATCTCTAAACTCAATTTGATCTCGATTGTTTGTAGAGAATCGCCAAAGCTTAATCGAACCTAGTTACAATGGTGTCCCTATTGATGGAGAAGTCGTAGAAGGAAAAAATCATATTTAAAATATAATTTGCGTGAGTTATGCAATTTTTTTTAAAAAACAAATTAGCGCCATTTATTTATTTATTTTTAAAAATCAAATACTGAAAATACAGATCTGTAGCTCCATAGCAAACTTAAAATTTGCTACGGAGCGCTTTATACAAACTATAGCTATTGAATACAAATATATTTTTTTTATTTGCTATAAATTTACACTATTTGTTTTTTTTTTTTAAAAAAAAAGAGGCCTTATAAGAACTTAATACAATGTCTTAATGTTCTTTAAAGTTAACTATATTACTTTCTTCATCTAAAAATAAGTAGGGTGAAAATCATTTTCACAGCACAATTTTGCTTTAAAAATCAAGCTCCCCCTCAACTTTGAATAATAATGAAACATCCCCCTTTTGTCCTAAATAAAATTTTCAAATGCCTGTTGTACCCTTTCATTATCAATTCTTTTTTTTTTAATATTACATAGCCACAGACCACTGACATTGCTTATTATTATATAATCAAAAGTTTAGATTAGGCCCCAAGACCTTCTCTAGAAACAAGATGAAAACAAAAAAAGAAATAATTAAACAAATAAACAAAAAGACAACACTCCCATCTGCAGATTTGGAAAGTTCCAAAAGCCATTCCTTCATCTACTCTTCTCACAATAGATTCAACAATGGCGTGTTCGTCCAATTCTTCTGAGCTAAAGAATCACTTTCCCGTAAGATTTTCTTTACAACTTGCAAGACTTCCATTTCCCTGATGCTCCACCGATTTTCTTTACCACTCACAAGTCTGAGCTCTCCTGCACATCAGCTAAGTATCTCTACCAGTTCTCTTTTTTCATTACATTAGTATTAACTTTTCAAAGTCTCAATGGGTTGAACCCCAACGGGATTGATACCATCATTAAAGCCTTTAATCAGTTAATACTACCACTCTTAATAAAGAGAACTTTTTATGTTTCCCCTTCCAGGCTTATGCGTTTGGAGTGGACTAATTTCAACAAGAAGCTAATGCCTTGATTTGGTACCATTGGACGCCCTAAGCTCTCACCAGGCGTAAGTACCAAAATCTATTGAATTTACTTCAAGCACTAGCTTAGCTTTATAGAAATATACTCTTGCTCGAATCTGATTATAATTCGAAGAGAATTTTAATGTTTGTTGTTGTTAGTTGTCCCTTTATTCCTACACATTTCTTCTTATGTATGGTGTTCCTTGTTTATCTAGATTGAGTAATTTTCTTCCCTCGATTGGAATATCTTGAAAATGGTTGATCTGAAAATTACCTGGGAAAGAGAAAACTAGATTAGTAAAAATAATCAGCAAGAGCATTTCCCTCCCTAAGGAAATGATTTACTCTTGCTGAAACACTTCTTCTCAATCTCCTGATGGTACTGACTTCCAATGCCACATTCCAGGGTACATCCCAGTCGCCCTCAATTATATGAACCATATCTAGAGAGTCTGTCTCAATAATAAGATTATTAATACCATGCCCACTACATTATGAAATGCTTTCCCTTATTGCTCTAGCTTCTGCCACTATGTTTGTAGTATCCTGAATTTTGAAACCCTTAGCGGCCACCAGATTTCCATTATGATCTCTAATGCAAAATTCTGCTGAACTAGGTCCAGGATTTCCTTTTGGTGCCCCATTGGTGTTACACTTCATCACATTAATAGGAGGAGGTTCCCATCTGATAATTTTATACTTAAACTTAGGTCTGTATTGCTCCAATTATGCTAGAATATGAGGCCAAGAATTGCTGCTACAGTTTAAATTAAATCTGACATAGATGAACTTTAAAATTGTATCAATAACACCTGATATCACTCTAAAATTTGGAAAAACACCTCCATGTAAAATAGTATTTCTCCTTTTCCACAAAAACCACACAATGATATTAGGAATAGCCTGGCACACCAATTTTACTCTATAATTTCCTTCAATATCCCAGCATAATCTTATGGATTGTTTTAGGTTAAGCATAGGATCTAGGATTCTTGATGCATACCTAAAATATTTTCATATTCGGATAGCTACTTCTCCATTAAGAAAGAGATGTTCAATACTCTTTTACAAGAACAACACAACATCTACAATCACTTCAATAATCTAGATTCCATCTATGCATTAAAGATGCCAAGAGATCTTTTCAAACCAAGTCCTCCACATTAAGAATGAGACTTTGAATGGAATTCCTTTTATCTATAATTTTTCCATGTCTTCAACTTTGTCTTTCTTGTTCCTCAAAAGTCCCCAAACTGATTTTACTGTGAAATTTACCATTACTGATTTCAGTCCACCAAGCTTTATCAACTTTATTACTGAGATGCGCAGGATGGACATTTGTGTGAACATGGTTCACCACATATTCAGGCACAAAACCTCTCATTAACGTATAGTCCCATCCCTCCTCCTTTAAAAATTCAATAGTATCTTTCATAGGATAACAAGTGTGCACATCTGAATCATGTATATGTAGGGGACCCAAGTTAGACCAGTTGTCATACCATATAGCAGAAGTGCCTCCTTTAGGTTCCCACCACATATGTTTTTCCAAAAGATCCCTATTTTCCAACATGTGCTTCCATATTTGGGAACCTCCTTTCCATTGAACTAGTGTAGAAATTTGCTTCTTACAATACTTAGTCCACATAAAGTTAGACAATATTGTATTCTGTGTTCTGAAATTCCACCAAAGTTTTTCATACATAGCCTTTGATACATCAAAAATACACCTAAATCCTAAACTTTCTTCAATTTTAGGAAGACAAACATTTATCCATTTGGACCAATGTTTATTTCTACTATTTTCCTCATTGCTCCAGTAGAATTTAGCAAAAATTCTATGAATTTCTTTTATCACACACATTGGACGAGTAAGAGAAGAAAGTACATATATGGGAATGCTTTGAAGAACACTTATAATGAGTACTTCCTTACCCCATATGAAAGCATTCTACCTTTCCAACTCTGTAGCCTACCTTTAATTTGATCAAACAATTCTGAATAATGCTCCTTTATCTTCCTAGCATGAGTAATGAGGCATCCTAGATATTTCATAGGGAAATATCCTCGTACTATACCAGTAATATGCTCTAACTGATTAGCCATTGTTGCTGCTGCATTCTGGTGAAGATAATAAGAACTCTTTTCCTTGTTAATCTTCTGACTTGATTGTTTCTCATAGTCTTGCAGAATTGACATAATTTTCTCCAGAATATCCATTAGAAGAAGTAAAAATAATTGTGTCATCTGCAAATGCTAAATGATTAATATTGTCACTCCACTTTGGCAACCCATAACCAACATATTGGGGATCTTCAAAGAGTGTATTGAGAGCTCTAGATAGAACCTCGACTGAGATTATAAATAAAGCTGGAGATAATGAATTTCCTTGCTTAACACCCCTTGTAGAATGAAAAAAGCCATGTGATTGGCCATTAAGAAGAACTGAGTAGTAGTTGTTAGCAAGTAGCCTCCAAATCAAATCAACTACTCTATTCCAAAAAACCATTTTTCTTAGCACTTTCATTAGGAAGAACCAAGAGACCCTATCATAAGCCTTAGACATATCCAACTTAATTATCACATTTTCAGGTTTTCCTCTCTTAGTAATGTATGTGACGAGTTCCTGGTCAAGTAAGACATTCTCAATAACGCTTCTACCCTTAACAAAGCCAAACTGATTAGAAGAAATCAATCTTGGAAGAACCTTTTTCAGTCTATCATGTATTATCCTGGATAGAATCTTGTTAATAAAGTTACTCAGACTAATAGGTCTCATGTCCGAAAAGGATTGAATGTTATCCTTTTTCGGTATAAGAATCAAATTAGTGTGAGTAATGGACTTAGGTAAAGAACTTCCAAAACAAAATTCATGCACTATTCTACAAATATCTTTACCAATGATGTCACAACACACTTGATAGAATTTACCTTTAAGTCCTTCTGGCCCACTAGAACTATCACCATTAAGCTTATATACTACATTCTTCACTTTTTCTTCATTTGGTACAGACCCCAATTCGGTATTCTCCTCTTCAGTGATCAATAATGGAATGTGATCCAGAAGAGTAACGTTTGTTTCATCCCTATCTTGGTGGAATTGACTCTAGAAATAACTTACTACCTCATTAGCAATTTCAACGTCGTTTTCTAGCCACCGCCCTTGTGAATTTTGCACTCTGGATACTCTCATTCTTTGTCTTCTTCCTTTTACCAAGCTATGAAAGAATCTTGTATTTCTATCCCCACTTTCAAACAAGTCATACCCTGCCTTTTGTTGCCAAAATTTCTCCTCAATGTGAAGAGTATCTAGAATATTTAGCTTTGGCCCTTTGCATAATATCTTTGATTTCTAGAGAAGGATACTCTTCAAAGTGTTTTTTCCTTTATTCTAGCTATTTCCTCTCGGATAATGATCTATTGAAAGATATCTCCAAAGGTATCCTTGCTCCAAGAAGAAAGAGCATATTTTACCTTCTTTATCTTCCTCTTGAAATCTAAAAAAGGATTTACAGATATTTCATCATCCCAATTCAATCTGATATCCTCTTTAAATCCCCTATGCTCAGTCCAAAAATTCAAGAACCTAAAAGGTTTAATGATCCTTGTTTCCATGTTTTCACATGAAAATAGAAGCGGCGCATGATCCGAGCTAGTTCTTGGAAGATGCTCCACTTTTGTAAAATTGAATTGACCATGAAAGACATTATTCATCAAAATTATGTCTAGTCTCTCAAATATGTAAGCACTGTCTGCTCTATCATTCCACCACGTGAAAGGACTGCCTTTGAATTGAACTTGATACAATTCATTTGATTCTATACAATTTTGAAAGTCTTCCACATCAACCCCCAATACTGGTAAACCAATTTTTTCTCCCCCAATGAAGAACCACATTGAAATCTCCACCTACGATCCATGGGTGATCCATATCATCAGCAAGTTGAGTTATATCCTCCCAAAGCTCTAGTCTCTGATTTGGGTCACATTTAGCATAGATAATAGTAACAACCATAGTAAAATCAGTGGCTAAATTTCTTATCTGTACAGTAAGTTGTTGTTCAGAGTTTCTCCTTTCTACTACATCGAATCCATGATTAACAAATAACCTAATCTTCCCATTATTATTTGCATACCCTTTTGTCATTCTAAGCCTTCTGTTAAATCTATTCAAACATCTTACATGCTGAAATGGCTCCATCAACACAACAAAATTGAATTTGTGAAAGCCATGTAGCATCTGGACTCTTTGAAAAGCATTTTGAGTCCTCACGGACCTAATATTCCATATGAGTGCTTTCATAAGGAACATTGTTGTTTGTTAGTCACCTGCCTTTTGGGCTGAGATCTGATGGGCTGATTAGAATCTCCACTACCATGCTTTTTGTAGACTTTATTTCTTTAATATGTCTGGGAGAAATATCCGCTTCTCTATAAATGTGATCATTTTTTGCCTCTGATTGACTATCATTTGATTGCAGCTGCTCAACTTCTGACTCTTTGTGTATGAGGATATCATGAAGTACCTCATTTGGAGATTGAGGTATCTTAATTTGAATTCTTTGATTTGCTAGCTGATCACCTCTACTGACTATCTCTTTTTCCATCCTCATGTTACTCACTTGCTGATTTAACTGATCTTTTGGTTGTTTTGCAGGGCTATTCGAATTCACACAATAAGATTCTGAATCATTCACAAGAATATTTATAGTCTTCATAAGTTCCATTTGCTCTCTTGAATTACTGCCTTTTCTGTGCGAACTTATGCTTATTGGAATATTGTGGATACTGATAGGTTTCACCTTGTCATGACACTCTTGCACACTAACTTCAGTAGCAACATGATCACCAAATTTAATTATGGGCACTCCTTCCATTTATTTTTCACCTTGTAATACTAGACCAAAGGAATTTATAACCAAATCTTTTGTTGATCCGCCTTTGTTTTCTTATGTGTTGACCATTTTATTCTTATTGATCTCCCCCCCTTTGTTAGTATCGTCTTCTCTTGTGAGTGCATCAAATTTATTTCCCACCTCAGTGATGGGTGCATTTTGTTTTCAATATTGGCTCCTCTTTTATCTTTGACTACATTCCAGTTACCCGGATCTCCAACAACTTTTCCACTTGTAAGTATTCTAGCATTCCTTTTTTTTAATAGAGAATGTTGCTCTTGTTTACGCTGATTTTGCTCCCCCTGTTTTGCTGGTTCTTCCTTTCTTCTAGCCATTTCCCTCGCTTTACAGATATCTTTATTGTGCCCTTGCATCTTGCACTCAAGGCAATATTTCGGTACATAATCATATTGAATTTTTATCATATTTACCCTTATCTCACCCGTGTTTGGATTTTCAATATTCATCTACACCGAATTTGGGAATTTGCCTTTGAGATCCACCAGCACCTTCACTTGTGCACCGCTAGGTATTGTCTTTTTTATCGTTGCTTGATCCAAGTGGATTGGTTTACTAACTGCCGAAGCAATTGAAAACAACACTTCCTTAACAAAGAAAGTTGGCAATAGATTAGGGAATGAAATCCATGTCATAGCCATAGCTGTCTCCTCAGATACCTTGAATCTAGAATCATAGATTAGGGTTACACATCAAGTAGAAATACCCATCCCTACAATTTATATAGAAAACCCCTTGCAAGATCATGCTGACATAGTCCTCTTGTTTAGTCAGTCTAATTAGAATATGCTTGCTACGTAGCAATCTTATTACACACTCCCCTTTTAATTCACATTGTTGAGGAATAATTCGTCTCAATTCGTCCATTCATATGAGAATTTTCCAATTACAGTGAATTTGAGTTTCTCAATACAAGTCATCTTTATCACTTCCTGCTCAGTCCAGTTGACTTGTGGCATTCCTTCTACATATGTAATTTCTTTTAGTAATGATTTGTCTTCAATAATATCCATCTCAAAATTTGTTTTCACTGAATCAACAAACGATTTTCCCTTTGGCAAAGTAGGGTTCAAGATTGAAGCATATTGAGTTGAGGGAAGAAGAGGGAAATCACAGTTTGAAAGTTCAAGACCAACCCCAGAAGAGGGTTGGCTGCCGTCAGATGTCACCATAGAAAAAGCGTTCAAAGGAGGAACCTTCTCGAAAAGGTTTGATTAATCTATCAATTCTATTTTACTTCTTTAAAACACATTTTCTTTTGAATTCATGTAACAAGTTTTTCATAAAAGCATAAACATTTTTTTTGTGGACAAAAAAAATGAGAAATATTAATCAAGTATATGAGTTAATGATAATTTATAATAAAGTAAATTCACATAATGAAAAATTGTTTTTATTAATATTAATCAAAACTATTCTATTTACGCAAGCAAAAATAACAGAGAATGATAACTATACAAATATATTTCAATGTAGGATATATAAAATAATTAATTTAATTACGGTCAAAACTTTCAAAGATTTTTTGAAAATTTAAATTATTTTAAACTATAATTTATGTAATACTTCATTAATGTCAATCAAAACTTATTTATTTATATAAACAATAGAGAATTCCCCGTTATATTACTTGATCCTCACTCTAAAAATAGTTGTTTTGATTTACTTGTCCAATTATTGAATAAAAAGAATTTTGTTATACTTTTTATTTCTACCCTTCATATTAAATAACTGCATAAAATAGTAGGAATCAAATATAAAATTTTAAAGCATTATTAATAATGTTACTTTAGTAAATTACACATCTAATTAAATTTTTTAAGGAACGTCATACCAAGAAGAGGTCAAGTAATATATCAAACGAATGAAGTAGAAAGTAGAGAAAGACAAAAGTATACACACACATACATATACACACTGCTTAATGCATATTATATTGAAATAACGGTCATAAAAATAATATTAAATTCAATGACAGATGCATAAAAATATTACTCTACTTATAATGTTAATGTAAAAGTTATAAAAATGTGTAGGCTGAAAACTAAATTATACACATAACATAAAAAGGTAATACATATATATGATATAACAAGGGTAAAATGGAGAATGCATAGGATAAAGAGGGGATTTTGATGATTGTTCAAAGTTGAGGGGAGAAATTGATTTTTAAAGAAAAATTGGGGCAGCTTAACAAAAATTAGGTCCATTATTAATAAAATATAATATGTAGTTTATTAAACTATCCGTATTTAATAAATAAATAAATGTACATCCCCAAATACCACATCATTGCAGCCTTTGCTAAATACCATGAGCTACACCAATTGATTCTTCATGGCTGCATATAAAATCACTATCCTCTTTTTGACACCATGAGGCATCTATAATTAATATGATCCTCAACTTACCTTCACTCTTTGCCTGCAATTATGTAAAGAGAACAAAATGAGCCATATGAACTGAGATCTTCTCAAAAGTATGACAACATTCATACCAAACTTCACTTATTGTTATGGACTCTCAGTACATTGATACAGATACTACTAACAAAGAAAAATTTGACTGGAAAAGTATAGTTGAGTTAAATTTGTTCTATCTTCTTTCTTTCTTTCTTTCTTTCTTTCTTTCTTTCTTTCTTTCTTTCTTTCTAATTCAATAATGTTGATAGTGAATTACTCAAATCTCATTAACTTTGTCAAATGTAGGATCACATTTTTTGGTAATGGTTCCTAACAAGGTATGAAAAAATATTGATTCTTAATGAAATAAGTCATTAGAAGATGCATAGGTTACAAAAGAGATGGAATTATCAGCCCAAAACAATTGACAAAAGCTATTGTAACACTAAGGAGCTGATGAATTCCAAAAAGGAGTCAGGGTTATATACAGGGGTAAAATTAACCCAGCTAAAAAGATTAACTAAACATTTGATTTTGAGAGCGTGGTCGACAATTGAAATGCCACCAAAACATCTTTGATTCCTTTCTATCCAAATGCACCACAAAATACAAGCTGGAATCAAAGACCATATCCTTTTGAAGGACTTCCCAACTTTCCAAGTACACCAATTTACAAAAGCATTCTCTGATACTGTATGTCATAGAACAATGTAACCTAAAAAGTGTTATAAAAATGCACCATATATCTGCAGTAAATGGGCAATAAAGAAATAGGTGGTTGATTGATTCAGAAGCATCTGTTAGATATTTAAAACTTCCTCCTCATAAGATTATCTTGGTTTAAGCATGATCCTTTTAATGTGATCCAACCAAACCATTTGACGTTTGGTGGTAATTTAGTTCTCCATACTCCAAGGTCATTGGTCAAATCAAGTCCTTCTTGGAACTTAACTGGAAGTAACTTGATTTGACTGAGTAATTGTCATTCCTACTAGTGCCCCACTTGAAACTTGTCTTTGTACTGAAGGTTGACTGAGCTACCCTGAAGGTTTCCAAGCATTGTTAGCAAATCCATCTCCCTATCATTTAGATTCCTTCTCTGCTTCAGACTCCATGTGCTGTTCTCCCAATTTTGATCAATGGTGGAATCTGGATTAGTTGCAATAAGAAATAATCTTGGGAAGGCATCCTGCAGTTTAGTGTGCCCACGCTACTTATCTTTCCAGAATTGAATGTGAGCTTCATTGCCCTGCTGAAGAGAAGTGCTGCAAGAAAAGTCTTCCCAGAGTTTCTTGATACTCCATCATAATCCAGTACCATAAGGAGAACTCGAAACATTGGTACACCAATGACTAGTCGCCCGATACTTTGCTTGGACAATCTCCTTCCAAAGGTCCGCATTCTCCTGATTATACCTCTAATGCCGTTTCATCAACATACGTTTACTCTAGAGAGCCAAATCTTTAAGCTCAAGGTCCCCCAAGAGATTTGGGAAGAGTGACTTTGTCCCATTTGATTAAGTGATTATTGTGGTTAAGGCTGTTGCCTTCCTATAGGAAAGATCTCCTGATCTTATCAAGTGTTTCTGCATCTTGACTGGAATAGGAAATAGGGACATGAAGTAGAATGCTATCCAAAACACTATTAATGAGTGTTACCCTGTCCAATAAGACAGGTATTGTTGCTGCCAAGATGCTTGTATTTTCTAACTTCTCAATGACTACACTCCAAATTTCAGTTGATCTCTGACTAGCACACAAAGGAAGACCTAGGTAGGTAGTAGGGAAAGAACCAGTGTTGCAGTACATGATATCTGCCATCTCTTCCAAATCAAGAACCATATTAACAGGGTAGATAATGTTCTTGGGCATGTTAATGTGAAGACCTGAGATAGCTTGAAAAAGCATCAAAGTGAGATTAAGGTACTGAACTTGAGAATTTTCTGCTCCACAAAATATGAGGGTGTCATAGCAAATAAAAGCCTACAGGACTTCTATTGACAAGAACTGAGTACTTCACTATTATAAAGCTGTATTTGATCCATCTCTCTCCAAATGCAATTTATCTAAGGATTGAGATGAGGTATTGCCAGTTTAGCTTGTCAAAAGCCTTCTCTATGTCAAGTTTAAAAAAGGAGTCCAGGTTCTCCACATTTTTGCCTCCAATGCAAAACCTCATTAGCAATAAGGGCTGTCAGTGATCTGCTTGCCTTCAATGGAAGCATTTTGGTAAACCTGAAACTAGTCCCCCAGTCATCTTTATTAGCCTTTCAGTTAACACTTTCGACACAAGCTTGTAGATGCTGCATAAGGCTGATAGGCATGAAATCTTTGAGTTCGATAGCTCCCCTTCTTTTAGGAAAAAGTGCTATAAAGGAAGCATTGAAAGATTTAACCATGTTACAATTGACATGGAAACGATTGAAAGTTCTCATGAGGTCAAGCTTTAAAGTTCGCATACTACTTTTTAGTTTTTTCATGTTATATTATGTGATGATATTTGAATGAACACAATCAGTAAGATGTAAAAAAATAATTTCAATTTTTTTTTTTTAGTAAGATGTAAATTCAAATCATATAGTACCACATTTTCATAAGAGAAGAAAACACTAAAATTTCAACCAAAAAACCATTAAAATAGTATTTATTCCGATCTAATTTATGATGCTCTTTCTTTTTTAATCCGTCTCTAAGAATATGACATATTTAATAATAATAATAATAATTTAAGTTTAAACTTCTCATTTATCTCTATTGAAATAATATAAAAAAAACATAACTTTTTATGATTTATTTAAGACCATAAAATTAAAAGATTTTTTTTTTCAATTCCGTGCCCAATAATAATAACTCACATAAATTACGACTAAGGGTTTAGTTCTAAAGTTAATTTGAGGGAGAAAATAATTCATATTAAAAATTCTTAAAATTTAAAAGTATAAAAATGAAAAAATGAAGTTTTTTTTGTTTCTCACCTGTGTTCGATATCCATTTTTTTCTTTTTGATGACAAGGTAAATTCACAGCCACTACTCTTTGGGTGTGCATAGAGTAAAACCCCCGATCCTATGCAATAGCGCGCAAACCACACAGGAGAGGTAACCGTACTAGGCAATCTCGGTGCGGTGAGCTCCAGAAAGCAAACCCTTGCTTTCACTGGCAAGGGGTTTCGAACTTGAGACCTCCAACATGGAAGTCCCAAGCCCAACTGGGCCACCCTGAAGGGTTGTTCAATATCCATTGTGGGCCCAATTAATTCACATTCATATCGAGAAGTCCCACTTTGAGGATAAACTTCCTACCAAAGATGACTCAGTATCTTAGTATCTCAGGCTCAAACTGCAAAACATCTAATTAAGAATGAATAATTACTTACCACTCCATGGTAATGTTCCATAATGAGAAAATGAACTATAAAATATGGGGATGAGTACTTTTAAATTTTCCTAATACACAAATTCAAAAATCACAAATAAAGATCTCAACAGTTTTATTTCATATATTCTCAGTCTTTTTCTTCCAAAGCACTAAAAACCCTTAGAAATCTCATTGTTTTTTTTTTTTTAAACAAAATCTCATTTTAATCTGATTTAATCGATCAAGTTTTTTTTGGATTAATAACCATTATTGTAAAATTGGATCACATGCTAATTAGTAGCCATGCCAGTGATGAGCCCAGAGATATATAGTTCTTGAATATCCGTGGCGATGTCCTTATAAACAGCCTCTACCGCGATGATGTCGGGCATATTCTCATTTTATTTATACCCAATTTCTTTTCTTTTGCTCAATTTTACATTAATTTTGATTTTGGGGATTTATTTAAGGGAAACAATTGTTGATTGGTTTTTTAAAATTTTGATGAATGAGTTCTAATATGTTGCTATAAAGTTTTCAAAACGTGTGATAAGTGGTGGAGCCGGTACTTTTGCTATGAGGATTCAAAATATAAAGAGTTAAGCATAAAAAACACACCTAAAGTATCTTTATTTTTTGAGTTTCATACCTGAACTATCAGGCTTCAGAATTTCCTACCCAAACTATCATCAAATGTTCATCGAAACACACCTCAACTATTAGTTGTTTACTTTTTCTACCTGAAATATCACCATTGTTCATTTGTCACTTTTCGCTACCTCATTAAGACTTCTCACACTCTTCTCATCCAATCTCATGTTCCGCTGCATTTTCGGTCAACACAGTTCTCACATCTTGCTACTTAATTGATCGGATGCCCTCATCTTCCATTAAGAACCAAATTCCTTATTCATTATTGTTTCCTCAGCCACTTCTGTACTCTTTGTCCTCTAATGTTAATGGGAGCACATGTTTTGTTCATAACTTAGCCCCAAGAAAGATAAATTAGACCTCAACATGTCTTTCTTGATTATTCTTGGGTTCAAAAGGGTAATCATTTCTATTCACGTAATCTTCCTCATTACCTAATGTAATGTGATGTCACATTTTTTTAGTCTCCACCTTACTTTGCATCTTCTTCTTATCGTCTTAATATCTCTGAGGTACCTATATTGACTTTAAGGAATCTACCGTTACTTTTCATCATCGTTCACATCCAGCATCAGGTCTAGATGATTCACACCCTACACAAAACCCTGAACCTACTGCGACTTGTCTCCTCTTAATCAACTGATTGCACATCAGAAAGGTATAATGTCCACTCGTAATATTAACCCCCATTATACTTTCTAAACTAACCATCTTCTATCATCACCCCAATATGCCTTTGAGTCATCTTTGTCCTCTGTTCTATCTCTAAATCTACTGGTGAAGCACTTCTCATCCAAGATAGCGATAGGCAATGATTAATGAGATGTTTGCTTTATATACAAGTGGTACTTGGGAGCTTGTTCCTCTTCTTTTAAGTAAATCTACTATTGGTTGTCGTTGGGTTTATGCAGTCAAAGTTGAGGAAATAGGAACAATGGGATGTAACCCAGTGGCATTCCTATAGATCGGATGCTAAACTATTGTCAGGACAAGAGAAGCCACTCAGTAGTCTTGGTAGATATAGGCAGCTAGTTGGTAAGATGAATTATCTGACTATGACTAAACTTGACATTTTTATTCTTGTGAGTGGTGTAAGTGAGTTTACGAATTCTCCTCCGTGACAATCATTGGGATGCAGTTGTCCGCATTTGACGATAAATAAAGTTAGCTCCAAGCAAAGGACTACTCTTCGAGGATCAAGGTCATGAGCAGAGCATTGAATATACAAGTGTTGATGGCAAGATCACCTTTGAATAGATGTTCTACATCTGGATATTACGTTTTAATAGAAGGAATTTGGTATCCGGGAAGAAAGAAGCATAATGTGGTTGCTCGATCTAGTGAAGAAGCAAAATATCAAACAATGGTTGTAGCAACTTGTGAGCTAGTTTGGATCAAACAGTTACTTAGGGAATTAAATTTGGAGAAATCAAATAGATGGAACATGTGTGTGATATCAGGTGGCCCTTCATATAGCATTAAATCTTGCATTTCATGAGAGGACTAAGCACATTGTTGACAGTCACTTCGTCCAAAAAAAAAAAAGGATACTCTTGGGATATACTATTACAAAATTTGTGAAGTCAACTGATCAACTTGCAAATATTTTCACCAAGTCTCTCACTAGTTCTCGTATGAGTTACATCTATAACAAACTCTGTACATATAACTTATATGCACCAATTTGAGAGGGATTGTTAGAATAGCAATAGGAATAGAATTGTATAGTCTCCTACATGGAAAAGGACTATAATGTAGTGTCTATAAATAGGGCTCAATGTAATAATGTAGTCAATGCATCTTAATAATATTTTCTCTATTGTATTTCTCACATAATCAAATACAGATACAGTGAGTAGTTACTCTACAATTTTTCTCTTTCTCCTCCTTAGTTTTGAAAGTTTACTTTCTGGGAGACCTTTTCAGTGGGAAAGATACCAAATGCAGTCTAGAACTTTCCTGTTAGTCACTTAATTGAAAAGCACGGCGAGCCAATAAATTAAAAATCACTTATCCTCCTAGCTTTCCTGTAAATCAAATGCAACGGAGGGTGTATGCAAGCAAGTAAGCCTGTGTTCCTCAGGGGTGCCTGACCAGCAGAAAAAACATGACACTGTAATTGAACACTTGACCTTAGAAACAGAAAAGTGAAGGCTATTTTGCCATGACTGCAGGGGGAAGTTGAGAATACTCACAAATCACAAGACTACTAGTAACAGAAAGATAGCAATACCAAAAGTGAGCTAGATAATGAGTTGAGCTGTCAATTACTTTTAGAAAATAGCTAGCTATTACACTAAATAATTTTCCAGTGATCAGAAAAGTGATAAATGAAACCTTGGAATCATCAATTCAGTTCTACACATGCAAATTAGGCCTTAGTGGAAATCTCCAACTAATAGCAAATTTCATTCTCCCCCTACATTAGCTAGGCACTTTTAAAATACAGCAAGAGAGGGATCATCAACTTCAGAAATTCAGCACATTATATGTAGTGATTTATATGACAGCAGCTAGTGCGAACTTGTTTTTGATAACTGCAAAATTTCTGAAGGCCAGCAGCACAGGGTTTGAGAAGGGGCCCTCTTCACTACCCTTCTCCTCTAAATTAGAGGCTGCGTATTTTTTTGTACAAAAACTTGATATTTGTTATTCTTTTATAAATCAGAGAAATTCCATAACACTAAACCAATTACGTGTCATTTATACAAGATAATGCTGCAGCAATTGTAACTTGATTTAGTTAATAAGAACATCAAAGTTCAGGAAACATACTCTTCAGAAGTATCTGCTGAAATTCCAAGCTGTACCTCACAGATAGATTTAACAAAGGACAGATGAGGGGCAGTGCCAGCAGAGAAACATGCAAGCTATGAATTGTAGAAACCCTTGAATCTAATCCTTCATGTAGATTTGAATTTTCCCTCTTCTTTGCAACATTATAAGCGAAATCTCCGTAAAGCAAGGAGTTATCGTGCTGATCGTTATTTCTCAAACTCATGCTGTCTTTTCAACAATGATTGAAACTTCTAATTGCTATAAGAAGTAATAGAATTATGCACTGACAAACCAGGTGTGTGATGCCTTGAGGTCATTATACTTGAGGAACAGGCAATAGAAAAATTATTGAACTGCAAATAGCTGTAACTGCTTTCTGACAATCAATGTCTAATGAACCTTGATTAGGCTCAGATATCAGCAGATCAATGAGATAGCCGCGCACAGACCTAAAATGCAGGCCCTGATAATGATGGTATAGCAAATGCACGAGAAAGGGCTCCAACTATTGAAAAGTTCTTTCTCTGGTCTATTACAAACAAATTTGCCTTTGCTGCTGCTAAAGTTGCAGGCGCTTCAAGCACATGCAAGTCAGTTCATCCTGCAGATGCCACAGAATAGAAGAACTTCGAATTGTGAAACCACATTCTCTGTTGGGCAACCGAAATTTTTACATAATCTCCAAGCCTGCTTTCTGCCCCCAAAATGGACTCTGAAGTCCCAGCTTAAACGCATTGCCCAATCTAAGCAAACAGTTACTCACCATATTGGCTTATCAACCAAAATAAATTTTCTTGCACTAGTTACAGGAAAAAACACAAACCCCACCATGTAATGCAAGAAAGTTAGTACTTTTAGTACCTCTATAGACAAGTCATTCACTACATCTCCTCTTCACTTTAATTCATGAGAACCCCAAGACCTGCTGGAAAAAAAGGCAATATTAGAAAGAAAAAAACCTTGAAACAATACTTGCCAAAATATATAGGTGACATTGTATGTATTTTCACATTGACAATTGTCAAAAGGATAATATAAAAGCCAAGCAAAACCTATTACTCATTCATTAGAACCTTCCATCGCCATAGGAAAATTTGTAAACAAGACAAGGGGTTGCGGACTCAACACGGCCGAACCCATTGTCAAGTGATTGCAATGGTAATTCACACCCTTCTCATTTCTTTTTCAATAACATGGCACTAGGCTAACTTGCACACAACTTGACAATTCAACCAAGTATCCACATTAGTATTCCACACATATTGGCCACTGTCCACTCCCTAAATAAAGTAGTAGGAAACCAGATAAGAAATGAAACACATAAAGGATGAATTTCATTTTTAACAATAAGAACCAACAATTGAACAATGTTAGGTGTAAGCAATTTAAATGGTCGTTAACTGCAGTTAGTAATTAATAGAAAGGGAATTGTGTCGTTTATAAGGGGAAAGGTCCAATTTAACTCCGACGTTTTTTTAAAAAAAAACTGAAGAATACATCCAGCAGCTGAGATTTAAATTCTTAGATTACATACACAGTTATGATTTTGTCTTCCTTCCATCATCAAGGGAGCCAAACTTTCAGTTGCAGCTCATGTTTTTGACAGTTGTTGTATCCCTTCTCTCTTAAAATTCTCTCCTCTTTCTCATTCTTTTCCCTTCTCTCCCAACTCTAATCCTTTTCTGCCTTTGCAATCCAGGAATTACAATTGAATGGAAGGAGACTGATTGAGATATTTTCAATTTTTTTTCTTTAATTCATTGGATTGTAATTCATAGTTGACTGACTTGTAATTTGGAATCAGTCTAGTAATCCTTTCGCATTGCTCTGTCAACTTACCTCCGATTCTGTTAAATTAGATTGTGTGTGCCTTACAAACAACTATAAAGGGCAACCAATAGTCACATCCATAAGCAACACAAATATGTAACTGGATTTTGTCAAACCCTTAACATAAAGGAGGAAAAACAAAAGATCAAACAATGGGTGAATCGATATTGCATGCAATGGATAATACACCACTTGCCTTTGCCTCAAACTTATAAAAGTAAAACCTTCTCTCTCTCTCTCTCTCTATATATATATATATACACACACACACTAAATCCACACCAATTTTTTTATTTTTTTAAAAAAAAGTGGTTGTAGTGGTACTTCACACCTACAAACTTGAAATACTGAATTCAACTATTAGGATAAAAGCTCAAGATCAAAGTTCAAAGCAGAGATCAAAAACAACAGCTAAAAAGGGTAAAAATACGCACATCTTTTAGAAAATAAATGCAGAAGTAACGAGTTTGAAAGAATCACAGAAAACCCAAGAGAATCCAAGTGTAGTGGCTTATATTACTCGATTCACTTTCAAGAATCTTTTGGCAGTCAAGTAGGAACAACTACGAGGTCTGCGATCTCTCTCTCTACCCAACCACCATACCTCTGTTGTTCTCTTGGAAGGTGACAGTTGGGATCCCTCAAACATCCAAGTCCAGTAACTTTGACTGAGCCCTCATACACTTGTTGTGTACTGTACAACTTTTGTGGGTTTATGCAAAGGTACATGCAGTACAGGAAGGGAGGGGCAAACTGAGTCCTTTTCTTTAGGAAAGAAGCAACTTGTTGTATCTATACAAACGGCCATCTTGATTCATCAGAAGTTGGACAGGTAAGAAAACTTCTTGTTGAGCTACGTACTTACTTAAGAACTAATAAACCTCAGTTCCAAGAAATCATATCTTCTACCAAGACATTTACCGAGGAAAGCAGAAGCCTTTTTGAAAGAAGCTATTCAGGAACAAATGGACCCACTTTTGTAACACCTTGCAACTTCTATGTAAAAATCTGAACCATTCTCCACATGCATTTAGGCCTGAACCCGATGATTTCTAATTGAACATGGATATTAAGATCAATTCTTTTTTTTTTTTTTTGATAAAGTTAAAGTTGTATTCTTCAGCATTAAGGGTATGCTGGCTACCTCCAAAAAGTTACAAGCTACATCCATAATTACATAGATCCTAGGAAATCTACCAACTGTTCTACTTCTTCTATACCATCTTCTTTACACCAAAAAAACAACATGTTAATGCAATTTTCTTTAACTTTCTGAATAGTGTTAGTAATATTCTCATGACACCTAAGGTTTCTTTCTCTCCAAATAGCCCACCAGACACAAGTAGGTACTATAGACCATATTTTTGGGTCTTGCCCCCCCCCTCTCCTCATTCAGCAGCTCAAAAGATCAGAAGGATGTTCTGGCATCACCGAGGGCTCTTTTTTTTTTCTTTTTTTTTTGAGAAGGCAACAACTTGTATTCTATTTCCAAAAAATCCGAAACCTGCCACAACAAGTTACAGGTTTCCTAATTACAATTGAGGTGGAGTATCCAGAAGATCTTCAACCCTTTTAACAAAAATTTACAAAGATCTTAAGACATCCATAATTGATTCTAGATCTTCCATATACTCCTGTTTACACCAAAAATGAAACAAAACTAAGCACTTTATCTTCATCTTCTGGATATTGTTGCTCTGGTTCTGATGGCACCTGAGGTTTCTTTCTGTCCAAGCAGCCCACCAGATGCAAGCTGGTATAATTTTCCACCTATCCTTATGGTATGAAATGTTAGCATAACTGCTCCAGATCTTCAAGGTCTGATTATCATAAGGGTTTAATTTTTTATAGGCCCCTTTCACACAGAATCTACCTTGATTGTGGCCCTTCCACTCCAATCTATCTTGGTCAGTTGAAGTTCCTTTGAATTGCTCCAATTTGCTGTAGAACTCAACTAACCTCAACTAACCTCAAAATCTCCCAGTCATTAAAAGGTCTCTAAAGCTCAAATTTCATCCCTGATTTGAACAAACTTCAGCCACAGTGGCCCTTGGTTTAGGGTGTAAATATCATTGAAGGTATCCCTTAGAGGGCTTGATCTATCCATTTGTCTTCCCAGAAAAGAACCTTCCTGCCATCTTATGTTCTTATGCTGCAATTTTCTCTAAGCTTTGGCAACAGGTTTCTGATGGACCTCCAAAGATTGATTCCATAAGTATCAGTGACCATTTTGGTGGTCCAATGATCTGCCATTTCATACTTCAGCTGGATTACTTCTTTCCAGAGAGCTAACTCACTAGAAGCAAATCTCCAGAGCCATTTCATCATAAGACATTGGTTCTGAGTTTTTAAGTTCCTCACCCCCATACCCCCTTTTTGTTTACTCCCAATCAGTGCATCCCATTTTACCAGGTGGAATTTCTTGGTTTCACTGTTTCCTTCCCAGAGAAAATTTCTTCTTAGAACATCCTATCTCCCAATGACCCCAACAGGGATAGGGAAAAGGGACATCATATAAGTAGGCATTGAGTCCAAAAACTATTGATTAGTGTTAGTCTTCCTCCAAAGGAGAGGTATTGACTCTTCCAGTTCACCAACCTTTTCTCACACTTCTCTACCACCCCATTCCATATATCTATAGACCTATTCTGATCTCCCAATGGCATGCCCAGATAGACAGTTGGTAGCTCCCTAATACTTCCACCAAGAACCCAAGCCAATGAGGCTCATTAACTGGATATAAGAAGCTCTTATTCCCGTTGATGTGTAACCCTGAGATTGCTTCAAAAAGAACAAAAATGACCCTAAGAATAATGAGTTGGTTCCTACTAGCCTCACAAAAGATCAATGTATCATCAGCGTACTGCAAATGAGTAATCTCCAAGTTTGGGCCTTCCTTGTGTGAAGCTTTGAATCCCTTCAACCAGTTATTTTCTTGGGCAATTTTCAACATATCATTTAGACTTTCCATGTCAATGATGAAGAGGAAAGGAGATAGTGGGTCTCCTTGCCTGAGGCCTCTCTGTTAGGAGAAGAATCCTGTAGGGGAGCCATTGATAAGGACAGAGTGCTTATGCAAAACTTCATCCATCTTACATGGTTGGTTGCAAGAAGGGCTTGCCTTACACATGAAGCGTTGAAGAAAAAAGGAAAGATTATAGTACCTTGGTGTTTATTATGCAGGAAGGCAAAGGAGACCAACAAGCATCTACTCTTGCATTGCAACTTTACAACACAAACTAGGGTCATCTTCCTTGGTCTCATAGAGACGAATTGGACCATGCCTGAGCACACTGCAGACTTATGGAGTAGTTGGATAAGAAGAGGGGGGAGCAAGAGCCAGAAGGCATGGTTGAGGATAATTCCATATTGCATTTGGTGGACATTTTGGAAAGAAAGAAACAATAGAAACTTTGAAGATAGGTCCAATTCCATTGAGAAGGTTAAAGGGAATTGTATTGTATCTTTTTATTTTTGGTGTAAAGAAAAAGATTTAGAGGAAACAGAACAGATTGTAGAATTATTAGGATCCTTGCAAGTATTTTTTTCTCTGTTTTTGTTCCCTCTGTTTTTTGAAGGTCACCAACATATCCTTAATGCTAAAGAATACAACATTACTATTTTAAATTAAAAAAGTTCTCAAGAAACACCAAGTTAGGATTCTTCTTTCAAGGTTTTTCATCAAGTTTCGTCACTAAAGTATGTAAGGCTTCAACGGGAGTATCATTTCACTCTCATGCCTAAGTCGTATGTTCTTTCAAAGATTTTTACAGAATTTCAAGAATCCAAGTTAGGGTTTCTACTCAATTAATGAAATTTCGTCATAAGCTCCTGTTCTTGATTTTATTACTCAGTTTTTATAAATCTCATTGTACCAATCTCATTGGTCCAATGGGAGGGTCTCAAATGGATTTCTTGGTTATCAAAAAAAAAAATCTAACATAACTACGGTTTTTTTTAACCTCGATAATTTTTAAGCATGAAATTAGCATGATACAAATTTCAGTTTCCATACAAATTATTTGAGATATGATTTTCAGCGTAGTTACACACTTGATACATAGATAGTTCACCTATTTATGAGCATATCAGTATTTGTATATTATTTTGGGAGGATTATTTAACACTAAGAGGTCGTGAGTTCAGAAAACCCAAGACCCATAACTATGTGCCACTATAGAATTTTGAGTATATCACTAGTCGATCAACTCCTTTAGCCCAAGAGGCTCAGTTAGTGGATCCACATCAGATAGATAGGTCCTACACCTGACAAGGTATAGGAAAGCCCTTCCAAATGGATTATAAGTTGGACAACATAAGCTCATATGGTATATGTCGATTGTAAGAAACTCCCCATAAAAGTATCATTATGTTCATAAACTTAAATTATCATCAGGGTTCTTCTCAAATACGATAGTTTAGATCTAATTTCAACTCAGGGCTACAGAAACAACCGTTATATAATTGAAAGCAAGTTCTCAAATGATATTTATACACTGATTTTAGGATGTCTTTCATTATATCACTATATTTATGATTATGATTATTGAATACTCATTAGTTCTTACTACATGTTGCCACCCGAAATGATTATGTTTAGTCTCACCTTATATACTCGGCACATTCCACGTACTGGCTGCATACTTTTCTCTGCAAAGCATCCTATTATGATGTAGATTTAGATGTTCGCTCTCACACTAGTGGCTAGACAGGTTGCAGTTTTTCCCGTCAGTAGTTGATGAGTCAACTTCATTTGGTAACTTCATGGAGTAGTCAGTAACTAAGTTTTACGTAAGGACAGTTATTTTCTTTGAGGTAGCTAGGGATCATGTCCCGACAAACTTATTTCTTCTTTCATTCCAATTAGTAGAGGTTCCACTTCAGACATTAGTTGTTCAGTTCCATGCATTTTATTCAGATATATGTTAAGTATTTCCTTCAGTTAATTATGTTTTAGCTTCCACTTGCACTTCATAAAATGTCAGTTAAGTTATTAGCAAAATGTCAGTACGATGGGTCCGCTAAGCATCATTCGTGATTCTAAGTGCCGGTCACAACTAGGGTGTAGACTCGGATCGTGACAATTTTACACTTCAGGGACAAGCATAAAGAATATTGTTCACTTTTGTCTTAATCTTTAATTTAAAAAAAAAAAAAAAAAGGAATAAAGCATCTGTGAATATTCAAATAGTCTTTCTTGCTATCAAAGTTTAAAAAATATATGGAAGTAAATTGTGTTAGCAGTGAATTTCCAGTATGTAGACCAAATAAACCAAGAATATTCTGTTAAAACAATCAAAAAGAAGAGAAACCTCATGCACCTGTATGTACAGTGACCCGAGCCAGATTCCCAACCGTAATTTTATAATCAACATTGAATCTATTGATCCCAGAAAGAAAAGCCACGCTCTCTCATAACTTTTCTCATTTCAGGTTTTTTATGGAAATCCCTTTCTTTATCAGCTTTTTCAAATTTGACCATGTTTTTGTTCTCCTGATGACATGTTACTTTATTCTCTTGAGAATCTCTCCTGCCAGCCACCCAAGCTTGAAGCATTTCATCTATCTTGGGCTCCGGCAGTAAACCTTTTTGCTTCATTTCTTGATAGTATTTGTACGACTCCTCCAGCTTCCCATTCAAAAAGAGTCCATGTATCAGCACTATATATGAACTTCGATCATGGTCCAAGCCGATCTTGCTCATCTTATCCCACAACATGAAAACATTATCAAGTTGGCACCATCTGCAAAACTTCCGGATTAACATTATATAAGTGTCATGAGTTGGAATACATCCCATCGTGTTCATCTTCTGCAAGTGCTCAAACACTTCTTCCCCTGTCCTCAGGCTACGAAGCAATGCATGGTAAGTTCGGACAGTAGGATGTATGCCTCGTTGAATCATTTCATTGAAGATCTCTTGAGCTTCATCTAGTAATTGAGCTTTGCAGAGAGGCATGATTAATGAGTTATAAGTAACAGCGTTTGGAGTGAGATCATTCTCTTCCATCATCTTCATCACACTCCTAGCTTGTTTAACCAACCTGCCTTTTGCAAGAGCATGAATGACAGCATTATAAACCTTAACATCAGGTGCAACCCCACACAATTTCATCTCATCGAAAAGCTTAAGCACGACATTGAGTCTACCAGCCCTCGAATAGCAAGACATGATACTACAATACGAAAAAACATCACGAGGAATCCTTTTTTCCTTCATCAACCTCCAAATCCTCTTTCCCTCACTTAAATCATCAAGGGCAAGACACCATCCATTGAGAATGATATTCAAACTCTTGGTATTCAACGGGAAAACATTCTTATTGCAAAAAAGCAAGTGCTCGGCATCTTTTACATTTTTGTAGCGAGCAAGGGCAGACAAAAGGTCTTGAAATTCTTCCATTCCAATATCTAAATTAAACCGTTTAAATGCATAAAAAGTACTGATAGCTTTTCCGACGTCATGTACAGCACAGTATTTCCTTATCATGATCAAGAGTGTTTGAGGATTTACAAGAGATGGTGTATCTTTACCACCTCTCATTTCCTCAATGAGTGACCATGCAGTGTCAAACTTCCTCATTTTTCCAAGTATAGATATCATAGAATGGTATTGACGCACAGAGTGCACATAACCTGTTTGTTTACTGGCCCATATGAAGAAAGTGAATGCAACTTCCCAATTATTCCGTGCACGAGAAAGAATGACAGTAACTAGATTGTGTGTGGGCCTTACACCACATTGCTCAAGTTTGTTATGCACATGGGTTCCGGGTTGTTTGAAAATGGCTTCAATTGTTTCAACATCTTCTTTGGAAAAATCAGAATATAGTTCGTTATAATCTAGTGAAGGGTCAGTATCAGTAGTATCTTCATGTTCATAATCACTGCCATCATGTGAATTGCTCGAGGAAGTAAAAGTAGAGAACCTGATTCCAGAAGTAGACCTGGAGAGAGCACCATGTAGGAAACTAGCATGGGGAACGAAAACACCACTGGTGGATCGAAGAAGAAAAGATGGCAAATTGGGAGGGAGATGACCACGAAGGAACAAGGAAATTACAAGTCTATATTTCATCATCAAACTGTTCGACCAAATGACTGAAAGAATTTTTTTGGTTGCCCTAATGCTGAACGCTGTGCTCCCCTTTCTCCCCAACCACTACTTTTTCCTTTTTTATTTTTTAACTTCTTTTTTCCATTTTAAAGACCTATTTTATCTTTCAGAGTTTAAAGAAAAGTATATAAGTTTTAAAAAAAGAAAAGTTTTAAAGCATTTTTATAATGTCTCAGTAATATAAAAATTTTTAACTTATTTGTTTTAAGTGAAAATAACTTTTCAAGTAAAAAGTTATAAGTTAGGATACATTAAGAGCATGTTTGGATTGATTGGAAAAAGTGATTTTTAAAAGTGCTGAAACTTTTTTTTTTTTTTTTTTTTAAAAAGTTAGGTGTGAATGGAAGCGCTGAACTGAAAAAAAGTTGATCGTGTGTTTGGTCCATAAGGACTGTTATACACTTTTTTGTTAAAATATCTAAAATACTCTTAAAATTGTTAAACATTATAAAATGCTAATTATAAATCTTTACTTTTCAACTTCATTATAAATTAATTTATATGTGTAAGTTATTTTTAATTTTAAAAAGAGAAAAAGGGAAAAAGGAAAAATATACACTCAAACTATCGTAAATGAAAAAGGAAAAATACACCCTCAAATTATCGTAAATGGTATGCAGATACTCTACGTTATACTTTTGGGACATAAGTGCCCCTGTCATTCAAAATCTAGAGCATATATGCCCTTCACTCTAACGGAAGACTAAATAGGGACACATGACACAATCTTATCCGTCGATCTAATATTTAATAAATGTAGGATTGGTGGATGAGATTATGACACATGTATGCCCGTTAGCATAAAGGGCATATATGTTTTACGATAGTTCGGGAGGTATATTTGTCTTTTTTCCCTCGTTATGAAAGTGACTCATATATACCCTTACCGTTATACAAATGACTCACATATATTTGTCTTTTTCCCTTTTAAAAATATATAATTTTGATAAGGGAAAAGGGTTATGATATACCCCTTAACTTTGACATTTAGAGATGATATACCCCTTGTTATGAAAGTGGCTCATATATACCCTTACCGTTATACAAATGACTCACATATACACTTACAGTTACAAAAGGAGCTCACATATACCCTTCATCTAATGGAAGTGAAAAAATTAGTTTGAAATTTATTTTTTTGACTTTAAATTTTTAAAAAGTCCATGTAGGGGTATATATATGATCCTTCTAGCAAAGTTCAAGGTATATTTTAATCTTTTTCATACAAAAATTATTTTTTGACTTCTTTGATTATCATTATTCGAGTTTCTCATTATTTCGAACTACAAAGACTAACAAAAAGAAACACATTCTAATTTATTGTCAATTCAACACTAACTAGCACAATGTCTTAAATCGAGAATGTAAAACGAGGGGGGGGGGATTTGGAAAACACAATCTTCAATTTAAATTTCAAGTAACACGATCAAGAGGTCAACACAACAAATATTTCAATAAGATGAAAACGACTAGGGGTCGGTGTGTGCAATAGTGATGGAGTTTCAATCTATAGACAATTATTAATCAATTCCAAATCAATTGATACATGAATAACCTTTTGTCTATAGTATATCCAATATTCTCTCGAACTCATGAATATGTATTTCTTGGGGTTCTTTTGAACTCCAAGACCATGTAAATAAAACATGTACCAAACATTGCTTGAGTGGGTTAGACTATCTCTAGCTCTACCCTCAAATGAGAAATCAATTAGATTAGACTATCTCTAGCTCTAATTCAATGATCAATTTCGTTAGTCCTCACTAATGAAGTTTTATCCAATCTTATTTTGCTTTCTCAAGCGAATTAGAGTTGGAAAATTTAACCAATGTTTGCAACCGCTGATATTTAGATTAACTCTTCAAGACAACAATAGATCCATGAAATACGATTGATTTTAGAATTATTTAATCAATACCTATTAAGATTTACGCCCACATCATGCACACACCCCTAGCTAAAAATTTAGCTATTCATAAATAAGAAAATCGAAGATATACCAACAAAGGAATATTCCATTTCATTCATCAATGATTACCAAATTCAGATCCAAGCTTGGATAATGCATTATTGATTTTCTTGTTGAGCATACAAATATCTGTCTATTTTCAATCTTTAACTTTGCAATGATGAAAACTTCTTAGACTATCCTCATTTGAGAAGCAAATAATAGTACACAATTTCATAAATTCCTATTTTTTCCCTTAATTTCTTCCAAAGAAAGTATCTTCACCATCAAGTACATTTTTGTGTCTCAACTTCTGTATCTCACTTTTATTGCATCGACAAAACGCCAATGTAGAAGCATCCAACATCGATTGAGACACCATTTTCCTGTTTCATTCCAGCGATATCTGGATTTGAACCGACAGAACACTGATACACTTTCGTCAGACATCAGTGCTTCTAGACAGTTTCTCCTTTTGTAGTCAGGGACGGAATGCCTATGCATTTATGCTGGACATTGGTTATTCCACTACAAAAAATTGACAATTGGCGGGGGTTAGATGTATATATTGTTGGGGTTGAAAACCCCACAACTTATTGTTATGGGGGTTCTCAAAACTCCCGTTGTTAGATTTGTCACAATTAGATTTCAGGGATTTTTTAATAACCCCCGCAATAGTTTTTTTTATTGACTTTGTGGGGGTTATAAACCCCCGCTACTTGTTTGCCTTTTTTTCCACTTTCATTTCAGCAGGTTGTAACTCCACAATTTTTTAATTCAAATTTAACATTTTATTTTTTATATAATTAGATTACAACTAATATGAATTTTAATATAATTAACCACTAAACTTATACATTTATAATAACAATAACTACTAAAGCTTATTCTCAACCAAAATTACAACAACAAAAACTTTGAACCACAACAACAAAAATTTGCATTATGAATGTTCTCAAATCTCAACTACAATCCTCAGGACAACAGAAAGCATTAAAATGTCAAAATTATCTTCGAAAACACCTTCATGAAAATAAACAGTAACAACAATAATAAATTATTTAAAACTTGTGCTTTTCCCAATGAAGTAAATGTTGAAACTCTATTCTTTTCAGTACAGTGATGGTATCCATTTTGACCATCACAAACCATTGTCAATGAAACTCTAGCAGGCTACCATGCACCGATACAAGCAACCTTAAGTGAAGCCCTGTGGGTTTTGCAAGGAAGACATGTTACTCCCCCAACGAGTTATAACACCTTCATAACCTTTACCTTAGGTGACACCAATGATATCAATCCTCGAATTCTTCTAAGCAATTGTACCACCAATCACCTGGATATCCATCAAATGAGCTTTCTTCTGTCATTTAAACACATATGTTAATATATTATGACTAGCTTTGACATCCACTACATATATATTCAGAAAAAATAATTTTAATATGTAAGGTCTTGAGGAAATTTCCATCAACATTAAGGTCACAGATAATTGAACAAAAGTAAAATAAACTAGAATAGTATAAAGTTCTTTTCTAATTGAAATTGGCAACAGAAAAGCAAGTAGTTGTCTGAAATTCCTATTTTTCCTTTTCTTGTCCTTCCATTAGAAGTAAATGGGAAATTGGACTCCTCTCCTCTTTTACTTTTTGCAACAATTAGTTCTGAAAAACTAGAAAGGGTTTAACATCTCAGAAATAGATATATTACCTGTCACGATTCGAGCCTACACCTTGGACGTGGCCGGCACTCGACAACCATTGCTGGTCCCCAAGCGAACCCTTATCATGGTTGATTACAAGTGAAAGACTAACTTGAGCATACATAAGCATCAAATTGAAATAAACGTTTAAAAAATAGTTTATTGAATCTCTTTGTTGAATATACTGAGTATGAAACATAAGTTTAAATAAAACATCTGAAAACTGAAAGACTCTTCAAAACTGTCTATCTATGAAGCCTCTACTATAGAAAGATGAGTGTTGGGACAAGACCCATGACTCCTCAAAAGAATTACTACTAACAACTCATAAAAACTAGAGTCCTCCGGAAGTAAGGAGACCTCATTCGAAAGCTGATGAGAGGATGAAATGATCTCAACAGACTCTTGATCGGGATCCTAAGAACTTGTATCTACATCATCATTAAATGATGCAGGTCGAATGTCATCAGTACATTGAATGTACATGTATGTAGTATAGTTGAATAACAAATAACTGAATGAAAGGACAACAATTGATAAAACATAAACTTAACTGCATATAAAGGATTAAATTAATGAAATCGTTTAAAACTTTACAAAAATACTTACTCACCTCTGAAACTCAACATAATAAGTGATATAATAAAAATACAATTTTAACTCTATTTGGGAGATTCTCAAACTGACAACCATCACTATGAGCTACATGATGATACAATATATCGCGCACGCTGTCAGAACTATCCTATACCTTGCCGAGGTATAGAAAACCTTAACTAAGTGGATCTACTAAGCTATGCTTAAAAGTAATAAGGAATTATCTATAAAGTATGACCCTTTACCCATGTTAGCATACATGGTTTGTGAAGACTTTGCGTTGTCTGAACTCGTCTCCATATCGGTGCTCAATACTATTCTCATTAATATATACTCATGCTCATATGTTTAAAACATAACTCTTCCTCTAGTTTGAGATAATTGCTCAAACTACCCTCTTAAAAGAGGTAGCTGCTCTTGAAATATCTTTTGAACTAATAACTCATTTAGAAATCTTAGTTTCTCTTTTATCAATGTAAAAATTGATACCTCTCGGAATGCATAGTCCCCTTATACTTTTACTCAATTCATACTTGAAAACTCTTTCTCAAAAACATATCAAAGTCATATTTTAATATGATCATTGATAACTTGAGAAGTCATAATGCATAAACATTGATGGTATATCTAGATACCATACTACTCATACATTGATGGCATACTCGATTGTCATACTAATCATGTTTTAGAAACTTTTTTCTCAAAACTCATCTTTGCTTTCTCAAAAATTAGTTTAAGAACTCAAGTGTTGGCTTTAAAAAAAATTCAAAATTTATAACTCAAATCATAGGGTTTATGTGGAATTATGGACATGAATGACTCAACTCAGGGATCTTAATAGAAATAAGGAAACTCAATACTCAGAAGTCAAGACTCAAGAACTCAAGGTATCAAGAACTCGAAACTCATAACTGAACGATATTTCTCCTTTCAAAAATACTCAATTCATAGGGTTCATGCTGAAATATAGACATGAACGAATCAACTCAAGAATTTTAATACATAACATATAGCAATTCAATAATTAGGAATAGAATTTCAAGAAGAAACAAGAACTCAAGAACTCAAATCAACTTATCTCAAGAATACTCAAATCTAGGGATAGAATACTAGATTACTCTTTTACTAATTTGAAAGTAGATGTAGGGCGTGAGGACGAACTAGTCCAACCCTATTATTGCCTTACATACCTTAAAAAACAAGGTTCTTGAAGAATCTTGAAAATGAACTTGATTAGAAGCCTTGAAACCCTAGCTTGAAGGAGAACAATCAAGAAAACCTTTCTTGAGATTCTTGAATTACTTTCTTGAAATCTCTATGGACAAGAATTATGATTGTCATTAGAGATTCATATTGTATGGAGAAATTTGAGTTGGAATGAATGAAATTCTTTGAGAAAGACTTACCTTGAAGAAGAATCTTGAAAAAGTTGGAAAGAATCTTGAATGGAGTCTTCTACTTTGATTTTTCCTTAGGGTTTTGCCTTGGGGTTTGAGAGAGAAGAGAATGATGTATTAAGCGATGAAAAATCTGATTGTTTTGGGTCTTTAATCAGTCAAGAAATCCTTTTAGGGTTTTCTTAGTGGTAAAAAGACAAAAAGACCCTTTTTAATGTTATCTCGTTGGCTAATTCGTCACTGCACTATATAAGGTAACTAAAATGGTCATAACTTTTTACTCAAAATTCAGATTGTTGCCAAATCAGTGACGTCGGAAAGAAGATTCAAATACCTTTAATTTGATAGGTTATGAGCCATGTAAAGCTTTATAATCTAAGAGATATGGCTGTTTGAAGTTGACCCAGGTAGACTCTTACATCAAAACATAATCGATATGGAAACTTTCAACTCAACTTTGTTCTAGGGAATTTTTATTGACCTTAACATCTAATAAAATTTAGAATCACTCGGTACAAATCTTATTCACAATAAAGAATGACTCAAATCTTAATTTAGAAATTGTCGGGATGTTACAAAAACCTTTAATCAAAAGGAAAGATGATAGATAAAGATGAGTTCAACGTTGCTGCAAACATAATGATACCTATTGAGAACCCTGAGGGTTCTCAAAATATAAAAGACATTCAAAACGACGAGAAAATGACTCACATGGCATAAGAACTCGAGATCTTGAGGAAAGAATTACGTCAAGTGGTAGACTTGGCAAAGTTGTCGGCTACCACTTTCCAAACTTTCAAGATGCCTATCTACTTCCGAAAGACTGAGTTGCCTTCTGCCGACTAACCAAATCAGCCAGAACAAACTCAGCTTGCTCTTGCTCACGGTTGAGCCCCACCAGCTTTTCCAACCGCAATTAGGACTATTCTAAACCTTCCAACTTGCGACCTTACCATACCAACAATGCAGCAGATACTTGGGGCACACATCACCAGTTTCTACAGCCACCTGTTCCACCTGTATATGTTGTTGGAGCTCCTACCTTTACAATGCCAGCTATGATCAATGTTCTGCATGAGGTTGATCAATATAAAAAAATAGAGACAGATAATTAGTTGAAAGAATATGCATCGATAAACACCCAACTTCATGGCATAAGAAAGGCGTTAAAAATCTTACAAGTCATTAGGGGGACAAAGAGCCTTGATTATGATGACTTGTGCATCTATCCAGACATTGATATGCCAATGGGGTACAAGCCACCAAAGTTTGACATGTTTTATGGAAAAAGTGACCCTCACACACATTTAAGGGCACACTGTGAGAAGCTAAGGATGAATTTATTCATCCAAAGTTTGTCTAGAGAAGCATTGACCTGTTCTACGTGGCAGGACCCTCGCATATGGCATGATTGAAAAGAAATGGCTGAGGATTTCATGACACTTTAGATTCAATATTGAAACCACAGCAAACAGATTCTCATTGGCCAACATACACAGGAAGCCGTTAGAGAACTTCCAGGAGTACATAGGACATTGGAGAATTGAGGCCACTAGGGTCTAACAACTAGTGGATGAGAGTGAGCTCTCAAAGTATTTTCTTCGAGCTCAAGATGGTATCTACTTTGACAAGATGATGTCAAATGATGGGCCATTAGTTCGCCGAATCGGCAAATATGAGAGGCTTTATAGAGGAAGGCATCAATGCTGTGAAAATTCATTCCATGGTCGCATTGCAAGTTTCAAGTAGGGTCATACGATTGAGTTCCATTGGTGGCATGAAGAATAAAAGGGAGAATATTTTAGATATATCTTACCAACATGGAGAACCATCCCACTGATACCCCAAAACCCCAAAAATTGTTGCACATACTCCTCCATACATTCCATACCTTGTATATAATAACCAACCATACTATAATCCACACCGAGCACCGGCATACCAAAACCTACCAAGATCATATATCCTTGACCAAGTATCAATCCACCAAAATAAACCAGCATATGGACCAAGATTATGTCCTAATCTCGAAGCTAGAAATACTCACACCTACACACCCATTGCCGAACCTTATGCCCAACTGTTTGAGAGGATGTCGATAGAAAGAGTGTTGCAGGCAGTTGAAGAAAACCGTCCCAATCTAATCCCTCGTAACTTTGATAGAAACAAGTGATACACTTACCACTCAGGAATCTAAGGACACGACTGTTATGACCCAGGGGTATACCTTAGAAGTAACACGACGTACAAGACTCTGAAAAGCCTTATACAAGCCTCATAGCATGTCATCACATAAGATAAAAGAAATAGTGCGGAATTTGAAACTCTTTTTAATCCATACAATCAAAAATATCATTTAAAACAGCGGAAGTCTACTTGTCTCACATGGCCATCTAAAAACATCTTGAATCAAAAGTAGGGTCACGATCCTTACAATAGATCCATGATGACATACCACAAGCTTTGGAAAAACTCAATCCAAGCCCTTTGAACTAGAAGGAATCAACTCAAATGCTGGAACCTACACTTTGTAGAAAAATGTAGAAATATGAGTTAGCACACAAAAATGTACTAAGTATGATAGCCATGCAAAAACCATGCTTAAAAGGGACTTTTTGGTTGAAAACCATGCCATATGCCAATTTTGAGAAAACATCATGAACTTTAACAAAAGGCATAAGATACAAGCATGATCATCATATAAGTAATTACATCACATTAGAAACATTCATTACATCATATTAGAAACATTCACCTTAAGTAAACCTATGCTATACTTGTGCAATGTAAGAATAGCATCCCATACTACTATTCCTACTAAGTACCACTTTGAGGCCACCTTAGATGAACTTACCATTTTTCATACTCATCTTTAGTCAATACTCATACATAAGAAACACATACATTTCATAAGTCATGACAAGGAAAGTAACTCATAATACAATTCAAGTAAAGCATGCATCATTACATTAAGCATTTAAGTCAACATTCTTCACTAGCTTCATAAAGAGCACATTCATTCATTAGACATTAAGACATTGGAGAATCACACCATAGTCCTCTCAAAGCCTACTCGTGCAATGCATGAATGACATCCCATACTACCACCCACACTTCATAGAACCTCTCAAGTAACCATAGCACATATCTCACATGATGGAAATAAGCATTAACCGGCATAAACCATGTGTGCCTAACATGGAATCCGGTGCCTGTCCCACTTCGTAAAGGGTTGGTCTACTTGCGTAAGGTAGGACCGGTAACATTTTAGCTTAGGTGGATCCACTAGCTAATAACCTATAGGGGCACATAGTTATGGGATAAGAAAGATGTTCATTGTAACCCGGCCTAACGTAGGGAGAGCTTCCATCTTACCATATCCACTCGGTACTTAGCCTCCATTCCCATATAGTAGTTCATTCACATTAACATTATGTACTTGAGAGGGCTACCAACATCAGGTCTACCAACCTAAAGTATATTACACATGAAAGGGCCACCACCATTAGGTCTACCGATTCAAGGCACATTATTAGGATAGCTCATTGAATCCTCAAGAAAGGGCCACCACCATTAGGTCTACCGATTCAAGATTCATCATTTCACACATGAAAGGGCTACCACCATTAAGTCTACCGATTCAAGGTTTATCATTCATTCATTCATTCATTCATAGACTCCTCATGAAAGGGCTACCAACATTAGGTCTACCGATTCAAGACAAAGCATTAGGATACTTCATTAATCATTTATGAAAGGTCTACCAACATTTGGTCTACCGATTCAAGGCTCACTAAGTCAAGATACATTAGTAACACAAGAAGAGGATGCCTAAGCCTACCAATTCAAGGTACTTCAATCAAGATCACATTCATTTACACAATAAGAGGATGCCCTAAGCCTACCAACTCAAGATGTAACATTATATTGAAGAAACCTTTCACATATATCATCATCATTAATTAGTGTATAATTCAGAATATCTTTCAATAATAACACAATTGCATTGTAGACATGATCACATTACTTTCATTGAAATCACAAGCATATACATAACATCATGATCATACATCAATCCTTCATACTTTGCCCTTCAAGGCCATGAATCACAATTCACCAACACACCTAGAATACTACAATTTATGTATGCAGAATGACATAATTCAATAAACTAAATCAATATAGACTTAATCTCTTCACATGCTTCCATATTCAATCAATCCCAAATCATAATTCATAATTTAGTATTTTGGGGGAATCATGGGTTCATAGTGAAATTCCATCTTAAAACAACATTAATTCATGAATTCAATCACAATTCGTTATAATTCAATCTTTGAAAATGTTTAGAAATTGAACCCATGACTAAGGTTGAAACCCTAACTTTTTGGGGGAATTTGGAAACTTGAAATCATGTTTTGAAGGAACTCTTTGGATGGAAACTAACCAAGGATGAAAACTACCATACCTCAATTGAAGAAACTCCACTAAATTGAAGAGAAGAGATGAAATCTTGAGCTCCAAACCTTGACTTCTTCTTCTCCAATGGTGGTTTCTAGAGAGAGAATTATTTGGAGGGGAGGTAGTTTCTATTTTTTAGTTTAAGGGATAATGAATTGAAAAAGGGTGTTTAATACTTTAAAAAGCCTTAAATAAGTGAAATAAAACAATATAAACCATCCCTAACCCATAACTAATTAATTAGGAATTTACTAGATTGCCCCTCTAATGGCCGAACCTAGGCAGCCTTTTCAGTGATGACCTACGCCCACTAACCCACGGACCGTGGGTTGGCTCACGCCCCATCCTGAAGGTTCGTGGTTTGGTTCAAAAACTTGGCATTTGGAGCCTTGACCTATGGAGCACCCCCACGAAGCGTGGATGGACCTACGAGGCGTAGGTCCCATCCGTAGGTCTAAGATTTTGGCAGCTTGGGTAGTTTTGGGGAGCTTTGTGGGTTAGGCTTTGGGGTCCTCATCAAGGATCCTTGGTTGATCCTTGGGGGGATTTACCTCGACATTTAACCCCTAAAACCCTCAACCTAATCTCGGGAACTCATTTTACAACATAAAACCTCATATCAAACTCAACAACACACTTGTGAGGCTCTAGTTTCACCTACTAGTTTTTTGAGCCGTAACAATATCTCCCCCTTGAGAACATTTATCCTTGAATAACACTTTAAACACTTTAGGGATATAAAGACTCAAGACTAGCAGCCCATCATGCATGAAACATCATAAACAATGCACAAAAACTAGGAGGAAACATCAACTCCATGCCAAACATGCTCAATGCAACATAAGGAAGTAGGAACTACATCTACAAACTCATTATGCATGAAAACTTCAACATTTCTCAATTCATTGGAGGAATTACCTTCTCCAACTTAAAGCATGCTCATCATAACATCATGAAGCAATTAATCTCAAAAGCACATTTAGGCATGCTCAACAATTCACCTCATGAATCATATAGACAACTCATACTAAATGCACATCAACATGAGGAACATAAATCATAAAAACTCATTTTCTCATTAAACATAAATTCATCAAGAACATGCATAACATAAGGAGACCATGGAAACACATAATCACACATGACTCCAAAACATGAAACAAGCTACAAGGAACTCTTGGTCTAAAGCTTGAATATGAATAGAAGGTAAGAGATATGGATATCGGAACTCTTAACAACCTTACTATCCAAACATACCATCTCCCCCTTGGGAGTAAACCCATACCAAGGCTAACATGAAAATAACATATGGACCTCAATAAATCATTCACAACTTTAAGAAACCATCAATATATCGGTGCCTCCATCCGAAGAGCTTTTTTGTCCTCTTTAGACTAGAGTGCATAGAAACGACCATACTTTGGAGCATTAGGATCCGGGCCACTTAGAGAAGCTTTCTTGGCCTCTCTTCCTTTGGCCGTAAGAGTAGGGCAATCTTTCACTTGATGATCAATCTTTCCACAACCATAGCACCCATTAGTACCTGCTAGGCACTTCCCATAATGCTTCTTTCCACAATTGGTGCAAGTAGGTTTAGGAAATGGAGACCCACTACTTTTCTCTTGGTTAACCCTAGGAGTGTTTGAAAAATCTTGGTTAGAATCTCTCTTTTTGAACCTTGGTTGACCTTGTTCATCAGACCTAGTTCTCTTCATCTCCCTATTCTTTTTCTTAATTTTGAACTCCTCAATTTGTTGAGCAAGCACCATAAGCATAGAGGTATTCATGTCATCATGGAGCATTTCCGTACAACACTCTTTCTCAACTAAGTCGACACACTTGTCACAAATCTACTCATCTCATCCCTCGGGTTTGACACCAAAGATGGAGCATACTTAGACAATAGGGTAAATTTCAAGGAGCACTCTTGCATACTCATGCTACCTTGCATAAGGTTGATAAATTCTTCCATCTTAACATCCCGCTTCTCACGGGGAAAGAATTTATCAAGGAATGCTTTCTTAAACACCTCCCAATCTATAGGGCCCGATCCAACCGGCCTATTGCTCTTCTATTGAGTGAACCAAACATGGGCAACCTCCTTCAATTGGTAAGCGACTAGCTCCACTTTTTCTATAGAAGTCGCCCCCATAACATTAAATACCTTATACACTTCATCCACAAACTCTTAGATCCTCTCCTACCTTGGAACCAAGAAATACCAGAGGATTCATCCTCACAAAGTCTCTCAACCTAGAAGCCATAGTGCTCACATTAGGGTTCACATGAGTCTCAACACTCCTAGTGGCTTGAGCCGTCATATCTTGGGCTAGAGTAGTTACGGCTTGAGCCATCATTAAAAGAGCTGACCTAACTTCTTCATTGGACATAGCCGGAGGATCAACCGGAACTTGATTTCCTTGAAGAACTTGGTTACCTTGAGGACCTTGAGTACCTTGGGAAGGAACTCCCTCATTCACATTCTCCTCTTCCATCCTTCTTGCATTTGCCCTTCTTGTATTCATAACCTATAAACACAAGAGAAGGGTTAGGAAAAGGACTTTTATAGAGCTAAACTCTATGGCACGACTCAAAGAGTAATGAAAGAAGTGTAGTTTCCTAACGTCTTATAGCCTCTCATTCATAAATGTGGCGCACTTCACACTCATGAACAAGACTCTACTAGATGTGGCTTGTGAGACATCAATCCTAAAAACCATCCCAAAATTCTTGTGCTCTGATACCATGTTTGTTACGACCCAGGGGTATACCCTAGAAGTAACACGGTGTACAAGACTCCAAAAAGCCTTATACAAGCCTCATAGCATATCATCACGTAAGATAATAAAAATAGTGTGGAATTTAAAACTCTTTTTAATCCATACAATCTGAAACATCATTTAAAACAGCGGAAGTCTACTTGTCTCACATAGCAATCTAAAAACATCTTGAATCAAAAGTAGGGTCACGACCCTTAAAATAGAAAGTCTAAAAGTATCTAGTACATTGAAAGACATGAAGCATAAATAAAGCACTTGTCCTCGGATCCATGAGGACATACCACGAGCTTTGGAAGAACTCAATCTAAGCCATTTGAACTAGAAGGAATCAACTCAAATGTCGGAACCTACACTTTGTAGGAAAATGTAGAAATATGGGTTAGCACACAAAATGTACTAAGTATGATAGCCATGCAAAAATCATGCTTAAAAGGGACTTTTTGGTTGAAAACCATGCCATATGCCAATTTTGAGAAAACATCATGAACTCTAACAAAAGGCATAAGATACAAATATTATCATCATATAAGTCATTATATCACATTAGAAACATTCACCTTAAGTATACCTAAGCTATACTTGTGCAATGTAAGAATAGCATCCCATACTACTATTCCCACTAAGTACCACTTTGAGGCCACCATAGATGAACTTACCATTTTTCATACTCATCTTTAGTCAATACTCATACATAAGGAACACATACATTTCATAAGTCATGACAAGGAAAGTAACTCATAATACAATCCAAGTAAAGCATGCATCATTACATTAAGCATTTAAGTCAACATTCTTCACTAGCTTCATAAAGAGCACATTAATTCATTAGACATTAAGACATTGGATAATCACACCATAGTCCTCTCAAAGACTACTCGTGCAATGTATGGATGGCATTCCTTATTGCCACCCACACTTCATAGAACCTCTCAAGTAACCATAGCACGTATCTCACATGATGGAAATAAGCATTAATCGATATAGACCATGTGAGCTTAACATGGAATCCGGTGTCTGTCCTACTTCTTAAAGGGTTGGTCTACTTGCGTAAGGTAGGACCGGTAACATTTTAGCTTAGGTGGATCCACTAGCTAATAACCTATGAGGGCACATAGTTATGGGATAAGAAAGATGTTCATTGTAGCCCGGCCTAACGTAGGGAGAGCTTCCATCTTACCATATCCACTCGGTACTTAGCCTCCATTCCCATATAGTAGTTCATTCACATTAACATTATTTTACTTGAGAGGGCTACCAACATCAGGTCTACCGACCCAAAGTACATTACACATGAAATGGCCACCACCATTAGGTCTACTGATTCAAGGTACATTATTAGGATAGATCATTGAATCATCAAGAAAGGGCCACCACCATTAGGTCTACCAATTCAAGGTTCATCATTTCACACATGAAAGGGCTACCACAATTAGGTCTACCTATTCAAGACAAAGCATTAGGATACTTCATTAATCATTTATGAAAGGGCTACATACATTAAGTCTACCGATTCAAGGTTCATTAAGTCAAGATACATTAGTAACACAAGAAGAGGATGCCTAAGCCTACCAATTCAAGGTACTTCAATCAAGATCATATTCATTTACACAAGAAGAGGATGCCCTAAGCCTACCAACTTAAGATGTGACATTACATTGAAGAAACCTTTCACATGTATCATCATCATTCATAAGTGTATAATTGAGAATAGCCTTTCAATAATAACACAATTGCATTGTAGACATGATCACATTACTTTCATTGAAATCACAAGCATGTACATAACATCATGAGCATACATCAATCCTTCATACTTTGCCCTTTAAGGCCATGAATCACAATTCACCAACACACCTAGAATACTACAATTTAGGCATGCATAATGACATAATTCAATAAACTAAATCAATATAGACTTAATCTCTTCACATGCTTCCATAATCAATCAATCCCTAATCATAATTCACAATTTAGTATTTTGGGGGAATAATGGGTTCATAGGGAAATTCCATCTTAAAACAACATTAATTCATGAATTCAAGCACAATCCATCATAATTCAACCTTTGAAAATGTTTAGAAATTGAACCCATAACTAAGATTGAAACCCTAACTTTTTAGGGGAATTTGGAAACTTGAAATCATGTTTTGAAGGGACTCTTTGGATGGAAACTAACCAAGGCTAAAAACCACCATACCTGAATTGAAGAAACTCCATGAAATTGAAGAGAAAAAAATGAAATCTTAAGCTGCAAACCTTGACTTCTTCTTCTCCAATGGTGGTTTCTAGAGAGAGAATTATTTGGAGGGGAGGTAGTTTCTATTTTTGAGTTTAGGGAATAATGAATTGAAAAAGGGTGTTTAATACTTTAAAAATATTTAAATAAGTGAAATAAAACAATATAAATTGTCCCCAACCCATAACTAATTAGTTAGGAATTTACTAGATTGCCCTTCTAATGGCTTAACCTAGGCAGCCTTTTTAGTGGTGACCTACGCCCACCAACCCAGGGACTGTGGGTGGGCTCAAGCCCCGTCCTGCAGGTTCGTGGTTTGGTTCAGAAACTTGGTGTTTGGATCCTTGACCTACGGACTACCCCTACGAGGTGTGGATAGACCTACGGGGTGTAGGTCCTATCCATAAGTCCTAAGATTTTTGCAGCTTGGGTAGTTTTAGGGAGCTTTGGGGGTTAGGCTTTAGGGTCTTCCTGAAGGACCCTCGGTTGGTCCTTAGGGGGTCGTACCTCGATGTTTAACCCCTAAACCCCTCAACCTAATCTCGAGAACTCATTTTACAGCATAAAACCTCATATCAAACTCAACAACACATTTGTGAGGCTCTAGTTTCACCTACTAGTTTTTCGAGTCGTAACAATGACACAGAAGATTGTTGTGGTTTGAAGAACCAGATCAAGTCTATGATCAAGAGGGGAGTAATCAAATGCACTCTAGCACCTCCCAATGTAAAAAATAACCCCTTGCCAAATCATGAGAATCAAGAATTGTCACGACCTAGGGGTACCTCCTAGATATAACAAGGCGTATAGAACCTCGAAGGACTGCATACAAGCCCTTTATCTTTCATAACATAAAAATAGAACAATAAAGAGTAAAACACATTTAAAGTCTTAAAAGTTTTTCATAAAAGAAAGCAGAAGTCTAGACTTGTCATAATATAGACATCTATTACAATACTTGAATGAAATAGGGCCTAGCCCATACAACATGTCTGAAAAGGGAAAGTATATGAAAGAAACTACAACATATGAAAAACCCATCCTTGAACCATGAGGACTCAATAATAAGCTCAGAAGATACACAAGCCCAAGCTTTAGTCACTAGAATGATCACCTCGAGAACTGACCCTACACTTGGGGAAAATGTAGGAAAAGTAGGCGTTAGTACAAAATTGCACAAAGTATGATAGCCAAGCATTAAAAAAAAAACCTTTAAAACATGCTAAAAGGGACATTTCATTATAAATCTTGCTATATGCCAAGCTTAAACATCATCATAGAGATTATTGGAAAACATAAGTCATAATACAAAGCTCATCATAACACAAGAGGAGCACTGCATGAATAACCTCAAAGCATACTTTTGCAAGGCATGAATAAGACCCCATAAATCTCACCCTTGCTAAGTAAAGCAGTTTAGGCCATCATTCATGTCTGTCATCTTTTAAAACTCTTGAACACTATGAGGTACTTCTCAAGCACAACTTAGTTTCTCATTTCATTGAACACTTTGAGATACTTCTTCAAGCATGTCTTAGTTCATTATTATTTTGAACACTATGAGATACTTCTTCAAGCATGTTTTAGTTTGTTATTATTTGAACACTATGAGATGCTTCTTCAAGCATGTCTTAGTTCATTGTTAATCTTGTTGTAGATGGATATAGCCTTAACCTACATGAGACCATGTGAGCTATCACACGATCCTTCCCGGTGTTACCCACACTGAAAAGGGTTGGTCTACTTGCCTAAGGTAGAATCGATTTGTTAGCTTAGTTGGATCCACTGGCTAAACATCCTACGAGGCACGTAGTTATGGGATACGAAGATTGCTACTAGAAACTCAGACTCCACTAGGTGAAGGCTTTCATCTCATGAGACATACTTTAGGAAACCCAAACTCTACTAGGTGAGAGTTCCCACTTTGAAAGCCCGGACTCAACTATGTGTGAGCCTCCATCTCATTTCAATATCCACTTGGTGCTAGGCATAAATCCCACAAGATAGTCATTAGGTCTTTACTTTAACTCATGTCTCATGGAAAGATGTCCTTGACAATCAATCCAAGTTAATTCACTAGTATAGCTCTTTAGACCATACGTGAGCAACTATCACCATCCATGATAACTTTTACTCTTAGATTCAATTAGGTGAGAAATCCTTTAAACCTTATAATTTTCATTATGTGAGAAAAACTTTCACATTAAGTTCATTATGAGTTCATGAGAATAACTTTTCAATCAACCCACAACAACAACCTAATCATTAACACTTCACTCTCAAAGCATCATTAAAACAATTACATAAACTTCATAAAACAAACATAATCTCATACTTTACCTCCTTGAGGTTAAAACCTACTTTAAATCAACACATCTATAATTCAAACATTAGACATGGATTTAATAATAATTCCATATGAATCTATCACCTTACACATCAATTCATACAACTCACCTTTCATCAACAAAGACCCACATCATATCATCAACTTTGAGAAATATGGGGATTTCATGGGTTCTTGGGGATACAACATGAAACTCATAGTAAATCATCAATTAATGCTTATAATAACATAATTCAACTATTAGAGTCGTTTTTGAAAGGAACTCCTGAATTTGGAATCAAACCCTAACTTTTGGGGATTTCTATCTTTGAAATTGGGGTTTTGAAGGGACTCCATGAATGAAAGCTATTCATGGATGTATAACTACCATACCTTGATCACAAATCCCTATGAATTTGGTGTGAAGAACCTTGCTTCTTGAACCCTAGATTTTCTCCTTCTTCTTCTTCTTCTTCTTTGAACTTTCTAGAGAGAGAATTTTTGGAGAGGATGAACTTTGGGAATTATTTGTGTGTTAATGACTTGAGTGGTGAGTTTAAAGGGTTAAAAATGAATATATAGGTGTACTAGGACTATACAAAATGACCTCACTTTATACTAACTTAAATCGAAATTTCCCATTTAGCCCTTACTTAGCAGCCTACTTCCAAGCCTCACGAGAGGCACCATGAGTCGTGGTCCTCACCACTGGACGTGGTCCTGCTCATGGTCTTTGTACCAGTAGCTTGGCCACCAAGAAGTGAAGGCATCACCACAAGCCTTCCCACGAGCCGTGGTTTTCACCACTGGCCGTGAATGGCTCGTGAAGGTGAGCCAACCTTGGGACAGCCTTAGTGAGCTACTACCTCACCACCATGGGTGGCACCACGAGTTGTGGTGGCCATCACTAGCTATGAAGGCTCTCGTAGTCATGGGCAGTGCCTTGGCAGCTTGGGGCAGCCGTGGCTCTTGCCTTGGCTCTTTCCCCTTTGCCTTGGCTCATGCCCTCTAGTCTTGACTTGTAACGCTCAAACATAGCCCTAGGTTGCCTACTAAACTACGGAGTGTTATAAGAATTCAACATGATTACTCTAGATGAAGAATATGAGGGCCCTGACTGTCTAAACATAGATGAAGCAGATGCCATAACGTCTTCGGTACAAAATGTTATCACTGTTCAACTAAGGGAATCTTTGACTGTCTAAAGATACCTACCAAGATTTGTAGTGACCACTGTAATAACTACAAAGCCCGAGTATGATACCAAAGCAGTCCCATGGGACTATCGAGCGTACGCCATGGGAAAGACGATTGACGCTGCCATGGCTTATGGAATGAGTAGGTCGGGAAAGTGTTATGCCCCGGAGGATCTAAATCAAGGAGTTATTGGAAAGGAATAGAATCTGAAGAAGAATGTTACTAATGCTGAAGCCACATAATTTTGGAAGAAGATGCAGCCTAAAGACTATTCATTGGAAAAGTAGCTGAAGAAAACGCTAGCCCACATATTTATTTTGTCTCTGCTTATGATTTCTGAAGCTCAAAGGAATGCTTTGATGGAAGTGTTAAACGGAGTGAGCATTTCAAAAGGGACCACGTGTGAAACCTTAGCTTCAACAATTGGACAAATAATTGAAGCAAATAAGATATCTTTCCATGATGATAAGCTACTTGCATAGGGGATTGGACACAACAAAGCACTTCACATCGTGCTCAAATGGTCTGATAAGATTGTGACTCAAGTTTTAATTGACGGTGGTTCTGGATGATGCATCTACCTTTTCACCACCTTGAGAGTTCTAGGTGTGAATATGGGAGAGATAAGGGAAATTCTTGTGAAAGTTAGACCTTTCAATGAAGCGAAAAGAAGTGTCATTGGAGAATCTATCTTTCATTTTAAGTGGAGCCGACTGAATTCACCATCCTATTTCAAGTGTTGGATGTGTCATCCAACTACAACCTGTTGCTGGGAGACCATGGGTCCATTTGGCAAGAGCGGTTCCTTCCACTCTTCATCAGTGTGTAAAGTTTGAGTGGGGTCGTATAGAAGTTACCATTCACGGGGAGCTCAGTAACCCCATTCATTCTGTTAATTCTGCTCCAATCGCTGACGAGTAAAACGGAGTAACTTTTCACACTTTGGAGATTATGCAAGTTGTAAGGGTCAATGAGGAAGCAGAGCCAGATGATACAAAATTATCAAGTGCAACAAAAATGGTTGTGTCAAAGATATTGAAGTATGGGTATCAGTTTAAAACTAGATTTGGACCCAAGTCCAATGGCCTAGTTAAGACAATCCAGCTAAGGCATTATAGAGGCACCACTAAACTCGAATATGAACCTACATTGGGAGAAGTCCATCATAGGTCAAGAAAGTTGATGTTTGTGCCAGAACAAACTCCAATTCCAGACCAAGTAGCTGATGATGACATCGTAGAAGGGATGGGAAATTTGTCTGTGGCCATTGTTGGAGAAGAGAAAGAGATAAATCTCAGCAAATTGATCATTTGCGATGCCGAACCTAGAGAAGTCTTGCAAAATTGGACCATCAGTTTGTTCCTATTTAGACAAGAGTCCTGGTAGTGTGGAAAAGTAGTTTTATTTTAGATGTAGGGCATGAGGACGAAATTAGTCCATCACAATGAGTAGCCTTACATGCCTTCAATTACATTGAAACTCTAACTTTGAAGAGGAACCTCAAAAGTACCTTCTTGAATTTTAGGATGACTTCTTGTTTTTGCTAGATATGGGAGAAAGATTTGATGTTAGAATCTTGTTAAAAATTTGTGATCAGAGATTGAGATTGTTTACAAAGAATTTAGATACATGAGAGGAACATACCTTGGTGTTGGAGATGAAGGAGAGGAAATAATTTGAGAGAAAATAAGCCCTAGGTCGTTCAATATGAATTTTATAATGACCCACCAACTTTACTTAATAAATAAAGTGTCTACAAAGTATAAAACCTCAAAAATTGGCTTGGCGTGGTGTGCCCATGCTATGGGCCACGCAAAGTGCATTGTTAATTTTTGAAAATAAAGATGTTGCTGGAAAATTGGTGTGGCGCAATGCACCTACGCTACAGGCCATGTAGCATATGACCACTTTAAAAATAATGAGTCTGCAGGATATTTAGCTTGGCGTGGTGTACCTACGCTATCGGCCGCGTGGAGCACATGACCTATTAGATGTCTCTCAAGTAAAATGCAAATAACTCTTTGCTCAAGAGTTAGATTGACAAGCTGTTGGTGGCACTGGAAAGAATACTAATATACCTTTAATTTGATAGGTTATGGGCCAAGTAGTTTTTTATATGCTGAAATATATATAGTCGTTTGATGTTGACCCTTGCATGAACTAATGTGAAAAACTTAGCCGGTAGAAAGGATTTGAACTTAACTTAGTGTTAGAGGTCCTAATGACCCTAAATCACTCGGATACCTTTGTTACACTCAGTAAAGGACCTTAAAACATATGAGCAAGTAGGACATCACCTCAAGGTCAAATACTTAGAATGAACAATTTGAATTGTAGGAGTACAATTGCGAGGTGTTACAATATCCCCCCTTCGGATCATTCGTCCTCAAATTATGACTAAGCTAGCAAATGCACAATGGTATGAATACACTACATAAGCTGAAATACACTAACAGATACGAAAACTGAAGCTCTCAATATATGGATAGACACTAAAACTAAAATAGGGAAAAAATCATTACCTTCAACATCATTGTTTGGAGGGACGAAGATGAGGGTATATTGCTTTCAAATCTTCTTCTACCTCCCTTGTATCCTCTTCAACAAACTGATTCCTCCACAAAAATTTGACCAATGCAACCTTTTTGGTCCTCAAATTGCGAACCTGACAATTAAGAATTTGAACCATGATCTCTTCATAGGACAAACTATCTTTCACACCAATACTCTCGATGGGCACAATCAGTTATGGATCGACCAAGAATTTCTTAAGCATAGAGATATGAAATACTAGATGAACATATTCTAATTTTGGTTGTAGCTCCAACTCATAAGCTACATTACCAACCCTTTTGAAATTTGGTAGGGACCAATACAACGGGGACTAAGCTTCCCTTTCTTTCCAAACCTCATGACACCTTTTATGGGTGAAACCTTCCAGTAAACCCAATTGTTTATTTTGAACTCTAAATATCTTCGCCTAATATTACTTTATGAGTTTTGATGACTATGTGTGGTTTTCAGCCTCTCTTGAATAGTCTTCACCTTTTCCATATCCTAATGAAACAAGTTTAACCCTATCAACTCAGCTTCACCAACTTCAAATAAACCAATCGAAGATCTAAACCTTCGCCCATAAATAGCCAAATAAGGAGTCATTTGAATACGGGAGTGATAATGTTATTGTATGCAAATTCTATGAGAGGCAAGTGATCCTCCCAATTGCCATTGAAGTCAATTACACAAGCCCTCAACATGTTCTCTAAAGTATGGATCGTACTCTTTGTCTGACCATCTGTCTAAGGGTGAAAATTGGTGCTAAGATTTACCTTGAACCCAAACCTTTTAGAAACGACTTCCAAAATTGGGTGGTGGACTTAGAACCTCTATGTGAAATGATGGACAATGGAACTCCATGGATTCAAACTATCTCGTGTATGTACAATCTAACATAGTCCTCTACTGAATCAATTGTCTTTACTAGTAAGAATCGTGCTGATTTGGTCATCCAATCTACAATTACCTAAATCAAATCGTGTTGAAGGAGAGATCGCGGTAAACTAGTAATGAAGTCCATATTAATCATATTCCATTTACACTATGGAAGAGCTATGTTCTTAGCCACGCCACATGGCCTCTGGTGTTCAACTTTGACTTTTTGGAATTTGAGACACTTAGTATTGAAATATTTCTCTTCATACCATTCCATCAATAGACTTCTCTCAATTCATGGTACATTTTGGTAGAACTTGGATGCATCAAATATCTAAAGCTGTGGGCTTCTTCCATGATTGTATCTTGGAGACCGTTAAAATATTGAACACAAAACCTATCTTGGTACCAACACACCATCTCCCACTTGTTCAAAAGCATACACCTTCCACTTACGAACATTTTCCTTAACTGAAGTAGAATGGGGTCCTTGTCTTACTTTTCCCTTATTTCCGCTACTAGGGATTATTCCACCCTATTTAGCATAAGGACACAATATTCATCTAAGTCTATAAGGAAAACTCCCAACCATGTAAGTCTATGCACTTCCTTAGCTAACTCTTTCTTTCCTTCTTCAACATGAGTTGTACTCTCCATGAATGATATGCTAAGAGAATCAACAACAACATTAGCCTTACCAGGGTGATAAAAGATGTTTATATCATATTCCTTAAGTAATTTGAGCCATCTTCTCTATATAATGTTCAACTATTTCTAACTAAAGACTCTTGTGGTTGTGAGAACATCAACATGCATGCCATAAAGATAATGACGCCATATACTTAGAGCAAAAACCACTTTTACTAACTCAAGATTGTGAGTCGGATAATTTCTTTCATGGATTTTAAGTTGTCAAGAGGCATAGGCTATAACCTTGCCATTTTGCATCAACACACAACCAAGTCGAGCTCTAGACGTATTGCAGTATATAAAAAAACCATATATGCCCTCTAGTAGGGTCAACACTGGAGCAGTAGTCAATCAAGTTTTTAGTTAAAAATTTTCTCACAAGTCTGAGACCATTGAATCTTAGCCTTCTTTTGGGTTGGCTTAGCCAATTGGGATGAAATGTATGAAAACCCTTCAACAAACTTTCTACAGTAACCAACCAAACCCAAGAAATCCCTTATGTCAGTTGGGGATGAAGGCGTGGGACAGTTATTCACTGCCTCTATATTTTGTGAATCAACTCAGATGCATTCACCGGGTACAATGTGGCCTAAGAACGCCATAGATTCTAGCCAAAACTCATACTTGGAAAATTTGACAAATAACTCATGGTCTTTGAGAGTCAAAAGGACTATTTTGAGATGAACGATATGATGCTTCTCATTTCTAGAATAGATCAAAATGGCATTGATGAATACGATAATGAAAATATCTAGATACTGCTTAAAAACTCTATTCATAAGATCCATAAATGCTATATGAGCGTAAGTCAAACCAAATGACATGACAAAGAACTAATAATAACCATAATAGGTCTTGAAGGCTATCCTTGGGATGTCACTATCTCTCACTTTAAATTGATGATAGTTGGAAATGAGGTTTATCTTGGAGAAACAAGTGGCACCCTGAAGTTTGTCGAATAGATCATCGATTCTTGGGAGAGGGTACTTATTCTTTATGGTGATCTTATTCAACTGGCGATAATCGATACACATTCTAAGGGATACATCTTTATTTCACACGAAAAGGACCGGAGAACCCCGGTGATATAATTTGTCTGATGAAACCCTTATCAAGAAGTTCTTTTAACTGCTTTTTTAACTCTTTCAACTCAATTAGAGCTATTCTATATGGCAGAATAGAGATGGGTTGAGTATCAGGGCGAACGTCAATTCCAAAGTCTATCTCTATATCGAGAGGGACTCTAGGAAGATCGTTGGGAAGGCCTTTTGGGAACTTATTCAGAACTGGAACCGACCGGAGGGGTGGTGTCTCAACATTATAGTCTTTAACTTTGACTATGTGATAGATGCACCTCATGGAGACTAACTTTCTACCCTTAAGGTATGAAATGAAATGACCCTTAGGCACTACTAGACTACCTTTCCACACTAAGACTGACTCATCAGAAACTGAAACTTGACTACTTGAGTTTTACAATAGACTAAGGCGTAACATGCATATAACCAATCCATACCTAAAATGACGTCAAAATATACATATCTAATTCAACTAAGTCAGTTGTGGTGTATGTATGATGGATAGAGAAGGTGCAATTTCTATAAACTCACTTCGCTAGAATAGATTCACTAACAGGAGTAGAAACACTAATAGGCTCTAGTAGTTGTTCAGAACAAGTCCCAAACTTCATGGCTACTATGGAATCATAAAAGACAAACTAGCACCTGGATCAAGCAAGGTATAAAAATTCATGGAAAATACTTTAAGCATACCACTAATGACATCTTGTAAATTTTCCTGATCCTAGTGACTAGACATAACATATAGATGAAACAACTTCCGTATGTTCCTGATGTAGTACCCCTTTGGGAAACCCTACCAACAAAGAACACAAATAAGTTGATTTAACTACAACAAAATTAGTTCACAACTAAACTTCACTAAAAGAATTCTAAACACCACTCCCTGGCAGCGGCGCCATTTTTGATAACGCTCAACTACACTTCACCTGATTCTAAGTGTAGGCGGTTGCTAACAAGTGTAAAGCCAACTAAGAGTTGGGGTAGATCCCATAGGGAGTGATACAATAAAGAATTCAATTACGAAGTAAAATGGTGTTCTAATCATTTATAGATGTAGACATATTCGCAACAAATAAAGTAAATGACAAGGGTTTGACAATTAATGTAACATCTCGGATTTGAAAGAGGGAAGCCTAGAAAAATTTCAGGACTTACACGTGCCATCTATGAGGGCCAACCACTACCCGTGGGTTGAACCACAGACCATAGGTAGGTCCATGGAAAAGGCCACCAAGGAGTTTGTTTAGGCCATGAATAACGGCTAGACCTACGAGCCGTCCATGGGTGCACGACTCATGGTCCGGGGCCGTAGGTCTAGGAAAAAGCCTCTGACCACCACCAACGAGTGTGCAGGATAGACCGTTGGTCAGTCCACGGTCCTTCAGTGGGGTCTCGTGGGTTACTAATGGCAGTTGAGTTTTAGGGGTAGTTGGGTCTTTTCCTAATCAATTAGTTCCTATAATACGTCATTTTACCCTTACCTAAGATCCCTATATAAGTATTTTCAACCCCCAAATTAACCCATTAACTTCATTCTTCCAAATTTACAAAAGAAGAACTCTCCAAATATTTCTCTCTCTAGAAACTTGAAGAAGAAGAAGGATTCAACGTAGGGTTTCAAGTCAAGGTCTCAATTCCTCTATTAAAGGCTAGCTTTTGGATTCAAGGTATGATAGTTTTCATCCATGGATTCCTTCCATCCACGGAGTTTCCAAATTCCTCTATTTCTAAAGGTAGAATTCCCTAATTGAGTTAGGGTTTTCTTCAATTATCATGGGTTCTCTTCAATGTTGATTTAAATGATTGAATTATGTTCTTTTATGCATGAATTGATGAATTACAATGATTTATGATTATTTCTCCCATGAACCCATGTAATCCCCATGTCTTCAAGTTATGAATCATATGATGTGGGATTTTGATCTTCAAGGAAGAGGTTTATGAAATTGAGCATATATTGCAAGCTTTACATGTATTTATAATGAAATCAATGTCTAAACTATGTTTTCTAAGCATTGATGATTGAAAGTGGGTTTTGAACCTCAAGAGGTAAATTATGGACTTATGCATTTTCTTATATGCAAATGTTTTAAGGATGCTTTGAGAGTAAAATACCAATGATGATGTTGTGTGGTGAAAGGATATTCTCATAAACACATAATAGCATGATGTGAAAGTTTTCCTCACATAGAAATGATTCTTAGGTTGAAAGGCTTTCTCATATAATTGAATCAAAGAGTAAGAGTTATCCTAATGAACTAGCTTGGATTGGTTGTCCAAGGGCACCTTTCCATGATTAATGAATTCAAGTAAGAAATGACTATTCCATGAGATTTATGCTTAGCACCGAGAGGATATTGATGACGAGATGGAAGCTCTCCCGTAGTAGAGATCGGGTTTCTAGAAACAATTCTCATGAGATGAAAGCTCTCCTGTTACTAGAGGCCGGGTTTCTAGTAGCAATCTCCTTATCCCTTAATTATGTGCCACTATAGGTTGATTAGCTATTGGATCCACTTAAGGTAGAAGTTCACGGTTCTTACCTTGGCAAGTAGGACAGCCCTTTTTGGTGTGGGAGACACTGGGGATCATGTTATAGCTCACATTGTCTCTATGTTAGTTAAGGCTAATTCCCCACAAGTAATAATGAACTAAGGTTACTTCAAGAAGTATCGCATATGAGTTCAAAGGTTTTAAAGATGAAGTTAGCTTGCATTTACCATGATTTTATGACTTATGTTTTCTATCTCTCTTATATCATGTTTTAGTTTGGTCAATTGCATGTCATGAAATGAAATGTCCCTTTTAGCATGATTTAAATATTTTATGCATGGCTATCATACTTGGTACATTGTTTTGTACTAACAAATACTCTTGTCTACATTTCCCCAAATGTAGGGTCCGATAGTCAGGGTCATCAGTTTAGTGGCTAGAGGTTGACTTGAGATATTTTCGAGCTTTGATGAGTCATCATGCTTCGAGGACGGACTTTCATTATTATAGTTTCTTTCATGTATTTCTCTTTTGGAAATGATGTATGGGCTAGGCCCAATTTCATTCTATTATATTAGATGGCTATAATTAGACAAGTGTATTAGACTTCCTCTTTGCCTTTACAAAATGTTTTGGACTTGGACTATTGTTTTACTCTTATTGTTCTATTTCTTATGTTATGAGAGCTAAGTGTCTTGTATGGAGTCCTTCGGGGTTCTATACGCCATGTTACATATAGGGGTACCCCTGGGTCGTGACAATTAATGTCAAATGGGGGGATTTGGGTGAACAATTATCAACTACAAATAACCGGGAGTAAACAAGTAGAGAGGGGTTCTTGAGAGTGTGATAAATTGAATGAAAATTCCACTAAATGGGTGTTTATTATTTACTAAAGTCGTTGAATCTCAGTGGGTAGGCCAGGCTTTAGGTGCAATAGCCATTTCTCAATCAACTATCATGAATCAAGCGAGTTCTTTCGAACCTCGACAAGCATAACACACATTAACAGCCCAATACCTCAATCAATCTACTTTTTTGAGCTAGATTTGTAGGATTGTTTTTAGACCCACCTTCTCAAGATAAATCCGCAACAACACAATCACTACAATCCTCAATTGAAAGTTTGAACTCTAATACTTCTTTCTCAAGCAAGCTTAGAATCCTAAAGTAGAATTGTATTTGAAACTATAATTCATCAATTAAAACTGAAACTATTAATTGAACCCACTTCAAATCAATAATAAAATCAGTAAATACTAACACCCATAAGCTAATTGAAACATTCAACTATACAATCACACCCCAAGAATGGGGGTTTTAGCCAAACATAATAAAGAACAAGAAATCGTTACCAAATATGTTTTCCTCAGATTGGGCAACAATCCACAAGTCTCCAAATGCTCAAATTGAAGCTAAAAATCAAACGAACCCTAAATCTCTACTCAAAAAGTGTAAAAACAATGTTTAGGATTAAAAACCCAGAACTGGACAATGTGGGAGCTCATTTTCTTCTTTTGAAAATTGCATTTATACATTCCCAAAATTTCAGTGTCGGAGTCACTCGATGAAGTAAGACGGGCTTCGCCAACCTTATCGGTGATGCGCTGAGTGCTCCTTCCATCGCCTTCTTGACTTGGCTTTTTACCCTTTCTTTGCTATAACCTTAGGCGATCTAGGTCGGGCTCATCGACCTAGTCGGCGACACGCCATGTACTCATCTTCTCGCCTTTTTGTCTTGCCTTTTCACCAATTACTTTGTAACTTTTGCTGGGCTAAATTGTCATTGCCGAACACTTCGACGAATCGCCGATATGTCCATCCGATTGCCAAGTTGGTCTTGTCCATAGGCTAGCCTACTGGAACTTTTGGCGAACTGAAGGTCTACTCGACGAATCGGCGAGTGGCTTCGGCGACTCGGCGAGTGGCTTCAGCGAGTACCAACCTTGCTTTCTTTCAACTTCTTCAGCATTTTAGCTCATTTTGTGTCTGGTAATGTCCTTGCCTTGCTCTTTTGCCTTCATTGCTGCAAATTAACATTTTAACATTAGTTATGAGCGAAAATAGGCATTGAGGACACTAAATCCTTAAATATTAAGCCCTAAATGAGTCAAAATTTCCGACTCATCAACACCCCAACTTAAACTTTTTCTTGTCCTTGTTGACACTCAATATTGGCTCTCCACATTTAACTAAAGTAATAATAATAATAAAAATATATTATGTTATGAAATTTTTATGGGAATATGAAAAGATTTTTAATTATTATTTTACTTGATAAATTTATTTTATAAATGTTATTTTTTATAAAAATTAAATATATTATATAAATATTACTACTTACATTCTCATTTTTCTAAATTTCACGTCAAATAAATATTGTTTTTAAGGGTTAACTCGATTTCTTTTAATTAAATATAATTTCTATTATTGCGATAAATATTTTTTGATATTTTTCAAAATTAGGAAGGCTTAATTAATTAATGAGTTACTAATTTATATTAATTTTATTTTTAGAATGACTAATTTTATCAAATAAGCTAGTTTTGCAAAATAATTATTTTTAATTTAATAAATTATGGCTATTTAATAAGGAAGAGTATAATTGTAATTGGATTTAGTTTGAGCAAAATTTGGCAATCCAAGTCATTTTAATTCGGCCAATCCATGCGTGCCACATAAGAAGCACATGGATTGTGCTTTTTCAGATTCGATCTCAACCGTCCGATTTAATCTAAGGGACCAATTTAATTCAGCATTTTTCTATATATATATATATATATATATATATATATATATTATTTATTTATTTAACTCTTGATTAATTTTGACCTTCCGATCAAACGATCAGACAGTTTGAAATCAGTAAGACTTTTCTTCTTTCCCAAAAATAGACTCTACTACCGCCCACACCTCTTCCTCTTCCCCAAAACGATGTCCCAAACTCGTCTGCTTCCTAGAATGTCTTCTCCATGGCCGCTCACGCTCCTTTCTCAGACCCTATGCTAGCTACGTCTTCTCCACAGACAACTATGGCCACCCTAGGCTCCTCTCCCATCACCGCCCCACGTGATCCCCCATCCCCTTTGTCAGAGAAACGGCTTTGGACCACCGAAAAATGCCCCATCAGTCACTCAACCCTCTTAAATTGACCTGAAAAGGTCGATTCTTGAGAGATTTTTCTTCTCCTTCATGATTTCTTTGTTGTTACCTCTGAGAGTTGCATTTCTTAGAATTCAAAATTAGAATTCTTGGAGACCAAATCGACTATAAAAGGATAGACTTCGGGTCTCAACAAAAAGATCCAAGAATCAACTGAAAAATTCATGAACAATCGAAAAATCACCAAGGCAAAATTGTAACAAAAGCTTTCGAGTTCAAAAAATATTTATCTCATCTTTTCTGATCTTGCTATTTTTTTTTAATTCGAGTTTCGAGGAAGTTTGAAGTTGAAATCACTTGACGTCAAATCTCTTGTTTGCTGCTCTATACAAGGTCAGTAGCTTTCTTTTCTCCTTATCCTTGAATTCTGAAATTTGGTGATGAGCATAGGTGTGTAGTCCATTTTTTTTTATTTTAATCTATGAGGACCATTTTTAGAATCATATCTATATTGCTATTGAGTTATTTAGGCGTCAATCTTTTCTTCTGAGTTAAAAAAAATAGTGATTTTTTTACTTCATTTCTTAATTAGTCCCCTGTTTAATAGTTAGATATTTGTGTTGTTGAAAGTTCAACTGATCTTGTGTTGTGAAGACAGGGATATAATTATACTCTTGTTTTAAACTCTTTATTTAGTGATTGTGCTACTACTGTTTGTCAATATCCTCATTTTTCTTAAAATCCCATGTATCTATCTTTAAATAAGTTCAGAGTCTAGTCCTACTATTGATATTGTTGATGCAAGGCTTGTTGGATTTAGCCTCTAATAGATTCGAATGTTATCTTTCTCGAAACATGATGTACTTTAGTGATCATTCCAGTGAAATATTCCACTTTCTGTGTCCAGCATAAATACGGCATCCAGGACATTTCATAGGGAGCTTATCGAATCTCATATTCAGGATTCTTTGAACTCTTCTAATAGATCTTTGAGAAGCATTTAAGGCCAAAAAGAATCTGCTTTTATCCCTATTATTAGTTTGACTTGAAACTTTTTCATAAGTAGACAAAGTGTTGAGAATAAGCTGTAAAGAATTGCCCGAACCACTACTAAAAATAATAGTATCATCTGCAAAAGTAAGGTGGTTAATTTTAGGCCCTTGACTACTCATATAAAAGCTCTTAAAGTTATTGTTTTGAAAAAGGTTGTTGAGTAAAAGAGATATGAGTTCAACACATATAACAAAAAGAGAAGGAGAGAGAGGGTCTCCCTGTCTATGACCCCTTCCAGATTTGTAAAAACCTTGTCGGTTGCCGTTAATCAAAAGGAAATACCAATTATTAGAGATGTATCTATATGTGAGATCGATCCATGTTTTAGCAAACCCAAGTTTTCTAAGCATAAAGAAAAGAAAAGGCTAGGAAACCCTGTCGTATGCTTTAGACATATCCAACTTGATTACTACGTTACCCCCTTGCATTGGCTTTCTGATATCATTAACAATCTCATGAGTGAGCATGGTGTTGTTCGAGATAGCTCTTCCCTTTACAAAACCACTCTGATTCTGGCTAAAAATTTTGGGAAGAAGCTTATTAAGCCTGGTATTGAGTACCTTGGCAATGATCTTACTGGATACATTATAAAGGCTAATAGGCTCAGACAAAGATTGATGGCACTCAACTTTTGGAAGCATGACTACACAAGTCTGAGTGAAGAATTTGGGAAGGGGGGCTCCTTTGAAAAACAAGGATATTGCTTTGAAAAGGTCATCTACAATAATATGCCAAGTACTCTGGAAGAATTTACCATTAAGCCCATCAGGTCCAGGAGCACTATCAGGGTAAATAGAGAAAACACTAACCCTTGCCTCTTGCATAGTTAGGGGAGCAGTAATGTAAGCGTTATCTTCCTCAGTAGTGACCTTTTTCACCACATTTAGAACATTGTTATCCTCTATGACTTCTTCACTGAAAAGGTCCTCAAAATATTTTACAGCAGTATTGGCTATTGCAGTGTTACCTCTACCCAATTCCCATCCATGTCTTTAATTTTTTTAATGGTAAGGTTCTTCCTTCTGTCTTTAATAATACTATGGAAGAAGGCAGTATTGACATCACCCTCTTGGAGCAACTTGACCCTTGCTTCTGTCAAGTAATTTTGTCTTAGAGCTCGATGCATTTTGTGAATTCAACTCTAGCTCTGTTCAAAATTTCTCTATTCTCTTGCATATTGTGATTCACAGAATTGTCTTCCAGAGTTCTCATAAGAACTTCTAGCCTCTTTGATTTTTCATATGTCTCCAACAGTTGTTCTAGACCAAGAGATAAGATGATTGCTCACTTTTTTAAGCTTTTGGTGTAGACAGTTAAGTGGATTGCCAAATTGGGGCTCATCCCAAGAATTGTGAACAATGGTCAAGTATCCTCATGTTCAGTCCAGACATTTAGATATTTGAAATACTTGATATAGTTCGAGTTGATGGACTCACAATTAATCAGGAGAGGGGTATGGCCGGTGCATGTACGGGATAAATGAGTAATAATGGTGCCTTCGAAGGTGTCAAACCAGTGATCATTGTAAACCAATCTATCTAATATTTTCCAAATGGTGTTCGGGGGGTCCTTGTTGTCACTCCAAGTGAATCTGGATCCCAAATAACCTTCATCTTGTAGCTTGCAATCAGTTAAGCAAGCAAGGAAGTCCATACTTTCATCAGCTTTATACGATCTTCCACCTATTTTTTCATCAGCTTTTCTAATGACATTGAAATCTCCAACGACTCCCCAAGGTCCAATTACATTGTCGGCATTGTTTCTTAGGTCATCCCATAGTTCCCTCCTCAAGATTTCATCACATATACAATACACAACATTAATATAGAAGGAGATTGCTCTTTGGATATATGTTGGAGCATGTGTTGATCTTTGTCTTCCAGAATGTCTAATTGATGATCATTATTCCAGAAAATCCAAATCTTATTATGATGGGCTTGTCCTCACTATACATGAAAGTGTAGTAAAGAAAATGCCATTTTATCTAATCATTCAAGAATGCAAATGGCCCGAATGGACACTTTTTAGACGTCAAATAAAAAAGGAAATTTTAAAAATAACTAAGACTAAGAATATAATCAGATTTTTTGGTTATAGTTTGTTTAATTACGATTTGTAGATATATGCAAGAAGGAGGAGAGAGGCGAGCGAGATCTAGGAGATAGAAGAGAGACATAATTATTTTGTATATTTAATCGAATTGTGTCACGAATAAAATTGATACGATTGATTTGTATCAAACTAGCTACTAGAAGAAGGAGAGAGGCGAGCAAGATTAGGAGAGGGAGTAGAGACGTGAGCAATATCTAGGAGAGGGAGGAGAAAGGTGAGAGAGTTACAATTGATTAGTATATCTGATAAAACATTATATATCTAACCGATAATTGTATCATGGATACAATTATTTGTTGCCTTGTGTATCGTTATTGCATTTGTGTTATCATTTATATTTTTATCATTGACTATTAGCATTTGTATTTGTATTACAGAGTTAGAGAAATGGCAAAGAGGTGAGAGAGACAAGCGAAAGAGGAAGGAGGGAGGGATGGAGAGAGGGAGAGAAGAGAGAGAAATTTGCAATTTGCAATAAACCCTAACTATATATAGTAAACACATGGAGTATCACATAGTTGCCTTATTATATATGTATTTTTTTTGATTAAAAATAGTTATAGTATATTATACCCTAATTTACCCTTATTTAGACAAGAAATTAGTTCTGAATAATTAAAAATCATAATTAAATAGATTCTATTTAATTAGATGATAATTTATTGAAAACACTTGTTCTTCTTTTATTAATCTAAATAGATTCCTTTGGGCAGAAAGTTACCATTTGAGTTTGACATTTCAAACTTCATACATGATCATTAAGAGCCTGTTTGGTATTACCGTTAAAACAACTTATTTTTAGAAGTATTTTTTTAAATCACTTTTTAGAAAAGTGCTTTTGAAAAAAAAAAAAAGAAGCAATTTGTGTTTGGTTAATTAATTTGAAAAGTGTTTTTCTTAAGCAAATTGTGTTTGGCTAATCTTTTTTAAAAAGTGTTTTTAAGAGTCAAGTACAAAAAAGAACAACTATTAATATACTTCTAATATTAAAATTATTTTATAGAGAGAAACTGTTGGAATGTATGCGTCCTCTAGTAATCAAAGGACCAGGTCCTTTGGTACAGTTAAAGTGCTGGAAGTAAATAGCTGAAAGTATAATGTGCACACACGATTTTACGTGGAAACCTCCTTGCTCAAGGAAGTAAAACCACAACCTGCCACATGTGATTTCCAACTGTTTTCACTAATCTCCAAGCAAAAGTGAATACAGACTTCAACCAACTAATGAGATTAAACTCTTAATCTCACACTAATTAATACACCTATTACTTAATGAGCCTAAGCAATGCATCTATTGCCCACTATATTTACTACCACTAATTAATATAGACTTTACACCGTAAGACACAAAGTTAACTCTAACAATGTTCTTACACCGACTCACACAAAAGTTTGAAACATTTCTTATAAGAGTGAAACGTATCCTACAAGTTTAGCAGATTACAAGCATTCAAAAATTACAACACACACAAACAACACTTCTTGTGTTTGATCAGGTCCCTTGTTGTATTTTGAAGCTTGGTTTTTCTCTCTCTCTTTGAATGAATGAATCATCAAGTTGTTTGTCTTTCTGATTATATCAATCAAGAAGAATTGTTGACCACTGGACAAACAACCTCGTCCATTTCTATTGGTGAAGTACACCGACCGCTTAACCAATACACTGACAAGACAACTTTTCAGTTGTACCCCATATTGTACTTGGACGAGAATACTCAGCTGGGGACCGGGTCCCTGCATTTGTGAGGATCATCAAAACAACTGAATAACATCATTTCCCCTCTTTTTGATTATGACAAACAAACCACCTCACATGAGTTGCATTCATTTAATTTTAATTCCCCCTATCGCCAAGTTCCCCCTATCACCATTCTCTAGTCCAAACAAACCCAACAGTAGTATAATTTACTATATATTCCCCTTTTGACATCATTGAAAAGGAGAAACATTAAACATACACAAGTCGCATGAAAAATTGTAAGGAATTCAGAGCCATAGGCAACACAATATATGAACATATAAGCAACAGAGATAAGATAAAAGCACAACAAGAAAGGGAAAAGTAAGATGTTGATTTCATATCACAAAACTGGGCACTGAATTCAGTCAGAAACAGGCCATTGCCACTACATCATATGACATGAGAACAAAAAGACATTAAAAGACATAAGGAATAATACATCAGACACTTTAGGATGGTGGGGGACGGGGAGAGAAGAATTGCAACACAATATTCAAGCGAGACTTAGCATCAACATGCACCTGAAAGAGTTGCTTAGTAAGGGACTTGATTTCCTCATTCAATGAGGCATTTGACTCAAGCAACCGCGTATTTTCAGCTCATAATTTACTAACTTACTCCTTACTCTCAGAGCTAGTACCAGGTCCTTGAGATATAGCTTGTTGAAGTTGGACCCTGAGACTAGATATTTCCACATCCTTTGCACTCAAGGCAGCCGTGAAATCCTCAAACTCCCCTTTGAGAGTGTCCTATTTATCAAAAAGCTCAAAGACATGGGACTTAGCCTTGACCTTACCTTCTTCACACTCACATTCCAAGAGTGTGGTTGTAGAAAATGTTTGTTTTATCGTCCCTGCAAGTCCCCTGCCAAGAGGCACCCCAATGTTTTTGAACACATGATTCAGGAGGTACCCATAAGGTATTCCATTCTTGGCATTCTTCTGGGTCATGACCCTATGCATATTCTCAAGCATGATACCACGTAGATTGATGGCTTCAAGCTCATCTAGCTGAACCATAAGAAAAAGATCTGTTACAGATGCCACTGTTCTCTTTTCACTTTTGGGCATAAGCACCTTGTTGACAAACTCAAAGAAGAGTTGATACTCTCCCCTAAGAAACTTCTTAGACAGCCCAACACATTTTAGATCCCCATACTTAGTGGCACATTGAGCATACTCAGTAAAGGGCCTACATCCTTCAACAGACTTGATCCCTTGAGAGGGAATCCCCAAGATAATCCCCAAACTCTCTTCACTCAAGGTGATGTCCACTTCTTGCACAGTTGTCGGTATCCTGCCATCATTAAAGAGTTCCATTTTATAGTAGAACTCACGTACCTCTGGCTCATGTAGGTATGGCACAGGAAAACAAATGTTCCAAACTTTCCAAGGAAACAGAATCATAGAACGAAGCTCTTGGAGAAATCAACGAGATTGGAAGAACGCTTGAAACCCTAGTTTTCTCCTTTTGGAACCTTGCTCTAATGACTTGAAGTGTTAATGAATGAAAAAGAATTGATTGTAACTTTCTTAGCCCTTAATTTGGTGTAAAACATCGTGTTTTAGGCTTAGAATGGAGGTTAAAACGATGTAGTTTAAGTACCAAACACATACGAAAAAGACCAAAATGACCCCAGCTTAAAAAAATGGTCGAAGTGCCTTAAAAAGGAGGTTTGAGGGACCGTTTAAGTCTCCATGGTCTGTGAAAAACTTCACCGGTTGTATATCCGTCTGTGAAACTTCGTTTGTTTGATAGGGCTTCACTAAAACGAGAATAACTTTTTACTCCAAACTCAAAATGAGGCAAACTTGGTAGCATTGGAAAGAGAACTCAAAGACCTTTAACTTGATAGGTCATGGGCTACCTAATTCATTATGTGCTGAGAGATATGAAAGTTTGAAGTTGAACTAAAACATTAAAAGTTGATGGGTGACTTGTACGAACCCCTAAACGGACCGTATAAGCCACCACAAGTCGTCTAGGGTCCCGTCCAGGTGACCCATACCTTGGCAGCACTGGATGGTTGGCCACACTCTCCAAACTTGTCATGGACCCCTAAATGATCTGTATAAGGAGCCGTGAAGGTCCATGTTTCATTTTGGGTTCATGGACTTGCATGTTAGCCCTCTTTAGCATTTCTCAAGGTTCAAGGTGTTACACAAACGATTGAAATTTTAAGAGTAGAGTTGTGAGGTGTTATAGAATGATTTGGGTCCTGGCTTAGAAATTTTTTGTGTGTTACAGTAAGTTAGTAAGTGAATATAAAGTGAAAGAGCAAATAGCAAGTGACTGAGATAAGAGAGAGGTGCTAGAGTTTGAGCACACAAAATATATTGTGTAAGAATTGTAAGAGCGAAGTAGGTCCTTACTTTGATATAATAAAATTCAAGTTGTGAGAAATCAATTGTGCCCGTCTCCCAACAATATATTCAACACTAACTTGAGTGTAATAATATTTATTTGTAAGACTTATCATGGTTAGATTAAACCTTGGTAAATTATATCATGGTTGGATCAAACCAAATTTGTTTTTAAATATTTATTAGTAGTATATTTGTTTATTTGAAATTTTTGTTTCTAAGTTTGAGAGGCTTGATCTATCATGCTAAAGTTTACCTTTAACTTTGTTAAAAATGTAATGTTTCGTTAGTTTTAGGGTAGTGTTCAATTTTTTTTTACAAACATGAAGGACTATTTTGTTTCAGTATATATATTGCGGAAAATGTTCAAATGTACTCATCATAACTTATTAACTATCAGAAATAGTCTTTTGATTCAAATATACACCTTCCGTTAGTAACTCCTTCTATGTAATTGTTCAAGGAAATAGAGATATTACAATATCTTATCCTACCTTTTTATTTAATTAAAGACTTGAATAATGGCGTTCACAATAACATTAAAGAAATGACCTTAGACCTAATTCAACTTGAAAAGCTGGTTCATGAGGGAGGATTTCTTAAGGCAGAATATCATCTCAGTAACCATCAATGATGTGACATTTTTTTATTCTTCAACACCCTACCTCACATCCAGGGTTTAACATCTAAAGCGTATATCATGTTAGATTATCCAAAGAGGCCATCCATCTAATTGAACTCTATGAAACTTGTTCCTTCTTTAACAAATTAAGAGGGAGATGGAGTAATGGATTAGCTATAGACTTCTGGATGTACAAGAGTTGAAGAATCTAATATATATTACGTAGTGTTTGTTGAAGATGAAAAGAGGAATTGGAAAAGATTCTTTTATGCTTTGAGAAAAGGCATTTCTCCCTCATTGGTGGTGGAAAGAAAAATAGAAGTGTTTAAATAGAGAAACACGTCTATTAATTGTTAAAAGGGTTGGAAAGAGGGACGCTCTAGCTCCATTGTCGTCGCTCGGCTACGGCTTCGGCTTCGGCTTCGGTTTTTGGACAACGTTTTGTTTTAATTATTTAGTTATTTATTTATTTAATTAATTAAATTAAATTAAATGGCCAAAACGTTTCAATTATTTAGTTAATTAACCGAAACGTTCCGACCTGACTCAGATCTGCGAGCGACCCGTTTTATTTAAAATACTTTCCCGTTTTGTTTGAATTTCCCGCCGTTGGAGATGACTGTTTTGAAAGGTTGCAACTTTCAAAACAACCATCACTGTTTGAAAGGTTGCAAACTTTCGTGAATGGTCATGTGGATTCTGAAAGGTTGCAACCTTTCGGAATCAGTTCCTCTTGGCTATAAATACCCATAATTCTTCAGACTTTTTACTTAAGAAAATTTCTGATTTCTTATTCTTCTGCACAAATTTTCTTCGTGTACTTTACTGCCGTTGACTGACTCGCTGACACTAGCGTTTTGGGTATCAATACAGTGGTGATTAAGATCATTCTATCCTGGGAGGACATATTTCAAATCAAACCTCGGATACTAGAGGGGAATAATTTCCTTAAGGTGACACTGTGCATTCAATGGGCTTGATCTTCTTTCCATTCTGTTTTTCCAGATTCTGGTATGTTTTACAGATTTTAGTTTTGTGAATTAATTTTTGTTCTTCTGTTCTGCACTGATTTATTAAACTTTGGTAACTTCGTGTTTCTGCAAAGTTCATTGTAATTAGTAGTACTATTTTAAACACAAATTGTGTAACATCCTAATCACTAGGTTGATGCTCAAGGTAGTTTTAGAAGTTTAAATTAAACTTCTTAAAGTTTATTATTTACTAAAAAGATTTTAGAGAACACAAACCAAGGTATTGTATTATAACAAATGACTTTAATTTGAAACAATCATTTCCAAGATATATAGTAAGATAATCAGTTTTATATCTCTTTAATTAATTAGTACATATATATACTCGGTATATTATATAATACTTTAAACTCAACTTTTTACAATTAATTCTTTTTATTTTTCCATGAAAATAAATATTTAATTAATTAATTCTAATAAAGTCAAAGTGAACACCAGTAATGATTTTTCTATAAATTAAAAATAAAAATTAAATTATCTCAATATTTTTTGCTGGTTTATGCATCACTTATTGGTATAATCCTTTCAATACAAAATTGGAGCAATCAAAACCCCTCGAAACATGTCTTAGTTTGTTCATTTCACTTAAGTTGATAAGCTTTTCGGTCATTTTTCGTTATTTGTTTGTGTTGATAGAATTTAATAGATATTTTTTACTGCTCAACACCGAGCAATGAAGAAGGTCATTTTTAAGTAATAGCTTGAGTATGAGTGACAGCATAAAATTGTTGCTTGATGCATTGCAATTCCCCGCGAAAGAAAGATTGACATCAAAATATTAATTTAGAGACAAGAAAAAAACATGTTAAGAGAGTTTGTCCACTTGTTGGATTGCTCCTCCAATTGGATTTGACTAAAGTCCAAACACTGGATTGTATTTTATTTTTAAAAGTGTTTAGAAAAGACCAAAAAAATGTGATGTATGCGGAGTTAATTAATTATATATTTCTAAAATAGAGAGACTATTTTCGAAAGACTTTCAATTTTAAAATTATTTTTTACAATACGTTTAAATAACTTTGTTTTTAAGTTTTTAAATTTTATTTTTGAAAGTATTCGGAAAAGACAAAAAATAGGATGTATGCAGGCTTAATTAATTCTATTTTTCAAGAATAGAGAGATTGTTTTCGAAAGATTTTCAATTGAAAAAAAAAATAATTTACAATATATTTAAAGAAATAAATGAGTGAAAAGGTGTGGTGAAAATAACTATAAATTAAAATAAAGGGAAATAGCCTAAGAAACCCTACTACTTTGATTGGTTTGAAAATTTGACCCTTTACTCACAAGGTTTCATCCAAACGCTTGAACATGTTCATATAAAGGTAGCTAAAATAAATGAAACAACAATAATAACATATTCAGTTTAATATAATTTTTAAAGCAAAAAGAAATAATAAATAAAATAAATCTAAAAATAAAATAGTAAAAAAATAATAATAACAATTAATAATAATGCAAAGATACAATAAATGTATTTTTATGCTCGATAAGTAAACAAAAATATATTTTTCAAGAAAATGTAACATGACAAGTTAACTTATTTTTGGGGGGTGTGGGGTGGGGTTGAGAGTTGGGACTTGGGATGTATGGAAACCTACGTACTGCCACCTAAGTAGGAGAACCCTCATATTCCAATAATTAAAACATGCGGAAAATTAAATAAAACATAATAAAATATATTAACGAAATTTTATAAATATGAAACTTCGACACAATTTTTTGTTAAGACTTGAAAAGTAATTAACACCCCGAAGGATCTAGTCTATACAGGTACAAGAGTTACTAAGAGTACAAAATGTACATAATAAATAAAGACACAGCTCCCACCATGCAGAAGGAAAGATAGAAGCTGCTGGAGAATTTCTTCATCTTCACCTAACGAAATATCACCAACCTACATCTAGACAATGTCAAAAGACATAGCAAGAGTAGTATCAGTACAAAACACGCATACTGGTAGGCATCATCGAGAAATCCGACGCCCACCACATAACATAAGAAACCAACTAGTAAGATCATGAAATAAACCAATTGCTTCTCCACCTTTTACTCTCTTTTGAATACCTCAGAATTACACTAGTACCCTTACTACTAGCCACCCTCTCGATCAACCTACGTACCAGGTACTTTATCATAGCCTAACCACATAGAAAAGTCCCCAAATACAACTACAAACAGTCCAGCTAATCTCTCACGTCATACCCTTACTTCCTCTTCACATTCCCCAGCCTTGGACACATAGTACATTACGTCACACTTTCTAAACACTAAACACAATTACCTTTCTCCAAGTGAAATCCACCTAAGCACTTACTTCACATACACTACCCCCACTTTTCACCCTTGCGACACGTGAACGACCCTTGCCACTAATTATTCGACAACGTGATACGTAACAAACCCACTAAGTGTAACATACATAAGCCAATACAACAATATAATCACATGCATATATCAAACATATACAATATCATCCACATTTATGAACAAGGTTCAATTTCACAATACCCAATATACCCAATTATGACAAGTCATTGGTCCTCTCATAGAACCCAAACCTAAACTATTAGCATACTAGAACATGGTACCCGATCCAAGATTATGTCGGAATGTGGAAACCGATCATACATTTATGCCATAACGTGGCAACTGATCCAAGTTAGTGTGTGATAATGCAACACCCGATCCACAATCACAATTACAATGCATATTAACACAATCATACAACAAGAGGTGATTCATAACATATAGTTCTTTGTTCATACTTCTCCACATTAGGTGTGATCAACATGCTTCGTCCACATACAAGGAAGCAAGAACAAATCAATTTCACACAATCACAGAATCACCACCATCACCCATGAACTACTCACCCACGTATAGCATGCAAGCATGAATTCAACCATACCTAACGCTAGATCATTATCTAAGACTTCTTCCTAGGATTTAACCATATTTTTTTGGTGAACGAGGGCCTACGCATAATTCTACTGTTGATTTACATATATTTCACAATGAACACAGATTTATAACTACTTTATTCTTAAAACCTAGCGTACCTGGGCGCCAAGCAGCTGCACAGAGTTTTGGTCTTTGATTTAGGTTTCCAGGATTTGTGAAGCTGATTTTGACTGGAATTCCACAATCCATCGACATCTTCATGCTATAAATCCTTCTCTCCCTTCTTCCTAAGCTTGCAGTAGCTTTTTAGGGGTTTCTAAGGTGTTTTACAACTAAATTAGGTATTTTAGGAAGAAGAAAGAAATAGGATTTCATGTTATTTGCATTCTGTCTCGCCTATCTCGCTCTGGCGCCAACTTACCCCGCCCTGGTGACATCTGGCCCGCCCTGGCAGGACAGTGACCTAGAATTTCCCAAATTTTATTTCTCCTAAATAACGACAGTTTGGGTCGTTACAAGAATATTCTTAGTTAATGTAGATTCACTAAGCTAATGTCTATCTAAGATAAATTCTACAATGACTAATAGTTCTGGGACTTAGAGATAGCTACTAAAGGTCCACGCCATCCCTAAATATGTTTGTTGCTAAGTATTACTCCCAACAAAAACATGCATAATTTGGAAACAATAATAATCTGATAGTACTAAATCATACTGATTTGATACATACCGAGTAGCTCATGAATCATGATAACTGAAGATATATTGAGAGATACTTCATTTGAAAAGTTACGAGTCATCAAAATACTTGTATATTTAGGGTTCATGAAAATACCATTAAAATCAAGGAATTATAATTTAAACCATGCAATTAGGGACTGATCATGAAGAGAAACGAATTTCCAATGAAAATCTACTAAGATCAATAGAAAGTTCTAGCTTGTTAGGATCATAAACTTGAAAATCTGAAGTTTCTTTGGGACTCAATGGCTGAAGGAATACCCATTGATGAAATCACACCGACCTGGAGTTGAAACCTTGCTTTAATTCTTGGAATGAAAACTTGAAGGTTGGAACCCTAGTTCTTGTTTGAGAGGAAACTTTTTCTTTGGAGGCGGCGATCAACCATCCACTCTCGATATTCATATTGATCAATAGATCTCCACGTCCTGCCAGTTTGCTAAGTAGACTCACTCTACCGAGGGGCAACAAAGGCTGGAACTCTTCCTTCCAAGAGAGAAGAAACTTTGATTTGGGAGAGTTAGGAGAGAATAGGAGGTTAGGGCCACTAGGAATCACATAATCCCACTTAGAATATTAAAAAATGATGTAGTATATGAATTAAAAGAATGGGGAAAGACAAAATAACCCTGATTTAAAACTAACTGAGGCTATCAAGGGACGCCTTTCACGATCAATATATCACCCCACAATCTGTGGAAGTGCCTGTGAATAGAAAGGGAGTTCTAAGGGTCAACTCTACAAACCCTTCTATGGCCCGTAGAACTTTACACGATCCATACAAGTATCCGTATAAGGCCAAGTTGTCTTATTTCTAGGGTCTTGGTATACAAACAGATTTACGACATGTAAAAAATTCCACGATCCGTAATAGAGTCCATGAAACTCTCTTACAACTTTTTCAAATTTTTGAGATTCGGTCTATGGATCCCATCATGGTTCGTGGTTCCTTTCACGGTTCATGGTTCCTTTCACGGTCCGTGAAAGGGTTCGTAAACACCCTCATTTCTTGTTGATTCAATTTTTTTGACTTTCCTAGAAATTTTGGGGATGTTAGAAAACATGTGTTCATACTAATCTTTGTTGTTAATAAATAGAGGAGTTTCCTCTCATTTTTCAACAATAAATTTTCTGAACTTCTTATTCTGCACAAACAAAATTTAGTATACTTTATTGTCGTTGAGTGGTTCCCTAATAATGTGATTTTAGGTACCAATACACGAGTGAGTAAGATCGTTCTATCCTAGAAGGATATATTTTATGAACCTTGGGTAGTTAAGGAGAATAATTTTCATAAGGACACATTGTGCATTTAGTGAGCTCGATTTTCTTCTTTTCAATATTGTTTCAGTTTTGTTGCAGATTATATTTTCTTTACTGATTTTAACTTTCTGATTTTGCAAATATACTTTAAATTTTTTTGTTTCTTACAAAGTCTTGCAAAGTTATTGTTCTAAGTATCTTAATAAATAGATTAACAACAGTGGATGCCTAGGGGACCTGGTGGATGATTATGTGTGTATCCGAATTTTACAAGGAAAATTATAATTGTGTGCGTGAAAGTCCCATGGGATGAATGAATTACAATGGATATTGTTATAAATTATAATATTTGCATAACTAGCATGTGAATCAAACAATACTTGTATCATGAGAGGCACAGTTAAAATATGAATTATAGGTTCAATATAATTCAATAGTTTTGATCTAAATTTCATATTTGTCTAGAGAAATTTATTGAACATGTACAGTTATTAATTTAAAGCCCTATAAATGACTAAAAATTTAAATTCATAAACTTCAAATTTTGTCCTTAGTTCTGCTTTATATGTGATCATTTGCCTTGGATGGATGACTGATGCTTATCAAGGCATAATACATTCACAAACACTCCATTTTGATTTTAGCTGGCAAATAAGCACTCCAACTTTGAATATGTACATCTAAACACCTCAACTCATCTCAATCGTATGAGTCGAACACTCCAACTTATAGAATGAACATCTAAACAACATTAAAATTTATATGTCATGTTAGTGTACATCATTTATTACCAAATTTAAGCCTAATGCCAATAGCCATATATATCCGCTGCATAAGTCAAAATTCCTGATAAACCATGTTATTTAATCCAAAAACTATATTTGTCCAAAATGTTCTAACTCTTATGTACTCCTCTTTCCCAGTTTATGATACTCTTCAGTCTTCCCTTAATTTATTTTATTTTAATATAGAAATATGATATATTTATCTACCAAAATCATTAAATTATGAGAATTTATTTAGAAGAGTTTTGAACTTTGTTTTGTATTAACAAAATTACTTAATTTAAGATTTTATCTTAAAAAATAACTCAACTATATTTATCATTAAAAATAATTTTGACATGAAAAAATATTTTTCCCACCATGTAAACATAGACTCTACGAATAATTAAAATCACAAAAAAAAAAAAAAAATACACTATTAAGGCTCTTGAAAGATTTTTTAGGGTTATTTATGCTGAAATTGGATTTCTTTATTTGGTGTCATTGGAATGTCATTTTCTTGTAAAGAATATAATAATAATTCTTGAACTTGAATCAAATAATTCTCTTGTTATCAGGAAACTAAAATTGGATATAAGATTAAACACATTAAATTAAGATGTGCGGCTTAATTGAAGAACAACCTGAGTCACAAAGTATTTTGTGTTGGGCACAGTTTAGAGAAGTGTTGCATGTGAAAAAGATAAAGTTGATTTTTTTGGAATATCATAGATTTTTCCAGTATAGTTTCTAGAATAGTGTAGTGTAGTATCTAGAATAATTATTTTAAATAAATATCTAGATATTTTAGGATAGAAGATAAAGTTATTAGAATTTTCTTGTAGTTGTATCCAAGAAATGTGTAGATATTCTAAAGAGTTAGATATTTATAGTAAATGATAGAATATTATAGATCTTGTAATATTCTAGAAGCATCGCTACACAAGTATAAATAGGGACGACCATAGTCATTTGTAACAACCCAAAATAAAAAGACATTTCCAAGGAATTCAATAAGTCTTCCAAAATCATATTTCTCCTTTCTAGCTTCCTCTTTCATTAGTTGAATCTTCCTATCTTAGTTAACGATTTTAGGCTAGCAAAAGGTTTCCCGATAATACTTTTTTTCTGCGATTCTCTACATTGCACTCTAAGGTGTGTGACGTATATAACCTATCCAAATGCAAGCATAAGTGTTGCTTAACTTTTACTTAGAGACAACCTACCCTAATTAATAAGCATAAGTGTTGCTTAACTTTTACTTAGAGACAACCTACCCTAATTAAATATATTTTAGATGATTAAATTATTATAAACAGATTTAAATAAGTTGTATCGATTAAATCAATTATCATTTGTATTATCGTTTTCGCAAAGGGATAAGAGATACTATATATTCTTGAAACTTTTCGAAATAAATAAAAATGAAATATATAGCAATTCAAATGGTAGAAAAGACGAGAAAACACAAAAACTATACTAAAACATTTAACCATTTAACGATAAACAATAAGTCAAATTTACCATCATTACATTACAAATAACAAGAACATTATAGTAGTACAAGTATAGCATTGACTTTGTAATATTAAAACAATGATTAGAGTTGAACATAACACTTCACGGGCCATTTACTTGAAGTCTACAAAAGAATCATGCCAATAAGAAGGAGAAGAAACATAATGATTGTTTTTAACCTAATATTTACGGGGTCCATATTTATATGACATAAAAAAAGTTTATCTTGTCACGCCAAATTTGTTTTAAGGGGAAATAGTTGATACACTCCTTAATTTTGTGATTTAGAGCTAATTTAATCATGTTTATAAAGAAGCTCATATTTAGAGCTCGTTAACGAGGGATAACGTATAACTTATTCCAAAATTATTTTCTAGGATGAGTTTATCCCATGTTTGATTTGAATAAAGTCGCGGGATAACTTATCCTGAAATTGTAATATTATTTTAATCCCACATTGAAGGTGAAATGACATTCCTGAAATGACTAACTTGCTCCCAGCTAAACAAGCCCTTGCAATTTGAGGTAGCTAGTTTTTGGTGCTTTAGATTGTTATTTGAAATATTTCTCATACCATTCCCGTAAAAAAAAAAAATTTAAAGTAAAACTATTTTTGAGAAATATTTCAAATAAGTTAAATTTTTTTCATTTCTTTGCGTCAACTCCACCCCATTCTCCAACCAATGTGAGGTCCAGCCCACTCTAACAAAACACATAAGCTTTCTAGTTCTCTAGTTGAATGTGGGATCGAGGAAAAACTGTTGTTACGTGTCTCAAGATCTGCTTTGAATGGGTCAGAGACTTCAACTGATTATTAGGAGATTAGTTTTCTTTTAATCATTATCCTATTAACTAGTAATAGTTGTTCCTATTTTATGGGCATGTTAGTAGTATTTTAGCAGTCCATGTTCTGTGTTAGTTGTACTGCCCCTCTACTTATTTAATCAGCTTGAAGTTCAATAAAAGTCATTCTTCAGATTTCAATTCATCTTGCTGTTTTAGTATTAATAACATTGGTATCAGAGCCCTACTTCTTAAGGGACTTGTGTGAGACTTGCGAGGTTCTTTTCTGAGTGTTTATCCAAAAGTATTCTCTGAAAAACACCATTAACACAATGGAGAATGCATACTCTTTTTCTTCTATGGCTCCACCAGTTTTAGATGGAGAAAACTATCAAGCCTTGGCAGTGGAAATGCAAGTTTATTTGGATGCTTTTGATTTGTGGGAGGCTGTCGAGGAAGTCTACGAAGTGCATCCTCTGCCAGGGAATCCAACTATGGCTCAGATTAGAACCCACAAGGAAAAGAAGACATGAAAATCCAAAGCTAAATCTTGTCTCTTTGCTACAGTTTCTACCACCATTTTCAGTAGAATAATGACATGTAACTCAGCCAAAGCAATTTGGGATTTCCTCAAGAAAGAGTACGAGGGAGATGAAAGAATTAGAGGAATGAAAGTACTGAACTTTGTTAGAGAATTCGAGATGCAGTGTATGAAGGAATCAGAAACCATTAAGGATTATTCTGATAGGTTGCTTGGGATTGCCAACAAGTTAAGGATACTTGGAAATAAACTTACTGCTAATATAATAGTTCAAAAGATACTTGTAACTTTACCTGAGAGATATGAGGCAACTATTGCCTCATTGGAAAATATTAAAGATCTTTCGATGCTTAGCTTGGCAGAGTTATTGAGTGCACTGCATGCACAAGAACAACGAAGAATGATGAGGCATGAGGGATCCATTGAGTGAGCCTTGCAAGCCAAGTTACAGTTCGGTTCAAGTGCCAAGGGAAATAAAGGAAAAGGAAAGAAAGGAAATCATGGAAACTACGAAGCGACAACAACGACAAATGGTGTTGCTGCAACTAAGAACAACAGAGAAGACAAATATTCTCCCTGCCAACTTTGTGGGAGAAGACATCATCCACACTTCAAGTGTTGGAGAAAATCTGATATGAAATGCAGAAAGTGTCACAAGTTCGGTCATGCTGAGATTATCTGCAAAGAGAAGGGATTATAACAACCAAATGATGCACAAATTACAGATCAATAAGAAAAAGAGCAACTATTTGTGGCCACCTGTTTCGCAAGCAATAATTCAAGTGAAAGTTGGCTTGTTGATAGTGGTTGTACGAACCACATGACTAGTGATGAAAAGATTTTCAGAGAACTTGATAGATCAGTTAAATCAAGAGTCAGGATTGGAAATGGAGAATACCTCCCAACAAAAGGAAAGGGGACCGTAGCAATGGAAAGTTACAAAGGTACAAAACTTATTTATGAAGTTTCATTTGTTCTTGAAATTGATCAGAATTTATTAAGTGTTGGGCAACTCCTAGAAAATGGATTCAAATTATTATCTGAAGATAAAGCGTGCCTGATCAGTGATCCTAGTGTTCAGGAAATATTCAGAATTAAAATGCAAGGAAAAAGTTTTTCCTTGAATCCATTGAACGTGGAACACATAGCTTTTCCAAGCCAACTCATTGTAGCGGAAACATGGCACAAAAGGTTGGGGCACTTTCATCACAAAGCTTTATTGTTTATGCAAAGGAGCAAAATGGTAAATGGTTTACCAAACTTGGAGGAGAACCCTCAAGTTGTAAGGCTTGCGTGCTTGGCAAGCATACTAGACTTCCATTTAAAAGTTCCACATGAAGAGCTACAGAAAAGTTGCAACTCATTCACACCGATCTTTGTGGTCCACAAAGAACTCCATCACTGAATGGTAGCAGGTATTATATTATCTTCATTGATGATCTAACAAGAATGTGTTGGATTTCTTTTATGAAGTTTAAGTCTGAAGCTGCTGTAATTTTCATGAAGTTCAAAGCTTGGATAGAAAATCAGAGTATCTGCAAGATTTAGGTCATTAGGTCAGATAATGGAACTGAATATACCTCGGATATGTTCAATTCTTTTTGTGAAGAAGATGGAATTGAGCACCAGCTTACTGTCCCTTATTCTCCATAGCAAAATGGAGTGAGTGAGAGAAAAAATAGAACAATCATAGAGATATCGAGATGCTTGTTGCATGAGAAGAATCTACCAAAGAAGTTTTGGGCTGAAGCAACAAACACTACTATTTTCTTGCTGAATAGACTGCCAACGCGGGCAGTGGAAGGAAAGACTCCATTTGAGGCATAGTATGGTGTCAAACATGTTTTGAAAAACCTCAAGGTATTTGGATGTATATGCTTTTCTTATGTTCCACAGATGACAAGCTAGATAAGAATGCAGATTTGGGAAATCTTCATTGGCTATAGCTTATTTTCTAAAGCTTCTAGGATCTTTCAACCTCAATCAGACAAGATTATGGTAAGTAGAGACGTTCAATTGCTTGAAGATGAGCAATGGGAATGGAATGAGGAGTGTCGAGTTAAAAACTATAATTCACAACTTGATTATGATGACTTGGTGGATGATCAACCTATTAGGGGAACAAGGTCTCTCTCTCATATTTATGAGAGATGCAATATTGTTGTTTTTGACCCTGAAGGATATGAGGAAGCAAAATTGGATCAAAATTGGACAAATCCAATGAAGGAGGAGCTGACTATGATAGAAAAGAACCAAACTTGGAAGCTCGTGGAAAGACCCCAACATAGAAAAGTGATTGGAGTTATATGGATTTTTTGAACAAAGTTAAATCCAGATGGTTCGGTAAACAATCAAAAAACTAGATTGATGGTGAAAGGATATGTACAAGTTTGGGGAGTAGATTTTTCTGATACCTTTTCCCCAGTAGCCAGATTTGATACAATTTGGATGCTTTTGGTTATTGCAGCACAGAAAAATTGGAAGATTTTTAAAATGGACGTGAAGTCTTCTTTCTTGAATGGTCTACTACATGAAGAAATATATGTTGAGTAGCCAGAAGGGTTCAGCTTACCAGGACATGAAGATATGGTTTATCTATTAAAGAAGGCTCTATACAGACTAAATCATACTTCTAGGCTTGGTACATCCGAATGGATAATCATACTTAGGCTTTGAAAAAAGCTTAAGTGAATTGACTCTTTATGTCAAGAAAGTTGCCTCTAACATTATTATTATTTCTCTGTATGTCGACGATTTACCTATGACAGGAAATAATACAGGGTTGATTCAAGAATTCAAGGAGGAAATGATGAAAGTCTTTGAGATGACTGATCTTGGCGAGATGACTTATTTTCTGGGAATGGAGATCAAGCAAACTCAGAATGAAGTTTTTGTTTGTCAAAAGAAATATATGAAGGAGATTCTAAAAAGATTTAGAATGGAAGAATGCAAGAGTGTGAGTACTCTAATGAATCAAAAAGAAAAGCTGAAAAAGGATGATGGAGCTAAACTAGTTGATGAAGGAGTATATCAAAGTTTAATTGGATGCTTGATGTATCTCACAACAAAAAGGCCTGACATCTTGTTTCCTGTGAGTGTTTTATCCAGGATTTTAAATTGTGCAAGTGAGTTGCACATGAAGGCCGCCAAAATAGTAGTTAGGTATCTTAAAGGAACTCTAACCTATGTCATCGGATTTAGCAAAAGTTAGACTTTCAAATTCCGTGGATATTCTGATCGTGATTGGGGCGGGTCAACTGGTGATGTGAAAATCACGTCTGGTTATTGTTTCACTTTTAGATCAGGGTGTTTCTCATGGTGCTCAAAGAAACAGGAAATAGTAGCACAATTAACAGCTGAAGCAAAATTCATCGAAGCAACATCCACTGTTAATCAATCACTATGGCTTAAGAAAATTTTGATCGATTTGTAGCAGGAGCAAGTAGAGAGCACTGAGATCCTTGTGGATAATCTAGCTGCTATAGCCATATCTAAAGATCTCGTGTTTCATGGAAGGACCAAACACTTCAACATCAAGTTTTATTTCTTGAAGGAAGTGTAGAAAAGTGGTGAAGTGGTTTTATTCTATTGGAAATCAGAGAATCAGGTGGTGGACATTTTCACAAAGTCATTTCATGTTAGTAGATTCAAATTTCTTAGAGAAAAGTTGGGTGTTTGCAGCTCCTGATTCAGGAAAAGTGTTGTTATGTGTCTCAGGATCTGCTTTGAATGGGTCAGAGACTTTAACTGATTATTAGGAGATTAGTTTTCTTTTAGTCATTATCCTATTAACTGGTTATAGTTGTTCCTATTTTATAGGCATGTTAGCAATCTTTTAGCAGTCCATGTTCTGTGTTAGTTGTACTGCTCCTCTACTTATTTAATCAGCTTGAAGTTCAATAAAAGTCGTTCTTCAGATTTCAATTCATCCTACTGTTTCAGTTTATTAATAACAAAAACATTCGAACTTCAAGTGGCTGAGATTGTTCTTATATAAATTCACTTTATAGATGGATAGATGCTGCTAAATATTTACTGTAAGGTGGTTATCAACCATTTAAAGCAGAAGAGGGTAAATAATGAAATGCCAAAATAAGGAATACAATTTGTAAAGGTAAATATGAGTAGGAAAAATAGTATTAAAGAAAAAAATATGGAGCATACAAATAACAAACTTAATGAGAATGAAAGTACTAACGAAGTGCTAGAAAAAATTCAAATTGGTAGCAAGATATTGATTTGGATCATATTAGTTTGGACTAATATTTTGTTAAGACTTTTAAAGTGACAAAAGTATCATGAAGGTCCAAGAGGATTAGGGATCGGGAAAATAATAGTTCCAAGTATATAGGAAATTCACCTTTTCCAACCCTCCCCTCTTTCGTCTTCTACTTCTTTTCTTGATAGTCCAATATATATATAGTGAGAGATTGCAATATCAGTAACAAGATTCTTGATTAAATATTGTGAGTCCTTGATTTCTTAGACGTCAAAGAAACAAACAACCGTTTCAAGAAGATCAACAGAGTTAGAATACAGGAGTGTGGCGTGGCTTCCACTATTTTTGAAATTGTATGGATTGCTGGATTGTACAAAGAGTTGGGTGAATAATTGGAGATGATAGTGGAGGTTGACGAGTCCATAATTTGGCCTCATTTAAGGCTGTATTTTAATATATTTAGTGTCCTCAAGTGCATATTTTGTCTCAATAACTAATGTAAACCCTTGAGTTTTAGGTATTTGAAGTTAGAGACAAAGCATGGACACTATTGGGTAAAAAGGAACAAACAAAGCCTTAGGAATGAATAAAAGAAGGTCTAATGATTGATGATGTCGTTCGGCAAATCGCCAATATCATTCAGCTAAACACCAAATCGCCAAGATACCGCCTAAAGTTACAGAACGCTGGAGCTAAAATGGGGATTTGGTGAGAAGCAACCATATTCGGTGAATCGCCGATCTATTTGGTGATGGGCAACCAGGTTGCCAAAAGTACGAAAGAAGATACAAGCAAGTGCTGATAGGTGAGATGAAAGGATAATAGGCAAATGGCGGAGTCATTGGGCGATACCGACCTAGATCGCCTAAAGTTACAGTAGCCAGACCAATAAAAAGCTAAAAATGAAGGCGAGATGAAGAGCAGTCGGCGAATCGCCGATCCGTCAGCGATACCCGACTTACTTCGCCGAGTAGTCCTGAGCAGTGACATTTGAGACTTGTTTAAATTAGTTTTGGCTAGAGAGAGATTCATTCAGAAAAAGAGAGTAAAGAATTATTTAGAGAGAAAACATTACCAAAGGGTTGGGAGAGCTATTTTAGCAAGATTTTGAGAGAAATTTTGTAAGTGAGAGGATTATCAATTGAATTTCATCTATAATTTTCATCTTGTACCCAATTATCGGGATGATAATTAATTTTGATCTTTTTATTTTTGAGATGAGTGGCTAAAACCCTTTACTTGGGGTTTTGATCATGAAGCCATTTGTTGAATTTACTTAATGGGTTTTTGTTGATTGCGAAGAATGGTACTAATTTGAAGTTGGTCTAAGTTGTTGCTGTGTTTTGATATTGAATTGTGTTACTTCGTGTGTCAATTTCAGTGTTGTGCACTTGCTTGAGAGAGAGGTGTGGGGCCAAGGTGGCAATCTTAGAGTCCTTAGTAGTGGGCTTTCTTAGTTTCAGCTCGAGAGAGTGAAACAATGAGCTTTTCCGTTGTATGCAACTTGAGAGAGTGGATTTGATGAGGTAAAGAGTTGGGCTTCATTCAAACAGTGTTGAAGTTCAAAAGAATTCAACATAGAAAAGTTATTGTTCGAGAGAAAGTTACTTTATATATGTTCGACCTACCCACAACAAATTAGTCTGTTATGAGCAGTAGTTTACCCATTTTATTGAGATTCAAAAGTTGGCTGATCAATTCCCCGAGTTTTACTCTAATATTTGATTGCTTGTGCTGAGCTATAATTTTGAATTGGTAGTTAAAACCCGAAATCTGAGATTTGGATATTAATTGTGCAAGAAATGTTTGATTGAAGAGATTGTCATTGTACTTTTATTAAAGTAATTCTAAGGAAGCACTACTCCCTATGGGATCCACCCCAACTCACGTAGTTGGGTTATTATACTGAAGAACGATCGTTGGCATTTAGTATTGGATGAAATGCCACTTGATACATTAATCAGAGATTTTTGTGACACTAACGCAACACTGCAAATATTGACAAATCCGGTATACCGTGAGAGAACAAATCGTATAGAAATAAATTTCCATTTCTTCAGAGAAAAGATTCAGAAAGGATTGATCAGACCATTGTTTTTGTGGCACGCATGAGCTGTTGGGAAAGGGAAGCACAAAATAAATGTGCACGACATGCAATAGCAGAAAAAGACCCAAGTCAAAACTTTCCCTTTCTATTTGAACCAAGAGAAGACAAAATAATGCAAGAATAAACTATTTGGGGCAGCATACAAATCAACCAAAGCAAGCAAAGCAAATCAACACATGAGACTCCAAATTTAACATGGAAAACCTCTTTGGTGTGAAGTGTAAAACCCACAAGGCCAAAGCTCCACTAAAATCAAAAAAGTTACAAAATTTTTCTCAAAAAAGGCCACCAACAAAGTGACAAACAATGAGCAACACAACTACAAGATAGCACCAAAAATAGAGAAATAAAAAGGAACAAAAACACCAAATCGTAGCTACTGTTCACATGCAAAAATCTGGAGCAACAAGACTCCAAATCACCTTCTATCAGTTCCCAATCAAATATTAGGTTGAACGGAACAAGCTGTCCAAAAGTAAGCTCAATCAGTTAAGAAACGAAGCGGAAATTGCGATTTGAAATTGGCTGCTAGGGCTTGTGCGAAAATCTGCACTTTCTCACTTTTCTCTCTATATGGTTGCTCTCAGTCTCTTGTGATTCTTTCCAAATATGACCTAAAATAAAGTTTTACATATTCACCATAATATTGGGATTATGGGTAAAAATGGGCTAATCAAATTTAGACTTTTATATATCCACATAGGAAGGGAAAAAGGCCCAAAACCCAACAATTCTCCCCCTACCAACTATGTGGAGGAAACCACCATCCCGGCGATCATGCAACATTCTTCAAACTTCCCTCTTGGCAAAGCTTTAGTCATAATGTCGGAACCATTATCCTTGGTATGGATATTTTCAAGTTCAAGAAACTTAGAATCTAACACATCTCGAATCCAATGATACCTCACATCAATATGTTTAGACCAACCATGAAATGTAGAATTGTTGTTAAGATGAATAACACTTTGATTGTCGCAATAAAGCACATACCTCTCTTGAGCACAACCAAGTTCCCCCAAAAATCTCTTCATCCATATCAACTCTTTGCAAGCTTAAACAGCTGCAATAAGCTCAACCTCTGTAGTAGATAAAGCAACACATTTTTGCAACCTAGATTGCCAAGACACAGCTCCCCCTCGAAAAGTAATCAAGTGGCCTAAAGTAGAGTTATGAGTATCAACATTACCGGCCATATCTGAATCAGTATAACCATAAAGAATATGCTTCCCTATGCCAAAACACAAACTAGAAGTGCCACAAGGATATCTCATAATCCACTTTACAGCATTCCAATGCTCTCTTCCTGGATTAGAAAGAAAACGACTAACAATACCAACAACATCAGCAGTATCTGGTCTTGTACACACCATTGCATACATCAAACTACCAACAACTGAAGCATAGGGAACTTTCTTCATATCTTCCTTGTCACCATCACTGGAAGGACACTGCCTAGTACTCAATTTGAAATGCGTAGCTAGAGGTGTACTGCCAACCTTAACTTTGTCCATGTTAAATCTACGAAGTAATTTCTGAATGTACTTCTCTTGTGACAACCACAATTTCTTGGTATCTCTATCACGGACAATCTGCATGCCAAAAATCTGCCTTGCTGGTCCCAAGTCTTTCATAGCAAAAGACTTATTCAGCTCTTGCTTCAACTATTTAATCATGCAAGTATTATGACCAACAACAAGCATATCATTAACATAAAGCAAAACTATAATAAAGTCACCATCATAGAATTTTTGCACAAAAACACAATGGTCTGAAAAAAGACTTCTTGAAGCCTTGCTGACTCATAAAATAACCAAATTTCCTCTACCATTGCCTGGAGCTTGTTTTAAACCATACAAGCTCTTCTTCAATTTACAAACATAATTCTCTTTTCCCTTAACTTCAAAGCCTTCCGACTACTCCATATAAATTTCTTCATCTAAGTCACCATGGAATTAGCAGTTTTAACATACATCTGGTCAACCTCCAAGTCAAGACTTGTTGCCAAGTGTAGAATCACACGGATGGATGACATCTTCACAACTGGAGAGAATATCTCATCAAAATCAATTCCCTTTTTCTAGTTAAAACCATTCACAACTAATCTAGCCTTGTACCGTGGAACTGGGTTACCATCTTCATGTTTCACCCGGAAAACCTACTTGTTCTTGAAAGCTTTTCGATCTTTATGTAACATAACCAAATCAAAGGTATGATTTTCATGTGGAGACTTCATTTCATCTTCTATAACATCAAACTACATTTCTTTTTCTTCACTTTCCATGGCCTCATCAAGACTCTCTGGTTCTCCCCCATTAGTCAAGAGTACATACTCATTGGGAGAATAACGAGATGAAGGTATTTTCTCTCTAGTAGATCTTCTAAGAGAACTCTTTGGCGCATCAATAATAGTTGGTTGCACTAGAGCATCAACGCCATACTGATCATTCTGAATATGATCACCATATTCAATATCAACTTGATTTTCATCATTTTGAAGATTTTCATCTGCTGGAATAGTCAAAGGAACTAGATCAACATCAACTAGGCTCTCTCTGTTCTGAGAATCAACTTTCTCAACTTTGTCAAGATCTTCAATTGTTTGCTCTTCAAAGAACATAACATCACGGCTTCTAATAAGTTTCTTCTCAATTGGATCAAAGAAATAATAGATGAACTCATCTTGACCATAACCAACAAAGATGGGAGCCTTCACGACCCGTCATAGGCACCGCATCCCATGATTTGGGTCGTGAAGAAACCCCTGACAGAGGGTCTTCACTATCATCGGTTCACCATTGTCCTAACGGATCGTCGAAGGTACCATGGCCTGTTTAACGATCTGTGGTCCTTGACCAATGTGCTAAGGAAGGACCCCTTCTAGGAACTCTTTTTGACGACACCAATGATGGCCTGTCAACTTCCCCATGGTCCGTCTGTGCCTGCGTGGGAGGGATTCCTGTGAGGCAGGTCTAGGGTACTTACCATGGCTCCCTTCATGAACTGTGGTCCCTTTCACGGCCTGTAAAGGGCTTCGTGGAGTGTTCCATGGTCCATATTTAGCCTATGAGTTTTCCCGCTACTCCCTTTTATACTTTATTGAATCTGAGGTGTTACAAACATAGAGAAGACTGAAAGGAAGAAAATTACCTGAGCTGCAAAGAAATGTGCCAATAAATGCCCCAAATTGCCTTAGACCGAGCTCTTAATGATATGGGTTCTTTTGTCGAAGAAAGACCAAAAAATGGGAATTTAATCCTAGTGTTTTTCGAAAAAGAGGACATTTGTTCACTTAAGCGGCCAAATGTTCTCTTAAGCAAACCCCGCTTAAAGAGGTGCCCTTCGCTTAAGCGGCCACGACCTTCGAAAAGGCCAAGGGTGTGTAACTTAAGCTATCCCTTCCCCTCTGATGTCCTTCGCTTAAGCGGGCTGTTGGTCACTTAGGAGGAATTTTCATAAGCGATCAAGAGTTCGCATAAGCCATTTCTCCTTACACCAAAAAAAATAGAAAAAAGCCTTAGTGTTCAATACTTCGAACAAGGCCTCAAAATTCATTCAGAGTTTAAACAATGCGAACCAAAAGTACAAACAACTTGGAAATGACATTCCAGACTAAACGGAATCAAAGAAACAGCCATCCGAGATCGTCTCATCTAAATATTGACCAAAGTCAACACTTTGACAAAGCAGCTATGAAAAAACTCCAAAAAGCTAAAAACTCACCCCGATACCCTCGGGAATCAAATCAAAGGTTGTTCTAGACAAAACTTGGTATTCTAGAGCTAAATGTACTAAGAAAATTCAATTCAGAGAAAATTTGCCAAGAAAGTTGCCCCAATTTCCATATTGAGCACAACTCAAAAGCCAAACTCTTAATCACACCAACTTCAGAAGAAAGCATCCCTTTCAGAGCTGATGGAGTTGAAAGAATTCCTATCCGACATCAAAATCTCTAAATATTAACTAAAGTCAAATCTTCAAGACTTAAAGCTTCCAAAACTCAAAACTCGCACAAAACTCAACTGAACACCTCAGGGAGCGTGCCACTAAACCCAACACCACACACAAGCTACACCGAAGCTACAAGAAGGGAGGAAATAATAAAAGTACATTGAAAACACAAAAATAACCCTGAGGGTCTTTTTAGATTACTTCATTATTATGTGCATTGCGTATGAATTGCATTATGAAATGTTGTTTTGAACATGTTTAAGCTTGAAGTTGATGTTTCTCCTTGATACTGTGCATTTGATGAAGTTGCATTCATGTTGGGTTTTTAGATCTCTTCCCCTACCCTCCTTACATTTCCTTGCGTATCATTTGAGGATGAATGTTCCCAAGGGGAAGATATTTAACACCTCAAAAATTAGGAAAGATTGAAAATAAGTTATTTTGGGTTATAAGTTGTGCCTAAGGGTCCCATCTATGAACCGTAAAAGCTTTTACGTGTCCTAGATGGAAACCATAGGAAAAGGGAAAATAATTTTCTAAATTCAAGTCCCAGTACCCCTTTTTTTATGGTTCACTAGGATGGCCCGTCAGCCCATGTGCAAGAAGTATATAGTTGTTGGAGGTAGGTCCCAGACTTAGTGATATTTTAAGGGGAAAAGTTAGTTTCTATGGTTGGTTTCTACGGACCATAGGAAGAACTATGTGTCGTATACAACATCTGTCAAAAGTGGTCCAAAACAATGGGTTCTGAACTTTTCTACGGTTGACCAGTACAGTCTGTAGAAATACATATGGACCGTAGCTCCAAATCGTAGAGAGTGTTTGATAGTTATATTTCAAGGGTTTTAATGTGTTTTCCTAATTGTATTAAACTAATACTATGTCATTTTGTCTACTACCCTAAGCCCTATATAAAGCTTTTAAATCTTAAAGCTACCTACTTCAATCCCATTCCCCACTACTTAGCCAAATTCATCCTCCCCACATTCTCTCAACCAAAGGAAGAAGAAGAAGAGCTAGGGTTCCATTGAAGTCTTCAATCCTCCATTATTTTTGGACTCTAAGTATCAAGGTATATGGGTATTCACCCATGGAGTCCTTTCCTCCATGGGGTCCCCAAAGTTTCCAATGTTCCAATTAATCTTTAATTGATCAAATTAGGATTTCAATTCAATAAATGTGGATTTCATCCAATTATGATTTATTATTGTTGATTAAATCTTCAATTGCATAATTTGATGTTACTCTATGATATTTAGTTGGGATTTGATTTACCCATGCCTAAATCATGTTTTTCCAACTATGAATGATGGAATTATAAAAATATCCATGTTTTTATGATACAATTATAAATAATTTAGGGCATGCTTTGAAAGGATTGTATCAATGCTATTGTGAAAGGATTTCTCACTTACTATGATGATCATGATTCAGAAAGGTACTTCTCACAAATGAATTTACATTGGTGAAAGGTTTTCTCATCCACGTTGAATTATTGTTAAGGAGCTATTCTATGTTTTGATCTTGAATATATGGATTGGTGTTGATCATTACCTTTCCTATGTTAAAATGATTAATGAGTTTTATCTATTCCATTGTTATTTAGACTTAGAACCGAGAGGGCCTTGATGTGGAGGCTCAAACAGGGTAGTCTCTAGTAGCACCTCTAGTCCCAAAGTACGTGCCCCGTAGCATTGTCTTAAAAGACCTAACTAGTTGATCAACTTTAGCAAATGATTCTATGTATGGACTATACCTTAAGTAGAATCCCCTTCTTTTGGTAAGTGGGATATACCATATATCATGATATAGATCTATTGGTCTTATTGTCTGTTAAATCTAAAATACCGCAAAATGGCTATGTTTCTTCAAAGTTTTCTTATGTTATGTTAAAGTATTTGACCATATTTCATTATTCACATGTCCTTTCTTCTTTAAGTCTTTAAATGTTCAAGGAATAATCATGCCTACATGTTTTAAGCCATTCATGCCATCATGTTTATTTTAATGCATATTGCCACATGCTTAGTACATTCCATGTACTAGTGTATACTTGTACCTACATTATTTCACCGATGTAGGGTCAGAGCTCCTATCCCTCACTCACTCTCCTTGCTAGTCTACTACATTGACTTTGAAGATTGGTGATTCCTCACATTCCAAGGACCGAGATTCATTTATAGCTTTATGCAATTTCTATTTTTAGACCTTGTGTGTTATTTATAGGTTACGTCCCATTTACTTTCCTTATGATGTTTTATATGGATTATTGAAACAGATTTAAGACATCTAATTTACTACAATAATTTGTTGAAATATGAAATGATACTTTTTGAACTCTTTACTTCTTTTATCTTGTATGATGTATGTTAAGTGGCTTATGTAGGGCCTCTCGAGATCCTATACACCATGTTACGTCTAGGGTGTACTTTGGGCCGTGAAAACGATGCACAAAAATGAGTCCTCAAATAATGTTGGGTGAATGTTAGATTCTCTAACATTAGGGGGAGGGATGATAAGCAACTGGAAAATAAGTTATACATAATGAATTATTATTGTTATTGGTATGATCCTTATTGAAAAAATATTTAAGTCAACTGTCAGATTAACTCAATGACCCTATATTAGAATCCAGTTGTAAATGCTCCAAGGAAAGGTCTTGAAAGGACATGCTTTACGGCACGCCCGAAATGTGATATATAAATAAATCAATTTAAAAAATATTCTGCTTGAATAACTAGAAGATGCGGAGAAAATTACTACGATGGTCCTAATAATGAGACAATTGCCGTAGAAAGAGCACCATGACATAACACTTCATAAAGCCTTGGAAAAGGTTCAAGTACCTGAAAATGATTAAAAAATAAAGTGAACTCGACAAGTTATGTCATAGTAGAGTCGATATCAAATAATCATCGATAATATCTTTAATATAATATAGCAGTCAAAATTATATACAATAATGAGGATCTTGATTTCAAATATGTCAAATAGTGTGGACAGATAAATGATTGATGAAAGAAAATACATAATTCAAGTATATTTTATTTCACTTGAAAAAGTAATGTTTTGAATATAATGTTAGTAGGGGTATAAATAGATTATTATGCGACAAATAAAATTTTAAGATACAAAGTATAGATTGTGCCTTGGGGCGTGAATATGTTTCACAAAAGTCCTGACATTATTTTATGGAGGTGCGTTCTCTTGTGATGGATGCAATGAGATTTCTACGAGTCTGACAATATATGAAAAATTTGAATACATATAAAAACAATTTTCATGTCTATCTAGACAAATAAGATTATATGAAAATCCCTGAAGGATTTAAAAGGTTTTAAAGCGACTCCATTGAATAGTACCCCACTGATTATGAGATCATTTAACATAAAAATCAATTTTGATTTCATTAAAATGGTTAGAATGTACCATGTCATAGTGCAATTGATGCACTTATGTATCCTGCAGTTATTATTCATGGTATAATAATTTTATTAATGTGTTTGAAAATATAATATTACTCCTATTGATAGAGATTATCAAAGGGAATTAAATATTGATTTATCATTTTTTTTTATCTAACAAATCTTCTAAAGGTTTATTAGTTATGAAAGTATAGGAAATCATTTGATATATATGAAGTATGACCTCAAGAAAGTTATTTGTTTGTATGCGGAAATACCTTCATATTATATTATTCTACAAGATAGTCAAATTAAATATCTTTCACTTGGCAATTGTTACAAACAAGTTGAATGAGAAATGTGTCTACATCGACGATGTCACAAACTAACTGATTATCATTGGTTGAACTAAACATATTGAATTGACAAGAAAATAATATATCATGATAGACTGCATTATGCAACATCTTTGTGAATGTCATTTTGTCACAAAGACACAATCAATATCAACTTTTGCAAGGCTAAGTATAAGATTGTGAGACATCCTTTATGAAATTTAAGTGAGGTTTTAATCGGGGAGTAAATACGCGCTGCACTCTTTTTCCCATAATTAATGTTTTGTCCCACTGGGTTTTCTGTTAAGGTTTTTAAAGAGGCAACTCTCAATGTGTATTACTAGATATGTGTACTCTTTTTCCTTTAGTAGGACTTTTTCCCATAGGATTTTTCCTAATAAGATTTTAATGAGACACATTATTTATTGACGAACTCCAATAAGTAGTAAATACATCATATAGTAGATGTTGCTTACATAGTCCTTGTGCTAAGTTTGAAATCAATAAGGCAACTTACAAACAACTCTGCATGCATATAAGAAAATTACAATCATCTCCGCAAGTACGTTCCTATAAGCAACTTAAACCATAATGTTCTTATAAGCCGCTTACAAGTAGTTCTGTGTTGGGTTTTAAAAGATGTGAATGGAAAATGAAGAGTTGCGACTTTTATGAATAGTTGTGACTTTTATGAAAAGTTGCGATTTTTATGAAGAGTTGTGACTTTTATGAAAAGTTGTGACTTTTATGAAAGGCTGTGACCTTTTCGAAAGATTGTGACTTTTCCAAAGGCTTGTGACCTTTCAGGTAAAGCACAATAAAAACCTTTTCACACTACCCTTTGTTTTCTATAAATTGAGGGATTTCCTCCCATTTTAGTAGAACAAATTTTTCTGGAGTTCTTTTACTACTACTAAATCTAGTATTCTAAGTGTACTTTACTACCGTTGAGTTGTACCCTGGCACCGTGATTTTAGGTACCGATACATCGGTGATTAAGATCGTTCTATCCTGGGAGGATATATTCTATTAACCTCGGGTACTTAAGGGGAATAATTTCCTTAAGGGGACACTGTGCATTCAGTGGGCTCAATTTTCTTATTTAAGAAAAATATTTCGTATATTGTTTCTAATCTGTTTCTAATTCTATTTTCTCTACTAGTTTTAATTTTCTAGTTTTGAAAATGTTCTTTAAACTTTGTTGTTTCTTATCAAGTTCTTCAAAGTTTATCTGAGGAATACAAGATGAACAACAATCTTAAGGAGATTATTATATTGTTGGTATTTCTTGTATTCTACTAATTAAGAGAAACATATCATGGAATTAGAAGATTAATGCATTACTTCTCCAGAATTTGGTGCTTTGTTTAGCAAGATCGAAGTGAGAATGTACTAGAATAATTGGTGGTATTTCGGTGAAAGATTACACTAGGTAACCTTCTTATTATTTATCTAAGGAGGAAAATAGTTTCTAAAAGTTAACAGTTTTGATTTTTATCATGTATGTCTTTGGAAAAAGATCTGCAATCCATATGATTTCTTAATGGATTTTCCTTGGCAAAAAGTGTTACCTTTAAAATTCTTTAGTTTGCAGAATGAGAAATGCACATTTTTTTTTTGATAAAATAGTATGTCAAAATGTTATAGTTGGAAGGCACTTGAAAAGAAAAGCATTTCTATGTGATAATCTAAGAATATGTTTTATTATGTTTGGAGAAAAAATAAAATTTTGTAGTTTTGTATTCCCTATGAATTTGACTGTGTCTGATTTTTGTAGAGTAAAAACTTTTGTAGTTTTCTACTCTGGATAAATAAGACTATGCAATTGGTTTGAAGAATTTGAAAACTTTATCTAATAAGTTAGTGTTGTACTTTTTGTTTTCTATAAACTTCACTATTAAATAGAAAAAATTGTACAAAAGTTTTCTATTATTATAAGTATTCTAAGTACTAATTGGTATGTCTAATTGTGATAGAAAAAAGACAAGTGACTTAGAGTTTGTGATTTTGTGCCTCTATGGAATGAACTTTGACATTGTGTAAAGATTGTCAAAGGGAATTGAAGCACTATAATTCTTTTGTAGAATAATATTTCAAAAGAGGTTTCATATTGCCAATGACATTTTGATAGTATGAGAAAAAAAATATACGGAAAAGCTATTTTCAAATACTTGAAAAATATTTTTTGAGATCATATTTTAAATGTGGGGTTCTTTGCTTATGATAACGATAAAATTAGACTTCGTGTCTAATTTAAATTTGGAGCACAAGATATGAAATTTAATGATACTTTTGTATTATGTTACACCCATAAAATTCTTGGAGTATATTTGATATTGTGGTCGTTGAGTTTCTCTTTTACTAGTATATGGTATGACTAATATGAAACAACCAAATTATGTGTATACTTGTTCAAAGTGATTGAGTTCTTTTATGAAAAAGTGTCACTTAAAATGTAGTGATTTTTCATGAAAAGATATGTCTATTAAATATAAGTATTGTATAGACATGAATATTGTTGAATAGTCATTTGTCATGTTTTGTAAAAGAAGCATTTGGACTATATTGCCTTTTTTGGACCTGATGAAACTTTGTTCATGGGTAGTTCTATAACAATCAAATTGAAAGTTATGGAAAGGTCCTTCCAAAAAGGACATTTGACAAGGTGATGACTCTAAACAATGTTTGTATCACACAAAATTGTAAGAAAGAGGAACAAAATATTTGTGAGAAAAAGCTACCTCGCGGAGAGCCTTTCAAACTCGATATTTTGATTGGTTCTTACTTGAATGAGTCAAACTGTTTGTGACATAAACTCTTGGGGCATATCAATTACAAAACCTTGTAAGGAAAACTGATCAACTTAGAAGTTTTGTCTAACTTTGAGTGCAATAAATAAAAATGTCAAGTTTGTGTGGAATCTAAGTATGTTGAACATTCTTATAAATCTGTTTAAAGAAATTCTAATCCCTTAGAGTTGATTTACACTAACATTTGTGATATGAAGTCAACACCATCTCGTGGTCGGAAAAAGTATCTCATAAATTTCATTGACTAATGCATTAGAAACGACTATGTCTATTTGTTGAATGGTAAGGATGAAGCAATAGAAATGTCTAGACAATATAATATTGAAGTTAAAAATTAGTTGAGAAAAAGATAAGAAGTGATAAGGATGGAGAATATAAATCTCATTTTGCAGAAATATGTTTGGAAAATGGATTTATCCATCAAACTATTGCCCTTTTCACCTCAATCTAATGAAATTCCAAAATGAAAAAAATAAAAAATCAATCTTTGAAGGAAATGATGGCTACATTACCTATAAGTTCAGGTTTACCATAAAACTTGTGTGGAGAAGCTATCCTTACAGGAAAAGGGAACAGCAAAAGTTTTGTCTTTTCAGAAAGAAAGCAATAAAAAGTTATGTTTGTTCAGGACACAATCTATTCCATGTGAGAGATGGAAAGGAAGGAAATCCAACTTGAACTATTTCAAAGTGTGGAGGTGTCTAGCCAAAGTCCAAGTTCCTATTCCTAAAAGGATTAAAATAGGACCAAAGACTGTGTACTGTAAGATTAGACTTGACCAGCCTAGTGAAAGGTCTAAATGGACTTGAAAAGAACAAAAGGAGAATGTACTTAATAAAGAGATTTAGAGGCGTAGTAAATGTCAAAGGACATCTACTTCTTTCGAATATGACTTTGTAACATTTTTTGTGTCTTCTGTAGACTCATCCTTTTGGAAAGATGCTGTCAATAGTGAGATTGGTTCAATCTTGAGCAATTCTATTGGAAGTTGGTTGATCTTCCTCCAGGAAATAAACCTTTGGGTTCAAAGTGAATCCTTAGAAGGAAAATGAAAGTCGATGGAACTATTGACAAATATAAAACAAGATTTTTGTCAAAGACTTTAGACAAAAACAAGGTCTTGATATTTTCGACACATACTCGTCAGTAACTAGAATTACATTCATTTGGATGTTAATTGTGTTAGCTGTGGTATATGACCTCCAAATTCATCAAATGAATGTGAAAAAAACTCTCTTAAACGGAGTATTGGAGGAAGAAATTTACATGGAACAGTCTGAGGGTTTTGTGGTTCTTGGTAAAAAAAAAAAAAAACCCAAAGTGTGCGAACTTGTTAAGTTACTTTATGGACTTAAACAAGCACCCAAACCATGACATAAGAAATTTGACCAAATCATGTTGGCAAATGGATTTAAGAATGATGGAAGTGATAAATGTGTTCACATTAAAATCACAAGGTCATTGTTTGTTTGTATATTGGTGATGTGTTGATCATAAATAAATACACTAATGACATAAATGCTACTAAAGGTTATGCTAGACATCAAGTTTGATATGAAATCTTGGAGTTGCTGATGCGATCTTAGGTATAAGAATCCTTAGAACTCCATAATGTTTAGCATTGTCACGGTCTCATAGCATTGAAAAGGTACTTGACTAGTTCAAATATTTGGATTTTAATATTGTCAAGTCTCCAATAAATGTGAGCTTTGCATTTCAAAAGAGTGAAGGTGAAAATGACTCACAATTGGATTGTGCTAGAGTATTGGGAAGTATGATGTATATCACGAAGTGTGAGCTATCAGATATAGCATTTGCTATGAATGAATTGAGTCAGTTCACGAGTGATCCCAATAGAACTCATTGGATGACAATGAAAAGAGTTTTAGGGTATTTAAGAAACACTCAAAACTATGTCTTTCATTATAACAATATCCAGCAGTATTGAAAGGATATAGTGATGCAAACTGGATCACTGGACAAATGAAGTAAAATCCATGAGTGGATGTGTATTTACTCTTGGTAGAGGAGCAGTCTCTTGGAAATCTTCCAAAAAAGACATGTATCGCTAGCTTTACAATGATCTCTGAGCTCGGTGTTCTAGATAAGGCCGGTGAATAAGTTGAAAGACTCCAGAATTTCTTGATAGATATTCTTTTTTGGCCCAAACCATTGGCATCAAATGCATACACTTTGATAGTTAAGATGCAATAGGTAAGGCATGGAGCATGATGTATAATGAAAAGTCTCGTCATATAAGACATAGACATGATACCGTTAGAAAACTACTCTCTAGTGGAATTATCACAATTGACTATGTAAAGTCAAAGGATAATGTGTCGGATCCACTTACAAAAAGGCCTAACTAGAGAGAAAGTTGAAAGATCATCTAAGGGAATGGGTTTACGACTTAGGACAATTCATCATGGTGGTACCTCTATCTAGCAAATTGGAGATCCCAAGATCTAGATTCAAGGAGAAAAACAAAGTTGTGACTGACGGTTCGGCATTGTCAACCAACTCAATCCATTCCCATGATAGATAATGCTCAGGAACAAGGATACAACATTAAGGCTTGTTAATGAGTTAATAAAGCTTAAAGTTTTTAATGATTTGCTAAGTTTGGCAGATTTGACCAAATAGTGTATCTACACGATAACACCTTTAGAAATCACCTATGTGAGTGTGAAGTGTAAGCCGCTTCAAAGAGAATGATTGTAAAAAGCCCATCTCTCTATACACTCATGAAACCAAGAGGTGTTCATGGCTGAAACAAACACAACCGTAAGAACCATAAATGGTAAAGGGTTAATTGTGTGAAATATGGTTGTCTAGGTATACACCAAAGCTCGACGGTTCAAAGATAATGCATCTACCTATTCACCAAGTATATCTGACATATGTTCACTACGGAAAGTCCAAGGGGAAGCCTACATATCCAGATGCAATTAATTTTTACTTGTAAAGTACACATACTTGTCCGTTTCTTTGTCTTGGAATCATTCCCCATTCATGCGGGGGATTGTTGGGTTTTAAAAGGTGTGAATGGAAAATAAAGAGTTGCGAATTTTATGAAGTGTTGTGACTTTTATGAAGAGTTGCGACTTTTATGAAGAGTTGGGACTTTTATGAAAAGTTGTGACTTTTATGAAAAGTTGTCCGAAATATTGTGACTTTTCCAAAGGTTTGTGACCTTTTAGGTAAGGCATAATAAGAACCTTTTCACACTACCCTTTGTTTTCTGTAAATTGAGGATTTCCTCCCATTTTAGTAGAACAAGTTTTTTTGGACTTCTTCTACTACTACTAAATCAAGTATTCTAAGTATACTTTACTGCCGTTGAGTGGTTCGTTGACACCGTGGTTTTAGGTACCGATACACCGGTGAGTAAGATCGTTCTATCCTGGGAGGATATATTTCATTAACCTCGAGTACTTGAGGGGACTAATTTCCTTAAGGGGACACTGTGCATTCAGTGGGCTCGATTTTCTTCTTTAAGAAAAATAATTCGTATATTGTTTCTAATCTGTTTCTAATTATATTTTCTCTACTAGTTTTAATTTTATAGTTTTGAAAATTCTCTTTAAACTTTGTTGTTTCTTATCAAGTTCTTCAAAGTTTTTGTTCTAAGTATCTGAGGAATACAAGATAAACAACACTCTGTAATTAGTTTCTTACAATCATCTTACAAATAGCTTCTTTCAAGCGATTTTTAATGAGGCAGCAAATAATGCATGTTACTACACTTTTTCTTTCACTATAATTTTTCATTTACAGGGACATCAAGGAGGAGTGTTGTAAAATGTGATATCCACATGTTTTTCCTTTGTGCCCAAGAATATGGGTCCCACATATTGTTTGAGCCAAAGTTTTTTTTGCTTATAAATAGCCCTTTAATGTGGTGGAAAAGATATGAATAAAGGGTGAAATAAAAATAGTTCTCCCTCCCCTCTCTTCTTGTGTAAATTATTCTGCACTATTTAGTTATATTTATATCATAGTCTTTATTTTATAACAATTACATGTTTATATCAAAGTGGTAAAACTGATAATAAGTTGTTTATGTATTTGATAAATAGGTGATTAAAAGCATTATGTTGGGTTGACCAAATTGAGAAAGTAAATTACAATAATTATTTCCCAAAGAAATTGGGGGTAATGTTAGGAATGAAATCCACGCCATTGTCGTTTGATAAAGTTTAATGACTGCATGGCCATTTTTTAAAGAATATTTAGGCCTTTTATTGATGTGAGAAAGAAGGTTAAAAAAAAAAAAAAAAAAAAAAAACTCATTTGGGCCTAGTGGCCAAATCTACTTGCTACACAAAAGAGATTGGGCCGCCCAAAATGGAAAAACCCCATCTCTGTATAAAACAAAAGCAAAAAGCTATCTTCCTTAGCCATTTTCCTATGTACTAGGGTTTGGTATTCTCCGCCTCTCCTTCTTCATTGCTCTAAAATGCCTACCACACCTGCAATATGTTTCTCCTTTGGTAGAACAAGACCTTCCATCTCAGAATGATGTGGCTAATAGGTGTTATTAAGCTCTTCCTTGTGCTCCTTTGTTGCTTAGCTATGAACATTAAGTATAAATCTTCATTTCTGATTTGCATTTCTCCCTCTTCATTGATTCTGACCCTTGGATGGACATTTTATTAGTAGCACAAAGGTCTAGATATATCTACATAAGGAAAATTTCTTATTTTATAATTTTGTAAGAATAAACTAAGAAACCCTAATTTAAAATTTGAGAAAGGAGATTCATTTGTTAAGCTTCAATCATCTCCTTTATAACCTCCATTGTGCAATTATAGATCCAATGTCTAGTGTGTAGATCATCCTCTTCCCTTAACTATTTATTTCTCATATGCTTTGGAATTCACCATTTCCATTGTTGAGTGCTATGTTTTCTAGATAATCAACAATTTTATTATCTTCTCTTAAAATATGATCTCTTCGCATGATTCTTTGTATCTTCTTTATATTTCTTAAACTCTACCATGGTGGTTTTTGAATCCATTATATCACCCTTTGGATCATTAAGGAGTATGTTGGTAACATAACTTGTCTCTAAATAGTTGTGGTTTCTACTACTATGTTGGTAGTGTTATGTATCTCTTTAGTTTCTGCATACATCGAATCCCTCTTTCATTTTTTATACAAAAGGCTTATGATCTTCTACATGGATTGTCCTTAGATGCTCATATATATACTCTATTTATAAAATTTTGTTAGAGAAAATTCCAATAGAACTTTTGTTAATATAATCTTAAGAGTGTAACTCTTTAGATATATCTAAGTATGTCTGGTGTCCTTATTCTGAGAAACAAATTTATGTTATCTATCACTTTGTATATGATTCTTTTTAGAGAGAACTAGGATAAAGTCTTTTGGATTCACATATTTTAAAATTTTTCCATAATATAATACGTGGGATAGCTTTGATATATGCATTCATACATAACTACGAGAGTCCACCATATGAGAATTACATCTCTTAGGTATACTTCTTTAATCTAATATCTGGGGAAAAACGAAGAAGAAGGGAGAACAAGGACCAAGTCTTTTTACTTGAATAAGAGTGTAGGAACATGAATACCATTTTTTCCTATTTTGATTATGTGCAACACCAACACATAAATTATAAGACAATACCACTTTCAAACCCTTTTTCTGAAAAAAGACATCTTGTGCTCAACCAAATATTTGTTTGAACCCCTTTATCTTTGTCCTCTAGCATCCAAGGTATAATCATTGTATTCTCCTCCTTGTAGTATTTGTGTCATCAGGGGTATCGAAACACGCAAATGGTGAAGTGGTTTAGTGACCAAAAGGGTTTTAGTTTCATTACTCATGATGATGGTGGTTTAGTGACCAAAAGGATTTCAGTTTCATTACTCATTAGATCTAAAGGTTTTCGTAGCTTAGTTAATGGTGGAGCTGTTGAATTCAATATGGAACCAGGAAATGCTGGCTGCACTAAGGTGATCAATGATACCAGCCCAGATGGTGCTCCTGTCAAAGGAGGATCCTGTGGTGGTAGATGTGGTGGAGGTGATCACTATGGTGGTAGTGGTTGATATAGATGTGGAGGTGGGAGATATGGTGGTGTTGAAGGTGGTTACGACAGTGGCAGGAGGTATGGAGGTGATGTTAGATATGGTGGCGGTGGTGGGAAGTTGGGTGAAGGTGGCGGCGGGTATGGTGGCAGTGGTTGAGGAGGAAGTGGGTGTTACAACTGTTGGGAAGATGGTCATTTCACAATGGAATGTAGCCAAGGTTCGGAAGATGGTTCCCCACACTTGTAACACCCACTTCCTCCCCCACCGCCTCCACCATACCCACCGCCACCTCCACCATACTTCGCACCACCGCCGCCATATCCACCATCACCTCCATACAACCTGCCACTGCCGTAACCACCTTTCTCACCATCTCGCCTCGTAACATTGAAAGCCTTAGTACGACCGTAATTCCCATACTCCACATCAAATTCAACAACTAAACCATAAGCTAAGCTACGAAAGCCTTCAGATCTAATACCAGATTGATGAACAAAAAATTATCAGCTCCGCCATCATGAGCAACGAAACCAAAACCTTTTTGGTCATTGAGCCACTAAACGGTTCCCTTGTTCCTATTCCCCTGATCATATCAACATACAAAAGAGATGATCCTATGTAAATTCACTTTTAATTTAAATCATATAAACGACCATGATCGAAAAGCACGTGTCCAACGACAACAAAAAAGATATCTAACACCTAGACTTCATTATTATTTTTAATTTATAGTAATAATAGTTAATGATATGATTAAAAGGAGTAAAACTAATAAAACATGTTTATAAAATTAATTAAGCAAGATAGTATGAGTAAAAACTAATAAGTTGAAAGATATAGATTTCTACCGCTGCATAGGGGAATATGCGTGCTTTTACTTTAATTTATATTAAACGTCATAAATTTTTTCTAATAGAAGTCTCATCATATGATTAATTTGAATTAGAATCAAATTCATGACTGATAGATCAAAAATTCAATTCAACAGCAAAATTTTTAGTTGGATTCAAAATATTAGGTAAAGCTAAATATAAATTTTTATCCAAAAAGTTTTATCTCTTTGAATAAATAATTTATATTTGAAGGATATAAAAGTCAATCAACATTATAAAAATATTTTTGTCTATATAAATTTAACATTTTGAAATTTATGTGTTCATAAAATACTGATATCTATGAACGTACATTGTATAATAATACCATGTCAAGTATATTAAACAGTTGCATAAAAAAGGAATTTGTGTGAATGCAACTGATTTTAACATTAATGAAAGACAAGTGTTTTCAATCAATATATATTTTTACATCATTAGAATGGATAATTATGATGTAATCTGAAGAAGATGTGCCTATTAACAAAATATTTAGTTATATAAAGTTTTGATATGAAAATCCTTGCCAACTTAATTTTATAGAAAGTTACCCCAAAACTTTAACATAAAAACCATTTTTTTAAAAATAGTTTATAACGAGAATAATTTTGAACATTGTGATTTAAAAAAAGTGGGTTATTCTTAAGTACGAGTATCCCTACGACCAGTGCTCTCAAACCACGAGTCATACTATTACTTGTTGGATCAAGAGATGAAAGGCAAACAAAACAAGTTTTAGAAATGAAGTATTTGAACTGCTCAATTTTCTTACTACTGAAACAAGAACACATACTTCCATTTATAGGCTTACATTTAACTTCTTAAGATAAAATAAAGCAACTAACTAATAATGGAAAAAAAAATGGGAAAGTGGTTAACATGACCCACTACAACAAGAAGATAATTCATTGACTAGGTAAAAACTTAAACCAACTAATCCTAATAACCAGACTCACAAACTAATTTTTTGGAACTTCATTAATCTAAAGAATTAGTCAACACAACTCCTTTCTTCAAAATCACAATTTCTCAGTTGTTGTCTGAAGAAGTCATGCTTGTTGTGAAGAAGGAATTTGGTAAGAACATCATCAACTCGATCATTGGTACCACAAAATTTCAATGAGATTATTATACCAACAACTGGATCTCGAATGAATTGATAATAGATATTGATGTGCATCGTCCTATTGCGAAAAGAAGGATTTTTTGTCATAGAAATTGCCACCTTGTTGCCACACAATATTTCAGTTGGGCCAATCTGCTCTTGTTGAAGATCCACTAACAATTTCCTTAACTAGATAGCTTGAAAACTTGCTGAAGTTGCAGCCATGTATTCTACTTCCAGATATGATAATCCCACTCTATCTTGTTTCTTTGAACTCCATGAGATTCCTCCAGAAAAAGACTAAAAATATTTCCAGTTGTTCTCCTGCAATTTTCCAAGCTACCTTCCAAATCACTATCAGAAAAACTAAGATATCTGCAATCTGATACTTTTGATTACCATATGTTAAGAATATCTACCTCTGCAAAGAGGCATAGGCATGATTTTGCTTAATTTATATTAAATGTCATAGCATTTTTATAGTCGAAGTCTCAACATATGATCAATTTGAATTAGTATCAAATTCATGTATGATAGATGAAGAATTTAATTCAATATGCAAAATTTTAGTTAGATTCAAATTATTAGGTAAAGCTAAATAAAAATTTTTACCCAAAATGTTTTATCTTTTTGAATTTAGTTTTTAATGGTAGAAAAGTCAATCAACATATTAAAGACTTTTTTTAATAAACATTTAACATTTTGAAATTCTTGTGTTCATAATATACTTATTTCTATGATTGTGCATTCTACGATAATAGCATGTCGATTATATTAAATAGTTGAAAAAAAAGAATTTGTGTGAATGTAATTGATTTAAAAACATCAGTGAAAGGCAAGTTTTTTAATCAATTTATATTTTTAAATCATTAGAAAGAATAATTATGATGTAACCTAAAGGAGATGTGCCTATTAACAAAATATTCAATTATAAAAAGTTCGAGTCCTGGAAATCCTTGGCAATATAATTTTATAGAATGTTACCCCAAAACATCAGGATAATAACCAAAAAAAATAGCTAAAAAATTTATCACATGAATAATTTTGACCACTATAATTTTAACAAGAGATGAAAAGGCAAAGAAAACAGCTTTCTGAAATAATATTTTTAAACTGCTCAATTTTCTTACTACTGAATAAGAACACCTACTGCAATTTATAGGCGTACGGTTAATGCTTAAGCTATAATAAAGAAACTAACGAATAATGGGACAACATGGAGAAAGTGGTAAACATGATACACTAAAACAAGAAGATAGTTTATTGACTAGGTAAAACATAAACCTAGTAATCCTAAAAACCAGACTCACAAACATATTTTGTGCAACTGAATTAAGTAGAAGAATGAGTCCACACTCCTCCCTTCTTGAACATCATAAACGCTAATTTATTGTCGGAAAAAATAATTCTTGTTGTGCAAAAGTGATTTCGTAAGAACATCAGCAATATGATCATTTTTTTTGTCAAAATTTCAATGAGGTTATTCCACAAACAACTATATCGCGAATGAAGTAATAATGGATGTTGATGTGGTTCGTTCTACTATGAACAGTGTGATTTTTTTGTCATAGCAATCGTCTCCTCATTGGCCCAACCATATTTCAGTTGGACTAATCAACTCTTGGTTAATTTCCTATGATTTTCCAAGCTACCTACTCAATCACTATTAGTAAACCCAAGTAGTATGAAATCTGATACTTTTTTTATTACCCAATTTTGTAACTTGTTAAGCCAGAAACATATCACAAGATCCTTTTGGTCTCACCTAGGTGTTTCTTCGAAAGACTATGCATAAACATTGAAATCAAACTAACAGAGAATGTTATATCGGGCCTTTTGTTGGATAAGTAGTTTAGACTAAGCTTGTGAAGTAAGAAGCATTTGTTGCACCTGTACCATCATTAAGTACCAGTTTCTCATTGATATTCATGGTTGCAGGAGATGGATTGCAATTCATGAAGTTGAACTTCTGTAAAGTTCAGTAGCATACATTCTCTGTGAAATAAAATTTTATGCAAACTTTGTCTCGCCTCAAGCCCCAAAAAATAATGCAGCATACCTAAATCGGACATCTCAAATTTACACATCATGCAAATCTTATATATTTTTGTTACATAAATGTAGGGTCATTCTCACTTCTTTTGAAGTACTGCTCTTGAAAAAATTAATCAATTTTTCTATACCATGCTCGTGGAACTTGCTTTAGACCATAGAATGTCATCTTCAATTTGTATACTTTGCTCTTTCGGTGACTAGAGATGAAGCCTTCAGGTTGGGAGACATATACATCTTTATGTAAGTCACTATTTAGGAAGACAGATATAATATCAAATTGGTATACAAGCCAACCAAGTTGAGCAGCCGAGCCTAGAGTAGTTCCAACGCTTTCAAAATGCGCTATTGTTACGAATGTCCCTTCAGTGTTCATCCCTTGTATCTGGAAATATCTTTTTGCAACATGTCGAGCTTTATCCCTTTTGATACTTCCATTAACATTATACATTTTGAAAATCTACTTTATCTCGATAACATTTTTCCCTTTCGGAAAATCAACTAACTCCAAAGATTGCTTTTCTTAGTGGCTTGAATCTCTTCAATCATTACATTTTGCCACACAGGTTGCTTTGCAGCTTCTTCATAACATGTTGGTTCAGTAGCTAAAAAGGAAAAACTACAAGATGCATAAACATCTTTCAATGAACAAAGCTATATTAGTGGTGTTTCGCTGGATGAAACCGAAGATTGAGAATGAGAGCTTGTTGGAATAAAATTGTTATTGTTGTTACTAAGAGTAAAAAGAGTAGTATTAATATTTGAATGAGGGGAATGATCAGAACCTGTTGATTCAAGAATTGTTTCATGCTTTCCTTCTGATGGAATAAGAATATGGACTATTGAATCTTCTTTATTGCCATTCCACTCCCAGGATGCTTCTCTATTAAAAAGAACATTCCAGTTGATAACCACTTTGCCAATAGTTGGATTATATAGTTCATATTCTTTTGATTGATGACTATAACCAATGAAAATGCATTTCTCATATCTTTCATCTAGTTTAGAAGGTACATTAACCAAAGAATTAGCTAGGTGTTTAAACCATAGTCAGCGAACTCATTTGAGTCTGCCTTTCACATTCGATGAATCGTCGAGTACCATCTTTGTTCTCCTTTTGAGTCTTCATATTTTATACAAGTCATATTACCTTCAGTGATGGTAATTCAGTTCACCCATCACATCCAGAGAGTTGTCATTCTGCTCATTACTTCACAAACCTACTTTGAACATCTTCAATTGCGATTATTATCACTTTATGGGAGGTCAAACCACCTCGAAAATCCATCCTTCTAGTTAGACGACTACCAGTGTAGAGTTTACACTTCTTTATTTTTTTTTTACCATTCTTCCAAGTATTAATCCTTGCCTTGTCCCTTAGCCTTCATAGCCGTAAATCATCAAAATATCATGAGAATAGGACATAATTAGGCATTCAAGACACTAATTATTCAACAGATCGCACAAATAACATGAAATAATGTCATATTTAATGAACCAAAAATAAGTAAAGGCATCCTGTAAAATGCGAGTTTTACCTAAAACAAAGAGCCCCCAACGTTTTCACTCCCTACTGTAAAGCCTCGATTATTCTTGATGCACAGGTTGAATCACCCAAAATTGAGTAACCTCACCATTTGTTCGAAGGATGTCAAAAGGGAAAATATACCTGGGGCTAAGGTTGCCCCGCCTCCATAATCTTATCACCCCATTAATGGGTGACACACAGAGAAAAATCTGATCATAAATGAAAACCTCAAAGGATGACACCTGCGATCTACCAAACTCTACTGTCTAGTTTGAGTTGTCATGAGCCTATCGTGAATCACGCGCAACTGGTCCAAGGGCTCTTGAATCAAGTTTGTACCACATAGCCTAGGCTTTGTAGATTCATACACACCAATTGAAGAGTGACAACACCAACCATATAAGGCCTTGAATGGGGCCATCTGAATATGTCATGCCCCAAAGATACCCCAGGACGTGGACACGGGACCTAGGATCACGAGTGACCCTAAGCTAACCATGCTGGCATATAATAAGCATACTAAACAAACTGAAGTAAGGAAATACTATGCAGAAGCTTAATCATAAGATAAACTGAAATGATGGGGAATACCCATTCTAAGTCTGAATATATATAAAATTGAGAAAAGTTTTAAGATACTGAAGTAAGACTCAAATTCTAAAACTAAATCTAACTATGTCTGAAAATAACCTCTAACTGACTAGAAGTGTTGGGACATGCCCTAGTTAAATCTAGCAAAAACTGATACTAAGACTAAAAGCAAAGGAAACATGTCTATCGTCCTCGGAGTATAAGGACTCATCACTGATATTGCTGAGCTGAAGATCAGGAACCGATCTATTAGTGATGTGCAACCTGAACCTACATCACAAGAAGATGTAGTGCAGAGTATGCGTCAATACTTGAAAGGTACTCAGCATGTAAGATAGAGTAGAGTTGAATAAAACATATAATAGAAACAAAGCGATAAGGCAATAATATAATCTGAACATGATAATATACTAATACTGAGCATGAACTAATTGAATGCAATGACCAAGTTTATAACATGTTGAGATTAAGATCTGACTGTAACTAATAATATAATGAATGCAATAGAGTGTGACTGTGGGAGCTACTAATAACCGACATAAAACCACATGAGCTAAATATGGAGTATGATGTATACGACCCATTGAGAGGACCAAATATACCCTGCTAGAGGTAGAGAGGCACGACTGTGTGATCACTAAAATGTAATGCCCACATAGGGGACTTATAAACCTACGGGGGTACGTAGTTCTGGGACTATTCGGGTATGCTGAACCCTAGTCCACTCGATCTAAGCTTACTCCCAATTAGAATGTATAAAATACAACATAACTAAAATAAACTTGATAGCTCGAGAATTTGACATGCTAACTAAAAATGCAACATTAAGTACTAATAATGAAACATTCTTAACTGATGCATGCACTCCCAACTGGATAATGTATATGATACATTATAACTGAAATACTAATTAGCTAAAAATATTGACATGCAGATACCCATACTTGAAAACTCTTTCTTAAAAACAATTTAGAATCATATTATACTATGATCATTGATGACTCAGGAAGTCATACTGCATAAACATTGATGGTATATCTAGATACCATACTGCTCATACATTGATGGTCTACTCGATTGTCATACTAATCATTTTTAGAAGCTCTTTCTCAAAACCCATCATAACATTCTCAAAAACTCAGTTTTAAACTCAAGTGTTGGCTTAAAAAAAACTTCTCAAGATATATAACTCAAAATAGGGTTCATGCTGAAATATATTGAAAATGTGACATTCGAAACTGGAGCAAGTATATCTGTGTAACTGACCTAGTATGTGTAATTTGTGAACTAAGAGAATCTACACAACTAAGGTTCTGAGTTTCATGCAAAGAACAAAGCAATAATTCCAAAAAAAGAACATGATAATCTAATTAGGAATATTCTAACAGCTAAATCACAACTACTATCTAAGGTTTTTAGAAACTCTAGGTCCAAGCAAGATATAGGAATCAAGAATCTGACTGAATTCTAGGGACCTAGTGGATGAAAGGCATCCACCAGTAAAATCCCACATATCTGGTGACGAAATTCATAGAGAAATATTTTGATTTCGCGGCTTGGAATTGATGAAAGCCTGTTGCGTTCTTGGAGAGGGCTTGGTCCACTGCTTCTTCTCTTTTTTCTCTAATGTATGATTTTTTAGTGAATAAAGGTTTTTGTTATGTTCTTACTAGGTTATTAGGCTTAATATAAGTATAACGGTGTAGTTTATGGGTTAAACAACGTAGTTTAGGTGTCCAACCCATAGGGGAAATGACCAAAACGACCCTAACTTAATTCAAGCGAAGCCCATTCACGGAGGGAATGGCGGTCCGTTGTTTGACCTACCGGCCGTCATTTGGGTTCGTTGGTCAAGTTTACCTGACAATGATTCACAAAAATGAGCATAACGTTTTACTCGAAGATGGGATTTTAGCAAACTAGGTGGCATTGAAAAGAGGATTCAATTATCTATCATTTTGTAGGTCATGGTCCACCTAAATTCCTTTTGTGTGCTAAGGGTTATGACCATTTGAAATTTACCCAACAACAATTTCTGTCTAACTGGCTGCTGACCCTCACCTACGGTCCAACCACGGACCGTAATGGTCGACAGTGGGTGGGATCAGAGACTATTAAGACTTGGCCTCAATTTTGGAACCCCACTTACGGTCCGTGGGTGGTTCCATTAGTACTAGCATGAGATTTTCTAAAAACTAGGATTTTCTTCGTTTTGAGATCCGAAATGTTATAATATCTCCCTCTTGGGAACATTCGTCCTCGAATGAAGTCTAAACTAGCTGGGTATGGAGGGAAGGAGCTGCAATCACTACCACTAAATACTAGAAACTGATATCTAACGGAACTGAGTTCCAAGAACAAACAAATATGCTCAAAATGCAAGAACAACTTAAGGAATAAGGTACTAAGGCTGAATTTATGCACGAGTAAACTAAAATACTAGAAGAAAACTATTATCTCAAGCAGAAATGAGATTGGAAGGAAAGAGATGAGGATGCTTGGCCTTTATGGCTACTTCTGCTTCCCAAGTAGCTTCCTCTATGAATTGACTCCTCCACAAAACCTTAACTAAAGCGACTTCTTTTTTTCTTAACCTTCGAACCTGACGATCAAGAATCTCAACTGACACATCCTCATAAGTGAGACTATCCTTTAAAGCCACACTTTCCAATGGTACTATATATGTTGGATCACCCACACACTTCTTCAACAACGAAATGTGAAAGACCGGATGTAGTGCTGCTAGTTCTGCTTGCAACTCTTAACTCAGAAGCCACTTTGCCAACTCTTTTCAAGATCTTGTATGGGCCTACATATCTAGGACTGAGCTTCACTTTCTTGCCAAATCTCATCACCCCCTTCATAGTTGATACTTTTAGGAAAACTCAATCATCTATCCCAAACTCTAAGTTCCTTCTCCTTACATCTGCATAGGACTTCTGTCTTAAGTCTATTTTTGACAAGGTGAACTTTTTCCCAAACCTTCATAAACCGAATCTGGCCCAATCAAAGGGTCTTCACCTACTCATCCACCTTAAGAACACATAAGCGACCATCTCCCCAATAGGAGAAAACCTATACTTTCTATTGATGAATTGTACCTTTCAACTGATGCAGTATAGGATCACTATCTATTTTTCCTTATCCTCCGCTACAAATGGAGATTCAGATCTATTCTGGATTATCACAAAACCATCTCATATGTCGGTAAGACTAAATCCTAAAAGAGCAAGGCGATGAACATCTTTTGCTAATTCCTTCCCTTTTTCCTCAACGTGTGCTACACTACCCTTTAGAGATCATCTTTCTGGTCTTAAGATAAGAGATAGTTCAACCTATAGGCACTAAGCTACTAACCTTCCATTCTAATACTGGCTCATTGGAAACTAGAACCGAACGATCATAGTTCTACAATTGACTGAGCCATAACAATAATGTAACCAATCCATGCATAGAATGATATCGAAATTTACCATTTATAACTCTACAAGTTTTGCTGAAATGTTTTTCTGATATGGCAATTTATGTATACCCGTCTAGCTAAAACTGGGTCACTAACTGGAGTAGAGACTGAGAAGGGTTCTGAAAGAGTTTTTGGACTGACACCTAAGATTACTACTAGAAGGAGAGTTACAAAGGTAAGAGTAGCCCCTAGATCGAACGATGCACAAACATCTAAATTAAAGACTCGCAACATACCAATGACCATATCAGGAGAATCTTCCTGATCCCGGTGAGCCTGAAGAGCGTACAACCTATTTTGGCGCTGTCCGCCACTTGTACCAGATGAGTTACCCTGCTGAGTTGAGCAACCTACTGGTGTTGCTGAAGTTGTGGACTGAGCTCTACCATTATTTCCTCCTTGACCCTGTTTAGAAGAAGGACAATCTCTTAACCTGTGACCAGAGTCACCACACCTAAAACATTCTTCCTTTCTTGCAAGACACTCACCCAGATGGTTCTTACCACACTTTGGACAAGTTGGGTAGGTTTTGGTGCCTGAAACACTCCCATGAGACTTAGAGCCTGATGCCCTACCTTTCTGATCCAACACTAGCTCATAAAGGTGCTGGAGCTGAAGATTTTTACTGAAATGGCGAGTGATTTACACTACCTGATTTCTATTGAGAATACTTATAGTTGCCTATCCTAGCCTTCTTATTATCCTTAGCCTACTCCCTAAGCTTATCTACCTCAACCTGCTGAGAATGAGTCATGATCCTAGAGATGTTCATATTTTCAGCAACATAGCATTTCTACACTGTGTTTTCACTAAGTCGAATACCCTATACAAAAACTTGTTCATTTGAGCCCTTGAATCGGCAACTATGTGAGGAGCATACCTGGAGAGTTGGGTGAACTTGAGTCTGTACTCTTGGACTGTCATGTTACCTTGCCTCAAATTCATGAACTGCTGATCTTTTTCCTCCCTCAACCCTCTTGGGAAGAACCTATCCAGAAAAGTCTCCGTAAAGCATTCCCAAGTGATAGGAGTTGTATATGTGCCAATGTTCTCTTTCCATTCAGTATACCAAATGTAAGCTACATCCTTAAGCTGATAGGATACTACCTCTACCCTATCATTACCAGTCACTTGCATCACTCCAAAGATCTTTTTGATCTTATGTATGAAGTTTTGGGGATCATCAGCAATCTGCAATCCTAAAATCTCAGGCGGCTTCATCCTAACAAAATCACGAACCCTGGCTGTCACAGATCCACCACTATCATTTGCAGGAACTGGAGCCTGCTGGTTGTTGTGGATTGTCACACTCTGAGCCAAAAGTTGAATAGCGTTCTGAAACTCAACATTTGAAACTTTCTGATTTGGGACTAGAGGAGCTGCGTTAGCTTTACGTGCATTAGCATTTCGCGGGTAAGCTCTACGAGTAGGCATGATCTAAAACATATAACATCAGATTAGAAATGAGAAGTTGGATCATACCTTACGCACTAGAATAGTAAAGAAAGTGAAGTTTTCCCAAAACATATACTTCGTAGCCTCCCTCTCATTAGATGTGGTGCACTTCACACCCACGAAAAGGACTCTACTTAGTGCGACTTTTCAAACATCCTAGGACTCTTGAACCAACCTGTCTTTGATACCAAGTTTGCCACGCCCCGAAGCTACCCCAGGATGCAGACACGGGACCTAGGATCATGAGTGAACCCAAGCTAACCTGTTGGCATATCATAAGCATACTAAACAAACTAAAGTAAGGAAATACTGTGCAGAAGCTTAATCATAAGATAAACTGAAATGACGGGGAATACCCATTCTAAGTATGAATATATATAAAACAGAAAAGAGTTTTAAGATACTGAAATAAGACTCAAATGCTAAAACTGAATCTAACTATGTCTGAAAATAGCCTCTAACAGACTAAAAGTGCTAGGACATGCCCAGCTAAATCTCGCAAAAACTTAAACTAAGACTAAAAGAAAAGGGAACATGTCTATCGTCCTTGAAGAATGAGGACTCACCACTAATGTTGCTGAGCTGAAGATCGGGAGCTGATCGATGTGTGATATGGAAGCTGAGGACCTGAACCTACATCACGAGAAGATGTAGCATAGAGTATGCGTCAGTACTTGAATGGTACTGAGCATTTAGGATAGAGTAGATTTGAATAAAACATTTAACTGAAACAAAGCGATAAGGCAATGATATAATCTGAACATGATACTATACCAAAAATACTGAACATGAACTAAATGAATGCAATGACCAAGTTTATAACATGCTGAGACTGAGATCTGACTATAACTGATAATATGGTCAATGCAATAGAGTCTGATTGTGGGAGCTTCTAATAACCGACATAAAACCACATCAGCTAAATATGGATTCCAATGTATACGCCCTATTGAGAGGACCCAATATACCCTGTTAGAGGTATATAGGCATGACTAGTGTGATCACTAAAATATAATGCCCACAAAGGGAACTTTTAAACCTACGGGGGCACGTAGCTCTGGGACTATTAGCGTACGTTGAACCCTAGTCCACTTGGTCTAACCCTACTCCCAATTAGAATGTATAAAGTACAACATAACTAAAATAAACTGGATAGCTCGATATTCTAACATGCTAACTGAAAATGCAACATTAAGTACTGATAATGAAACATTCTTAATTGATGCATGCACTCCCAACTGGAGTAGGTATATGATACATTATGACTGAAATACTTAATAGCTCAAAATATTGACACGCACATACTCATACTTGAAAACTCTTTCTAAAAACCAATTTAAAATCATAGTATAATATGATCATTGATGACTCGGGAAGTCATACTGCATAAACATTGATGGTATATCTAGATACCATATTGCTCATACATTGATGGCCTACTCGATTATCATACTAATCATGTTTTAGAAGCTCTTTCTTAAAACTCATCTTAACTTTCTCAAAAACTCAGTTTAAAACTCAAGTGTTGGCTTAAAAAAACATCTCAAGATTTATAACTCAAAATAGGGTTCATGTTGAAATATATTGATAATGTGACGTTTGAAACTGGTGCAAGTATATCTATGTAACTGACCAAGTATGTGTTATTCATGAACTAAGATAATCTACACAACTAGGGTTCTGAGTTTCACGCAAAGAACAAAGCAACAATTCCAAAAAGAAAAAATGATAATCTGATTAGGAATATTCTAACAGCTAAATCACAACTACTATCTAAGGTTTTTAGAAACCCTAGGTCTAAGCAAGATATAAGAATTAAGAATCTGACTAAATTCTAGGGACCTAGTTGATAAAAGGAATCCACCAGTGAATCCCACATACTTGGTGACGAAATTCACGGAGAAATCTTTCAATTTTGGGGCTAGAACTAAAGAAAACTTATTGCGTTCTTGGAGAGAGCTTGGTAGATTGCTTCTTCTCTTTTAGCTTTAGTTTGATGAATTTTTAGTGAATGAAGGTTTTGGTTATGTTCTGACTAGGTTATTAGGCTTAATCTGAATAACACGGTGTAGTTTAGGTGCCCAACGTATAGGGGAAAGGACCAAAACGACCCAAACTTAATTCTGGTGAAGCCCATCAATGAAGGGAACGACGGTCAGTCGTTTGACCTACCGGCCGTTGTTTGGGTTCGTCAGTCAAGTCGGCCTGACAAGGCTTCACTAAAACGAGTATAACTTCTTACTTGGAGATGGAATTTTAGCAAACTCGATGATGTTGGAAAGAGGATTCAATTATATATCATTTTTTAGGTCTTGGGCCACCTAAATTCCTTTTGTGCTAAGGGTTATGACCATTTGATGTTGACCCAACAACAATTTCCGTCTAATTAGCTGCTGACCCTCATCTACCATCAGACGTACGTTTCGTAGGTCCAACCACGGACCGTACTGGTCAACCGTGGGTGGGATCAGAGACTATTAAGACTTGGCCTTAACGACTGAATGCCACCTACGGTCCGCGGTCATACCTACAGTCAGTGGGTTGTTCTGTTGGTACTGGCACCAAATTTTCTGAAAATTAAGATTTTCTTCGTTTTGTGACAAGGTGTTACAGAATACTAGAGTGGTAATTGTTGTTGTACGTGAACTCCACCAAAAGAAATAACTAGTCCCAATGACCTCCAAAATCTAAAACACAGGCTGACACTATGTTCTAAACAATCTAAATAGGACACTCCAATTGTCTGTTGGTGTTCAAGTGAAAAGATGTGCTAAGTCAACATGGGTGTCTAACTCCTCCTAAAAGGTCTTTCAAAAGCTAGAAGTGAACTAAGAACCCCGATTTGAGATAATAGACATAGGCATACCACGAAGACGAACCACTTCCCAAATATAGATACGAGCAAACCTCTCAGCGATAAATGAAGACTGAACAAGGTGGAAGTATCTTGACATGGTCAATCAATCAACCATGACCCAAATGTTGTCAACAACTATAGATCTTCGAGGCAGAACCGCAACAAAGTCCATAGTAATGTGATCCTACTTTCACTATAGAATGGGCAATCTTTAAAACTCACCACAAGCCTTCAAATCCTTGGACTTCACCTACTGGCAACACAAGCAATGGGACATATAGTCTACAACATCTCTCCTCATGCTCCTCCACCAATAATGATGCCTCAAATCATAATACATTTTTTCAATGTCTGGATGGATAGAATAGCTAGAATCATGGGACTCACCAAGTATAAATTGGATCTAATTGCTAACTCTCGAAACACAAATATGACAAGTAAATCTAAATAAGCCAATCTAAATTTTAAAGAGTTTGACCAGAATCACTCTCTAACACTAGATCTCAAAGATCCACCAACGTCTCATCCTCAAACTGATACAACGAACCTGATCAAGCAAGGGAGACCGATCCCTTATATACGCCAAAATACGCCTAGAATTCTAAATATCCAATAGAATTTTCCTATTGGCCAAGGACAGAATGTCCCAAGCTAAAGGTCACTCCAGAGTGAAAAGTAGGCTAGACTACCAATACTCACCGCATTCCTGCTCAAGTCATTCACTACCATATTCACTTGCCTAAATGATGGAGAATAGATAGGTCATAGTCCTCCAAGAGCTCAATCCAATGGCTTAGCCTTGAATTAAGGTCCCTCTGGCTCATAATATACTGAAGACTCATGTCATCAATTTAGATCTCACAACAAATCCCATATAGGTAGTGCCTCAAGATCGTAAGCGCAAAAGCTACCACCCCTAACTCAAGGGATGACTGGAGGTAGTTTCACTCATGTAGCTTAAGTTGCCTCAATGTACAAGCAATAACCCAACCCTACTGTATCAACAAAAAATCCAAACCAATGTCGGATGCATCACAATATACTTTGAATCCCTCGCACTCAACTAGAAATGTCAATATAGGAGTGGTGGTAAGCAAGTCCTTGACCCTTTGAAAGCTCAACTCACGCTCCTCAGAACATTTAAAAGGAACATGAAAAAGAGTTAATCGCGTCAGGGGTACTGCAATAGTAGAGAAACCCCCACAAATCGCTTGTTGTAGCCTGTCAATCCGACAAAGCTTTGAATCTTATTAACTGAAGTAGACCTAGCTCAATCACGATTGTCGTATCTAGTATGATGCCATCGTTGAACACTATGTACCCCAAGAATGGATTAGACTCAAGACAAAACTAGCATTTTGAAAACTTGGCATAAAGACGGTGATATCTCAAAGTCTGTAGAATAATCCTCAAATGTTGCTCATGATCACTCCTACCCTACAAGTAAACAAGAATAGCTCGATGAACACTATGACAAATGAAACAAGATAAGGCCTGAACTTCCACGTCATCAAGTCTATAAAGGTGATAGGGGAATTAGTAGACCCAAAAGACATCATAGGGAACTCATATTAGCCATATCGAGTCCTAAATAGGGTATTAAGGAAGAAAGACCAAAAAAGGAAAAAGAAGCCCTAACTAGGTCTATTTGATGTAATATGGGTATAACGCCATTTATTGAAGGTTTAATATGTTTCGTCCCACCTCAAGTACATTCATCATACTTATGTGGAAAACACTTCTAATAGAAAAAAAAATACTGGGAGAAGGGAAACTAGAATAAGATTTTCATACCATAGAATCATCAAACATAGTAGATTTTTACCGTCAAGCGAAACACTGTATCCAATTGTGTAATTAATTAATATTTAATTATCTGAGTCTTAATTGAAATAACTACATTAATGATTTAATTCATAAATATGTAGTTTGATTAGTCATGAGATAGTATATACTATATAAAAAGAGTGATAAAACTTGTCCTTGCAGCATAAATAGTTGGTGATAATTTAGATTAAAACTGTGAAAACCAGATAGTTCAAGTAAATACTACCAGAATGTTTCAGGTGTGTTTTTGATCATTTACTTCTTATAATTAGACATTAAAGTATTCGAAGTATAGCATTTAAAGATATAATTATTTAAAAGGTAATAGGCATAAATGGGCTAAAGGAATACAACTAAAAGGATATACTCTACAAATTTTCTTAGCTAATATCAAAAGTAATTGCTATGTAAGTATACATCTAAGTAAATGAAAAATAATCAAATTCTGATATCACATAGCCAAAAAAATCCAAAGACCACTTTACGTACAACCTAGCATATATTATACCAACTCTGATAAAAAAGTTGAAATACATCTTCCAAGTAACTCATTCCAATGTTTGAGATGAAAAATAGTACAGTTTCCTTAAACATAAGAAGGCGAAGGAAAAAAAATCAAGTGCAACTAAAAAAGACGTTAAGATGGGTGGATCAGGATCTATCCTAAGAAAATAAAAGGAAAAAGAAGAATGATTGATTGAAAGGAACACACAAATGAAACTCTAACGTGTTACAAGAATTGACCATATAGTACCTTATTTAGATTATGAAGGACAAAAAGGTAACTAATCAAAATATAAAAGGATAATATTCAATTTCAAACTTATAAAAGATTCAAAAAAGTCTGAGCATTTTGATTCTTTTAGTTCATCCTTGAATAATTGTCCATCAATGAACTATTGATGTATCAACTAAAAAGACAAGAAAGGAATCCAACAAAAAAATAAATACAAATTTAAAGTAATTTCCTCTGTTTTCTCTCACAAGAAATTTGAAACTCGGGTAAGTTGCAAATTAACAATATGCAACACAACATATACTGACTAGTGCATTTGTAAAATACACATATTAATCACAGTTTTATAAATCATGCTGGAAATATCCATACTGTATTTGAAAAAGTAATAAAAAGCATATTTTTCCTCCGTGGTATTCAAAGGTATTGAGTACTACATAGATCAAAACAATAAATTGCACTTGCCAACCATCAAGAAATCCAATATCACTATGATTTGATATTTTTTCACTACCTAAGATTCAAACTAAGTGAACTTTGACTAATGTTTTAAAACAAACTCACCCTTTTACAACAAGAATTGCAACATATGATACTTTTTAAACAACAAATCACTATAATTTACCAAAAAGCTAAACTTGAATTTTTGAAATTGAATAATCTTATATATTTGGCCCCTAAAAATAGTTAACCTAATTAGGATTAGTAACCAATACCAAACAAATTGGGACATATATAGGAAAACGTTGAAGAAACAGAAAGGCAATATAAAAATTTAGCTTTCGTAGTTTCCAAATTAATTTAATATGTATGCATTGATAATGAAAATGTTATGTAAATTACATTTTATATATCCAAAAAATAATATTATTCAATTTATCAATGTATATAAGTTAAATTCTTTCCAAATGAGAAGCTAGATACATAATTGAAGTAATGAAGACATATATACTGAAAGCTTATCATTGTTGCTTCTTTTTGGAGCCTAAGGGTCTCCCATGGAACATCTCAACAAGATTTTCTAAAGCAACAATACTAGAATATACACGCTTAACAGTGGGGTAAGAGAATGACCCAAACCAAAGTTGCCATTAACATAAGCCTTCCTCGACCGAGACCTCTCTTCTTCTTAAATCCAGCAGCACCAACTGATTCATCAGAGTGATCAAGATAAGATTTTGAGTTTTTCCTTGAAATATAATTAAAAGGAAATGGAATATTATATTGTTGGGGTTATTGGAAAATGGTGTTTGGGGATAAAAAGTATGAGCTGGGTTATTCTTGTTGGTGAGGTTGATCACATCTTGTTGTTGGTAGGATTAGAGTGTTGGGGATGGAGGTGCTGCCACTATTTCATGGCCAGGTGGGGGTGGTGGGGTAGTAGAAATTGGGGTGGGTGGTTTACTAGTACATAAAAGAATTTATAATAAAATATATTATTTTCACTGTCATTCTATTAAAAATATTTGTATAGTGGAAAGAAAACTAAGGAGAAAGGTAAAAAGAGGAGAGAAGAGAATATTTGCAAATTGTAGGGTTTTATTGATAACTTTATATTTAAGTCATCCTTTAACCATGGATTCGAAATTATGTTTTGAAAATCTATCTTCAAATGAGGTGTTGATTCCTGGTCAGAATGATAACCAATTAAAAGTTTTTAAATGTTCAAAACAACATGTCTTTCCCCATCACAAGAAATTTCATGTGCTTGATGACACACATAAACCAATCAAAAGGAGAGAAAGGGTTTGGTTACACCTAGACTGCATAATCCTAAAATTATAAATGGAAAAAGGATTAAAATATACCCCAAAAGTATTTAAGCTAGTGTTTGACCTATATGTTTTGAATTAAAAATTTACTGTTGTCTTTATTTATTAAAGATAATGTGTTGAGAGTTATGTGATTGTATTTGAAACTAAAAGCTCTTTTCCTATAACACCACATCATGAGGTGTATTTGGATATAGCTCCGCAAGTTTTATGATTATGAGATTCACTTATTGAGTTTTAAAGTATTCACACTTTATTTATTCGTACCGCAATTGATTAATGAATAAAGATTTGTCTTTTGGTTCCCTAATTGGATTAGTACAAGTGTTATCATCACTAGGGTGACTTTGGGGTCATTATAGAAAAAAACATAATGATGGTGGAAAATTATATTTTTCTCATTTTTAATCCATGATTCAATGGGGCGGGATCAAATTAATATCCTATTGTAATTTTTCTCAAAAGAAAGATCGAAGTAATCTTTTTTTGTCAGATTTTTAGGATTGGCCAATATAATTTTAGTTTTTTCAATCTTGAACTCATTAGTATAGATGGAAAGATTTACTATGTGCAAGCATGAATTATTAATTTAAATAATTCAATTGATAGATTTTTTTTCTTTTTAATTGTATGATCAATCTATTACAAAAGTTGAAAGAGAAAAAGAATACCAATAAGAACACGAATATTGATGAATACAATGAAGGCAAATCTTAAAAGGACCAAGATGAACCTTTACAAGAAGATACTACCTAATAAACAAAAGCAAAAAGTGATACATGATACAAACAATTGATGCTAGAAGTTAAATTTAAAATTTTCAAAGTATCATTAATATTAATAATTTAGTAAAAATAAATACTTAATTAATAATTTATAGATGGGTGCTCAATGTAATTTGGACAAATAAAGAGAACGAGGGGAGTAGTTTGAAACTTTGTTGAAAGAGGGGGAAAATGTAGACAACCATGTACAACAAGAAATACCAAATGACAAGAGGGAATTGCTCGGATGTTAAGTACCCCTCACTTCCAACCCTAAGGTTGTGAGTTCGAGTCACCAAAGGATAAAAAAAAATAAGAAATACCAAAGAGTGCAATGCTAAGCTCCAATATTATTCAAATCTAGATTTCAATAGTAGTGGAGATTAACATTGTACTCTCTCGCTTTCCTTGTTGTTACATGGTAATCAACATATTTTCTTTTTTCATCCAAAGTCTCAAACTATTTTGGTAGTCTTTTGCTGGTTCACTTTGCATTTTGCACTTTCTTGAAATATTTAATTTAGTATTACATTTTATTAAATTGTTGTTATTAATAGTATTTTTAGAAAATTAAATTTAATTATTAGTACTTTAATTAATCTGAAAAATATTTAATTATTAGAGAGAAATTTAACAAAAACAAATTATCATTTAATTTGTTGGACAATTAAATGAATAATTCAAATGAGTCAATGTAAGATATAGAATTAATTAATTATGTACCGGAAATAGATTGTTTCAATTATTTGTTAGGTAGTAGTGTATTTTAGGGAAAACCCCCTTGGTCCTCCTCAGATTTTCTTTCATTGTATTTTTCAATTTTTTTGTTTTTATTGGCATCCTTTTTCTCGTTCAACTTTTATAAGATTCGATCATATAACACATATATTGTGGAATACAAAAAGCAAGATTTATTAACGAATTATTCAAATAAATAATTTATACTTGTAAAAAGTAAATATTTTACTCTAGACTAATGAGTTTAGGGTTGGAAAACTAATTATATTGATCAATTCTAGAAACTGAGAAAAAAAAAAAAATTTCGATATAAAAAAATTATAATTGGACAAATGTCTAATTTATTGGTATGAATAATGAATCAGAAAGGGAATTTTTTTCGATCATCTTACTACTTTGTTGAAATCAAATATAATGAAATTAAGTATATATTCATACAAAAATGTGAAACACAAAATACATGTGGCTGACAAATCAAAATCTAGTAAATGAACATAAGTAAAGAATCAATTTTACCACAAAGTTAAGGAGACAAAAAGTGAGAACTATCATTTTTTGTACCCTTTTGTGTATGTTTGTAATAATTTATTGTATTCAAATGGATACAGTTGAGAGATAAATAAAAAAATAAAAGAAAATAGAGAATAAAAAAGGCAAACTTTTGTCGATCATTAAAAAAAAATTAGAATTGAGATAAAAACCGAAGGAAATAGAAATCAAAAAAGAATTGCAGATCTCAATAATATTTTTAATAAAGTAGTGATAATATACTAATCGAAACATTAATATATAAGTGAACTCAATGACAAGGAAGATTTCTTTTATTAAATGTCAAAATAAGATTTGAATACAATCAAAGTCACCATTACATAATCTAAATCATTCATGGTAAGACAATCAATGAACAATAATTGGTTGAGTAAAATAGAAGAAAATCGGTATTGTCTTAGACTCTTAGTTGTATTTATGTATTCTCTTGGTTGTTGAGCCATTCCTTAATCTTAATTGAATAAAGAAATGAAATAGTGATTCCCATATTGATTTATATTAGACTCTTAGTTGTATTTATGTATTCTCTTGGTTGTTGAGCAATTCCTTAATCTTAATTGAATAAACAAATGAAATAGTGTTTCCCATATTGGTTTATATGCCTACTCTTGGCCTATAAGATATTTTACCGAAAACATGAATTAAAATGAAAAAAGAATGAGTCAGTGCCTCACACTTTATATGTGTAGTATTGGACGTTGTTGTTTCCTCATAAACTACATTTGTTCGATAATTACATGTTATCTTTTTTCCTTTCTTTTACATATTCCATTTTTTTTTTTCATACCTAACTTAAGTATTCATCGACATACATTCATACTTATTCTAAAAGTAGGAACAACCCAAATACAAAGTTGAATTATAAAATTTTACACTAAAATATTTATCTTTTTAATAATATTTTATCACCAAAAAATAATCCTACCTTTCAATAAAGGATAAGTTGTATTACCATGGGAATCTGGTGAATTAAAAGTTTAACAACATCATTTTCGGCGTGACGGATAGTGTCAACAACATCCAATAAATTCAACAAGTAATGAAATACCAAGTGTAGTTTGAACAAATTTGATGAAGAAGTGAAGATAAAAATACTTCAGGTTAAGTTAGACGGGCAAAGTATCTTTTTAAGTTCATACATCATATCATATCATAGATCATTACATATTATTAAAAGGTGAGAAACTCCAAAGTGCAAAGTTGATCTACTATTTTACCTCTACATTAAATAATTTTTTTATAAAAATATATAATTAATGAAATATTAAATAGTATTCATATCATATTTTATGTATTATATATAATATATACAAAAAGTAGAAAGGTGTTAAGTCAAAAGTTAAAAAATGAAAGAAATATCCATAAAAAGTTATTAGATATGTGTATCTGTTTAAAAACTAAATTAGTTACATATTTTTTCTTTTTATACTTTTTTTTTTTTGTATTTTAAAAGCTTTTTACCTCAATTTCTCAATTATTATAATTTAAAAGTTATCTTCATAATGTTTTTATTCAGAGTTCATTTTGAATAAATATAAAGTAGGTCTATGTCATGACTTGAGTTTATACTCTAGGCGTGGTCAAAACTCAAAACTCATGTTGGTTTCAAGTGTACTGTTTGTCTAACATACTGTAAAACTAACTACTATTGATAATGCAGAAGTTGTAGTAACATAATGGGCTAACGAGTGAAATTTTAAATATTATTTTATAAGTAAAAAAAAAGTTGAAACACCTAGTAGCTATTTAAAATAGAGCTGAAACTACTAACGTCTATGCTGATGAATATGTCTAATGAAGCCTCTAAAACAACTTAACTGAATGAGTCTACTGGGATAACACCCTAGGCTGCTTGAAAGTTAACATAGCCGATATGACTAAAGTTTGTTGAATCATAACCGGATAAGACCCTGGGTTGCTTGAAAACTAACATAGCCGATATGAATAAAGTTTGTTGAATCATAACCAAATTCCCCTCGATGTAAGGACATTACTACAATTTTGTTGTTTTCGAATGAAAAACTAATCTAAAAATGAAGTTTTCCTATGACCTTCCAACTACTTTTGACTAGTCGCATATTGAACATCAGAACATTTTTGCTGACTAGCGTATTGACAATATGAAAAACAAGACCTGGCCATTAATGTCCTGAATGGCTGACTAGTGTAGTCGGAAAAATATAAAAATAATAACTTATTAATTTAAAAACTGGCGACTACTATTGTCGTAATAGTTAAACAATTAAATAATTAAGTAATATATATTTCGATTACTGTAGGCGGCATATATTACTTATTTATTAATCATTTAAGTACTCTTCCGACTACTATAGTTAGTATAAATCATTCATTATGTACTATTTAGGTGCTCTACCGATAACTGTAGTCATTATTTTTTATTTTCTAAAAATAAATTATGTGATACTGCCGATTATTTTAGTAAAAAAAGCTACATTTATTAATACAGAAAAATGTTGTTTATTTGGTACACCAACCACTAAATTATACTACCATCCATCCATAAAAATTCAACAGTCAAACCAAACATCAAATATATTCCTAAACATTCAAATTCCATTCAATATAATTGAGTCTAAAAATTGAAGCATCATGAAAATAAAGTCTAATAAGTATTCGGTTGTTATTCAAAATGGAAGTAAATAGTATAAAGCAAGTCTTAATCTCAAAGAAAATTTCTAAACAACTAGCACACATTCTACTCTTCATCAGATTCATCCATATGTTTCTTCACGCCTCCTGCCACATTTGTCCATATTAGAGTAATATCATTAGATGATAGTTTGGTTGGGCAAACAGCCTTAGAAATAAGTTGTGTTTGACACCATTTGCCCAAGCATCTTTGAAATCCAACCTTAAATAAATGTACAAATAAACTCCATCAGAAAGGTATCAAAAGAAGCAGTTAGGATTCATTCGTTCTTAGAATTATTTACTTGTTTAGGATCCATCTGCCATGTTTGTTAGAAGCCACTAGAAGCAAAGAAGATAAAGAATAAAAATAGCTAGGCATTTTGTCAAAATTAGAAGCAAGAAATTTTTTGTCTTATTTAATACATTTGAGAAGTAGAGTATTGTTGCATTGAATTTATGTACTATTCAATCGAGATTAAGGTTAACACACACTAACAAGGACAATTAACTATGTGTTTTTTTCAAACTAAAACAACTTACCGACATGCTAAGTTTATTTATTACATTAAAAGAGCCTGCTAGTACTTTTTTTCTACTTAGCTTGATTGTAGTTACGAGAGAAACTAAGTCTCTCTTTTAGCCAAGGGAAAGCCAGATCCCATTACTAATTGTGTATAAGAATCATATAACAACACTTCCTGCACTATTTGAATCAATTCTTTGAGCTTCTTTTATATTATGACAACTACTACCTATGGAAATCTTCATTCCCACTTATGTCATGTTTCTATTTACCTTACCTTCTAAAGGTGTTGGAGAAATTGGAAAAACTTATAAGAGAATTTATATGGTTTGGAAACAAAGAGAAGAAGGGGGTACTATCTGGTTAACTGGAAAACTATGGAGCTAGCTAAGCTCTCAGGTGGTCTTGGAGTTAGGAATCTTCGAATTCACAGTGCATGCCTTTTGATGAAATGGATGTCGAGAAGAAAAACATGCCATACTCAGTGAAAATATTTGAAATCGTTCTCTTTGAGATAGCTACGTTGTACGAAGGTATCAGCTGCTCAAACTGTACAGATCTTGGGAAGAAAGGGGTGCCTATAATAACTTTAGATTTCAGTTGCAATTGTTCATTTCTAAGTTATTGTCATTGAGATCAAAGATTCTAAGCTTATATAAAATGAAATAATATTTAATTGTTATAACTTACAAATTTCTCTTCTACACATGATTATATCCATTCTCCCTTGTGCCGTCCTTATTTTTTTCTTAAGTGTCTCCTCAAATACTTCAACAACAGACACTTGTTTATCTTTTAACTTTGTCTGAAAAATTAATAAATAAGAGTTAGATAATGTTCAATGAAATTTTGTTAAAATTATGGAAGATCCATTATAACATTACAACTTTTCATCGGTGGGCTTTGAAACTCATAAAACCTCCGTTGTGTAAAGAGCCACCCTTTATGGAGGCCCGAGCTACGTTTGCTCACCGACACTTCTTCTTAAATTCAGGAGAGTTCCATTTCTCCAATAATTTATTTCTTCTTATAGCCAACGAGCTTCTTATTATTTGTTCGATCTTCAAACAACATATTTGCAGGTCGTATACGAGTTTTTTTCTCAAATTTATTTTGTTCTCATAACTTGGCTGCCATGTACAGTTCACCTAAATAATAAATAATATCCTTAGATTAAAAAATTAATATTTGATAACTAATGTCAAAATAACTTTTGCTAGTGCCCTAAACCGATTCCATATTTGTTCCTATATTGTGCATGAAGTCTTTTCATCTACCCCAAACATCATTGAATAATGGTTGAATAGATTCTGAAACCATATGTGAGTCAACATATGATGACGTAAACCTGCCTTAAACTTAATTAATGTAATAAGTATATCCACTAAATTAAAAATAAAATAAAGATAAGTTACCGGTCCTCATCGAAGGTGACAATCAGCCTTTGAAACACATAATATTCTGTAGCGTCTCCAACATCTTGAGTCTTTGAACAAGCTAGTACAGTAGTACTTCTGATGGATGATGATGTTGGTAAAGAGACTCCAATATTTGACCTAGTGCTAGGTGTGGATGACGCCGGAGATACAGCTGCAGTCGATGGTGGAAGCAGAGATGAGGAACTGCTATTTTGACTTATCTAACAACTGGAAGAAGAATTTATATGTGGTGTTGGCACAAAATTTATTGTCAAGACTTGTATTCATGCTAGGTGGTGGTATACAAAAAAAAGGGGGTAATGAAGTCAACGAAGAGAGAATATCAGGTGGCGGTGAAGGAGCTGGAGGAGAAACGACATATTGCAGTGAAGTCAGTTGAGGAGGAACGGTGGGAGGTAATTAATTTACCTCAGGAGGACCTATATTTGGCTTGCTTGAGTTGTAGTATTTGGGTAAGTTGGTTTTAGGACTAAACTTGGGAGTTGCATTTATGACATAAATTTTCTTTCTACCTCTCTTCTTGGGGAGAACACTTGGAGGAGGTGTTCCTTCTACTTGCAAAGGACAAAATATTAATAGACTGGAAGTTTCTTGACACACTAAAGTAGGTTCCTTGTATTCATCCATCTGAACTTCAGGATGTATGAGCTGTATGATATAGTTGTTGGAGCATTTCTGTGGAAGAGGTAGTAGTGAAATATGCATTATTGTAAATATCATTGTCAATAACATATTTCCTTAGTGAGATCTTGTTACCGATTGGAGTGGAGACCATAGATAGATTGGAGGAGCTCTTTACTCACAATCTTCAGTTTCATCTTCTCCCTAGCCAAGTGAATTCTTACATAAGGATATGATTGGTACTTCCTTTTCTTCCGTTCTCACCATTCAACACCTTATTTAGATTTTCATTCGCAATCAGTGAACGGGATACTATGATCCTCATTCCTCTAGGAGATTACAATGAGCCAGACATCCCCATCTCGGTCATTACCAATTCTACAGCTCTTAACGACACTATCACCACTAGACACCTTGTCCATGTCTTCATCCTTGCTTACTGTTATCAGATTATTAGTTGGCATGAGTTTGTACAAAGACATTTGCTTATGGCCTATTGATCTGTAAAAGGTCAATAAACTATTCACAATAACTATGAACTCAATATTATGTGGGCTACAAAGACTCAGAGCACATGATTTGATGAATTCAAGAAAGTTTTGAAGGCTCAAATTGAGATGCCAAAAAAACACTTCCCACATTCCCATCTTCTTTTGAAGGAAAATTTGAAAAACAATAACAGGTTATCTCCTGTTTCACACACCTACCGAACTTAATGTTCATCTATGGGTATTATGGCAAGCCAATTCAATTTCTATCATGTCTAAAATTTTATCTCAAAAATGATGGTGAATGTATTCTCTTTAGTTTGTATGATGTTGATATTCGCTTAAGGAGTTTCATGAAAATAATGTTTTGTTGGTGTTTTTAATGGGTGTATGTTTACCAATTTGATTTGAGTGTGCAAGTCTAATCATGCATTTACTATATCATAATTTATAAACATACTTTAAAAATATATTTTAAAGACCCACAAAATGAAATGGGTAAAAAGAAGTAAAGTACAAAAACGAAAAAGAAAAAGAAAAAGAAAAAGAATTGAATAAAAGAATAAATGTAAAGTCCTGTTCCATTCATTATAGAAAAGCCAATGGAGGGAAATTTGAGGACGGAAAACTTTTTTGTAGTATTTGGATATTCCCAACCTAGTCCAGATTTGGATGAAATCGGAGTCATTAAGGTGTAGGGAAATTTGGTAACAATAGGGGTGAATTAATTATGATTTTGATTACATGAGTGGTTAGATAACTCATTATGGAACCGTACGATGTTACGGAATTCAATTCGGGTGAGTAGAACTGCCGGAATCGATCTTAGCGTAAAGGGTATTTTCTGAGAATCGTTGGTTAGAGGTGTGTTGTGAAATGAGGGCTTGGAATTATTAAAAGAGCTCACTGGTTCCATGGAAGCCGCTTTAGCGGGATTTGTGTCGCTTTGGCAGGGCCGCTGCTCGAGATGAGGGCCATTGTGATGGGTTCGACGCTACTTAAGGTCGTAAATAAATGCCTAAATGACCTTATTATGCACTTTTTGATTTTTAGAGCTAAGGAACGAAACCTAGATGACTCTTAACGGTTTTCCACCATTCTTGAGGCTAAAGGTAAGCTTTTCACTCCCCAAATCTATTTTTCGATCCATAAAATGTAATAAAATGGGTATTTATTAATGGGGGAGGGTTTTGATCTAGATTCTACGGTGGAAACAACCATCTTTTGACTACTTGGGATCATGGGTTTGATCTAGGGTTCATGGAATTGTTAGTAATTTGGGTAATTAGTGATAGTTTATTGATTCCCATAATATATTAATTGTTTGTAGACCAAGAACAAGAGGAACCAATCCGAAAAGGGAAGGATCAAGTTTCTTAGGGTTTCAAGCTTGTTTCAAGATAGGTGATGGTTGTGATTCTATGAATGTGTGATGTATGTTTGTTCTTGCTTCATTATGATACATGTATGTATATGAATGTTGCAGTATTGATCACACTAGTGGTAATTGAGATGGATGAACTATGATTGCCATGAAATCATGACTTAAATGTATGATCTTAAAGATATAGTTGTGATTGTGATTGTGGTGTGTTGAATGGATCTGTTGCCACGTTCCGACATAACTAACTTGGATCGATTGTCACTTGCTGACATAAATATGGGATCGGTTGCCACGTTTCGGCATAAACATTTGATCGGGTACCATGTTCCAATATGCTAACAGTTTTGGTTTGGGTTCCATGAGAGGACCAATGATTTGACATAAATGTGTAGCTTGAGGAATGTGAAATGCGTTGTTGTTCATAATGTTGATGATATTGTATATGTTCGATGTATGTATGTGACTATATTATTCTATTGACTTGCCTATGTTGCACTTAGTGGGATAGCCGTGTGATCCTACCAGTACATTGTGGTTGTGTAATGATCTACACTTGCTTTTTCTTTGTTGAGTACAGGGCATCTTCAAGCGGCTATTGACAGACCTCGCTTAGGAGATCAATGATCGTCCGAATTTAAGGGTAAGCCAACTCTTTCGGGCCGACATAGGTTCTCTTTCATCTATGTCTACCATTTCGACTTAGACTTTTGTTTTTAGTTAGTTGAGTAGTTCATTAGATGAGGGTTGCATCCCTTCTTGTTTAGACTTGTTGAACTTTTGATGTTTTGTTACATTGACTTTCAAATTCTAGGATATTTTTTTCGTATTGTTTAGTTGTTAGATCTTTTGTTGAAGTTTATGGGAACTTCCCTTTTTAGCTATTTTCCTGTTTTTTTGTATACTTAAAAGCCTTAGTTTTTGGTTTAGTTGCTTGGTTTGGTTAGTAGTTCTCCCACTGGAGGGTTAGAGTGGGTGCCAATTACGATGGTCTGGGTCGTGACAAAGGTTGTTTCAGAGCCTAGGTTCATTGATCTCGAAGGACCAAAATGAGTCTAGTAGAGTCTCGCAGAACGGTACGGGGACGCCTTTACTTTTCTTCGATAGGCTATAAGACTTTAGGAAACCTCTCTATTTTCTCTTGTCTCCTTCATGCTATAACTTGATTCCAATTGGTATCTGTCGATTCAAATTGGTATCTAACCTCCTTCACTCTTCTGTTCGCAGATGGTTAACACTTGGTATAACAGAGTCAGGCCCATAGCTCCCATTAATGCTCCAGCTGATGAATCTACAGCGAGAGATCACCATAGAGGCAGGGATAGAGGAAGAGCTAGGGGTAGATGCCGAGGAAGAGTGGCACCTACTAGAGATGAGGTACCGATCGAAATTGCTCCCCAAAATGAGGCCCCTCTCGTATATTATGAAGAGATAGAGGAGGATGTTGATGTTGAGAATGTTTAAGAGGTTGGACAAGAGGAAGAAGTGCAGGCTAAGACTACTGGTATTCCTCCCATTGACCCAGGGTTAGCTCAACAGATCATCTCATTTTTGAAAGGATTGGTTGGTCCTGGAGTGCTTCCATCTATTTAAGAAACTCAAGCTCCTACTAATCCCCCCATTTCTATCACTACTCCCAAGGCGAGTGGAAACGTTGGTACTGATGCTTTATTCTGTCCTTTGTTAGGTTTGGTTATGACTGGTAATGAGCATGAAATGTTGACTAAGTTTTTGAAGCTAAAGCCTCCAGAATTTTATTGTTTTGAGACTGAGGATGCATATGATTTCATTCTGGATTGCTATGAGAGGCTTCATAAGTTGGGCATTGTTCACCAGCATGGGGTTGAGTTCATGACTTTCCAACTTCAGGGCGAGGCCAAGCAGTGGTGGAGAGCTTACATTGAATGCAGATCTTTAATTTTACCTCCACTCACGTGGACCCAATTTCATGCTCTGTTCTTAGAAAAATATGTGCCTAGAACTTTGAGAGATCATAAGAAAGATGAGTTATGGCTTTGGAATAAGGTGGTATGTATGTGGCTGCTTCTGAGACCAAGTTCCATGTATTGTCAATATATGCTACACAGTTGGTGACTACTGAGAAAGAGAGAATCTGTTTATTTATTAAAGGACTAAATTCTGAGTTGCAAGTATTATCTGTTCATATGACTTCTGCAGGGAGAAGCTTTAATGAGGTGACAGACTATGTTAAGAAAGTGGAGGAGGTGATGCGAGACGGTCAAGTTAAGGCATGGGCAAAAAGGGCAAAGAATTCAGGTAACTTCTAAGGTTTTTACTCCAAGGGGTCCGGAAAGCCAACACTTGTAGCAAAGACAATTCAGTCCGCTATGGCAGTCTCTATAGGTAATTACTCAGGAACTTCATCTTATAATTTTTAGGATAGCCTGGGAGTCATGCCTTCGACAGGCGGCAGACTATATTTTGATCATACTTGCTACAATTGTGGAGAACCTGTGCATATAAGGAGATATTGTCTCCACCCACATGTATTAGATGCCGTGCAACAGCCTTCTAGAGTGGTGGTACTTGCGGGAAATGGTAATAATGGTAAAGGACCTCCAGAAGGTGGGCAAGGAGGTAATAATCGAGGTCGTGAAGGTAGAGGAAATGGTAATGCAGGCAGGGGTAATGTGCAACCAGTCAGGGAAGTTGATCGTCAAGATGATAGGGCTCATTGTTATGCTTTTCTGAGCAAGAATGAAGCAGAGGTGTCTGACGGGGTTATCATAGGTACTATTCTTGTCCGTGATCAGATGGCTAGTGTGTTGTTTGATCCAGGTTCTTCTTATTCATATGTATCTGTGGGATTTGCCTCAAAATTTAATATGAATTATGATATACTTGATGCCCCCATCCATGTTTCTACCCCAGTTGGAGAGTCTGTCATAGTCACCCATGTCTATCGTGCTTGTCCTATTTTGTTTATGGGTTTCCAGACTTGGGCTGATTTGGTGATTTTGGATATGACTGACTTTGAGATAATATTAGGCATGACTTGGTTGTCCCCCTATTATGATGTGCTTAGTTGTAATACTAAGTCTGTAACTCTAGGAATTCCGGGAAGGGAAAAATTAGAGTGGGAAGGGGTGTACAAGCCTAAGCAAGCTAAGATTATATCCTCCATTCGGGCTAGTAAATTGGTAGAGCAGGGTTGTTTGACTTATTTGACTCATATTAGAGATATGGAGGTTGAGACTCCATCTATAGAGTCTATTCCTGTGGTGTTACAATTTAGAGAAGTCTTTCCTAATGATTTGTATGGTATGCCTCCAGATTGAGATATATATTTTTGTATTGATTTAGAGCTTGGTACTCGTCCCATTTCCATCCATCCATATCGTATGGCTCCGGCAGAATTAAGGGAGCTTAAGGCTCAAATCCAAGAACTTCTTGATAAAGGATTTATTCGTCCTATTGCTTCCCTATGGGGTGATCCAGTTTTGTTTCTTAAGAAAAATGATGGTTGTATGAGAATGTGTATAGATTATCGGCAATTAAATAGGGTCATTATTCGAAACAAGTACCATTTGCCTCGAATAGATGATCTTTTTGACTAATTACAAGGTGCCTCAATTTCTCTAAGATTGATCTAAGGTCTGGCTACCATTAGTTGAAAATTATGCCTGAGGATGTGCCCAAGACGGCGTTTAGAAATCTCTGTGGGCACTATGAGTTTTTAGTTATGTCTTTTGGTTTGACTAATGCACCCGCAGCTTTCATGAGTTTGATGAATGGGGTGTTCAAACCATTCCTTGATTCCTTTGTTATAGTATTTATTGATGATATTTTGGTCTATTCAAAAAGTGAGGAAGAGCATGCCGAACATCTTCGTATTATGTTAGGTGTTCTTGGGAAACAAAGGTTGTATGCTAAATTTTCTAAGTGTGAATTTCGATTGACTTCGGTTGCATATTTTGGGACATGTAGTTTTGAAAGAAGGGGTAATGGTAGATCCCCAAAAGATTGAGGCGGTTAAGAATTGGGTTAGGCCTAGCTCTGTGATGGAAGTTAGGAGTTTTGTGGGGCTCGCTAGCTACTATCGTCGATTTATTAAGAATTTTGCTTCTATTGCCACTCACTTGACTAATTTGACCAAAAAGGAGATACCATTTGAATGGACGAAAAGTTGTGAGGAGAGCTTTCAAAAGCTCAAGACTCTCTTGACCACTGTGCCTATTCTAGCATTACCGATTGAAGGTAAGGATTTTATTGTTTATTGTGATGCTTCACATTCTGGTTTGGGTGTTATGTTTATGCAGGATAATAATTTTATAGCTTATGCATTGCGTCAATTAAATGTGCATGAGAGGAATTACCCAACACATGATTTGGAGTTGGCAGCGGTAGTGTTTGCTCTTAAGATTTGGTGGCATTACCTTTATGGTGTTAAGTGTGAGGTATTTACTGATCATCGTAGTTTGAAGCATGTGTTCACTCAAAAGGATATGAATTTGAGACAATGAAGTGGATGGAGTTACTTAAAGATTATGATGTCACCATTCAATACCATCCGAGCAAGGCTAATGTGGTGGCAGACACTTTGAATCTAAAATCAGTGAGTATGGGTAGTTTAGCTTGCTTGAGTGTATCCAAGTGACCTTTGGCTAAGGAAATTCAGACCTTAGAGTCTAAGTTCATGTATTTGGGCATCTCATAAAAAGGTGGGGTGTTAGCTAGTATTGAAGTAAGGGCCACTTTTATTGATGAAATCAAGGCCAAACAATTTGAGGATGAGAATTTGGAGGAGCTTAGAAAGAAAGTTGCGATTGGTAAGGCATAAGAGACCACTCTTGATGCGGATGGTGTGCTTAATTTTAAGGGAAGAATATGTGTTCCTAGAGTAGATGGCTTGATTAAGAAATTGTTGGCAAAGTCTCATGGTTCGCAATATTCTATTCATCCGGTTGTGACCAAGATGTACAGAGATCTGAAGCGAATTTATTGATGGTCGGGAATGAAGAAGGATATAGCAGAGTTTGTAGCGAAGTGTCAAAATTGTGAACAAGTGACGTGTGAACATCAAAGGCCTACAGGTTTACTTCAAAGAATGCCAATTCCGGAATGGAAGTGAGAAAGAATAGCCATGGATTTTGTGGTTGGTCTTCCCAAGACTTGGGGATGTTTGATTCTATCTGGGTAGTGGTTGATAGATTGACTAAGTCAGCCCACTTTATTCTAGTAAGAATAGATTATAATGCTGAAAAATTGGCTATAGTCTATGTGAAGGAGATAGTGAGGTTGCATGAGGTGCCCCTCTCTATTATCTCAGACCATGATACCTAATTCACATCCAAGTTTCGGAGGAAATTTTATGATGAATTAGGCTCACAACTCACTTTTAGTACAACCTTCCACCCATTGACGGAAGGGCAATTAGAGAGGTCTATTCAAGTATTGGAAGACATGTTGAGGGCATGTGTGATTGATTTTGGAGGGCATTGGGATAAGTTCCTACCTTTGTGTGAGTTCTCCTATAATAATAATTACCAGTCCAACATATATATGGCACCATTTAAGGCACTCTATGGGAGGGGATGTAGATTGCCCATGGGATGGTTTGAGGCTAGAGATGTGAAACATTTGGGTGTTGATTTAGTGAAGGATGCTTAAGATAAGGTGAGGAGTATTCAAGCTAAGCTTATAGTAGCCCATAGTAGACAAAAAAAGTATGTAGGTCATAAGGTAAGAGACATGGCGTTTCAATCCGGTGAAAATGTTCTTCTTAAGGTATCACCCATGAAAAGGGTGATGAGATTCGGTAAGAAAGGCAAGCTAAGTCCACAATACATTGGTCCCTTTGAGGTTCTTGAATGGGTAGGACTAGTAGCGTATAGATTGGCTTTACCTCCTAATTTATCGGGAGTTCATCTAGTATTCCATGTGTCCATGTTGAAGAGATATCATGGTGACGGGGATTATATCTTAAAGTGGGACTCATTTGTGGTAGACAAGGACCTCCAACATGAGGAGGAACCGATTGCAATTCTTGATCGTGATGTGCGTAAGTTGAAGACCAAGGAGATTAAGTCCGTGAAAGTTCAATGAAACATCGTCCAGTTGAGAAAGCTACTTGGGAAATCGAGAGGGACATGCAAGACAAGTATCTCCAATTGTTCGTCGATTTAGGTACTACTTCATTCTTTCCTTAGCCTATTTTTTCTAAGTTTTGTCACTCAGGGACTAGTGATGGGTAAATTGGTATCTATTGTAACGATATGTTCCAGTCATTATAGAAAAGCCTACAGGAAAAAATTTGGGGCCGAAAAACTTTTTTGTAGTATTTGGATTTTCCCAACCTAGTCCAGATTTGGACAAAATCAGAGTCATTAAGGTGTAGCAAAATCTGGTAACAATTGGGTGAATTAATTATGATTTTGATTACATGAGTGGTTAGATAACTCGTTAAGGAACCCGTACGACTTTACATAATTGAATTCGGGCGAGTAGAACTTACGGAATAGATCTTAGTGTAAAGGGAATTTTATGAGCGTCGTTGGTTAGAGGTGTGTTGTGAATGGGGGTCTTGGAATTATTAAAATATCTCACTAGTTCTGTGCAAGCCAATTAGTGGAATTTGTGTCTCTCTTGAGAGGCCACTGCAACGGGGTGAGAGTTGTTGTGATGGGTTCGAAGCGACTTAAGGTCATACATAAATGCCTAAATGACCTTATTATGCACTTTTCAATTTTTAGAGCTAAGGAACGAACCCCAGGCGACTCTTAGCAATTTCCACCATTCTTGAGGCTAAAGGCAAGCTTTTCACTCCCCAAATCCATTTTTCGATCCGTAGAATTTAATAGAATAGGTAATTATCGATGGGGAGGGTTTTCATCTAGATTCTATGGTGGAAACAACCTATTTTGAATACTTGAGATCATGGGATTGATCTAGGGTTCCTGGAATTGTTAGTAATTCAGGTAATTAGTTATTGTTTATTGATTCCCGTAGTATATTGATTGTTTGTAGACCAAGAACAAGCGGAATGAATCTGGAAAGGGAAGGATCAAGTTTCTTAGAGTTTCAACTTTGTTTCGAAGTAGGCGATGGTTGTGATTCTATGAATTTGTGATGTATGTTTGTTCTTGCTTCATTATGATACATGTATGTAAATGAATGTTGCATTATTGATCACACTTGTTGTAATTGAGATGGATGAACTATGATTTCCATAAAATCATGACTTAAATGCATGATCTCAAATTTATACTTGTGAATGTGATTGTGGTGTGTTGAATGGATCAGTTTCCACGTTTTGGCATAACTAACTTGGATCGGTTGTCACATGCCGGCATAATTATGGGATCGGTTGCCAAATTCAGGCATAAACATTAGATCGGGTACCACATTTCGGTATGCTAACTGTTTGGGTTTGGGTTCCATGAGAGGACCAATGATTTGACATAAATGTGTAGTTTGGGGAATGTGAAATGAGTTGTTGTTCTTAATGCTGATGATAATGTATATGTTCGATATATACATGTGATTATATTGTTGTATTGACTTGCCTAAGTTGCACTCAGTGGGATTGCCGTGTTATCCTACCACTACGCTATGGTTGTGTATTAATACTACACTTGCTCTTTCTTTGTTGACTACAGGGCATCTTCAAGCTGCTATTGACAGACCTTGCTTAGGAGATTAGTGATCTTTCGAATTCAAGGGTAAGCCAATTCTTTCGAGCAACCATGGATTCTCTTTCGTCTATGTCTGCCATTTCGGACTTACACTTTTGTTTCTAGTTAGTTAAGTAATTCATTAGATGGGGGTTGCATCCCTTTTTGTTTAGACTTGTTGAACTTTAGATGTTTTGATACATTGACTTTGAGGTTCTAGGTTATTTCTTCTACATTGTTTAGTTGTTAGATCTTTTGTTGAAGTTTATGGGACCTTCAATTGTTAGCTATTTTTCCTATTTTTCGTCTACTTAAATGCCTTAGTTTTTGGTTTAGTTGCTTGGTTTTGTTGTAGTAGTGGTTCTCCCACTGGAGGGTTAGTGTGGGTGCCATTCACGATGGTTTGGGTTGTGACAATAAAGAAGCATAACAATGGGTTAGAACCATTTTATCCGATCCATATTTGACCAAATTCATTTTTACTCATATTTATAGTAGTGGATTACAATTTAATCCATTCAAATCTGATCCAATCCGCCCATTTACCACTTCTTCTAACTAGTTAATGATAGATATAATTAAACAACTACCTAAATTATCTTTGGATCGTCTAAACATAGAAACCCATAACAAACTTAAAATAAGTATTCTATTGCTATATTAAATCCTTTTTTCACATTGCATTTCTAGAAAGTATAGCAAAACTGCATAACGAAATAAATATTTGCATATATAGATTATTCTCACAAATCTAATTGATCATAATTCGATTTTATGGTACAATAAACATGATTTATTAACTTAAACTTTATAAGACATCAACTTATTAATTTTGCTTCAGTTACATCTTTATTTAATGATACAAGAGTACTAGACAAGTTTATTTACTACATAAAATATGTAAACTCTTTTACCAAGGACTCGTACCACCGATGATGGACAAAAAATCTCTTTCGACTTAAAGACCAAGGTCAAAATGAACCGCTCTTTGATGTTTTCAGTTGCGATCCGAACCGCTTTTCTATTTCTTTCCGCTGCGAGTTGGGTTCACTTTTTGCAACTTTTTCTCCCACAACTTATATTTCTTCTTCATATTTTCCCCATCGAACGCCTCACAAAGAACATGTTGTTGGGATTTGAAAATCACATTAGCATAGAGTTTCTTCAACATGGCAGCCCGGAGGTTCGTATTATCTTTTTCCATGTCCTTAACATCAATGATATGATGATTATACGTACCCAAAACCTATCTAGAGACCAGAATGTAATAGTAATGAGCAAGAAGTAAGAACCCTAAAGGTCCATTTGAAAAACCACATGGTAATTGGAGTGTAATTACTAGGGTAGTAATTACCACCCTAGTAATTACATAGTCTAGTAATTACACTGACATGTTTGCTTGCCTCAGCGTAATTACACTATAACTACACATGTCCTGTTTGGATTCCACAGTGTAATTACACATGTTCTGTTTGGATGCACAATTACAATCATAAAATTATATTAAATTTTGAAAAAAAATTTAATTATTTAAAATTTATACTACACAAATAAGAAACTTTATAAATGATATTAAATTAAATAGTTAATATATATATTATTTTTTGAAAATATTTTAAATATTAATAAACATATGTTCTTAACTAATATTTTAAACTAGTAAAATTACCCGCGCTTCATGTGGAAATTTAATATGATGAAATTTATAAAATAATACTTAAAATTTATCGGTCATCAAAACTAAAACACTATATTATCTTACATACAAGATTATGTAGTAACAAACATTAATAATGTAAAGGAAAATAAAAATTATTACATCTTATCATTTATCCTTAATAATATAAACATAAATTACTGACTGTAAAAATACATACCAGGATTTGTAACATAAGCAATGTTGTCAGTGAGCCACTCAACAGGAGCAAAGTACACAAATATTTAATCGTGAAGAAGAAGAAGAGGAGGAGGTTCAAAGTTTTCGTTGTTTTAAAATGAGAAGAAATCCCTCTATTTATATACAACAAAGGGTAGTGTGAACAAATGTTTACTGTCCCTTATCGGAAAAGGTACAACTATTTGGAAAAGTTGCAACCCTTCGGAAAGGTCACAACCTTTCATAAAAGTCACAACTTTTCATAAAAGTCGTAATTCTTAATTAAAGTCGTAACTTTTCATAAAAGTAACAACTTTTCCTAAAAGTCATGATTTCTCATAAAAGTCACAACTCTTCATTAAAGTCACAACTTTTCATTAAAGTCGCAAAAAGTCACAACTTTTCATGAAAGAGGAAGGCTAGTTTTGGAAACAAATAAATTAAAAGGGAATTCTGGTTTGTGGTGGCACCACGTAGGCGGGCCTAAGGTTCTCTTATATATATATATATATATGATATGATTGATTTTTATATGTTCAAATTAATTTATTTATATTTAATTGATCATAAAAACTAAAAGTATGAAGTTTCTACGAGCATCGTGAAATGCATGTTTGATAAAAAGATTAATATATAAATAAAATGCCATATATTATTAAAATATTTGACAAAAAAGATAATCTATCAAGTCTAATTAAAAAATGACTTGCAATGTGAACTGAATATTACTAAAACAAATGAAACTTAAAATATAACATAAGTTATAAAGTAAAAACAAAAAATTTAACGTAATACTGTTATCGCAAACTTCAACATAGCATACATAAATACGATTTATTGTTATTTGTTAAAAAAAACGTAAGTCTACATAACCTTACTTAACAATAAATTCTATTTTAAGTTAAAAATTAGAATACTAATTAAATTATGATAATGAGAAAATAAACATGGAATAAAGAAATGGATAGTATGAAAAAAATTGCATAGAATCACGTGAAGTAAAGTTGAGAGTGAGAAGAAAATGAAATATAATAATATAAAATAAAAAATAAACTTTTAGAAATTTATAGAATAATAAAGATAAAAAAAGAACTTAAGATAATAGAAATAAAAAAATTAAAACAAACAATAAAAATAGAAATAAAAAGAAGAAATAAAAAAATAATCAGCTGGTAATTACACCATGTAATTACCCGCAATTCATAGCCTCTCCCTGTGATTTGGGGAGTGTAATTACCCCTGCCAATTACACCAATTACCTGCTGACCAAGTAATTGCATGTTCAACCAAACTGGACATATAGTGTAATTACCCCAAATCCAATAACCAGGGTGACCTTTCAAACTGGCCCTAAGTAATGAAATTAAGTAATCACAACAACACTAATATATTATATTATATACATATACATATGTACATGACTTATCCTATTTTGTGTTATTAACAAAATTTCCTTTTCGAGAGTCAAATGATATAAATCTTTGATATGTTTTTTTTTTTTTGTAAAGTAAGTTTAACTGATATACATGTACAAAAGAATATTGGTACGATCCCCTAGTTAAAGTGGTATTTCTAATTGAGTTATTTCCTATTATATACATCAAATTTCTTTCTAAGTGTAACCAACTTTGAGAGGAAAACGTTGGAGAGATTATAAATTGACCCAACAATAAATAACAGATCTTAATATGGTGAATATATGTAAACCAATAGGATTATTTAATTTATCTTGGAAGTGTATAAATTCAATGATAATCTAAGTCAATAGATTAAACACATTTTCATTATAAAGTTCGTAGACATACAAAAGTTCTGGAGGACACATATTAATGTAAAAGATTAGTAGGTATAGTGTAGTGTTGTTTTGCTTAGAGAGGTTGATATTTAACATTGTCGTTACATTAGTACTATTTAATGCTTGTTTTGATATTTTGATTATAAAACTACTTTGTTGTTACTTGCTATGTTTTAATTATTACTTGCTCCATTTTCGATATTGTCTCGAGCTTCTTTGTATCTGAATTTGTTGCACTTGAGTCAAGTGCCTTTTGGAAACAACCTCTCTACCTCCATGAGATAGCAGTATGATCTGCGTAGATTCTACCTTCCCTAGACCCCACTTATGAAATTTCACTAGGTTTGTGTCACAGTCCAACCAATCGGGCCATGCATACATGCACCTACTCGGGCACCTAGATAGGAGAACCCTACCACTTAATTTAACTGATAATTCTAATTAAGTTATTTCCTGTTATATACATAACATCTATTTCTACAGTCTAACCAGCTTGGAGAGGAAAATGTTTGAGAGATTATAAAATGACCCAACAATAAATAAGATATCTTAATGTGGTGAAATATATGTAGACCAATAAGATTAGTTAATTTATCTTGAAGTGTATAAATTCTATGAAAAACTAATTCAATTGATTAAATCAAACATAATATCATTATTAAGTTCATAAACATACAAAAGGTGTGGAGGACATGTATTAATATAAAGGATTAGTAGGTAGTAGAGTATGTTCACACCCAATTTTGGCCTAGCATTTTCAATATTTATATCTTTTAAGGTTTATTTGTTCAATGTTACCTATTATTTATTTCAAGATTTTCTCACCCCTTGCAATTTTGAAGTCAAACTTTGTGAGTTTTTCTCAAGAACTTGGGTTGTAAGGAAAATGGTAATTTGAACTTGGTTTCAACTTATTTTTCTATGTAGTTATAACTAATGAGTTCCAAAATATTTGGTATCATAATTTCAGATTTAACCTTAGTCCTCGGGATTGAATTTATGGGTTGATTTGGACTTGTTTTATAAAATTAGCTTTATAGTTGTTGTTGTTTGTGATTTCTTATTTGATTAGATTTTGTGGATTTGGCGACTCATCATAAAGGGAAGGCCCAAGTACTTAGTTTTTTTCTTTCTTTTTTAAGGAAAGTGGACTTCTTGACCTTTTGTTAAACGTATTGAACCTTAGTATGCCTTGTTGTGTGATTTTGAAGTAATGGAAGTTGGTGAGGGGTTTTGTATTTCTTGTTCATTTGTAAATGTTGATTGAATTCTTGGGATGATAACATAGGATAAAAAAGGAAATTTGATGATATTGTAATGTATGATGTGTTGTTGATGATTTTGAATGGTTATATTGATTCACTATTGATGATGTGTCATGATTGTGGGAGTATGAATTGTGTATTGATATGAAATTTATCTTCTTCTCATTATTCGTGTGAACATGCCTATTTGCATTGGTTATGAAACACTATGATGAGATTTGGATTAATGTTTATGCCAAAGGAAAATGGTTCCAGTGACAGATGTTTATGTCGAAGGGAAATGTTTTCTGCGATGCCAAATGAATATGGTTCTGACGAATGAGATATGCTGGAGGGAAATGGTTCTGGAAGATACATGGACATTGTGAGTCCCACATAGGTCCCAACCTGAGCCTCAATGGGTGTGTATTGTTAGGACAAACATGCATCACTATACATGACATTACACTTCATTGCATTACATATCATTATTGTTCTTTGATTTTTATGAGTGACTTTTTTCTATAGCCATTGTGGTTGTTTGAATATGAAAGACAACGATGGTAATTTGTTTATGTTAAAGGGCATGTTGTGATTTTATTATAAGTGTTATGTGCTATATGAATTGTGAATCGTTAGGTTGGGTTGCTCTGATTCTTATGCAGATTGTAGTATGTTGAGATTCTGATGGAGTGTTTCGAGTACATGTGTTATGTATTGCTTTACTTAGGGTTAGTAGGGATCTTTTCTGAGTACCATTGTTGTTTGGTACTCACTCCCTTGAATTCTACACTTGTGTAGGTTACCGTCCCAAATTATCTAGATCATCCCCTTCTCATCTTCGTCTAAGGCTTGCTTTGGGAGTTCGTGAGGTAGCTTCTTGTCATCTCGGCAGACATCACTTACTCTTTCATTATGTCTTTGTCTTGTTCTAGATACAATAACATTTAGATTCGTATTTCTTTTGAAACAATAGTAATACTTAAAGGTTTGTACACATGACACCAGGTTTCGAGAGCATTGGAGTTATATTATGATTTCCACATATTTATGTTGTGTGTAGTTCCTTATTTTGTTCTTACTTCTGCATTTACCTTATCGAGTTTTGTTTAAAGTGACTTGTCTTGGTGGGATAAGACATGTCATCACACCCAATTTTTGGGTCATGACATTTACCATATGGTAATTAGTTTTTAGTATAAACTACTCTTTTCTTGTTAAAGTGTCTTTTTAACAATTGATTAAATTGATCTTTACATGAATAGGGATGTTTTTTCGGATAGTGTCAAGAAGCAATCTGCTTCTTTCAACTACTAATGGGATTGGAACAATTATATTCATTGTTTAGGAGTTATTTTTCCTATATTGTGCACCTAATAAAGAGAGGAGTCAACATCCTTTTTATATATCGTGTAGATTTTACTAAAAAAAGTGCTTAATTCAATATTTTCATTTCATGGAGAAAGCAGAAAATAAGTTTTGTGGAATGGTTATCACTAGTGTATCCATAATAATATTTGGATCTCAAATAGGCCCCAAGCCACCATGGATGGACGTCCACTCCAAAAGGTATCAATAAAAGGCTCTCATCTAAGAACACTCAATCTCCAAGCATCAAGATAGCACAAACAACCAGTAATGCCTCAGAGCCGCAGAAATAAGGAGAGAGAGAGGGAGAGAGAGAAAGGGTATAGTGTAACGACCTATTCCCATCGTTATAGAAAAGCCAATGGGAAAAGAATTAGGGCCAGAAAACTTTTTTCTAGTAACTGAAATTTTCCAACCTAGTCTAGATTTGTATGAAACTAGAGTCATTAAGATGTAGGGAAATCTGGTAACAATCAGGTGATTTATTTAAGATTTTGATCACATGAGTAGTTAATTAAGTCGTTAAGGAATCCGTACGACTTTGCAGAATGGAATTTGGGTAAGTAGAACTCCCAGAATCAATCTTAGCGTGAACGGTATTTTCTTAGTGTCGCTGGTTAAAGGTGTGTTGTGCAATGGAAGCATTGATATTATTAAAATAGCTCACTGTTTGGTGCAAGTCGCTTTGGCGAAGGTTTTGGTCACTCTGCCGGTGCCGCTGTAGCGGGGTAAGGGCTGCTTTGGCGGGCTAGACGCAGCTTAAAGTCATAAATAAACCCCAAAATGAGTTTATTTAGCACTTTTTTTATTTTTAGAGCTAAGGAATGAACCCCAGGTGACTCTTGACAGTTTTCCACCATTCTTGAGGCAAAAGGTAAGCTTTTCACTCCCTGAATATGTTTTTCGATCCGTAAAACGTAATAGAATGTGTAATTATTGATAGGGGAGGGTTTTGATCTGGGAATTATGGTGGGAAAAGCCCTAAATTGGGTATTACGATCTTGGGTTTGGTCTAGAGTTATTGGGTTTGTTATAATTCGAATAATTAGACCTTTGATTATTGATCCTTACGTATAAATTTGTTGTTTGTAGATCTAGAACAAGTGGAAAGAATTTGGAAAGGAAAGATTCAAGTGCCTTAGGGGATTAAAGCTTTGATTCGAGGTAGGTGATGATTGTGATTTCATGTTGGTGTGATATATGTTTGTAATTGCTTCATTATAATGCATTTATGTATGCGAATGTTGCATTATTAATCACCCTAATCGTAAATGAGAATAATTGAATAATTGTATGCCATGAATCACCTCTTGTTGTATGATTGTGAGAATATACATTTTGATTATGATTGTGGTTTGTTGAATAGACCGGTGTCACGATCCGACACACTAATTGGGATCTGTTGCCACGTTCTGGCATAAATATGGGATCGGTTTCCATGTTCCAACATAAATATGGGATCGGTTGCCACATTTCGGCATAAACATTGGATCGGGTACCACGTTCTGATATGCTAACAGTTTGGGTGTGGGTTCCATGAGAGGACCATTGAATTGTGTTCCATGAAAGGACCATTGAATTGTGTTGTGTATCTACTTGTGATGATTACGTTCATATCTAATAATGATTGATATTGGAAGGCTGTATGTTGCTCTAAATTGAGAACCAAGGTGTATTATTGAGAACGTGTAATGCTACATTGATCCTGAAAATATGACTAATATTGTATATGTTCAGTATATGCCTGTTTTATAATGTTGTGGTTACTTGCATGTGTTTTGCTTATTTGGATAACCGCGTGATCCTACCAGTACACTGTGGCTGTGTATTGATACTTCACTTGCTTGTTCTTTATTGAGTATAGGGCATCTTCAGGCGGTTATCGATAGACCTGTGCTAAGTGACTGTTGAGCGTGATTGGATTCAAGGGTGAGCCAGTTCTTTCAGGTTACCATGGATCTCTCTTGTTTAAGTCCATTCTTTTCGGACCCAAACTATTTGTTTAAGGTGTTGTTTAGTTTCGAGGTTGTACCCCTTGCTCTTAGACTTGTCGTTAGTAGAGTTTTGGTACATTGACTTTCAGGTTCTAGGGGTTGGTATTCCGTATTAGTTTGACTAGTTTATTTAAACCTTTGGAGTTTATGGGAACTCCATAATTTATGCACTTAAACCTGCTTCTGTATCTTTAAATGCGTTCATTTTTTGTTGAATTGTTTAGTTTGGGTTGTAGTAATGGTTCTCCCACCGGAGGATTAATGTGGGTGCCAATCACGACGGTCTAGGTGGTAACAAAATTGATATTAGAGCCCTAGGTTCGTTGATCTCATTGTACCAAAATGAGTCTAGTAGAGTCTTGCGGAATGGTACAATGACATTCATACTTTTATTCGAGAGGCTATAGGACTTTAAGAAAAACTCACTTCTTTCTACTCCTTCATGCTATGACTTGATTCCAATTGATATCTGGGTGATACAAATTGGTATCTTTCCTCCTTCACTCTATGGTCTGAACTAGAGCAACAAAAGTGGTAACATCATCACTAGCAAGAGAGGATGCGTATAAACTACCGACAGTTGAATAGGGTTGCCATTCGGAACAAGTATCCATTGCCTCATATAGATGACCTTTTTTGACCAATTGCAAGCTGCATCAATTTTCTCTAAAAGATTGATTAAGGTTTGGTTACCATCAGTTAAAGATTGATGTGGTTAAGAATTGGGTTCGACCAACTTCTGTGATTGAAATTAGCAGTTTTGTGGGGCTCGCTAGCTAGTATTGTCGCTTGTGGTATGAGTTGAGTCCAATTGGTATCTCTCGATTCCAATTGGTATCTCAACCAAGTGAACTAGAGTCGTATCCCGGCTGAAGGGACACAAGCAAGTTTATTGGAACTGAGAAGGTTCCAATTGGTATCTGGCCTTAGGGGTCATATGAGGCATAGATGGTCAGTACGATCATCTATGGAACAAACTAATTAAAGAATTTGGACTTATCTGCAAATTGTAACTGCTTGAGTGTCGTGAAACTTGTTGTGAAAAGAAAGTCATCACGAGATTAGGTGGAAGAGTCTAGATAATTTACGAGGTGATTTGTAAGGAAAAATATGGACACATCTTGCGCTTGACGTTATAACCATGTGAGTGTCTGGGTGTAACTTGGGGATGTGTGAGTTGTAGTGTTAAATCAAGGGGAATAAGTTGGATTGTGTATTGTTGAGATTGACTCGGGTAGAAATCGACTATCTAGCTAAGGGAATTACTCTAAAATTGCATGTGTTATAGCTGGAAACCATTGGGAAATTTAGAGAAGAAAAGAACCCCAGAAAAATTGTTGACAGGGGTTTTGTTTCTATCAGGGCCGCTCAGGTAGGATTTTCCCTGCCACTGCGAGACCGCCAATGCGAGATTTCTCCCTCCAGAGCGAGACAGGGCGAGACAGAATCTCTGCCATGTCTCGCCTATTTTTCCCTAGTCACAATTATGGACCCCGAATCATACCCGAACTAACCTCCGCGATGTAATTCAGTGTTCAACAATCGAATATAAGTTATACAGTGTGTTAAATTATGGAGAACCTGGGCATAAGAGGAGGAAATCAGTGAGGCCGTAGAGGCTGGGGAAATGGTAATGCAGGTAGAGGAGTAGTGCAGCCAGGAGAGGAGGTTGCCCGTCAAGATGACAACACTCTGTTATATGCTTTTTCGGGCAAAACCGAGTTTGAGGTGTGATGAAGTGGTCACTAGTGCTACTTTTGTATGTGCCCAGATGGCTATTGTTTTTTGTGATATGGGTTCTACTTATTCGTACGTGTCAGTTCAATTGCCTTGAAATTTGATATTGTTTGTGACATACTTGATGCCCTTATCCATGTTTCTACCCCACTTGAAGAGTCAGCCATAGTCACCCTTGTATATCGTGTTTGTCCTGTTATGTTTATGGATTTTTTAGACTTGGGTTGATTTGGTTATGTTGGATATGACTGACTTGATATAATCTTAGGCATGATTTGGTTCTCCCCCTATTATATCGGGCTTAATTGTAATGCTAAGTCAGTAACTTTAGAGATCCTTGGTAGGGAAGGATTAGAGTGGGAAGGAGTGTACAAGCCTAATCTAGCTAAGATCATATCCTCCATTTGGGCTAGGAAACTAGTAGGGCAGGGTTGTTTAGCTTATTTGGCTGATGTTCGGAATGTTGAGGTTGAGTCTCCCTCTATTGAGTCTATTCTTGTGGTGTCTAAGTTTTAAGGAAGTGTTTCCAAGGGATTTCCTGGTATGCCTCCATATCGGGATATAGATTTCTGCATTGACTTGGAAACTGACACTCGCCCTATTTCCATCCCTCCGTATCTTATGGCTCAAGCGAAATTAAGAGAGCTTAATGCTCAAATTAAAGAGCTTTTCAATAAAGGGTTTATCCATCCTAGTGTTTCCTAGTGGGCTGCTCCTGTCTTGTTTGATAAGAAGAAGGAGGGTAGTATGAGGACTAATGATTCTATCTTAATCCATAAGGGAGTGGATTAATACCGGAATGACAAGCTTATGGATAAAGAAAGTTCCATTGAGTATACTTGGGTGAAGGAAATTGAAGATTTTAGTAAGAAATTGCGTACCAAGATTGAGTTAGTCCTTTGAATTTGATGAGTCTACTTGAGTGATAGGTGTTGTGTTGATGAAATATTGGCTTCTTAGTGATAGTCAAGGCTAACTGAGTGTAATGGTAATAAGAGTTCGTGATGAATTGTGACGGGATGCACCTGTATAATAAAATTGTTGGTTAAGAGAATTTTGGTATGGTAATTACGACTTGCAAGTATCTAAGGTTGTGGTTTTCTAATATTTGGTGAGTAACGTGGTTGTATGTCAAGTTCACCATTCGAATAGAAATTAAAGAGCTAATGTCATAATGAAGAAAAATAGTGGGATGTAGTATAGCCTTAAGAGAGCATCGAGAGCAAGAATATTTTATTTGATTGCAAAAGCGAAAGAGATATCTTCAGAGGAGTAGATAATTAGGTTTAGAGATGTGTGATTTCACTTGTTTTGATATGTTTATGGTAATAGTGTCATAAGTCCGTCAGATTTGGTTAAAAACTATTGGAAAGGACTTGAGAAATGAGTATATAGATATTAGCTCGAGTGTGATGATAAGTGTTTTGGTTTTGTTTTGAGTTTAGTAATGAGTACGATGGAATTTTAGCAAAGGATATTGTAAGATCGATGGAGATGCGATGAATGATAAGCAAAGATTCATGAATTCATAAAAATCTTCAAGGTACAAGCTAATATTGATAGATAAGGAGATTGTGTTATACGGTTGAATTTACAATTCATGTTTTTCATTGTAAGTCTACATTCGTGGTGAGATATGTTGGTAAGGTATGAATTGGCAAGGTGAGAAATGATCAATTGTACCCGGTATTGAGCATTTGAAAGGACTTACACATGGGTTGAGTCGTAAATTTTATTACTATTGATTGTTAAGTACCTAAGAAAGGTTTCATTTATAAAGTGTTGGGTTATAATAAGGTAAATGGTCGTAGTGTTATGATGGTTGTTAGTATTGTGAGTATGATTCACTAGCTATGCTCTCGTGTGTTTTCACTTTTGAGGGTGGATCCCTAGTGGTGGATCAGGGGTACCAAATCCTGTGATGTTCTCTTGGTTGAGTGGGAAGATTGGGAAGACTTGGTTATTTTAAATGACATAATTGGTGTTGTCTTGGAGTTGTTAAAGTATTTCAGTGGTCTTACGTATATCACCTTGCTTATGAGAATCCATAGAAGAGTTACCCTACATAATCTATGGTTGTCAGACAATCTTAACATTCATCTAGTCGTCGAGGTCATGTATTGATTGTGTGCGGTTGAATGTGGGGATCATTGGATCCAATTCTACTATTCTAAAGAAGCTAATCTATAATTGCTAAGTCCAGCATTTGATAGTGTTGTTGGAGGGGTTGTATGCTTGGACATATCCCTCAATGAGTATCTGATTTCTAAAGATAAAATTTGTTATAACTTAAGCTCTTGGGAATTTATGTTGTGGGATGAAGATATTGTTATGAACTATGATTGTTTGAGAATTATGAGTGTGTGTTGGTTGAATTCAGGTTCACTTCTATTTATAGCGAGTATTAACTTGGAATTTTGTCATGCTTAAGTGCTAAAGGATTCGGCCGGATAATTGTGTGAAGGTCCTTGATAACATGTTGTAGACGTGTGTACTGTAACAACCCTCTTGGAAGGATGCTACTACTTAACAAGAAAGCTAATATAATACTTGCACATTTAAAAGGGATTAATCTAAGATATACAAATTATAATTCAATAGTGGAATTTAGCCCAAAATAACAAGTAAAAGGTATAAAGGCTTGTCATTTAGAAATTTAGTTGATCTCAAATTTAAACAAGACAAGAGTCCCAATTTATGGCGGAAGAATATTTCAAAATAATTTTAAAAATACGCTAAGAGAGTTTCATGTATTATCTATACTACTACAAGACACATTATAAATCATTACCTACTTCGGGGTACCGAAGCTTGAATGGTTCAGCTTCATACAAATCTTCAAAATAAACTGTAAATTTAATACATTACAAGACTTGGGTTTACACACCCAAAAGAGAAAAATATGTAGTCATACTTATTTTACAACCCATGGTGACATGATCAAATTATCCTTAAAAATTTCATGTAAATGTATACCATATAGATCATGTACAAGTCCCAAGATTTATGCAAACTATAGATGCCTATATGCAAATGTGATCTTCCCATAAAGCTCTCAAAAACTCCATCTCCAATGGCCAGCTTCAAGTATCCCCTCAAATGTTCCCTATGATAGAAACAACTATCGCTAACCATAAAGCTTAGTGGTGTAAAAACTATACACGAGGAGCCGCTTGATTCACCAAGTTACCTTTCAAAAGTCATGGGCAGCACAATTGAAACATAGTAAATAAATCAAGTAAACGAAATATCAAAGGTATCAAGTTCTATATTTAAAGATCCAAGTGTCAATAACGCTCATAGCACCATTTCCCAAGAGATCCAATACCAAGACTCGCCCAATAAATACATCATACCGTCACACCCAGCATAATTAAGCATCAAGAAGGACCGAAGCCTGTATCAAGAAGGGTCAAAGCCCAATAATCAAGAAAATCAAGAGCCATATTAAAAATGGCTTCCTAGTTCATACTTAAAATCGACAACTTCCATACTTAAGACGAACAACAAATCCAGAGTCAAGATGGCCAATGATCCGAATCAATAGGCATGCCAATAGTGACAAAATCAAATCCACAAGAAGGACAAAGTCTCAACAAGAATGCCAGGCAATCAAGCAATCCGTACAAGTGGGCGAGTTACACAAGTGTCTTGAAAGTCTCATAGAATACCAATATGACAATACGACGTGACAAGAAGTAACCAAGGTATCGAGATAACCCTTCAAATAAACAAGCAGATAAAAGGAGTGCAAGTACAAGTCTATACACAAACCTCGGGCTTTAGCATAGAAACCATCCAACAAAACTTCAAGAGTTCAAACCGTAGGTCGACCAGCGTAAGGTCCTCATGAAAACTTAAAGGCCATTCTACCCCAAACATATGTTTGGTAAACGCTACTGTCAACTAGCTAAAAATAATTCTTGTTAATAAAGTGATTATTATCATTTGATAACAAGAATGAGTGATAATTAAGTACAATATAATTAGTTTCATAATATTCTCATCCGACTTCTAACACTTACTTAGGAAACAATGCATCATCTAAGCCCTTTTTGCCTTTTTAGAATTGGAAATTTTTCATAGTTAAAAAACAAGAGGAATCTCTCTATGTATAGACAACAAAGGGTAGTGTATGTACTTGTGTTTATTGTGCCTTATCGGAAAGGTCACAATCCTTTGAAAAAATCACAATACTTTGGAAAAGTCATAACATTTCTAAAATATCACAATCCTTTGGAAAAGTCACAACCTTTCGAAAAGTCCCAAATCTACTTAATCAGAAAAGTCACAACTCTTCATTTTCCATTAAAATCTTATAATCCCAACAATCTCAACTTAGAATAACCTTAAATTTGTTAACTACCATACCAAGTCAGAAAACGTACATGCATGTATGTTAACTATTACTAAACCAAGTTTAATTAGGTTTAATAATTATAGTAAAAAACTTAAATCCTTCTCAGAGAAAGTTTAGGATTCAAATATCTATAAATTCCTAACCCATCTAACAATATTTAGTCAAGTTAATTAATTTACCATGGAGATTTTTGCTTATGAAGAATCTAATTTGTATTACACGTTAGGGTGGCCTGAACCCCCCCCCCCCACAATAAATTTCCATCATTCCTTTGCATTTGAATTAGTAGTAATTCAATTCATTTGCGAAATCGGACATCTTTCGTATGATATTTCTGGTAAACAATACAAACATGAATGTCCACCAATCTCAACATGCTTCACAATGGAATCTCAAGATTTCAAGAATCTAGAAAAGACTTATCAAGCTATACACGACCAGTTAAGAAATTGTCAAGTTCCATTGATCTTATAATTCAAAGTGATTGTTGATGAGTTGATCGAATTGGCACATAAATATAGCCATTGTTCTGTGCTAGTTGATGATCGTTACATATTGGGACTTGGTGTGAAGATTAATATGTCACACATATACAAGCAAACAAATGAAAACGATAGTAATGTCATGGCACAAACTATTTCAACTAAGAGTTACAAAATATGTGAAGAGGATATATTTGGAGGATCCTCAATATTAAAGATGTCATGCAAACTTATGTTTCCCTTAAATTGTATGAAAATTTGTTTGATAGGAACATAAGTTGCCCAACTTGTACTCCAATCCATAATGGAGAATCCTAGGTTAATTGTCAAAATAAAATTTTATGGGAAGCCTAAGTGCCCTTTTTCATTTGAATTTATTGGATTGATAAATGAAACATTTTACTTTTACTATTATTGTACTTATGTAAGGTTTTTTTTTGTTTGTATTTGTTTTTAGATTTATTGTTACGAGTATTGGTTAATTGGATTGATAATGGTTATGGGAGTTGATTGTTATGAGTAGTGTTATGTATATATGAGCAATTTATGTGTACCTTGTTCGACACTTTATTAAGATTTGATAAAGTAAGACCTAGCCTTCTTGTTTGTATTTATTCGTGAGTTCTTTATTTTTATTTTTGATAAAACACAACAAGACACTGTGTACTGGTAAAAATTTGCGGAAAAAAAGGTGTACCTTGTTTGATTCTTTATCTCACAATGCCCCTTTGAGTTGTATGTATCATGATGACTACAAAAGGTAGATAGATTTTGTGGTCACTTGTTACAAAATGTGATTCTGTTTCTTGAATTCAACACACAAGTGTGACTAGGTTCAACCTGATCAAAATGCATTTGTTACCTCTTAAATTTTTGGTGTCAGAAAGGATATTAATTACTATCTTAAGTAAGTGTTTAATCATAGAATTTGGAAGCACGATTTCAAGTTTTGATTTCAAATCAATGTTTATTTATTGAATATGTACAAAGATATAACTTCAACTTTAAATCACGTGGGATGATCTTATTAAAGCATAGTTAGTTATCATTATTCTAGACACACTGTATTCAAGTGAATTCATATTTATCTGAGATACATAGACAAATCTCGCTCTCCTCCCTCCCATCTTGCTCATCACTCTCCTATATATATGTATCTAGTATGCTTCATATGTATCTAGGATACATGACTATCTAGTTCGCCTCCCTCCCTATCTCACTCGTCTCTCACCCTATATATTTATTTGAAAGTATAGATAGCAGTAATATATATGGTATGGATGTAAATCTAATAAAGTAATTTCCCGATAATCATTTCCCTAGTAGATCTAAATTAAAACCAAACATTAGTTAATATGACTATCGTATAAAATACTTATATTGATCATTATTTCTTCAAACAAACGATAGGTTCATAATGCTAAGAATATACTCCTTGATAATTAAGTTAAAACTTTGGTATCAGAATTAGCAAGTGAAGCCATTATTCAAACATTAAGACATGAAAAGAAAAAAGGGAAAAAGTACAATTTGAGATTCAAATAAAAGGATCTGGAGAAGGAATTACCTTTTCATATATCCTCAAACTTTAATATTACCCATATTTGTAGCCACATTCAATATAGTGTCACCCCATATCCTAGTTCAAACCCCACTTTCACATTTGGCATGGAATTTTCTTACCTAAACAATGATATAAATAGGGATGTATGTTGTGACAACATAAAACAAGCAAGTAGAAGTGCAAGAGTACTACGAGCTAGTTGGAGATGATGAACAAAAATGGTTTTCAAGTCTATCAAGGTGTTCCCTAGAGTTCCCTTGACCGCTTCATTAGGGCTTACTTCGTTGTTTGATGCCCTGCTGAAGTGTTTGGGGGAACTCCTGGGCTCACTTTGAAATTTACACAAACAAATAGAAGTCTAAGAGTACTAGTTGTGGATGATGAACACAAGTTCACGTATAAATCTATCAAGGTGTTCCCCAGAGTTCCCTTGACCACTTCATGAAGGCTTAATTACTTAAATTTTTTGAAGCCCTGTTGAAGTGTTTGGGGGAACTCCTGGGTTCACTTTGAAATTTACACAAACGAATAGAAGTACAAGGATTTTGGTTGTAGATAATGAACACTACTATGCATGGTTGAAGCACTAGTACTATTTTCCATATAAGTCATGAAGATTCGACGTAAATTTTTGTTCCTTCGTAGGATAAAACATTTCTCACTTTCAACTAAAGAGGGGGAAAATTTGTACAGATTAAAAAATTAACATGGAACAAATAAAAAGAATGTATCAAAAATAATTGTCTTCGTCTATATTTTCGTCTCTTAAATGTCATACAGATTAAAAAAAAGAGGAAAAAAATCAATACAAGCTATATACATAACCTAAGAAGAAACACTCTAAAAGAAGCAAAGAAGAAAAATATCAGATTGGCATCTCTTTTTTTTTTTTTTGACAAAAACGTTGTAGTACTTGAAAAACGGATTTGAGGAGTGAAAATCTTACCTTTAGCATCAAGAATGGTGGAAAACTATCAAGAAAAGCCCTGAGTTCATTCCTTAGCTCTCAAGTTTGAAAATTACAGAATAAAGACGTTTTGGGGTTTATTTCTGACTTTCAGTCATGTTTGTCCCGCCACGGCGGCACCCACTCCGCTACAGCGGCCCAGCCTTGACGGCAGAAATCCCGCCTCAACGGCTTGCACAGAAACACTGAGCCATTTTAAAATTTCAAACCCCTATTTCACAACACACCTTTAACCAATGACACTCATAAACTACCCTTTCACGCTAAGATCAATTCTGAGAGTTCTACTCGCCCGAATTCAATTCCATAAAGTCATACGAGTTTCTTAACGACTTATCTATCTACCCATGTGATCAAATTCATAATTAGATCCTCAAATTTTTACCAAATTTTCCTAGACACTAATGACTCTGATTTCATCCAAATCTGGACTAGGTTTGGAAATTCCAAGTTACTAAGAAAAAGTTTTCCGACCCAAAAATTTTCCCCATTGGCTTTTATATAACGACGAAACCCAATCGTTACAATAGATACCAATTTACCCATCACTCGTCCTCAAGTGACAAACTTAGGAAAAATAGGCTAAGGTAGGAAGGGAGTAGTACCTGAATCGACGAACAATTGGGGATACTTGTCTCGCATGTCCTTTTCAGTTTCCCAAGTAGCTTCCTCAATTGGATGATGCTTTTATTGAACTTTCACGGACTTAATCTCCTTGGTCCTCAGCTTTCGAAAATCATGATCAAGAATTGCAATTGGTTCCTCCTCATATTGGATGTCTTTGTCTAACACAATTGAGTCCCATTTAATGATTTAATCTCCGTCAACATGATATCTCTTCTACCTGGACACATGAAATACTAGATGAACTCCCAATAGGTTAGGAGGTAAAGTAAATCTATAAGCCACTGGCCCTACATATTCAAGAACCTCAAAGGGACCAATGTATCGTGGACTTAGCTTACCTTTCTTGCCAAATCTTCTCACCCCTTTCATGGGTTATACCTTACGAAGAACATTCTCACTGGTCTAAAAAGTCATGTCTCTTACCTTATCATCTGCATACTTCTTCTGTCTACTTTGGGCTGCTAGAAGCTTAGCTTGAATACTCATCACCTTATCTTGAACATCCTTCACTAAATTAACCCCCAATGGTTTTACATCTCCAGCCTCAAACCATCCTATGGGTGATCTACATCCCCTCTCATTGAGTGCCTCAAATAGTGTCATATCTATGTTGGAGTGATAACTATTATTATAGGAGAACTCACACAAAGGTAGAAACTTATCCCAATGCCCTCCAAAATCAATCACACATGCCCTCAACATGTCTTCTAACACTTGAATAGTCCTCTCGGACTGCCCGTCCGTCTGTGGATGGAAAGCGGTACTAAAAGTGAGTTGTGTGCCCAATTCATCATGTAATTTCCTCCAAAACTTGGAGGTAAATTGAGTACCACGATATGAGATGATAGAAAGGGGAACCCCATGCAACCTCACTACCTCTTTCAAATAAACCTTAGCCAATTGTTCAACATTATAATCTATTCTTACCAGAATAAAATGGGATGACTTATTCAATATATCAACCACTACCCAAATAGAATCAAACTTCCCTAAAGTCTTGGGAAGACCAACCACAAAATCCAAGGCTATCCTCTCCCACTTCCATTCCGGAATTGGCATTCTTTGAAGCAAACCCGCAGGCCTTTGGTGCTCATACTTTACTTGTTGACAATTTCGACACTTAGCCACAAACTCCGCTATATCCTTCTTCATGCCCTGCCACTAATAAATTCGCTTCAAATCTCGGTACATCTTGGTCACACCCGGATGAATGGAATATCATGAACCATGGGATTCAATCAACAACCTTTGAATCAAGTCATCAACTCGAGGAACACAAATTCTTCCTTTAAAACTAAGTACACCTTCTGGATCAAGAGTGGTCTCTTATGCCTTACCAATTGCAGTATTCTTCTTGAGTTCATTCAAATTTTCATCTTCAAATTGCTTGGCCTTGATCTCTTCCATATACGTGGACCTTACTTCAATGCTAACTAATAGCCCACCTTTCTCGGAGATGCCCAATTGCATGAATTTAGACTCCAAGGTATGAATTTTCTTAGCCAAAGGTCACTTAAATACACTAAAGCAAGCTAAACTACCCATACTCACCGCTTTTAGACTCAAAGAGTCTGCCACTACATTAGCCTTACTCGGATGGTATTGAATGGTGACATCATAATCTATAAGTTACTCCATCCACCTTCGTTGTCTCAAATTCAGATCCTTTTGGGTGAACACATGTTACAAACTATGATGATCTGTAAACACCTCACACTTAACACCTTAAAGGCAATGCCGCCAGATCTTAAGAGCAAACGTACACTACCGTTGCCAACTCCAAATAATGTGTTGGATAATTCCTCTCATGCACCTTCAATTGACGCGAGGCCTAAGCTATAACATTCTTATCCTACATCAATACAACACCCAAACCAGAATGTGAAGCATCACAATAAACAATAAAATCTTTACCTTCCACCGGTAGTGCTAGGATAGGTGTTGTGGTCAAGAGAGTCTTGAGCTTTTGCAATTGGAAGCTATCCTCACATTTTTTAGTCCATTCAAATAGTATCTCCGCTTTGGTCAAATTTGTCAAGTGAGTGGGAATTGAAGCAATGTTCTTCGCAAATTGACGATAGTAGTTAGAGAGCCACATAAATTCCTAACTTCCATCACAGAGCTAGGAAGAATCCAATTCTTAACCGCCTCAATCTTTTGGGAATCTACCATAACCCCTTATTTTGAGACTACATGCCCCAAAAATATAATCGAAGTCAACCAAAATTCACACTTAGAAAATTTAGCATACAAATTTTGTTTCCCAAGAACACCCAGAACAATACGAAGATGGTTGGCATGCTCTTCCTCACTTTTCGAATAGACCAAAATATCATCAATAAAGACTATGATGAATGAGTCAAGAAATTGCTTGAACACTCCATTCATCAAACTCCAAAAAGTTGCAGGCGCATTAGTCAAACGAAAGGACATAACTAGAAATTGTAGTTCCCATAGCAGGTTCTAAATGCCGTCTTAGGCACATCCTCAGGCCTAATTTTAAACTGATGGTAGCCAGACCTTAGATCAATCTTGGAGAAAACTAATGCACCTCTCAATTGGTCAAACAGATCATATATTCGGGTAAGGGTACTTGTTTTGAATAGTGACCCTATTCAATTGTCGGTAATCTATACACATTCTCATACTACCTTCCTTATTCTTAACAAACAAAATTGGAGCACCCCATGGGGAAGCACTAGGATGAATAAATCATTTATCAAGAAGCTCTTGGATTTGATCCTTAAGCTCTCTTAATTCCGTTGGGGCCATGCGATACGGAGTGATGGAAATGGGACAAATATCAGGTTCTAAATCAATGTAGAAGTTTATATCTCTATTAGGAGGCATACCAGGCAGATCATTAGAAAACATTTCTCTAAATTCTGACACCACAGGAATAGACTCAATAGATGGAGACTTAACCTCAACATCCCAAATATGAGCCAAATAAGCCAAACAACCCTGCCCTACCAGTTTTCTAGCCCAAATGGAGGATATGATTTTAGCTTGCTTAGGCTTGTACACCCCTTCCCACTCTAACTGTTCCCTCCCTAGAATTTCTAGAGTTACAAACTTAGTATTATAATTAAGCACAACATAATAGGGGGGATAACTAAGTCATGCCTAAAATTATGTCAAAGTCAGTCATATCCAATATCACCAAATCAGCCCAAGTCTGAAAACCCATAAATAAAATAGGACAAGCACGATAGACATGGGTGACTATGACATACTTTCCAACAGGGGAAGAAACATGGATGGGGGCATTAAGTATATCACAATTCATATCAAATTCTGAGGCAAATATCACGGATACATAAGAATAAGTAGAACCCAGATCAAACAACACATTAGTCATCTAGTTGCATACAAGAATAGTACATGTGATCACTACGTCAGACGCCTCTGCCTCATTCTTGCCCAGAAAGGCATAATACTGAGCCCTATAATCTTGGTAGGTGACTTCCTTGCCTAGCTGCGCTGCACCTCTGCCTGTGTTACCATTTACTCTACCCCCACGACCTCACTGATTACCTCCTCGCCAACCTTGTGGGCGCCCTTGACCATTATTACCATTTCCCGCGGGTACCACTGCTTTAGTTTGCTGTTGCGCGGAATCCAACACACGTGGGTGGGGACAATCTCTCCTCATATGCCCAGGTTCTCCACAATTGTAGCAAGTACAAACAAAAGATAGTTTGCCGCCCGTTGAAGGCACGACTCCCTGGCTATCCTAAATCAAATTATGAGGTGGAGTTCCTGAGTAATTACCTGTAGAGGCGGGCATGTCGGACTGAATTGATCGGGCTGCAAGTGTTGGCCTCTCTACCCCTTTGGAGTAATAGCCTTGAAAGTTACCCGAGTTATTAGCTCTTTCTTCCAATGCCTTATCCTGACTGTCTAGCCTCACCCCCTCCACTTTTTTAACAAAATCTGTCACCTCATTATAGCTTCTCCCTGTAGAGGTCATATGAACAGATAATAACTGCAACTCAGAATTTAGTCCCTTAATAAATAAACGAATTCTCTCTTCCTCAGTAGTCACCAACTGTGTAGCATATCTAGACAATGCATGAAACTTGGCCTCATAAGCAGCCACAGACATACCACCTTGCTCCAAAGCCATGAACTCATCTTTCTTACAATCCCTCAAAGTCCTAGGCACATATTTCTCCAAAAACGGAGTATGAAACTGGGTCCAAGTAAGTGGAGGTAAAACTGAAGATCTGCATTCCATATAAGTTCTCCACCACTACTTAGCCTCACCTTGAAGCTAAAAAGTCATAAACTCAACCCATGCTGATGGAAAATTCCCAAATTATGAAGCCTCTCATAGCAATTTAGGATGAACTCATACGCATCCTCACTCTCAGAACCATAGAACACAGGTGGTTTCAACTTCAAAAACATGGTCAACATCTCATGTTTATTACAAGTCATAACAGGACCAATAAGGACGAAATGAAGCATCATTACCTCCAATCCCACCCATCTTAGGGACAGTGATAGCAATAGGAGGATTGGCGGGAGCTTGAGTTGCTTGAACAGAAGGAACCACTCCAGGACCAACCAACCCTTTCAAGAATGACATGATCTGTTGAGCTAACATTAGGTCTATGGGAGGAACACCAGTAGTCTCAGCCTGCACCACTTCATCTTGTCCAACCTCCTCAACATTTTCAACCTCAATATTCTTCTTTATCTCTTCATGATGTACGGGATGGGCCTCATTTTGGAGAGCATTTTCGATCGGTACCCTATCTCTAGTAGGCTCCACTCTTCCTCGGCCTCTACCCCTAGCCCTTCCTCGGCCTCTACCCCTGTCTCGACAGCAACCTCTCGCTGTAGATTCCTCAGCAGGAGCATTGACAGGAGCAATGGGCATGACGTCGTTGAATCTAGTCTTAACCATCTGCGGACAGAAGAGTGAAGTAGGTTAGATACCAATTCGAATCAACATATACCATTCGAATCAACATATACCATTGGAATCAAGTTATAGCATGAAAGGAGACAAGAGAAAACAAAGAGATTTCCTAAAGTCCTATAGCCTCTCGAAGAAAAGTAGAAATGTCTATGTACTGTCCCGTAAGACTCTACTAGACTCATTGGTACATTGAGATCAATGAACCTACGCTGTGATACCAACTTTTTCATGATCCAGACAATCGTGATTGACACCCACGCTAACCCTTCGGTGGGAGAACCATTTACTACAATCCAAACCAAACAACTGATCCCAAAAACTAAAGCATTTAAGTTATTGAAGCAAGCTAAATACTAAGGAAAGAATTAGGGAGTTCCCATAAACTCCAAATCAAAAGTCTATCAGCTAAAACAAATGTGGAAGTAACACCTAGAACCTGAAAGTCAATGTATCAAAGCATCTAACAATGAACCAAAGTCTAAACAGAAGGGTTATAACCCCAAAATAATGAAATAACAACTATCTAGAAAGTCTAAGTCCGAAATGTGGACATAGACGAAAGGAGAATTCATGGAAGCCCGGAAGAACTGGCTCACCCTTGAATTAGATCGACGATCACTGATCTTCTAAACAAGGTCTTTCAATAGCCGCTTGAAGATGCCCTGTACTCAACAAAGAAAGAGCAAGTGCAATATCAGTACACAACCACAGTGTATTGGTAGGATCACGCGGCTAACCCACTAAGTGCAACATAAATAAGTCATTACTGCAATATAATCACATGCATATATCGAACATATACAATATTATCAACATTTATGAACAAGGTAATCAATAATACAACATTCGCATACATACACGTATTATAATGAAGCAAGAACAAAAATATATCACACAATCATGAAATCACAACCATCACCTACCTCGAAATAAGCTTAAAACCCTTAAGAAACTTGATTCTTCCCTTTTTGGATTCGTTCTGCTTGTTTTTGGTCTACAAAAAATCATAATAATACGGAAATCAATAGGCAATCACTAATTACCCGAATTACTAACAATTCTATCAGCCCTAGCTCATACCCATGATCCCAATATCCAAATTAGGGCTTTTCCCACCATCATTCTCAGATCAAAACTCTTCCCCATCGATAATTACCCATTAGATTACATTCTACTGATCGAAAAAATAGATTCGGGGAGTGAAAATCTTACATTTAGCCTCAAGAATGGTGGAAAACTATCAAGAAAAGCTCTGGGTTCGTTCCTTAGCTCTCAAGTTCGAAAATTGCAGAATAAAGATGTTTTGGAGTTTATTTCCAACTTTAAGTCACGTCTGTCCCACCACGGCTAAGACTGCGCAACGGACCGGACCGGAACGAACTGGTACCGGACCAGAACGGGATGGTTTGACCGGTACCGGGATGAACCGGATCGGAATTACCGGGATGGATACTCGGTTCCGTCCCATCCCACTATATATTGGGATGGAATCGGAACAGATCGGAACGGACCGGAATGGAACGGGATGGGATAAACGGGACGAGACATCTATCTATTTCAAAAAATGATAAAAATAAATTTAGTTATTTTGATTTTTTGAATTACGAAAATATGAATTTTTTTTTTCTAATTTTAAACATTAAATTAATAGTTTTGAAATTTATAATGTAATTTTACTTGAGTTTATTTTAAAGATTTTTTTTTTTTTTAACTTTTACTTATTAAGTTTAATAAAGTTTTTTTAAAAAGTTTTTTAGCTTAGTTTTCAAATTTCAAGATTTGAATCTTTTGAAGTTTATAAGTTATTACTTATTAATATGTTATAAGTTATAACTTATAAGTTATATTTATAACTTGTAATTTAAATAACTTAAGTTTGTAATTTTAAAAAAATAAATAAAAATAAGGATAAAACAATGACACATGACAAATTTAAGAAATATCAATCCAATTTATTTAAAATTTTAAATTTGTATTACAAATTACAATTACAATTTACAACTATTAGTAGAGTGCATACTTTACGCAGCCACCTTCTAGGAAGGGTTCTGTTTCAACTAACTCTCAAATGTAATACTAATAGTTGTATAGTCCCATAAAGCCTTTCTCTAACTCAGCCATAGATTGACCGTAATCAACTACTGGTCTTGGTAAAGCTCGTTCATGATCTTGAAGTTCCGTGCCATCGTCACTACCACATTCAATGGATGAATCTATGAAAAGTTCATATTGACTATCTAACTTTGGAAGTCCTTGATTTCTACGCTCAGCATTTATCCAATCTCTAAAAAGCACCGATATCTCCAAACTGTCTTCTGCTAACGAATATTTGTGGTCTCCAATTTGAAATCTTGCCGCGCTGAAAGCTGCCTCTGAAACTACTGATGATCCTTGAATTGTAAGAACATCCTTCACCATCCTACTAGGTTTTGGAAATTGAGTTCCACGAGCCCTCCACTAGTTCAGTAGTTGTGGTATACCTTCCTCGTTTGTAATATTATCTGAACCTTGTTCAAGATATTTAACAAATTCACATTTATTAGAAGAGTCAAGACCAAGTTTATGTTTCACTCTACCATGGGCACCTACTCGAGGCATAGACATTTGAGGATTTTCAATATTATCTAAGGAACAATATTTATCATACATTTCTTTAGCAAGTAATTTTATACTATTTTGACATGTTACCAAATCAGGTTGTTCTTCTGGTTTAATATCTAAATTTTGATAAATGCATTCAACTAAAGCTTTTGCACCATATTCTTTATATTCAGGATTGAAAAGAATTGCAGTTAAATAAATTTGAGGGATAGGAAAAAAATATTTCTTAAATTTTGTAATCATAACTTCAATAGCACTAGTAAATAATTCATTTGTTTTATATTCAGAAAAGAGAGATGAAATCTCACATATATGTATTAAAATTTCGGAAATAGTAGGATAATACATTCCAGAAAAAATTTTAGTAGCATCATAAAATGATTTCAAAAATATTCTAAGTTCATTTACTTCATTCCAATCACTATCATTAAGTTTTAATTCAGGATAAGCATTATGACTATTAAATTGCATAGTAATAGGTTCTCTATATGTATAAGCAACTTCAAGCATATCATAAAAGGAATTCCATCTAGTTTTTACATGTTTCGAAACTTTTCTAAACGGAAGTTTACATGCATTACAAAGCTCTTTAAATTGATTAATTCTACTACTACTATGCATATGAAAAATATAAAAACTAGCATTATCAACTTTATCACAACTATTTTCAAATAATTTCACATCGTCACTAACAACCAAATTTAATACATGCGCAGCACATCTAACATGAAAATCATATTTACTAATAGGACAAATTCTAGGTTCTAGCATATTAATTGCATTTAAATTAGCAGAAGCATTATCTAAAGTAATACTAATGACTTTATCACAAAGACCAAAAAAATCTAAAATTTCCAACACAGCAGTAGCAATATACATTCCAGTTTTTTTCTGTTGACAAATTTTATGACCGATAATTCGTTTTTGTAAATTCCAATTATAATCAATCCAATGCGCAGTAACAGTTAAATAATCAAAACCATTAGGACTACGACCCATATCAGTGGTAATAGCAACTCTACAATCCATTATTTCAAAATAGACACGCAAAAATTGACAATGTTTTTCTTGAAATTCGAAAATATCTCTTTTTACCATGCTTCTTAATAAACCTTTAAAACTAGGATTATATGTATCACGAATATATGCAATAAAACCCGGATGTTCTCCAAAACTAAAAGCTAAACCACAAACAACAACCATTTTTGCAAAAGTTTCACGATCACGATCCTTATTATAGGTTCGATGTGTAAGAGGACCACTTGGGTTCAAAGTATTTAATTCACCTTGAACCATATTTGACCCTCTAGCCGATGCTTCAATGCTAGAATCTTTAGAAACATTAAAAGAAGATAAATATGCAAACCACTCTTTACTATGTTTTTGCATCAAATGCTTTTTTAATCACCCCGTTGAACCTCCACTCCCACCAGATGTATATTTAAAATGTTGTTTACAAAGATTACATATACTAAATGTTTTTTATTCATTCAAATAACAAAATTTCCACACATTTGATTTTAAAGTACGTTGTACCTTGGTCTTACCTCTAGTTGGAACAATAGGGGGACGACTAGTTTCAACCAGAGGATTGTCCTCCTTAGGTGGAACTTCAGTACTATTGAGGTCGGGACTAGTCGGTGTATCATCTAAATCTTCTTCATTAATTTCTACTTCTTCATTTTCTTGATAATTACCATAATGTCTTTCATAAACCTCTTCGGAAATTATAGGAGTATCCGAATTAATTTCTATATGACCAGGACGAGAAAAACTAGTTTCATTCACATGAGTAAATTCATCAGTATTCATTCTAACAAGAGGAAATTTAGATTTAGAAGAACTAGAACCGCTCTTATTTTTTGTAAACATATTTTTTACTCCATGTACAATACCTTTTTTACCTCCACTTTTTTTAGAAGACTCCATGATATAAAATTATAAATTATAAAATACAAAATTTAACAAGAACAAATAAAATTTAACAAGAACAACTTATAAATAATAAATACAAAAAATAAATATAAGATTAGAGAGTGGAACGAAGTTACCAAACGTTTGTATAAATAACAAATGATTATAACCGAAAATTTCAATTGATGTCGAAATTGAAATTTGGAGCTTGAATATTGAAAGTCTGAAACATTGAGAAAGATTGAGAATTGAGAGAAATTGATGATTGCTAATTGTTAAATATTATAAATATGTGAATTGTAATTGAAAATATAAAGAGAGGGAGTATATATAGTTTTTAGAAATTGTGAATTTGTGATTATGTGTTAGGATTTAGGAATTGAAACTTCAGAGCAGTTGAATTATTTCCGTTGGGGACTTGGGGTCTTGGGGTAGGGGGCAGGGGGCGGCAGTAGCTTTTCAAAAAAGCTGCTGCTTGGGCTTGGGAGTTGGGAAAGGCTCAAAGGCCTAAGGCTACTGTTGCATTGTTTCAAGAAATTTCAAGTTTCAACTTTCATTGTAGACTTGTAGTCATTTTGAATTTTGAATATAGGAGATTTGAAAAACAAAATAGATTATTTTTTTAATTTTTCTATTATATAAATTATAATATAAAATATAAATTATTTAATAAAAATTAATTAATCAGAACCAGACCGGACCGAAATCGGAATAAACCGGGATAAACCGGTACTAGGACACTGGTATCAAATCATGATACCGTTCCGTCTCGTGTACCGGTTCACGGTGTTCCATTCTGTTCCGAAGACTATCGGACCAGATCGAACCAGAATGGTACCGAAACGATACCGGTCCCGTGCCCAGCCTTAGCCACTGCGGCACCCACCCCGCTATAGCAGCCCCGCCCTGGCGGCAGAAATCCCGCCTCAGCGGCTTGCACGGAAACAGTGAGCAATTTTAAGAATTTCAAAACCCCATTTCACAATACACCTTTAACCACCAACACTCAAAAACTACTCATTCATGCTAAGATCAATTGCGGGAGTTCTACTCGCTCGAATTCAATTCTGTAAAGTCGTACGGGTTCCTTAATGACTTATCTATCTACTCATGTGATCAAATTCATAATTAGATCCTCAAATTGTTACCAAATTTCCCTAGACGCTAATGACTCCGATTTCGTCCAAATTTGGACTAGCTTGGGAAATTCCAAGTTACTACGAAAAAGTTTTTCGACCCACATTTTTTTCTCGTTGCTTCTCTATGATGACGAAACCCGGTCGTTACAGGACATTGAGAAGGGATCGATCCCGAGTCCTTCATGTAATGATGTAAATGGCCACCCTCAAACCAACTGAGCCATCCTGAAGGACTAAACGAGTGCATTAACATCATAGACATAGGAAAATAAATTATTATGAAAATAATATAAGTGAGTCCGTTGTAATTCATGAAATTATGAGGAGGTAAATAGCACAATCTTAAGCCTCCAAAGTTTTTTATTTGTTAATAATAATTTGCCACGTAAATAAACAAAAACATTCTTCTCAAGCTTTCCTTTAGTTTAGATATTATGCTTAATTATCTTGGCACGTAGGATTAGTTTGTATAAAAATTATAACTCTTTTGTAATATCTATGAACATGTATCTGAGAATATTTGGTTGAAAAATGAAATTGTTTATAGATACCTACGAAAAAGAAAGAAAAAAGATTAGGATTCATTATTCAGCTCATTTTGATCCAATCTATTTTAATCTAAGTCAACTTTAGACAAGATTAATTGGACGTTGATTTGTTTATTAATTAAGTTCATTTCAACAGTTACGACTTCAACACAAATCGTCCATTTGCCACCTCTATCGGACAATGCCAAAACCCCGATCATCATTGTTTAGTTTAGAACAATTCTTTTCGATAAGATAATAAGATAATATATTTTTTAGAAGACCTCTATATAGATATATGGTCCCATTAATATTATAAATTAATAATTTTTTAAAAGTAAAAATACATCTAAGAAAATTTAGTGAAATATGATTCTATTATGTTCTATTTTTTGTTAACATTTAAATCGAGTTGAAGCTCATCCCTAACTTTTCTTATTGCATCCAAAAGTTTTAGTGTTGTCTTTTCTAATTGCACCATTAAATTGTGAAGAGCTCTTGATGCAAGTGTTTCCTTACGTGTAAATGGTTCCAAAGGTATTGTATTATCTTCAACTTTATCATCGACATTGGTTTTCCAATTATATCCACAATTTGTTCTAAGATCTGGGCCTCTGAACATGTATCATTTTTACCCATCCAATAGGTTACTAAAGTCTATTTTATTGTGGTAATCGAGATCATTAATCATGACCTCAAATTCATGAATGACGTTTTCGCAAGTGGATTCTTTAAAATTCTTTCAGATTTCATCCTTGAATAATATATTCAATGCTAAAACACTCTTTAAATTAATAAATATTAATTTATTAATTAAATAATACATCTATCAAATAATAATATTTCATGGTCCGGCCTATATTAATTTAGAAAAGCTTTGTTGTATATGGTATAAAAGGACAAGGATCTCATGAAGGAATTGCCTTCTTTATTTTATTCTCAAACTTCAATACACCCGTTTTTACAGACAGATTCAATATATATGCATGCATTTGGTGCATTTACTTAATAATTTTATTTGATACATTTTTTAAAATTTGAATCAAAATCACTCTATCTAATTTCGCGAATATGTAATAAGATTTTAGGTGATTTAATAAATATGCAGGAACATTTAATGAATTTGTTCATAAAAATACACCCTTTTAAAAATAATAGAGTTCAACTGACTTCGTATTGAACTTCTGAAAATAAGTATACATTTATAATTTATTTTATATTTACAACATGTCCCCCAATATGAGTATCCATATCCATTTTCTTGGCCAGGCAAACATATAAAATTTCGTTTTTGAAAATAATAAATGAAGATGAGACTAGAATCCATGACCTTTGCTTGCTCTCGTAATATGTTAGATGACCTTTATAGTTCAACCACAAATATATTCCTCTTTAATGTCATTTCAATTAGTTTATTCTCTATATTATTTTGATCTGTTTTTTCTTGAGCTGAGGGTCTATCGGAAACAACCATAGTAATATAAATTTGGGTACATTCTAGCTACCCTTCAAACGACATTTTGTGAAATTACGCGGGATATGTTGTTGCAGTGCTGCCTTTTTAAATTCTGGAAAAGAAATACTCCTTGATACATATAGGCTTAGAATATAATTCTTGAGGTTATAATATTGAACCTGGTCTATATTGTTATCCAAGTGAAGGAAAATTTTTATTCCAAAATAAAAGGGAAAACATTCCATGCACAAATAATATTGACTCAATGTTATATTTTTTTGTTGATACCTTTGTAGTTTACCATTCATAAAGCAAATTGGAAATGATCTACAATAACTTTATAAAATATATACCCCTTCTATCACACAACAGTCAAAGTATTTAAAAATATCGTTGTGAATTTTTATATGATTCTTTAAATTTATTTAAAAGAAATTAGACATGAATAAAAAAAATATACTATTAATTAATAGTAAGAATTAGCCAGTGAATCCATTATTTCCAGCAAACTAATGCAAGATTTAATTTATACATAATTAATATCAAGTTATAACCTTAGGTATGAGAATTATGCAATTGAAACTATCACTTAAACTTAAACACATATAAAAAAAAAAAAAAAAAAGGGAAAAGGGACAATATGGGATGAAAGGAAAAAGGTCTAGAGAAGAAATTACTTTTTTTTATTCTCAAACTTTAATATTACCCATATTTGTTGCCAGATTCAACAAAATGTCACCACATATCCAAGTTCAAACCCCACTTTCATATCTTGCATGGAATTTTCTTACCAACACAGTATAAATAGGAGTGTATGATGCAGTAAGATTAAACAAACCAATGGAAGTGCAAGAGTACTAGTTGGAGTTTTGGAGATGAAGGAAAATGGTTCTCAAGTCTATTAAGGTGTTTATGAGAGTTCCCTTGACCACTTCATGAAGGTTTAATTACTATGTTGTTTGATGCCGTGTTGAAGTGTTTGGGGGAGCTCTCGGGTTCACTTTGAAATTTACACAAACAAGTAAAAGTGCAAGAGCACTAGAGGTAGATAATGAATTCTACAATTCATGGCTACACCTATCAAGGTGTTCCCGAGAGTTCCCTTGACCACTTCATGAGGGCTTAATTACTTCATTTCTAATGTCCTGCTGAAGTGTTTGGGGGAACTCCTAGGATCACTTTGAAATTTCCACAAACAAGTAGAAGTGCAAGAGTACAAGCTGGAAATGATTAATAAAATTATTCATGTCTATATCCATCAAGGTGAGAATTCCCTTAACTACTTCATGAGAAGGGATTAGTTACTTTATTTTTGATGTCCCACTGAAGTGTTTGGGAACTCCCAAGTTCCTTTTGAAGTTTACACAAACAAGTAAACGTGCAAGAGAACTAGAGGGAAATATAAATGTAACGATTCATGCTACATCTATCAAGGTGTAACTGAGAGTTCCCTTGACCACTTCATCATGAGGGGTTGATATCTTCTTTTTTGATTTCTTTCTAAAGTGTTTGGGGTAATCTCGGGCTCACTTTGAAGTTTACACTAACACTAGAAATGGAAGGGTACTAACAGGAAATGATCATTGCAATGAATCATGCTATATCTATTAAGGTGTTCACGAGAGTTCCCTTGACCACTTCATGAGAACTTAATTACTTCATTTCGAATGTCCTTCTGAAGTATTTGGGGCAACTCCCAAGTTTACATTGAAATTTACACAAATAAGGAGAAGTGCAATAGTACAAGCGAAAAACGATAAATTGAATGATTCATGTCTACATCTATCAAGGTGATCCCAAGAGTTCCCTTGACTACTTCATGATGGTTTATTAGCTTCATTTTTAGTTCCCTTTTGAAATGTTTGGATGGAACTCCCGGGTTCACTTTGAAATTTATACAAGTAGAAGTGCAAGAGTACAAGCTAGAAATAATGAATGCGATGATTCATGTCTACATCTGTCAAGGTATTCCCAAGACTTTTCTTGACCACTTCATAAGGGCTTTATTACTTCATTTTTAATGCCCTACTTAAGTGTTTGAGGGAACTCCCGGGTTTACTTTGAAATTTACACAAACAAGTTGAAATGCAAGAGTACAAGCTGAAAAGTACGGGAAATGATGAATGCAATGATTCTTGTCTACATCTATATATCAGGTGATCCCTAGAGTTCCCTTGACCACTTCATAAGGTATTAATTACTTCATTTTAATGTCCTACTGAAGTGTTTGGGGGAACTCTTGGATTCACTTTGAAATTTACACAAACAAGTAGAAGTGCAAGAGTACAAACTGGAAAGTGGAAATGATGAATGCAATGTTTTATGTCTCTAAATCTATCAAGATTATCACGAGAGTTTCCTTAATTAACCACTTCGTGAGGATTAATTACTTCATTTTTTGATGTCCTATTGAAGTGTTTGGATGAACTCTCAGGTTAAATTTCAAATATACACAAATAAGTAAAAGTCCAGAAATTCTAACGAGAGATGTTGAATGCAATGATTCATATCTACATCCGGTGTTCCGAGAGTTTCTTTGACCACTTCATGAGGGATTAGTTACCTCGTTTGAAGCTCTACTGAAGTGTTTGGGGACTCTCAAGCTCACTTTGTAAATTTACACAAACAAGTGGAAGTGCAAGAGTATTAATTTAAGTTGGTGGAACTATATGACCAAAAATACATTACACCAAAAATGATATTTAGCAGCAATTAATTAATGACAGCAACTTATTTGTCGCTAAATATGTATTTTAGAGGCAATTTTCACTCTTTATAAATGTTCCTAAAGCTTATAATGGCATTGAATCCAATGACAACTAACGCAGGTAAAGGTTTAAGCACTCTTTATTTATGTATATATTAATTACCGCTAAAAATTATTTTTGTTATAGTATAACACTGAAAATTTCATCATCAAGACCCTTCCAATGATTATTCTGGGAACTATGGAAGTTGAGTAACATTCAATAGCTCCGGTCCTTTTGATTTTCACTAAAGTGCCTTAAGTAACCCTCGAGAACATTATGTGGTGTTTGTATGCTATCCTTTTAATCTCTAATGATTAATATATTATTTTTGATGTGTTTTTTGTTTGTGGACTATTATATATGTATTATGTATAGTGTTTTCAGGACTATTGAATAATATTATGTACTATATTTATAATATAATACAGTGATTTATAAATACACACTATCATTGTATTTTCATTTCACAAACACTAGTATGGTCGTAACCAAAATATATTAATTTAATTTGTGGTATTATATCTTACTAAATACATCAGTACTCCTTAAACTTGCAAATAGATTTTATTTTAACATTCAAAACATGTCGTTAAGCATCTAACACATGTTAAAGTGTTTCGATTAAACACTTTCGTCTAAAAAAAATTAGAAGCGCCTGTTACGTAAAATTAGTTAATCATATAAAATATGTTTGAATTAACTATAAATATCAATATCAATTAAAACATACATGTGATTTAATATTTTATTGGGACTAACACATAATTAGTGTCAAATAAAAAATATTTTATCATGTGTTTAGATTCTCAATAGAAATAAGTCATAATCTGAGTGTTTAAATAAATTTTACTCAAGTTTAAAAAATTGTTAATGTATTCAACCAAATATTATTTTAATTCAACCTAATTGTGTATATTATAACTATATGTTGCAGACATAATTGAATAAATAAATACATAATAACAACTGGCTAACGTGCCTCCATTTTAATAGAGAAAATGTATTAGTGAGTGACATGAATATTCTAGCTACTCATCAAATAATGATATTTATGATTTAACAAGAGTCATATATAACACTTTGGTATCTAATTAAGATTAGTTTGTTAAAATAAATAAGGTAAAAATAATAATTTTAAATGAGATCTAATAAGGCAAGAAAAATTATGGCAAGTGATTGTAGGCCACATTAGAATTACATAGACAATAATCCCAAATATCTACTCATATACATATGTAATGACCGGGTTTCATCGTTATAGAAAAACCAACGGGAAAAAATTTTGGATCGGAAAACTTTTTCGTAGTAACTTGGAATTTCCCAACCAAGTCTAGATTTGGACGAAATCGGAGTCATCAAAGTCTAGGGGAATTTGGTAGCAATTGGGTGATCTAATTATGAATTTGATCACATGAGCAGATAGATAAGACGTTAAGAAACCCGTACGACTTTACAGAATTGAATTCGGGAGAGTAGAACTCCCGAAATTGACCTTAGCGTGAACGGATAGTTTGTGAGTTTCATTGGCGGAAGGTGTATTGTGAAATGAGGGTCTTGGAATTATTAATTTTTCTCACTGGTTCCGTCCAAGTTGTTGAGTCGAGATTTCTACCGCCTGGGCGGGGCCACTGTAGCGGTATGAGTGCCACCAAAGTGTGGTTAGTGCCGCCAAAGCAGGGCACATGCGACTTAAAGTTGGAAATAAACCCCAAAAATGTTTTATTCTAGAATTTTCGAACTTGAGAGCTGAGAAATGAACCCAGGGGTTTTCTTGACAGTTTTTTACCATTCTTGAGGCAAAAGGTAAGATTTTAACTCCCTGAATCCATTTTTCGATCTGTAGAAAGTAATCTAGCTGGTAATTATTGATGAGGGAGGATTTTGATCTGGAAATTATGGTGGAAAAAGCCCTAATCTGGGTGTGGGGATCAAGGGTTTGATCTAGGATGGATTAAATTGTTGTTTAATAGAATAATTAGTTATTGTGTATTGATTCCCTTGTTAAATTAATTATTTATAGACCAAGAACAAGCAGAATGAATCTGAAAAGAGAAGAATCAAGTTTCTTAGGGAATTCAAGCTTGTTTCGAGGTAGGTGATGGTTGTGATTTCATGATTATGTGAAATATGTTCGTTTTTGCTTCATTATAATACGTGTATGTATGCGAATGTTGTATTATTGATCACACTAGTTGTAAATGAGATAGATGAATGATAAATGCCATGAATCATGACTTGATTGTATGATTATGGTAATATACTTTTGGATGTGATTGTGGCTTATTGAATGGATCGGGTGTTGCATTCCGATACACTAACTTGGATTGGTTCCACCTTCCGACATAAATATGGTATCGGTTGCCACGTTCCGGCATAAACATTCGGTTGGGTACCACATTCCGATATGCTAACAGTCTGGGTTTGGGTTCCATGAGAGGACCATTGACTTGTCGTAACTATGTAATTGAGAAATTTGAAACACTTGCTCTTTCTTTGTTGAGTACAGGGCATCTTTGGTGGTTATTGACTGACCTCGCTTAGAAGATCAGTGATTGCTTTCAAATTTAAAGGTGAGCCCGTTCTTTCGAGCTGCCATGAGTTCTCCTTTCATTTATGTTTACATTTCGTACTTACACTTTCTAGTTAGTTATTAACATGTTTGTATGGGGCAGTACCCTTTCTTGTTTAGACTTATGGATCTTGTTAGTGTTTTGGTACATTGACTTTTAGGTTTTAGGCAGTAATTTCCGCAATTCATTGTTAGATCTTTTGGAAGTTTATGGGAATTTCAGTATTTAATCATTTAATCTTGCTTTCGTATCCTTAAATGCTTGGTTTTGTATTAATTAGTTAGTATTATTTGTTCTCCCACCGGATGGTTAGTGTGGTGCCAATCACGATGCTCTGGGTCGTGACAAAGTTGGTATCAGAGCCTAGGTTCATTGATCTCGATGTACCAAAACGAGTCTAGTAGAGTCTTATGGAACGGTACAAAAACGTCTGTACTTTTCTTCAAGAGGCTATAGGACTTATGGAAATTTCTCTGTTTTCTCTTGTCTCCCTTCGTGCTATAACTTGATTCGAATTGGTATCTGCCGATTCAAATTGGTAACCTCCTTCACTTTTCTATCCGCATATGGTTAACACTAGGTTCAACGGTGTCATGCCTGTAGCTCCCATCAATGCTCCAGTTGAGGAATTTGCAGTGAGAGGTTGCGGCCGAGGCAGGGGTAGAGGAAGAGCTAGGGGAAGAGGCCGAGGAAGAGTGGCGCCTACTAGGGATGAAGTACTGGTTGAAAATGCTCCTAGAAATGAGGCCCCTCCTGAGCATCATGAAGAGGTAGAGGAGAATATTGAGGTTGAGAATGAGGAGAATGTAGGACAAGAGGAAGAGTTGTAGGCTAAGACAACAGGCGTTCCTCCCATAGACCTAGTGTTAGCTCAACAAATCATGTCATTCTTGAAAGGGTTGGTTGGTCCTGGAGTGCTTCTTTCTATTCAAGCAACTCCGGCCCCAGCCAATTTTCCCATTGCTATCACTGTCCCTAAGGTGGGTGGAACTGGAGGTAATGATGCTTTCTTCTGTACTTTGTTGGGTCCTGTTATGACTGGTAGTAAGCATGAAATGTTGACTAAGTTCTTGAAGTTGAAACCGCCTGTGTTCCATGGTTCCAAGAGTGAAGATGCATATAAGTTCATCCTAGATTGTTATGAGAGGCTGCATAAGTTGGGAATTGTCCATCAGCATGGGGTTGAGTTTGTGACTTTTCAACTTCAAGATGAGGCTAAGCAGTGGTGGAGAGCTTATATGGAATGCAGATCTTCAGTTTTACCTCCACTTACTTGGACCCAGTTTCATGCCCTGTTTTTAGAGAAATATGTGCCTAGCACTTTGAGAGATCACAAGAAGGATGAGTTTATGGCCTTGGAGCAAGGTGGTATGTCTGTGGCTGCTTATGAGGCTAAGTTCCATGCTTTGTCGAGATATACTACACAATTGGTGACTATTGAGGAAGAGAGGATCCGTTTATTTATTAAGGGACTAATTTCTGAGTTGCAAGTATTATCTGTTCATATGACCTCTGTAGGGAAGAGCTTTAATGAGGTAACATACTTTGTTAAGAAAGTGGAGGGGGTGAGGCGAGACAGTCAGGCTAAGGCATTGGCTAAAAGGGCCAAGAACTCAGTTAACTTTCAGGGTTCTTACTCCAAAGGGGCAGAGAGACCAACACTTGTAGCCAGGCCAATTCAGTCCATTATGCCCGCCTCTGTAGGTAATTACTCGAGAACTCCACCTCATAATTTGATTCAGGATAGCTAGGGAGTCGCACCTTTGATGGGAAGCAGTCCATCTTTTGATCGTACTTGCTATAATTATGGAGAACCTAGGCATATGAGGAGAGATTATCCGTACCCATGCGTGTTGAATTGCGTGCATTAGCTGTCTAGAGTAGTGGTACCCACGGGAAATGGTAATAATGGTCAAGGGCATCCACAAGGTGGGCGAGGAGGAAATCTGCGAGCCCGCGGAGGTAGGGGAAATGATAATGCAGGCAGATGTATAGTGCAGCCAGGATGGGAAGTCGCCCGTCACGATGACAGGGCTTAGTATTACGCCTTTCCGAGCAAGAATGAGGCAGAGGCGTCTGACGTAGTGATCATAGGTACTATTCTTGTCTGTGATTGGATGGCTAATGTGTTATTTAATTCGGATTCTACTTATTCTAATATGTCTGTGCGATTTGCCTTAGCATTTGCTATGATTTGTGATATACTTGATGCCCTCATCCATGTTTCTACCCCAGTTGGAAAGTCTATCATAGTCACCCATGTCTATTATGTTTGTCCTATTTGGTTTATGGGTTTTCAGACTTCGGCTGCTTTGGTGATTTTGGATATGACTGACTTTGACATAATCTTAGGCATGACTTGGTTGTCCCCCTATTATGTTGTGCTTTATTGTAATACTAAGTATGTAACTCTAGAAATTACGAGAAGGGAAAAGTTAGAGTGGGAAGGGGTGTACAAGCCTAAGCAAGCTAAGATCATATCCTCGATTCGGGCTAGAAAACTGGTAGGGCAGGGTTGTTTGGCTTATTTGGCTCATATTCGAGATGTTGAGGTTGAGTCTCCATCTATTGAGTCTATTCCTGTGGTGTTACGTTTGCCTGGTATGCCTCCGGATAGAGATATAGATTTCTGCATTGATTTGGAACCTAGTACCCGCCCCATTTATATCCCTCCATATCGCATGGCTCCGGCAGAATCAAGAGAGCTTAAGGGTCAAATCCAAGAACTTCTTGATAAAGGACTTATTTGTCCTAGTTCTTCCCCGTGGGGTGCTCCAGTTTTGTTTGTTAAGAAAAAGGATGGTAGTATGAAGATGTGTATAGATTACCGACATTTGAATAGGGTTACCATTCGAAACAAGTACCCATTGCCTCAAATATATTATCTTTTTGACCAATTGCAAGGTGCATCAGTTTTTTCCAAGATTGATCTATAGTCTGGTTACCATCAGTTGAAAATTATGCTTGAGTATGTGCCCAAGACGGCATTTAGAACCCGCTATAGGAACTATGAGTTTCTAGTTATGTCTTTTGGTTTGACTAATGTGTCTGAAGCTTTTATGAGGTTAATGAATGGGGTGTTCAAGCCATTTCTTAATTCATTCGTCATAGTCTTTATTGATGATATTTTGGTCTATTCTAAAATTGAGGAAGAGCTTGCCGACCATCTTCATATTGTTCTGGGTATTCTTGGGAAACAAAGGTTGCATGCAAAATTTTCCAAGTGTGAATTTTGGTTGACTTCGGTTGCAGTTTTGGGGCGTGTAGTTTCAAAAGAAGGGGTAATGGTAGATCCCTAGAAGATTGAGGCGGTTAAGAATTGGGTTCGACCTAGCTTTGTGACTGAAGTTAGGAGTTTTGTGGGGTTCGCTAGCTACTATCGTCGATTGTGAAGAAATTTGCTTCTATCGCCACTCACTTGACAAATTTGACCAAAAAGGAAGTACCCTTCGATGGACTGAAAAATGTGAGAATAGCTTTCAAAAGCTCAAGACTCTCATGACCACCGCACCTATCCTAGCACTACCGGTGGAAGGTAAAGATTTTATAGTTTATTGTGATGCTTCACATTCTGATTTGGGTGCTGTCTTAATACAGGATAAGAATGTCATAGCTTATGCATGGCGATAGTTGAAGGTGCATGAAAGGAATTATCCAACACATGATTTAGAGTTGGCGCAGTAGTGTTTGCTCTTAAGATCCGGTGGCATTACCTCTATGGGGTCATGTGTGAAGTATTTACTGATCATCGTAGTTTGCAACATGTGTTCACTCAAAAGGATCTGAATTTGAGATGGCGAAGGTGAATGGAGGTACTCAAGGATTATGATGTGACCATTCAATATCATCCGGGTAAGGCTAATATAGTGGCAGACGCTTTGAGTTGAAAAGTGGTGATTATGGATAGTTTAGCTTACTTGAGTGTAACCAAGTGACCTTTGGCTAAGGAAATTCAGACATTGGAGTCTAAGTTCATGCAATTGGTCATCTCAGAGAAAGGTGGGGTGTTAGCTAGCATTGAAGTTAGGGCCACATTCATTGAGGATATTAAGGCCAAACAATTTGAGGATGAAAATTTCGTTGAACTTAAGAAGAAAAATGTGATTGGCAAGGCACAAGAGACCATTGTTGATGCGGAAGGTGTGCTCAGTTTTAAAGGAAGGATTTGTGTTCCTCGAATTGATGACTTGATTCAGAAATTGTTGACGGAATCCCATGGTTCTCGATATTCCATTCATCTGGGTGTGACCAAGATGTACCGAGTTTTGAAGCGAATTTATTGGTGGCCAGCATGAAGAAGGATATAGCAGGGTTTGTGGATAAGTGTTAAAATTTTCAACAAGTAAGAATATCAAAGGCCTGCAGGTTTGCTTCAAAGAATGTCAATTGCGGAATGGAAGTGGGAAAGGATAGCCATGGATTTTGTGGTTGGTCTTCCCATGACTTTGGGGAAGTTTGATTCTATTTGGCTAGTGGTTGATAGATTGACTAGGTCAACCCATTTTATTTCGGTAAGAATAGATTATAATGCTGAACAATTGGCTAAGGTGTATGTGAAAGAGATAGTGAGATTGCATGGGGTGCCCCTTTCTATCATCTCAGATCGTGGTACACAGTTAACTCCCAAGTTTTGGAGAAAATTACATGATAAATTGGGCACACAACTCACTTTTAGTACAGCTTTCCATCCACAGATGGACGGGTAGTTAGAGAGGACTATTCAACTATTAGAAAACATGTTGAGGGCATGTGTGATTGACTTTGGAGGGCATTGGGAGAAGTTCTTACCTTTGTGTGAGTTCTCTTATAATAATAGTTATCACTCCAGCATTGATATGGCACCGTTTGAAGCATTCTATAGGAGGGGATGTAGATCACCCATAGGATGGTTCGAGGCTGGAGATGTGAAACCTTTGGGGGTCGATTTAATGAAGGATGCTAAAGAGAAGGTGAAGAGTATTCAAACTAAATTTTAGCAGCCTAGAGTAAGCAGAAGAAGTATGCAGGTCATAAGGTGAGAGACATGGCATTTCAGACTGGTGAGAATGTTCTTCTTAAGGTATTACCAATGAAAGGGTCGATGAGGTTTGGCAAGAAGGGCAAGCTAAGTCCGCGATACATTGGTCCTTGTGAGGTACTTGAATGTGTAGGGTTTGTGGCTTATAGATTGGCTTTACCTCCTAACCTATCAGGAGTTCATCCGGCATTTCATGTGTTCATGTTGAAGAGATATCATGGTGATGGGGATTACATCATAAAATGGGACTCAATTGTGTTAGACAAAGACCTTCAATATGAGGAGGAACCAATTGCAATTCTCGATCATGATTTCCGGAACTAAGGACATAGGAGATTAAGTTTGTAAAAGTTCAATGAAAGCATCATCCACGTAAGGAAGCTACTTGGGAAACCAAGAGGGACATGTGAAATAAATATCCCCAATTGTTCACCGATTCAAATACTACTTCATTCCTTTCTTAGCCTATTTTTTTTCCTAAGTTGTCACTCGGGGACGAGTGATCGGTAAATTGGTATCTATTGTAACGATCGAGTTCCGTCATTATAGAAAAGCCAACGGGGAAAATTTTTGGGTCTGAAACTTTTTCGTAGTAACTTGGAATTTCCCAACCTAGTCTAGATTTGGACGAAATTGGAGTCATCAAAGTCTAGGGAAATCTGGTAGCAATTGGGTGATCTAATTATGAATTTGATCACATGAGCAGTATGATAAGACATTAAGAAACCCGTACGACTTTACGAAATTGAATTCGGGTGAGTAGAACTCCCGAAATTGACCCTAGCGTGAACGAGTAGTTTCTGAGTGTCATTGGCGGAAGGTGTGTGTGAAATAGGGGTCTTGGAATTATTAATTTTTCTCGCTGGTTTCATGCAAGCTGTTGAGGTGGGATTTCTGCTGCCAGGGCAGGGCCGTTGTAGCGGGGTGAGTGCCGCCAGAGCGGGGCAGATGCGACTTAAAGTCAAAAATAAACCTCAAAAACGTTTTATTCCGCAATTTTAGAACTTGAGAGCCGAGGAACAAACCCAGGGGTTTCCTTGATAGTTTTCCACCATTCTTGAGGCTAAAGGTAAGATTTTCACTCCCCGAATCCATTTTTTGATCCGTAGTACGTAATCTAGCGGGTAATTATCGATGGGGGAGGGTTTTGATATGGAAATTATGCTGAGAAAAGCCCTAATCTGGGTATGGGGATCAAGGGTTTGATCTAGGATGGATAGAATTGTTGGTTAATCGGGTAATTAGATATTGTATATTGATTCCCGTGTTAAATTAATTGTTTGTAGAGCAATAACAAGCAGAACGAATAGGGAAAGGGATGAATCAAGTTTCTTAGGGAATTCAAGCTTGTTTCGAGGTAGATGATAGTTGTGATTTCATGATTGTGTCATATATATTCATTCTTGCTTCATTATAATACGTGTATGTATGCGAATGTATTAATCACACTAGATGTAAATGAGATAGATGAATGATGAATGTCATGAATCATGACTTGATTGTATGATTATGAGAATATACTTGTGGATGTCATTGTGGCTTGTTGAATGGATCGGGTGTTGCGTTCTGACGCACTAACTTGGATCGGTTGTCACGTTCCGACATAAATATGGGATCAGTTGCCACATTTTGGCATAAACATTGGATTGGGTACACGTTCCGGTATGCTAATAATTCGGGTTTGGGTTCCATGAGAGGACCATTGACTTGTCTTAACTGTGTAATTGAGAAATTTGAAACTACACATTGTTTCATAAATAATATTGATATTGTATATGATCGGTGTATGCATGTTATTATTATGCTGTAATGACTTATATATGTTGCACTTAGTAGGATAGCCGTGTGATCCTACCAGTACTATGGTTGTGTACTGATACTGCACTTTCTCTTTCTTTGTTGAGTATAAGGCATCTTCAGGCGTCTATTGGCAGACCTCTCTTAGAAGATCAGTGATCGCTTTCGAATTCAAGGGTGAGCCGGTTCTTCAGGGCTGCCATGAGTTCTCCTTTCGTTTATGTCCACATTTCAGACTTAGACTTTCTAGTTAGTTATTAGCATATTAGTATGGGTTGTACCCATTCTTGTTTAGACTTATGAATCTTGTTAGAGTTTCGGTACATTGACTTTCAGGTTGTAGGCAGTAATTTCCGCAATTCGTTGTAAGATCTTTTGGAAGTTTATGAGAACTTCAGTATTTAGTCATTTAAACCTTCTTCTGTATCTTTAAATGCTTGGTTTCGTATTAATTAGTTAGTATTAATGGTTCTCCCACCAGAGGGTTAGTGTGGGTGTCAATCACGATGGTCTGGATTGTGACAAAATATGAAAGCAAGTGGATTTGCCAACAAAAATATATCTAGACTAATCATATTTAAGGTGCTAAAGATTATAAGTTTTATTTTGATTTTCTTCAAATCATGATATACTCGGTCTATTTTATTTATGTTACATTATTTTTTTATAAGTCCTTTTTTACTGAACGAAAGCATGTCCTAAAACACCATAACTATTCGTCAAATAATGATTTTTATGATTTGGTTTCTTATAATTTGACAAGATTTACAATTACAACTATTCGTCACATAATGATTTTTATGATTTGATCAGATTCATAGTTATCACTTTACCACTATTCGTCAAATAATGACTTTTATGATTTGATTTCTTGTGATTTGACCAGATTCATATTTATCACTTTGATAAATAAAAAAAAATTACTTAACTAATATAAGGTAAATTTTTTTAAATGACTCTAATAATAAGGAAAGAACATTTATGGCAAGTGATTGTTAGGCCACATTAGAACCACATCAGAATTATGTGATCATACAAATTTTTTATTTATTTATTATATATATATATATATATATTAGACAAGTCTATTGCTAAAATTAAACTTGTTTAATTAAGAATTTTATTTTATTTATAAATATCATGATGAGTATTATGAAAATGATGGTATGCTTCCTAACAGAAGAAATAATGGAGATAGTGATCAAGATTTCAAAAGAATGATTATATACCTTCTAACAAAGAAAATAATGGAGATGGTAATCAAGATAATGACAATGTTGGTGCCTCTGATTATGTATCCTAACAAAGATAATAATGGAGATGATAAGGATGATGCCGATGATGATAATGATGGTTATGGTGATAATAACGATGATGCAGATTCTAGCGATGATGATTATGATTATGAAACCACATAATCATCTCCTAAATTTCCATCATTGTTATTATCATCTTCCCCATCATCGTCATTGTCGCCATAATCCGTATTATTATTTTAGGACACACAAAATCAGGATGTCCATTATATTATTGTCATCATCTTCGTCATTATCTACTTTATTTCCTTTGTGAGGAGGCATATAATCATCTCCTAGAACCTTTATCATTTCTTTTATTCGAAAGTGTAAAATAATAATATCTATTAATCTTTCTCATTACAAAAATCATCATGTTTCTTGTATAGATAATCAGTATACTTTTCATCAATTGGTTGTATCTATATCACTAGTCAAAATAATTTTATAAAAAAATAATTATCTCTGTAAAATTAACTATTATTATTTAAAACTATGGCCATTTACTCTATTTTTAATTTAGAAAATAAATTATAGCTCTAAATCTATAAGATGTAGAATTGCAAAAGTCATTGCACCTTCAATAGGAAAAAAAAAATTAAAGAAAAAATGTAGATTATAAGAATTTAGAAAAAAATTTTGCACAACACTAATTAATTACACAATTGGCTAAATAGTTCCTATATTTTGTTAAACTTTGTGTCAAAAAAATTAGATAAACAAACTAAAATTGAAAGAATTCTAAATTTCAGATAACTATTGAGTAAGCTTTGCCATCTACCTAATATAATTAATTTTCTTCAGTTGTGTCTTAATGATTCTTACTTGAGCTTGTATTAAAATTTCAACTAGATTTGAAATTGCTACCTATTCCTAATAAAAAAAGAATTAAATTCTTTATTTTGCAATCATGAGAACTTATCTTCCAAATTGGGTTAAGAATCATATACACTCTAAAAATAGAACTTTACTTTTTAAATGATATATATCTTATGGTGTACTTTAGTATTTTATCTCTTCTATATTTTGTTATCGGTCAATTTTATTGATTTCACTTACTTCAATTTTTAAAAAAATGCCCCCAATTGTAATATGATGTAATGATATATAAACAGTGAATGAAAATGTTTTGAACTTTTTTGCCTTTAATTAAAAATACTACTTATTATTTTTTAGTGAAATTTTCCAAAGGAAAATATTTAGTGGCTATATTTATAAATATTTTGATTAAATCGTGAGAAAATAAAAAATAATAGTGTTTTGATACAAAAAAAAAAATAAGAAACTTTCCAATAGTTCAGTAGCAATTTTTTTTGCACCTTGCATTTTTCTAGTGAGCTGGTTAAGTGAAAAATAAATGAAAAACCCATATATTATTATAGTACAAAATTTCATTAATTTACCATGAAAAAATATTTATTTCTTAGTTGTTGTAGGTGTCTTAAAAGAAAGTGAATGAAGTTAAATTTATAATTATTGATTGCTCATGATGGATGGTATACCGTTATTGTCATTAAACAATTTTTTTTTTTAGAAGTAAGAATATTACAAAAAAAAAACCATGTATCAGTAGTCTAAACATTGTCCATCGGGATGACTAAGTTGGTTCGAAGGGTAGTTATCCACATGCATGGATGACCCAGGATCGACTTCCCCCATCAATGCCTTCAAAGTTGGGTCTGGGTTATCCTAGGGTTTCAAAAAAAAAAGATTGCTTAATCTTGGAGAAAAAAGAAATTGAAATATTTACAGATTCTGTTCTTTATATCTGCCAATTTTTTTTTTAAAAAATATGTCTTTTATGAAAAAATGTATTTTTATAGTTCATTATAGGTTAGAAGAAACTATTTTTATATGATTTCATCTATATATTAATTTTCAGTAGCTTTTAGAATTTAGTTATATTTTTAACTAATCTCGGGTTGCATTATAGATGAAAAGGAAATATAGATATCTCTCTTTTTATGGCTAGTGAAACTCTAAGAGAATTATTTCTTAATATTAGTTTTGTGCATTTCACGTTTGTTCCTGGTAATTACAACAAGATTTTTATATACTTAAAAAAAAATTAAATTTCAGAATAGAAAATATATGTGTATTGTGATTTAAATACAATTACAATATGTATAAATAGTTATTCAGAAAATTAAGTAATCAAAACTCAAAAGAGAAGGAGTGTAACACCAAATTAAAGCTTAACATCAAATGGACAATTTGACAATCATATCAAATAGTTTTAAGAAATTGTAAATTTCACATGAGTTATTAGTTGTGAAGATCTCACATAATGTTTGAAGATAATATATAAAAATTTATCAATATTCATTACATTATTATAGCATCACAATAAATTATACAACTTGAGATGTACATTATGTTCATTCCACAAATATTCGAAAATAAAATGAAATAGAGTAGACTAAAAATAATAAAATAGCTAATGAATTTTAAAACTTTTAAATAACAAAAATTAAAGATAGAAACATTTTCAGTGTAAAAGAATGGAGGAACTTCCTCAATAACAAACAAAGCATAAATAGATTTACCTCGTTTTTATTGCATATGTGATGAGCAATTACATCTATCAACAATTATATTTTAGAATAACTAAGTGTATGCATTAACATAAAGTGACTGTGATGAGCAATGTAATTACATCCACCAATAATCATCCATCAACAATTATACATCTAAATAACTAAGTATATGCATTAATATAAAGTGATTTTGAAAATAATTTTTTGGTACGTGTATAATAAGTCAGGAATCATAAAAGTCATATAAAAATTGATGATATACACAACATATATGAGAATTCGATTGGTTAAAGTTGAGATATGTAAAGTTTCTAACTAAAATCTATATATGTGTGCTATATTAAGATATATGGTAATTCAAAGGACATTTTTGTTCTTTAATGTTAAGGGATATTTCAGTTTTTAAAGGATAGAATTTACTGCCTTTTGTTATTACAAAACACTTCATCTACCAAACTCCACTTTAGAATGAAAACAAATTAAATACTCCGTGAATAAATTCTATCTAGAAATATAATGGATTAATACCATATAATTGTTATTTAAAATTTATTAATTAGTTTATTAATAATATTTAAATTTAGTGAAGGGGTAAAATCATAATTCAACTTTGAAGTTAAAATCTTCCCACTTTTATATATATATATATATATATATATATATATATATATATATATATATATATATGAATATTTGATTAACATAAATATTTTATTATGTATTTATGTGCTTAGTTATAATAAATTATAATTTAAAATGTCTAAATGAAAAACTTAAAGGATTGAATTACATTATCAGATCTCGCCTTGCACTTTTTTTTTAATAGAAAAAATAAATTAGTAAATGAAAAGCATATTCTACACCATATTCCTAACCGAAAGAATAGTGGAAAGTGATCGAGGTTCAAGCAAAATGATTACATACCTCTTAACAAAGATAATAATGAAGATGATGATGACGTTAATGACAATGTTGGTGATTCTGATTATATGTCTTAACAAAAATAACAATGGAAATGATGAGGATGATGGCGTAGATGATAACGATGATGATGATAACGATGATAGAGATTCTAGAGGTGATGATAATGATGATAAAACACATAATCATCTCCTAGATCTCCTTCATTGTTATGATCATTGTCATCACCGTTATCATCAGCATTCTCAGCTGTGTTGTTTTCATCATTATTTTTCTTAGGAGGCACATAATTTGGATCACCATCGTCATCGTCATCTTCCTCATCATCTACATTATTTTCTTTGTGAGGAAGCATATAATTATCTCGCTACAATTTTTATCAACATCTCGATAATTTCTTCTATTTGAAAGTGTAAAATAATAATATCCATTAATTTCCCCTTCATTAAAATCATATGTTTCTTGTACAAATAATCATTGTATTTGTTAGTGGTTGTATCTATCATTAGCCAAAATAATTTTATAACAAAACAATCATCTCTTCAAAATTGACTACTATTATATCAGAACTATGGTCATTTACTTTCATTTCTAATCTGAAAAAATAAATTATAGATCAAAATTTATAAGATCTAGAATTTCAAAAGTCATTCCACCTTCAATACAAAAAAAAATTTAAGGAAAAATGCAAATTATAAGAACTTAAGAAAATAAATTCACACAACACTGATTAATTACACTACTGGATAAGCTTAGTCATTTACCTAATATAATTAATTTTCTTCAATTTTGTCTTAAACCAAGTTTGGGAAGGATTTAAGTGTTTTACTCTAATTAAGTCTATTTAATCTTGATTTAACATTCTACTAGTACCCAGTTGAATTGTGACTTGGTCTTCTACTTAACGAACTTTAGATATTTAATTTTAAAATGGGAGGAAAAATCAAGTCACGTAATTGGAGGAGAACCAAGCAATCTTTATTTTATTTTGAATTAATTATTTATAGTGGCTAGATGAAGGATGAGAATCAAAAGGAACAAAATTACTATTTTACTTTTCTATAATAGATTTATCTACAATACACTTTTTCCCCATAATGCTGGAATCAATTCAAAATTTGTAACTTCACTAATTCTTTCATTTATTTGACCACATAAATGCCACATACTCAGTTCAAACCCCACTTTCACATTTGGCATGTAATTTTCTTAGCAAAACAATGTTATAATAGGAATGTATATTGTGGCAACATTAAACAAACAAGTAGAACTGCAAGAGACTACTAGCTAGTTGAAGATGATGACCACAAATGGTTTTCAAGTCTATCAAGGTGTTCCCTAGAGTTTTCTTGACCTCTTCATTAGGGTTTACTTCGTTGTTTGATGCCCTGCTGAAGTGTTTGGGGGAACTCCCGAGCTCACTTTGAAATTCATATAAACGAATAAAAGTGGAAGAGTACTGGTTGTAGATGTTGAACACAATGGTTCACATATAATCTATCAAGGTGTTCCCTAGAGTTCCCTTGACCACTTTATAAGGGCTTACTTTGTTGTTTGAAGCCCTGTTGAAGTGTTTGGGGAAACTCCCGGGTTCACTTTGAAAATTACACAAACAAGTAGAAGTGCAAGAGTACTAGCTAGAAATGATGAATACAATGATTCACGTATAATCTATCAAGGTGGTGTTTCCTACTGTTCCCTTGACTGCTTCATGGGGGCTTACTTTGTTGTTTGAAGCCCTGCTGAAGTGTTTGGGGAACTCCTGGGTTCACTTTGAAAATTACATATAAACTAGTAGAAATGCAAGAATACTAGCTAGAGATGATGAGCATAATGGTTTCATAATGTTCTCATCGGACTTCATTACAATATTCCTTGGCAAATGAAAAATATCATTACTCGTATTCAAAATATTTCACGTACTATTACTTGTGAGGTTAGACATTGTTACAGGGAGGCCAACCAAGTTGCAGATGCCTTGGCAAAATGGAGTATTACAAATGAGGAGTTGTTTATTTTTGCATAGGTTCACCTACCATCGATAGCCATCGGACCTTACAAACTTGATCTCATACAAATGGAGTCCCTAAGGCATAAGTAGAGGAAGAATTATTTTGTATAGAACTAATGCAGCTAAGGTGTTATGGCTAATTTTGTCTATTACGCTGGACTTATAAATTTGTGCAAAACTTGTATAGTTTTTATTTGAAAAAAGAAAATTATCATCCAACTTCTTACACTTGCTTAGGAAACATTGCATCATCTAAAACCCTTTTTACCTTTTTAGAATTGGAAAAATAGATTTTGTTGTGCTGAAGATTAATAATAAGTAGTTCAAAAATTTCGTTGTCAAAAAATGAGAGGAAACCCCTCTATTTATAGCCAATAAAGGATAGTGTGAATAAATGTTTGTTGGGCCTTATCTGAAAGGTCACAATCACAATCCTTCGAAAAAGTCACAACCTTTCTAAAAAATCGCAGTCCTTTTGAAAAGTCACAATCCTTCAGAAAAGTCATAACCTTTTGAAAAGTCGTAACTCTTCAGAAAAGCCATTACTCTTCATAAAAGCCATTACTCTTCATAAAAGTCATAACTTTTCATTTTTCATTCACAACTTTTGTTTCAACATAGAATAACCTTAAATTTGTTAACTATACCAAATTAGAAAACGTACATGTTAACTATTACTAAACCAAGTTTAATTAGGTTTAATTATAGTAAAACACTTAAATCCTTTTCAGAGAAAGTTTAGGATTCATCTATAAATTCCCAACCCATCTAACAATCTTTTCATCAAGTTAATTTACCCTGGAGATTTTTGCTTATGAAGAGTCTAATTTGTATTATACCTTAGGGTGGCCTGAAATAAACCCCAAAATTTTCCATCATTCTTTTACGTTTGAATTAGTAGTAATTCAATTTATTTTCGAAATGGGACATTTTTGTATGATATTTCTGGTAAACAACACAAACACGAATGTCCATCAATATCAACATGTTTCACTATGGAATCTCAAGATTTCAAGAATCCAGAAAAGACTCATCAAGCCATACACGACCAGTTAAGAAATTGTCAAGTTCCATTGAGCTTCGAATTCAAAGTGATTGTTGATGAGTTGATCGAATTGGCAAATAAATAGGCCATTGTTTTGTGCTCGTTGATGATCATTACGTGTTGGGACTTGGTGTTAAAGATTAATATGTCACACATATACAAGCAAATAAATGAAAATGATAGTAATGCCATGGCACAAACTATTTCAACTAAGAGTTGCAAAATATGTGAAGAGGATATTTTTGGAGGATCCTCAATTATAAAGATGTCATGAAAACATATGTTTCACTTAAATTGTATGAAAAATTTGTTTGATAGGAACATAGGTTGCCCAACTTGTACTCCTAACGATAATGGAGAATCCTAAGTTAATTGTCTAAATAAAATTTTATGGCAAGTCTAAGTGCCCTTTTTTCATTTGAATTTATTTGATTGATAAATGAAACATTTACTTTTTCTGTTGATTATATATATGTAAGGGTTTGTATTTGTATTTGTTGTTAGGTTGAAACAATATAATTAGACATACTTTACTATCATATGTATTATTAATGTAATTTTGCTACCAAATACACAAAAATAGGGAGAGAGGCGAGCAAGATACATATGTATCTCAAATACATATAAATCACACTAAGTATACATTGGATACATGTCTTTATATGTATTTGGAGTGATTCACATGTATCTGGGATACCAGATACATAGGAAAGTGGCAAGGGAGATTTGCTATGTAGGTCAGATACATGCGAATCCACTTGGATACAACGTATTTAGAACAAATTACACCTAATTTTGACTCCATATAACTAAGATGCATGTATTTGGACGTATCTGGAGGCACCAAGATCTGATAAGATAAGTAATATTGCAAACTAGAGTATATATAAGTAAGTAGCTTCGAAAAGAGTGGAATTTATGTAAGTTCTCCTAAAAAAAATGCTTTGAAACTATGTGACATTGAACAAAAATGTTCACTATTAATAATTTGGTTTTAAAATGTCCTTGTTGTTAATAGTCTGACTCAAGAAGACGACTTTCTAGTCAGATTCTTCTTGCGCTTTAGATATTAAGAATTTAATTATATACACTTTTCAATTCAAATTTTCAAAATAAAAAAAACAAAACTTTTGTGTAGATAGTTTTATTTGTCTATTAGATAGTTAAATTAAACCATGCATGTAAAATATGTCTATCTCCTATAATTACAAACATCAACTTCAAATAGAAAATGCAAGTATAATATAACTTGTTGAAGTGAATACATATATAATCAAAATAAGTAACACATTTTATGTGATTAAAATATAATTACATATTAAATGTGTTTTACTCAAATAAATGCGATTTATGTGTATTTAAGCGACTTATGCATACCTTGTTTAATTCTTTATCTCACAACGCCTTTGAGTTATATGTATCAGATTTTGTGGTCACTTGTTACAAAATGTGAGTCTATTTCTTGAATTCAATACACAATTCTAACTAGGTTCAACCAAATGCATATTTTTTTACCTCTTTTCAATTTTTGGTGTTAGAAAGAATATTAATTAATATCTTAAGCAGGCGTTTATCATAATTTGGAAGCCTGATTTCAAGTTTTGACTTTAAATCAATATTTCTTTATGAAAATCTGTACAAAGATTTCACTTCAACTTTAAACCACTTGGGATGATCTTATCAAAACATACTTAGTTACCACTATTATTGATTTACTGGACCAATCCATCTCATTCGCCTCTCTTCCTATTTTAGTGTATCTCGCTAGTAGCAGAAACACATGTATCTAGGTGTATCTTCTCAAGTTTTAATAGAAAACTCTTAATTAATCATAAGATAGATAACTATTTAAAAGTATAGATAGTATTAGGATATAGGTATGGATGTATGTCTAATAAAGTAATTTAATTTTTTCGGTAATCATTTCCCTAGTAGATCTAAATTAAAACTAAACACTAATTAATATGAATATTATGTAAAATATTCATATTAATTATTATTTCTAAAAGGTGTGCAAAGTCCAAACTAAATAAGAACGGAGGAGTAATTATAAATACAAGAAATATTCTTTGGAACAAACAATAGGCTCATAATGCTTAAGAATATACTCCTTGAGAATTGAGATTTTAATATTGAACCTGGTCTGCATTGTTATCCTAGTGAAGCGAAATATATATAAATATAAATGGTCTTCTAATACTGTATTCTTTCTGTTCTTTTTAACCCCCCCCCCCCCCCCACACACAGCGAGACCCCCCATTTTCAACAATTTACAAAAGATGTAGAAGAATTCTCTGATATAATTACATGTTTAAGCTTTTAGCTACCAAAATAAAAGGAGAACATTCCATGCACAAATAAAATTGACTCATGAACAATATATTTTTTGTATATGATTCTTTAAATTTATTTAAAAGAAATTTGACATATTTTTAAAAATTCTGAAAATTCGAATAATAATAGTCGAATTAAAGAAAATAAGTATTTTTTAAAAAAACTAGAAGTTATAAGGACCAGATGTAGTACTATACAAATGAAAAACTACTAAATTAAACAAATTTTAAGTATCACAAGTTAAAACTTTGGTATAAAAATTAGCAAGTGAAGCCATTACCCAAACATTAAGACATGAAAAGAAAAAAGGGAAAAAGTACGGTATGAGATGAAAATACAAGGATCTAGAGAAGGAATTACTTTTTTTTTTTTTTTTTTTTTGATATTCTCAAACTTTAATATTGCCCATATTTGTAGCCACATTCAATATAGTGTCACCCCATATACTAGTTCAAATCTCACTTTCCCATTTAGGATGGAATTTTCTTATAAAAACAATGCTATAAATAGCAATGTATGTTGTGACAAATTAAACAAACAAGTAGGAATGCAAGAGTACGACTAGCTAGGTGGAGATGACGAACAAAAATGGTTTTCAAGTCTATCAAGGTGTTCCCGAGAGTTACCTTGACCGCTTCATTAGGATTAATTACTTTGTTGTGTTGATGCCCTGCTGAAGTGTTTAGGGGAACTCCTGGTATCACTTTTCTCACTCCCCGAGCCTACACCCTAGACGTGGCTGGCACTCGAGAACCATTATTAGCCCCAAGCAAACCCTTGGCCTGGCTTTCTTACTCAGCGGAAAAATTTACTCAAGATAAATACTTTTAAAATAGTACAATGAACTGCTCAATAAATAACTGAAAATGTAATAAATAACATTCACTTCAAAAGTGGCAACTCAAGTCTCAACTTAACTGAAAAGGAAAGTAAAGACTCATGAACTAACATCACTAACTCTATCTATGAAGCCTCTAAACTCTAAGGGATGTCGGGACAAGACCCCCGATCATCCTAACAACTGAAATAAGCAAGCGATAAAACAAAACATAACCAAAGGGACCCTTCGAAAAGTAAGGAGGCACACTAACTGACTCTGAGTGCTGAACTGAATCAATGATGCGCTGGATGCTGATCCTAGTTACCTGTGTCTGCATCATAATAAGATGCATCCCAAATGGCATCAGTACATTGAATGTACAAGTATGTGAGGGGAATTCTAAAATAAGACATAAGCTTGAAAGGAACTGAAGAACTTACCTGGCTCAACTCAACTCAACTCACCTGAACTGATTTAGATATAAAGCAGTATATATAAATGCAGTATAAACAAAAACTTTAAAACATGGTTTCAACTTTGTGTATTTAGAAATACAATAATAACTTTGTATGTATGCAAAGATACAATATGAACTCTATTTGTATATGAAAATACAAATATTTCTGATGTATATAAAAATACAAAGTACTGCTGTGGGAGTTTCTCTAACCGACAACTATCACTTAAGAGCTATCGTGATGATACAACGTTTTGACTCACGCTGCCAGGGCCGTCCTATATTTTTCCATGAGTATAGAACCTGAAGTACTAAGTGGATCCACTAGTCTATGCTAAAAAGCACTAAAGAAATCATCTAAAAAGTATGACCCTTTTCTACCCATGATGGCTACATATATGGTTTATGGCGACTCGGAGTTCTCTGAACTCTCCCCTATATCGGTGCTCAATACTACTCCCAAAATATACTAGCTCTTTATGTTTTAAAAACATAACTTTTTTCTGTGGTTTGATATAATTACTGAAAACTTAGCACAAAGACTATATTGGAAATCTCAGTTTCCTTTCTTTCTTAATTGGGAAAGCATTTACTCTTTTCTGAAAACTAGCAAAGGATCTTTGGAAATCAAAGTTTCACTTCTTGCTTAATTGTGAACGCATTTACTCTTTTCTGAAAAACTAGCTCAAAGACTCTTTGGAAATCAAAGTTTTCCTTCTTGTCTAAATGTGAAAACACTTTAAACTCTTTGGGAATACATAGTCCCCATATACTTTTGAAGAAATGAACTTCAACTTTACTCTTTACTGAACTCAAAATTCAAGTCTTAAAACAAAGTTAAATCATCTCTAAAAGAATTTTGGAAGACTCTAAGAACTTCTCTTGACTTGCCTCTTAACTTCTCTTAACTTGACTCTTAACTTCTAACTTGACTCTTAACTTTCCTTGAATTGAATTATGGATTCAAGGATAGTGATTTGTGATTGAAAAGAACTCATGATATTTAGGAATGATTTCAGATAGCTAAACATGAAAAAAGATCAAGAAATCACTGTGTGAGGGTGGGTCTGCGACGCGGAGAAGTATTTAAATTTTGATCGCGAAAATACTTTTTGAGGCAGAACGGTCTGTGACTGCTCTGCGATGCTAGGATGAATTTTTTGATACTGAGAGGTAGGTCCGTGACATGACCTGAGGCTCCAGATTTGCCCGACTTTTTCCTTCTTTTGTTTTCTGGTCCCAATTCACCCAAACTCGACTATTCTTCATAATTTTTCTTTAGATTCAGATACCCAGCATGTATACACAAGAATCTAACTCAAAAAACTCAAGGAAACAACATTTTGACCTCAAGGAAATCCTCAACCTCAACCTAACTCAAGAACGAAGGCCAATTTCAAGAACATCATTCAAGATTCATCAACTTTCAACTTTCTAGCACAAACTTCGCTGAAATAAACATGATTGGCGCATAGTGAACGAACCCAACGCTATGAAAGACTCATATACCTCGTAGGGATCACCCCTTGACGAAATCCACGATCTTAGCTTCAAGAACTTGATGATTTCCTTGCTTCTCCTTCTCTTTTATCCTCTTCTTTTCTCTTCTCTAAAACCCTAACTAAATTTCTCCAACGCGTAAACTGACCAAGTTCAGTTTATACCCCTAAGTAATTACCAAAAACGAATTAAAATAAAAGGGTAAGGAAATGACCAAACTACCCTTCTAAAATTCGAATTGAACATTTCCTTATTTGAACAGCCCAACTTCCAATGGGCATAACTTACTCATATGAACCAAGCATCACGCAAACTTGGCAGCATTGGAAAGATCATTCCAAGATATTTCCTACGATATCTGGAAACATACCTAACTCATCCTGAGATAGAATTTATGGTCGTTTAAAGTTGACCAAAACTTAAACTTAACTTAACCAATTTTCCAGATTTTTATTATTTCCAAAAATCACTCTTTCTAATTCTAGCTCTTTCTAATTCTTTCAATTTGCGAGATGTTACAGTATCTCCCCTTTGGGAATATTCGTCCTTGAATAAGATTACTCTTACTAGGCTAAGGGTGTAACATTAACATTTAGCTCCAACACCCAACAAGCAATGCAATTACAACATGCTAATCTTATAAATAAAAGCCGAGAAAAAGATTAGTACCTTAATTTGGAACTTCTCGGGATTCGAAGAGATGTGGATATCTCTTCTTCATATCTTCCCAAGTAGGTTCCTCAACAAATTAATTCCTCCAAAGAACTTTGACTGATGCTACCTCTTTTGTTCTCAACTTGCGAAGTTGGCGATCTAGAATCTGAAGTGGAATCTCCTCATAAGGTAAGCTACATTTGATTCCAATATCTTTAGTTGGTATGATCAATGAAGGATTGCCCATACACTTTTCCAACATGGAGATATGGAACACTAGATGGACTGCTGCTAATTTTTGTGGTAGCTCTAACTCATAAGCTACATTACCAACCCTTTTTGATATTCTATAAGGGCCAATATACCGGGGACTAAGCTTCCCCTTCTTACTAAGTCTCATAACACCCTTCATGGGTGAAACTTTCAAGTATACCCAATTATCTACTTCAAAATATAACACCCTTCTCTAACATCAGTGTAGGATTTCTGACGACTATGCGTTATTTTTAACCTTTGTTGAATCACTTTCACCTTCTCCATATCTTGATGGACTAAGTGTGGTCCTATCGATCCTGTTTCACCAACTTCAAACCATCCAATATGAGATCTGTATCTTCTCCCATAAAGAGCCTCATATAGAGCCATTTGGATGCTAGCATGGTAACTATTGTTGTAAGCAAACTCAATGAGATATAGGTGATCATCCAAGTACCCTTGAAATCAATCACACAATCTACCTTGATACCACAAAACACTATCTCCCCCTTTTTCAAAAGCCATCACTTTTTGCTTATGAACATTTGCCTTCAATTCAAGCAAAATGGGATCTTGGTCTTGCTTCTCTTTCACTTCTAATACTAATGATGATTCAGCCCCATTCATCACCACTACTCCTCATTCTGTGGAATTTATTAGTCGAACTCCTAGTCGTGCAAGTCTATGCACCTCTTTTTCTAACTCTTTCTTACCTTCCTCAAAATGGGCGATACCACCCATAGACATCCGGCTTAAGGCATCAACAACAACATTAGCCTTACCTGGGTGATAAAGGATACTCATGTCATAATCTTTGAGTAATTCTAACCACCTCATCTATCTGAGATTAAACTCTTTCTAACTAAACATATATTGAAGACTCTTGTGATCGGTGAACAGATCCGCATGAACACCATAAAGATAATGACGCCATATTTTTCAAAGAAAATACTACGGCAACAAACTCTAAGTCATGGGTTGGGTAATTCTTCTCATGAACTTTCAATTGTCTGGAGGCATAAGCTATAACTTTGTCATTCTGCATCAACACACAATCCAAACCAACTGTAGATGCATCACAACACACCACAAAACCTTGAGTACCCTCTGGTACAGTTAACACTGGGGCAGTAGTCAACCTCTTTTTCAATTCCTGAAATCTTTTCTCACAAGCTTCAGACCATTGAAAATTCACTGTTTTCTGAGTCAACTTTATCAAAGGAGATGAAATAGATGAGAACCCCTCTACAAACCTTTTATAATAGCCAGCCAAACCCAAGAAACTCTTAATATCATTTGGAGATGTGGGTCTAGGCCAATTCTGCACTGCCTCAATTTTCTGAGTATCAACTTTAATTCCCTCTCCAGACACAATATGGCCTAAGAATGCCACAGACTCAAGCCAAAACTCACACTTGGAGAACTTGGCATACAACTCTCTATCTTTTAAAGTCTGGAGAACTATTCTGAGATGACTAGCATGATCTTCTTTATTCCTTGAATAGATTAGTATGTCATCAATGAAGATGATAACAAACATATCTAAATAAGGTTTGAATACTCTATTTATAAGGTCTATGAATGTTGCAGGCACATTGGTCAAACTAATGGACATGACCAAAAACTCATAATGACCATAACGGGTCCTGAATGTTGTCTTTGGAATATCACATTCCCTCACTCTTAACTTACGGTAGCCAGATCTGAGATCTATCTTAGAGAAATAAGTAGCACCCTGAAGCTCATCAAAAAGATCATCGATTCTCGAAAGAGGGTACTTATTCTTGATGGTAACCTTATTCATCTAATGATAATCTATACACATCATAAGGAATCCTTCCTTCTTCCTCACAAATGGGACCGGAGCGCCCCAATGTGAGATACTTGGTCGAATGAAACCTTTCTCTAAAAGATCTTTCAATCGCTCTTTTAACTCTTTCAACTATGCTGGTGCCATGCTATATGACAGAATAGAGATAGGATGAGTATCTGGAAGAATGTCTATACCAAAGTCTATTTCTCTCTCAGGAGGGACTCCGGGAAGATCATCAGGAAAGACTTCTGGAAACTCTCTTACTACTGAAACTGTCTGAATATGAGGTATCGAACTCAACACAAGAGCCATTAACTTAGACTAAGTGATAGACACACCCCTTGGAAACTAACTTTCTCACCTTAAGGTACGAAATAAAGTGACCCTTAGGCACTGCTGAACTGCTCTTCAACTCTATAACTGGTTTACTGGAAACTGGAACTTGACTACTCGAGTTCTACAATCTATTGATGCATAATGGGCATGAAGCCAGTCCATACCTAGGATGACATCAAACTCTACCATATCTAACTCAACTAAATCAGCCATGGTACTCTTGTGATTGACGAAAATGGAACAATCATGATAGACTCTTTCTGCTAGAATAGACTCACCATCAGGTATAGAAACATTGAAGTCTCAAAAAGTTACTCAGGAAGAACATCAAAATTGAAGACTTGGATCATACCAGTGACAACATCTGGCAAATGAAGTAGCTCATCTAGATGCAACTCTATGTGGTGGAGCAACTGAAGAAGAGTGGGCTCTATTGCACCTATTACCATTACTCTATTTGCTCTTAGGACACTCTCTCATAAAATGACCATTCTGGCCACACTTGAAAGCAACTAGTGGAGTCATCACGACACATCCCTGAGTAACTACTACCACACTTAGCACATGCAGGAGTCTTAGTACCCCCTTGTGTCTTACTACCTTGAGAATGCGCATGCCTAGCTCTGAAGTTCTGAGAATTCTGACTATTGTACTCACATTTGTTCCTTCAGCTTGTCCTCCTCAACTTGTTGCACATAGATCATCAACCTTTCTATGCCCATGTAACCTATTAGCATGGTTGCCTTACTTTTTTTACCTGACAGACGAGTCAAACCATCAACGAATAAACTCCTCTTGATCCTCATATCGACAACCATCTCTTAGCTCACGGGGAAAGAAACGCCCTATGAAGGCCTTCTCAAACAGAGCCCAGCTCACAATTGGTTACGCGTAAGCACGAGTAGAAAGTAACTTTATAGAGATTAACTCTATTGCACAAAATGAATATGAAAGAAGTGAGATATTTCCTAAATGTTGCAGCCTCCTAATTATAGATATGGCGCGCTTCACACCGACAACTAGGAATCTACAAACACGACTTCATAGACTCCCTGGGACTCTTGAACTCTGTGCTCTGATACCAAGTTCATCACGCCCCGAGCCCGACACTCGAGAACCATTGCTAGCCCCAAGCGAACCCTTAGCCTGACTTTCTTACTCAGCGGAAGACTTTACTCAAGATAAATACTTTTAAAATAATACATTGAACTGCTCAATTAATAACTGAGAAAGTAATAAATAACATTCACTTCCAAAGTGGCAACTCAAGTCTCAACATAACTGAAAAGGAAAGTAAAGACTTATGAACTAACATCACTAACTCTGTCTATGAAGCCTTTAAACTCTGAGGGATGTCGGGAAAAGACCCCCGATCATCCTAACAACTGAAATAAGCAAGCAATAAAATAAAACATAACCAAAGGGACCCTTCGAAACGTAAGGAGGCTCACCAACTAACTCTGAGGGCTCAACTGGATCAATGATGCGCTGGATGTTGATCTTGGTTACCTGTGTCTGCATCATAATAAGATGCAGGCCAAATGACATCAGTATATTGAATGTACGAGTATGAGAGGGGAATTCTAAAACAAGACATAAGCTTGAAAGGAACTGAAGAACTTACCTGGCTCAACTCAACTCAATTCACCTAAACTGATTTCAATATAAAGCAATGTATATAAATGCAGTATAAAGAAAAGCTTTAAAACATGGTTTCAACTCTTTGTATTTAGAAATATAATAATAACTTTGTATGTATGCAAAGATACAATATGTACTCTATTTGTATATGAAAATACAAATATTTTTGATGTATATAAAAATACAAAGTACTGCTCTGGGAGTTTCTCTAACCGACAACCATCACTTAAGAGCTATCGCGATGATACAATGTTATGCCTCAGGCTGCCATGGCCGTCCAATACCTTGGCATGAGTATAGAACCTGAAGTACTAAGTGGATCCACTAGTCTATGCTAAAAAACACAAAAGGAATCATCTAAAAAGTATGACCCTTTTCTACCCATGATGACTACATGGTTTATGGCGGCTCGGAGTTCTCTGAACTCTCCCCCATATTGGTGCTCAATACTACTCCCAAAATATACTAGCTCTTCATGTTTTAAAAACATAAGTTCTTTCTGTGGTTTGAGATAATTGCTTAAAACATAGCTCAAAGGCTATCTTGGAAATCTCAGTTTCCCTTTTTGCTTAATTGTGAAAGCATTTACTCTTTTTTGAAAACTAGCTTAAAGGCTCTTTGGAAATCAAAGTTTCCCTTCTTGCTTAATTGTGAAAGCATTTACTCTTTTCTGAAAAACTAGCTCAAAGGCTCTTTGGAAATCAAAGTTTCCCTTCTTGTTTAAATGTGAAAATATTTTAAACTCTTTGGGAATACATAGTCCCCATATACTTTTGAAGAAATGAACTTTAACTTTACTCTTTACTGAACTCAAAACTCAAGTCTTATAACAAAGTCAAATAATTTGTAAAAGACTTTTGGGCGCAAAAATACTTTTTGAGGCAGAACGGTCCATGACAGCTCCGTGACGCGAGGATGAATTTTTTGAAATTGAGAGGCATGCAGGTCCACGACGCTGCTTGCGGCTCCAGATTTTCCTGTCTTTTTCCTTCTTTCGTTTTCCAGTCCCAATCACCCAAACTCGACTACTCTTCTTAATTTTTCTTTAGATTCAGAATCTCAGCATGTATACACAAGAATCTAACTCAAACAACTAAAGAAAACAACATTTTAACCTCAAGGAACTCCTCAATGTCAACCTAACTCAAGAACGAAGGCCAATTTCAAGAACATCATTCAAGATTCATCAACTTTCAACTTTCTAGCACAAACTTTGCTGAAATAAATATGATTGGCGCGTGGGTGAACGAACCCAATGCTATGAAAGACTCACATACCTCGTAGGGATCACCCCTTGACAAAATCCACGATCTTAGCTTCAAGAACTTGACGATTTCCTTCCTTTTCTTTCTCTTTTCTCCTCTTCTTTTCTCTTGTATAAAACCCTAACTCAATTTCTCCAAAGCATAAACTGACCAAGTTCAGTTTAGACCCCTAAGTAATTAACAAAAACGAATTAAAATAAAAGGGTAAGGAAAAGACCAAATTACCCTTCTAAAATCTGGATTGGACATTTCCTTAGTTGAATAGCCCAACTTCCAATGGGCATAACTCACTCATACGAACTCGGAATCGCGCAAACTCGGCGGCATTAGAAAGATCATTCCAAGATATTTCCTATGATATCTGGAAACACACCTAACTCATCCTGAGCAAGAAGTTATGGTCGTTTAAAGTTGACCAAAAATTCAAACTTAACCAATTTTCCAGATTTTTATTATTTTCAAAAATCACTCTTTCTAATTCTAGCTCTTTCTAGTTCTTTCAATTTGCGAGATGTTACAACTTTGAAATTTACACAAACGAATAGAAGTGCAAGAGTTTTGGTTGTAGATGATGAACATAAAGGTTCACGTATAATCTATCAAGGTGTTCCCTAGAGTTCCCTTGACCGCTTCATGAGGGCTTATTACTTCATTATTTGAAGCCCAGGTGAGGTGTTTGGGGAAACTGCTGGATTCACTTTGATATTTACACAAACATGTCGAAGTGCAAGAGTACTGGCTAGAGATGATGAGCACAATGGTTGAAGCACTAGTATTTCCATACAATTAAAGTCATGAAGATTCGATATTAATTTTTGTTCATTCGTAGGATAAATTAAAGCATTTCTCACATTCAACTAAAAAGGGGGGAAATTTGTACAGATAAAAAATAAATAAAAAGAATGTATCAAAAATAGTTGTCTTCTCTCTTTAATATCATCATCATAAAAACAGTTCAGTCCTGTCATAGATATCTCTTCACCTTATACTCATTGGAAGAACAAAAATATGCACAATGACAAATACCTCATATAGATATCTTTCTCAGAAAGTCACTCAACTATGAATATTTTTCTTAGAAAGTCACATAACTTTGTTTTATAACTCAAAAGTCATTCAGTTATGATAGTTAACTTAGAAAGTCACTTAACTATGAATAGTTATTTTAGACAGTCACATAGTTGAGTGACTTTCTAAGATAAATATATATAGTTGAGTGACATGTGGGTTATAAAATAAAGTTGAGTGACCTTCTGAGAAAGTTATCCATAGTTGAGTAACCATTTCAGATATTATCTCCTCATTGGAAGAACAAAAATGCACAATGACAAATACCAAGAATTCCAATTTCTACAAAGAATGAAATTTGAGCTATACTCATAAAAAAGAATAAAAATGCACAATAAGAGATTTAAAAAAAAATCAGGAAAAAAACAATTTTTTTATACCAATTGAATTGATATGGATATAATTGTGCTAAATATGATGGATTAGTTTGATGGGCGTACACTTTATATAATTTTTTCTTTTCTTTTAGGTCAAAAATCTTTTTGTAGTACTTGAAGAATACTTTTTTTAATCGAAGTTCAACTAATTCAGATTCTCAACGCATAGGGCTCTATTGGGGGATTTTTTTTTTCTTTTCGGACAAAAATCTTTTTGTAGTACTTGAAGAATATTTTTTTTAATCGAAGTTCAACTAATTCAGATTCTCAACGCATAGGGCTCTATTGTGGGGGGGGGGGGGGAATACTCTCTATTAAAGATTTTCATACATGTGACTTGAATCTGAAACCTTTGATTAAGGAATAACTCCACTGCACCACATTTATGGTGCTATGGTCTTAATTCTAGTGGAAGCCTTTTCTTTTTTCTTTTTTTGTTTCTTTTATTTATATTTTCTAAGTTTTACTTTTCTTTTTCACTTTCCAGATATGGGTAGCTATTTTTCTTATACATAACAACTGATGTTATTAATTGTTTTTGTGTTGAGTGACGTCTGGATCCCAATCGAGTGCATTTTTTATATTTTTGTTGGAAACTTTAGTGTGCAATAATAGTCTGCAAACCACACAGGGGATGTAAAACGTACTAGGTAAGGCCTATGCAACAAGCTCGAGTCAGAAGACATTGAGGGAGAATCGATCTCTAGTCATCCAGGTGGATAACCACCTTCTAAACCAACCGAGTCATTCGAAAGGACTAATCGAGTGCATTAACATACATCATAGACATAGGAAAATAAATTATTATGAAAATAAAAGAAGAGAGTTCGTTGTAATTCATGAAATTATGAGGAGGTAAATAGCACAATCTTAAGCCTCCAAAGTTTTTTATTTGTTAATAATTTGCCACGTAAATAAACAAAAATATTCTTCTCAAGCTTTCCTTCTTTAGTTTAGATATTATGCTTAATTATTTTGACACACAGGATTAGTTTGTATAAACGTTATAACTCTTTTGTAATATCTATGAACATTTATCTGAGAGTATTTGTTAATAAATATGTAAGTACATTTAATGAATTTGTTGATAAAAATAAGCCGTTTTAAAAAATAATTGAGTTCAACTGAATTCGTACTGAACTTCTGAAAATAAGTATATATTTATTATTTATTTTATATTCGTAACATGTCCCCCGATATGAGTATCCATATCCCTTTTCTTGGCTAGGCAAACATATAAAATTTTGTTTTGAAAATAATAAATGACGATAAAACTAGAATCCATGACCTTTGCTTGCTCTCGTATTATGTTAAATGACCTTTATAGTTCATGCACAAATATATTATTTTTGTCTGTTTTTTCTTGAGCTGAGGGTCTATCGGAAACAAGCATAGTAATATAAATTTGGGTATATTCTAGCTACCCTCTTCAAACAACACTTTGTGGAATATGTTGTTGTTGCATTGCTACCTTTTTAATATCTGGAAAAGAGATATTCCTTGGTACATATAGGATAAAAATATGCTTCTTGAGGTTATTGTCACGACCCGATTTTTCGAGTCATGACGGCACCTACTATACCCTACCAGTAGGTAAGCCAACCCGTAACCCAGAACATCGAGTAATGAGCGTAAGGGCAGAAGCTAGCGAAAACAATAATCTAAACAAGGACAACAAGGCAGAAGCAAACCAAAATAAATATATACAAATAAAGATCCCTCCCAAAACCTGGAAGTCACTAGTACAGAGCTACTAACAAAAAGATTACAAGTCCCAAGAGTGGACCACAGAGACTCGACTGTCTCGAAAGGCAAAAGACAGGTCTATATATATACAGATGGAGACTGAAATAGTACAGAACGCAGTGTGCTCACCCCCGTCTCCGGATCAGACTACTCCAAGCTGGATCAACGCTGGCCACTGGTGCTCGGACCTGCATCACGAAACAGATGCAGAGCGTAGCATGCGTACCAAAACAGCAGGTACCCAATAGGCATCATAGGCCCACTGAACTTGAAAGGTAAAGGCAATATGAAAAGAAGGAACAACACAAACGGAGGTCAAGAATGGAAACTAAGTAAGAATTGAATGCACACGAGTGTAGAAAGAACTAACTAAAGTAATCTATAAGCTAACTACACCTAACTGGACCCCCATAAGCCCAGAAGGTACACTCGTGTGCAAGTTAAATTAAAAACCCGAACTGACCCCCATAAGCCCGACGAGTACACAAAAAAACTATAGCTAAAGAGAATTGCATATGAGAACCCAAGAACGAAAAACATCAAACAAGAACCTCAACCCCAATAGTAGAACCTGACAGTACGGAGGCCGGACCTCGAACCGGATGCTCACTAGAAGTACCCAAGTAACCAATCACAAGTATCAAGTAACTGAGACCTGACCTCTAACCGGATGCTGTATATAAGTATCTGGGCGATAGAGGCCGTACCTCAAACCGGATGCTCTATATAAGTATTCGGGCAATAGAGGCCAGACCTCAAACCGGATGCTCTATATAAGTATTTAGGCGATAGAGGCCGGACCTCAAACCGGATGTTCTTCAAAAATATTAATGAGGTCGAGACCGGAGCTCGAATCCAGATGCCCGACAAAGGTGCCAATGCAACTGCTGAAAGAGTCCCAATCGATCCATGCTCAAAAATGTCCGTGGAACATCGTCCACACTTAGCCAATCAATGTAAGTCCTTGGAACTGAATCGAAAGCGAACTTCAAATCGAGAAACAGAACTAGTGTCGCCGACGTAACTCGTGAAGCTGCAATATCGGAGAAAAATAAAGATAACTATCGTCAAAGTAAGTGTATCACCTAGCTAAGGTCCAAACTATCAGACTCCAGTTTGCTACAGCAGTCTACAGGGATCTAAGCCGGCCGAGCGATGTCGGGGAAAAACTAAGGCCTATCGGTTTTGAATCATGAATTTCTAAGGCAAGCACTAGTCAAACCTAAACTAAGGCCCAACATGCTTTAGATAAATAGTAATCAAGTATACAAGCCCTCTACATAGCAAGGAGGGTTAATTAGTAACACCAAGCATGCTCACAGTTACCCAATAAATCCCGAAAGAGGCCAAAACATGATTTCTAAACATCTATGCATTATTCACTAACTACCAACCCAAATCCCAACTAATCAACATGCATTCACACTCTCAAGCTTAATCTAAGAGAGGGAAACCGTAGCCTACCTGTAGGCCGACCACGCGTGCTCCAAAAGTCACTTCTCCGGAGCCTTCCCCTTTCGAACGGACTTGAAATGCTGACACACTATCAAAAATAGAGTCACAATGTTATTACGGTTGTTTAGACACTAAAATTGCAAGAAACGGAGACGTACCAATTTCGGGGTCAAAATGGGGAAAGTGGGACCCGCACTTGAAATTCCGGAATTAATCCCAAAAGTTGGTCCCAATCAGTTCCCCAAGCTCAAGTCCCAAAATGGGCCACAATTCGGGGCTCGGGAACATCACAATATCAACAATCAACAAAAATCCAAATTTTCTCAAGAACTAGAAATGGGACAGCAGCTGAATCAGTCGATTTACCAGAAATGAGAGGTCTACAGCAAAATCCAACAACACCACAATGTTCTCCTCAAAAGACCACTCAAGATAGCCTCAAGAATCACTGAAATCGGACCTAAAATGACCAAGAAATTAGCTTCTAAAATTTCCCAAAAATTGAGCCCGAAATGGCTATGACAGCAGTTAAAACACAACTTTTTACCTCCAACGAAGCTTTTAATACAAAATCTAACCACACCAACGCGTTCCTTGCGAAAAACCCCACAAGATGAACCTATGGATCACTAAATTTGGACTAGAAATGAGAGAGTTATGAGGGTTTGAAGTTGGCAAAAAGAGCTGAAATGGGGCTGCACCAGCTTTGGCTAAATATTTTAAAGTCTCCGACAGGGTGCTCGAAATTCATTCGGGACCCGATAAAAATAAAACAGAAATATTACCCTACTAAATTCGATATTCCAGACTCAACGGCGCAGTCAAAATTTCCATCAGAGGTCATCTCGATAAAAAGTGGGTCCCACTTCCAAGAGCCATTTTAACCATAATCCACCGAGGGGCTCGGAATGAGTCCGGAGGCCTCGGTAGTCAAACGAAATGTTGTTCTAGACCAAACTCAACATTTCGGAGCTAACCACGCTGACGGAATTTTCATCCAAGCGCGTTTTCCAAGAATGTTGACCAAAGTCAACCTTAGGCCAAATTTCAAAGGCTAAAACGCCTAATCGCACCGACTCACACTGAAAACCTCGGGAGTCATGCCGACCATGCTACTAGCCTAAAATGACCCTTCCGGAGCTAATGGAATCATCAGAATTGGATTCCGATGTCATCTTCTTAAACTTTTGATCGAAACTGATCGTTCAAGGTTCATAAGCTCCAAAAAAACTAAAACTTGCATAATTACCAAACGAACGACCAGGTGACCGAACTGTCAGTCCCAGCAAGTCATAAATGACTTGGGGTTGCTACAGGAACTCTCTAAATGACACACAGAGGGCAAGATATAGAAATGACCAGGAGGGTCATTACAATATCTACTACTAAAAAGGACTTTCGTCCGCGAAAGAAAGATAAGGATATACCTGAGGGCTCAAACAAGCCGGGAAACTGCTCTTGTATCTCCTGCTCGGTCTCCCAGGTAGCCTCCTTGACTGGACGATGCCTCCAACGGATCTTAAAAACAGGAATGGCTCTCGAGCGCAATCTCCTCACATCTCTGGCTAGAATGGCAACTGGCTCCTCTACAAATGTCAAACGGTCATCCAACTCGACTACATCATACTGGAGCACATGAGACTCATCAGGAACATACCGGCGCAACATCGACACATGGAAAACCGGGTGGATGGATGAAAATGCTGGAGGTAAGACCAACTCATAAGCAACCTCTCCAACTATCCGGAGTATCTCAAAAAGCCCAATGTACCTGGGGATAAGCTTACCCCGCCTCCCAAACCTCATCACGCCCTTCATGGGCGACACATAGAGGAATACCTGATTACCAACAGAGAATCTCAAAGGTCGACGCCTCTGATCCGTATAACTCTGGTGCCTACTCTGAGTAGTCCTGAGTCTATCTTGAATCACTCTCACCTGGTCCAAAGCCTCCTGAATCAAATCTGTACCCCACGGCCTAGGCTCTGTAGATTCAAACCAGCCCACCGGAGAGCGACAACGCCTACCATACAAGGCCTCGAATGGGGCCATCTGAATGCTAGAATGGTAGCTGTTGTTGTACGCAAACTCTGCCAAAGGCAAAAACTGGTCCCACTGACCTCCAAAGTCCATAGCCCAGGCCCGCAACATATCCTCAAGGACCTGAATAGTACGCTTTGACTGGCCATCCATCTGTGGGTGAAAAGCTGTGCTAAGGTCAACCCGAGTGCCCAACTCATCCTGAAAGGTCCTCCAAAAGCTAGACGTGAACTGAGAACCCCGATCTGATATAATAGAAGCCGGCACCCCATGAAGTCGAACCACCTCTCAAATGTAGATACGAGTCAACCTCTCAGCACTGAAAGTAGCATAAACAGGGAGGAAATGCGTTGATTTGGTCAATCGATCCACTATGACCCAAATGCTGTCAACACCTCTAGAATTCCGAGGTAACCCCACAATGAAGTCCATCGTGATACACTCCCACTTCCACTCCGGAATGGGTAATATTTGGAACTTACCACCAGGCCTCAAATGCTCGGCCTTCACCTACTGGCAACACAAGCAACGGGAAACAAAGTCAGCAATATCTCTCCTCATGCCACTCCACTAGTAATGTTGCCTCAAATCACGATACATCTTCATTGTGCCCGGATGGATAGAGTATCTAGACTCATGGGCCTCAGAAAGTATCAACTGTATCAAATTTCCAACTCTCGAAACACAGATGCAGCCGGCTAATCTAAACACTCCATTAGGATCTAAGGTAGCCTGACCACCATCACCCGCTAACACTCGATCTCTAAGGACCACCAAGGCCTCATCCTCAAATTGGCAACCACGGATCCTATCAAACAAAGAAGATTGAATGTCCAAAGCCAAGGGTCGCTCCTCAACAGATATGAAGGCTAGACTACCCATACTCACCGCCTTCCGGTTCAAGGCGTCCGCTACCGCATTCGCCTTGCTCAGATGCTAGAGAATAGAGAGGTCGTAGTCCTTTAAGAGCTCAATCCAACGACGCTGCCTCAAATTAAGGTCCCTCTAGCTCATGATGTATTGATCTCACATCGAACTCCATACAAGTAGTGCCTCCAAATCTTAAGCGCGAAAATTACCGCCGGCAACTCCAAGTCATGAGTGGGGTAGTTGCGCTCATGGATCTTAAGCTGCCTTGACGCATAAGCAATAACCCGACCATGTTGCATCAATACACAACCCAAACCAACGCCAGATACGTCACAATAAACCATGAAGCCTTTGCCCTCAACTGGAAGAGTCAATATAGGAGCGGTGGTCAATAACTCCTTGAGCCTCAAAAAGCTCGCCTCACACTCCTCTGACCAAACAAAGGGGACATCAGCACGAGTCAACCGGGTCAAAGGGGCTGCAATAGTAGAAAATCCCTCAACAAAGCGTCTGTAGTAACTCGCTAACCCGACGAAGCTACGAACCTCATTAACAAAAGTGGACCTATTCCAATCACGAATACCCTTAATCTTCGCCGGATCAACCCTAATACCCTCTTTGGACACCACGTGCCCCAAGAATGCTACAGACTCAAGCCAAAACTCGCACTTTAAGAACTTGGCATAAAGCCGATGATCTCTCAAAGTCTGGAGCACTATCTTCAAATGCTGCTCATGCTCACTCCGGCTCCATGAGTATACCAGTATGTCATCAATGAAGACGATAACAAATGAATCAAGGTATGGCCTAAACACACGTATCATCAAGTCCAAAAAGGCGGCAGGGGCATTAGTCAACCCAAAAGACATCACAAGGAACTCATAGCGGCCGTAACGAGTCCTGAATGCAGTCTTAGGGATGTCCGCTGTCCTAATCCTCAGCTGATGGTACCCGGACCTCAAATCAATCTTAGAAAACACGGCGGCACCCTGAAGCTGGTCAAACAAGTCATCAATATGAGGCATGGGGTAACGGTTCTTCACCGTCACCTTATTCAGCTGCCTGTAGTCAATGCACATCCTCATAGTCCCATCCTTCTTCTTCACAAACAAAATAGGAGCACCCCAAGGTGACACACTCGGACGGATGAACCCCTTACCTAAGAGGTCCTCTAACTGAACACTGAGCTCCCTGAGCTTTGCAGGAGCCATCCGGTAAGGCGAAATAGAAATAGGACGGGTGTCAGGCTCCAAATCTATGGCAAAATCAATCTCACGCTCTGGGGATAGACAAGGTAGGTCTATAGGGAACACATCTGCAAACTCTCTAACCACAGGAACAGAGTTAACTAAAGGGCCCTCCCTACTCACATCTCTCATTTAGGCCAAATAAGTTAAACACCCAGAAGCAACCAACCGTCTAGCCCGCATAAAAGAGATGATCCCCATCGGTATGTGACTATGACCACCCTACCACAACACTGGGGGAATGCCAAGCATAGCTAAAGTAACGGTCTTGGCATAGCAATCCAAGACCGCATGGTAGGGGGATAACCAGTCCATGCCCAGAATCACATCAAAATCAACCATATCTAGCAGAATAAGATCAACTCTAGTATCATAACCTTGGATAGTCACTAGGCAAGTTCGTAATGCCTGATCCACTACTAAGGACTCACTCACCGGGGTCGAAACATGAATCGGCTCTACCAAAAACTCAGACCTCATACCTAATTGGGGAGCAAAATAAATAGATACATATGAGAATGTGGATCCAGGATCAAATAATAATGTAGCAGGCTGATGGCATAATAAAAGCATACCTGTGATGACATCGTTAGATGCCTCAGCTGCCGCCTTTGCCGGGGCTGTGTAGAAATGGCCCTGAGCACCTCTGCCTAGTGCGTCCAATCTACCACCTGACCTGCCTCCCCGAGCTTCACCTCTGCTACCCTATCGACTATCCCGACGGCCCTGGTCCTAACCAACACCTCTAGCTGGAGAGGGTACTACTGAAATCGGTCTAGGTGCAAGAGGAGCTGGTACAATCGTCCCTCGCCCTTACCGGGGGCAACAAAGAGGGGCTCGACAGGAAGAGGTTGATACTTCAAGGATCCGTGAGTTCTTGAGGATGAATCCTCCCAACTTCACTGGTTCAAGCACTACTGAGGATCCAAAAGTTTTTGTTGAGGAACTGGAAAAGGTATTTGAAGTTCTACGCATTGCCGATGCTGACCAAGTGGAACTAGCTGCATATCAACTAAAGAATGTTGCTAGGACTTGGTTTGACCAGTGGAAGAAGGGTAGAGCTGAGGGATCACCAATTTTGAGTTGGGCTATGTTCGAGGAGGCTTTCTTGGGGTGTTTCTTTCCCCACAAACTAAAAGAAGCCAAGGTACGGGAATTCCTTACCCTTCAGCAGGATTCACTAAGAGTTCATGAGTACAACTTGAAGTTCACCCAACTTTCTTGATATGTTTCGGAGATGGTTACGGATATGAGAAGCAGGATGAGTCTATTTGTTGTTGGGTTGTCCTATCTGTCAAGCAAAGTAGGCAAGGCAGCTATGTTAATATGGGACATGGATATAGCAAAGTTGATGGTTTATGTGTAGCAGGTTGAGGAAGAGAAGCTCAGGGATAGGGAAGAGTTTAGAAACAACAAAGCAAAGACAGGGAATGAGTTCGGGCAGCAGAGGAATAATGTGAACTGATCTTCTTTTCATCAAAAGAAAAAGAGACCTGCTCCATCATTTGCTAGTGCACATGCACCCACAAACAAATGTGAGTATAATATTAAGAATTCTCTGCACTTCAGAGCTAGACATACCCAGTCTCAAGGTAGTGTGGCACAAGGAGGTAATTGAGCTCCTGCATGTGCTAAGTGTTTGTAGGAACCACACAAGTAAGTGTTGCGATGGCTCCACAGGTTGTTTCAAGTGTGGACAAGAGGGTCACTTCATGAAAGAGTGCCCTAAGAACCGGCAAGGTAATGGGAGTCAAGGCAATAAAGCCCAATCTTCATTAATTGCTCAACCCAATAGGGCTGAACCTAGAGGAGCTACTTCCGGTACTGGTGGAGGAGCAAATCGCCTTTATGCGATCACTAGTTGTTAAGAGCAAGAGAATTCTCCAGATATTGTCACTGGTATGGTCAAAGTCTTTACTCTTGATGTTTATGCTTTGCTAGACCTAAAAGCATGTTTATCTTTGTGACTTCTTATGTTACAATGAATTTTGATGTTCTTCCTGAGAAACTTTATGAACCCCTTTTATTTTTCCACACCTGTTGGGGAATCTATTCTCGTTGAGAGTATATCGAGATTGTGTCATTTCCATCAATCACAAGAACACCATGGCTCATTAAGTTGAGTTAGACATGGTAGATTTTACTGTCATTCTAGGTATAGACTGACTTATGCTTGTTATGCCTCCGTTTATTGTAGAACTCAAGTTGTTAGGTTCCAAATTCCTAATGAGCCAGTCTTTGAGTAGTGCCTAAGGGTCGTTTCATTTCGTACCTTAACGTGAGAAAGTTAGTTTCCAAGGGGTGTGCCTATCACTTAGTTCGAGTTACTGATTCTAGTTTTGAGACACCTCATTTTAAGTCAGTCCCAGTTGTGAGTGAGTTCCTAGAAGTCTTTCTAGATGATAGACTTCAGTATAGATATCCTTCCCGTTACTCGTCCTATATCTATTCCGCCATATAGAATGGCACCATCAAAGTTAAAAGAGTTGAAAGAGCAGGTGAAAGATCTCTTTGATAAAGGTTTTATTCGACCAAGTGTCTCACCTTGGGGCGCTCCCGTCTTATTTGTGAGGAAGAGAGATGGTTCCCTTAGAATGTGTATAGATTATCGACACTTGAACAAGGTTACCATCAAGAATAAACATCCTCTTTTGAGAATTGATGATCTTTTCGATCAGCTTCAGGGTGCCACTTGTTTCTCTAAAATAAACCTCAGATCAGGGTACCATCAGTTGACGGTAAGGGAATGTGACATTCTAAAGACAGTATCCAAGACCCATTATGGTCACTATGAGTTCCTAGTTATATCTTTTTGTTTGGCCAATGCACCTGTAGAATTCATGGACCTTATGAATAGAGTATTCAAGCCTAATTTAGATATGTTTGCTATCGCGTTCATTGATGACATACTAATCTACTCAAGGAATGAGGAAGATCATGCTAGCCATCTCAGAGTAGTTCTCCAAACTTTAAAGGATAGAGAGTTGTATGCCAAGTTCTCTAAGTGTGAGTTTTGGCTTCAGTTTGTGGCATTCCTAGGCCACATTATTTTCTGTGATGGAATTAGAGTTGACATTTAGAAAATAAAGGAAGTGCAAAATTGTCCTAGACCCACAACTCCAACTGATATTAGGAGTTTCTTGGGATTGGTTGGGTAATATAGAAGATTCGTAGATGGGTTCTCATCTATTTCCTCCCCTTTGACAAAGTTGACTTAGAAAACAGTGAAGTTTCAATGGTCTGAAGCTTGTGAGAAAAGCATTCAGGAAATGAAAAAAGGTTGACTACTGCCCAGTGTTAACCTTACCAAAAGGTACTCAAGATTTTGTCGTATATTGTAATGTATCTAAAGTTGGTTTGGGTTGGGTGTTAATGCAAAATGGGAAAGGTATAGCTTATTCCTCCAGAAAGTTGAAGGTTCACGAGAAGAATTATCCAACCCTTGACTTAGAGTTGGCTTCCATAGTTTTGCTTTGAAAATATGGCGTCATTATCTTTATGATATTCATGTGAATGTGTTAATCGATCACAAGAGTCTCCAGTATGTATTTAGTCAAAAAGAGCTTAATCTCAGACAGAGAAGGTGGTTAGAGTTACTCAAAGATTATGACATGAGTATTCTCTAGGTGGTGGTTAGAGTTACTCAAAGATTATGACATGAGTATTCTCTATCACCCAGGTTAGGCTAATGTTGTTGCTGATGCCTTGAACAGGCTGTCTATGGGTAGTACCACACGTTATGCTGTAATTTTACTATCTTTAAAAAAATAACTTTTTGAAATGTTCTAAGTATAAACATTTTGAGAAAACTGCTTAGAAAAGAGTCGCCACTTAATTTTTGAAAGAAATTAAGAAAAATTAATTTAAAAAGATTTTAACATATTAAATCTTTATAAATTTAGAGAAGATGGGTAGATTCTTATTTACACTTCAAAAAGATTTTTAAGAAGAGGGAACTGTAATTGAATATTTGACTTGAATTACAAGTAATTAAAATTTTAACAAAACTAGATTAAGTAGAATTTATTTGATTCACTTTAAAATAGCCATTTAAATTAATTTGATTAATTAAAGTATGAAAACCATTTTAAAGATATTCAATAAAAAAAAGATATTTTATTAAAATAAACTAACATAGAGAACTTGGTTTATCTTTTGGACAATTAAATTAAATTAAATTAAATCAAATAAAAGGTTAGTGTTAATATCAACAAACAAATAGTAATAAGGAGGATAATAAAAGAGAAGTAAAAATCAAAAATTTTTGGGCTTCGGCCCAAACTGTCCTAAATCTAATGATGGGCCAGCTGCATAATTTGGGCCTTTTCCAGCCCATATTTGCCTTTGAAAACTGTGTATACAACAAATGTCTATTTTTGTATACGGGTCAATTTCAACCCATTTATTTTGTATATTGGACTATATTTCGAGTGTATGCAGCCCACTTTGAACTTCCAGCACCTGTATCAATTTTTTGGCCCAGTATTAGCTGCACCAAATCTGTATATCAGTGTATACAATGTGTATTCATCATCTTTTGGGATTTCTGGACCCACGATCAGCCTTTTACCTTGTATTTCAATTTTGACTCGAAAAGGATGAGATTGAACCTCTTTGTCTCAAGGTGAAATGAATGGAAACAATGAAAGAGTCTGATGGGCTCACTCAAAGGTTCATGTAAGAAAGCAAAAGAGAAAATAAAATATAGTAGATGATAAAAGTTTGATGAAGCAAATAGTAGGCATATCAACTGACTAAGAAAACAAAATTATTTTTAAGTTAGAAAACCATCACCTTACTTTCACACCCTTTTAAAAAAAAAAATAGGAACCTAAGGCAGTGAAGAAAGACCATGTTTAACTAAGCAATGTTAAATCAAATTTCATCATTTCAAATGAGCAAAGAAGAATACATCTAAAACACGAGAATTACGCAAACAACCAGAACCTAACTCTTGGAAAGCTTAATTCAGAACATTAGTAAATTCCGACAATGATCAACTACCACTTTTTAGAATAAGAGACTTAAATGGGGTTATACATACATGAGCAGAGAGCAAATTACTATGCTAAGTATTCTAAAGATATATATCGGGACAATGAGATCATGATGAAATATTAGAACATTTTAAGGAAAATTGAATCTGAAGCGGGGCGACATTTGAGTAAAAATTAAAATGGCATGACCAAACACCTGATCTTCATATCATGGCAAAAAAAAAAAAAAAAACCTCATTCAAGTATAATACTTATAAACACATAAATATTAAGCACTTGCAAGGGAAACACCTCAAAATGAACCCATGATAGTTTTGACATAGAAAAGTTATAAAACCATATCAGTTTATTGAAACTAAAAAAAGGAACTGAACACATTTTGCAAAGAAGAGAGTGTACCATACAAATTACATTTATTGTTAAATCAAGGCTAAACCTCAACTACTCTCTTTATTAGAGATTAACAACACCAAGCAGTGAACGAGAACATAACAAAGCAAATTCACTATGAAACTTCCAAATCATTTTTGACAAACAGAGAAGTAGTAAAGATGAACTACATGGATGAAATAGATTAGGCAAATAACAGATGCTAAAAATGGTCCAAGCCAAAGCCAAAGACAAAATCTTATCCTATGAACTCGAACAAACACTGGATGCTTACAATCCAATAAATAGCTAACCGAGCATGTTGGTGGAACAAAATCTAATTTGTTAAATACTTAACAGAAAGCTAGCACACTATTTCAGAAATGAATAAGTAAATGACATATCAAGGTTAGAATAGCAGCCGACATAATCAAAATTGAAAACTTCAAACGATAAAAACACGTGATGAACAGGAAACTTAATAAAGGGAAAGAGATTACCTTTTCGGGGGCAGAGACTAGGACAAACGATGTGAGAACAGCGATTCTTCTACTATGAAATCTAAATACGAACAACACGCTAAGAAACTTCGAGCGTAGATCTTCTTGGAACATAGAATAAGAAAGCTATATATAACATCATTCAGTGTAAAATGTCTGTCGCTCAAAACTGTGTCCCTAATCACTGAGGGTAGAGGATTATTTATCGGGAAAATTGGAGTGATTTAGGGTAAAATCCATTGGATTTTCAAACTTTCTTTTGCTCCCTTTCGAGGCCACAATAAAAAGGATGGGGAGTTCTGAAAAGGGAAAATGGGGAGGAGGGGATGGGATGAGTATGGGCGATGCAGAATAGGAAGACAGTCGGAATCAATATTTTGTCCTTAAAGCTCAAGGTGGAGCCAATCCATGTGATCAAAGGATGAAGAAATCGGCTGCTGCAGGTGAAAAGCTGTGCGAGGCAGAAAAGAGGAGGAAGACACGGGGAAGTACTCGTACCTCTACTGTTTACTGTCAAAGTCGCGACTTTTTCCAGTTTTCTGGATGATTTCACTGATGGATGTGTCAGTTGCATAGAATTTGTTGTTGCTGGGTGAAGAAGATGTACAAGGATGGGGGTTGGGTTGGTATTGTATTATTGAATGTATTATTGTATTGGGATGGGTTGGGAATTATTTGGTGTTCGAAATTGGAATTGGGCACGGGGGAAATTATTTTTAAGCCTATTTTCTTTTGAAAAACTGATCCAAGAGATAGTCATATATGAATTTGGAAAACGACTAAATGAAATTGCAAACTTAGCAAATGGAAATTAAGAAGTTAACCAAATTGAGTTTAATTGGTGATTCGGCTAAAAGCTAAATAAGATGAATTAATATAAATTAATTAATGAGCTTCTTAATGTCAACAAAATAAAATAATTAACTTAATTATAAACTAAATAATTTAGATTATAAACTATTATATAACTAAACTAATTAACCAAATATTTAATTAAAACTAAAATCTTTTTGAGAATATTTCCGAATATTCACAAAATGTACTAATTATATACGAAATTATGCAAAAACATATATTTTATTTAAAACTTGTAAAAAGTGACACAATATTTAGAATAACTTACAAACTATATTATTATTATTATTGTTGAAATTTTATAAAAACTAATTATTTTAAATCATTTGAAATTGAAGAAGCTCTATGATTGATTTATATTGTGGAGGGCCAAAATTCGGTGTCAACACCACCCATTTTGAGGAAGATAAGAAAGAGTTAGCAAAAGATGTGCACGGACTTGCACACTTAGGAGTTTGACTAATGGATTCCACAAAGGGAAGAGTAGTGGTGATGAATGGGGCTGAATCATCATTAGTGTCTAAGTTAAGCAGAAACAAGACCAAGATTCTATTTTTCTTGAATTGAAGGCAAATGTTCATAAGCAAAAAGTAATGACTTCTGAACAAGGGTAAAATGGTGTGTTCAGGTATCAAGGTAGATTGTGTGTACCAAGGGTGGATGAACTCCAAGAGAGAATCATGGAGGAAGCTCATAGCTCCAGATATTCCATTCATTCCAGTTCCACAAATATGTATTGTGACTTGAGGGAAGTTTATTGGTGGAGTAGTATGAAGAAAGGCATTGCAGAATTTGTTGCTAAGTGTCCAAATTGCCAACAACTTAAGTTAGAGCATCAAAGGCCTGTGGCATGGCTCAGAATATAGAACTTCTGGAATGGAAGTGGGAGATGATCAATCTGAACTTCATCACAGGTTTACCAAGGTCTCGAAGGCAACATGATTCTATTAGAGTGATTGTTGATAGAATGACGAAATCATCCCACTTTTTGCCGATAAAGACTACCCATTTAGCAGAAAACTATGCCAAGTTATACATTCAATAGGTGGTAAGATTTCATGGAGTTCCAGTTTTGATTATTTCAGACAGAGGTGCACAATTTACTACACAGTTCTAGAAATCTTTTCAGAAAGGCTTTGGTTCAAATGTGAACTTAAGTACTGCTTTTCACCCTCAGACAGATGGTCAAGTAGAGCGCAATATTCAAACCTTAGAGGATATGTTTAGGGCTTGTGTGATTGATTTCAAAGGTAATTGGGATGATCACCTACCTCTTATTGAATTTGCTTACAACAATAGTTACCACACTAGCATCCAAATGGCTCCTTATGAAGCTCTTTATGGGAGAAGGTGTAGATCTCCTATTGGATGGTTAGAAGTTGGTGAAGTTGGGTTGATAGGACCAGACTTAGTTCATCAAGCTATGGAGAAGGTGAATGTCATTCAAGGGAGTTTGAAAACAGTGCAGAGTCATCAGAAATCCTACATTGATGTTAGGAGAAATGAGTTAGAGTTTGAAGTAGATGATTGGGTATACTTGAAAGTTTCACCCATGAAGGGTTTTATGAGATTTGGTAAGAAGGGGAAGCTTAGTCCCAGGTACATTGTCCTTACAGAATATCCAAAAGGATTGGTAATGTAGCTTATGAGCAAGAGGTAACCCAAGAGTTAGCAGCAGTTCATCCGGTATTTTATGTTTCGATGTTGAAGAAGTGCATGGGAGATCCTTCACTCATCATACTTACTGAGATATTGGTATCAAGGATAGTTTGTCTTATAAGGAGATCCCTATCCAGATTCTAGACCATCAGGTTCACAAGTTGAAGTCTAAGGATGTAGCATCAGTCAAAGTCCTTTGGAGGAATCAGTTTGTTGAAGAAGGTACTTGGGAATCTGAGGAAGATATGAAGAAGAGATATCCACATCTCTTTGAGCCAAGAGAAATTCCAGACCAAGGTACTGATTCTCTTATTAGTACTTTTTATTTATATACTTGATGTGTTAGATTTGCTTGTTGGGTGTTTTAGCTGAATGATAGATGTTACACCCTTAGCCTATTAAGAGTAATCTCATTCAAGGACGAATGTTCCAAGGGGGAGATATTGTAACACCTCGCTATTTGAAAGAACTAGAAAGAGCTAAAATTAGAAAGAGTCATTTTTGGAAAGAATGAAAAATCTGGAAAATTGGTAAAGCTATGCTAAGTTTGAGTTTTGGGTCAACTTCAAATGACCATAACTTCTATCGCAGGATGGGTTAGGTGTGCTAAAAGATGCCGTAGGAAATATCTTTAAATTGCCTTTCCAACGCTATCGAGTTTGCTCAATTCCGAGTTCGTATGAGTGAGATATGTCTATTTGAAGTTAGGTTGTCTTGATAAGAAAAGTCAAAAACCAGATTTTGGAAGGGTATTTTGGTCTTTTCCATGCCTAATTAAATTATTTCATTTTTGGTAATTACTTATGGGTCTGAACTAGATTTTTTCAATTTACGCTTTTGAAATTTGAGTTAGGGTTTTGAGAGAATAGAAAAGAAGAGGACAAAAGAGAAGAGAAGGCAAGGAATCGTCAAGTTCTTGAAGCTATGGTCATTGATTTTATCAAGCGGTTATCCCTATGAGGTATGTGAGATCAAATAGCATTGGGTTAGTTCACCCACCCACCAATCATGGTTCAATTCAGCGTAATTGTGTTCTTTTGAAAGAAAAGAATATGAGTTCTTGATGAAATTTGTTTAAGTTCTTGTGGGTTATTGTTGTTGAAGTTTATTGAGTTTGATTCATTAAATTAGGTGTGATTTAGAGTATAATCTTACATATATTCATGATATAGTCAATTCTAAGTGTTTGGGGAAAGAACCAGTTGAATTTAGAGGGTTTAGAGTTGAAAAACCAGCGAGCAAATTTGGAAGTTTTCTATGGAGGGGGCTAGGGCGCCGCGCTTCTCAGAGCGCCCCAAAAGGGGTTGTGAACTTTGGGCTCTAGGGTGCCACGCCAGCTATAGCTCCCAAACACAGGTTTTGAACTTCATCCTCTGGCGCCCCGCATCTCTCAGAGCGCTAGGGACGCCAGTTCTTCCACCTTTTCCCACTTCTTTCCGTACTAGTTTCCTAGCAACGTACCTATGTTTTCTAGTCAATTTATACACTCTAAGGTACATCTAAATATCATGAAATCATCCATAAACATGAGATCATAAACCTTGAATCTATAATTCAATTCAAGGAAAGTTAAAAGTCAAGCCAAGAGTTTAAGAGTCAAGTGAAGAGAAGTTCATGGAGTTTTAAAAAAGTCTTTTATAAACATTTTAACTTTGTTTTAAGGCTTGAGTTTGAGTTGATTAAAGAGTAAGAGTAAAGTTCATTTCTTCAAAAGATTAAACGGGAACTAAGTATTCCCAAGAGTTGAAATGTTTTCACATTTAAACAAGAGAGGAAACATCAATTTCCAAGAGAGCCTTTGAGCTAGTTTTTGAGTAGTTATCTCAAATGACAGAAAGATTTTTATTTTTAAAACATATGAGCTCAGTATTGGGAGTAGTATTGAGTACCAATATGGGGACGAGTTCATAATAACTCAAGTCTCCATAAATCATGTAGTCATCATGGGTAAAAAGGATCATACTTTTTAGATGACTCCTTAGTGCTTTTTAGCATAGACTAGTGGATCTACTTAGTTGAGGCGTTCTATATCACGGCAAGGTATATGACAGTTCTGGCAGTGTGGGCGAGACGCTATATAATCACTTTAGCTTATCGTGGTGGTTGTCGGTTAGAGAAACTCCACAATATTATACTACTTTATTATTAAACTTAGTTGCTATTGTATTTATTTAATACTTGGAGTTGTTATCTACTATTTTAAATGTCTTGTATAAACTGCACCTCTATTGTTGTTTTACTTTGTATTTCAGTTGAGTATCCATGTGTTGAGTAAAGCTAAGGTAAGTGTTCCTTTTTAGATTCCTTTCAAGCTTATGTCATGTTTAGTTTTCCCCTTGCATACTCATACATTCAATGTACTGATGCCATTTGGATTGCATCATTTTATGATGCAGATATAGGTAACAAGGATCAATATCCTAAGCCTCGTTGATCCAGTTGAGCACTCAAAGTCTGTTGGTGAGCCTCCTTGCTATTCGGAGGACCCATTTTTCATTGATTTAGTACTTTAGTTGTTAGGATGATCGCGGGTCTTTTCCTGACATCCCTTTTTGTTTTAGAGGCTTCATAGATGAGTAGTTATAGTTCTTTTTTTCTGTTTTCAGTTGTATACATTAAGAATTGAGTTGCCATTTTGGCTAAGTCTAATATCTCTTTAATTTATTGCAATGAGTTATATCTTGAGACTATTTTCTTGTTCTTAAGTCTTCCGCTATGAGTTAAGTCAGGCAAAGGGTTCGCTTGGGTCCAGCAATGGTTCTTGAGATCTAGTCCCACCTAGGGTGTAGGCTCGGGGTGTGACATTATCTATCAAGGTGTTCTGAGAATTTCCTTGATCACCTCATGAGGGATTAATTACCTCCTTGTTTGAAGCTCTACAACCGTGTTTGGGGACTCCCGGTTCACTTTCAAATTTACATAAACAAGTAGTAGTGTAAGAGTATTAATTTAAATTTGTGGAACTACATGACCAATAATACACTATATCAAAAATGATCTTTTGCGGTAATTAATTAACGACATCTACTTAATTTCCGTTAAATATTTATTTTAGAGGTAATTAGTATCTTTGTAGTTGTCCTAAATTTTATAGGGACATTGAATCCAATAGAAATTAACTAATGTCAGTAAATGTTTTTTCTTTCTTTGTTATATGTGTATATTTATTGCTACTAAAAGTTATTTTTGTTGCAGTGAAAACACTGCAAATTTCAACGTCAATACCCTTCCAGTGATTATCTTGGAAGTATGAAAGTTGAATAAAACTAATGTCTCAAATAGTTAAAGTAAACAATGATGGAATTTGTATCAATGGAAAATATGGAGGAGGTGGCTAGAGAATCGTGATGATGTCGAACATATACTCAGAGAAGTTCGAGCTCAGCCAATCTCTAGATTTATCGGTCTGATTTGTAATAGTGTGAGTAAGAGCTTGTGACCCGGGGATGAGGAAACTGATTCATGTCTTGATGATGTGGACAAAATGGCAGATAGAATAGATATTAACGTATAAATAATCTGAGCACGATATAGAAATATTGGCTGACACTTCTAATGACATTTTCACGTGGACAATGCCAATTGATCTTAGTACTTTAGGGCTTGAGTGAAGCCTTTTTATTTATATCACAATATTCAACTACTAATAACCAATGGTGTGGTGTGGGGCGTCAGAGGTTGTTACTCTGTGACCAACTCGATGGGGTTGAAGTTCAACGTAAAGCTTTTTGAATGTTAAGTTATAGTAGGACTGGGTAACATCCAATAGTTCTAGTCCTTTTGCTTTGCACTAAAATGACTTAAGTAACCCTCGAGAACATTATGTAGTGTTTGTTGCTATCCTTTTCTAGATTAATATTTTTTTCATGTTTTTTTGTTTCTGGACTATTATATATGTATTATGTAGTGTTTTCAGGACTATTGAATAAATTATGTACTATTTTTGTAATATAATGCAGTGATTTATAAATACAAACTATCATTGTATTTGATTTCACAAACACTAGTATGGTCGTAACCAAAATATATTAATTTAATTTGTGGTATATCTTACGGAATACATCAGTACTCCTTAAAATTACTAATAGATTTTATTTTAACATTCAAATCATGGCATGATTTAATTAAGCATCTAACACATGTTAAAGTGTTCCGATTAAGCACTTTCGATTAAAAAAATTTATTATTGCGTAAAATTAGTTAATCATATAAAATATGTTTGAATTAACTATAAATATCAATATGAATTAAAACACACATGTGATTTAATATTTTATTGGGGCTAACACATAATTAATGTCAAATAAAAATATTTTATCATGTGTTCAGATTCTAAATCGAAATAAGTCATAATTTGAGTGTCTAATTAAATTTTACTCGAGTTTGAAGAATTGTTAATGTATTCAACCAAAATGTTATTTTAATTCAACTTAATTGTGTATATTATAACTGTATGTTGCGGACATAATTGGATAAATAAATACATAATAAGAACTGGCCAACGTGCCTCCTTTTTAATAGAGAAAATGTATTAGGGAGTGACATGAATATTCTAACTACTCATCAAATAATGATATTTATAATTTAACAAGAGTCATATATAACACTTTGATATCTAATTAAGATTAGTTTGTTAAAATAAATAATGTAAAAATAATAATTTAATATGAGATCTAATAAGGAAAGAAAAATTATGGCAAGCGATTGTAGGCCACATTAGAATTACGTAGACAATAATCCCAAATATCTACTTATATAAATATGAAAGCAACTGATTTTGCCAACAAAAATATGTCTAGACTAATCATATTTAAGGTGCTAAAGATTAAAATTTTATTTTGATGTTCTTCAAATAGTGATATACTCAGTCTATTTTATTTATGTTACACTATTTTTTTTATCAATCCATTTTTAGTGAACGGAAGCGTATCCTAAAATACTATAACTATATGTCAAATAATGATTTTTATGATTTGATTTCTTATGATTTGACCAGATTCATATTTATAACTATTTATCAAATAATGATTTTTATGATTTGACCAAATTCATATTTATCACTTTAATAACTAACAAAGATTACTTAACTAAAATAAGGTACATTTTTTAAAATGACACTAATAATAAGGCAAGAAAATTTATGGCAAGTGGTTGTTAGGCCACATGAGAACCACATCGGAATTATGTGATCATAGACAAAACAAATTTTATATATATATATATATATATATATATATATATATATATATATATATTAGACAAAGCTATTTCTAAAATTAAACTTGTTTCATTAAGAATTTTATTTTATTTTATTTAGAAATATCATAATGAATATTATGAAAATGATGGTATGCTTCCTAATAGAAGAAATAATGGAGATAGTGATCGAGATTCCAACATAATGATTATATACCTTCTAACAAAGAAAATAATGGAGATGGTGAGGAAGATAATGACAATGTTGGTGACTCTGATTGTGTGTCCTAACAAAGATAATAATGGAGATGTTAAGGATGATGCCGATGATGATAATGATGGTTATGGTGATAATAACGATGATGGAGATTTTAGAAATGATGATTACGATGATGAAAACACATAATCATCTCCTAGATTTCCATCATTGTTATTATCATCTTCCCCATCATCGTCATTATCGTTATCATCCATATTATTTTTTTAGGACGCACAAAATCAAAATCTCCATTATCGTCATCATCTTCATCATTATCTACATTATTTCCTTTGTGAGGAGGCATATAATCATTCCCTAGAACCTTTATCATTTATTCTATTTGAAAGTGTAAAATAATAATAATATCTATTAATTTTTCTCATCACTAAAATCATCATATTTCTTGTACAAGTAATCAGTATACTTTTCATCAATTGGTTGTATCTATATCACTAGTCAAAATAATTTCATAAAGAAATATTTATCTCTATAAAATTAACTATTATTACTCCAAACTATGGTCATTTACTGTATTTTTAATTTAGAAAAAAATTATAGCTCAAAATCTATAAGATCTAGAATTGCAAAAGTCATTGCACCTTCAATAGGAAATCAAAGAAAAATGTAGATTATAAGATTTTTTTTTTAAAAAAAAAGTGCACAACACCGATTAATTACACAATTGGCTAAATAGTTCCTTTATTTTGTTAAACTTTGTGTCAAAAAAAATTAGATAAACAAACTAAAATTGAAAGAATACTAAATTTCAGATAACTATTGAGTAAGCTTAGCCATCTACCTAGTATAATTAATTTTCTCCAATTGTGTCTTAATGATTCTTACTTGAGCTTGTATTAAAATTTCAACTAGATTTGAAATTGCTATCTATTCCTAATAAAAAAAGAATTAAATTCTTTATTTTGCAATCATGAAAACTTATCTACCAAATTGGGTTAAGAATCATATACACTCTAAAAAAAGAACTTCATTTTTTAAATGATTTATATCTTATGGTGTACTCTATATTTTGTTATCGGTCAATTCTATTGATTTCACATACTTCAATTTACAAAAAAATGCCCCCAATTGTAATATGATGTAATCATATATAAAAAGTGAATGAAAATGTTTGAACTTTTTTGCCTTTAATTAAAAATAATACTTAAAATTATTAGTTTTTAGTGAAATTTTCCACAGGAAAATTGAAACAATCGGGTTCCTTCATTATAGAAAAGCCAACGGGAAAAATTTTGGGCCAAAAAACTTTTTCGTAGTAACTTGAGATTTCCCAACCTAGTCCCCATCTGGATGAAATCGGAGTCATCAAAGTCTAGGGAAATAAGGTAGCAATTGGGTGATCCAATTATGAATTTGATCACATGAGTAGATAGATAAGTCATTAAGGAACCCGTACAACTTTACGGAATTAAATTCGGGCGAGTAGAACTCCCGAAATCGATCTTAGCGTGAACGGGTAGTTTCTGAGTGTCATTGGTTGAAGGTGTGTTGTAAAATGGGGCGGGGTCGTTGTGGCGGGCTGGGGCAGCCATAGCGGGACAGTCGCGACTTAAAGTCATAAATAAACCCCAAAAATGTTTTATTCTACAATTTTCGATGTTGAGAGCTAAGGAACGAACCCAGGGCTTTTCTTGATAGTTTTTCACCATTCTTGAAGCTGAAGGTAAGATTTTAACTCCCCAAATCCATTTTTCTATCTACAGAACGTAATCTAATGGGTAATTATCGATGGGGAAGAGTTTTGATATGAGAATTTTGGTGGAAAAGCCCTAATTTGGATATTGGGATCATGGGTATGATCTAGGGTTGATTGAATTGTTAGTAATCTAGGTAATTAGTGATTGTTTATTGATTTTTGTGTCATTATGATTGTTTGTAGACAAAGAACAAGCAAAACGAATCCGGAAAGGGAAGAATCAAGTTTCTTAAGGGTTTCAAGCTTGTTTCGAAGTAGGTGATGGTTGTGATTCTATGATTGTGTGATGTATGTTTGTTCTTGCTTCATTATGATACATGTATGTATGCGAATGTTGCATTATTTATCACATTAATTATAAATGAGGAAATATGAATGATGAATACCATGAATCATGACTTGATTGTATGATTATGAGAATGTACTTGTGATTATGTTTGTGGCTTGTTGAATGGATCGGGTGTTGCATTTCGACACACTAACTTGGATTGGTTGCCACTTTCTGGCATAATTATGGGATCAGTTGCCACGTTCCGACATAAACATTGGATCGGGTACCACGTTCCAATATGCTAACTGTTTGGGTTTGGGGTTCCATGAGAGGACCAACAAGTTGATATACTTGTGCATCTTGAGAAATGTGTATCTGTATCTTGTTCGTAAATGTGGATAATATTGTATACGTTCGATAAATGCATGTGATTATATTGTTGTAATGGCGTATGTATGTTGCACTTAGTGGGATAGCCGCGTCATCCTTACAGTACATTGTGGTTGTGTACTGATACTGCACTTGCTCTTTCTTTGTTGAGTACAGGGCATCTTCAGGCAGTTATTGACAGACCTCGTTTAGAAGATCAGTGATCGCTGATCGAATTCAAGGGTGAGCTAGTTCTTCGAGGCTGCCATGAGTTCTTCTTTCATCTATGTCCACATTTCGAACTTAGACTTTTCTAGTTAGTTATTAGTTCATAAGCTTGGGTTGTGACCCTTCTTGTTAGACTTATGGATCTTGTTAGATGTTTTGGTACATTGACTTTCAGGTTCTAGGCTTATTTTTCGCATTTTTTAGTTGTTAGATCTTTTGGAAATTTATGGGAACTTTAGATTTTAGCTATTTAACTTGCTTCCATGACTTAAATGTTGTAATATGTGATTATAGTTGTTAACTAATTAGCATTAATGGTTCTCCCGCTGGAGGGTTAGTGTGGGTGCCAATCACGATGGTCTGGATTCTGACAAAAATATATTCTGGCTATATTTATAAATATTTTGATTAAATCATGAGAAAATAAAAAAATAATAGTGTTTTCATAAAAAATAAAAATAAGAAACTTTCCAATAGTTCAGTGGCAATCTTTTTTCAAATTGCATTTTTCTAGAGAGCTGGTTAAGTTAAAAATAATGAAATACCCATATATTATTATAGTACAAAATTTCATTAATTTACCATGAAAAATAATTTATTTCTTAGTCGCCATTGTCATTACACAATTTTTTTTTAAGAAGTAAGAATAATAAAAAAAAATCATGTATTCATAGTTTAAACATTGTCCATCGGGATGACTAAGTTGGTTCGAAGGGTAGTTATCCACATGCATGGATGATCTGGGATCGACTCCCCTTTCAATGCCTTTAATGTCGGGTCTGGGTTATCCTAGGATTCCAAAAAAAAAGATTGGTTAATCTTGGGGAAAAAAGAAGTTGAAATATTTACAGATTCTGTTCTTTTTATTTGCCAATTTTTTTTTTTTTTAAAAATATGTCTTTTATGAAAAAAATGTATATTTATAGTTCATTATATGTTAGAAGAAACTGTTTTTATATGGTTTCATCTATATATTAATTTTCAGTAGCTTTTAGAATTTAGTTATATTTTTAATTAATCTCGGGTTGCGTTATGGATGAAAAGGAAATATAGATATCTCTCTTTTTATGGCTAGTGAAACGATTATTTATTAATACTAGTTTTTGGGAACATGCATTGCACGTTTGTCCATGGTAATTACAACAAGATTTCTATATACTTAATTGAATTTTAGAATAGAAAATATACGTGTATTGGGATTTAAATACAATTACAATATGGATAAATAGTTATTCATAAAATTAAGTAATCAAAACTCAAAAGAGAAGCAGTGTAACACCAAATTAAAGTTTAACATCAAACGGACAATCTGACAATCATATCAAATAGTTTTAAGAAATTGTAAATTTTACATGAGTTATTAGTTGTGAAGATCTCACATAATGTTTGAAGAGAATATATAAAAATTTATCAATATTCCTTACATTATTATAGGATCACAATAAATTATACAACTTCAGATGTACATTATGTTCATTCCACAAATATTCGAAAATAAGATGAAATAGAGTAGACTATAAACAATAAAATAGCTAATGAATTCTAAAACTTTTAAATAACAAAAATTAAAGAGAAAAACATTTCCAGTGTAAAAGAATGGAGGAACTTCCTCAATAACTAACAAAGCATAAATAGATTTACCTCTTTTTTATTGCATATGTGATTAGTAATTACATCCATCAACAATCATCCATCAACAATTATACATTAGAATAACTATGTGTATGCAGTAACATAAAGTGACTGTGACGAGCAATTTAATTACATCCACCAATAATCATCCATCAACAATTATACATCTGAATAACTTTTTGAAAATAAAGTGATTTTGAAAATAATTTTTTGGTATGTATATGATAAGTCAGGAATTATAAAAGTCATATAAAAATTGATGATATATATAACTATCACGACCCGGGGTTACCCCCTAGAAGTAACACGGCGTAATTGACCCCGAAGGGGTCACATACAAGCCTCATAGCATACATGAACATGAAAGTATAGGAAAATAGTGCGGAATTTAAAACATTTCTTTACAATCGAAGTCTCTTATAAAATGAAAGAGAATCTATGACACTATGTCTCAAACCATCTATTATACTTGGAATAAAACTCTTGAAATACAAATCTTATGGACACGACCCTTACAACAAAAGTCTAAAACATAATAGAAAGACAATAAAGGACAAATGATTGAGCCCTCGAATACGATGAGGACTCAGCAATCTTCTTCTTCTTGATCTCCTATGAACCTCGCCACGAGGAAGGATTCCAATATCTCCAAAGCCTACACTTATAGAAAATGTAGAAAGATGGGGTTACTACAAAAAGTACTAAGTATGGAAGCCATGCACAAAACCATTAAAACATGCATAAAAAGGGACATTTCATTTGAAATTATGCTATATGGAATTTTTGAACATCATCTTTGAAATAGTTGGAGAATGCAACCAATAAGGCAACTCACATACATTTCATTATAACATGAGAGATATCATTATAATAACTAGCATAGTCTCCAACATCAATATAATACACATCCCAATCTTCACAATACATAGCCTCCAATTATAAAAGAATACAAGGTCAAATACAAAGATCATCTCACCATGAAGAAATCATCACATAAGCAACCCCTAAGAAACACTTGTGCAATGTATGGTAACTAACATGCATTTACAATGTACAACACAAGCCCAAAATCACATTCGTACTCATTTCATAGTAAAGCCATTTCCTTAGTAACCCCTAAGGAACACTTGTGCAATGTGGGGTTAGCATCCCATAATACCAACCCTACTAAGTACTCCTTTGAAGCTACCTTAGTCATGCATTTCATCTTTAAACCTCATTATAATCAATAGTCACAAATAAGGAAATAGTCATGTACATTACTTGAATTATAAGGAAAGTAACTCATAACAACCACCCATTCAATATACATGCATGCATTCAAATCTCATCATAACACAAAGGAACTATCCCATGACATCCTACTAAGTCTACTTGTGCAATGTAAAAGTGAAATCCCATACCCCCACTCCTACTAAGTAAAACTCATTAAGAAGTCATAGTATAGTTCATGTCTCAGTCATTATCTTTGTTATGTAGGGAAACGTTGCCATAACCAACATAGACCATCTGAGCTACATGGAATCCGATGTCGTGTAACCCCACACCGAAAGAAGGTGTCCTACTTGCCTAAGGTAGAACTAAATGTATAGCTAGCTATAAGGTGGATTCACTAGCTAAGTCCTATATGGGCACATAGTTATGGGATAGGGAGATTGCTTCTAGAAACCCGCCCTATTGCATTGGCGGAAGGGCTTCCATCTCATGAGTTCACTTGGATGACCCGCCCTATTGCATTGGTGGAGGGGCCTTTTCCTCATTGTCCATATTCACTCAGTGCGAAGCATTATTTCCCAAATTATACATTATTAGTCTTTGAATTGTATTTACATGTGTGAGGGAATACTTTATCCTTCTTTCAATACAATTCATCAAAATAGCTCATAGATTCATTAAAGGTGAGAATGTACGTTCAACCTTAGAATCAACATTAGTTTGTGAGTAAAACTTTCACACCAATATCACATGTTCTCATGAGAATGGACTTTCAATCAACACAATATGATCATCATGGTCATGTACATTTCATGCATAATAATGTGTAAAGGTGTATATGAGAACTATACTTTCAATTAACACCTTCGATACATCATGATCATGGCTATGCATGGACTCTGTGTGTGTAATTATCCTTGCAATGACACAATCAACAACATTATCATCCTAGACACTTCATCCATAATTAAGTGTAAGGGTAAGGGAAGAATGGCCTTTCAACAATACCACAATATACACAATATTCATAGGACCTTCAACTTCCAAGTAAATCATAAGTTCACACACAATCTTTTCAACATGCACATACCTTTACAATATGCCCTTCAAGGGATATGGACCAACTCATCCCAAGCATATAGCAATAGGACATTAGATAAGGGAATACGATGATCCAACAACTCTTCAATACCTTAATCACACCATGATTGGCACATTATACTTCAAGTATTCATAAACATGCATATAATATTATGATCAAGTCAATTCATGTTTAGAAGTATTACCCTAAACCAATTCAAGTCTAGGTGATCTAATCTAAGGCATTACATGACGAATTTCATCATTGTAGGAGGATCACATTTAAACCCTCAATTTGCCTCTTCCATGGCATAACCCTAGAATCTTAGGTTAATAAAGAATACATGTATAATTATACTAACATCAAGTAACTACATCATAATTAAACACCTCCACCTTTCAAGTGGATCAACAAGTTCATATACAATCTTCATCAACATATACAACCCTAGCAAATTGCCTTTCAAGGCTAATAATCAAGATCATCCCTAACTTCTAAAATTACCATGCTATATAGAGAGATATAATGATTCAACAACATAATAAACATAAACATAATCAATTATTAAGCTTCCATGATCAATCATGTCATCCCTTAGTTCACAATTTATGAAGAAGGGGAAATCATGGGTCCAAGGGAGATTTTCATCAAAATCCATCAATACTCCATTAATCCAAACATAAATCACCAAAATCAATCATAATAAACCTTAATTAAGCAATTGAATTCGTTTTGGAAGGAGACCCATGATTAGATTGAAAAACCCTAGAATTGGCGGATTTGAAAACATGATTTGAAAGGGCTTCTTGGAGATAGCTAACCAAGAATGAAAAGCATCCATACTTTAGGTTTATATTCCCATCAAATTCATATGAAAAATCCCTCTTCTTGAAGCTCTAGTTTGATCCCTTCCTTTGTTCTTCAATGGAGTCTAGAGAGAAGATTTTGGGAGGGAAAGTATTTGGGTTTTGATTTGGGGTATTGGGTTATAATGATTTAATGAAGTGTTTAATGACATAAAATAGTTTATATATATGTATAATTACTATATTAAATGACTCCTACACAAAACAACTAATAAAACACTTACCTAAACTAACCCACATAAGGCCGTGTCTAGGCAGTCTCCAAGTGCAGTTCACGAGACCCCCATCCACGGACCATGGATGGGACCATGCCCCGTACTGTGGGGTCGTGGTTTGGGTCTGCAACTCAGTCTTGGTGGCCTTGACCTATGGAACAAGACCACAAGTCGTAGATCAATCTACTGGCCGTGAATTGGATCAGTAGTTTATGGAATTTTGGCAGCTTTTTTCTTAAAGGGGCAGCCTTGGGGTTAGGCTTTAGGGTCCTCCCAAGGACCCTTGGTTGGCCTTTGTGGGGGGGGGGTCGTACCTTGACGTTTAACCCCTAGACACCTCCTTCTAATCTCACGAAGTCAATATACAACCTAAAAACCAACATCAAACTCAAAAAGCTCACACATAAGGCTCTAGTTTCACCTAGTAGTTTCCATTAGACTCTAGCTTGGTCTCACTAGTTTTCCGGGTTGTTACAATAACATCTATGAGAATTTGATTGGTTAAAGTTGGGATATGTAAAGTTTCTAAATAAAATCTATATATGTGTGCCATATTAAGATGTATGATAATTCAAATGACATTTTTGTTATTTAATGTTAAAGGATATTTTAGTTTTTAAAAGATATAATGTACTGCGTTTTGTTGTTAAGAAACACTTCATCTACCAAACTCCACTTTAGAATGAAAACAAATTAAATATTTCATGAATACATTCTATCTAGAAATATAATGGATTAATACCATATAATTATTATTTAAAATTTATTAATTAGTTTATTAATAATATTTAAATTTAGTGAAGTGGTGAAATCGTAATCCAACTTTGAAGTTATGATCTTCCCACTTATATAATGAGATCTCGCCCTACAATTTTTTTAATAGAAAAAATAAATTAGTAAATTAAAAGCATATTCTACACACCATAACTCTTAGTGAAATAATGATTTTTATGATTTGACTTCTTATGATTTGACCAGATTTATATTTATTACTTTGATAGTTTATATTTATTACTTTGATAGCTAACTAATATTACTTAATTACAATATGGTAAATAACTTTAAATGAGACTAATAATAAGGTAAGAAAATTTATGACAAGTAGTTCTTAGGCCACATTAGTATTACATGGAAATAATGAGAATATAGAAAAAACTATATATATATATATATATATATATATATATCATATAGATCTGTTGTTAAAATTAAACTTCTTCAGTATTAAGAATTTTATTTTACTTAGATATATCGTGATGAATACTATGAAAATGATTTTGTCTCCTAACCACAGGAATAATGAAAAATGATCGAGGTTCCAGCAAAATGATTACATACCTCTTAACAAAGATAATAATGAAGAGGATGATGACGTTAATGACGATGTTGGTGATTCATATTATATGTCTTAACAAAAATAACAATGGAAATGATGAGGATGATGTCGTAGATAATAAAGATGATGATGAAGATGATGATACCAATGATGGAGATCCTAGAGATGATGATAATTATGATAAAGCACATAATCATATAGATCTCCTTCATTGTTATTATCATTGTCATCACCGTTATCATCATCATTCTTGTCATGCCCTGAGCCTACACCCTGGGCTGGATTGGCACTCGAGAACCATTGTTTGCCCCAAGCGAACCCTTGGACTGTCTTACTTACTCACCGAAAGACTTTTAAGCATTAAGAAGAGAGCCCAAATACAAGATAAATCAACAGTCTCAAAACTAAACTCATAATGTTTCAGAAGTAAACATTTAACTTAGCCAAGGTGGCAACTCAAATCTGAACATAAGCCAATAACAAGAAAATGACGAATGAAATCTAACTGTCTATCTATGAAGCCTTTAAAAAACTGAGATGGATATCGGGACAAGACCCAAGACATCCTAATGAACTAATAATACTGAAATTAATAAAAAGAAGAAGGATCCTTTGGAAGCAAAGAGGCTCACCAACAATTCTGGAGCTCAACTAGAATCAATGATGCGCTGGGTGCTGATCCTGGTTACCTGTTTGCATCATAAAAAGGTGCAGGCCAAATTACATTAGTACATTGAATGTACAAGTATGAGAGGGGAATTCTAAAAGAAGACATAATCTTGAAAGGAACTGAAGAACTTACCTGGCTAAACTGAACTCATTTCTTATTTGAACAGTACAACTTCAAATGGGCACATCTCACTCATATGAACTCGGAATTGCGCAAACTCTGCGGCGTTGGAAAGATTATTCCAAGATCTTTTCTACAATATCTGAAAGAACACCTAAATCGTCTTGAGTAAGGAGTTATGATTGTTTAAAGTTTACCAAAAACCAAAACTTAACATAAGTTAACCAATTTTCCAGATTTTCATTCTTTCCCAAAAATGACTCCTTCTACTTCTAGTTCCTTTCTAGTTATGGGGTGGTGCAATATCTCCCCCTTGGGAACGTTCATCCTCGAATGATATTTCTCTTAATAGGCTAAGGGTGTAACATGTAACATTCAATTCAAACGCTCAACAAGCAATACAATTACAACATGCTTACTTATAAATTAAAGAGTACTAAGGAGAGAATTAGTACCTTGGTCTCGAATTTCTTCGGTTTCGAAGAGATGTGGATATCTCTTTTTCATATCTTGCTCAGCTTCCCAAGTAGCTTCCTCAAAAATTGGTTCCTCCAAAGGAATTTGACTGATGCTACTTCCTTAGTCCTCAACTTGCAAACTTGGCGATCTAGAATATGGACAAGAATCTTTTCATAAGATAAGCTATCCTTGATCCCAATATCTTCAGTTGGTATGATCAATGAAGGATCACCCATGCACTTCTTCAACATGGAGATGTGAAATACCGGATGAACTGCGGCTAACTTTTGTGGTAGCTCCAACTTATAAGATACATTACCTACCTCTTTGATATTCTATAAGGGCCAATATACCGGGGACTAAGCTTACCCTTCTTACCAAATCTCATAACACCTTTCATGGGAGAAACTTTCAAGTATACCCAATCATCTACTTCAAACTCTAACTCCCTTCTCCTAAAATCAATGTAGGATTTATGACGACTCTACGCCTTTTCCAACCTCTCTTGAATCACCTTCACCTTCTCCATAGCTTGATGAACTAAATCTGGTCCTATCAACCCCGCTTCACCAACTTTAAACCATCCAATAGTTTGCATCTTCTACCATAAAGAGTTTCATAAGGAGTCATTTGGATGCTAGAGAGGTAACTATTGTTGTAAGCAAATTCAATAAGAGGTAGGTGATCATCCCAATTACCTTTGAAATCAATCACACAAGCCCTCAACTGTTACGATTCGGGGTTACCCCCTAGGAGCAACACGGCATACTTGACCCCGAAGGGATCTCATACAAGCCCTTAGCATAATCATAAACATAAATTCATAGAAATGATGCGGAATTTAAAACTTTTACAATAGAAGTCAACTTCTTTCTCATAAACGAATATAAGAGTCTAGACCTTGTCTTAATCACCATCTAGTACAATAGAGAATTCAATTAGGGTCGAAGCCCTTTAACATAAACTCTCAAAAATAGAAAGTAGAATAGGAGCTAGAAAAGAATAACATCTCATTCTCGAATCATGAGGACTCATCAAGCCTAGGGAATAGTCAACCCAAGCTTCACTTCAAAGGAGAAGCACCTCTCAATGACCGGAACCTACACTCATAGTACTTGTAGAAATATGGGTTAGCACATAAAGTACTAAGTATGGTAGCTATGCACTAAAATCCTTAAAACATGCATAAGAGGGACATTTAGTTGAAATCATGCATTTATCAAGTTTAAAAGCCATCTTGCACATTTGTGAAGAAACATAAGTCCAACCATATCATAAGCAACCCCAAAGCTATACTAGTGCAATGCAAAGGCAAGATCCCATAACCCTACCATATGCCATGTACCACTTTTAGGTAACCAACATCATACATATCATACCTTGACCTCATCCATAGTCAATACTCATATACAAGTAACCATTCATATTCATAACTTGTAGCAAGTTAAGTCAATTTTAACAACCATACATATCACGCATTGCATAATTCATAAGTCTTCAAGCATAAAAGAACCTCACCATAACCCCTCTTAAAGTCTACTTGTGCAATGCATAAGTGAAGTCCCATACTCCCACTCATACTAAGTAGTACCTCTTAAGAAGTCATAGCTAAAGTCCATGTTCTTGTCATAATTCATATTCTTATCATATAGGGAAATATAGCCTTAACCGACAAAGAGCATGTGAGCTACATGGAATTCGATGTCATAATCTTCTTTATTCCTCGAATAGATTAGTATGTCATCATTGAAGACGATAACAAACATATCTAAATAATGCTTGAATACTCAATTCATAAGGTCCATGAACACTGCAGGTGCATTAGTTAAGCCGAACGACATGACCAAAAACTCATAATGACCATAACGGGTCCTGAAAGTTATCTTTGGAATATCACATTTCCTCACTCTTAACTAATGGTAGCCAGATCTAAGGTCTATCTTAGAGAAATAGGTGGCACCCTGAAGTTGATCGAAAAGATCATCAATCTGTGGAAGAGGATACTTATTCTTGATGGTAACCTTGTTCAACTGACGGTAATCTATACACATCCTAAGGGAACCATTCTTCTTTCTCACAAATAAGACTGGAGCACCCCAAGGTGAGACACTTGGTCATATAAAGCCCTTATCAAGGAGTTCTCTGAACTGTTCTGTTAGCTCTTTAAACTCTGCTAGTGCCATTCTATAAGGCAGAATAGATATAGGACGAGTATCTGGGAGAACATCTATATCGAAGTCTATTTCTCACTCAGGAAGGACTCCGGGTAGATCATCTAGAAAGACTTCATGAAACTCTTTTACTACTAAAACTGACTGATTAGGGGGTATCTCAATACTAGAGTCATTAACTCGGACTAAGTGATAGACACACCCCTTGGAAACTAACTTTCTTGCCTTAAGGTACAATATAAAATAGCCCTTAGGCACTACTAAACTACTTTTCTACTCTAAGACTGGCTCATTTGGAAACTGAAACTTGACAACTCGAGATCTACAATCAACTGAGGCATAACAGGCATGAGGCCAGTCCATACCAAGAATGATTTCAAAATCATCCATGTCTAACTCAACTAAATCAGCCATGGTGCTTTTGTGATTGACAAAAATGGGAGAATCACGATAGACTCTCTCTGCTATAATAGACTCACCAACAGGTGTAGAAACACTAAAGGGTTCACTAAGTTGCTCAGGAAGAACATTAAAGTTCATTGTAACATACGGAGTTACAAGGGATAAACTCTCTCCTGGGTCTAGCAAAACATAAACATTAAAGTTAAAGACTTGGATCATACCAGTGACAACATCTGGCGAATCCTCCTTCTCTTGGCGACTAGTTATAGCATATAGGCGGTTTACTCCTCTGCCAGTACCGAAAGTAGCCGCTATAGGTGCAGCTCTGTCTGGTGGAGCAACTGAAGAAGACTAGGCTCTATTTCCCCCATTACCACTACCCTGCTTGTTCTTTGGACACTCTCGCATGAAGTGACCGTTCTGGCCACACTTAAAGAAACCAGTGGAGCCTTCATGACACGTCCCTGAGTGGTTTATACCACACTTAGCACATGTAGGAGGCTTACTGTCATGATCCAGGTGTACCCCCTAGAAATAACACAACGTACTTGACCACGAAAGGGTCGCATACAAGTCCTTAGCATATCATAAACACTAAGCTCAAAGAATAATGTGAAATTAAATTTATCTTTACAATTGAAGTCTTTCATAAAGAGAATAGGAGTCTAGACATATGTCTCATTTAGCCATCTAAATACAATCGAACAAGAAACAAGGAAACAACCCTTGCAATAGTTCTCAAATGAAATACTAAAAGAAACTACTCAGTAAAGAAACTCGTCCTTGAATATTGAGGACTCACCAACTAGCAAGGGGGATTACCTATCCCAAGCTTGAATCAATAAAAGACCACCTTCAATGGCCAAACCCTACACTTATTGAGAATGTAGAAATATAGGTTAGCATAAAAATGTACTAAGTATGGTAGCCATGCGTAGAAAAATTTAAAACATGCTAAAAGGGACATTTTAGTTGAAACCATGCAATATGCTAATTTTAACATCATATTTGAAATAATCGGAGAATGTACTCTTACCACATCTCACATATAGTTCATCATAGTATAAAGGACAACAACATAAACATAAGTATAGCCTCCAATTATAAACATAATGCAACCATCACCAATCATAAGACATAGTGTGCATACATAGTCAAATACCAAGACCATCTCATTACAATATAACCATCACATAAGTGACCCTAGGTTATACTTGTGCCTTGCATAGATAAGATCACATAACCCTATCTACACTAAGTACCACCTTTAGGTCACCATGCTCATACTTTCATACATTAGTCCTCATTCATAGTTAATACTCAAAGATAAGGAGGCATTCATATTCACTAGTTCATGTCAAGGATAGTCAATCATAACAACAATCCAAAAGGAGCATGCATTAACTCATAATTTTTCATAATGTACTGGAACCACACCACGTCTACCCTCAAAGTCTACTTGTGCCATATATGAGTGAAGTCCCATACCCTCACTCACATTAAGTAGATCTTCATGAGTAGTCATTAGTCATAGCTCATGTTTCATGTTCGTAGTTCATTTGAGGGAATATAGCCTTAACCGACATAGACCATGTGAGCTACATGAAATCCGATGTCGTGTAACCCCACACCGAAAGAAGGTGTCCTACTTGCTAAAGGTAGAACTAACATGTTTAGCTTTTAGGGGGATCCACAAGCTAAAGACCTATGTGGGCACATAGTTATGGGATAGGGAGATTGCTTCTAGAAGCCCGACCTATTGTATTGACGAAGGAGCTTCCATCTCATGAGAATAATTTAGAGGATCCGATCTCTTGTATTGAAGGGAGGGCCTCTACCTAACTTTCCATATCCACTCGGTGCTAAGCATAATTTCCTAAAATTACTTTTTTAGTCTTGAATTGGACTTACATGTGTGAAAGAGTATTTTACCCTTCATTCAACCCAACTCATAAAATAGCTCATAGATCAAATTTGGTGAGAATGGGCTTTCAACCTTAGAATCATCATTATTATGTGAGGATAACTTTCACACCAAGATCATATGTTCTCACAAGAATGGACCTTCAATCAACACAATAGGATCATTATGGTCATGTACATTTCATGCATAATAAGGTGTAAAGGTGCATATGAGAACTAGACTTTCAATTGACACCATAGATACATCATATTCATGTTCATGCATGTAATGTGTGTGTGTGATTGTCCTTCCAATGACCCAACAACAACATTGTCAACATAGACACTTCCCTCTCAAAGTGTTCATAAGTATGTAGATCATGTCACAATTATGCATAATTCACATATATTGCATTCAAGGATCATAGACCATGTAAATCAACACATCTAACATTCATTATAATAGGCATAGATATAATCGTAATTTAAGTAGTTTATTCATTGCATGTATAAGCTCGTATACTCATAGTGTAAGTCATGTGGGTAAAGTCCTTCCACAATAATACCATTTACAATTCAACACGCATAATAACTTTCATCATAAAAGCCTCACCATTCATAGCTCATTCATATTAGTTGTTACCCTTAAGTCCCTAGAAGTCATCTTCATATTACAAGCTCTACTCTCAAGCATCACCTCACATGGTCATCATGTAAAGCTAATTCTCAAGGTCCACTAACCACATGTTTCAATCTTGATCAATTAAGGTCATTTAGCATCGTATAAAGTCAATCTCAATACTATTCAACTATGACCCATCATATAAGTCCTTAATCAAGATAGTTCATATCTAGAAGTAACTCATGTCTAGGTGATTTAATCTAAGGCAATTCATTAAGAAGTTCATCAATCTTAGAAGGTCACACACAACCCTCAATTTGCCTCCTTCATGACATAGCCCTAGGACATATCAACTTTACCCTAGAATATTAGTTTAATCAACAATACATGTATATCCATACTAAAATCATACAATCATATCAAAATCAACCCACCACTCAATTGGAACGATTGCAACATACATAAATCTATTACAACTACTAGTATCAACCAACACCCATACTTGAGGTCCAATTTAGGGTAAAAGGGAAATCCGTGGATTCTTGGGTAATTCATCATTAAAACAGTAGTAATTCATCAATATAATCATAATATAATTAAATGAAGTGTTTGAAATCGTTTTTGGAAGGGAATCCATGGCTTAGAGTGAAAACCCACTTTTGGGAATTTGAAATCTAATTTTGGAAGGACTCTATGGGTTAAGACTACCCATAGATGCAAAGAAACCATACCTTAGGTGTAGAATCGAACCAAATTCGTATGAAAAAGTCCCTTTCTTTAAGCCCTAGTTGATCTCGTTTCTTGTTCTTCAATGGAGGTTTCCTAGAGAGAGAAATATTTGAGAGGAGAAGAACTTTGGTGTTTTGATTTGGGTGTTTTGAAAATATGAGGTAATTTGACTTAAAAAGACATATATATTACCCCTAAATTCACCCAAAATGACTCCACTTCATTGGGACTTAAATGTGAAAACCCCAAAAGAACCCTCACTTTAAGTGAGGTGCCAGGCCTGACGACCAAGCTTCACGAGCTATGGTCATGACCTCTGTCAGTGAAGTAGCTCGTGGTCCTTAGGCAGTGTCTTGTCCACAAGGTTTTGTCTTCCACACTTCTAAGGGACCTTCATGGGAGCCTTCACGAACCGTGGTCAAGACCACTGGTCGTGAAGGTGGTCGTGAACATGGGAAGTGTGCTTTAAGCTTGGGGTTGCCTTGGCCTTTGGCTTAGGCTTTCCCCCTTTGCCTTGGCACATGCCCTTGAAATCCTCAACCAAGCCTTAGAAGGTATTCTAAACTACGGGATCTAACACGTACCTTTACGTTTAACCACTAAACCCCTCATTTTAAGTACGGTAAATCTTATATACGACTCTTAAATTCTCAACATCAAACTCTAACATCATAGCTTAGGGCTCTAGTTTGGTATACTATTTTCTAGAGTGTTACATTATCTCCCCTTTTGGAATATTCGTCCTCGAATGGCCTTTCTAAACACTTAACAATGGAAACGACTCTAGAGTAACAGCCCATCAAGCATGCAACACACAATAATACACAACTTGAAAGTGGAAATATCAACTCCAACTCAACATGACCAAAGCAATCTAAGGAAGTAGAAACTTCATCAACAACCCAAGATGCAAGAATTTCAATAACTAGTCATGTTCTAGGAGGAACTACCATCTCCTAGTCATAACACGCTCATCATACTTTCATGGAGCTCATATACTATTACTCTCAAAATAATTTTATTCAAGGAGGAATTTCTCAACTCCTAACCAAAGCATGCACATATACTCTTTTCATGAAGTACAATAGGCACTCATACTCAATGCATTATAATCATGAGGAAAAACAATTCATGTAAACTCATTTTCTTTCAAGACACAAGTTTTCATGAATATGCATTATAGAAGGAAATCATGGCAACATATAAACACACAACAACCTTGCAAGTTAGGCACAACATCTCCCCATTAGGAGTAAGCCTATACAAACTCTTCTAAACATCATTTATCATATAGTCGTAGGAGGAACTATCTTCTCCAACTAAAAGTAAGCTCAACACAACATTATGGAGCCAAAATACCATTTCATCAAGAACATACAAAGCATGTTCATCAATTCACCCCATGAAGTCAAATGTGTCATCATCATACTAAAATGCACAACAACATGAGGAACATATAAATCATGAAAACCCATTTTATATAAATCATGAATTCTTTCAAGAACATGCATAACATAAGGAGATCATGGAAAAACATAAATCACACATGACTCCAAATTGAAACTAGTCACAAGGAACTCTTTGTCTCAAGCTAGAATAGGAGTAGAAGAAAGAGATGAGGATATCGGGACTCTCAAAATCTTGATATCTAAACACACTATCTCCCCCTTAGGAGTAAGGTACCTACTAAAACCTCAATTACCACTCCTTTCAACCAATCCCCAAAGACATAGCCAAAACTCATAATAACCTTGTCGGGTTCTAACACCACTAGAGGTCTAACAACATTGCATCACAACCTTACTAACCCCACTCAAGATTTCATATAAGCCTACAAAACCCGGACTAAACTTCCCAACTCAATGCACTTTTCAAGGTGAGAATTCCAAGCCAATCTAAATCATGGACATAAAGAACACTCAATCACCTTACTATTTAAGCACATCATCTCTTTTAACTCTAAGGTCGGCCCAAGTTATGACTAATCCTTCCCATCCATCACACAAGGTGATTCTAGACCATGGTGAATTACACTTCTCCCCTTTTGAGGTGTCTATTCACTTAACATATATAATCATTTCTCAAACCCCCTTTTTACTAAACCTTCCAACCTACCCAAAACACAAAATGGTCAAGTAGGGTTCTACCATCATTCTCATAAAAAAACAATGAAGCCCATTCATACTAAGGTCAACATCAAGGTCTAGCATATCAAGTCACAAAATACAAGAAATACCGGAGTCTAATAAAGCATAAAACACATAACAGAACCATTGAGAGGAACTTGCTTACCCTCTCTTCCTCTAGCTTTAAGCACTGGACAATCTTTCATTTTGTGACCTTCATCACCACAACCATAACAACCCTTCGTGCCGGTTAGACACTTACCATCACACCTTTTTTCACACCTAGCACAAGTGGGAAACATGGGTCTACTATCCTTGCCTTGGGACTTAGGGTTTGACACCCTCTCTTGGTCAAGCCTTGGGGGAACATTAGAAAAGCTTTGTCCATGAAACCTTTGTCTCTTCTTTGGATAACTTTTTCCATTCAGCCTTTCTTGAGTAAAATTATCATCATTAAGGCTATACCTCTTTATGCCTCTAGACCTCTCTTCAAGTTTCTCCTTTTCAAACCATTGAGCATGAACCACAAAAAAGTCAATTTGCATATTATTCTCCAACATGGCCTCATGACATTCTTTTTCTATTAAGTCGGATACACCCGATACGAACTTACTCATCTTCATCCTAGGGTTTGCCACTTTGGATGGAGCATATCTTGACAACCTAGTGAAAATCCTAGCATATTTCTTAACATTCATTTCACCTTGGTGAAGGTTAATAAACTCAAGTATCTTAGCCTCTCTCATCTCTTAAGGGCAAAACCTATCAAGAAACCCATTCTTAAATCTTTCCCATTCCATGGGACCTACTTCGACTCGCATTGCTTCTTTCCATTGGTTAAACCAAAGTTGAGCAACATCCTTCAATTGATAAGTGGCCAATTCCGCCTTTTCTACCGGAGTCACTCCCACAAAATTCAACACCTTAGAGATCTCCTCTATGAACTCTTGAGGATCTTCCTCCATCGTTGACCCATAGAATTTTGGAACTTTTATCCCGACTTGAGTCACCAATCGAAAACCATACCTATTCTTCTCATTAGACATTAAGTCAACCAGAACTTGAGGAGCTTGAGGAGGAGCTCCTTGATCAAAGTAGTCTCATTCAAATCCACGAGTGAAAGCTCCTTGAGTAGTCATATCCTTAAGACCACCGGATAAGGATTAGAAGAAAGACCCTATAAAGTTAAGCTCTATCACACGAATTATGAGTAATAAAGAAATGGAAATTTCGAAGCATCTTGTAGCTTCTCATTAATAAATGTGGTGCGCTTCACACTATGAACAAGACTCTACTCGACATGGCTTATGAGACATCAACCTAAAATCATCCCAAAATCTTATGCTCTGATACCAAGTTTTTCACGACCCAGGAGTAACCCCTAGATGTAACACGGCGTACTTGACCCCAAAGGGGTCACATATAAACCCTTAGCATATCATAAACATAAAACTCATTGAATAATGTGAAATTAAAAATTTTCTTTACAATCGGTGTCTTTCATAAAGAGAATGGGAGTCTAGACATTTGTTTCATTTAGATATCTAAATAGAATCGAATAAGAAACAGGGACACAACCCTTACAATAGTTCTCAAATGAAATACTAAAAGAAACTACTAAGTAGAGATACTTGTCCTCGAACCTTGAGGATTCACCAACTAGCAAGGGGGATTACATATCCCAAGCTTGAATCAATAGAAGACCACCTTCAAGAGCCAAATCCTACACTTATAGAAAATCTAGAAATATGGGTTAGCACAAGAATGTACTAAGTATGGTAGTAATGCATAAAAACATTTAAAACATGATAAAAGGGACATTTTAGTTGAAACCATGCAATATGCTAATTTGAACATCTTTGAAATAGTGGAGAATGTACTCTTACCACATCTCACATATATTTCATCATAGTATAAAGGACAACAACGTAAACATAAGTATAGCTTCCAATTATAAACATAATGCAACCATCACCAATCATAAGACATAGTGTGCATACATAGTCAAATACCAAGACCATCTCCTTACAATATAACCATCACATAAGTGACCCTAGGTTATACTTGTGCCATGCATAGATAAGATCACATAACCCTATCTACACTAAGTACCACCTTTAGGTCACCATGCTCATACTTATCATATATTAGTCCTCATTCATAGTTAATACTCAAAGACAAGGAAGCATTCATATTCACTAGTTCATGTCAAGGAAAGTCAATCATAACAACAATCCAAATGGAGTGTGCATTAACTCATAATTCATCATAATGTAATGGAACCACACCATAGCTACTCTCAAAGTCTACTTGTGCCATGTATGAGTGAAGTCCCATACCCTCACTCACACTAAGTAGATCTTCATGAGTAGTCATTAGTCATAGCCATATTTCATGTTCATAGTTCATTAGAGGGAATATAGCCTTAACCGACATAGGCCATGTGAGCTACATGGAATTCGGTGTCTTGTAACCCACACCAAAAGAAGGTGTCCTACTTGCCTAAGGTAGAAATAACATGTTTAGCATTTAGGTGGATCTACTAGCTAAAGACCTATGTGGGCACATAGTTATGGGATAGGGAGATTGCTTCTAGAAACCCAACCTATTGTATTGATGGAGGAACTTCCATCTCATGAGAATAATTTAGAGGACCCGGCCTCTTGTATTGATGGGAGGGCCTCTACCTCACTTTTCATATCCACTCGGTGCTAAGAATTATTTTCCAAAATTACTTGTTAAGTCTTGAATTGGATTTACATGTTTGAAAGAGTACTTTACGCTTCATTCAACCCAACTAATAAAATAGCTCATAGATTCAATTTGGTGAGAATGAACTTTCAACCTTAAAATCATCATTAGTATGTGAGAATAACTTTCACACTAAGATTACGTGTTCTCATGAGAATGGACTTTCAGTCAACACAATAGGATCAAAATGGTCATGTACATTTCATGAATAAAAAGGTGTAAAGGTGCATATGAGAACTAGACTTTCAATTGACACCATAGATACATCCATGTTCATGCATGTAGTGTGTATGTGAGGTTGTCCTTGCAATGACACAACAACAACGTTGTCAACATAGACACTTTTCTCTAAAAGTGTTCATAAGTATGTACATCATATCACAATCATGCATAATTCACATATATTGCATTCAAGGATCATAGACCATGTTAATTAACACATCTAACATTCATTATAATAGACATGGATATAATCGTAATTTAAGTAGTTCATTCATTCCATGTATAAGCTCATATACTCATAGTGTAAGTCATGTGGGTAAACTCCTTCCACAATAATACCATTAACAATTCAACATGCATAATAACTTTCATCATAAAAGTCTCACCATTCATAGCTCATTCGTATTCGCTATTACCCTTAAGGCCCTAGAATTCATCTTCATATTACAAGATCTACTCTCAAGCATCACCTCACATGGTCCTCATGTAAACCTAATTCTCAAGGTCCACTAACCATATGTTTCATTCTTGATCAATTACAGTCATTTAGCATCATATAAAGTCAATCTTAAAACTATTCAACTATGACCCATCATATAAGTCCTTAATCAAGATAGTTCATATCTACAAGCAACTCATGTCTAGGTGATCTAATCTAAGGCAATTCATTAAGAAGTTCATCAATCTTAGAAGGTCACACACAACCCTCAATTTGCCCCCTTCATTACTTAGCCCTAGGACATATCAACTTTACCCTAGAGTCTTAGGTTAGTCAAGAATACATATATATCCATAGTAAAATCATGCAATCATATTAAAATCAACCCACAACCACTCAATTGGAACAATTACAACATACATAACTCTATTACAACTACTAGTATCAACCAACACCCATACTTAAGGTCCAATTTAGGGCAAAAGGGAAATCCATGGATTCATGGATAATTCATCATTAAAATAGTAGTAATTCATCAATATAATCATTATATAATTTAATTAAGTCTTTCAAATCATTTTTGGAAGGGAATACATGGCTTAGAGTGAAAACCCACTTTTGGGAATTTGAGAGATTTGAAATCTCATTTTGGAATGGCTCTATGGGTGAAGACTACCCATATATGAAGAGCAACCATACCTTTGGTGTAGAATCGAACCAAATTTGTATGAAAAGTCCCTTTCTTCAAGCCCTAGTTGATCTCTTTTCTTGTTCTTCAATAGAGGTTTCCTAGAGAGAAATATTTGAGAGGAGAAGAACTTTGGGGTTTTGATTTGGGTGTTTTGAAAATATGAGATAATTGGGGGTAATTTGACTAAAAAAGACTTATATATTACCCCAAAACGACTCCACTTCATTGGGACTTAAACGTGAAAACTCCAAAATAACCCTCACTTTAAGTGATGTGCCAGGCCTCACAACCAAGCTTTCATGATCTGTCAAGGGCACCACGGCCCATGGTGGTTCCCGTGGTCCCTTGACCAGTAGCTCCCTCAACTTTCCAAGGCTCCCAAGTGGTGAAGGCAATCCCACGAGCCTTTCTACGGTCCGTGGTCTTCACCACAAGCTGTGAAGTGGTTCGTGAAGGTGAGCCTTCCTTGGGCCGTCTTATGAGCTCACTACCTCACGAACCACGGGTGGCAGCACGGCTCGTGGTGGCCACCACAGGTCGTGAAGACCCTCTTGGTCTTGGTGGGCAATGGCTAAATGTATTTTACTACTGCCTTGGCCTCCAAAAGCCCTAAGGGATGACCACGAGCCTTCCCACGAGTCGTAGTCATGACCACTGGCCGTCAAGTGGCTCGTGGTCCTTAGGTAGTGGCTTGGCCACAAGGTTTTGTCTTCCACAACTTCTAAGGGATCTTCATGGGAGCCTTGACGAATGTGGTCACGACCATTGGTCGTGAAGGTGGGGCAGTGTGCTTCAAGGTTGTGGCAGCCTTGGCCTTTGGCTTAGGATTTGCCCCTTTGCCTTGGCACATGCCTTTGAAATCCTCAACCAAGTCTTAGAAGGTCTTCTAAACTACGGGGTCTAACACGTACCTTGACGTTTAACCACTAAACCCCTCATTTTAAGCACGGGAAATCTTATATACAACTCTTAAATTCTCAACATCAAACTCTAACATCATAGCTTAGGGCTCTAGTTTAGTATACTATTTTCCGGAGTGTTACACTTACTACCCCGTTATGCCATACTAAATTGAGAATAGGCAGATTTTGCTCTAAAATTCTGACTATTGTACGCACTTTTGTTCTTTGGTGCAGGTGCACTAGCAGATGATGGAGCATGCCCTTTCTGTTTATATTGCAAGGATGACTGGTTGGCATTATTCTTCTTCTACCCAGACTCATTCCTTGTCTTAGATCTCTTACTCTTAAACATTTCTCTTTCCCTTAGCTTCTCCTCCTCAACCCTGTTGCACATAGACCATCAACTTTCCTATATCCATGTCACATATTAGCATTGTAGCCTTATCTTCCTTACTCGACAGACAAGACAGCCCAGCAACAAATAAACTCATTCTGCTCCTCATGTCAGCAACCATCTCTGAAGCATATCGGAAAGTTGTGTGAACCTCAGACTATACTCATGAACGCTAAAAAAATCCTGCTTAAGTGTGAGGAACTCTCGTACCTTAGCCTCTTTCAATTCTTGGGGGAAGAAATGCCCCAAGAAGGACTCCTTAAAACAAGCCCAACTCACGAGTAGTGCTCCTTTAACTTGGTTCTTCTTCCATTGGTCGAACCATATCCTAGCGACACCCTTCATTTGATATGTAGTTAGTTCCACCCTCTCAGTATTAGCAACATGCATGATTTCGAAAACTTTCTGAAGATCTTCATCAAAATTATCTGGATCCTCAGTAACACTAGAACATGTGAAGCTTGGAGGATTCATCCTTAAGAACTCATGGATCCTCAAAGTGTCAACTACTTCTTGTCGATTCCCTCTCTGTTGCCCAGCGTGGCTGGTCACAACATGGCTCTACATCCAGATAGCCTCACAAAACTCAGCATTGGTGACCTCTCCTTGGGGTTGCACTTCCACTGCATTAGGTACCCCTTGTTCCTCTAGTTCAACATTCCTTCTAGCTGCACGACCTTAGATAGCTCTTCGTGGAGGCATATTCTGAAAGACGCGCGCAAGCATGAGTTAGAAGAAACATTTTAGAGATCAAACTCTAACACACGAAATGAGTATGAAAGAAGTGAAAGAATTTCCTAAATGTTGTAGCCTCCTAATTATAGATGTGGCACGCTTCACACTGATAACTAGGACTCTACAGACAAGGCTTCATAGACTCCCTAGGACTCTTGAACTATGGGCTCTGATATCATGCTTGTCACACCCCGAGCCTACATCCTGGGTGGGACTGACACTCGAAAATCATTGCTGGCCCCAAGCAAACCCTTGGCCTGACTTACTTACTCAGCCGAATTCTTTTAAGCATTAAGAAGAGATCCCAAATACAATATAACTCAACAGTCCCAAAACTAAACTCATAATGTTTCAGAAATAAACATTTAACTTAGCCAATATGTCAACTCAAATCTGAACATAAGCCAATAACATGATAATGACAAATGAACTAACATCTGACTGTCTATCTATGAAGCCTCTAAACAACTGAGATGGATATCTGGAAAAGACCCACGACATCTTAATGAACTAACTAATATTGAAATCAGTAAAAAAATAGGGAACCTCTGGAAGCATGGAGGCTCACCAGCAAGTCTGGAGGTCAACTAGAATCAACGATGCGCTGGATGTTGATCCTGGTTACCTGTATTTGTACCATAAAAAGATGAAGGCCAAATGACATCAGTACGTTGAATGTACGAGTATGCGAGGGGAATTCTAAAATAAAACATAAGCTTGAAAGGAACTGAAGAACTTACCTGGCTCAACTGAACTGAACTGAACTCATTTCAATATAAAGTAGTAATGTACATGCAATATAAAGAAAAGCTTTTAAAACATGGATGTGAACTCTGTGTATTTGGAAATACAATAATACTCTGTGTGTATGCAAGGATACAATTTAGCTCTGAAATGTATGTAAATATACAAATATACTGTGTATATAAGAATACAATTACTTTTGTAGGAGTTTCTCTAATCGACAACCATTACGTAAGAGTTATTGTAATGATACAACATTGTCGAGGGTATAGAACCTGACTACTAATTGGATCCACTAGTCTATGCTTAAAAGTACTAAGGAATCATCTAAAAAAAATGACCCTTTTCCACTAGACTATCAACCTTTATTGATTCAAAGAGTGTTCATTTATTAATTTATCCATATTATATATAATATTTTAGCTATATATACGGTCTAATTTTCCAACGAAGGGTGTTAGGTTGACCACCCTTAGTCGGATGCAGCAGAGTAAGGATGGTCAGCCGAACACTCTTCCTTAGAAAATTAGACCGTGTATATAAATAAAATATTATATATAATATGAATAAATTAATAAATGAACACTCTTTGAATAAATAGAGGTTGACGGTCTAGTGGGAACTGTGGTAATTATATCTCTAAGGTCTGGAGTGTGATCCTCTATGCCAAATTTTTCATAACAATCTTTTCTGGTCAATTTTAAAAAAGTATAAAGGAAATAAGGTTTATATTGTTTTCATTCAATAAATTTATTAACATAATATAGGATTCACAACTCTTCACCCAAGTTATTCAAACAAACCCTTTAAATTTTTTCAGAAAATTTATTGCTTCTTTATATTCCTTCTAGTCCATATAGATAAGTAAATTATTGAAATATAACACAATCTTTAAGAATAAAATTTAAAAGCTACTTTTTATTTATGAAAAGAATCTCAATAATTAACTTAATATGGACTAGAGGGAGTATAATTCAACTAACAAAATTATGCACCTACTCAACTAAAAACAATTGTTCACTCCTTGAATTTTTAACACCCTTCAAGAAATTCCTAGCTCCGCCCACTAATTATGGTTGTAAGGCTATAGAGACAATTTGCTTCTTGTACAAGTGTATGCATTGGTGGGTTACAACAAGTAATCTTAAAGTGGTGGATATTTTCTCAATCTTCAAATCTTCAACATATATATTGAGCCTTATCAGCCATTATTATATGGGAATTATGGAAGAGAGAAAATTCAAGCAAACATGAATGAAATACTACCTATAAGAGGATAGTTTATCAAGTCCAACTGATAATTAATCATATGATTACACTCAACTACCTCTAGTTAACTTGTACACCAATAGACGAGCCAATATTGATACATTTATTGAGCAATTACAAGCCTATACTATATTTATTGTTTGGTTAAATGGAATAAACAAACTAAGGGACAACAAAATCAACACAGATTAAACAAGTCAAGGAAATGCATGACTTATAAGCTCCTATGGGTTTTGTTTTAGGAATGAAATTGTAGATCAAATCTACGCATAAGGAGGATAGATAGAACAAGATTCAAGTCTAGTGGCAAAGACAACTGTAATTCATAAAGAGATATTGTCTTAGCCAAGGAATTCTTAATGCTAACATAGAGACATACTTACTGATTCTCAGGAATATACTCACAAATGTTTGAAAACCACCATGAAAAAAATCATACAAGGAGTCGAGATCATCAGAAAAATGATTTAGCAATTAAAAATTGAGATTATAATGTGTTCAAAGAAGGAAATAAGCTAGCAATTTTACAAATCTTGCCTTCGAGCAAAAGGATACTATACACTTCCAAGATTTTTAGTCTATATCATTAATGAAAAAGAGAATAATTAATTCATACAAAACAAAACTTTCCTACATAAGAGTTAAGAGTAGAAGGATACAACACCGTACAGATCAAGCAAGGATTTAAGAAATATGCCAAAGGAGAAATTGTGTCCATTTTGATGTTGCTTTTAAGAAATATGAAAAACGATTTTGATGCTGCTTTTATAATTTCATAGAAATTGTGTTCGTTTTGTACATTTCTTCTTTTTCATATCTCTTATATCTTGGCATGATCAGTATGGTGTGGTATCATTCTACTCTTGACTCTGACGTAGGAAATTTTTGATTTTGTCTGAATTAATTATTTTCTTTTCCATTAATGGTATCGACTGAAAATCTTGAAAGTGTATTGTATCCTTTTGCTCGAAAGCACAATTTGTAAAACAACTAGCTCATTTCCTTCTTTGAACACATGTATAATCTTAATTTGTAATTGCTGAATTATCTGATTGATTTGCTCTACTCCTTGTATAATTTTTTCATGTTGGTTTTCAAACATTTGTGAGTATATTCTTGACAATGATAAAGTTTGTCTCTATGTTAGAATTTAAGAATTTCTTGGCTAAGACAGTATCTCATGGCTTTAATAATTATTGTAGTCTATGCCACTAGACTTGAAGCTTCTCCGATCTATCCTACTTAGGCGTAGGATTAGATCTCCAATGTCATTCCTTAAATAAAAATCGTAGGAGCTTATAAATTATGAATTTCCTTGACTTGTTTCATCTATATTGATTTGGTTGTACATGTGATTGTTTCTTCCACTTAACCAAACAATGAATATAGTCTAGACTCGTAATTGCTCAAGACATGTACAAGTGTTGGCCCTGTTGGTGTTAAAGTTAAGCAGAGGTAGTTCAGTCTAATCATCTAATTAAATGTCAATTGGACTTGATAAACTATCCTCCTATATAGGTATTATTTCCTTCATGTTTTCTTGAATTTTTTCTCTTCCATAATTCCTATATAATAATGGCTGATAAGGCAAACTATATATGTTGAAGCTTGGAGATTGAGAACATGTCCACCACTTTAAGATTTCTTGTTGTAGGCATAACCCATCAATGCATACAGATGCACAAGAAGCAAACTGTCTCCATAGCCTCATAACTATTGGAGATATTAGAAATAAATCTCTCATTGTATCCTCCTTATAATCACCACAACACTAACAAGTGATGCTTATTCATTTTACATTATCATCAGGTGGGATTCTTCTCATCCATGTCCTTGATAGGAAAAAAAAAATTGATTTTAAGTGGTAGGCCTTTTATCCATTTATAGTCATATAGTTGTGATTGATCATGTTTCTTTCTCATCATCTTCCTTGCAGATTTTATTGTGAAATTATCATTTACACTTTATGAAGGTCCTTAGCTTGACTCTTTGTGAAAGACTTCCTTAAACTAGTGCTACTTTGATCTACATCAATATTTTTAGATTGTAATTATTATAATCTATTCCTCAAAAACATTCCTCCGATTACCTTGTCGTTTTGTAGGGCTTTATGGAATTCAAATCTTGTTGCATATGCTTCTTTGTGTATTAATATTTTTTTTTCTTGATTTTGCATGTTTGAACTCATTTAAATTATAGATTTTGATACTTGTTATTTGTTACGACATAGAGTCCATACTTATTGTTTCTCTAAAAATCTCTCATCCTTACCCACCTTATGATTTATTTACACAACTAGTAAAACTACACGTGCTTCGCGCGGGAATTTAGCTTCACGGAATTTATAAAATAATACTTAAAACATATCAGTCATTAAAACTAAAACACTATATTATCTTACATATAATATTACGTAGTAACAAACATTAATAATGTAAAGGAAAATTAAAATTATTACATCTTATCATTTATCCTTAATAACATAAGCATAAATTAATAATTGTAAAAATACATACCATGATCTGTAACATAAGCAATGGTGTCAGTGAGCCACACAACAGGATGAAAGTACACAAATATTTAAAAGTGAAGAAGAAGAAGAAGAGGTTCAGAATTTTCGTTGTTTTAAAATGAGAGGAAATCCCTCTATTTATAGAAAAAAAAAAGGGTAGTGTGAACAAATGTTTATTGTGCCTTATCGGAAATGTTACAAGTATTTGGAAAAGTTGCAACACTTCGGAAAGGTCACAACCTTTCATAAAAGTCACAACTTTTCATAAAAGTCGCAACTCTTCATTAAAGTCGCAACTTTTCATAAAAGTCACAACTCTTCATTAAAGTCGCCACTTTTCATAAAAGTCACAATTTTTCATAAATGTCACAAATTTTCATGAAAAGGGAGACTAGTTTTGGAAATAATAAATAAATTAAAAGGTAATTCTGGTTTGTGGTGGCGCCACGTAGGCGAGCCTAAGGTTATCTTTTAGATATGATATATATGATATATGATATATGATATATGATATATGATTGTGTATTAGTATATCACTTTTTGTACTATTTATTAAATGGCTGAATTGCAATTTTTTTTATTTTGACAACTTGGGATTTCTCTTGTATTATGTTTGTACCATTAACTCTTTGTCTCTCATTTATTGCGCAATGATTTTTTAATTATTCCCTCTCAATGAAAGAGATGATATACATGAGCTTGCTGGAATTGTATTCTAAAAATATAGTCCAACTCATGTCAAAGAAATTTCAAATGGATATGTTGTTTTTTTTCGGCATAGTGTCAACATGTCCCCTGAATATGCAGTAGACGGGATCTTCTCGGTAAAATTAGATGTGTTTAGGTTCAACGTATTTGCGTTAGAGATTGTGAGTTGCAAGAAAAATAGGGAATTTGTCCATCAAGATCATAACCTAAGCCTTCTCGGTTAGGTAAATAATGTATAATCTGTATTACACAATACGCATAACTCACTATTTCTTCACAAGTCACAACAGATGGAATATGACATATTCCATATTATATGTGCATCTAGCTGATTTTTGCCATATTTCTCAAGTTTTAAGGTCAATTCAAATGGGACTATTATGCCTACAACATTGTCCTGAAGATAGGTAATGAAAATTTACTGTCAAAAGCTAAAGAACCTGGATTCTTCATGGAAAGAACAGTACATGTTTCAGATAACTCAAGAATACAGATAGGAAGTTAAAAAAATGAATTCATAATCACAACATTAGATCCTCGGTAGAGTACTATGCAATAATTATCAAAATTCTCATAAAGTATTAATTCAATTTGGTAAAAGTGTGACTAAGAGATCAAGGTAGGTAAATGAGAAATCTATTATGGCAAATGCACAACACACTCACTTAGAATAATGTTGAACAAAAAAATCATTAATGAGTTTTTAGTTCAATGTTAACTTCAAAACTAACGGTAAGAATTGAGAGAAAGCCAACTAAACATACCGTAGAAATGGTTGAACTTCTGCACAATTTCTCAAGACATAAAGAGCTTGTTTTAGCTCAAGCTCTTCAAGTTTTTTTTGATGTATCTCTTAATAAAGGAGAACCCTTTTGTTCCAATACTGATGATCCGTTGTAATTCTCAGCATGATCAACTTCATAATTCATGTCCAATTGATTTTTCCCTTTTGCACTTTCATGTAAATACCTTGAGCAAAATATTAGACATTGTTCAAAAATATACCCTTCTTCCATACACCTTTCAGGTTGATTTCTATTACGAACATAACATTTCAATATGCGTAAAGATCTGCATGATATAACATGATATCAATCAAATTTCTTCTTAGCATGATAAATTAACAAGCTACATAAAATTAAATCAAAACTATAAATTAAAAACATACCTCCCAATTAGATACATCTACCTATTTTGTATAGGTCCGCAAAGCTTAGCCTTTCTTGGAAGATGAATAACTAAATGCATCATAACGTCAAAAACTGCTGGTAGAAATTTGTTTTTCTAATTTGCTCAGTGTTGTTGGAATTTAGATGCAAGTTGATCCAACACATCAATCCTTAGTGTTTTCGAACATAATTCTTTGAAAAATATACTTAACTTGATGATATCATCAAAGACATTGCTTGGCATGACTCCGAAAATTGCAAGAGGAAGAGGTTGTACCAATAAAATATGTGAATAATGACTCTTAAATCCATTAATTTTACGATACTCTGACTTCACCCACCGTGATATATTGGAAAAATAACCATTTGGAACCTTAACCACTTTCAAGAACTTGCATACTTTAGACTTCTGATGATAAAGAAAAACATGTTGCTAGGTAATACCATCTTCCATCTCTGTAAGTTGGATAGAAAATGAAGGGTTCATATCACAATTTCTAAGCAAGCTTACCAGTTTGCGGCCAAAACAACCATGAAGTAAAACAATTCAACGTCATTCACATAGAAGTATAGTTTCTTTGTTTAGTATAAGTTATATACATCATTAATGTAACAATAAGTTTCTATTACATCTCCATGGAAAATAGGCCCTTTTTTTCCTTCGGTAAAATATTGGTAGCAATTTTAACCCCGTTCTCTAATTTCGGGACCACATCTACCATTACAACTAACAAATTTCCACACAAGATCCACCTATTATCTACCCCTTCGGTACATATTTACTTGTTCATTATTGAGTTGACATACCTTTTAAGGAGCAACAAGATGGTCGTTACTTTTGATTATAGTATATAGAAGAGTATATTTCCCAACAAAAACAAAGAATCTAGCTGAGATATGTCATGACATATTTAGTTTGACTCGATCTTAGTTTGTTAGAGGGTGTAACGAAAGCTTAATGCATGTATATAGAGGATCGGAATAGATGATGAAAATCAGATTAATTTCATTTTATTTTATATCTATAATATTTTAACTTTAAACTGCTTATGAGTTATATTAGGGAAAAAATAAATTAATCCACAGTAAGAATAGTAAAAAAGGATAAACCATCATTGTCTTTAAACCATCTATAAACCATCAAATAGAGGATTTTCTCATTCTTAACAAACCCTCTAGGGTGCAGTAATAAACCAACATTGTTATAATATGATGAGAAATCAAGTGAAAGTAAATTTTCCAGTAGAAGTACTTTAGATAGACAAAGAGGAAACAAATTTACCATTGATGTGATGATGCAGGAGGAGATCAGAATGAGGTTGAGCCATTGAGCTTTGAAAGACATATTCGAGAGATGAAGGTTCACTTGAGAGGCATATTTGAGGATGATGCAGAGTGAAATTTGTCTCTCAAATTTAGGGATTTAGGGTTTCCCTTTGTTTTGTTATATACCAAATAGGGGAAATATGGTCAAGTATTTGAACCTATACTCTATCAAAACAAAGTGGGTTTAGTTGTGCTTTTTTGGAATTGTATATAGATGCCGAAGTTGTATAACACACACTTTTGTCCCCAATCAAAATGTATATTTATAATTATCTTTTTCATTTTTAACTTAACAAAAATATACAAACAAATAATAATTCATGTTTTACTTTTAGTATTAATTACTTATTTTAAAATTAAAAAAAAAAAACTTAAACAACAATTAATATGGATATTCTAATAAAATGTTCATAACAATCATTATTGTTGATAGACGTGGAACGTCCAAAGAGGACAAGTAAAAAAGAACGAATGGAGTTATACACGTAATTTTCTTCAGTTCAATTACCAAATTAATTAAATAATTTATCAATTGAGAAAAAAATTATAACTACAATATAGTTTATTATTGATCTTTTTTTAAAAGTGTGAGCACAATTAAGGTGAGTCATTTTATCTAATACGGGTGAAAAGTAAGTTGAGGTGTTGCATGTTGTGTTTTCGAACCTTTTCTATCGAACAATATATTTATCTAATTAGCGTAGTTAAAGATATTAAACATTCTATCTTACAAAATCTCACTATATAAGTTTTGAATATAATTTAAATAAATAGGAGTTATGCTTAATCAATTTTGATTGATTAATTAAATCAAATTTAAATAAATCAACTTAACTAATTCCACCTCAAACTTCATCTTGATAAAGTGTTTGGAGAGTTGTTATTTGATTCGAACATATTTTATCAAACAATATATGCTGGTGTAATAATAGGTGCTCATCGTTCAATTTAATTCAGTACTACAGATAGATATATTTGTAAGTTTCAAATATAATTTGAATAAAATTACATCAATAACATTGTTTTTTTTTTATTCTCAATACGACTTCACTGCGGTATTTCTTTTCCAAACGTACTTTGTATTGTTTTACTTGAGCTAAGAATTTTTAGGAAATATTCTCTCTACTTCACGGATACGATCCAGTACATACATATTACCCTTTCAAATTTCACGTATAAGATTAGACTAGATATGTTGTGTTAGATGGAAAAGGGATTTTGATGAATGACAAAGCGGAGAACAACTGCAAAGGAACACGTTTCACCATCTTGATCATAGAAAACCAAATCCAACTAAAATAAGGAGACGTAAATAAAGTTGAAACAGAAAACAGAGTGCGGAGGCGGTGAATGAAGTACAAAGGAGGTTACAAGGGAATATATTCTTTTGAAGCAAAGTTAAACTAGGAATGTATTTCAACTCAAATAAGGAGAAATATGGTGCCTATAAATAAAGCAGGATTTTCTACAAAATATGCACACTTGCATAGAGAGACAAGCAGAGCACTATCAAGTACGACATAGTTCATATTTTAGAGAGTTCTAATTGAAGAGTTTGTGGTGCTGAGAATCTAAATGGAGATTGTAGTGTAGTAGTTTTAATATTCTAGTTAGGTTGTTTTATTGATTTGTTGTTTTGTAGTTTAGGTGTTCTTCGAGTTGGTGCAACTTGAAGAATTTTCACGAGTCAAAAATGGATGTGATGACACTCATCTATCCCATCAAGACAAGTAAGCCTTAAATCCAAAAATACAAAGGAAAAGCGGAAAGTAAAACAATAATAACATAAGAGCGGAAAACTTAATAATTCTATAAAACCCTCAAAACCTGGTTGTCACGTGTACAAACCACTAATGTATTAATACATAATTGGAAGATAAGTATGAGTCTCAAAGTCTTTGTTAGTCAAATAGAAATAAGCATAAACATAAAGAAGAAGAGGGTCCGAGGGTCCGCTGGGATGACAAATAGCTACCTCTCAAAGTCCTTTGAAAAATCTCGAAAATAGACAAAGAAGGAGAAGAAGATCACACAGGTATGGACTCAGAACCAACACAAGTGTAGAAGCAAGGAGTGAGTACCAAACAACATGGTACTCATCAAGCAACCTACTAAACAAAGAAAAATTAGCCTAGAATATGAGTATTCCTTTCATCCTAACCAAACCTCCTCAAACTACAACCTCCATAGAGATCAGCCCAACCTACCAGTTTTAGAATACATAGTTCACAAGACTTAACAATCCCAGTCCAACAGTCACGGTTCAACAACCAATAAGTTTCAAGAATATCAATCACACGTATAAAGTAGGTCATTCACAATTATCAAGTAGATCATTCACAAGTGTCAAGTAGATCAATGACAAGTGTCAAAATGCATCAAATCACAATACTCAAGCTTTTGCCGGAACCTTTTCCTTCGACACAATATCACTAGATGGAACCATTTTCCTTCGACTTTATATCATATCAAAAAAGACCTTCTGGATCATTACATTCAACTACACTTGAGCATGTGTGGACCCACATGAACAACCCAACCAGTGAAGTTTCCAACTTTTTGTTTTGAAGTGCTATTCAAAGTGAGAACCACACTTTCTCTAGCACTTTCAAACCAGTGCAACTTTTTAAGCTGCTATTCAAAGTGCGGACCACATTTGACCATACCTGCTCTAATACTTTCGAACCAATGCAATTTTTCTAAACCATCACTTTTCTATAAATATCTAATTCCTCCTCACATATAATGGCGGAGCCAGGATTTTCATTAAGGGGGTTCAAAATCTAAAAAAATAGATACACGAAATAGCCGAAGGGGGTTCGACATCTACTATATATACCTAAAAATTATTTTAACCATATAATATAATTTTGCAAACATTAAGTGAGTCTGAAGTTCTGCAAAATTTGAGGTACCGCTACTTTGTTAAAGTAAATCATTCTATTTTAAGAGGATATATTCCATACCTCAGGTGCTTAAGAGGAATAATTTCCTTAAGGACATACTATGAATTTAGTGGAATTGGCTTTTATTCTTTCATCTTGTTTTACGATTATTATTTCATAAATGTCTTTACCATTTATGTTATCAAAAAAAAAAAAAAAAACTTAGCACTACTAACAAATAACAAACTTTAAGGAAACTATCTTTTTATTTTAAAATTAATTTTTGTTTTCTAGAGATTAAAACCTTATAATTTTCTACTCTATTTGAGTTTTATTTTGACTTGAATGATATAAAAACTCGGGTAGTACTTAAAGTTTATTTAGTTAGTGATTTGTTTATTTAGTTAGTGATTTAATGAAGAATATAAATAAAATAATAAAATCAGTCTAAACAAAGATAGAAGTCTTTATTGTGAACTAAAAATGATGTGCATAAAGATGAATCTTTATTGTTAGTATTCTTTAATACTAAGTTGTATGTCAAATTTTGATGGAAAAATGACTAATGAAACTAGTGTTAGTGTTCAAATGAGATTTTTTTTTTGTTGGGAAAGGCAAGCACAAAATAAAAGTGCAAGACAGGGCAATAGTGGAAGAAAATCAAGTCAAAACTTTCCCTTCTATTTGAACCAAGATAAGACAAAATAATGCAAGAAAAACACTGTTTCATCAACAAACAAATCAACCAAGAAAGCAAATTAAATCAACACATGAGACACCAAATTTAACGTGGAAAACCTCTTCGGTGTAAAAAGAGTAAAAACCACAAGGTCAAAGCTCCACTAAAATAAACAAGAGTTAAAAAAAGTGTTCTCCAAAATGGAAACCAATAAAGTGCCAAACAATGAGCAACACAACTACAACATAGCACCAAAAGTTAGAGAAACAAAAGTAGTAAAATCACCAAACCCGCAATTACTGTTCACAAACTAAAATCTGGAGCTAAAAGACTCCAAATCACCCTCTCTCCATTTCCAATCAAAGATTAAGTTGAAAGGAACATGTGTCGAAAAATCAGCTCAATCAGATAAGAAACGAAGCAGGAATCATTATTTGAAATTAGTTGCTAGGGCTTGTGCGAAAATTTGCACTCTCTCACTTTTCTCTCTATATGGCTGCTCTCAAACTATTGTGTTTCTTCTCCAATATGACCTAAAAGAAAGTCTTATATATGCACCATAATATAGGGCTTATGGGCAAAAATGGGCTAGTAAATTTTGGGCTAAATTTATCCACAAATGAAAGGAAGGAAGACCCAAAACCTTGAACTTTTATTTATCCACATAGGAAGGAAAAAAAGCCCCAAACCCAACAATTCTCCCCCTACCGACTATGTGGAGGAAACCACCATCCCGACGATCATGCAACATTCTTCAAACTTCTCTCTTGGCAAAGCTTTCGTCATCATGTCAGAACCATTATCATTGGTATGGATCTTTTCAAGTTCAAGCAACTTAGAATGCAACACATCTCAAATCCAATGATACCTCACATCAATGTGTTTAGACCGACCATAAAATGTAGAATTCTTGCCAAGATGAATAGCACTTTGACTGTCGCAACAAAACACATACCTCTCTTGAGCACAACCAAGTTCCCCCAAAATTATCTTCATCCAGATCAACTCTTTGCAAGCTTCAATAGCTACAATAAGCTCAACCTCTGTAGTAGATAAAGCAACACATTTTTACAACTTATATTGCCAAGACACAACTCCCCCTACAAAAGTAATCAAGTATCCTGAAGTAGACTTACGAGTATCAACATCACCGGTCATGCCTGAATCAGTATAACAACAAAGAATAGGCTTCCCTGTACCAAAACACAAACTCAGATTAGAAGTGCCACAAAGATATCTCATAATCCACTTGCAGCATTCCAATGCTCTCTTCTCATATTAGAAAGAAAACGGCTAACAATACCAACAACATGAGCAATATCTAGTATTGTACACACCATTGCATACATCAAACTACCAATAGCTGAAGCATAGGGAGCTTTCATCATATCTTCCTTCTCACCATCACTAGAAGGACACTATGTAGTACTCAATTTGAAGTGCATATCTAGAGATGTACTGACAACCTTAGTTTTGTTCATGTTAAATCTACAAAGTACTTTCTGAATGTACTTCTCTTGTGACAACCACAATTTCTTGGCATCTCTATCACGAACAATCTGCATGCCAAGAATCTGCCTTGCTGGTCCCAAGTCTTTCATAGAAAAAGACTTATTCAACTTTTGCTTCAACTATGACAAAAAACAAGCATGTCATCAACATACAGCAAAACGATAATAAAGTTATCATGAGAGAATTTTTGCACAAAAACACAATGGTCTGAAGAAGTATTCTTGAAGCCACCAAATTCCATGTACCATTGCTTGGGAGCTTGTTTTAAACCATACAAGCTCTTCTTCAATTTGCAAATATAATTCTCTTGTTCCTTCACTTCAAAGCCTTCCGGCTGCTCCATACAAATTTCTTCATCCAAGTCACCATTAAGAAAAGTATTTTTAACATCCATTTGTTCAACCTCCAAGTCCAGACTTGGATCCAAGCCTAGAACCACATGGATAGATGACATCTTCATAACTGGAGAGAAAATCTCATCAAAATCAATTCCTTTTTTGTAGTTAAAACCCTTCACAGTAAATCTAGCCTTGTACTATGGAACTGGGTTACAATATTCATGTTTCACATGAAAAACCTACTTGTTCTTCAAAGCTTTTCGATCTTTAGGTAGCATAACCAAATTAAAGGTATGATTATCATGTAGAGACTTCATTTCATCTTCCATAGCATAATACCGCATTTATTTTTCTTCACTTTCCATGGCCTCATCAAGACTCTCTGGTTCTCCCCCATCAGTCAAAAGTACATACTCATTAGGAGAATAACAAGATGAAGGTATTTTATCTCTAGTAGATCTTCTAAGAGAACTCTCTGGAGAAACAGTAATAGTTGGTTGCTAACTAACCACACCGTCTTGCACTGGAGCATCAACATGTAACGACCCGAACCGTCGTTATTTAGGGGAAACAAAAATCTGGGAAAATTCTTGGTCATTGTCCAGCAAGAGTAGGACAGATGTCGCTAGGGCGGCAGCGCTAGGGCGGGGTAAGTTGGCACCAGAGGGGGGTAGGCGAGGCAGAACGTAAATAATGCAAAATCCTATTTTCCCCTTCTTTCTAAAATACCTAATTTAGTCGTAAAACACCTTAGAAACCCCCGAAAAGCTTCTGCAAGCTTCGAAAGAAGGGAGAGAGATTTCTAGTGAGAAGATGTTGATAGATGGTGGATTTCCGGTCAAGATCACCATCAAGAAGCCTGAAAACAAGAATCGAAGTCAGAAAATCCATGCAACTGCTTGGCTCCCAGGTAGGCTAGGTTTTATGAATTGAGTTGTTATAAATCTTTGCCCTCTGCGTAATATATGTACATCAATGGTAGGATTTATGTGTAGGCCTCGTGCACCGAATGAATTATGATTAAACCATAGAAGGAAGCCTTAGATTAGGAGCTAGGGCTAAGTATGGTTGAATTAACATTTACATGATATACGTCAATAAATAGTTCATTGGGATGATTGTGATTATATGATTTTGTGATGTATGCTCGTTCTTGTTTAGTTATGATATATGTATGTATGCAAAAGTTGCATGGTTGATTACGTTAATTGTACATGAGAATATAGGAAGGATGAGTGCCATGAATCATGACTTGATTATATGATTTAGAGTATGTACCTTGTAATTGTTATTGTGCCTTGTTAAATGGACCAGTTGGCACATTCTGGCATAACTAACTTGGATCAGTTGCCACATTCCGGCATAATTAACTTGGATCAGGTACCATGTTCTGGTATGCTAACAGTTTGGGTTTGGGTTTCATGAGAACCAACCTATTTGCTATAATTGTGTATGTTGAGAAATGGTGAAGTTTCACCTTGCTCGTAAATGATAATTGACATTGTATTTCCCCGGAGTGCTATATGGTGATGAGGATATTAACCTTAAATGTTGATAATATGGTATATGTTTGATACATGCATGTGATTATGTGGTTGCAATGGCAAGAAATGGGGGTAGTGTTCGTGATGTAAATGGTTAGGAGGATTTCACACTTGAGAAGGGGATTGTGGTTAGTAGTTAGTAAGCTTGAATAATGTACCACGCGACGAAGGTGGGGTAATAATAATAAAGAGGAGGTGATGGTATGACATGAGCGTCTAGTTGGAATGTTGTAGTTGTATTTAAGGACTTTTCCAGGTGTTAGAATGGTTAGGCTATGATCAAGAACCTAGTAAGTAGGTTGACCGAGAAGGTGGTTAGTAATTAAGTGTACTAGTGTTATTTGGAGGTATTTCGAGCGAGGGTAAGGATGGAGAAGTGAGTGGTTATATTGCAGGGCATTTCTTATGTTATGCGGTGGGCGTCGGGTTGACCGATGATGCCTACCAGTATGTGTGGTTTGTACTGATACTACTCTTGCTATGTCTTTTGACATAGTTTGGATGCAGGTTAGTGGTGTTTCCTCAGATGAATATGAAGAACTCTCCAGCAGCTTCTACTTTTCCTTTAGTATGGTGGGAGCTGTGTCTTTTTACTTATTATGCCCAGTTTGTACTCTTAGTAGCTCTTGTACCTGTTTATAATAGATCCATGGAAGGTGTTAATTACTTTACAAGTTTTAACCAAAATTGTGTCTAAAGTTCTTATTTATAAAATCCTGCTATTTCATTTATCTCCATTTACTTTAATTTTTCGCATATTTTAATTATTGGGATGTGAGGGTTCTCCTACTTAGGTGTTAGAGTTGGTGCTCGCATGGCCCGGTGGGTGGGTCGTGACACAACAACATACTGGTCAATTTGAATATGATCACCATATTTAATATCAACTTGATTTTCATTATTTTGAAGATTTTCATCTAGCGGAATAGTCAAAGGAACTGGATCAACATTAACTAGGCTCTCACTGTTCTAAGAATCAACTTTCTTAGCTTTGTCAAGATCTTCAATTATTTGGTCTTCAAAGAACACAACATCACAGCTTCTAACAAGTTTCTTCTCAACTGGATCAAAGAAACGATAGTCGAACCCATCTTGACCATAACCAAAAAAGATGGGAGCCTTCACGACCCGTCATAAGCACCAAGGCCCATGATTCGGGTCGTGAAGAAACCTCTGATAGAGGGTCTTCACTATTACTAGTTCACGATTGTCCTAACGGATCGCCGAAGGTACCACGATGTGTCTAACGGTCCGTGGTCCTTGACCAGTGTGCTAGGGAAGGACCCCTTCTAGGAACTCCTTTTGACAACACCAATGATGGTTTGTCAACCTCCATATGGGCCATCTATGCTTTCGTGGGAGGGAATCATGCGAAGCAGGTCGAGGGGACTTACCACGAAGCCCTTCACGGACCGTGGTCCCATTCACAGCCCGTCAAGGCTTCGTGGAGGGTTCCATGGTCCATTTTTTAACCTATAAGTTTTCCTACTACCCCCTTTTAACCATTCTCTAATTTGAGGTGTTACAAACATAGAGAAGACTAAAAGGAAGAAAAGAAAATTACCTTAGATCCAAAGACATGTGCCAAGAAATGACCAAATCGCCTTAGACCGATCTCTTTATGATACGAGTTCTTTTGAGGAAGAAAGACAGAAAAATGGGAATTTAATCCCAGTGATTTTTGCAAAAGTAGACATTTGTTTGCTTATGTAGCCAAATGTTCTCTTAAGCAAACCCCGCCTAAAGAGCGCCCTTCGCTTAAGCGGCCACGACCTTCGAAAAGTCCAAGGTTATGTCACTTAAGTGATCCCCGCCCCTCTAATGTCCTTTGTTTAAGCGGCCTATTGGTCACTTAGGAAGACTTTTCATAAGAGATCAAGAGTTCACTTAAGCCATTGCTCCCGACACCAGCAAAAATAGAAAAAAAACCTTAGTGTTCAAAACTTCGAACAAATCCTCAAAATTCATTCAGAGTTAAACGATGTGAACCAAGAGTAAAAACCACTTGAAAATGACATTTCAGACTAGACAGAATCAAAGAAACAACCATCCAAGATCGTCTTATCCAATTGTTGACCAAAGTCAACACTTTGACAAATAAGCTACAAAAAAACTCGAAAAATCTAAAAACTCACCCCCGATACCCACGGGAATCAAACCAAAGGTTGTTCTAGACAAAACTCGGAATTCTAGAGCTAACTGCACTAAGAGAATTCAATTAGGATCATGTTTGTCAAGAAAGTTGCCCCAAGTTTTGTTTTGAGTAGAACTCAAAAGCTAAAATGCTTAATCACACCAACACTAGAAGAAAGCTTGAAAACTCAAACCAATCATTAGACCAGAAAAAAATGGCCCTTCTGGAGCTGATGGAGCTAAAAGAATTCCTATCTGACATCAAAATCTCAAAATATTAACTAAATTCAACTCTTCTAGACTTTTGTTTGAAGTGGGCCAAATAGAGAATGAAATGCATTAAAAAAATAGGGGAAGGAAGTCAGAGACAAAGCATCCAAAACTCAAAACTCGCACCAAACTCAACTGATCACCTTAGGGAGTGTGCCACTAAACCCAACACCACAAACAAGCTATACCGAAGCTAAGGGAAGGGATAATAAATTAATATTGAAAACACTGAAATAACCCCAAGGGTCATTATAGATTACTTCATTATTATGTACATTGAGTATGTATTACATTATGAAATGTTGTTTTGAACATGATTAAGCTTGGATTTGATGTATATTTTAACACATCAAAAATTAGGAAAGAAAGAAAAGAAGTTCTTTTGGGTTATAGGTTGTGCCTAAGGGTCCCATCTATGAGCCGTAAAAGCTTCTACGGCCGTAGATGGAAACAATAGGAAGAAGGAAAATAATTTTCTAAATTCAAGTCCCAGTACCCCTTTTTGAAAGGTCACCAGGATGGTACATCAGCCCACGTGCGAGCCATATATAGGTCTCGTAGGTAGGTAGTACTTAGTGATATTTTAAGGGGAAAAGTTAGTTTCTACGGTTTGTGTCTATGGACCGTAGGAAGAACTATGAGTCATTGACAAGATCTATCAAAAGTGGTCCAAAACAATGGGTTTTGAACTTTTCTACTGTTGACCAGTACAGTCCATAGAAATACGTATGGACCGTAGCTCCAAACTGTAGAGAGGGTTCGATAGTTATCTTTTAAGGGCTTTAATGTGTTTTCCTAATTGTTTTAAACCAATAATATGTCATTTTGTCTACTACCCTAAGCCCTATATAAAGATTTTAAGTCTTAAAGATACCCACTTCAATCCCATTCTCCTATTTCCCCACTACCTAGCTAGCCAAATTCATCTTCCCCACATTGTCTCAACCTAAGGAAGAAGAAGAAGAAGAGCTAGGGTTCCATTCAAGTCTTCAATCCTCCATTATTTTTGGGCTCTAAGTATCAAGGTATGTGGGTATAAACCCATAGAGTCCTTTCCTCCATGGGTCCCCAAAGGTTCCAATGTTCCAATTAAACTTTAATTGATCAAATTAGGATTTCAATTCAATAACTGTGGATTTCATCCAATTATGATTTATTATTGTTGATTAAATATTCAATTGCATAATTTGATGTTACTCTATGATATTTATTTGAAATTAGATTTACCCATGCCTAAATCATGTTTTTTGAACTATGAATGATGGAATTATAAAGATATGCATGTTTTTATGAAATGATTATAAATAATTTAGGGAATGCTTTGAAAGGACAATATCAATGCTATTGTGAAAGGAATTCTCACTTACTATGATAATCATGATTCAGAATGGTATTTCTCACAAATGAATTCACATTGGTGAAAGGTTTTCTCATCCATGTTGAAATATTGTTAAAGAGCTATTCTATGTTTTGATCTTGAAAGTGTGGATTGGTACTAATCATTGCCTTTCCTATGTTAAAATGATTAATGAATTTTATCTATTCCATTGTGATTTAGACTTAGAACTGAGAGGGCCTTGATGTGGAGACTTAAATATGTTAGTCTCTAGTAGCAACCTCTAGTCCTAAACTATGTGCCCCCGTAGCATTGTCTTAAAAGTTCTAGATAGTTGATCCACTTTAGTAAATGATAATATGTACAAACTACACCTTAAGTAGAATCCCCTTCTTTCGGTAAAAGGGATATACCAGATATCATGATATAGCTCTATTGGTCTTATTGTCGGTTAAATCTAAAATACCACAAAATGGAAATGTTTCTTTAAAGTTGTCTTATGAACTTTATGTTAATGTATTTGACCTTATTTCATTATTCACATGTCCTTTCTTCTTTAAGTCTTTAAATGTTCAAAGAATGATCATGCCTACATGTTTTAAGCCATTCATGCTATCATGTCTATTTTAATGAATATTGCCACATACTTAGTACATTCCATGTGCTAATGCATACTTGTGCCTACATTATTTCACTGATGTAGGTTTAGAGCTCCTATCCCTCACTCTCCTAGCTAGTCTATTCCATTGCCATTGAAGATTGGTGATTCCTCATGTTCCAAGGACCGAGATTCATTTATATCTTTATGGTATTTCTGTTTTAAAACCTTGTGTGTTATTTGTTGGTCACATCCCATTTACTTTCCTTATGATGTATTAGATGGATTATTCAGACATATGTAAGACTTCTAATTTACTACAATAATTCTTTGAAATATGAAATGATATCTTTTGCACTCTTTACTTCTTTTATCTTATACGATGTATGTTAAGTGGCATGTGTAGGGCCTCTCGGGGTCTTGTATGCCATGTTATGTCTGGGTGTACTTTGGGTCGTGACAACAATGCACAAATATGAGTCCTCAAATAAGGTTGGGTGAATGTTATATTCTCTAACATTAAGGGGAGGGATGATAAACAACTGGAAAATAAGTTACACATAATGAATTATTATTGTTATTGGTATGATCCTTATTGAAAAGACATTTAAGTCAATTGTTAGATTAACTCAATGATCATATACTAAAATCCAGTTATAAATGCTCCAAGGAAAGGTCTGGAAAGGACATACTTTACGGCACGCCCGAAACGTGATATATAGATAAATAGATTCGAAAAAATAAACTTCTTGAATAAGTAGAAGATGGGGAGAAAATTACTACGATGGTCATAATAGTGAGACAAGTGTCGTAGAAAGAGGACCACGATATAACACTTCATAAAACCTTGGAAAAGGTTTAGGTACCTAAAAATGATGAAAAAATAAAGAGAACTCAATAAGTTATGTCAAAGTAGAGTCAATATCAAATAATCGTTGATAAAATCTTTAGTTTAATATAACACTCAAAATTACATACAATAATGAGGATCTTGATTTCAAATCTGTCAAATAGTGTGGACAGATAAATGATTGGCGAAAGAAAATACATAATTCAAGTATATTTTATTTCACTTGAAAAAGTAATGTTTTGAATATAATGTCAGTGGGGATATAAATAGATTATTATACGACAAATAAAAGTGTAAGATATAAAGTATGGATTGTGCCCTGGGGTGTAAAGATTTTTCGCAAAAGTCCTGACATTATTTTATGGAGGTGTGTTCTCTTGTGATGGATGCAATGAGATTTCTACGAGTCTGACAATATATGAAAATTTTGAGTATGTATAAGAAATGATTTTCTTGTCTATCTTGACAAATAAAGATTATATGAAAATTCCTGAAGGATTTAAAAGGTTTTAAAACGACTCCATTGAATAGCACCCCAATGCTTATGAGATCGCTTAACATAAAAATCAATTTTGATTTCACTAAAATGGTTAGAATATACCATGTCATTGTGCAATTGATGCATTTATGTATCCAATGATTAGTATTCATGGTATAATAATTTTATTAATGTGCTTGAAAATATAACATTACTCCTATTTATATAGATTATCAAAGGGAATTAAATATTGATTTATAAATTTTTTATCTAACAAATTATTGTAAAGGTTTATTGGTTATGAAAATACAGGAAATCATTTGATATAAATGAAGTATGATCTCAAGAAAGCTATTTGTTTGTATTCGGAAGTACCTTCATGTTATATTATTCTACAAGATAGTCAAATAAAATATCTTTCACTTGGCAATTGCTACAAACAAGCTGAATGAGAAATGTGTGTACACCGACGAGGTCACAAATTAACTGATTATTATTTGCTGAAATAAGCATATCCAATTGACAAGAAAATAATATATAATGATAGAATGCATGATGCAACATCTTCATGAATGTCATTTTGTCACAAAGACACAATCAATATCAACATTTGGAAGGCTAAGTATAAGATTGTGAGGCATCCTTTACGAAAATTAAGTGAGGTTTTAATCAGGGGAGTAAATACGCGCTGCACTCTTTTTCCCGTAATCAATGTTTCGTCCCACTGGGTTTTCTGTTAAGATTTTTAATGATGCAACTCTCAATGTGTATTACTAGATATGTGTACACTTTTTCTTTTAGTAGGAATTTTTCCCAGAGGATTTTTCCTAATAAAAGTTTAACGAGACACATTATTTATTGATGAACTCCAATAAGTAGTAAATACATCATGTTGTATATATTGATTACATAGTTCTCGTGATAAGTTTGAAATCAATAAGACAACTTACAAACAGCTTCGCATGCATATAAGCAAATTACAATTAGCTCCGCAAGTAGGTTCCTATAAGCAACTTAAACTATAATGTTCTTATAAGCCGCTTACAAGTAGCTATGAAAGTAGTTTCTTACAATCATCTTACAAATAGCTTCTTTAAAGCAATTTTTAATGAGGCAACAAACAATGCATGTTACTACACTTTTTCTTTCACTATAATTTTTCTTTTACATGGACATCAAGGGGGAGTGTTGTAAAATATGCTATCCACATGTTTTTCCTTTGTGCCCTAGAATATGGGTCCCACATATTCTTTGAGCCAATGTTGTGTCTGCTTATAAAAAGCCCTTTAAAATGGTGAAAAAGATATGAATAAAAGGTGATATAAAAATAGCTCTCCCTCCCCTCTCTTGTGTAGATTATCCTTGCACTGTTTAATTATATTTTTATCATAGTCTTTATTTTATAACAATTACATGTTTATATCAAAGTGCTAAAATTGATGATAAGTTGATGTATTTAATAAATAGTTGTCTAAAAGCCTTATGTTGGGTTTGAACAACTTGCGAAAGTAAATTACAAAAATGATTTCCCAAAGAAATTGGGGGGTAATGTTGGGAATGAAACCCACACCATTGCCATTTGACAAATTTTAATGACCGCATGGCCATTTTTTAAACAAATTTTATGCCTTTTATTAATGTGAGAAAGAAACTTAAAAAAAAAAAACTCATTTGGGCCTAGTGCCCAAATGTACTTGCTACACAAAAGAGATTGGGCCGCCCAAAATGGAAAAACCCCATCTCTATATAAAACAAAAGCAAAAAGCTACATTGCTTAGACATTTTCCTATGTACTAGGGTTTCCTATTCTCCGCCTCGTCTTCTTCATCGCTCCAAAACACCTACCACACCTGAAAATGTTTGTCTTTTGGTAAAACAAGGCCTTCCATATCGGTATGATGTGGCTAATCGGTATTATTAAGCTCTTCCTTGTGCATCTTTTGTTGCTCAGCTATGAACAGTAAGTATAAATCTTCATTTCTGATTTGCATTTCTCCCTCTTCATTGATTTTGACCCATGCATGACCATTTTATTAGTAGCACAAAGGTCCAGATATATCTACATAAGGAAAATGTATTATTTTATAATTTTGTAAGAATAAACTAAGAAACCCTAACTTAAAATTTGAGAAAGGAGATTCATTTCTTAAGGTTCAATCATCTCCTTTATAATCTCCATTGTGAAATCATAGATCCAATGTCTAGTGTGTAGATCATCCTCTTCCCTTAACTATCTATTTCTCATATGCTATGGAATTCATCATTTCCACTGTTGAGTGCTATGTTTTCTAGATAATCAATAATTTTACTATCTTCTCTTAAAGTATAATCTCTTAGCATGATACTTTGTATCTTCTTTATATTTCATAAAATCTGTCGTGGTTGTTTTTGAATCCACTGTATCACCTTTTAGATCATTAAAAAGTATGTTGGTAACATAACTTGTGTCTAAATGGTTGTGGTTTCTACTACTATATTGGCAGTGTTGTGTATCTCTTTAGTTTTTGCATACATCGAATCCTCTCTTTCATTTTTTATACAAAAGGCTTATGATCTTCTACATGGATTTTCCTTAGAGGCTCCATATATCTATATTTATAAGAAAAACATAGAGAAAATTCCAATAGAACTTTTGTTAATATAATCTTAAGAGTGTAACTCTCTAGATATATCTAAGTATGTATGGTGTCCTTATTATGAGAAACAAATGTATGTTATCTATCACTTTGTATATGATTATTTTTAGAGAGAACTAGGATAAAGTCTTTTGGATTAACATTTTTTTTAATTTTCCATAATATCATGCATGGGATAGCTTTGACATATGCATTCATACATAACTACGAGAGTCCACCATATCAGAATTACATCTCTTAGGTATAGTTCTTTAATCTAATATCTGGAAAAAAAAAAAGAAGAAGAAGAGAGAACTAGGACCAAGTCTTTTTACTTGACTATGAGTGTAGGAACATGAATACCATTTTTCCTACTTTGGTTATGTGCAACACCAACATATAAATTATAAGGCAATACCAATTTCGAACCCTTTTTCTGAAAAAAAAAACATCTTGTGCTCAGCCAAATATTTGTTTGATTCTCTTTATCTCTGTCCTCTAGCATCCAATGTATTATCATTGTATTCTCCTCCTTGTAGTATTTGTATAATCAGGGTTTATCGAAGCACAAGAACGGTGAAATAGTTAAGAGACCAAAAGGGTATCAGTTTCATTACTCCTGATGATGGTGGTTTAGTGACCAAAAGGGTTTTAGTTTCATTACTCATTAGATTTGAAAGTTTTCGTACCTTTGTTGATGGTGGAGCTGTTGAATTCGATGTGGAACCAGGGAATGTTGACTGCACTAAGGTGATCAATGATACCGACCCATATGGTGCTCCTTTCAAAGGAGGATCTTCTGATGGTAGTGGAGGTGATCAGTATGATTGTGGTGGTTGATTTAGATGTGGAGGTGGGAAATATGGTGGTGATGAAGGTGGTTACGACAATGGTAGGCGGTGTGGAGGTGATGTTGGATATGGCGGCTGTGGGGGGAAATGGGTATGGTGGCAGTGGTTGAGGAGGAAGTGGGTGTTACAACTGTGGGGAAAATGGTCATTTCATAACGGAATGTAGCCAGGGTTCAGAAGATGACCATATTAGAAGTACTCAAGGATAAGATACTCAACTCAATAATAAGGATCTCAACTCAGAGAAACTCGACAATGCGGCATTTGACACAATGAAGAACAAATCAACTCAAGATACTCAACTCGAAGGTACTCAACTCATGATACTCAAGGATAAAGCAATAGAAAAGATTCAATATATATGGAAAGCTGTAAAACTATAGATAGCAACTCAACGTATTAAAAAATACAATAATATTCAATGTGTATGTAAAAAGATAATACAACTTTGTGGGAGTTTGTCTAATCGACAACCACCACTATGAGACTAAGTGATGATACATCATCTTCCCCACGCTGCCAGAATATTCCTATACTCTAGTGTCATATAGAATGCCTAAACTAAGTTGATCCACTAGTCTATGCTAAAAAGCACTAAGGAATCATCTAAAAAGTATGATTCTTTCTACCCATGATGGATACATGGTTTATGGAGACTTGAGTTATTATGAACTCGCCTCCCCATATGGGTGCTCAATACTACTCACAAAATATACTCATCTCATATGTTTTTATAACAAAACTCTTTCTTTGGTTTGAGATAATTACTCAAAACTTAGCTTAAAAGCTCTCTTGGAAATCGATGTTTCTTTTCTTGTTCAAATGTGATAAACATTTTAACTCGTGGGAATACTTAGTTCCCATATAATCTTTGAAGCAGTGAACATTACTCTTACTCTTTACTCAACTCAAAGCTTAAGTCTTAAAACAAAGTTAAAACTTTGTAAAAGACTCCTTAAAATATGGTTCATGCCGAATTATAGACGTGAACGACTCAATGCAAGGTTTTCAATAACCATAGATAGAACTCAATACATGGAACTCAAGAACTTCAATGATACTACTCATCTCATGATTGTTCGAATTATAGGGTTCATGTGGAATTATGGGCATGAGCAACTCAACTAAAGGACTTCATGGGTAACATGTAATAGTCTCATGATTAGAATTATAATATCAAAGGGAATTAAGAACTCAATACTCAAGATTTAGAACATGAAGATACTACTCCCCTCAATGATACTCAATTTATGGAGTTCATGCGGAAGTTATGGGCATGAACGACTCGACTCAAAGGTTTAAAATATCAATAAGGAACTCATGTATACGAGTTTTCTCATTCTGATACTAACTTACTCAAAACTTGACTCAAATCCATGGTTGATCTTAAAGGATTCACAAATGAACTCAAATACATTCTAAAAACTCTACTCTTAACTCTCCCTTGAATGTGACTTACGAATTCAAGAGTTATGGTTCATGATATGAAGGATCTCGTGATGATAAAGTAGACTCATAAATACATTCTCCTTATTCTCATACTCACTTGCTTGAGTCTTGAAACAAGTTATTACAAATTGTAGAAGACTCCTCCAAAAGACTCAAAGAGACTTTCCCAAAAAATGTTTGAAAGAACTCTCAAAACTTGACTCTCAACTCTACCTTGAATTTGATTTATGAATTTAAGGTTGTGATTTGTTATAAGAAAGATCTCGTGATGTTTAGGTGTGTTTTTAGATAGTTAAACATGAGAAACAGTTGAAAAATACTATCTGGGGAGCAAGTTTGTGACGCGGAGATGAATTAAAATGTTTGGTCAAAATAATTTTAAAAGCAGTGGAGTCCGCGACCTCTCCGTGATGTGGAGATAAATTTTCACACTTAAGGAATAGGTCCGCTTCCGTGACGCGGACCTGGTACCTGTTCCTTGTCTGATCTTTTTCTGCCTTATTTTCTAACCCCAATTTGCCAAAATTCGATTCTTTTTGTCAATTTCTCTTTAGATTCAGATACCCAATACATGTACCCAAGAATCTAATCAAACACAACTCTAAAATCAACTCAATTTCCTCAAAAATTCATCAATCTCATCTTAACTAAGAAACGAAGGCCAATTTGAAGAACACAATTCAAGAACATCAAAACTTCATCTTTCTAGAACAAATTTAACGCTGAAATTAACATGATTGGCGTGTGGGTGAACAAACCCAACACTATGGAAGCTTACATACCTCTTAGGAATCAAAATCATGGCAAAAATCCGCTAGAAAACTCAAGAACTTGGACGAACGCCTTGATCCTTTCCTCCTTTCTCCTCTTTTCTCTTCTTTTCACTTCTTGAATTCGACACTAAAACGCTAGGTGTATATTAGGATTATGAAACTGAACCTAAGCAGTTTATACCCCTAAAACCCAACTAAAAACGAATTAAATCTGATTTGGTAAGGAAAAGACCAAAATACCCCTTACTATTTTGGGTAACTTTCCTTATTTGGACAGCCTGACTTCAAAAGGGCATATCTTACTCATCCGAACTCGAAACTTAGCAAACTCAGTGACATTAGAAAGATAGTTCAAATGCCTTTCATTTAATAATGCATGGGCCACCTAAATCGTTATGTGATAAAAGTTATGGTCGTTTGAAGTTTACCCAAAACTTGTAAAAGCTTAGGACTCACTTCAATGAATTCTCTCTAGTTCTTTTTGGAACTCAAGGTGCTACATCTAGTGACCTTAACACTTAAGAAATTTTAATTCCTTGATAAAATCTCACTTACTACAAAGAACATTTCAAGTCTTAGCTCAAAAAAATTCTGGGGTGTTACAATATCTCAACCTTGGGATCATTCATCCTCGAATGACGGCTGAATTGTGTATTGAATGGGGTTACTCTTACTAAGGTCTCAATCAAATGGTATGATCTTACTATATTCAAGCTTAACCTAAATCCTTATGTTCGGTTTTTATACCTCTGTATAGGGAATCTCATCCTAGGACTATTACTCCTTACCACTATATTCAAGCTTAGTACTCTAACAACTCCATGGACTCCTATTAACTAACTCCTTAGGAACAAACTAAGGGCACTCATTTAACTATTTCTCGTAGTAAAACATCATCTTTTTCTTAATCCTCATTAGCAACCTTAGACGAAATACACACATCATTACTATCACGATAAGATCATTAGCCTTCTCTTTTAACATCACTCCACTACTAAAATGACCTCTAAAAAGATATCCCCCAACTCTTTGGAACTCATTAATATCTTACTCTCAAATACTTGACTTGATTTCTCAGCTCGTCACCTCCCCCTTAGGTCTAAAGATGACACTTGAAAGCTATGGACCTATTCATCAACTCTAAACTGGTCTACATCTTCTTTTACTCTAACACTTGGGAGAAGGATATCTCATGACTACCAAACTCTCCATAAGCAGGTACTAATACCTCTTTCTAATTACATCCCCTCTCGGTACACCTCTTAGTGCTCTTTTTACTCTTGTGACTTACCCACACTTCATAGCCCTTATCTAAAGATGTCACGACCTGATTTCTCAAGCCATGTTGGCACCTACTATAAACCCACTAGTAGGTAAGCCAACTCATAACCCGGAACAACAAGTAATGGGTCTGAGGGTAGAAACTAAACAAGAGTAGGCAAAATTTAATATAATAATAAAACAGGCGGACGCAAACCAAAACATAAATACAAATAAAGATCCCTCCCAAAACCTAGAAGCCACTAGTACAAAGCTACTAATAAAAAGAGTACAAGTCCCAAAAGTGGACCACAGAGACTCGACTGTCTCTAAAGGAAAAAGACAAGTCTATCTATACAGATGGAGACTGAAATAGTACAGAACGCCGTGTACTCACCCTCCGTCTCCAGATCATACTACTCCAAGCTGGATCAATGCTGGCCACTGGTGCCCGGACCTACATCACGAAACAGATGCAAAGCGTAGCATGAGTACCAAAACAGCAGGTACCCAGTAGGCATCATAGGCCGACTGAACTTGAAAGGTAAAGGCAATATGAAAAGAAGGAACAACACAAACAGAGATCAAGAACAGAAAACTAAGTAACAATATAATGCATACGAGTGTAGAAAGAACTAACTAAAGTAATCTATAAGTTAACTACACCTAACTGGACCCCCATAAGCCTAGAAGGTACATTAGTGCGCAAGTTAAATTAAAAATCTGAACAGACCCCCATAAGCCCGACGAGTACACAGAATAATTATAACTAAATAGAATTGCATATGAGAACCCAAGAACGAAGAACATCGAACCAGAACCTCAACCCCAATAGTAGAATCTGATAGTACGGAGGCCGAACCTTGAACTGAATGCTCACTAGAAGTACCCAAGCAACCAATCACAAGTATCAAGTAGCTGAGGTCGGACCTCTAACCGGATGCTCAGAATAAGTATCTGGGCAATAGAGGCCGGACCTCGAACCAGATGCTCTATATAAGTATCTGGGCGATAGAGGCCGGACATCAAACTGGATGCTCTATATAAGTATCTAGGCGATAGAGGCTGGACCTTAAATCGGATGCTCTTTAAAAATATCAATCAGGTCGAGACCGGAGCTCGAATTCGGATATGCGACAAAGGTGCCAATGTAGCTGCTGAAAGAGTCCCAATCGATCCATGCACAAAAATGTCCGTGGAACATCATCCACACTTAGCCAATCAATGTAAGTCCTTGGAACTTAATCGAAAACCAACTTCAAATCGCGAAGCAGAACTAGTGTCGCTGACGTAACTCGTGAAGCCGTAAAATTAGGGAAATAAGGATAACTATTGTCAAAGTAAGCGTATCACCTAGCTAAGGTCCAAACTATCAGACTCCAGTCTGCTACACCAGTCTACAGTGATCTAAGCCAGCCGAGCGATGTCGGGGCAAAACTAAGACCTATCGGTTTTGAATCATGAATTTCTAAAGCAAGCACTAGTCAAACCTAAACTAAGGCCCAACATGCTTCAAATAAATAGTAATTAAACATACATGTACTCCACATAGCAAGGAGGGTCAATTTGTAACACCAAGCATGCTCACTGTTAACCGATAAATCCCGAAAGAGACCAAAACCTGATTTCTAAACACATATGCACTATTCAATAACTACCAACCCAAATCTCAACTAATCAACATGCATTCACACTCTCAAGCTCAATCTAAGAGAGGGAAACCGTAGCCTACCTGTAGGCCGACCACGCGCGCTCCAAAATTTACTTCTCCAGAGCCTTCCCTTTCCGAACGGACTTGAAATACTGACTCACTATCAAAAATAGAGTCACAACGTTATTACGATCGTTTAGACACTAAAATCACAAGAAACAAAAATGAACCAATTTTGGGGTCAAAATAGGGAAAGTGGGACCCACGCTGAAAATTCCAAAATTAATCCCAAAAGTAGGTCCCAATCAGTTCCCCGAGCTCATGTCCCAAAATGGAACGCAATTGGGGGCTCGGGAACATCACAATATCAACAAGCAACCAAAACCCGGATTTTCTCAAGAACTAGAAATGGGACAGCAGCTGAATCAGTAGATTTACCAGAAACGAGAGGTCTATAGCGAATTCCGACAACACCACAACATTTTTCTTGAAAAACCACTCAAGATAGCCTCTAGAATCACTGAAATTGGACATAAAATGACTGAGAAAACAAGTCTAAAAAAATCCCAAACCTAGCTAAAAAAAGTCGCAGCAGCAGGTATTTTACGAGATTTACCTCAAACGGGGACCCCAAATCAGTTTCCGAGCCAATTCGTTCCTTGTGAAAACCCCCACAAGATGAACCTTTGGATGACTGAATTTGGACTAGAAATGAGAGAGTTAAGCCCTTTTAAAGTTTAGAACAGTTGCTGAAAATGCACCAAATTTTCAGCAACTTAAAAACTCCGACGGGGCACTCCAAACTCGTTCGAAACCCCATGCACGCAAACGAGATATGAAACCATACTAAATTCGATATTCCGGACTCAATGGCATAGTCAAAATTTCCATCAGAGGTCATCTCGATAAAAAGTGGGTCCCACTTCCCAGAGCCATTTTAACCATAATCCATCGAGGGGCTCGAAATGAGTCCGGAGGCCTCGGGAGTCGAACGAAAGGTTATTCTAGACTAAACTAAACATTTTGGAGCTAATCGCGCTAATGGAATTTTCATCCGAACGTGTTTTCCAAGAATGTTGACCAAAGTCAACCTTAGGCCAAATTTCAAAGGCTAAAACGCCTAATCGCACCGACTCACACTGAAAATCTCGGGAGTCATGCCGACCATGCTACTAGCCTAAAATGACCCTTTTGGAGCTGATGGAATTGTCAAAATTGGACTCCGAGGTCATCTTCTTAAACTTTTGATCGAAACTGATCCTTTAAGGTTCATAAGCTCAACAAACACTAAAACTTGCATAATAACCAAACGAACGGCCAAGTGACCAAATTATCAGTCCCAGCAAGTCATAAATGACTTGGGGTCGCTACAAGAATGCTCTAACGACACACAAAAGGCAAGACACAGAAATGACCAGGAGGGTCATTACAAAAGATTAGGATATCTCACTAGTAATACTCATATTTATTGTAGCTAACATCCCAATTCCTCACCTACTCTAAGTCAAGTCTACTAGATCAAAAATCAAGAATAACATTATCACTCTCATGAGGTCATTCTTTTGATCATGACACTCATCTCAAATTCAAGCTTAATGTTCATTACTAAACCTGAATATTAATACGATTGCTCGCCTATTATACTATACCTCCTTACTTGATCAGTTCTATAACCTTCTCAACATCATGACCCTTTCAAGAAAATCATAAGCTTATCTTGGGTTTATCACCTCATTAATACTTTTGCTCTTCTATTCAACACTTACACTTGGTTATTACCTACACAATGGGACTTCATCACAACTCCTTTCTAGCTACAACATACTCTACCTCTTATGATGGAATCTTTCCAACTCACCACTTCTTAGTCTACCCATAAGGGAAAACTGTTCATTTGTAACTTACTAGGTGCATGACTATAGTAACATAGCTCATCATAACACCATCTCCCTTACTAGGATTACTAAACCTCTGCATACTTTGCTCTAACTATGGGCTCTTTCACTACTACTCCTCATGATCTTGTAACTAATGTTACCTTTTCAAGTGGAAATATTACCCAAGCTCTAAACATGCCTCATCATAAGGACCTCAGCTGAAACAAGGCTTAAGGAAAAGAGTACAACTCACTTTTAGCTCAAACGCACGATTCATATGAAGGCATACACTGAAGTTGAACACTTCATTTACTCATGGGCTTCTCTCAAGCCCCTCGGGAGTCTCATGACTTCCTCGAGATTTTGTTAAGGGTAACTCATTGATAAAAAACTGACTTTTTCTTTTGAACCACCTCTAGTATGACGGGTAGTTAAATGAATTTGAGAATGCACTAGTTAGAATAAATCTTCTATGGCATAGCTCTATTGCACGATTAAGAGTATGAAAAAAGGGAAACTTATCTTAACTGTCTGTAGTCCCTCATTTATATAAGTGGGGCCCTCATAACCATAAACAAGATCCTAATAACACGGTTTCATAGAAACCTTAGGACACTTAAACTATGTGCTTTGATACCAAGTTTGTCACAACCCGAACCTACACTCGGGACGTGACCGGCACTCAAGAACCATTGCTGGTCTCTAAGTGAACCCTAATCCAGGCTGACTACAAGAAGAAGACTAACTTAAGCATACAAAAGCATAAAAACTAAATGTAATTCATGAAACTTAAATACAAAACTTTAACTCAAAAGAAAACTCTAAAAAATATAATATATATTCAACTCACCCCAAAATAGGCAACTTAAGTGTTTAAAACATTTAACAAAATAAATGAACAGACTTCTGAAACTCTACTGTCTATCTATGAAGCCTCTGAATGACTAAGATGGAAGTCGGGACAAGACCCACGACATCCTAACAACTGAAAAGTAAGTGAAATCCTCCGGAAGCAAGGAGGCTCACCATAGCTAACTCGAACTCGATGTGGTATCAACGAAACTCCTGTTGATGATACTGAATACCTGTATCTGCATCATAAAAAATGCAGGCCAAACGATGCAGTACGTGGAATGTACGAGCATGTAAGGGGAATTCTAAAGCATAACATAAGCTTGCTATTGATAAAAAGGGAAACATACTTACCTCTTCTCAAACTTACTCATTTCAGAAGTACTCAAGGATAAGATACTCAACTCAATAATAAGGTTCTCAACTCAGTGAAACTCGAAAACAAGGCACTCGACACAATGAAGCACAAATCAACTCAAGATACTCAACTGGAAGGTACTCAACTCGTGATACTCAACTTATGATACTCAAGGATAAAGAAATAGTAAGAGATACAATTTTTATGGAAAGCTGTAAAACTGTAGATAGAAACTCAATGTATTGAAAAATACAATAATACTCAATGTGTATATAAAAAAATAATATAACTTTGTGGGAGTTTCTCTAACCGACAACCACCACTATGAGCCTAAGTGATGATATAGCATCTTGCCCATCAGTGTAAAAATCGAAATAAACTAAAAAATGAAAGCACAAATGAAAGAAATGAACCAACTAGGATTTCAAATATATTATGATGAAGTACTATAGTTATGGATATCGATGTTTTTTTCAAAACAATTGATTTACTGATCGAATTGAACAGATTATTCATTTTTTTTAATAAAATTGAAAGTTAAATTTTAAGTAAAATGTCCAAAAATACCATTGAACTATAGGAATATCTCTAAATATACCCTTCATTCATCTATTTTGCTATATATACCCCTCCATTCACCTTAAACTAACAAATCTTTCTTTATTTTATTTTTTTAAAATCATTTATTATGTGTTATTTTTTTGGGTAGAATAAAAAAAAACTCACCCTCACCAAATGACATGGTAAATCAGATGAACTAAATTTAATTTACAAATTAGAAAATAAAAAAGGGCTAAGAACTTGAAATGGAAAAGAGATAAAAGTGAACAGAAAGATTCAACTTTTTTTCGTCAACTAATTTTATCAAAATATTATACTTATTTGTGTCACATTTATATTTACTAGTGAATGAAAGTTAAAATATTTAAATGGTTGTTAAAACTATATTGTCGGAATAAATGCCGGATTATCTCCATTGCTGGAATAAATGGAGATAATCAGAAAATTGTATCACTTAACATTGTGCAACTTGCAATATATATCACCACCAAAATACTCTATTGATTACCAACGACTAAAAGTATGGAATCAAAAACTACCATCATTCTCATCAGCCGATAAAACATCATCATCCACAAAGCTTCCCATCTATTCTCCTATACCAAATAGGCATCGTTATCACATAAGATTATGACCAAAATTCACTTGTAGCCACACCAAAATTGGTATTTAGGTTCAATTAATCCTATAGACAGAGGAATTTGGAGTAAGATTCAACAGAGAAACAAGATTAATGGATCTATGTCCAATCTTCTTCATTTATTCCGGCAGTATAGATATTTTCAAAAATCAACAAAAAAATTCAATTTTTATAACTCAACTAAGTATAAGTTTTTTTTTTATATATAAAATTTGGTTATCGGAAAGTTGGTATTTTGTTGGATCTTTATTTCACTTTATTTCTTCTCATTATCCAGATCTTAACCTTTTCTTTTATTTGCTAATATGAAATTTTTAGTTCATCATGTTGGCCATATCATCAACTTTGGTGGGTGAGATTTTTTATTTTACACAATAAGAAATAACACAAAATAAATAATTTTAAAAAATAAAATAAAGAAATGGTTGTTAGTTTTAAGGGCAAAAGTGAGCCAAAAAGATGGATGGAGGAGTATTTTTAACTCAATAGATGGATGAAGGGTATTTTTAGACCTTTTCATATAGTTTGACATAAATTTTATATAAATTTATAATTGTACTGAATAATTTTAAAATTTATGAAAATAAATTAATAAAATGAAAAAATATTACTAAATATATTTAAAGATATTTTAAAAATTATATTGTTTAATTAAAACATAATCTACATTTGAATGAATTCTGGGTGGTAAATTTCATGCATTTGTGTATGTGTATAAATAATCATATAATATATTATTTCTATGGAAGTTAAATTTGAAAGAAGTGAATGAAGTTAAAAATAAAATAAAAATGAGAGACAAAAGAGAGTTGATCGGATGGTACTCACTTCCAACCTTAAGGTTGTGAGTTCAAGTCCCTAAGAAAGCATAGTATGTGGGAGCTTAAAAATTGAGATGTGAGATGAGATAATAGGAAAATCAATCTTTTATAATAATAAATGTGTCCCTAACTACTACATTTAATAACAAAATATTTATTTTATATAGTCATTAGTGGAAATTAGATTTTGTTCAACTACTAAATACATATAACTTTAGAGATAATTGATGTCGTCACTGATTGAAGTAAAATAATTAGTGACGATATAATTTTGTCGGTAGTAATAACATTTTTTAGTGACAAAGCATACTATTAACTACAAAAAAATATACTTTTTACGACACATAAATTTGTCATAAATATTTAAGTATTTGGGGACGATTTTTATTTTTGTAGTTAATATAATCCTTCCAGCGACGAAGCACTATATCATCTTTGTATACTTTTAGTAACAAACATTTAGTGACGACTGATTGATGAATTAATTTTCGTCTCACAAGATATTTAGTGATGAAATATGATTTTTAAATGACGAAATTATTTGTCCTTGATAATCGAATTTGTTGTAGTGAGTTAAACATGAGAAACGATTGAAAAACACTGTCTAGGGAGCAAGTTCGCGACGTGGAGATGAATTAAAATGTTTGGTCAAAATAATTTTGGAGTCCATGACGAAAATTTTCACATTGAATGATGGACCTAGTACTTGTTCCTTGTCCTATTTTTTTCTATCTCGTTTTCTAACCCCAATTTGCCTAAATTCGATTCTTTTTCTAAATTTCTCTTTAGATTCAGATAACCAATACATGTACCCAAGAATCTAACCAAACATAACTCTAAAATCGACTCGATTTCCTCAAGAACTCATCAATCTCATCTTAACTAAAAAATGAAAGCCCATTTCAAGAACATCAAACCTTCATCTTTCTAGAACGAATTTAAAAATTAACATGATTTGAGTGTGGGTGAACAAACCCAACACTATGGACGCTTACATACCTCTTAGGGATCAAACCCATGGCGAAAATCCGCTAGAAAACTCAAGAACTGATCCTTTCCTCCTTTCTCCTCTTTTCTCTTCTTTTCTCTTCTTTAACTCTCCACTAAAACCCTAGGCGTATTTAGGATTATGAAACTGAACCTAATCAGATTAGACCCCTAAAACCTTACTAAAAATAAATTAAATTTGATTGGGTAAGGAAAAGACCAATATACCCCTTACTATTTTGGGTAACTTTCTTTATTTGGACTGCCTGACTTCAAAAAGGCATATCTCACTCATCCAAACTCAAAACTTAGTAAACTCGGTGGTGTTAAAAAGATAATTCAAAGAAATTTCATTTAATAGCTTATGGGCCACGTAACTAGTCTTGTGCTAAAAGTTATGCCCGTTTGAATTTTACCCAAAACTTATAAGAGCTTAGGACTGACTTCAATGAATTCTCTCTAGTTCTTTTTAGAACTCAAGGTGCTACATCTAGTGACCTTAATACTTAAGAAATTGTTAATTCCTTGGTAAAATTTTACTCACTACGAAGAACGGTCAAGTCTTAGCTCAAAAATTTTCAAGGGCTTTATTGAAACCTCCACAATATTGTAGCTTGTCAATCCGACGAAGCTTTGAATCTTATTAATTGAAGTAGACCTAGCTCAATCATGAATGTCGTATCTACCATGATGTCATCGTTGAACACTAAGAATGCAATGACTAAAGACAAAACTAGCATTTTGAAAACTTGGCATTAAGACAATGATATATTAAAGTCCGAGAATAATCTCAAATGTTGCTCATGATCAAGAGTATACAAGAATATCATTGATGAACACTATGACAAATGAATCAAGATAAGGCCTGAACTTCCACGTCATCAAGTCTATAAAGGTGATAGGGGCATTAGTAGACCCAAAAGAGATCACAGGGAACTCACAGTAGCCGTATCGAGTCCTAAATAGATTCTTAGGGAAGAAAGACCAAAAAGGGAAAAAGAAGCCTTAACTGGGTCTCTTTGATGTAATATGGGTATAACGCCATTTGTTGAAGTTTTAATATGTTTCATCCCACTTTAAGTACATTCATCATACTTATGACCAAAACACTTCTACTAGAACAAAATACTAGGAGAAGGGAAACTAGAATAAGATTTTCATAACATAGAATCATCAAACATAGTAGATTTTGATCTTCAAGCGAAACATTGTATTCAATTGTGTAATTAATTAATATTTAATTAATTGAGTCTTAATCGAAATAAGTACATTAATAATTTAATTCATAAATATCCAGTTTGATTAATCATGAGACACTATAGACTATTTAAAAAGAGTGACAAAGCATGTCCTCGAGGCATAAATAGTTGGTGATAATCAACATAAAAACTGCGAACACCAGATAGTTTAGGTAAACACTACAACAATGTTTCAGATGTGTTTTTGATCATTTACTTTTTATAATTAGACTTTGAAGTATTCGAAGTATAGCAATTATAGATATAATTATTTAAAAGGTAATAGGCATGAAAGGGCTAAAGGAATACAACTAAAAGGATATATGCCACAAATTTTCTTATCTAATATCAAAAGTAATTGATATGCAAATATACATCTAAGTAAATGAAAAATAATCAAATTCTGATATCACACAGCCAAAAAGCTCCATAGCCCACTTTATGTTCAACCTAGCATATACTATGTCAACTCTGATAAAAAAACTGAAATACATCCTCCAAGTAACTCATTGCAATATTTGAGATGAAAAAAGTGCAGGTTTCTTAAACATAAGAAGACCAGGGAAAAAAAAATCAAGTGCAACTAAAAAAGACGTTAAGATGGGTGGATCCTGAAAAGTGCAGGTTTCTTAAACATAAGAAGACCAGGGAAAAAAACATCAAGTGCAACTAAAAAAGACGTTAAGATGGGTGGATCAGGATCTATCCTAAGCAAATAAAAGGAAAAAGAAGAATGATTGATTTAAAGCAACACACAAATGAAATTCTAATGTGTTACAAGAATTGACCATATAGTACCTTTGTTTAGCTTATGAAGGGAAACATTCAATTTCAAACTTATAAAAGATTCAAATAAGTCTGATCATTTTGATTCTTTTAGTTCATCCTAGAATAATTGTCCATCAATGAACTATTGATGTATCAACTGAATAGACAAGAAAGGAAACCAACAAAAAAATAAATACAAAATTACAGTAATTTCCTCCTTTTACTCTAACAAGAAATTTGAATTGCAAATTACAAAGATGCAACACAACATATAATGACTAGTGCATTTGTAAAATACACATATTAATCACAGTTTTATAAATCATGCTGGAAATATGCATACTTTATTTGAAAGAGTAATAAAAAACATATTTTACCTGATATTCGCCGAAGGGACGCACTCCACCCTTTGTTCCAGTACGCGAAGCTCTAAAGAAGAAGGATAAAAACGGCGATGAAAGGACTAGTCGGTGCTTCGCCGATTAGTTCCGCGAAGCAGAAGTATACCGCCCAATGATCCAGAACGCATAGATGCTAAAGGAAAAGCACAAACGGATATGAACTAGAAGAAGGGTGAATCGCCGAGTCATTCGGCGCTCGCGACTAACCTCGCCGAGCGATCCGCTAGAACTATTTTATAAAATCTATAAATACTAAACTCTTTACTAGTTTTTAGGAGAGAGAAGAGTCTGAACATTAATGTAATTTTTCTTTAGCTTTGATATTTTCTCTCAAGTTTGGAGAGGGTTTTTGGAGGACTTGAAGAAGAAAGGAGTTCATCTTCCTCAAATTGGAAGTGGGTTTTCTCTATTCTTCTTTCTTTGCTTAAATCAAGGTTTAATTTCTTATACCCACTTGATTTCAACATCATTTTAGGTATAATTTCTTATTTCTTGATGTATGGCTAAAAACCCCCATTCTTGGGGTGTGATTTAGCAAATATGTATTGATATTTTTGTTGTGTTTTGATTGCTGATAGGTTAGATGTATTTTAATGGTGATTTCACCTAGTGGTTGTGGTTTAATTTAATGGGTTTGTAGTTGCAAATACAAAACCACCCATGTGTTTTCGGCTTGCTCGAGAGAGAGGTTGCGAAACCAAGACCATTAGACTGATGGCCTAAGAAGTGGGTCTACATGAGGTTCAGCCCGAGAGGGTGAGCCCTAGTCCCATATCCTAACACACAGCTTAAGAGAGTGAGTGGGTTAAGGCGTAGGTTGGCCTTTATGCGGAAAATGGGTGTCCGAGAGAAACCCATTTGAAACGGGGTAATTTGCCCGAGAGGAAACTTATTTCCATCTAAAGCTTAGCCTAGTCACTATTATCTTGCAAATTTCTTATTGAAAGCATGTACCCAACGATTTATACCAATATATATTGCGGTCACATCATAAGAATTTCTTCCCATACTTGATTTCCTTTATATTTTACTGTTTTTATTTAATCTTGTGACAAAATCCCCATCGATATTTGACAGTTTTTGTGTCAATCATCAAATTTACTTTGTTTTATTCGCAAATTTCTCAAACTACAGCTAATTAGAATAAGATTCTATTTTACCTACTATTTTCACTACCACTCCCTTAAGACTCGACCCCAACCCTTGGTTGGGTTATTATACTATTGCACGATCGCAGACACTTGCATCAGAAGTTGTGTCATTGATTATGCAAACATCAAAATGGTGCCGCTGCCGAGGAGTGGTGTTACGTGAAAGTTTTTGGTTTAAGTCAAATTTTGCTTTCAATAATCATAGTTTACTAATCTTATTTTTAGTTTTGTTTTTCTTTAAGTTTGTTGGTGTAGGTAGGTTCCCTGAGCATGGCTGAGGGAAATAGTGGTAACTCGGCTGAGATGAAGCAATAAATCGAGAGGGACTTCACGTTACTTGCACTGGTAACTCAGCTGCATGAGTTGTCTAACAAAATAACAGAGGTGGAAAACCAGTGCAAGAGTCAAGGGAGGTACATACCTCCTCACGAGAGGAAGCATTCTAGAGGCAGGGAGAACAACTGTTTTGAGGACACACTCCAAATCATTCTCCAAAAGATCACCGAACAAGATCAAATGTTGGAAGAGATAAAGGAGAGTATTGAAGTGTTGAATCAAATGGTTGGCTCTCATTATAGATCGATCCAGCTAATCAGGACACTCCTAAATTATGCGGTGCCTACTCTTCACTCAAACGAACTACTGGGTTACCTAGTAACACTAGGGCCTACCCAACCAATGGAGAGTGAGTAAGGACTCGCGGCGAGCCACAATGTTAAATAAGGCGCTTCTTGGGAGGTAACCCAAGGTTTTAATTGCTTAAATTTGCTTTTATAAATAATAGTGTGTTAGTGGTGCAGGTTAGAATGAGGAAAGTGGTGAAAAATACATATTGGCGAGAGAATGGTCAGTCAACGGACCACCAAACAAGTTGGCGTGCTCGACCTGACCCGCCGTTTAGCTCAACTTAAGTTCAAATTAGAGCCTATAAAACTCGGCGACCTTGAGAAACAGTTCGGCGCATCATCGACCAGGTAGGTGATCATGACTTAGACCGCTGTCTTTATCCCAAGAAATTGATAAGTCTGTAATAATCAGTGGGACAATGTACCACTCGGTGATTCGCCAAGTGGATCAGCAATTGCAACTAATGTTGCCGATGAGCATGAACTGGACTGTTTATAATGGCCAAAAGATTCAAAACTTCAACTTCTTCACTTTCCCTCACTCACAAATCTCCTAAACTTGCACTAAGGTAGTATATTCTTCAATTTAGTGTTACTCTAGCATTTTAGTTTGGGACTTGTGCTCAGAATTTGAACACTTTGCCGCCTAGCTTTTCAAATCGAATTTAATCGACATTGAAAGTTGGTTTCCTTTTCCCTTATTTACATTCGAAAGTTTTGTACTCATTTGAAATAATTGTCTCTTAGTGATGTGTGCTGGGCTTCTCTGATAGGATTATAAAAATTACATGCCTATTTTAATTCGAAAATCTTGCATGTGATGTTTGATTGTCGAATGCCCATGATCTTTGTGCTTTCTAATGAGTTGGGTCATGATTGCATGTTGTTTTGATTGTTTAGGTGAAGTCTGAGTAGCCCACGTTTGTGCTAAATGTCAAAAACTTGCTCAATGATAGAGAGGGTGACACCTCACTTAAGAGTAAATATCGTCAAATGGCCAAATGCGGCAAGTTCGGGAGAAATTTGAGTATCTCGAGGTGATGGGTAGTATGGGTCTTGTTCAAATTTTGTTAGTGCATACTTTGAGTCTGCTTTTGGGGTTTATGGGATTGAATTCGAGATAATGGATTGAAAATGGGCACGTTGGGCCATTCGACGAGCTGGGTCGAGCTCGCCGAATCGTTCAGCAGTTCGCCCAATGTCTCTATCTCACCCTTAACATCATGTAAAATTGGATGTTCAAGACTGTAACTTTTGGTGAGAAGCCATGGGTCACCGAACGCACTTGGTGACTCGCTGAAAGTACCCTCGATCGCCCTCTGTATGCTACCCCTAAGACCTTATGCACTGTAACTTTTGGCGGACAAACCCTTGCTCATCGAAAGTAGTCGGCTATTCACTGAATATACTCTACTATCACTGACTTATCTTTACTGTTTAGCAAAACTCATCGGAGAGCCTGACTTAGCTCGCCAAAGCGATTCGGTGACTCACCTATAGGATCAACGAGCCTATTTGCACCAAGAATTGTTGTGCTAGAGTTTGATCTTGTCTTCTTAATTTCTCTCGATCTCTTATGGTGTCCACCAATCTAACTGAACCACCCCAAAAAAGGTAAAGGGCATTACAATAAATGAAGAAGGATCAAACCCTCCAAAGAGGAGAAGGGATGACCTCCAACCGGGAGATAAAGGCAAGAGGAAGAAACATATAGCTAAAAAAGGAGTAGCTATTGAGCTAGATTTTGATGAACCAGAGGATGAAGAACCTCTAATTATCCGAAGGGATGCGCTCCGGGCCAGACCTCAGCCCACAACCACCAGTACTCCCTCAACTGCCACTCATCCGACTACTGAATCAGTGGCAGCTCCAGCACCACCTCCAGTGGCCCCTGCACTCCCCGTAGCTCCACCTTTACCCAAATTGCTGAACAGATTAAAAGGCGATAGTTTACGAACTATTATAGAAGAAAAGTTACTATCTGTGGAGGGTTTGGAAGGTAAGCACGCTAAGGTGCTGGACACACTCAGGTATCATGAATTGGAGCAGTTTACTAGGACATGGGTCCCCTACATTCCTTCCTGGGTCCAAGAATTCTACTTAGTCTATGAAGAGTTGGTCCCAAAGAATTAAAAGAAGGCTAGTGAGTTCTGACCGGTGAAGTTGGTTATGGTTAGAGGCAACAAGGTGGAGTGTCACAGCAATCATATTAATGTTGTATTGGGTCGACCGCTGCACTCAGTACGGCCCTACTAGAGTTTGCCTATTGTTCCATCCCTGGATGATTTGAAGGGTTGGTTAACTCCGATGATCTCTAACACCACCCCGAGGTGGATGGAGGCAGGAGCTCCGATTGAGAAGAGGGATATGAACATTACCTCCCGGTACTGGTTTGGCTTCATCAACAACACTATCATGCCATCCCAGGATGAGTCCATTATACATCATCCTAAGAAGACTTGCCTTGGTTCTATTATGGCTAGGAGATAGATTGACTAGGGACTACTGGTTTCATAAGAGATGGCTATGAGAGCCAAACAGGCGCAGACATCTCTACCATTTCTTATTCTGATCACCGAGTTATGCCGGCGTGTCGGAGTACCCCGGGACCCTGCTAGCGATATAGAGGTCACCCCATCTTCTTTCACCGATATCCGGTGTATAGAGACCGAGTTCACTCGAGACGAGGTTCATCAGAAGAGAGCAACCCTAGCAGATACTTCTCCAGAGGTCGATGTTGACTCATTACCAACAGAAGCACCTTCGTCTACTCTGGCTTCGGAGCCTTCAGCTATACTCGCTCTTTCTTCTCTTTCACAGACTCCAAGTACATCCTCTTCCTCCCAGCCCACCAGGATCACTCATGCCATGATCCTAAAGATGGGGCAGTTGGCCTATTCAACGGATGTGAGGGCGATGCGATTGGAGAGATCCATCCCAGGGATGATTGACAGTGCCATCTTGACTGCACTGACCCCCCCTCAGGACCACTGCTGATGATCTGACTGCCAGAGTCACTGCTTGTGACAGCAGAGAGAGGGAGACACATGAGGTTTCAGCACTAAAAGTCAAACTAACAGAGTTAAAGAAGGACGTAGCCTATTTGTAGGCTACTGAGTTCACTACACTAATGTAGGGAGTAGATGACAAGGATGCTCCTGAGACCTCGGGGATTCCTCCGTCTACCACCGGGGTTATGCAGAGGGATGATGCTGGGTATGCAGAGTCGGATGTAGAGACTGATGAGAACTTGAAGTAGTGAATGCTGAAGAGACATAGGAGAGCATAGATGAGGGCATATTCAAAGACTTGCCAGATCTTTTAGGGATGGTTATGCAGCCGATGATCTAAACATCGTCGATTGAGACGTCAACAACAGCTCCTAGTGGATCCAGCATTGCTATTCCATCTGAGGCTACTCCGGGCACTGATGCCCATATAAAGACTGCTACACCAGCCACTTAGACTCCGATAGACAAAGAGACTGGATAAACAAGACCATTCTTTACCTCCCTCTCTGTCTTATTATACATTTACTTTTGGACACTTTTATTTGCATTTAAGGACAAATACTTATTTATTTGTGGTAGGGTGAGGCCCACACCTTTTGTGTATATCTTTGTGTTATCTGTTTATAAATGGTGTTCACATTGCTCTCTGTGGATGTTTGAGCTTATGGCTCCTTTTGTTTTAAATTACAAAAATGAATATGATTTTGACCCTTTTGAAAAAAATTCATTTTTCAAAAATTTTTGCCACCTCTTGTGTTGAAAGTGGCTGTTCTTGTACAAATTCAAGTCTCGGTTTCAATCAATACCAATGACTTGATTAGTGCTCTCAATTGAACAAACATGAACCTGTTGCTGCAATGAGACCAAATGAAGTTGCATAGATAATATGTGAACTGTTTGCATCTCGTTGTGATTTGCCATTTATCGAATTGATTCACTTGTAATGACCGTTGCACACTAGCAAAAGTGTGTGGTCTTGTTTAACTTAAGTGTCGATGTCTTGTGTGATGAGCTTACTTTGAACCTTGCATGAATAAACCTAGAATTTGCCCTGTTAGTCTAATTGATTTATAAAGGTGTGCTCTTGAAATGATCTTAGGAAACTTTTGAAGAGTGTGAACCAAATTTGACATATACCTCTTTTATGGCCTACCCGTGAGTGTGTGAAACTCTCTTGAACACCCTTTGAGCCTTACCTTTCTTTGGAAGAAACTTGATGAACCCTAGACCCTACTTGACCCACTACCAATAAAACTCTTGATTTTTGGTTTAGTGAATAGCCAACTAAAGCCTAAGTTGGGGGTGTGGTGAAAAGGAAAAGGAGAAGTCAAGAAGTGCAAGAAAAGTCTCCCTTAACCCATGGTGTTGCCGAACAATGGAAACCCTCCTCGAAAAAAGAAAAAAAAAGTTGTGGGATTAAAGTACAAAAGAAATTGGGTTTCCAAGCAATCCTTGAAGGTGAATAAAAAGATGACTTAGAAGCACTATAAAAAGAATTGATAAAGGAAAAGAAGGGAATGCCTTGAAAATACCACATCTCATGAGGAAAAAGTCACTAAGCCTAAATGATCATACCTTTGCACTCAACCCCACTACAAGCCTTAGAAAGACATTTTTGATATTGAGTGAGCCGAACCGAAGATCGATTGGAAAATAAGGGCAAGCCTATGAGTGAAAACATGCATTGTGTTCCTCTTTTTGAGTGTGAGAGTTGCATCTGATTCTTGATCTTGAATTGATTAACCTCTATGTGTTAATATGGAATCATTCTTTATGTGAGGGCATTTAGATACTTTTTGTTGAGCTTGAACTTGCACAAGTAGCAAGTATTGCGAGCATGAGAATCTTTGGTAATGGTGTGTCACAACTTGAATCTTTGAGTACACAATTGATCTTTGCATGAGTAATTTGAGTCTTGTTGTGTATGCTCGTGATTTAGTCTTGTGTAGTACTATTTGAGACATCCTATTTGAACTGCTGAACTTGAGTTTTACTTGAGGACAAGCAAAAGTTTAAGTTGGGGGTGTTGATAAGTCCACAAATTGGACTCATTTAGGGCTTTATTTTAATAGAAATAATGTCCTCAGATGCTTATTCAGTTTAAATATATGATGAAAACACTTAAGTTTTAGATATTTGAAGTTTTAGTGGAAGCATGGACACTTAGGCGCAAAAAGGAACAAAAATGCTGAAAAGAACGAAGAAGCTGAAGCTTGAGCATCGCCAAGCATGCTTGGCAATTTGCCAAAAGGACCCATTCTTGGGGTGTGATTTAGCGAATATGTGTTGATATTATTGTTGGGCTTTGCTTGCTGATAGGTTAGATGTATTTTAATGGTGATTTCACCTAGTGGTTGTGGTTTGATTTTATGGGTTTGTAGTTGCAAATACAAAACCACCCATGTGTTTTTAACCAAGACCACTAGACTGATGGCCTAAGGAGTGGGTTGACATAAGGTTCAGCCCGAGACAGTGAGCCCTTGTCCCATATCCTAACACTCAGCTCGAGAGAGTGAGTGGGGTAAGGCGTAGGCTAGCCTTTATGCGGCAAATGGGTGTCCGAGAGGAACCTAGTTGAAACAGGTTAAGTTGCCCGAGAGGGAACTTATTTCCATCTAAAGCTTAGCCTAGTCACTACTATCTTGCAAATCTCCTATCAAAAGCATGTACCCAACAATTTATACCAATATATATTACGGTCACATCCCAAGAATCTCTTCCCATACTTGATTTCCTTTATATTTTACTGTTTTATTTAATCTTGTGACAAAACCTCCATCTATATATGACACTCTTTGTGTCAACCATCGAATTTACTTTGTTTTATTCATAAATTTCTCAAACTACAGCTAATTAGAATAAGATTCTAGTTTAACTACTATTTTCACTACCACTCTCTTGCGACTCGACCCCAACCCTTGTTGGGTTATTATACTATTGCACGATCGTAGACACTTGCATCGAAAGTTGTGTCGTTGATTACGCAAACATCAATAACATGTAATAGTCCCATGATTAAGAACTAAATACTCAAGACTTAGAACTTGAAGATACTACTCCTCTCAATGATACTCATTTTATGGAGTTCATGTGGAAGTTATGGGCATGAACGATTCGACTCAAAGGGTCAAAATATCATTAAGGAACTCATGTATACAAATATTCTCATTATCATACTTACATACTCAAAACTTAACTCAAATCGATGGTTGATCTTAAAGGATTCACAATTGAACTCAAACACTTTCTTGGACTCTACTATTAACTCTCCCTTGAATGTGAATTACGAATTCAGGAGTTATGGTTAATGATATGAAGGATCTTGTGATGATAAAGGAGACTCATGAATACATTCTCCTCATTCTCATACTCACTTACTCGAGTCTTGAAACAAGTTATTAGAAATTGTAGAAGACTCCTTAAAAAAACTCAAAGAGACTTTCTAAAAATATGTTTGTAAGAACTCTCAAAACTTGACTCTCAACTCTACCTTGAATTTGATTTATGAATTCAAGGTTGTGATTTGTGATAGGAAAGATCTTGTGATGTTTAGGAGTGTTTTTAGATTGTTAAACGTGAGAAATGGTTGAAAAACACTGTCTGGGGAGCAAGACGTGATGCGGAGATGAATTAAAATGTTTGGTCGTAATCATTTTTTTATTAGTGGAGTCTGCGACCTCTTAGCGATGTGGAGATAAATTTTCACACTGAAGGAATAGGTCTGCTTCCGTGATGCAGACCTGGTACCTGTTCCTTGTCCGATCTTTTGCTTCCTCGTTTTCTAACCCCAATTCGCCTAAATTCGATTCTTTTTCTCAATTTCTCTTTAGATTCAAATACCCAATACATGTACCCAAAAATCTAATCAAACACAACTCTATAATCGATTAGATTTCCTCAAGAAATCATCAAGAACTCAACAATCTCATCTTTACTCAAAAACGAAAGCCAATTTGAAGGACACAATATAAGAACATCAAACCTTAATCTTTCTAAAACAAATTTAACACTGAAATTAACATTGCATGTGGGTGAACACTATGGAAGCTTACATACCTCTTAGGAATCAAACCCATAGTGAAAATCCACTAGAAAACTCAAGAACTCGGATGAACGCCTTGATCCTTTCCTCCTTTCTCCTCTTTTCTCTTCTTTTCTCTTCTTGAATTCGACACTAAAACCGTAGGTGTATATTAGGTTTATGAAAATGAACCTAATCATATTAGACCCCTAAAACCTTACTAAAAACAAATTAAATCTAATTGGGTAAGCCAAAGACCAAAATACCCCTTACTATTTCGGGTAACTTTCCTTATTTGGCACGCCTGACTTCAAAAGGGCATAACTCACTCATCCGAACTCAAAACTTAGCAAACTCGGTGGCGTTGGAAAGATAATTGAAATTCCTTTTATTTAATAGCTTATGGGCCACCTAAATCATCTTGTGAAAAAGGTTATGGTCATTCAAAGTTTACCCAAAACTTCTAAAAGCTTAGGACTGACTTAAATGAATTCTCTCTAGTTCTTTTTGGAACTCAACGTGCTATATCTAGTGACTTTAACACTTAAGAAATTTTTGATTCATTGGTAATATCTCAAGTCACTATGAAGAAAAGTTTAAGTTTTAGCTCAAAAATTTCTGGTGTGTTACAATATCTCCCCCTTGGGATCATTCGTCTTCAAATGACTGCTGGATTAGGTATGGAATGGGTTACTCTTACTAAGGTCTAAGTAAAATGGTATGATCTTACTATATTCAAGCTTAACCCAAATCCTTAGGTTCCCGATCTATACCTCTCTATGGGGAATCTCATCCCTGGACAATTACTCCTTACCACCACATTGAAGTTTAGTACTCTAACAACTCCATGGACTCCTACTAACTAACTTCTTCGGAACTAACTAAGGGCTCTCATTTAACTATTTCTCATAGTAAAACCTCATCTTTTTCTTAATCCTCATTAGCAGCCTTAGATGGAATAAACACACCATTACTATCATGATAAGATCATTAACCTTTTCTTTTTAACATCACTCCACTACTAAAAGGACCTCTAAAAAGATATCCCCCAACTCTTTCGAACTCATTACTATCTTACTCTCAAACACTTGACTTGATTTCTCATCTCGTCAGCTCCCCCTTCGGTCTAAAGATGACACTTGAAATCTATGGATCTATTCCATTAGCTCTAAACTGGTCTATATCTTCTCTAACTATAACACTTGGGAGAAGGTTATCTCATGACTACCGAACTCTCCATAAGCAGGTACTAAGACCTCTTTCTAATTACATACCCTCTAGGTACACCTCTTAGTGCTCTGTTTACTCTTGTGACTTAGCCACACTTCACAGCCCTTACCGAAAGGTTAGGATCTCTCACTAGTACAACTCATATTTATTGCAGTTAACATCCCAATTAATCACCTACTCTATGTCATGTCTACCCGATCAAAAATTAAGAATAACGTCATCACTCTCATGTTATCATTCTTTTGATCATGACACTCATCTCAAATTCAAGCTTAATGTTTATTACTAAACCTGAATATTAATACGATTGCTCGCCTACTATAGTATACCTCCTTACTTGATCATTTCTATAACCTTCTCAACATCATGACCCTCTCAAGAAAATCATAAGCTTATCTTGGGTCTATCACCTCAGGAATACTTTTTCTCTTCTATTCAACATTTACACTTTGTCATTACCTACACAATGGCACTTCATCACAACTCCTTTCTACCTACAACGCACTCTACCTCCTATGATGAAATCTTTCCAACTCACCACTTCTTAGTCTACCCATAAGGGAAAACTTTTCATTTGTTACTTACTAGGTGCATGACTATAGTAACATAGCTCATCAGAACACTATCTCCCTTACTAGGATTACTAAACCTCTGCATACTTTTCTCTAACTCTGGGCTCTTTCACTACAACTGCTCATGATCTCATAACTCACGCTACCTTTTCAGGTGGAAATATTACCCAAGCTTGAAACACACCTTTTCCTAAGGATCTCAGCTGAAACAAGGCTTAAGAAAAAGAGTAGAACTTGCGTTTAACTCAAATGCACGATTCATATGAAGGCATTACTCTGAAACTGAACACTTAACTTACTCATGGGCTTCTCTCAAGCCTCTCTAGAGTCTTATGACTTCCTCAAGATTTTTCTAAGAGTAACTCATTGATAAAAAAACTGGCTTTTTCTTTTCAACCACCTCTAGTATGACGGGTATTCGAATGAATCTGAGAACACATGAATTAGAATAAATCTTCTATGACATAGCTCTATTGTACTATTAAGAGTATGAAAAATGGGAACTTATCTTAACTGTTTGTAGTCCCTCATTTATATAAGTAGGCCCCTTACAACCATAAATAAGATCCTATTGACACTGTTTCATAGAAACCTTAGAACACTTGAACTCTGTGCTCTAATACCATATTTTTCACAACCCAAGCCTACACCCTGGACGTGGCCGGCACTTAAGAACCATTGCTGGTCCCCAATCGAACCCTTATCCTGGCTGACTACTAGCCAAAGACTATCTTAAGCATGCAAAAGCTTAAACACTAAATATAATTCATGAAACTTAAATACAAAACTATAACTCAAAGAAAACTTTGAATAATATAATATATATTCAACTCGCCCCAAAATAGGCAGCTTAAGTCTTTAAAACATTTAATAAAATAAATGAACAGACTTCTCAAACTATATTGTCTATATATGAAACCTCTAAATGAAAAAGATGAAAGTAGGGACAAAACCTATGACATCCTAACAACTGAAAAGTAAATGAAATCTTTCGAAAGCAAGGAGGTTCACCATAGCTAACTCGAACTGCATGTGGTATCAACGAAACTACTATTGATGACCCTGAATACTATATCTGGATCATAAAAAGATGCAGGACAAATGACTCAGTATGTTGATATTACGAGCATGTAATAGGAATTCTAAAGCATAACATAAGCTTGACATTGATAAAAAGCAAAACATACTTACCTCTTATCAAACTTACTCAACTCAAGGAATACTGAAGGATACTCAAAACTTATCAAACTTACTCAACTCAGAAGTACTCAAGGATAAGATGCTCAACTCAGTAATAAGGTTCTCAACTCAGTGAAACTTGAAAATAAGGCACTCAGCACAATGAAGCACATATCAACTCAAGATACTCAACTCGTGATACTCAACTCATGATACTCAAGGATAAATCAATAGTAAAAGATGCAATATATATGGAAAGCTGTAAAACTGTAGATAGAAACTCAATGTATTGAAAAATACAATAACACTCGATGTGTATATAAAAATACAATATAACTCTGTGGGAGTTTTTCTAATCGACAACCACCAATATGAGCCTAAGTAATGATACAACATCTTGCCCATGCTGCCAGAACTGTCTTATACTTTGCTGTTATATAGAACTCCTTAACTAAGTGAATCCACTAGTCCATACTAAAAAGTAAAAGGAATCATCTAAAAAGTATAATCCTTTCTACCCATGATGGCTACATGGTTTATGGAGACTTCAGTTATTATGAACTCGCGTCTCCATATCAGTGCTCAATACTACTCCCAAAATATACTCAACTCATATGTTTTTTTAAAAAAAATTCTTTCTTTGGTTTGAGATAATTACTCAAAACTTAGCTTAAAATCTCTCTTGGGAATCGATGTTTCCTTTCTTGTTCAAATGTGAAAACATTTTAACTCTTGGGAATACTTAGTTCCCGTTTAATCTTTGAAGAAATGAACTTTACTCTTACTCTTTACTCAACTCAAAGCTTAAGTCTTAAAACAAAGTTAAAAAGTTTGTAAAAGACTCCTTAAAATATGGTTCATGCTGAATTATGGACGTGAATGACTCAATGCAAGGTTTTCAATAACCATAGATAGAACTTAATACTTGCAACTCTAGAACTTCAATGATGCTACTCATCTCATGATTGTTTGACTTACAGGGTTCATGCGGAATTATGGGCATGAAAAACTCAACTCAAGGACTTCATGGGTAACATGTAAAGTCCCATGATTAGAATTATATTCTCAAAGGGGATAAAGAACTCAATACTCAAGAGTTAGAACTTGAAGATACTACTACTCTCAATGATACTCAATTTATGGAGTTCATGCGGAAGTTATGGGCATGAACGACTCAACTCAAGGGTCAAAATATCAATAAGGAATTCATGTACATGACTCTTCTCATTCTCATACTTACTTACTCAAAACTTAACTCAAATCGATGGTTGATCTCAAAGGATTCACAATTGAACTCAAATACTTTCTTGAACTCTACTCTTAACTCTCTCTTGAATGCGAATTATGAATTCAAGAGTTATGGTTCATGATATGAAGGATCTCGTGATGATAAAGTAGACTCATGAATACATTCTTCTCATTCTCATACTCACTTGCTCGAGTCTTGAAACAAGTTATTAGAAATTGTAGAATACTCCTCCAAAGGACTCAAAGGGACTTCCTCAATGAATTTGATTTATGAATTCAAGGTTGTGATTTGTGATAGGAAAGACCTTGTGATGTTTAGGACTGTGTTTAGATAGTCACTACAACAAATATGATATATAGCTACAAAATTATTAGCTACGACATGAAATTCGTCACTAATTGTTCATTTTTAGTGACAAAATATTCTTTTTGTGCTTAAATATATGAGACACATACTTTTAGTGACGAAACATAAAAATCCGTAGCAGAGTTTTGTCCACTAAAGTTTCCCACCAAAAAAATTAATTGGCGCCATTTGTTAAGTAGTGTTAGTCACGAATTTAAAGTTATCGGTGACACATTATTTCATCACTAATAATGTATCTAATTCATGACAAATTATTTTTTGTCTTAAAATTGATTAACTTTTGGTCACAAAGAAAATTCATCTAAAAAAATATGTTGTTACAATATAGACAAATTAGAGTTCGTAGTTAAATATTATATGTTTTAGTTATAAAAATTTAGATTTAATTATGCCATTTATTTTCGTCACTAATCAAAGATTTTACTGTCTGTAATCAATCTGTGATTTAGTGACAAAAGAAAATTATAGCTAAATACAATTTGTTTTGCTACAATTGTTCATAATTACAAGTGACAACTTACAAAAAGAATAATACAAGTGCTTCATAAGAAATAGACAGAGTCCATTCGTTAATTGGCGAGGGAAAATATTAAAACCAACTAATTTTGTCGATTTTGTAAAAATGAAAAAGATCAATTCATCAATTTTCTTAAATTACGCAATTATAAAATGCGTCATTTGGAAATATAATCCAGGTTATAAATACCGTAAGTGGGGTACGGTTCTACCACTAGATCGCTAATATTTGTTGGTTTAACACTTTTGTGTTTTATTTGATACACTTTCATCGATAAAGACGATAGAAAAAATAATTTCTCAAGTCTTGGTGCTTATTTTTGTGTGTGTCTATTTATTTGTGATTGGTAAAATGCATAGACTAAGTTGATCTATTTGCTTCTGTCTAAAAAGATGTACATATTTAATAGTAATTTCACATACATACGTAGAGCAACTATACATAGATAACATCGACATACAAACATAGACTTTGCAAAAGTGTGAAATATTTCATGAATTTCTATCAACTTTTTCCATCAGTGTAAAAATCGAAATAAACTAAAAAATGAAAGCACAAATGAAAGAAATGAACCAACTAGGATTTCAAATATATTATGATGAAGTACTATAGTTATGGATATCGATGTTTTTTTCAAAACAATTGATTTACTGATCGAATTGAACAGATTATTCATTTTTTTTAATAAAATTGAAAGTTAAATTTTACGGAAAAGGGCCAAAAATACCCTTGAACTATAGGAAAAGCTCTAAAAATACCCTTCATTCATCTATTTTGCTAAATATACCCCTCCATTCACCTTTATGGCTCACTTCTACCCTCGAAACTAACAAATCTTTCTTTATTTTATTTTTTTAAAATCATTTATTATGTGTTATTTTTTTATTGGGTAGAATAAAAAAAACCTCACCCTCACCAAATGACATGGTAAATCAGATGAACTAAATTTAATTTACAAATTAGAAAATAAAAAAGGGCTAAGAACTTGAAATGGAAAAGAGATAAAAGTGAACAGAAAGATTCAACTTTTTTTCGTCAACTAATTTTTATCAAAATATTATACTTATTTGTGTCACATTTATATTTACTAGTGAATGAAAGTTAAAATATTTAAATGGTTGTTAAAACTATATTGTCGGAATAAATGCCGGATTATCTCCATTGCTGGAATAAATGGAGATAATCAGAGAAAATTGTATCACTTAACATTGTGCAACTTGCAATATATATCACCACCAAAATACTCTATTGATTACCAACGACTAAAAGTATGGAATCAAAAACTACCATCATTCTCATCAGCCGATAAAACATCATCATCCACAAAGCTTCCCATCTATTCTCCTATACCAAATAGGCATCGTTATCACATAAGATTATGACCAAAATTCACTTGTAGCCACACCAAAATTGGTATTTAGGTTCAATTAATCCTATAGACAGAGGAATTTGGAGTAAGATTCAACAGAGAAACAAGATTAATGGATCTATGTCCAATCTTCTTCATTTATTCCGGCAGTATATATATTTTCAAAAATCAACAAAAAAATTCAATTTTTATAACTCAACTAAGTATAAGTTTTTTTTTTATATATAAAATTTGGTTATCGGAAAGTTGGTATTTTGTTGGATCTTTATTTCACTTTATTTCTTCTCATTATCCAGATCTTAACCTTTTCTTTTATTTGCTAATATGAAATTTTTAGTTCATCATGTTGGCCATATCATCAACTTTGGTGGGTGAGATTTTTTATTTTACACAATAAGAAATAACACAAAATAAATAATTTTAAAAAATAAAATAAAGAAATGGTTGTTAGTTTTAAGGGCAAAAGTGAGCCAAAAAGATGGATGGAGGAGTATTTTTAACTCAATAGATGGATGAAGGGTATTTTTAGACCTTTTCATATAGTTTGAGGGTATTTTTGGCCCTTTTCCATAAATTTTATATAAATTTATAATTGTACTGAATAATTTTTAAAATTTATGAAAATAAATTAATAAAATGAAAAAATATTACTAAATATATTTAAAGATATTTTAAAAATTATATTGTTTAATTAAAACATAATCTACATTTGAATGAATTCTGGGTGGTAAATTTCATGCATTTGTGTATGTGTATAAATAATCATATAATATATTATTTCTATGGAAGTTAAATTTGAAAGAAGTGAATGAAGTTAAAAATAAAATAAAAATGAGAGACAAAAGAGAGTTGATCGGATGGTAAGCACTCCTCACTTCCAACCTTAAGGTTGTGAGTTCAAGTCCCTAAGAAAGCATAGTATGTGGGAGCTCGTGGGGAGGGGTTAAAAAAATTGAGATGTGAGATGAGATAATAGGAAAATCAATCTTTTTTATAATAATAAATGTGTCCCTAACTACTACATTTAATAACAAAATATTTATTTTATATAGTCATTAGTGACGAAATTAGATTTTGTTCAACTACGAAATACATATAACTTTAGAGATAATTGATGTCGTCACTGATTGAAGTAAAATAATTAGTGACGATATAATTTTGTCGGTAGTAATAACATTTTTTAGTGACAAAGCATACTATTAACTACAAAAAAATATACTTTTTACGACACATAAATTTGTCATAAATATTTAAGTATTTGGGGACGATTTTTATTTTTGTAGTTAATATAATCCTTCCAGCGACGAAGCACTATATCATCTTTGTATACTTTTAGTAACAAACATTTAGTGACGACTGATTGATGAATTAATTTTCGTCTCACAAGATATTTAGTGATGAAATATGATTTTTAAATGACGAAATTATTTGTCCTTGATAATCGAATTTGTTGTAGTGAGTTAAACATGAGAAACGATTGAAAAACACTGTCTAGGGAGCAAGTTCGCGACGTGGAGATGAATTAAAATGTTTGGTCAAAATAATTTTTGAAACAGTGGAGTCCATGACGTGGAGCGAAAATTTTCACATTGAATGAACAGGGTCATGGACCTAGTACTTGTTCCTTGTCCGATTTTTTTCTATCTCGTTTTCTAACCCCAATTTGCCTAAATTCGATTCTTTTTCTAAATTTCTCTTTAGATTCAGATAACCAATACATGTACCCAAGAATCTAACCAAACATAACTCTAAAATCGACTCGATTTCCTCAAGAACTCATCAATCTCATCTTAACTAAAAAATGAAAGCCCATTTCAAGAACATCAAACCTTCATCTTTCTAGAACGAATTTAACACTGAAATTAACATGATTTGAGTGTGGGTGAACAAACCCAACACTATGGACGCTTACATACCTCTTAGGGATCAAACCCATGGCGAAAATCCGCTAGAAAACTCAAGAACTTCGACGAACGCCTTGATCCTTTCCTCCTTTCTCCTCTTCTCTTCTTTTCTCTTCTTTAACTCTCCACTAAAACCCTAGGCATATTTAGGATTATGAAACTGAACCTAATCAGATTAGACCCCTAAAACCTTACTAAAAATAAATTAAATTTGATTGGGTAAGGAAAAGACCAATATACCCCTTACTATTTTGGGTAACTTTCTTTATTTGGACTGCCTGACTTCAAAAAGGCATATCTCACTCATCCAAACTCAAAACTTAGTAAACTCGGTGGTGTTAAAAAGATAATTCAAAGAAATTTCATTTAATAGCTTATGGGCCACGTAACTAGTCTTGTGCTAAAAGTTATGCCCGTTTGAATTTTACCCAAAACTTATAAGAGCTTAGGACTGACTTCAATGAATTCTCTCTAGTTCTTTTTAGAACTCAAGGTGCTACATCTAGTGACCTTAATACTTAAGAAATTGTTAATTCCTTGGTAAAATTTTACTCACTACGAAGAACGGTCAAGTCTTAGCTCAAAAATTTTCAAGGGCTTTATTGAAACCCTCCACAAACCGCCTATTGTAGCTTGTCAATCCGACGAAGCTTTGAATCTTATTAATTGAAGTAGACCTAGCTCAATCATGAATGTCGTATCTACCATGATGTCATCGTTGAACACTACGTACCCCAAGAATGCAACAGACTAAAGACAAAACTAGCATTTTGAAAACTTGGCATTAAGACAATGATATATTAAAGTCTGGAGAATAATCCTGAAATGTTGCTCATGATCACTCCTGCCCTGAGAGTATACAAGAATATCATTGATGAACACTATGACAAATGAATCAAGATAAGGCCTGAACTTCCACGTCATCAAGTCTATAAAGGTGATAGGGGCATTAGTAGACCCAAAAGAGATCACAGGGAACTCACAGTAGCCATATCGAGTCCTAAATAGATTCTTAGGGAAGAAAGACCAAAAAGGGAAAAAGAAGCCTTAACTGGGTCTCTTTGATGTAATATGGGTATAACGCCATTTGTTGAAGTTTTAATATGTTTCATCCCACTTTAAGTACATTCATCATACTTATGACCAAAACACTTCTACTAGAACAAAATACTAGGAGAAGGGAAACTAGAATAAGATTTTCATAACATAGAATCATCAAACATAGTAGATTTTGATCTTCAAGCGAAACATTGTATTCAATTGTGTAATTAATTAATATTTAATTAATTGAGTCTTAATCGAAATAAATACATTAATAATTTAATTCATAAATATCCAGTTTGATTAATCATGAGACACTATAGACTATTTAAAAAGAGTGACAAAGCATGTCCTCGAGGCATAAATAGTTGGTGATAATCAACATAAAAACTGCGAACACCAGATAGTTTAGGTAAACACTACAACAATGTTTCAGATGTGTTTTTGATCATTTACTTTTTATAATTAGACTTTGAAGTATTCGAAGTATAGCAATTATAGATATAATTATTTAAAAGGTAATAGGCATGAAAGGGCTAAAGGAATACAACTAAAAGGATATATGCCACAAATTTTCTTATCTAATATCAAAAGTAATTGATATGCAAATATACATCTAAGTAAATGAAAAATAATCAAATTCTGATATCACACAGCCAAAAAGCTCCATAGCCCACTTTATGTTCAACCTAGCATATACTATGTCAACTCTGATAAAAAAACTGAAATACATCCTCCAAGTAACTCATTGCAATATTTGAGATGAAAAAAGTGCAGGTTTCTTAAACATAAGAAGACCAGGGAAAAAAAAATCAAGTGCAACTAAAAAAGACGTTAAGATGGGTGGATCAGGATCTATCCTAAGCAAATAAAAGGAAAAAGAAGAATGATTGATTTAAAGCAACACACAAATGAAATTCTAATGTGTTACAAGAATTGACCATATAGTACCTTTGTTTAGCTTATGAAGGGAAACATTCAATTTCAAACTTATAAAAGATTCAAATAAGTCTGATCATTTTGATTCTTTTAGTTCATCCTAGAATAATTGTCCATCAATGAACTATTGATGTATCAACTGAATAGACAAGAAAGGAAACCAACAAAAAAATAAATACAAAATTACAGTAATTTCCTCCTTTTACTCTAACAAGAAATTTGAAACTCGGGTCAGTTGCAAATTAACAGTATGCAACACAACATATAATGACTAGTGCATTTGTAAAATACACATATTAATCACAGTTTTATAAATCATGCTGGAAATATGCATACTTTATTTGAAAGAGTAATAAAAAACATATTTTACCTGATATTCAAAGGTATTGAGTACTACATAGATCCAAATAATAAATTGCACCTGCCAACCATCAAGAAACCCAATATCACTATGATTTGATATTCTTCACTACCTAAGATTCAAACAAAGTCAACTTTGACTAATGTTTTAAAACAAATTCACCCTTTTATAACAAGAATTGCAACAAACGATACTTTCTAAATAAGAAATCACTATAATGTAACCAAAAAACTAACTTCAATTTTTGAAATTGAATAATCTTGTATATTTGGCCCATAAAAATAATCAACCTAATTCTGATCAGTAACGAATACCAAATAAATTGGGACATATATAGGAGAACATTGAAGAAACAAAAAGGCAATATAAAAATTTAGCTTTCATAGTTTCCAAATTAATTTAACATGTATGCATTAATAATGAAAATGTTTGGTAAATTACATTTTATATATTCAAAAATAATATAATTTATTTTATCAATGTATATAAGTTAAATTATTTCCAAATGAGAAGTTAGATACATAATTGAAGTAATGAAGACATATATACTGAAATCCTATCGTTGTTGCTTCTTTTTGGAGCCTAAGGTTCTCCCATGGGAAATCTGAATAAGATTTTCTAAAGCAACAACACTAGAATCTACATGATTAACCAGTGGGGTAAGAGAATGACCCAAACCAAAGTTGCCAATACCATAAGACTTCCAGTACCAACTGATTCATCGATCAAGATAACGTTTTGAGTTTTTCCTTGAAATATAATTGAAAGGAAACAAAAGATTCTATTGTTGGGGTTATTGAAAAATGGTGTTTGGGAATAAAAAGTACGAGCTGGGTTGTTTTTGTTGGTGGGGTTGATCACATGTTGTTGTTGGTAGGTTTAAGGTGTTGGGGATGGAGGTGCTGCCACTGTTTCGTGGCCATGTGGGGGTGCTGGGGTAGTAGAAATTGGGGTTGGTGTTGTACTAGTGGTAATTCTTAGGAATCCATGATACATAAAGGAATTTATAATAAAAGATATTGTTTTTACTGTCGTTCTATTAAAAATCATTGTAGAGTGAAAAGAAAACAAAGGAGAAAGGTAAAAAGAGGACAGAAGAGAATATTTGCAAATTGTAGGGTTTTATTGATAACTTTATATTTAAGTCATCGTTTAACCATGGATTCAAAATTATATTTTGAAAATTTATCTTCAAATGAGGTTTTCATTCCTGGTCAAAATGATAATCAATCAAAAGTTGTTAAATGTTCAAAACAACATGTCTTTCCCCAAGGAATTTCTTGTGCCTGATGACACATATAAACCAATCAAAATGAGAGAAAGGGTTTGGTTACACCTAGACTGCATAATCCTAAAATTACAAATGGAAAAAGGATTAAAATATACCCCAAAAGTATTTAAGCTAGTGTTTTGACCGATATGTTTTGAATTAAAATTTTAAAAGTTGTATTTATTTATCTCAAGATAATGTGTTGAGAGTTTTGTAATTGTATTTGAAACTATAACACCAGATCAAGGAGTGTATTTGGATATAGCTCCGCAAATTTTATGATTATGAGATTTACTTATTGAGTTTTAAAGTACTCATACTTTACTTATTCATACCGCAATTGATTAATGAATAAAGATTTGACCGCAGGTTCTCTAATTGGATTAGTACAAGTGTCATCACGACTAGGGTGACTTTGGGGTGATTACAAAAAAACCATAATGATGGTGGAAAATTATATTTTTCTCATTTTTAATCCATGATTCAATTGGGGGGGGGGGGAATCAAATTAATATCCTATTGTAATTTTTCTCAAAAGAAAGATCGAAGTAATCTTTTTTTGTCAGATTATTAGGATTGGTCAATATAATTTCAATTTTTTCAATCTTGAACTCATTAGTATAGATGGAAAGATTTACTATGTGCAAGCATGAATTATTAATTTAAATAATTCATTCATAGATTTTTTTTTTCTTTTTTTGTTGTATGTTCAATCTATTACAAAAGTTGAAAGAGAAAAAGAATCAATAAGAACAAGAATTTTGAAGAATATAATGAAGGCAAATCTTAAAAGGACCATGATGGACCCTTACAATAAGATACTACCTAATAACAAAAGCAAAAAGTTATACATGATACAAATAATTGATGCTAGAAGTTAAATTTAAAATTTTCAAAGTATCATTATATTAATAATTTAGTAAAAATAAATACTTAATTAATAATTTATAGATGGGTGTACAATGTTATTTGGACAACTAAAGAGAACGAGGAGAGTAGTTTGAAACTTTCGTTGAAAGAGAGGGAAAATGCAGACTACCATGTACAACAAGAAATACCAAATGAAGAGAGGGAGTTGCTCGGATGGTTAGTACCCCTCACTTCCAACCCTAAGGCCGTGAGTTCGAGTCACCAAGAAATAAAAAAAATAAGAAATACCAAAGAGTGCAATGCTAAGCTCCAATATTAATATTGGAGATTAACATTGTACTCTGTGGCTTTCCATATTGTTACATGGTAATCAACATCTTTTCCTTTTTCGTCTAAAGTCTCAAACTATTTTGGTAGTCTTTTTCTTGTTCACTTTGCATTTTGCACTTCCTTGAAAAATATTTAATTAAGTGTTTCATTTTATTAAATTGTTGTTATTACTAATACTTTTAAAAAAATTAAATTTAACTATTAGTACTTTAATTAATTTGAAAAATATTTAATTATTAGAGAGAACTTTAACAAAAATAAATTCTCTTTTAATTTGCTGAACAAGTAAATGAATAATTCAAATGAGTCAAAGTAAGATATATAATTAATTAATTATGTACCGTGAATAGCTTGTTACATTTATTTGTTAGGTAGTAGTGCATTTTAGGGAAAACCCTCTTGGTCCGTTTCAGATTTGCTTTCATTGTGTTTTTCAAATTTCGTGTTTTTATTGGTATATTTTTTCTCTTTCAACTTTTTTAAGATTTGATCATATAAAACATATATTGTGGAATACAAAAAGAAAGATTTATCAACAAATTATTTAAATAAATAATTCATTCTTGTAAAAAGTAAATATTTTACTCTAGACTAATGAGCTTAGGGTTGGAAAATTAATTATATTGACAAAATTCTAGAAACTTGTAAATAAAAATACATTGATTTTTCTATATAAATTATAATTAGACAATTGTCTAATTTATTGGTATGAATAATGAATCGGAAAGGGAATTTTTTTTTTTCAATCATCTTAATGCTATGTTTAAATCAAATATAATGAAATTAAGTATATATTCATACAAAACTGTAAAAAACGAACACTAAAATACTGATATATGTGGCCTACAAATCAAAATCTAGTAAATGAACATAAGTAAAGAATTAATTTTACCACAAAGATAAGGAGACAAAAAGTGAGAACAATCATTTTTTGTCTCATTTTGTGTATGTTTGTAATAATTTATTGTATTCAAATGAATACAGTTGAGAGATAAATAAAAACATAAAAGAAAATAGAGAATAGAAAAGGCAAGCTTTTGTCAAATCATTCAAAAAAAGTTAGAATGAGATAAAAATAGAAGGAAATAGAAATCAAAAAAGAATTACAGATCTCAGTTAATATTTTTAATAAAGTAGTGATAATATACTAATCGAAGCATTAATATATAAGTGAACACAATGGCAAGGAAGACTTTTTTTGTTAAATGTCAAAATGAGATTTGAATACAATCAAAGTCACCATTACATAATCTAAGTCATTCATGGTAAGACAATCAATGAACAATAATGGATTGAGTAAAATACAATGAAATCGTTATTGTCTTAGACTCTTGGTTGTATTTATGTCTTCTCTTGGCTGCTGAGCTATTCCTTAATATTTAATTGAATAAAGAAACGAAATAGTGTTTCACATATTGGTTAATATGCCTACTCTTGCCTATAATATATTTTACCGAAAACATGAATTAAAATGAAAAAAAGAATGATTCAGTGCCTCACACTTTATATGTGTAGTCTTGGACGTTGTTGTTTCCTCGTAAACTACATTTGTTCAATAGTTACATGTTATCTTTTTTTCCATTTTTTTAAATATTCCATTTTTTTTTTCATACCTAACTTAAGTATTCATCGCAATACATTCGCACTTATTCTAAAAGTAGGAACAACCCAAATACAAAGTTGAATTACAAAATTCTCCACTAAAATATTTATCTTTTTAATAATATTTTATCACCAAAAAGTAAACTTACCTTTCAATAAAGGATAATTTGTATTACCATGAGAATCTGGTGAATTAAAAGTATAATAACATCAATTTATGCGCAACGGATAGTGTCAACAACATCCAATAAATTCAACAGGTAATGAAATACTAAGTGTTGTTTGAACAGATTTGACGAAGAAGTAAAGATAAAAATACTTCAGTTTAAGTTAGACGGGTAAAGTATCTTTTTAAGTTCATACATCATATCATATCACATATCATTACAAATTATTAAAAGGTGAGAAACTCCAAAGCGCAAAGTTTATTTACTATTTTATCTCTACATTAAATAATTTCTTTTATGAAAATATATAATTAATTAAATATTAAATAGTATTCATATCATATTTTATGTATTATATATATATATATATATATATATATATATATATATATATATATATATATATATATATATATATATATATATATATATATATATTACCTTAAAAGCATGAACTCCTAACTTGAATTTTAAATTACTATAATATCCCTAACTTAGGTTGTGACTTTTCGATGAGTTATGACTTTTTTCAAAGGGTTGTCATTTTTTGATGAGTTGTGACCTTTTCAAAGGGTTGTGATTTTTCGATGAGTTGCGACTTTTTCTATAAGTTGTGACTTTTCCAAAGAGTTCTAACTGTTTCAATAGGTTATGACTTTTCCAAAGGGTTGTGGCTTCTCGGAATAGTCATGACTTTTCAGATAAGACACAAAAAATATTTATTTATATTACCCTTTGTTGACTATAAATAGAGGGGTTTCCTCTCAAATTTCCTCCACAATTTTCTTCTTCTTCTTCTTCTTCTTCTTCTTCTTCTTCTTCTTCTTCTTCTTCTTCTTCTTAAATTTTTTTGTGTGATTAATTGTCGTTGAGTAAGTTCGAAGTTTAGCGAAATGTGAGGTACCAGTATTCTGATGAAGTAAGTTATTCTATCCTAAGAGGGTATATTCCATAACCTCGAGTACTTTAGGAAAATAATTTTGATGATATAATAATTATTTTCTCGCTTAATATATACATTAGTATGTAATGTTCCAATATACGAAGTTAACATGATGTAGTCTAAATTCATTTGTTTTTTGTTAACAATTTCTCTTGTGATGTACATATATGCTTGTGAAAATCTTTTTCCAAAATTTAGAGAATTGTCACGATTTGTTTTTGATGCTCAAGACAAAAGAATGACTTTATTTTTCAATGCTACTTATGTGATTTAGACTCTCAGGAAGTTTGCTTCAAAATAGTTATTACAATATAAACATTGCCCTTTAGTTTTACTTATTAACTATTTCTTAATATTTCAGTATTTTGGACAAAGAAAAGTTCACATGATTTGTAATAACGCCAATTGAAGTTTGTATTAGTTTAATTTTATTTATTTATTTAATAGCTAATTATATGAGATAAATATTTTCATTAATGCAAATATATATTTATATTTGGGTAGGTATTTTTATTTAAATTAAAGAATTATATATGTTACAGATGTATTATCAAGTTAACTAGATCTTCTAACTTTAAAATATATTATTTTAACATATTTCGATTTCTCTTTTTAGTGATATAAGACTAACTATATGATTGAACCTCATCAAATTGAAATAAAAATATACATTATTGCATTTAACTAATAAGGTTTTTCATTGACCATCTTCATAGGTTTGTGTGAATAAGAGATATATATGACAATCCATATTGAACATTCACAAAAGAATATGCAATATTGTTTTTGTTAAGCTTATTATTCAAATCTTTGCTTAAGTAAGCAACTATTTACTATAACATACATTTTTGGAATTGATAATAACGTGCAACACACGTGTCAAAAAACTAGTTACATTAAAAGCATGAACTCCTAACTTGAATGTTAAATTACTTTAATATCCCTAACTTTGGTTGTGACTTTTGCGATGAGTTGTGTCTTTTTTGATAAGTTGTGACCTTCTCGAAGGGTAATTAATGTAAGAAGTATATCCACTAAATTAAAAATAAAATAAAGATAACTTACCCTTCCTCATCAGGGGTGACAATCAACCAAACACGTCATATTATCTAGCATCTGCAACATCTTAAGTCTTTGAACAAGCTGGTGCAGTAGTACTTCTAATGGATGATGATGCTGGTAAAGAGAATCCAATATTTGAACTAGTGCTAGTGTGGATGATGTTGAAGATATAGCTAAAGTCGATGATGAAAGCAAAGATGAGGAACTGCTATTTTGACTTATTTGACAACTCGAAGAAGATTTTATATGAGGTCTTGGAACAAATTTTATTGTCAAGACTTGTATTTGTGCCAGGTTGTGGTATACTAAAAAAGAAGGTGGTCATGAAGTCTACAGAGGGAGAATATCAGGTGGCAGTGAAGGCCCTTGAGGAGGAATGACATATTGGAGTGAAGTCAGTTGAGGAGGAAAGGTGGGTGGCAATTAATTCCTCTCAAGAGGACCTATATTTGGCTAACTTGAGTGGTACTATCTTGGTAAGTTGGTTTTAGAACTATACTTGGGACAAGTTGCATTTATGACATAAATTTTGTTTCTACCTCTCTTTTAGGGGAGAACACTCGGAGGAGGCGTTCCTTCTACTTACAAAGGACAAAATATTATTAAATCGAAAGTTTCCCGACACCCTAAAGTAGCTTCCATGTAATCATCCAGCCTAAAGTAGCAGCCATGTATTCATCCATATGAACTTGAGGATCTATAATATGTATGATGGAGTTGTTGGAGCATTTCTTCGGAAGAGGAAGTAGTGAAATCTGCATTTTTGCAAATATCATTGTCAATAACAGATTTCCATAGTGAGGTATTTTTACCAATTGGAGTGGATACGATAGATTGATTGGAGGAGCTCTTCACTCCTCCAGGAGTAACTCCCCACAATCTTCAGTTTCATCTTCTCCCTGGCCAAGTGAATTCTTACCTAATGATATGATTGGTACGTTCTATTCTTCCATTCTTACCATTCAAAACCCTTTTGAGATATTCATTCGCAATCAGTGAACATGATATCATGATCCTCATTCCTCTAGGAGATTACTATGAGCCAGACAGCCCCATCTCGGCCATTACCAATTCTACAGCTCTTAACGACACTATCACCACTAGGCAACTTGTCCATGTCTTCATCCTTGCTTACTGATATCAAATTATTAGTTGGTCCGAGTTTGTACAAAGGCAATTGCTTATGTCCTATTAAACTGTAAAAGGTCAATAGATAATTCTCAGTAACTATGAACTCAATATTATCTGGGCTACGAAGACCTAGAGCACAAGATTTGATCAATTCAAGAAATTTTTGAAGGCTCAAATTGAGATGCTAAAAAAACACTTCTCCCATTCTTGTCTTCCTTTGAAGGAAAATTTTGAAAAACAAGAAAAGGTTATCTCTTGTTTCACATGCCTACCAAACTTAATGGTCATATAAGGGTATTATGGCAAGCCAACTCAATTTCTATCATGTCTAAATTTGCATATAAAAAATTACGGTGAATGTTTTTCTTTAGTTTGTATGATATTGATATTCGCTTATGGAGTTTAATGAAAATAATGTTTTTTGTGTGTTTTTAATGGATGTACTTTGACCAATATGATTTGAGCGTGTAAGTCTAATTATGCATTTATTATATCATAATTTATAAACATACTTTAAAAATATGATTTAAAGACACACAAACAGAAATATGTAACAAGAAGTAAAGTAGAAAAAAGAAAAAGAAATGAATAAACGAATGAAGAAGCATACAAATGGGTTAGAACCACTCTATCCAATCCAGATTTGACTAAATCCATTTTTACTCATATTTATATGAGTGGATTACAATCCAAGCCATTCAAATCTGATCCAATCCGCCCATTTACCACTTCTTCTAGCTAGTTCATGGTAGATATAACTAAACCACCTAAATTAACTTTGGATCATCTCAACATAGAAACCATAACAATATTAAAATAGGTATTTTATTAGTATATTAAATCCTCTTTTCACATTGCATCTCTTGAAAGTAGCAAAACTCCATAACGAAATAAATGTTTGCATATGTAGATTACTGTCACAAAGCTAATTGATCATAATTTGATTTTACGGTACAATAAACATGATTTATTAACTTACACTTTACAGATATCTGCTTATTAATTTGCCTCAGTTACGTCTATATTTGATGAAGAGTGTTGTTTTTGTATGTGATGCTAAGTGCTGTCATGTTAGTACTTTTGTATTTATATTTTTGTTATAACTTTTGAACTAATTTTAATACAAAGTTCTAGAATGTAAAAGATATTATAATATGTGGTGGAGCTTGATTTAAGCACAAAATAGGGAGTCAATTTCCAAGATTTAAGAGATTTGACACCACTTTATGTATCTATTTATGTAGTAAGGTTTTGTTGAATGAAAGGATATGCTCGCTTTTCTCCAAATTATCTCTCTATTATCATATTTTTCTTCTCTTTCTCTCCTTAAATTGGTATCAGAGCTAAATTAATCTTTCTATATTGAGAGAGAGAGAAAAAAAACACAGCAAGATCACCTTACAAGTTTAACTTGTACATGTCTTTTTTTGTCCAGTTTCCTTTCATTTGGCCTCTAGAAGCTCTCCTCTTTCACCCCCTATCTTTAATGGCGAGAACTACCAAGTTTTGGCAGTGAAGACGAAAACATACTTAAAGGGTCTTGAATTATGGAAGTAGACAACGCTCCAGAACATTTGAGAGCAAACCCAATTCTTCTAGAAGTTATAAAGAAGAGTTCGCAAAAGGTCCAAAAGCCCTGTCTTTCATTCACGCTGTTGTCTCAGATTCAATTTTTCCCATGATCATGACATGTGAATCTGCCAAAAAAGTTTGGGATATGCTAAAGCAAGAATTCCAAGGGAGTGATAGGATGAGGCAAATGCAAATATTGAATCGAAGAAAAAAATTTGAGATGTTAAGAATGAAAGAGACTGAAAAGGTGAAAGATTATATTGATAGAATCATGAAAATTGTCAATCAAACCAGATTGTTAGGGGAAAAAGTAGAAGAGTAGAGGATTGTTGAGAAGGTGATAATGACACTTCCATAAAAGTTAGAAGCAAAAATTTCCTCAATTGAGTATACTTGGGATATGTATCGTGTCACATTATATTAACTATCCAATGCTCTTCTAGATGTGGAGAAAAGGAAAGCTTTTAGAGAGGAAAAGTGTACAAGTAAAATCGCTCTTGTGGCTGTTCAAAGAATAAAGCTCAGTTGGATGGTGAATAAAAAAGCCAACAACTTGGAAGACATGGTAAGGAGAAGAATGAGAAATATAACAACTTAGGGAGATATAGAAGATCCAAGTATCCACCTTGTCCCTATTGTAAAAAGACCAATCACACAAACAAGTTTTGTTGGCACAGACCTGGAGTTTAATGCAAGTTATTCAAATAGATTGGTCATGTGGATAAGGTGTGCAAGATAACTCAAAACCAACCAGCTCAAGTTCAAGCCCAACCAGCTCAAGTTACTGAAAATGTTGAAGATCCTGAAGAAAAGTTGTTTGCTGCTTCTATTGCTGGAGAATGCAATGTAGCAGCTCAAGATCATGATGTGTGGCTTGTTGATAGTGGATGCACGCATCACATGACAACTAACATGGACATTTTCAAATGGCTGGACAAAAATTATTTCTCCAAAGTCAGACTTGGAGATGGCAGACTTGTAGATGCAAAGGACAAAGGAGCAGTTGTTGTTAAAACTCCCTCAGGCATGAAGATTATATCTGATGTATTATTTGTTCCTGAAATTAGCCAAAGTCTTCTTAGTATTGGCCAATTGCTTGATAAAAATTATGCCCTATTATTTAAAGATAAAACATGTGAAATCATGGATCCAACTGGTATAAATTGCTCTCAGTCAAAATGAACAACAAAAGCTTCCCTTTTGATTGGAAACATAATGACATTAGAGCTTATGTTAGCATACAAGATGAAACTTATGTCTGGCGGAAGAGGCTTGGTCACAACAATTTTAAATCTTTAAAATTGATGCAAAATAAGGATCTTGTAGCAGATATGCCTTCCATAAATGAAACCTCTAATGTATGTGGGGTTTGTCAAATTGGGAAGCTAAGTCTATCACCATTTCCTATTAATCAAGCCTGGAGAGCTATTGAAAAGCTCCAACTAATATACAATGATGTGAGTGGTCCTATGAGTGCTCCTTCTTATAACGACAACAAATATTTTGTTTTATTCATTGATGACCTTACTAGGTTTTGTTGTGTTTACTTTCTAAAACATAAATCTGAAGTATTTGTTGTGTTTCAAAGGTTTAAAGCAATTGTTGAAAATCAATGTGGCTCTTTGGTAAAAATCTTAAGGTCTGGTAATGGGTCTGATTTCACTTCCAATCAATTCCAGAATTTTCTTCAAAAAGCAGGAGTTCATCATAAACCTACAGTCACTTACACACAACAACAAAACGGTGTAAGTAAAATAAAAAATAGATCCATTATAAATATGTCTCGATTTCTTTTATTTGAGAAAGGCCTGCCTAAGGTGCTATAGGGTGAAGTTGTCAATACTGCTGTCTATCTACAAAATAAATTGCCGATGAGAGTAGTTGAAGGAAAGACTCCATACGAAGCATGGATTGGAACCAAGCCATCAATTGCTCATCTTAAAGTAATAGGTTATATCTGTTACAGTTATATTCCTGATGTTTAAAGGGATAAACTTGATCAAAGAGCTGATGTTGGAATATTTGTGGGATATAACAACACTTCTGTAGGATATAGGATTTTAAATCACATTTCACTACAAATACATATAATTAGAAGTGTTAAATTTGATGAGGATGTTGCATGGGACTGGAATAAGATAGTTGTTTCTTCTTTACAGATCAGTAATCAAGAACAAAGTGCCCAAGAAGAAGAGTTGATTCAAGAGGAAGAGGAGGATTCTCATGATTTTGCAGTAAGAGGTACAAGATCCATTGAAGATATATAAAGCAGATACAGTGTCTCTATGTTGGAGCAAACAAGTGTAAACAATGCATTGCAAATTCCTGAATGGAGGGCTACCATGGAGGAGGAGCTCAATATGATTAACAAGAATAATACATTGGTACTTGTACCTAGACCTCCTGACAAGCAGGCTCTTGGAACTAAATGGGTGTTCAAGATTAAGCTGAATTTAGATGGAACACTCAAAAGTACAAAGTAAGGCTAGTTGTGAAGGTGTATGTGCAACAACATGGAGTTGATTTTCATGCAACCTTTGCACCAATTGCAAGGTTTGATACCACTAGATTGCTATTTGTAGTTGCAGCACACCAAGGTTGGCAAGTATTTCAATTGGATGTTAAGTCCGCCTTCCTTAATGGGTACCTTGATGAGAAAATTTATGTAGAGAAGCCTGGAGGTCATAGAGGAGTTGGTGACCAGGTATATTTGTTAAGAAAAGCAAGAGGCACCTAGGGCCTGGTATGGATCGATAGCTACTTACTGAATTGGGGGTTAAGAGAAGTTGCAATGAAGCAACCTTGTATAATAGACTTCAAAATAACAATTTTCTCCTAGTTTCTCTCTATGTTGATGATATGTTGGTGACTGGCAGCATCACACAGTTTATCATAGACTTCAAGGAGCAAATGAAGAAGGTCTTTAAAATGAATGATCTCGGAAAATGACTTATTTCATGGGAATGGAGGTTAATCAATCTTCTTAAGGAATCTTTGTTTCTCAGAAGAAATATGCTACCAAAATATTGAAGAAGTTTTGTCTTGACAAATGCAAACTAGTAAATATGTCTGCAGTTCAAAGAGAGAAACTAATGAATGAGGATGAGTTTGGTTTGGTCGATGCTTTAATTTATAGAAGTTTGATTGGTTCCCTGTTGTATTTATCAGCCACAAGGCCTGATATTATATACGCAACAAGTGTGCTATCAAGGTTTATGCATTTACCAACTGAAACTCACCTCAGAGCAGCCAAAAGAATTTTGAGGCACATTCGAGGCACCATTGATTATGGTGTATTTTATAAAAGAACCACATTTATGAAATTGTTGGGGTTCACTGATAGTGACTGGGCTGGGTCGCAAGACGACATGAAAAGCACTTCAGGATATTGTTTCACTCTCGAATCATGTGTCATTTGCTAGTGCACAAAGAAGCAAGGGTCTGTGGCTCAATCAACAACTGAAGCAGAGTATGTTGCTGCTTCCGGTGCTGTTAATCAAGCTTTATGGTTGAGAAAAATGTTGATTGACTTGGGGTTTTGTCCAAGCAAAGCAACTGAAGTCCTTTGTGATAACAAATTTGTTGTTGCCATGGTAAAGAATCCAGTCTTTCATGGAAAGACTAAACACATTAAAATCAAATACCATTCCATTCGAGAAGCTGAATGGGAAAATGAAGTTCATATTTTGTATTGTTGTGGTGAAGATCAACTAGCTGATATTTTTACAGAGGCGCTGCAAAAACAAATATTTGAGCTTTCTAGAGCTAAAGCTTGGACTATCCAGCAACACTTGCATCAAGGAAGAGTGATGAAGGTTGCTGTTTTTTTATGTGATGCTAAGTGTTGTCATGTTGGTGCTTTTGTCTTGATATTTTTGTTATAACTTTTGAATTAATTTTAATACAAAGTTCTAGAATGTAGATGATATTGTAATATGTGATAGAACTTGATTTAAGCACAAAACAGGGATTCAATTTCTAGGATTTAGGGGATTTGAGACCGCTTTATGCATTTATATATGTAGTAAGCTTTTGTTGAATGAAAGGATATGTGTAAGTTTTAATAAGACTGATGGCAGATAACACAATGAAGACAATGTATAGTTTTCTACAGAAAGGAAAAAGCAGGAGAATATAAGGAATTTAAAGTGAAGATGACTGAGAGAAATGATTATGAAGAGAATTCTGTATTCTATATAAAAGAACCAGAAATACATAAACATACAATTAAAGAAACTGAAATAGATCATGGTTCTACTTTTAAGTCATGGTGCTAATCATGGTAACTATCCCTAAAATAATTGAAAAGAGAAATACAGGAAACTTAAAAAAAGACACTGCAGTCCTAAAGCAACTAACAAATACTCCTCCTTGCATTAGGAGCTGCAAATTCCAAGTTGTTGCCTTGGGAACTCGAACTTGCTGACAGGAAGGGATTTCGTAAATACATCTGCTAGCTGATCTTCAGATTTGCAATAAACAAGAATCACTTCTTTTTTTTTTGCTCATCCCTCAAGAAAAATGGCTTGATGTTTAAGTGTTTAGTCTTCCCATAGAACACTGGATTATGCGAAATGGCTATTGCAACTTGATTATCAACATGAATCTTAGCATTAACTTTGTGCTCCATATGCAAATCAAAAAATATTTTTCTTAGTAATAAGGTTTGATTTACTGCTGCAGTTGCAGTAATGAATTCAGCCTCTGCGGTGGATTGTGCAACAATTTCCTATTTTATTGAACACCAAGAGAAAATCCCTGATCCTAGAATGAAACAATATCTCGATGTACTTTTCATGTCGTCAACAGATCCAGCCCAATCACTGTCTGAGAATCCATACAACTTCAAATTCTCACACTTTTTGAATTTGACACCATATTCAACAGTACCTTTAATGTATCTTATAATTCTTTTTGCTTCTCGCAAATGCATTTCAGTAGCACAATGCATAAATCTAGATAAAAGACTTACAACAAATAGAATATCCGGCCTTGTAGCAGTGAGATACATCAAACATTCAATCAAGTTTCTGAATTTTCCTTAATCAATTTGATCGATTCCATCCTCTTTGCTTAACTTCTCCTTTGGATTCATTGGTGTGGTTGTTGCCTTGCAAATTTCCATATGGAATTTCTTAAGTATCTCTACTGCATACTTCTTTTGGTAGATAAAAATTTCATCACAGCCTTGTTTGATTTCCATTCCTAGAAAGTATGTCATTTGCCCCAAGTCTGTCATTTCAAAGACTTGCATCATTTCCTTCTTAAACTCGTCAACTAGCCACACATCGTTTCCTGTCACCAATAGATCATCAACATAAAGGGAAACAATGAGAAGATCAGTTCCTTTATGTTTGACATAATGAGTGACTTCAGATACACTTCGTACAAACCCCAAACTCAACAAATGATCATCAATCCTACTATACCAAGCTCTTGGAGCTTGTTTTAAGCCGTAAACAACATTTTTAAGCAGACACATTTTTTCATCTTTTCCTTGCTCAAAAAAATCCTCAGGTTGCTCTACATAGATTTCTTCTAGTAGTACACTATTTAAAAAAGGCAGATTTCACATCTAGCTAGAACACTTTCCAGCCCTTTTGTGCTGCTATTGTTAACAACAATCTAATAGTATCCAATCGGGCTACTGGAGCAAAGGTGTGCGAGTAATTAACACCAAATATTTGAGCATATCCTTTGACAACAAGCCTAACCTCGTATTTATTGATAGAACCATTAGAATTGATCCTGGTTCTAAACACCCATTTTACTCCAATGGCCTTCCTATCTTTCAGTCGGTCAACTAAATCCTAAGTTTTGTTTTTCTTGATCATTAGAATCTCCTACTCCATGGCGTTTCTCCATTTTTTATCTTGAAGTACTTCATCATGCCCTGCAGGCTCACAAACTGCCACATTACTTTGTTGGTAGATGTCAGAGAGTAGTCTTGTACCTCTAATTAGAAGATCATCCACCAAATCATTTTTCTGTGATAATATGCCTGCTCCTCTGAAACTTTGACTGAAAGCTGATTGTCCTTCCAATCCCATTTCTCTTCCTCAACAAAGTGCACATCTCTACTGATAATCATCTTCCTAATTTGTGGATTATATACTTTGTAGGATTTGAAGGATGAGCTATAACCCACAAATATTCCAGGAAGTGCCTTCTTGTCAGGTTTGTCTCTTTTAACCTGTGGCACATGAAAGAAACAAACACAACCAAATACTTTAATGAATCTTATTGATGGTTTGAATCCATTCCAAGCTCGACTGGAGTTTTATTTAGCAATGCTTTAGTAGGAAGCCGATTTTGGAGATATACTGCCGTATTAGCTGCCTCAGCCCAAAAACATTTCGGTAACTCTTTTCCATGCAACATGCACCGCGACATCTCCACTATATATATATTTGTTTCTCCTTTCTGTAACTCCATTTTTGTTGCAGAGAATATGGAGCAGTAAGCTGATGAGTAATACCTGCTTCCTCACAAAATTTGTTAAATTCTTCAGAATTATGCTCTTTTCCATTGTCAGACCGCAGGGATTGGATTTTGCAACAACTTTGATTTTCCACCATCTTTTTGAACTTCAAGAAAATTCCAGCCACTTCTAATTTATATTTCATAAAGAAAATTCAGCAGAATCTTGTATAATCATCAATGAATATAACATAGTATAGACTACCATTAAGGGATGGTGTTCCTTGAAGTCCTGCAACATCTATGTGAATCAGTTGCAATCTTTGAGAAGTCCGCCATGTTGCTTTAGGAAATGACTTCCTATTCTGCTTACCAAATTGACAAGCTTGACAACTTGGTAAGTGATCAACTAGAGTTGGTAGTCCTCTTGTCATATTTTCCTTCTTCAGTAACAATAGTGCTTGCAGATGACAATGGCCAAGTCTCATGTGCTAGGTTTCTATTACTTGCCTTCATGGAATAAGCTAGTTGCTCTTTCTCTGTTGGATCAAAGGAAAAACTCCCTCCTCTCATATTCCCCCTTAAAATTCATTTCCAGTAGTGTCATGATTTGACAGTGATGATCTTCGAAGAAAACCCTGAATCCATTTTCCATCAGATGTCATATGCTTAGCAAATTCTGATCAATTTCAGGAACATAAAGAACCTCTAAAATTTTCTTTGTGCTAGTGCTCGTCTTGATAGCTATGGTTCCGATTCCTTTGACAGGAAAATGATCTCCATTTCCTATCCGAACCTTGGAAATTTCAGTGGTCAACTCCTTGAATAAACTCTCATCATGAGTCATGTGGTTAGTGCAACCACTGTCAATTAACCAAGAATACGTTGAGCTCTTACTTGAAAAGCATGTCACAACAAAAAGATGATCCTCTTCTTCTTGATCAGCAATTTGATCATTTTCTTCCCGCTAGAGGCCTTATTCTTGCAAATCACTGCTTCGTGTCCAAGCTTATTGCATTTCTTGCATTTAGCATCAGGTCTCCTCCAACACTTGAATGGTGAATGACTTTTCTTCCACAGTGCTGACAAGGGGGAGAACTTTTCTTCGTGCTTTCTCCCTTACTTTTGTTGTTGGCTGATGTTTCTCTTTCACACACTGCTTGATTTTTTTTCTTCTTCTAAAATTTGTTAACCTGATGCTTACTGACAAGAGCCCCTTCTGTTGTAACCTCCTGTTTCTTGAGTCTTCTTTGCTCTTCAGCTTTCAAGGAATTGAGAAACTCTGTCAAACTAATCTTTGACAAATCCTTAGTATTTTCTAAGGTCGTAATTATTGCTTCATACCTTTCAGGAACTGTTACAAGAATCTTCTCTACAATTCTTGATTCTGAAAATGTAGAGCCGAGTAGCCTTACCTTATTTACAATACTTAGAAGTTTGTCTGAATATTCCTTCATTGTTTCAGATTCCTTCATTTTTTGCAATTCAAACTCCCTAATTATGTTTAAAACTTTCATAGATTTTATTCTCTCATCTCCAGATACTCTTCCTTGAGATAATCCCATACTTCTTTTGTAGTTTTCGGAGACATTATTCGCGTGAAAATTGTTAACGATATAGCAGCAAATAAACATTCCTTGGCCTTCGATTTCTTTGTATTATTTCCCTTGTGTGCTTTAATCTGAGCAATGGTAGGATTATTTGGTAGGGCTGGGATATCATAATTCTCTTCCACAGCTTCCGAGAGATCTAAAGTATCCAAGTACGTCTCCATTTGTACTTCCCAAATCTGATAATTATCTCCATCAAAGACCGGCGGAGCAATTGGTGAGAAACTTTCTTCAATATCCATGGCTTCTCCAACTCGATCACATATCCCTTAAGATGAAAACTCTGATACCAACTATAAGTTTTAATAATAGTGATGGCAGATAACACAATGAAGACAATGTCTAGTTTGCTACAGAAAGGAAAGCAGGAGAATATAAGGAATTTAAAGTGAAGATGACTGCGAGAAAAGCTTATGCAAAGAGTTCTGTATTATATATGAAAGAACCAGAAATACATAAACATACAATTAAAGAAACTGAAATAGATCACCGTCCTTCTTTTAAGTCATGGTGCTAACCATGGTAACTACCCCTAAAATAACTGAAAAGAGAAATACATGAAACTTAAAAAAAGATACTGCAGTCCTAAAGCAACTAACTAATAATATGTTCCCTTTTCTCCAAATTATCTCTCTATTATCATATTTGTCTTTTCTTTCTCTCCTTCATATTTTATGACACAAGAGTACTAGACCAGTTTATTTACTACATAAAATATGTAAACTCTTTTACCAAGGACTCATAGCACCAATGATGGCCAAAAAATCACTTTTGTCTAGAGACCATGTTAAAATGAATCGTCCTTTTGATGCTTTCAATGGCGATCCGAGCCGCTTTTCTACCTCTTTCCAGCTGCTTGTTGGGTTTCTCTTCTTGAAACTTCATCTTCCACAACTTGTATTTCTTCTTCATATTTTCCCCATCAAATTCCTCACTAAGATCACTTGTTATTTGGATTTGAAGATCACATTAGCATAGCGTTTCTTCAACATGACCTCCCGGGGGTTCCTGTTATCTTTTTCCATGTCCTTAACATCAACGATATCATGATAATACATGCCTAAAACTTATCTAGAGACCAGAATGTAATAACAATGACCAGCAAGTAAGAACCCTAAGTAATGAAATTAAGTAAGTACTATATATATATTATACATATATACACATATGTACAAGACTTATCCTATTTCGTATTATTAACAAAATTTCCTTTTCAAGAGTCAAATGATATAAATTTTGATATGTTTTTGCAGTAAACTAAGTTTAACTGATATAACATGTACAAAAGGATATTGATATGATCCCATAGTTTAACTGATAATTCTAATTAAGTTATTTCTATTTATATACATAAAATATCTTTCTAAGTCTAACCAACTTCGAGAGAAAAACATTGGAGAGATTATAAATTGACCCATAAATAAATAAATAACATATCTTAATATGGTGAACATAGGACTACCACCTCTCTATTGGCTTGGGCCATCACGACTTGAGACAACACTTGAAAAGCCGACCTAAACTCCACATTTGTTACATTCTCAACCAAAGGGTCAATTGGAGCTTGAGGAGGAGCTTGGGGAGGAACTTCTTGACCCACGTTGTCTTCTTCATTCCTTCTAGCATTAGTCCTTCTAGTAGTCATATCCTGAAAACTATCGGATAAGGATTAGGGGAAATACTTAATAGAGTTACACTCCATGTCACCACTTAGAGTAATGAAGAAGTAAAGTTTCCTAAACATCTACTAGCATCTCATTCATAAATGTGGCGCGCTTCACACTTATGAACAATACTCTACTTGATGTGGTTTGAGACAATACCAAGTTTGTCATGACTCAGGGGCACCCCCTTGATGTAACAAGGTGTACAAGACCACGACTTACTTTGCTTAGGGTTAGTAGGGATGCTTTCTGAGTACCATTGTTGTATGGTACTCACTCCCTTGAATTCTACACTTGTGTAGGTTACCCGCCCGAATTTTCTTGATCACCCCCTTCTTATCACTGTTTAAGGCTAACTTTGGGAGTTCATGAGGTAGCTTCTTGTCATCTCGGTAGACATTACTTACTCTTTTATAATGTTCTTGTTTTGCTCTAGATACAAAGACATTTAGATTTGTATTTCTTTTGAAACTATAGTAATACTTAGAGGCTTGTACACGTGACACCAGATTCTGAGAGCATTTGAGGTATATTATGATTTCTGTATATTTATGTTGTGTGTAGTTCCTTATTTTGTTCTTACTTCTGCATTTACCTTATCGAATTTTGTTTGGGGTGATATGTCTTGGTGGGATAAGACATGTCATCACACCCAATTTTTGGGTCCTGACATTTACCACATGGTAATTTGTTTTTAGTATAAAGTACTCTTTTCTTCTTAAAGTTTCTTTTTAATAATTGATTAAATAGATTTTTACATGAATAGGTATGTTTTGCCGGCTAGTGTCATGAAACAATCTGCTTATGTCAACTAATAATATATGGATCACCAATCAAAATCATAGACAGACTAAGTTGTTAATTTTACACTTGTTGTTTGTATTTGTTTTCAACTTCCTTTGATAGTTTTGCTATTCATACATGTAAATGTAGTGATATGAATGTACACTATGGTAATTTGATGACATAAAGCATAAATCATGGACATATTCAAATTCTAAAATCATAGAATCAAGGTGGTCAGTACATTAGACACTCATGTCAATGATTCCTCCATTAGTCATCTCAACAACTAACTAATCAAGCTATCACGAATTCAAATGTTTCTCTAAGGGGGTGGGGGGGGGGGGAAGTGGTTGTGCTTCTTGTTGCGATCCACTAGAGCTTCTAAATCCTTCATAACAAAAGAAACAAGTCAATCTGAAGGGACTACCAAAGGATAGGGTACAAAAGATGGTTTATGTTTATTGGAATCATTATATTTGTTCACTTCACTTACATGTAAGTATACTTATAGGTGCAAATTCAAGGGGGTTGATATTGGATGTGCAATTAATTTGATTGAAACAACAAGCATATTTGCCACACCAATTACAGTAGCAGTAACCATATCCGCTTCACCAATTACCGCAGCTGCAAACATGACCGGTTCTCCAAATACAACAGATACAAGAAGAACCACTTCACCAATTATAGCAGTAACAACCACAACTGTTGTATCTAGCGAAGCAGTTGTGTCTTTTGATGCAGTAATTGGGAAAGTTGTTGTGCTTGTTCCTGCTATATTCGGGGAAGCGGTTATGATTGCAGCGATTGTAATTGGTGAAGAAATTGTCCTTGATGCATACCTTGTACACAAACACAAATTAAATTGAACGTCCCTACATGAGCTTCAAATGATTTTTTTTCTCTTCAGAAATCTAGAGTAGTAATTTTACTCTTGAAATCCAAATACTGGCACATATATTGGGACATAGTATGCATTTACCAAGATTGAGTAAAATACAATTTTAAAATAGGTCATACATTTGAGAAATTTTTTTTGGAGGACAAAAAAAAACTTAAAGTATGATCTTCAAATTGGAAGACATGTATAGAGAGGGAAATAGAGAATGCAATTAAATGGTGGAAATTTAAGGAACAGAAGAAGGGTTTTTTACAGTTGGTTTGAGTTGTTTTTACAAGATAATATTTAGAAATATTATAAATAACATTCTATATGTATTGATTTACATTGGATTTGCTCATAAGTCAATACTAAACCAAATCTATCAACTCTTAAATACCAACCAAAATCATAATCTTAGTAAGGAGATCTTTATTATAAAATAGGGAAATAATTTATTATTATTATTATTTGAATTTTTTTATCAGTCAAAGTTTAAATACATTAAAGTTATTTTCTTGTGTCAAGGTTTTTTATTGTTGGTTTGAGTTGTTTTTATAAGATAATATTTGGAAATCTTGTAAATAACATTGTATATGTATTGATTTACATTTGATTTGATCATAAGTCAATATTAAACCAAATCCATCAACTCTTAAAAACAATCATAGTCTTAGTAAGAAGATCATTATCATAAACTAGGTAAATAATTTATTATTATTATTTGAATTTTTGGTCAGTCAAAGTTTAACTACCTTAAAGTGATTTTCTTGTCTCAAGGATTTTTGTAGTTGGTTTGTGTTGTTTTTACAAGATAATATTTGGAAATTTTGTAAATAACATTCTATATGTATTGATTTACATTGGATTTGATCATAAGTCAATACTAAACCAAGTCTATCAACTCTTAAAAACCCACCAATATCATAATCTTAGTAAGAAGATCATTATCAAAAATAGATAAATAAATATTATTATTTGAATTTTTTGTCAGTCAAAGTTTAAAAACCTTTAAGTTGTTTTCTTGTTTCAATATATGTTAATATGTTAAAATCCAAATTTTATTCCTTAGATTGCAAGTACATTGTTTAAATGTTTGATGATGATCATCCATGTAACTCTACTATTTTGGCATATTGGAAGGAAAATTAGATGGTAGAAAAATTGGCTAATTAAGGAGGGGGCTAGGTCAACAAAGGCTAACCGTTCTATGTTTTGGACACTACCTCCATTGTTTATCGCTGCGAAAATAGAAGAATAGAAAGAATGATTTCTTTTGTGTAGGCTAAAAAAGACATCTACATCTTCTGATTATTGCAATATCTACTATGCGTTACCACCCCCATCCCCTAGTAGTACTAGTAGGAGCAACACTCTGCCACTGACATGTACTAATGTATATTAGTCTAAAATATGCAATCTCTTTTCTACCAAAATATAATAGAAAATAATGTCAAATGGTTACTCCAATGTCTCTAACGAAAAGGGAATGTATCAAGACAATGCATATCAATACACTTAAATTTCATTTCATATCATATCATATCATCTTATATATTTATAAATGAGAAACTTAGGCACGACTACGTGGCGCCACCACAAACCAAAATTCTCTTTTAATTTATTTATTTCCAAAACTAGCCTTCTCCTTTCATGAAATGTTGTGACATTTATGAAATGTTGTGACTTTTATGAAAAGTTGTGACTTTAATGAAGAGTTGCGACTTTTATAAAGAGTTACGAATTTTATCAACTTTAATGAAGAGTTGCGACTTTTATGAAAAGTTGTGACTTCTATGAAAGGTTGTGACCTTACCAAAGGGTTGCAACTTTTTCATATAGTTGTAACATTTCCGATAAGGCACAATCAATATTTGTTCAAACTACCCTTTCTTGTCGATAAATGGAGTGATTTTCTCTCATTTTAGAATAAAGAAAATTCTGAACTTCTTTTTCTTCATTACAATTAAATATTTAAGTACTTTACTCCTGTTGAGTGGCTCACAAACACCATTGCTTATGTTACAGATCCTGGTATGTATTTTTACGGTCATTAATTTATGCTCATATTATTAAGGATAAATGATAAGATGTAATAATTTTCATTTTCCTTTACATTATTAATGGTTGTTACTACATAATCTTGTATGTAAGATAATATAGTGTTTTAGTTTTAATGACTGATAGATTTTAAATATTATTTTATAAATTATGTAATATTAAATTCCCTCGCGAAGTGCGGGTAATTTAACTAGTATATATATCTAACAGAGAACCCTAGGCCCGCTTACGTGGTGCCACCACAAATCAGAATTCCCTTTTAATTTATTTATTTCCAAAACTAGCCTTCCTCTTTCATGAAAAGTTGTGACTTATTAACAGTAGTGACTTTTATGAAAAGTTATGACTTTTTTGAAAATTTGTAACTAGTATGAAAAGATGTGACTTTTATGAAGAGTTGCGCCTTTTATAAAAGAATGTGACTTTAATGAAACGTTGTGACCTTTCCGAAGGGTTGTAACTTTTCAATTGAGTTGTGACCTTTTCGACAAGGCACAATAAACATTTGTTCACACTACTATTTTTTGTCTATAAATAGAGGGATTTCCTTCAACTACTATTTGTAGGTTTTTTTCCGTTATAGGGTAGTCAAATTCAAATTCATTAATTAAGCTTCTTATGAAGTTTGTTTCTTACTCCTATTTCATGGAGCTTAATCTTTACTATAAGTCATAGTGATTCATGTAACGATGACAATTATTTTTTGCTATTTTGGTGACTTTGTTTTAACTCTGTTAAAAATTTCAGTAAGGATGATTTAAAATTGATCATCCCTTTTATCCCTTTCTAAAGGTTTCTTCACATAAAGAAAGAAAATTAATTTTAAATGAAATGTGACATTACTACTCTTGTACCTCTCAGACCACAACTCATAACATTGCTGAAACGGTTGAATTCATTACATTTGGTTATTTATTAAACAAAACTTTTATTTCTTGCACTATTATTTGTTAGGTTATTTTGCTATAGGGAATCAAATTCAAATATATAATTAAGCTTCTTATGAAGTGTGTTTCAGTCCTCAAAGTTTTATTCCTCCTTTTTCATGAAGCTTAATCTTTTACTGTAAGTCATAGTGATTCATGTGTCTCTTGCAATTTCTTTTTGCTATTTTTGTGATTTTTTTTAACTCTATTAGAAACTCCATTGAGGATGATTGAAAATTTATCTTCTGTTGTGTTCCTTTCTACAGGTCTCTTTATATACTTTTTGGGAAAATTGCTTGTGGATTGTGCTATATTTGGTGGCATACAACAAGAAATATGTGATAACTTATATGGAACCAATGATGATGTTTGTTAAAAGAACTAAATAGATTGTTCTCTTGCTTGCCACAATTAGTATATTATTTTGATTGTTTTTTCTCAGGTACAAACATTTTGTATGGATTGAGGTATACATATTATCGTCTCTATTGGAGAATATTATTAAATTATTTTCCAGCAGATAATGAAGAAAAGTATAGATACAAAGGCTCGAAAAAAAAGCTCATAAAAAAGCTTGGTTTATTATCAGTTCTTTCCAACTCTCGAAGTAAAAGTTTTTCCCTATTTGTTCACTTTAATCCTGGGAAGAGTAATGACTATTCTGAGACAATGAGGAAAAACATTTATGATACTAACAATTTTAGGGTCATTTTTAACATACACATGATACGACATACTATAATAAAAAAAATTTGATGGAGGTTCATAAGAAAGGAGCCGAAGGCCCTCCATTTGAATTTATTTAATTATGTTCTTATAGAGACATGATGTTCCACTTTACTTGGGAGTGTTGTTGTTCGAGGCTTTTTGGTCTCTTCTTAATGTGTGAAGTTTTTTTACAAGGATAGTAACACTTTTACTGTCTGATGTTTTTCTTTATAACATTTTGGAATTTAGAAGAATTCATTACTTCTTACCAACTATTTCCATGGAGATTTTCTTAGACTTCTTTCTTATACTTAAAATCTCTCTATGACTCATAATTTTTGTATAAGAAAAATGAAAATAAAAAAAATGGCAATTTAAGATTTCAATGGAATGCTTTGCCTTAAGATAAAATGTTCTTGACAATGTATTGTATGTATTTAAAATACGAATATTACAGAATGATCATATGTAAGCTTAGTAAAATAGTTCAATCCCGTGCGAAGCACGGGTAATTTACCTAATTTTTATATAAAACAGAACCGTAGGCCTGCCTATGTGGCGCCACCACATGCTAGAATTTCCTTTTAAATTTATTTATTTCCAAAACTAGCCTTCCCATTTCATGAAAAATTGTGACTTTTATGAAACGTTCTAACTTTTATGAAAAGTTATGTCATTTATGAAAAGTTGTGATTTTTATGAAAAGTTGTGACTTTTATGAAGAGTTGCAAATTTTATAAAAAGTTGTGACTTTTATGAAAAGTTGTGACACTTATGAAAGGTTGTGACCTTTTCGAAGGATTCTGACCTTCTCGAAGGGTTGTAACTTTTGCAAAGAGTTGTGACCTTTCCGATAAGGCAAAATAAGCATTTTTTCACATTACCATTTGTTGTCTATAAATAGAGGGATTTCCTTTCATTTTAAAACAAACTGTGCATTCAATGAGCTCAATTTTTCCCTTTCTATTTTATTCTATTGTTATTGATCCCTATATGTTTTTTACAATCATTAATTTATGCTTATGTTATTAATTTTTTTAGTACATGTTTGTTCTTTATATTTCTACAAAGTTATTGTTATAAGTATTTGTTAGTACAGATTAAATAACACACGTTAATTGAGTATTCATGCAAGCTTTTTCTACTGAAAATGTTGAATGTATAGTAAAAAAATTCCTTAAAGATCTATACTATCTCTTGAACAAAATTCAGATTTGGTATGCCATTGTAAGGACATAAAGACCTTAAAAATGTTATCGCACCTTGATGTGTGAAGTGAATAAGGAAAAGAAGACAAGAATTAATAAACTTTTGACATGGGTTCAAGGATAAATTATAAAATGATATTAAAGATGATTGATTGAAGGACAAATTATAAGATGTTATAATTATCATTTTCCTTTACATTATTACTGCTTGTTACTGCGTAATCTTGTATGTAAGATAATATTATGTTTTAGTTTAAATGACGGATAGTTTTATGTATTGTTTTATAAATTTCGTGATATTAAATTCCCACGCGAGGCACGGGTAATTTTACTAGTTATATAATATTTTAAGGGAAAAAAGGTTTGATATATCTTGTAACTTTGTCAGTTGGAGTTGATATACCACTTGTTACAAAAGTGGCTCACATATGCTCCTACCTTCACAAAAATGGCTCACATATAACTTTACCGTTCCAAAAGTGAAAAATAATTTTAGAATTTTTTTTTATTTTTTTAAAATCACATATTTGATAGTTTTCAGAAATAAATTATGTTTTGACTTCTTTAGTTATTATTATTATTATTATTTGATGTTTTATTCTTATTTTACTTTTTTCTTTCATTCTTTAGTGTAAAAATAAGAGACATAAAAAGAAAAAAGGGTTAATGATGAAAGATTTAATTTTATTTTAGAATTAAAATTATTTAATTTTATAGCTATATTGTTAATTAGTTTTTATATATGAAAAAAATTTAGGGTATCTATAATAAATTTTACAAGAAAATAAGTGGAAAAATAAATAAATTTGACCATCAAAATAATAAATTAAAATTAGTCGATGAATAAAAATAGTCAAAAGAAAAAAATATGTGACAATGATCAATATACCGCTACATGGGTTATTATTTTTTTAATAAAAAAAATTAAATTATTTATTTTTACTTCCATTAGAGGAAAAGGGTATATGTGAGTCATTTATGTAACTATAGGCGTAAATATGAGTCACTTTCATGAGGAATATATCAGCTCTAAATAGTAAAGTTAATGAGTACATCAGGCCTTTTTCCCATGTTTTAATTTTAAAATGCTAAACCAATACTTCCCCTTTAATTTTGATATTAGATTGTAAGAGAGTTTATCAGTTCAAGCAAGTCTACTATGCATAATGAAGATGTTCTCTGCATTGATTCTTCACTTAGTAAAATAGTAATTTTTTATCTACAGTCGTACACCCTCAAGTTTATGCATTATAGAATCCCATATATCCTTTCATGTAGTCTTTTTTAGAATCGTATCTAAGGTTCGTCGATTTAATGCATGAAAATATAGTTCCTTGGTTTCAAGTCTTTCTACTTTTGATGATCAACGTTCTTCCTTTGTGCATCTATCACACCTTCCGCTCCTGCAGGAATTCTCCACAAGGCCTCAATAATCCTTTGATCACATGAAATTCTCCATTATAATTGCCCAATGATCATAGTACCCAGTAAACTTTGGTACTGTTGGTTATACAAAGGAACTCTCTGATGTTATGTTGGAACTGTGAAAAAATACCATGAAGACTACTGCTTCTAATTTTGTAATGGAGCTCTGATACTAAAGATTAAGAATAAAGAAAAAACTGTGAAAAATAATATCAGAAGGGAGATCGATTAATGTGATTTTTTATTTTTGATGCTATAAAAGATTCATAGGTTAAGTATGTGGATTAGAGTGAACTGTCGCTCAAACATGTCACCTTTACTATAATTATTGCATTCTTGTTGGCCATAAAAAAGATCGCAAATTATATTTGATATTACATTTTTAAGGAAACATTACCAGCAATAGCAGTTGAGTGAAAAAAAATGCCGCCAAAAATAGCAACAATAATATGGGTGTTGTTTACTAGAACTAAATATAAATATCGCTTAAGGCATTAGCAACCTTGGATGCAGTCACATTTACTCTATTGCCGATATATATATTTATGGCAAAACTAAAATAAAAATCTATTACCATTACAAGTCTATTTTGGTGTAGTGTTGAACAATAATAATATCCATTAGCACCACAGGGCTAATAATGATATCCACCAAAACTCATTTATACAAATATGGACAAAGCAATTGTTGGAATGACACAAACTTATTGCATATCAATGTAACATCTTGCAACTAGAAAGAACTAAAAGGAAGTTTAAAATCTGGAAATAGTCATTTTTGGGAAGAATTTAAAAATCCGGAAATTTGGTAAAGGTGTTAAAGTGAGTTTTTGGTCAACTTCAAACGGCCATAATTCCTATCTCAGGATGAGCTAGGTGTACTTCCAGATATGGTTTGAGAGCTCGTGGAATAATCTTTCCAACACCGCTAAGATTGCGCGATTCTGAGTTTGTATGAGTGAGTTATGCCCTTTGAAAGTTGGGCTGTTTGAATAAGGAAATGCCCAATCCGGATTTTTGAAGGGTAGTTTGGTCTTTTCCTTACTCAAATTAATTAAATCCATTTTTAATAAAATAGGTGGGGTCAAAATGGATTTAGTTCAGTTTACACTTTTGAGAAATAGAGTTAGGGCTTTTGGAGAAAGAACACAAGAGAAAGGAGAAGAGTAAAAGCAAGATTCGCCAAGAACGATCGATTTTGGTTGTAGATTCGCCAAGGAATTAACCCTACAAGGTATGTGAGTCTCTCATAGCGTTGGGTTAATTCACCCATGTGCCAAACATGTTTAGTTCAGCGAAATTCGTTCTAAAAGAGTTTGAAAGTTGATGTTCTTGACATGTATTCTTGAATTTGAATGTTGTTCTTGAATTAGGATGAATTGAGGAGTTTCTGAGATCTTTACGTTGAGTTTTAGGGTTGTATTGAGTTAGGTTCTTGATTACATATGTTGGGTATCAGTATCTAAAATAAATTTGAGTTCTATAATCGAGTTTAGGCGATTTGGGGCTGGAAAAAGAAGAAGAAAAAGTTGAGCAGGTTCTTGCGCGCAGGTTCGCGTCGCGGACTTTCTCCCCCAGTGAAGAAGAATTATCTCCGCGTCGCGGTTAGGCCGTGGACTCCTCTGTCTGAAAAATTAATTTTGCGAGCATTTATTCAGAAATGTCTCCGCATCGCGGACTACTTCCAAGACACTGATTTCATAACTTTTCTCAGCTTTAGTTATTCAACGTCATTCCTAAACATCATGAGATCTTTCCAATCACAAATCTTAATCCTTGAATCCATAATTCAAGTCTAAGATCAGTTAAGAGCCAAATCAAAGATTAGTTAAGAGTCAAGTCATCATTAATTAAGAGTAAAGTCAAGAGCAGTTAAGATCAAAGTCAAGAGAAGTCAAGAGTCACGTTAAGATTAGTTCTTAATGTTTTCAAAAATGATTTAACTTTGTTTTAAGACATAAGTTTTGAGTTCAGTAAAGAGTAAAATTGAAGTTCTTTTCTTCAATGAAACATACGGGGACTAAGCATTTCCCAAAGAGATTTAAAATGTTTTTTACATTTAAATAAGAACGAAATTTGAGATTTCCAAGATAGCTTTCGAGCTAAATTTTTGAGCACTAATCTCAAATCACAGAAGAAGTATGTTTTTAAACATAAGAGCTAATATTATAATTTTGGGAGTAGTATTGAGCACCGATATGGGGATGCAAGTTCACATTAATTTAAGTCTCCATAAACCATGTAGCCATCATGGGTAGAAAAGGTTCATAGTTTTTTGATGAATCCTTTTTGCATAGACTAGTGGATCCACTTAGTAGTTCAGGTCCTATACCATGGCAAGGTATAGGATGGCCCGAGCAGCGTGGGGATAATAACGCTGTATCATCACTATAGTTCTTATGTGTTGGTTGTCGCTTAGAGAAACTCCCACAGCAGTAGTTGCATGGTTCCTCAAGGGGTTCTGCTTAGTATGGATTGGGGTATGGGACTTCATTCATGCATTGCACAAGTAGACTTTGAGAGGGATCATGATATGTCTTTTATGATTTTATGATTATGAGTTGACAACATGTTTTAAATAGTTTTCTTTTTCTTTATATTGCACTTGTTCTGCTTTATAATAAAATGAGTTTAGTTAAGTATTCATGACTTGAGAAAAGCCAAGGTAAGTGTTTCTTTCAGATCCTTTTCAAGCGTATGTTATGTTTAGCATTCAAACTCGCATACCCGTACATTCAATGTACTAATGCCAGTTGGCCTGCATCGTCTTATGATGCAGACACAGGTAACTAGGATCAGCATTCTGGCACATCGTTGATCTAGTAAGTAGTTCAGAGTCTGTTGGTAAGCCTTCTTGCATTCCGGAGGTTCCATTTCATTGTTTCTAGTTTAGTTCATTAGGATGTTGTGGTGTTTGTCCCAACATCTATCTCAGTTGTTATTAGAGGCTTTATAGACATTCAAATGTTAGTTCTTTATTCTTTTCATTGTCATTATTCCATGTTGAGACTTGAGTTTGCCTTAATGGCTAGTTGAATGTTCCTTTATAACATTCAAGTTTATTATATGAACTTATCTTTGTTGAGTTTAAGTCTTCCACTGAGTTAACTAAGCCAGGACAAGGGTTCGCTTTGGGCCAGCAATGGTCTCTAAGTGCCAATCCCACCCAGGGTGTAGGCTCAGGGTATGACAAACTTGGTATCAGAGTACAGAGTTCAAGAGTCATAGGAAGTTTATGAAGCCGTGTCCTAGTTATTGGTGTGAAGCGCACCACATCCATAATTAGGGGGCTGCAATATTTAGGAACTATCTCACATATTTCACACTCATCTCGTGCGTTAGAGTTTGATCTCTAAAAAGTTTCCCTCTAATTCGTGCTTGTGCGTGTTTTAAGTTTATCGTGCCTCCACGAAGAGCAGTCAGAGGTCGTCCAGCTAGGTGAAATGTTGAGGAGCAAGAGTTACCTAATGCGCCTGAAGTGCAACCTCAAGGGGAAGTTAACCATGCTTAATTCTTTGAAGCTATCCAGATGTTAAGTGAACTTTTGACTCATCAAGTTGGACAGAGAAGTAATCGACAAGAAGTGGCTAATACTTCAAGAATCCTTGAGTTTTTAGGGATGAATCCACCAAGTTTTGCAGGTACAAGTATCACAAAGGATTCAGAGAACTTTGTTGAAGTACTTCAGAAAATTTTAGAGATATTGCATGTTATTGATGCTAAGAGGGTGGAACTAGTTGCATACCAACTGAAAGGTATCACTATAGTCTGGTTCAACCAATGGAAAAATAATAGGGCTAAGGACGCACCAATAGTGAGTTGGGATGTGTTTGAGAGTGCTCTCATGGGGCGTTTCTTTCCCCGTGAGTTGCGAGAGGCAAATATAAGAAAGTTTCTCACCCTTAATGCAGAGTCTATGAGTGCTCATGAGTACCGTCTGAATTTTACACAACTTTCCCGCTATGCTCCGGAGATGGTTGTTGACATAAGGAGCAAGATGAGTTTATTTGTTGCTGGGTTGTCTCATCAGTCAAGCAAGGAAGGCAAGACAACTATTCTGATAGAGGATATGGACCTAGCAAGGCTTATGATCCACGTACAATAAGTTGAGAAGGATAAACTGAAGAATAGAGAAGAGTTTAAGAATAAGAGGGCAAAGACATGAGGGAGCGAGTTCGAGCAGCAAAATAGTAATGCCAACCGACCATCTTCCCAACAGAAGCAAAAGGGACCTGCTCCATCATATGTGAGTGCACCTGCACGTAGGAACAAAGGTGAATATAATGGCTAGAATTCATAGAACTTCAAAGCTAGACCAGCACAGTCTCAAGGTAGTGTGGCAAAAGGAGGTAGTTGGGCTCCTGTATGTGGTAGATGTGGTAGAAACCACTCAGGTACGTGTTGTGATGGCCAAACATGTTGTTTCAAGTGTGGGCAAGAGGTACACTTCATGAAAGTGTGTCCTAAGAATAAGCAAGGTAGTGGAAATCCAGGCAATAGAGCGTAGTCTTCATTAGTTGCTCCACTAGACAGGGCTGTACCTAGAGGAGCTACTTTCGGTACTAGCAGAGGAGCAAACCGCCTCTATACAATCACTAGTCACCAAGAGCAAGAGAACTCTCTAGATGTTGTCACTGGTATGATCAAAGTCTTTACTTTTGATGTTTATGGTTTGCTAGCAAGTTTATCTTTTGTAACCCCTTATGTTGCAAATAAGTTTGAAGTTATTCTTGAGAAACTTTGTGAACCCTTCTGTGTTTCTACACCTGTTGGGGAGTCTATTCTAGCTGAGTGCGTTTATCGTGATTGTGTCATTTCCATCAATCACAAAGACACCACGGCTGATTTAGTTGAGTTAGACATGGTAGATTTTGATGTTATTCTTGGTATGGAAGGGTTTCATGCCTGTTATGACTCAGTTAATTGTAGAACTCGAGTAGTCAAGTTTCAGTTTCCAAATGAGCCACTCTTAGAGTGGAAAAGCAATTCAGCAGTGCCTAAGGGTCGTTTCATTTCGTACCTTAAGGCACAAAAGTTAGTTTCTAAGGCGTGTGTCTATCACTTAGTCCGAGTTAATGACTGTAGTGTTGAGATACTTCCTATTCAATCAGTTTCAGTAGTACGACAGTTTCCATTATTCTTTCCAGATGATCTTCTCGGAGTCCCTCTTGAGAGACAATATCATAATCATAAGCCAAGTGTCAAATATAAGCATTATTTGACTCTTAGTCATCTATACCATAATAGAACTACTCTCAAGTAACCTGAAAGCATACTTGTGCAATGCATGAATAGCATCCCATAATACCACCAAAGCTAAGCATCCCTTTTTGGTCATCTTAATCATAGTCTATATGCATGGTCAAGTCTTAAGCTTTTGTACCATAAGGATATTATACTTCTAAGTAACCTCAAAGCACATTTGTGCAATGTATGAAAGGAATCCCATACTACCCTTTACACCAAGCATAACATTGAAATCATCTTAGTCATACTCACTCTCCTTTGGTCTCATTATTAGCTTAACTAAGGGAATCTCTCACCTTTAGTCAATTATAGCAAGGAAGACAACTGTAGCACAATCCTATCTCAAGATACATAATATAAAAGAATACTTTCTTTAATAACCCTAAGTCATACTTGTGCCATGCATGAATAGAATCCCATAATACTATTCATGCTAAGTACCACTTTTAGGTCCTCATACTAAGACTTCTTTGTTTTGAACCTAGTTCCTCTCTTTAGACCTTAGAACACTATGAGGTACTCTCTTAAGCACATCTTAGTTCAATATTAGGTTGAAACCTATGAGACACTTCTTTAAGCATGTCTAAGTTCATTTTTAACATGGACCCTATGAAATACTACCTTGATCATGTCTCAGTCCATTTATACTCTTGAACACTATGTGGTACTTCATTAAATATGTCTTAGTTCATTTATGCTTTTGAACACTATGAGATGCTTCTTCAAGCATGTCTTAGTTCATTGGATATGGAGATTGCTACTAGAAACCTTAACTCAACTATGTGAAGGCTCCCATCTCATGAGACCTAACTCTGGGAAAGCCCACACTCTACTACGTAACTATTCCCCCTTTAACTTGGATAGTCCTCACATAAACTAGCTGTGGTTCTCCTTTCTTCTTAGAGCCCGGAACCCTATCTTGTGTGAAACTCCATCTCATTGTAAATATCCACTTGGAGCCAAGCATACACCCCAAGATTTACTTGTTAAGCATTGATTAACACTCATGTCTCATGGAAGGATGTCCTTGACAATGAATCCATGTTCACATGATTCTATCACTTTATACTTTCAAGAACTTATAAGGTAGGTTAGGTCAGTATAGGCCTTTCACTACAATTCTACCTATTAGAGTTCTATTCATCACCTTAGCTTTACTTTCAAAGCCCTAGTGATTAAACATTCTTGACTACAAGCCTTACTCTCAAAGCTCAAAATCATCAATTTCCCTTAGATTCTAAGGCATTCTAATCGCATTCTTTATTATCAAGTCATCCTTGTCACAATTCATCAAAAAGGTTCAACTTCAAGCTCTCTAAGTCAATATCCATCATAAATAGTAGAGCCTAGTACAATTCATGTCTATATGTTCCTAATCTTGAACCATTACTACATATGCCATTAATTTTAGAAGATCAATTCTAATTCTTCAATTTCACCATTCATGGCATAAACTCACAAAATATCAAATTCATCAAATAGACTAGGGTTTACCATGGAAATCACATAAATTCATCATAATATCGTAATTTGATGCTAATTCAATCACAATTAAGTATTATCCACTTGATTCGAATCATACTCAAACACTACCCGCAATGTAGGAAGAAACCCTAGCTACAATTGGGTTTTTGACTTCACAATTTGGGGAAATCTAGGAGGTTCTATGGGTGGAAGAACCCATAGATTAATAAGCTAACATACCTTGATTCAAAGCCCTAACTAAGCTTGCATCAATGGGGGAAAATCTGTCATACTTCCTTCTCTTCTTCTTATTCTTCTAGAGAGAGAATTATTTGGAGAGAATTTGGGTTCTTTGAAGAATGAACTAATTGACTTAGTTTAGGGGTCTATCAGACATATATTGGTGGTTTAATAACTAACTAACTGGCCTTCCTAACCACTAACAAATTACCAATTAACCCTTAAGCCCCTAACTTAAAAACTAAAACTAAAAATCTGTCTCCATTAACGAAACCCCCATTCACGGACCGTGGATAGGTCTACTGGCCATGCTGTACCACTGTAGGTAGAGGTCTGCAAATGAAATTTCCAGGAAAGTGCAGGCCTTGGCCCACGATCCCAACCCACGAGGCGTGGGTCCATGTACTGGCGATATATGGCTTTATAGGTCGTTACTTTTTTATAGCTTTTGGGCCTGTTTTGAGGTCCTCCTCAAAGACCTCTTGGGTGGTCCTTGCATGGTCATACCTTGACGCCCTAACTCTAAAACCCTCATTCTAAGTATGGGAAGTCATTTTACGAGCTTGACCCTCATTTCTTACTCTCAAACTCTTACGAAAAGCTCTAGAACTCTCTAGTCTAACTTACTAGTTTCCGGGGTATAACAATATCTCCCCCTTGGGATCATTAGTCCTCAAATGACGATTCTAAACACTTCTTCAAGTCACAACTCTAAACTAGCAGCCCAATCATGCATGCACTACATCTAAATTCACACAACCAAGGAAGAAAACTTCAATTCCAAGCTAAACACATTCAATGCAACCCAAGGGAGTAGGAACTACTTCTACCAACCCAAAATGCATGAAATTATATATCTACCAATTTTCAAGGAAGAACTAACATCTCCTAGCTAAAACATGCTTACACACCCTCATGGAGCCTAAATGCAAATTACTCTAAAAAGACATTTATTGAAGGAGGAATCTTTCAACTCCAAACTAAGGAATGCTTATTAATTCATCTCATGAAGTCTATATGCAACTCTACTCTAATGCACCACAATATGAGGCAAAACAATGCATATAAGTCATTTCTGACAAGACCTAAGCTTTTTCATGAGCATGCATATAAGGAAATCATGGCAATACAAATACACATGGCACCAACACATAACACAACTAAGAGAAACTTATCATCTCAAGATAGAATAGGAATAAAAGGAAAAGGATGAGGACATCGGGACATCTCATTGGCCCTTTGCCTCCAAAGTAGCACTCTTAACCAAATTCCTTACTAAACAACACTCCTTACAACTTTATGGAACAACTTCCATGTTCTTCTATTTGTTAACATGTCGGTCTAAGACCTCTACTGGTACTTCTAAATTATAGAGGTTATCAATAAGCAACTCTATCTCACAGGCAACCTTACTAACACCACTCAAGATCTCACATGAGCCGAACAAATCAGGACTAAACTTCTCGTACTCACTGCACCTCTCAAGGTGAGATTTTCAAATAAACCTAACACATGAACATCAAGGACACTCAATGACCTTGCTATCAAAGAACATTATCTCCCCCTTGGGACAAAGCTTGTACAAACTCTTTTAAGCATCACTTCTTTCAATTCTAAGGTTGGAGCAAGTCATCACTAAGCTTTCACATCCATCACACAAGATGGTTCTAAACCATGGTGAATTACACTTATACCCTTTTTAGAGGTGTCTATTCACTCAACCCATCTAGGCATTATTTAAACACCCTATTCAACCAATCTATCAACATACCTCAAAACTTATCATGACTAAGTCGGGTTCTATCATCAACTAAACATAACTATAGTGCAATCCATTCATGCGAAAGACAACATCACATTCTATCATCTCAAATCTATCAAGTCACATAGCTATAATTGGCATCACAATGAACCTTTTCTCCCTCGCTCCTTGTAGAATAAGCCCTTCGAGTAGTCATATCCTAAAGACCATCAGATAAGGAATAGGAGAGAGACCTTTTAGATTTAAACTCCATGGAACAACTTAGAGAGTGAAGAAGTGAAGTTTCCTAAGCATCTAATAGCCTTCTATTCATAAATGTGGCGCGATTCACATTTATGAGCAAGACTCTACTAGACGTGGTTTGAGACAATCCTAGAACCATTCTACACCTTATGCTCTGATTACCAAATTTGTCACGACCTAAGGTACACCCTAGATGTAACAAGACGTACTTGACCCCGAAGGGGTCTCATACATTCCCTTAGCATATCATGATCATAATATAACAGAAAAGTATAGAAAATTTAAAAATTTTATCCATACAATCGAAATCTTTATAAAAGCAAGTGGAAGTCTTTCTATACTTTTGTCTCAAAACATCTAAACTCAACTTTGAATTAAAACTCTTGGAACACAACCCATACAATAATCTCAACAACATGAAATAAAAGACATAAAGGAAAGGGTGAGGTTTGTCCTCGAAGCAATGAGGAATCACCAAAATCTTCAACTCCTTAGCTCCTTAGAAACCCATCTCTAAAATAGCACCCAAGTCTCCAAACCCTACATTTTATTAGAATGTGTGCAAAGTATGAGTTAGTAGAAAATGTACTAAATATGTTAGCTAGCATAATACCATAAGAGCATAAGATAAGGGTTAGTCAATACAAGACATAATCCAAAATCATATGAAATAATTCATGAAACATCAAATATAAGAATAAGAGACAATATCATAATCATAAGCCAATCATACACCCCAAGATTTACGTGTTAAGCCTTGCTTAACACTCATGTCTCATGGAAGGATGTCCTTAACAATCAATCCATGTTCAAGTGATTCTATCAATTTATACTTTCAAACACTTATAAGGTAGGTTAGGTGAGTATAGGCCTTTCACCACAATTCTACCTATTAGAGTTCTATTCATCAACTTAGCTTTACCATCAAAGCCATAGAGATTCAACATTCTTGACTACAAGCCTTACTCTCAAAGCTCAAAATCATCAATTTCCCTTAGATTCTAAGGCATTCTAATCACATTCTTTATTGTCAAGTGATCCTACTCACAATTCATAAAAAAGGTTCAACTTCAAGCTCTATAAGTCAAGAGTCGTCATATATAATAGAGCATAGTACAATTTATGTCTATATGTTCCTAATCTTGAACCATTACTACATATGACATTAATTTTAGAAGATTAATTCTAATTCTTCAATTTCACCTTTCATGGCATAAACTCACAAAAGATCAAATTCATCAAATAGACTAGGGTTTACCATGGAAATCTCATAATTTCATCATAATATCATAATTCAATTATAGTTCAATCATAATTAAGTATTATCCACTTGATTGGAATTATACTCAAACACTACCCACACTGTAGGAAGAAACCCTAGCTAGAATTGGGTTTTTGACTTCGCAATTGGAGGAAATCTAGGGGGCTCTATGGGTGGAAGAATCCATAGATGAATAAGCTTACATACCTTGATTTAAAGCCCTAACCAAGCTGTCATCAATGGAGGAAAATTTGCCCTACTTCCTTATCTTCTTCTTCTTCACTTCTAGAGAGAGAATTATTTGGAGAGAATTTGAGTTCTTTGAAGAATGAACTAATTGAGTTAGTTTAGAGGTCTATTAGGCTTATATAGGTGGTTTAATAACTAACTAACTAACCTCCCTTAACCCCAAACTAATTACCAATTAACCCCTAAGCCCTTAACTTTAAAACTAAAATTAAAAATCTTTCTCCATTCATGAAACCCCAATCCATGGACATTGGATGGGTCTACTGGTCGTGATGCATCTTCGTAGGTGGAGGTCTACAGCTGAAATATTAAGGCAAGTGCAGGCCTTGACCCACGACCCAAACCCAAGGGGCATGGGTCCATTTACTGGCCGTAGATGGCTTCATAGGTGGCTGCTTTTTGACAACTTTTGGGCCCGTTTTGAGTTCCTCCTCAACGATCCCTTGGGTGGTCCTTGCGGGGTCGTACCCTGATGCCCTAACCCTAAAACCCTCATTCTAATTACGGGAAGTCATTTTACGAGCTTAACCCTTATTTATAACTCAAAAACTCTTACGAAAAGTTCTAGAACTCTCTAGTTTGACTTACTAGTTTTCGGGGTATAACACCTACACCTTTTGGCCCATACATATATTAAAATAGATTAATGAGATATGACACTTTTAATACCTAAATAATTTCAAAAAGAAAATAAAGTAGAGGAAGACTCTAACCTTGCTTGCAGCGTCGAATGAAAAGCGACGAAAGATTTTAGGTATACATTTAGACCAATCTTCAATTCCTTTGTGGCATACATTAATCACTTTGTATAAAGTAATGTTATTATAATAATGTTGTAATAATGTTGGATTTGAAAGTAAAGGTAGTTACTGGCATTATATTAGATGGACTAGTGACTTTATGGACCTTCAGGAACTAATTTTGATTGGTCAAGGACTTAAGGTAGTCATAGGTAATCATTAAAAAAATGGTAAGATGAGTGTAAAAGATTTAAGTGTCGCTACATTTTCAGAGGGTACAGGTATTATCGATTTTAGTTTTAAACTTATCTCATTCTAAGTTTATTAGACTATGATTTAAGTTCTTATTTATGTCACGACCCAATCCACTAGGCCGTGCGAGCACCTAAATATTACAACCTAAGTAGGAGAACTATCGTATCCCAATAGTTAAAACATGTGGAAAATTTAATAAGAACGGAGATAAATGAAATAACCGAGTTTTCATAAATAAGAACTTTTAAAACAATTTCGGGTTAAGACTCATAAAGTAATTAACACCCCCAAGGATCTAGTCTAAACAGGTACAAGAACTAGTAAGAGTACAACATGACATAATAATGAAAAGACAAAGCTCCCACCATGCAGAGGGAAAAGTAGGAGCTGCTTGAGAATTCTTCATCTTCACCTAATGAAACATCACCGATCCTGCATCCAGACTATGCTAAAAACACATAACAAGAGTAGTATCAGTACAAACCATACGTACTGATATGCATCATCAGTCAACTCGATGCCCACTGCATAACATAAGAAATCAACTAGCAAGAACGTGCAATAAGCCACTCGCTTCTCCACCTTTACCCTCTCTGGAATACCTCAGATTTACACTAGCACCCTTACTACTAACAACCTTCTCAGTCAACCTACTTACTAGGTTCTTGATCTTAGCCTAACCCTTTCCACATGGTACATACGTCAAGGCCTCTGACTATTAACTGCAAACCCATTTCTCCAAGATGGGATCTACCAAAGTATTTTCTTCACGTACACTACCTCCCCTTTTCACCCTTGAAGCATACATACGTATACAACATAATAATAACATGCATACACCGAACATATACAATATCATCAACAGTTACGAACCACATACAATTTCACATTTCAAGATATACAATTATGTCAAGTTATTGGTCCTATCAAGGGATCCAAACCCAAACTGTTAGCATATCAAAACGTGGTACCCGATCCAATGTTTATGCCGAAATGTGGCAGCCAATCCCATATTTATGCCGGAACGTGGCAACCGATCCAAGCTAGTGTGTCCGAACGCAACACCCGATCCATTCAACAAACCGCAGTCACAATCACAAGTATATTCTCAAAATCATAAAATCAAGTCATGATTCATGGCATACCTTATTCAATTGTTCTCATATACAATTAGTGTGATCGATAACGCAGCATTTTGCATACATACATGTATTATATTGAAGCAAGAACAAACATATATCATACAATCATGAAATCACAATCATCACAATGAAGTATTCACCAACTTATATCACTTAAAGAATAACTCGACCATACTTAGCCCTAGTTCATCATCTAAGGCTACTTCCCATGATTTAACAATCTATTGTTTGGTGCACGAAGGCCTACACATAAATCCTACCATTGATTTACATGATATCCTATAGTGAGCGCATATTAATAACTACTCAATTAATAAAACCTAGCCTACCTGGGAGCCAAGCAGCTGTATAGAGTTTTTGACTTCAATTCTTGTTTTTGGGCTTCGTGACGATGATCATGATCGAATATTTGCAATTCATCGACCTCCTTACATTAAAAATCTCCTGCTCCTTCCTTCCCAAGCTTAGAGCAACTTTTTAGGGGTTTGTAGGGTGTTTTACGTCTAAATTAAGTATTTTAGGAAAAAGGAGAAAATAATATTTCGTGTTATTTACATTCTGTCTCGCCTATTCCACTCTGGTACCAGCTTACCACGGTGTAGCGCTGCCGCCCTAATAGCATCTGGCTCGCACTGGCGGGACAATGACCCAGAAATTTTCTAAATTTTTGTTTTCCTAAATAATGACGGTTAGGGTCGTTACAATATATACCAATTTACTCTTGTTCTTCTCTGAACGACTTGTGTATGGATCATCACACGCCTTATTTCAGTTTACTTCTAAACTAAAGAATTGATCCCTTTCGGAACCCACGACGGATGGGGACCCTTCCAAATCAAAACACAAAAGATGCTACACTCAAAGGGGTCGATTAGGTATCTAAGGCAACATACGAAGAAACGAATGCATTCAACTTACACATCCTGTTCCTGCTAGGGCGGCAACCCTTCTGCTGGGGCGAGGTCACTGTGGAGAGGCATCTCCCTCTGGAGTGGTAGATCGAAAACAATTAAGGGGGAATGAGGAATGGTTTCCTCATTTATTTCTCTTTTCCCTTACTCAAACTCTCCTAAAACCTCTCGATCACTTCGCTTCTAGATGTCAAAATCAACGTAACAACCCTATTTCTTACACTTTTTACTTCATTATTTACTTAATGACGATAGTTAGGATTTCTTTAGGGTAGTTATTTAAAACTTTGAATGTAGGTTGTTTGATTTGCTAGAAAAATGTAGCATGGATCCTCCTCTTATGTCCCTAATGTCTCCACGACGTCTTGGCCGTAAGGATTTCTTATAAATACATTTGAATCGGTTCCAAAATGGTTGGGGGAAGTTGCAGGGTCTCTTGATAGGAAATTCAGATTTGGGCAGTCCTTGGGGGTTTATTTGCTAATATTATTGAATATTTAGGTTCTAGGGTAGTTAATATACTCTGATCTGCTGAAATTCTGTCAAAAATGGTGATTTTAGGGGCAAAGAGGCTCCATGATCGCACCTGGTGTTCATCCCAGATGAAAGCCACTCTGGAGCTCTTCATCCCGATGTGGCGGCCTCCATCATCCTACTCTAGCGGGATTTTGGCTGCTCTGGCGGGATATGCCGGATCAGTGGCCTGCATCCCTTAAAGATAGAAAATGTCTCCTTCCAATTTTAACAAAAATTACCTAATCCCCCGTTGTTCTAACATATATTTTAACTTTTTCCTGGCTCTCTAAATGGCAGGTCTAAATGAGAAAAATCTACCCTCCGTCCGATTTCCCGAAGCTGTGAATCGAAAGAGGTACCACGACTTCCAAAACAGTATATTCTATTGCAAGCGGAGTTTTCTCTTGTTGAACTTGGAGGATAAAGCGCCTGTCTTTCATGTTCGGCTAATGGAGTTTGGGTGGACCCCACTGACAGAGGCTCCTTCTGCTGCTCATTCTACCTAAGTGAGGGAGTTCTATGTCGTCCTTCCTACAGTTCGATGAGACGACCCTCACCCCTTCATCTGTATCCGTGGAGTTGACATCTCACTGAATGGCACAACCATTAATGAGACGCTAGAGGTGCCCAAGGTCTCGAACGCTGAGTACGAGGCCCAATTGAGAAAGATGGATCTGGGTTAGCTTAAGGACACCCTGATTAAGCCGGCGCATCGGGACCAAGTCTATTAAGCTACTGTAGAGGGTATTTCTAGCACATATTGGTCACATGATGCTAAGAGATGGCTACACTTGGTTACCAGGAGGATCCACCCGTCGAGCAACTACACCAATGTGACATTCCATCGGGCTTTGGTAGTAGCGTGGGCTATACAGGGTATCAAGCTTGATGTAGGGGCACAGAATATCTCCGAATGGAAGATGTTCTATCGGGGTAACAAGAAGGCCTTTTTCCTACCGAGACTGGTGACCGTGTTGTGCAAGCAGGTGAGAGTGCCACTTCTAGACACCGATGAGGTACTTCCCATGGATCCCCCCTTTCACCCTCTTCTAATTAGGTAGGGTTCTAATTCCAGGGGCAAGAGGAGAAGGACCAACCGTGCTAGTAGTAGTCAGGCGGTTGTAGAGGCAGACGACGAGGGAGGCGATGATGGAGCAGGCGATGACGCCCGTCCTAACCAGTCCCAGCCCCCACTATTCAGAACCCATGAGGAGGAGAACCTGGATACCATTCGGAGGCGGTTGCGATGCTCGTTTCCTAATACTACTTAAGTTCCACCCAGCACAGCGCTGGACATGGAGATGCTCCGGCGCCAGTTGCGTTAGGAGAGAAGAAAGGGTTTGATGAGGGATCGTCTGATGGACCGAATGTGGAAGACTATTAAAGTCATTTTCTCTTGTGTTGCCCCTGACAAGAAGATTCCCCGACTCGAGCCAGAGGACTACGCGGAGTTCCTAATGCTGAATAAGACTGGGTTGACGTGATACCTTCGGAGGACCTCGACTCTGATGTTGACACCTCCCAGTCTCTGGGTTCTTGATTTGATTTTTCTCCCATGTTGGGCTTGTAGTTTTGAACAAGACTTATATTTTATCTTCTTTTTTTTTTCCTTAAAATTTTGTAAGCACATATATGCTGGTTTTCTAGTTGTTTTCCCCCCTTTATTATTAAATGTTAAGGTTTATAGCTTGTAGTTTCTATTGCTGAATACTGATTGGGTTGTCGGGTTTAGTTTGGATACAATTCGGGGTCTGTAGTTGTGAGTAGGAAAATAGAGGAGACAGGGGTGAGGTTCTGTCTCAACCTGTGCCACTATGGTGGGAGGAATTTTGCAGTTGCAGCCTCGCCTTGGCGGGAAAAATCCAGCCCCAGCAGACCCCTAACAATGATTTTTTTTTTCTGGGGTTGTGTTCTTTTCCAATTTTCCCAAAGGTTCCCAGGTATACCACAGACAATTTAGAGTACCCCTCTTAACTAGGATGGTCGATGTCTACCCCTAAGTCAATCCCACAATACCCAAACCAACTCATTCTCATTAATTTAGCACCACAACCCACACATCCCCTGGACACCCAGACACTCACATGGTTAATACACAAGAGCAAGACACGTTCAAATCTTCCTTACAAATCACCTCATAGATTTATCTAAACACTTGCATCAAACTTTGTTAGGACTTCTTTTCACAACGAGTTTCATAATACTCAAGCAGTTGCGACTTGCATAATTCCAACAATTCGACCAACACATTGCACATATCAATGTTCAGACACCCTTTCTAGGGAACCTAATCACATCATCACATCCAAGCAATTACAACTTCATATTCACAGTTAATTCAGACAATAAGACGCATACATTCACAGTTTCCAAGATATAATTCATGGACAAGTCCAACTAGTAGTTTCGCTCCATGGATGACCATTACGGATGATCCATGCATTCACACAACCCCTAGGACCAGATACCAGTTGGAAACATCTTAGCTCCAATTTGCTTTACATGTATCCCTTCAGTCGTGACTATGGCATCTGGTTCACTTCATTGAGATACCAATTGGAATTAGAGATACCAATTGAACACAACTCATACCACAAGCGATACTCGCACAAAGGAGCGAAAAGATGAGACAACTTCCTAGAATGTTTCCTAGCTTCCTGTAGATTAGATGTGGACGTCAACACACCAAACCGCAGGAGTCTAGTCCACATTTTGCTCTCGTACTGGGAGACCAAAACCTAGGCTCTCGTACTGGGAGACCGATAACCTACCGGGCCGTGCGGGCACTTACATACTACCACCTAAGAGAACCCTCGTATCCCAATAGTTAAAACATGCAGAAAAATTAATAAGAATGGAGATAATGAAATAACCGGGTTTTCATAAATAAGAACTTTTAAAAAAATTCCTGGTTTAGACTCATAAAGTAATTAACACCCCAAGGATCTAGTCTAAATAGGTACAAGAGCTACTAAGAGTACAATAGGACATAATAATGAAAAGACACAACTCTCACCATGTGGAAGGAAAAATAGAAGCTGCTGGAGAATTCTTCGTCTTTACCTAATGAAACATCACCGACCCTGCATACAGACTAAGCCAAAAAGACATAGCAAGAGTAGTATCAGTAGAAACCACATGTAGTGGTAGGCATCATTGGTGAACCCGACGCCCACCGCATAGCATAAGAAATCAACTAGCAAGAATGTGCAATAAGCCACTTGCTTCTCCACCTTTACCCTCTCCAGAATACCTCACATTTACACTAGCACCCTTACTACTAACCACTTTCTTAGTCAACCTGCTTACTAGGTTCTTGATCATACCCTAACCCTTGCCACATGGTACATACATCAAGGCCTCTAACTATTAACCACAAACCCCTTTCTCCATAACGGGATCTACCTAAGTATTTTCATCACGTACACTACCTCCCCTTTTCACCCTTGCAGCATACATATGTATACAACGTCATAATAACATGAATACATGGAACATATACAATATCATCATCAATTACGAACCACCTACAATCTCACATTTTAAAATATACAATTATGTCAAGTCATTAGTCCTCTCAAGGGACCCAAACCCAAACTGTTAGCGTGTCAAAACGTGGTACCCAATCTAATGTTTATGCCAGAACGTGGCAACCGATCCCATATTTATGTCGGAATATGAAAACCAATCAAAGTTAGTGTGTCAGAATGCAACAACTGATCCATTCAATAAACCACAATCACAATCACAAGTATATTCTCAAAATTATATAGTCAAGTCATGATTCATGGCATACCTTATTCAATTGTTCTCATATACTATTAGTGTGATCCATAACACAACATTTTGCATACATACATGTATTATAATGAAGCAAGAACAAACATATATCATACAATCATGAAATCATAACCATCACAATGAAGTATTCACTGACGTATATCACTTAAAGCATAACTTGGCCATACTTAGCCCTATTTCATCATCTAAGGCTATTTCCCATGATTTATTCATCTTTTGTTCGGTGCATGAAGGCCTATGCATAAATCATACCATTGATTTACATTATATCACGCAGTGAACACAAATTAATAACTACTCAATTAATAAATCCTAGCCTACCTAGCGCCAAGCAGCTGCACGGAGTTTTTGACTTCAATTTTTTTTGAGGCTTCGTGATGGTGATCTTGATCGGAAATCCCAATTCATCAACCTCCTTACACTAGAAATCTCCTTCCTCTTCCTTCCCAAGCTTAGAGCAACTTTTTGGGGGTTTCTAGGGTGGTTTATGTCTACATTAGGTATTTTAGGAAGAAGGAGAAAATATGATTTTGCGTTATTTACATTTTTTCTCACCTATTCTGCTCTAGCGCCAGCTTACCCCGCCGTGGCACCGCCGTCTTAGCGGAATCTCTCCCACCAGGTGGGACAATAAACTAGAAATTTCCTGAATTTTTTGCTTTTCTTAAATAACGACGGTTCGAGTTGTTACAATATATAAGTATATGTAATTAAATTTTGGATGCATTATATTATATGAAATTAGGACTTAACCCTAGGTTTGAAACTTAGGAACTTGATTGTAGATCTCGGTGAATTTTTGGGTGTAGACTGAACCTATAGTAATATGGATGTTGTTAGTTTTGAAATCTTATTGTGATTATGTACTTGAATAGATGTCATTGATTTGGGAGCTCAACGAAAAAGGAAGGCTCAAGTCCTGGAGTGAATTATTGATTAATTGATGCAAGTGGATTTCTAAACCCTTGTTAAGTGTATAGAATCATCTATTTCCTTGTGGTATTTGTTGCGGAGTAATGTGACTTAGTAATGGGTTGAGTTGTCCATATTGAATAATACTAATGATGAAAAAGGGGTAGTAAAAGGCAATGTGATTAACTGTTGGTGTGTCATATGTTGAGAATAGTTTGAAAGGCTTGTTGAATCATTGTGTTGTTGTGAATTGTGCATTATTATGAAAATGGTCATCTCCTCATTATTTGTGTGAACATGTCATTTGCATTATTGTGAGACATATATATGGATAGATATGTCCCCCATGGGTCCAAGAGTGAGAGAAAATAGGTGTGTATCACTAGGTCAGACATGCATCACTGTACTTCACATTTCATTCCATTGCATTGCACATCTTTATCATTAGTGAACTTGATATTGTGTTTTGCTGATCATGTGAGTGCTTATCTGTGGAGCTTGTGATTGATGAATATTAAGCATATTGTTTAGGATATGAAATGGTTATAGTGTTGTTGATGAGCTATGTGCTATATAAATTATGAACTGTTAGGTTGGGCTGGTTTTATTGAGGTTGTAGTTTTGGAGGTTTGGTTGGGGTGTAAGGAGTATCCATATTCTATTCCCTTAGCTTGTGTTTAGAAATTTACTTGATGAGTACTGTGTGGTTTGGTACTCACCCTTTGCTTCTACAATTTTTGTAGGTTACAAGCCTGAATTTTTGTGTTACTTTCCATTCTCTTCTTTTCTGAGGCTTCTTGGAGATTTGTGTGGTAGTTGTTTGTCATCTCAGTAGACCTACTTACTCATATTTATGATCTTGTTCTATTCTGGAAACAATGTCATTTGAGACTTGTGTTTTTCATTTGAACTAGTTTTTTGACACGTGTATTGCACGTGATTACCAATTTCAAAAATATATGTTATAGTAAATAGTATTGCTTATTTAAGTGAAGATTTGAATAATAAGCTTAGCAAAAAATAACGTTGCAGATTTGAATAATAAGCTTAGCAAAAAATAATGTTGCAGATTCTTTTGTGAATGTTCAATGTGGATTGTCATATATATCTCTTATTCATGCAAACCTATGAAGATGGTCAATGAAAAACTTTATTAGTTAAATGAAATTATGTATACATTTATTTCAATTTGATGAGGTTCAATCATGAAATTCGTCTTAGCTCACTAATATTGCCGTATAGATAATATTTGTTTTGTATTTTTCATGTCATCTAACCTGATGTGCTTTACATGTGTATTCTACGTTAAATTGTTTAGATATCATATGAACATGTGAAGAGAACAAATACATTATATATATTCACATATTTTCACATTTGTTGTGAGTTTTTTTTTTAAGAAAGAACTCGAAACATTTTAAAATAATATTTTTTGTAGTTAGAAGATCTCGTTAACCTGATAATACATTTGTCACATATATAATACTTTAATTTAAATACAAATACATACCCAAATATAAAACATATATTTGCATTAATGAAAATATTTATCTCATAAAATTAGATATTAAATAAATAACAAAAATTAAACTAATACAAACTTCAACTAGAGTTAATACAAGTCATATGGACTTTTCTTCGTCTAAAATACTAAAATGTTTAGAAATAGTAAATAAGTAAAACAAAAGGGCAATGTTTATATAGTAGTAACTATTTGGAAGCAAACTTCCTGAGAGTCTAAATCACATAAGTAGCATTGATAAATAAACTTATTCTTTTGTCTTGAGCATCAAAAACAAATCGTGACAATTCTCTAAATTTTGGATAAACATATTCAGAAGCATATATCTATAGAACAAGTGAAATTGTTAACAAAAACAAATGAATTTATACTACATCATGTTTACTTCGTATATTGGAACATTACATATTAATGTATATATTAAGCAAAAATATAATTATTACATCATCAAAATTATTTTCCTCAAGTACTCGAGGTTATGGAATATACTCTCTTAGGATAGAAAGACTTACTTCATCAGAATAATGGTACCGCATATTCTGCTAAACTTTGAACTCATGCAACGATAATAAATCACACAAAAAAAAATTAAAATACAAGAAAGAAGAAGAGTAGAAGATTAAACAAATTTGTGGTTGAACAAAGGATAGTATGAAGAAATGTCTTTTTGTGTCTTACCTTAAAAGTCAAGACCTTTCTGAGAAGTCACAACGCTTGGAAAAAGTCACAACCTATTGAAAAAGTCACAACTCTTTGGAAAAGTCACAACTTATTGAAAAAGTCACAACTCTTTGAAAAAGTCACAACTCATTGAAAAATCACAACCCTTTGAAAAGAGTCACAACCTATCGGAAAAGTTACAACTCGTCAAAAAAGTCACAACCTAAGTTAGGGATATTATAGTAATTTAACATTCAAGTTAGGAGTTCATGCTTTTAAGGTAATATAGATCAATTGTAATATTTTAGAGGCTTGTACATGTGACAACCAGACTTTGGAGGTTTTATTAAGTTGACTTAGTTATCTGCACTTATAATATTTTGAGATTTCAATATTTTACTTTTGCATAGTTTTGTGATATTTGGGTTTTACACTGATTTGTCTTGGTGGGATAAGACGAGTGCCATCACTTCCATTTTTGGGTCGTGCCAAAATGGTATCAGAGCCCCAGGTTCATAGGTCTCACGTGTATACAAGCCGAGTCTATGTACAGTCTCGAGGATCAGTATGGAGACATCTGTACTTATCTTTGAGAGGCTATAGTGTCTGTTAGGAAAAATCTTCACTTCTTGAATCTCTATCGTGCATCTATAGTCTGATCTGACCCTTATCGCTTCCTTCTATTCTCTCTCTATTATAGTGATGACTTGTGCGCGGTTCCTCATGTGAGTAGTTTTTATCGTGTATAGGTTGGATGCTAGATCTTGTACTATGTTGGAAGTGATATACTTATGGAAATAATATGTGGTCATATTCGAAAGAGTTGAGTAAAGTGATGACTCGATGATGCATATTGAGTATATGAGAACTATGAGGTTGAACAATGATTTGAGGGACTTCATGAATGTGTGAGCATTTTTAGGTTATTTGCCCAACAAAGAAATAGTACTTTTGTGGTATAGACAATATCTTGAATTGTTTCACAATTCAAAGTGGAATGATTAAATAGGTGGATAGATAATGAACATTGTCACTATGGAAAATACAGTAAGTAAAGTTGTCATAGCATGAATCGGTTGCTTAGCGAACGATGAGAATAATGTTGCACCAATTAAGGTTATAATTTCAACTACAATTTTATACATTAAGTGTATATCAAAAAGGGACATAATACAACTACTATAACGGTACCGATGCTTACTTGGTTAGATTTATAGATTGTGTTACTTCTTCTATCGACTTGATGTACGAAGGAATACCTATGGCTTGGGATAAGAGATCAAAGATTTGGTAGTGTAATATAGTTACATAATGGGTAGAAATATGTGGGTTATTTGAGTACAATCTTCTCGAGTGGTATGATGTGTTCTAGTGGCGGATCTAACGGACAATCATGGTATGGTACTAGTGGTATATGAAAATATATATATTGATTCACAAGTGTGAATACTAACTACTTAAAGAGTTATCAGTTGTATCAAATGCTTGTATAATGAGATTCAGTGTTGCATTTACATTTGAGAAACCAACTTGCACTACAAGAAAATGTACATACGACGACATTAATTTGGTGACATTTGAAACAAATGTCGGAAAATAAAGAATTTCACGATATTTAAGAACAAAATGTCATAAAACAATGACATTTGATGTCAAATGTCATTAAAAATAAGACATTTGGTATCAAATATCGTAAAAATAATGACATTTGGTCCAAAATGTCACTATGATAATGACATTTATTGCAAAATGTAATTGTTTTTAGCGACATTTAGCGAAAATGTCATTTAAATGATGACATTTGCTACAAATGTCGAATATAATATGACATTTATTACAAAATGTCATTGGTTTTAGCGACATTTAGAAAAAATATCACTTAAATAGCGACATTTAATATAAATGTCGAACATATTATGACATTTACTGCAAAATGTCATTGATTCTAGTGACATTTGTTGTAAAATGTCATTGATTTTAGCGACTTTTAGCAAAACTGCTGCTAAAATAGCAACATTTAATACAAATGTCGAATATATTATGACATTTATTGCGAAATGTCATTGATTCGATCGACATATAGTGAAAATGTCTCTAAAACAGTGACATTTTTATACAAATATTGAATATATTATGTCATATGTTGAAAAATGTCATTCATTTTTATGACATATGATGAAAAGTACTGTTAAATCCAGGGGCGGACCCACGTGGGTTCGTGAACCCCCTCGGCAAAAAATTACACGGTATATATAAGGTAAATTTTTTGTATTTCTATAGATATATATATATATTTTGAACCCCCTCATTAACAAAGAGAAACTGATGGCGCAGTGGCAAGTCCCCCTGAAATTAGGTTGTATGTCAATGGTTCGAATCTCTGTGTAAGCATTTTATCTTTCTCTTTTTTTGTTTCAGTTTTTTTTAGTTTTTTTTTTTTATTTCAGTTCTGTTTTTCAAGTGTGATTTTAGGTTTTTTTCTTTTTTACTTTAAAAAATGTGCTAAAAGTGTGGGTTTAAACCCAAAAGAATTTATGGTTCCTATTTCTAAAGGCTTATTTACACGTTTATCCTTTTATTTTTCGAATCCCCTAAATGAAAATCTTGGGTCCGCCATTGGTTAAACCTATTATTAGTCGCTAATTACGGATATTTACACCTAATTTTTAAAATCTAATTATTTTTTAAAAATTATTCATCATTATATATGAATAAAGTTTGACCAAATTTGCTCCCCAAATTATATGATTTGAACAAAATTTACTTTATGATAAAAATATCTCATTTTTACCCTCGTTGTTATTAAAATGACTTAAGTTTAATTTTTATGATCAGTAAATGTAACTTGAGTTCGTTAGAATACCTGTTGTGGAAGAATAAATAACCTTTTCTTGTTATTCTAGAGAAGTTGAAAGATCTCGAAAGATCGATCTATTTGTCAATAGATGTATGGAGATTAATAAATTAATAAACTATTTCTTATTCAACTACCAAATGACCCTATGGGTCTTTTTGGAAAGTCAAATGGTAATTGAAATTGATGTAATATTCAAGGGCGGATTTAGCAAGGGTTATGGGGTGTCACATGACACTGCTTTGTCGGAAAATTTTACAAAATATTTATAGTGTGAAAAGGGAAATAACAGATAAAAAGATATACATTATAAATTATGGTACACTCCTTTCATCAAAGTTGTGTGTAGTTCTACTGGTTTTTGGCTGGGAATTTGTAAGTCAGGCTGCGTGTTCAAACCTTTCTGACCTCATTTCTATGTTTTTTTTCCTTTTGTTCATTTATATTAGTGAGAATACAAATCAAAGATATAGAAATAGAAACTTTAGCATTAATAGATACAGGTTGTACTGGTTGTCTCCTTAATAAGAAAATAATACCTCAACATATACTACCAATACTAAAAACATTAAAAGAACCAATAACAGCTATACAAATGGATGGAACATACAATACTTATGACAAATATATAGAAAAAGCACAAATAAGCTTTATTAATACATGTAACGAATTCTACAAACCAACATATAATATATATAAAAATTTAGTAAGAGATTTAAATATTAAAACTGATTTAGTGTTAGGCTTACAATTTCTTATACAAAATAATGGAAGTTGTCTAGTTTCTAGAGATGGAATAATGCTGTTTAGAAATACAACATATACTCCTGTACAAACTAGAAAAATTCCAACCAAGGAATTAAATAAAGACAATAAACTACATACAATTCCTTGTTGCGACGACTGTGGCAATAATGGTACTTGTTCCTCAAAAAATCTATATGAAGAAGAAAAAGAAGAAAATTATATAGAAAATACATACATAGAAGACATAGAAAAAGATTATACATTAATAAATGTAGAAACAGAATTTTACAATTTCCAAAAAGGAATAAATACTATAGGAAAAATAAACAATCATAAAGACTTAGAAAATATAGTAGCAATATTAGATGAAATGGAAATAATAGGAGAAAAATCTTTAATACATTGGGGAAGTAATAAACTTATGTGTAAACTAGATATAATAAATCCCGAGTATACTATAAAAACAACAACAATAGAAGCAAATAATGAAGACACTGAAGAATTTACTAAACATATTAAAGAATTACTAAAACTAGAAGTAATAAGAAGATCCACATCTAGACATAGATCAACAGCCTTTATGGTTAGAAACCATAGCGAACAAGTAAGAGGAAAAGCTCGCATGGTAATAAATTATAAAAGACTAAATGATAATACTAGAACAGATGCATATAAATTACCTGATAAAAATGAGTTAATTAATAGAATACAAGGTAAAAAGATATTTAGTAAATTTGACTGTAAATCAGGATACGGACAGGTAAAAATGCACCCGGAAAGCATAGAATGGACAACATTCACTTGTCCTGAAGGACATTTTGAGTGGCTAGCTATGCCTTTTGGTTTAAAGACAACTCCTCCTATCTTCCAAAGAAAGATGGATGATATGTTTGGAGACTATAAAAACTTCGTTTTAGTATATGTAGACGTTATTTTAGTGTTTACTAAAAATATACAAGAATATCTAGGACACCTACAGACAGTATTTAGATTATTTGTAAAATATGGGATAATAATTAGTAAAAAGAAAATGGAATTATGTAAGACACATATAAATTTCTTAGGAGTAACTTTAGGAGAAGGAAAAGTAAAATTACAACCACATATAGCTAAAAAAGTTTTAGATATGCCTGATAAGTTAGATAATACAAAAGAATTACAAAATTTTTTAGGATTAGTAAATTATGCTAGAAATTTTATTCAAGACTTAGGAAAATAAGAGTCCATTATATGCTAAGACAGGTAGTAAAGGACAAAAACATTTTAATATAGAAGACATTAAATTAGTCCAACAAATTAAAGAAAAAGTTAAAAATATACCTGACTTACAAATACCACTAGAATCAGACTATTTAATAGTTCAAACAGATGGTAGTAAATTAGGATGGGGAGCCATCTTAAAATCAAGACCAAATAAATACAGTCCAAAAAATATGTGCATACCAAAGTGGACAATACAAAGAAAAAGGTAATATGAGTAGTATAGACTGAAGTATATTAGCAGTAATATACGGACTAAATAGTTTTAAATTATACATTTTAAACAAAAATGAAGTATTAGTAAGAACAGACTGCGAAGCCATAGTTAAATTCCATGAAAAAATAAATAGTAAAGTTAGTAGTAAAAGACGATGGTTAAATTTTATAGATATAATATCTATCTATAATAATATTGTTTTTGAATATGTTAAAGGCAAAGATAATGACTTAGCTGATAGATTAAGTAGATTACAATTAAAGACTAATTAATATTTATTACAGCATGAGACCAACAAGCCAACAGACAGTAGACAAAGGCAAGGGCATCGTCCAGCCAGATACTTATGCTCAGACATTATTAGGCAGACAAAATTTCAGACCTTTAAATACAACAGACAATTTTATGGAGTGAATCCATTTCGGTAAGTACAATTTAATTTCCTACCCTAAGTGTAATTTATCATTTAGAGTAAATCTAGACTGTAATATAGACAAGACTCAACAATGTTTAGTAGATAACTTGTGGATGACATACAATAAACAAGATATTAAGTATTTTATAGCAGTTTCTAATGCTTTATGTCAATATTTTTCAGACAAAAATAAAGACAATAAATTTAAATATTATGTAGTTATACACGGTAAGACTAAAGGTATTTTCCAAACTTGGATAGAAGTAATTGATTCTATAAATGGGATAAAAAAACCCACTTTTTAAAGGTTTTAATGATTTCACTGAAGCTTTAGACTATGCAAGAGGAATACTTGGGCCTAATTATTATATTTCACCAGCTCTCAGACAAAGCCCAAACCAAATACCTCAATACAATATCCAAAAAGACTCAAACAAAATAATATGTTGTGATCATTGTTCTTCCATGACTGAGGATTTCAAAAGACTCAATACAAAGAATGAAATCCTTATCCAAGAGAACATGAGACTTGTTAAACAGCTCGAGACTTTTCAAAATAAATATGTTCCAAGAATGCATAAAGATGTCAAGAAGAAGACATGAGTTCTCCATCTCACTTAAAAATGGATGAGACGGTGTGCATTCCTCGTAATGCTAAGAACTCCCATCAGACGGAGCATGATACAACTAGTCCGGTTCAAACGGTGACCGGTAAAGACTTATCAACCAGTTAATGGTCAGCTACTTTGCCAAAAAGTGAAATAGAGGAGTCTTCTTCCTCACGAAGGAGATTACCTAAATACTTCCAAAAAGACACATTAAGAAAAAATGAATTATTAAAAAAGAAAAAAAATAAAAAATTAGAAAATATAATTAAGCAAACATTAGAAAAGTTTTTTCAAGACAAAAGCCAAGATAAACATATTATCAAAAATAATCCCAGTCCAAGTAATGGTTTAGAAGACAATATTCACAGCTCAGACGAAGAACAGACAAATAATATTCAAGACTCACAAGACCCTTATGAAGATGATGACTCAGGCATGAGTTTTGATACTATTGCATTACACAATCTAGATACTTAACCATTTTTATTTCCTAGACACTTAACTATTTTATATTACTTCATTCCATACACTATGAATATAATTAGAGCAAAAACAAAGTCACTACAAGGAGATAAAAAGTCAAAGATGGCATACAAGAAGACAAGATGGCATAGCAAAATTTTCAAGGAAAACTACGGAAGAATCACAAATATTAAGTTAGAAGAAGACAAGAAAAGCATGAAGATATGGGCAAAAAGTTAGTCAAAGATGATAAATGCCACAAGAAGACAAGTAATCAAAGTAGAAAAATGTGTATATTACTTAAAAAGTAGTAGGTGGGAATGCCCACTAAGTGTCCTGTAAAAATGAGTGTATTGTCACTTCATCATTACCCTCCCAAAAGAGGAAAAAACTGTTGACATAGCACGCGTCGAGTCTGTAATATAAGTCAAAAGATGAACTTAATAATGCATGTGACGATGGGGCCCAATGAGTACCCGACTTGCATTATTAAACGAATCTTATCAAGTTGTCGGCCATTAAAAAATTAAGGCCACGTAGTAGTGTCATTTTGGTCTTTTAAGTCTTTTAGTGTCATTTTGGTCTTTTAAGTCTTTTATTTTGCCTATATAAGGAGGACTAGTAAGAGGAGAAAAGAGTAGAGTGAAAAAAAGAGTAGAAAGAATACAAGTTAGAAAACTCTCTCCATACTTCCTCCATCCTACTTTCATATTCCTTTATGTACCAAAAAATCCTCTTTTGTATATTAAAGTTTGTGAAATAAAAATAAGTGTGCTTGTGTGTTAAAGTTTTTGAAAGCGTTTCCAAGGTCCTTCGGGGGTTCCCGAAAGGGAAACCTCTCTCAGTTTATCATGTAAGTTTTACGATGTTTACTTCCCAAAATTCCCCTCAAAAATATGTTATTTAATTTTCTAAGTTGTTAGTTTTTAATGTAATTATTGTATATATGTTTAAAAATTTACCCTTAGTATATGGTTAACTTCTTAACTTCTTAATAACGACTATGGATTAACCTGTAAATTCCTAGGATTCTTGGCTTTATAGTCTGCTTGATGAAAGGACGAATTTGTTGCCAGTTTTATATCCGGGGTGTGGTTAAAGACGAAGTTGTTAAGAACAAAGGTTAAGAAGAAGATATGAAATGGGTAAGACAAAATCCAAAAACAAATATAAAAAATAAAAACAAAAATAAAAAATTGAAAAACAAAAATAAAACATGGGGAAAATAGGGATTTAAGTCATAAATTAGCTTGATTAAACTAAAGGAGAGAGGGAGTACTGAGTAGGACGTACAAAATATCTGAAACAAAGCCTTGACACGGAACAAAGACTGGACACAGTTGACACTGAACAAAGACTGGACACAGAACAACTTACCCGCACTACTAAATTACATTAATAATCGACTACTATATATATATTATATATCTACTACTATATATAATATTATTATATACTACTATATATATATCTACTATTATATATATTATTATTATATACTACTATATATATTTTATATATTGATTTTTACTGTTTTTACTGTTTTTACTATATTTCCTGTATTTTCTGTATTTGCTGTTGTTTTTACTGTATTTTCTGTATTTTCTGTATTTACTGTATTTTCTGTGTTTACTGTATTTTCTGTGTTTTTACTGTGTTTACTGTTTCTGTAGTTACTCTTCTTAGTAAATACTACATATACCTCTACCCCCAATATATCTAAGTGTCTATATATTTGGTATCATTTTATGTGTTTTTACTGTGTTTACTGTTTCTGTAGTTACTGTTCTTATTAAATACTACATATACCTCTACCCCCAATATATCTAAGTGTCTATATATTTGGTATTTGGTTGCACAAATTTAATCATAAGATTATATTAAATTTTAAAAATCAAAGTTAATTATTTAAAATTTATATTAGACAAATAAGGAACTTTATAAGTGATATTAAATTAAATATTTGATATATATATATATATATATATATATTGTCTTTTGAAAATATATTAATTAGTAAATGTATGTTCTTAACTAACATTATATTATGAAAAATAATTGATTTATATTATTCAAACTAGAATATTTCAATTGAGTTAATCATAAAAACTAAAAGTACAAGATTTCTATGAACATCATGAAATGCGTGTTTGACAAATTAATATTATAAATAAAATTTTATAAATTATTAAAATATTTGACAAAAAGATAATCTATCAAGTCTAACTAAAAAAATACTAAATGACTTGCAATGTGAAATCTCAATTAAATTCTACTAAAACAAATGAAACTGAAAATTAACACAAGTTATAAATTCAAAACTAAAATTCCAACATAACATACATAAATATGATTTAAATGTGAACAAATACATAAGTCTATAACCTTACTCAATAATGAATTATACTTTAAATTAAAAATTAAAATACTATATGTTAATCAAAAAAATAAACATGACATAAAAAAATAGATAATACAAAAAATTTCATGGAATCACATGAAGTAAAGGTTGAGGATGAGAAGGAAATGAAATATAAATAATAATAAAAAATAATTTCTTTTGAATAATAAAAATAAAAAAGAACTTAAAATAATAGAAATAAAAGTTTCCTTATTTTTAAGTTTCATAGTTTGAAAGTTTCCTAGTTCAAAAGTTTTCTAGTTTAAAAGTCTCCTAGATATTATCTCCATAAAAGAAAATTTTTTGAATCTCATTCTATTTGGAATAGTTTCTCCCCATAAAAAGGGGTGGATTTTGTTATTTTTTAAAAGACACGATTAATATTATTATTTGAGAGATTTCTCTACACCATACCTTTGCGTGTGGTGACTGTGGATCTATCTTACAACCTTATTAGAACGATTCTTTAAGAGGTAAGCTTTATTCTTAACTAGATATATCTTTGGTTTCTACATATTAAAGTAAATAAAGAAGGTCATAATTAGTCTTAAGCTAATTGTTGTCTTTAATTTTATGGAAATAGGGGTTAGATCAATTGTGATCTATATATGTTCTTGAATTGATCCTATATGTATCATAATTAGTTTTAATCTGCTAATTAGAATACTATCATCAATTAGGTTCTTAGCACTTTATCTTGAAATTTGAGGATTTTATTCTCAAATTTCAACATCTTTCAATTCCTATCTTTAATCTTTGTATTTTTTCTTCTACATTATTTTCTTGTTTATTCAATCAACCCGATTCTTATCATTAACATATTCGAATGTTCTAGATTTGCACTATATATATATTGTCTTTCTATGGTAATTAGGTAATGTTCTGTGTGAATTTGTAATCGAAGGGCGTCGTATTAAAGTTGTATGATATTAACATGACAACATTTTTTAAATTATTAAACAATTCTTATTTAATTAACACAAGAATTAAAAATTAGTGAGTAGATAATATTATTATTTATATATTCAATCAAAGAGTTTGGAACTAAACTTATGTGGTTAAAAAAATCTATTTAAGTTATTTAAAATTATTTAGTTAACATCATTTAAAAAAATAATTTAGTGAATAAATATTAAACATGTGGACAGCACAAACTTTTCGTGTATATATATATATATATATAAGTCTTGTGAAAGTCTACATTAACAAATAGAATAAAGAATTAATTTAAGTTATTAGGATGTTAAAGTCCACATCAGAAAGAGTAAAGATCGAAAAGCCTCCTTTTAATAAAAAAAAAACAAATTTTAAAAAAATATCTCAATGTAACCCATTTCAGAAAGAACCCCAAACCCCTAGGTCTTTCTTCTTCTTTTTTTTTGGAAATTGGTAAATTTTAAAATTGGCTGAGTCTTTCTCCAAACCTAGTCTAATGTTTGTCCAAATTCGTCGGGTCTGCCCTATTGCTACCGAAAAATATGGAGTTTGTAGATTTGGAGCGAAAAATTCTGAACACGGCATATACAAAGGAAAAATAATTTGGCAGCTAGTATTTTGGGCTTCCCTCCTTCTAGTTCCCTTTATGATTCAAAGTTTTTAGGGCTTTCATCCTTTCAATTTCTTTTTGGCTGCGCTTGAGGCAAGTTTATATCTCCATTTTGGTTTTGCTATATGATAATTGAAGATATAGAATCGGTTTGATTTCAATAACTTAAAGACTATTACAGAAATTTGTGCGTTAGTACTACATTTAGTATTCTTGAAGTACTTGATATATTCTATCTACTCGTTGAAATTTTACCATTGATTTGTTGAAATTTTACCATTGATTTGTAGTTAGAAGAGTACGAGAAAAAGAAGGCAAGTTGTTGGCAGAACATTGATATAGAGTTCAGGACTTCTCTATTAGGCTTTTGCAGGTTCATATCTACCTATTATTTTGTCAGCTGCGCTTGAGCCATATCAATCTGCTATCATATTTCTTGATAGCATGGGGATCTAGTTTTATCTTTTGGATGTCAAGTAGTTCCATGTTGCTTATTCATTACAAGATTTCTTTTTAAAAATCAGGCAATTAGGTAAAACTAGTGTGCTGAAGTAGTACGATTTTTTTTCCGGTTGAAGACACTATAGTTGCTGCCCTTTGCTTGAAAACGTGATATAACATCAATGAATCTAGACCCAATTAATGATGTAAATTTTGTAGAATTTTAAGTGAAGTAATTTACAAATACATTATTGTTCTTAATCTATCTTTATAGATCCATCCTTTTAAATGGCTTCAACTGAAAGAGAGAATAAAAACTTGACTACCTGACTAGCTCTTATTCAATGATTTTAGACACTTGAATAAGTCCTACGTCTGATAAATGAAGAGGATGAAGTGGTATAAGTAAGAAAGGGGTGTTTAAATAGTTATTTTACATACACAGTCGGTCTTTGCTTGCTAGAGTAATATGGTTGTCATTTAACGTCGAACAAATGATCTTATAGTTTATGACATTAAGATTACCATTGGGTGAAATACACATAGCAGCTTGCAAATCACCATGTCAACCACCATTGCATAGTAATGGAGCTTAGTGATCCAAGATTAATCCTAAAACAAGATCATCATCCAAAAAAGTGCCGAAGGTGTGCAGTATCCCCCTTTGCAAACAGGCGGTAAACCTTTTCGTAGTGACCTTGTATGCATTAATTGCATATGGAAGGACCTGTCACCTGAAACTTCTTGATCCTATCATCAATAGTAATAGCATTTTTCAGTAACTTTATCATAAAGAAAGAAACTTTAAAAGGAATTTTAGAATGCCAATTTTTTTTTAGCACTAAGATTATGTTGTATAAACTTTCTGATTTGCAGCTAAAATCACTATTTTCAATTTGTTTCCAGATGTCTGTCTTTGTGCCCCTGTGAATATGAATATCAGTGATGTTGTACATTAAATTGTCAAGAATAATTCCCCCGAGAGCTTCCGTATCCCATTTACCATCTTGTGTGAAATCAGTTGGACTTTGATATTTTTAATTTTAGCGTCCTGGAAAGACATATTAGCAAGTGCTCCCATATGATCAGTCAACCTATCCCACCAGAAGGACACATTAACCTTTTCAATACTCTGTAAGATATTTGGTTAACAATTTTATTTTATTTTCATAAGTCTTCTCCAAGTATGAGATTGATTATAATATCCTTTTCTAGCCACGAGATGTAATCTTTTGTAGTATCTGGCTTCAAGGAATTCTCTGAGAAGTGAGTTGTTAGTTCTAAAGTTCCATCGGTTCTTTACCAAAAATGAATCACAAGAACTTTGGATCTTCCTGATTCCTATTCCCCCTATGAGTAGGGGTAGCACAAATCATCCTATGCTATCCAGTGGTGTTTCTTCCTCCCAGTTTCACCCCAAAAATAGTTATCTATGATACTACCAATTTTTTTAAAGGTGCCAATCAGTAGGTTTTATCACAAAGAAAATATGAAGAGGGATAGAGGCCAGGGAAAACTTGAGCATAACAGTTTTACCACCAGCAGTGAGAATTTTTGTTTGTCAAGAAGTAACTTTCTTAGCCACTTTAACCATTAGATCAGTAGAATAACAATTTTTCTTCTTGTCTAGGAAGATAGGATTTCCTAAGTACTTCATACGTAATCTGGTATGAGAGAAGACAATAATAGATTTAATATTCTCTTTGAAGTGAATAGAGGATTTAGGATGGACCATGAAACCATATTTATTCTTATTGATCAGTTGCAAAAACATAAACAGATTTGTGATGTTTCATCAATAGTTGTGCATATATGAGCTTATTCCAGGTGTCTGGTACACCAGGAAGGCACCAATTGCTGCAATCTTGGTACCTTAACATTGTCCTTCTCTCCTTATCTACCATGTTTTCCTTCATGTACACTGATGGATGTCCATCCTTGTTAGTTGATTTAGGTATTTTACTAATTGAGTCGGTTAGTTTGATATAAATAAATGGTCGCATTGTATTCAGATCATGATTTCAGCTACTATTTTAACATATCTATATACTCTATTTCAATTGATGTGGCTTAGTTTGAGTAGGTAGAGAGTTTAATAAATCAAGAAAGACTTCTCAATTTCGTGGTCCTAAACCTGTTAGTAGGTTTTTGTGGCTATAAGAATATAGTTTAAAGGGTAAAAGAGAGTTTGATGTTAAATTGTTTTCAAATATAGAAAGGTGTCATTACGTTTAAATGTACGAAGTAATCACTATTTATTTTCTATAATTTATATATTAAATAATACTTATTGTGAATATTTAACGTCAATCTCTTACTATTTAAACAGATGACAAAGAAGAATAATGGTGTAAAGCCAACTCGTATTGAGGTGTTAAAAAAAAAACTCACATTAGAGCGAATAAACAACCAATAAATGAGATAGCTGGTGAAGTTATGGTAAACTCTTCCTCTTTATAAATATATAGGTACTTTTATTCTATTACAATTTTTTTTAAACTTCTCATTACTTTACCTTTCTTTCAAAAAGAAACAAATGGATGATCTTGCTGAGGTGTATCCTAAGTTGAATGTCCCTAGAAGTGCTCCTAATGATGTGTACTCACAAGTAATGGGATCAGACACTCATGGAATTGTTCGAACTCTAGGAAAAGGAGCATCTCCTAGCATGGTATATGGCCCCGTATATAAACTATCTCAGGCTGAAAAAAGAGATTTTGATTCAAGGGTTGAGATGGAAGTTAAAAAAGCTACATCTGCTATGAAAATTGAGATGACAGAGAAGATGTCTGAAGCAAAAAAAGAGATGGAAGCGATGGATAAAAAGTTGTTAGAAGCGAAAGAGGAAGCAAAGGAGAATAACGAAGTGATGGAGAGAAAATTATCGGAAGCAAAAATGGATATGGAAGAAATTATAGCGGATAAAGTGGAGGAAGGTATACAAGCATATGTAGAGTTTTTAGGTATTAATATTGATGCAAATTTATAACTAGGGCAGGTGAAATAATTGTGTTGTTAACAAAAAATTACTTTTTTCTGATGAAAACATAGTTGCTCTTAATTATAATAGTGTTCCTCTTTTGCAATAGGTTCCTGATAACCCACTTGAAGATTGTCAACAACCATTCTCACTTGTTTCAGGTGTTCACACAAGAAAGGTTAGAGAAAATTTCATTAAAATTTTGAATTTTATTTTAATTTGCATAAATCCTAACATTTATATGATCATGAGATCAACTAATTCCTCTTTCTTGTTTAATTTTGGATTAATCGACCAACTGTTAATCGCGCGACATGTACACATAAATAGTCTAAGTGGTCATCTTTTTCTTTTGGTTCTTCTTCTTCTTGTTGTTTTTCAGTTGGTATAGTGAAGTTATAAACTGTGTTAATTTATCATATTATTTCTAGTTTTTACCATAAATATTCTAAACGCCATATACTCATCCCGATTACCTTGGGAACCAAACCAAAGGTCATTCTAGACCAAACTTTGCCTTCTAGAGCTAACTGCATTGACGAAATTCTAGTTCGAGCACGTTTACCAAGAAAGTTGACCAAGGTCAAACTTTGGCAAAACACAAAAGCTAAAATGCCTAATTGTACACACTCTAAATAGAAGCCTCGAAACCCAAACAAAACATCACACTAAACCGAAAGGACCCTTCCGTAGCTGATGGAACTGACGGAATTTTAATCCGACATCAGAATCATCAGAAGTTGACAAAAGTCATCTCTTTCATGCATCAAGACTCCAAAATTGAAAAACTTGCACCAAAGACTGTGTGTCCTGATCATACTCATCCTCAGAATGTATCATTTCATAATATTTCTGGTGTTGCTATGTTCATTTTGACCAACTTGAACCTGTACCTCTTGCCCCTTATTCTCTTCTGTCCCTGCTGCTTGTTGTTGCCTTCTTTTGATGGCATCTCTCTTCTTTTTGCTTAGTTTTCCCTGAGATTTGTTGTTGATAGTTTGCCCTTGGTTTGTGCCCCCATTGTCTTGTATGTTTTGTTCCTATTCTCTCTAATGAACATTCTTTTTCTGAGTGTTATGAGAAGTATTAAGAATACCCTGCTGATCATTCTATTTACTGTGTCCATGAGAATCAGATATATTTTCACTTAAAAGCCATTTTTCAGATTATGCAATACATCAAACCTCTCCTTGAAGAGATTGTTTCTTGTTAGGATTTTTGGGGAGTCAACAGATCCTTCTCTAGTTAAAGATTTGAAAAGGATCGGCTATTTGTATGATATTGATTTACTAGTGTCTAGTTATGCATTATTTTCATTTACTAGAATGAGAAAAACAGAACTTTCAAACAACAAACTAATGAACTGTACAATAATATACATGCTTGAAGGTCAGTTATATTTCATGGTAAACATGAATTACCTATAGAGAACTGATTAGGTAAGAAGAAACCAAGTGCAAAGTAGACAAGTGGAGCATTAGGATTATATAACAGCTTGAGCTATTGTATTCCTAATGATATGGAGGATTTGATTGAAGACACAACTCAGACTCATCTCATTCATCATCATCGTCAACTGCTTCTACCCAGTTACTAGGATGGTGTTGAGAAGCATGACCTTCCAAATCTACCTGGGAAGTACAGTCATGAAGTATTTAGAATTTCACTCTAATTAACAAATTCACCATCAAAATCCAATATCTTGCTCATATAGATCATTTAGGTGATTGGAGCATGTATATATTGGTAGTTTCCTCAAGTTATTATGTCCACCCTTGAAACTCTTAGGGTTTGTCTGGTTAATGAACTAATTAAACAAAGGTTTGTACTACATGAGTTGTTTTTTTTTTTTTTTTTGAGAAGGTAACAGTGAATACATGAATTGTTATACAGTGATTATAATGCAGAGAATGATATCTAGTAAATAATAAAACAGATACTGTCAAGCTTAAGCAAATTGCAGTGATTGCTTACTTTAAGGATATTTTTGTCTTTTAGATACTTGTATCCTTGAAAGACTAATGCATATTATTATTCAACATTATAGCCCACATAAAAATAATACTACATACATTTCTGCATAAATTATGCATGTATTAGTATATGGAGTTCATATCAGAAACCAAGTGCTGCAAAAGTTTCAGAGAGTTCTACACCTGAAAACAAACATTGTACTTATTATGCAGAGATTACATAAGTAATGCAGAGTTCTGTATTGCAAATGAAACTTTGTATTCGATAAATGGAATTTCAAATAGGGGTTCTTTTTCTTGCAAGAAACCCAATGACCACTTATCATAGGTAGATAATTACTCAGCATAAAAAGTTATCCACTGCAGCCTGGTGTAATCATGTGAAAAATGCACAACAAAATGTGCAAGAAATTTGAAATATAGATGACCTCTTGGATAGATACCTTCCCGTTACATTAGCTGCAATTACTTGATATAAAGGAACCCCTTCTTGCAAGTTAGTAATGCTCTCTTCCAAGCCTCCATCGAACACTCCAACAGCTTCCACAGTAGTTAAACAATTATCTAAAGGAGTGAGGGGTAATGGGAGCATTGAGTCAATACCTGTGATCTTAGAGGCCTTTGTATTTCCTTCTTTGTCCATACATGCAAGTACATTAGATATAGAGGGAGGATATTGGGATATAGGGGTTGGTAACCCAGAATCATCCCCTAGTTTGGCCTGTGTTTTCCCAGCCGGTGCCTTGTCTTCATGATGATTTTTGCCTGTACATGGTCTGTTTGGCAGATCTGGTTAAACAAGATCAATATAAGATTTAGATGGAGGATGCTCATGGGCACATATATGAGATGGTGAATGCATATTAATGCTATCACACTATTAGTTGCATTATAAGATGTTTGTATCTTTGTCCCAGCACCAGATGTTTGTTTTATTGAAGCAATCATATATCTTCCTTTTTTCATTTTCCTTCTGGAAAAATTCGCAAACTTATGTATTCAATGAAATGTTAAGTTTTGTATTTCATAAAGTATCAAAATAATGAATTTAATGTTTTTTCTCAGGCTAACTTGATCAAGAAGACTGGAACTACCGTAGTTGGCACAAATAAAAAGAAGCGGGTATGTTTGAAAAAACTACAAGATCTTTCTTTTCTTTCAAAAGGAGGAAAATTTCATGTATATAATTACTGCTTTTGCATCAATTCCTTAATATGTTTGTTTTTAGAAAAATTCAATTAGTCATTTTTGATATCCCAATTTGTTCTAGTTAATGGGGATCTAATTTCTATTATTATATAGTTATAAATTTTCTTATGTGCATTTCTTGTGCAGAATTTTTAAGGAAATTGAGGTCAAGTATCGACTTCAACATGCTCGACTTTTGGATTGATGATTTCATAAAGATTTATTGCAAATTTACTGGAGATTTTAATTCCATTTGAATTAGGAGTTAATTAGTTGGTTTTATGTTGAGATTATTACATTTAGTTAGATCTCAATATTACTTGAGATAGAAAAGATAATTTGTTTTGACATTGTTTACTTTTACAGAAAACTTATTATATTGCTATTTTGTTCTTTGATTATAATATTAGAAAATATTTTTTTATGTAATTTTTCTTGCTTATCGTGAAGAAGATAGTTTTGAATGCACGGATTGTTTGTCTGTATTTTTGTCTTGAGAAAAACTATATATAGATTTTTCTGGGATATTTAAAGAAACTTGGTAGTGACATTAGAATATTAATATGACATTTAGCAAAATAAAGAATCACCGATTTTTGTGACATTCAACAATAGCATTTGTTGACATTAACTAAAGTGTCAGAAATTTCTATGTGACATTTTATAAATGTCACAAGTAAGTGTCTTGAAATTTGTTTTACCAACATTTAATCTAAATGTCAGAAAGTTTAAGTGACATTTCATAAATGTCGAAAAAGTAAATGTCGATATGAGTTTCATAAATGTCGAAAAAATAAATGTCATATATCTCATATCGACATTTACTTAAATGTCAAAAATAAATGTCATATATTTGATACCGACATTTACGTAAATGTCAAAAATAAATGTCATATATCTAATACCAACATTTACCTAATTATCGAAAATAAATGTCATATATATCTCATACCGACATTTACCTAAATGTCGAAAATAAATGTCATATATCGCATATTGACATTTACCTAAATGTCGAAAATAAATGTCATATATCTCATACTGACATTCACCTAAATGTCATAAATAAATGTCATATATTTCTTATCGACATTAACATAAATGTCAAAAAATAAATGTCGTAATAATCTTACCAAAATTTACATATATGTTGCAAAGTAAATGACACCAATCTTTTCAACATTTACCTAAATGTCACAAATTCTTCCCGACAATTACCCAAATGTCGAAAAAATCCCCGACACTAAATTTTACGACATTTGGTACAAATGTAAAATAAATGTCGGTAAAAAAAATTGTGACATTTAAACATCATAATATGACATTTAGAAAATGTCGTTGTATCTCTACTTTCTTGTAGTGTTGTTTGTTACTGGACACGTGGGTTAACCGTGTTTATAAAAATGGTTTTATTGGTGGATCATTGGTATGGTATTAGTGCATTTAGGTTGTGACGTGTATCCTGAGGGTTTTAGATAAGGACTGGTGATTTCATGGTACGGTTTAAGAAAGTGGATCAATATTTGAATGACAAGCTTATGGATCAAAGAAGTCCTAAAGAGTATACTTATGTGAAGGCAATTGAGAATTTTAGTAAGAAAGTGTGTATAAAATTAAGTTAGTCCTTTGAATTTGTTTGGAATAGCTGGGTTTGAGATGTCATGTCAATGACAAGGGTTACTTCGTGGTGATGGCAAGGGCTAACCGAGCATAATGGTAATAACAGTTTGTGATGGATTCTGATTGAGATGCAAGTATAAGGATTATTGATTAAACAATTTTTTGTATTGTAATGACGTCTTACGAGTATCTAAGATTGTGGCTTTCTACTATTTAGTGAGTAAACTGGTCGTAGAAAAACTGGTAGGAGGTGTTGGGACACCGCTCGAATAGAATTGTAATGAGCCATAGTCATAAATGGAGAGAACTAGTGGAAATAAGCTTAGCCTTCTAAAGGAAGTGAGAACAATGACACTTATTCTGATTGCAAGGACTAAAAATGTATCTTTAGATGGTTAAGAATTTTGTTCAGAGACACGTGGTTTCATCTATTTTGCTATGATTATGGTAATAGTGTTACATGTCATTCATATTAGTTAAAAGTTGTTTATATATGACTTGAGAAAGAAGCCTATAGACGTTTGACTCGAGTGTGGTGGTAAGTTCTTTTTTTGGTTTTGAGTTTGGTAACTTATACGGTTGAATTTTTAATGAATGATACGGTAAGATCTATGGAGAGAGGATCAATTATAGGATAAGATACGTAAATTCATAAAGATCTCCAATGTATGACCTAATTTTGATAGATAATGGGATTGTGTAACATGGTTGGGATCGAAATTGAAGTTTTTCATGCTGAGTTTATGTTCGTGGTAGTATGTTTTGTCAAGGTATGGATTGGTAAGGTAAGAAATGATCGATCGCATTAAGTATTGAACATTTGGAAGGACTTATGCATAATTTGAGTCGTAAATTGGGTTACTTTTGATTGTTAAAAGACCTAAGGGAGGTGTCACATAATGTTCTGGTTTAGAAGATAAGGTAAAAATGTCATGGGTTGTTGGTCAAAGAATAAGACTGGTAAATGTGTTAGCAAAAAGAACAAATTGTTGGTGTATTGAAGAGTTCAAGGAATTTGAAATTTGCATCATGGGAAGAATTGAAGAAAGCCGAAGGAATAAGTCATCTCGCATAGATTTTTGGTTTGATGTTGAAAGGTTGTAGAAATTTTCGCCTTTGAGTTTAGAAATGATTATGCAAGGTGGCCTGATTCATTACAAATTGTCTAGGTTATCAATGACTTTAATGGAGATTGAGTTTTGATTTGGGTGATAAACAATGTATGCAAACGATTCTACATGGTTATGACAGGCTAGATTGTTCAAATAATGGTATGTGACTTATGGATGTGTGACAGTCTGGACCTACAATTATATATGGTTATTGAGGAGTTTTAAGGAATTGAAACTACTCTTTTAAATAGGACTAGACCGATTGTTATGATGCATAATATAGACACTGGATGGTAAATAGAGGTCATCAGCTTATAGTAAAAAAAATTATTTGAGTGACCATGAATTTTTATGACTTTTAGAATGAGTCATGTGATGGTTTGGAATGGTAGTTGAAATATTGTATGTGAAAGTCTGTGTGAAGTGGACTATGAGTGTGATTTAATAGCTTTATCTCTATGGGAAGGTATTATCTGATTTGAAATTTGTACTATTAGCCTTGGATGGAACTCATATCTTTCATGAGATGCTTAAATAGAAAGAGAGGGAGCCATAGTTCAGAATTTTTGGAGGCGACGATGTGTTTGCGAAGAAGACTTTAATACTAGTGACAGTTTGAGAGTAAGGTAAATGACCGGTGTGGTTATAATGTTTTTTAGTATTAATAGAGTTGACTTCAGTTGAGTACTGCTAGAAGTATGTGAGGTTTTATAAATCGATTATGTGTATGATTGTAATAAGGACTAAACTGGTTGTTTGTGGGTAGTAAAAGAAAATCGAGGAAATGGAGCCAGATGAATGGAAATGTTTGATATATGCACTATTGAAAGAGTATCTTGTGTTATTCGACCTTGGTTTCATGTATTCTTATGTAGCCTCCTACTTCGTTCAAGACATGGTTTGGGGTATGATTCGCTTCATATGCCCATGTGTATTTCCATATCGATAGGTGGATCCCTAGTTGTGGATTGGGTGTACCGATCATACAATTTTCCTCTTACTAAAACGGCATCCTTGGGCAAACTTGGTTATTTAGATATGACATATTTGGTGTTGTCCTGGAGTAGTTGAAGTATTCGAATTGTTCTAAATGTAGCACCCTGCTTATGAGAAATTTTAAAAGAGCTACCATGGATATTTACAATTGTCTGAAAATCATAATATTTATTTAGTCATCGAGGTCACATTCTGACTAGGTGTGATTGGATATGGGGACCATTGGGTCTAGTTTTACTATTTTTTTAGGTTTGACTATAGTCACAACTATTGATCTAGGATTCCGATAGTGTTGTTACATGTAACACCCCAAAGAAATTTTTGAACTGAGACTAGAACCATCCTTCATTGTAAGTAGGATTTTACCAAGGAATTTAAAATTTCTTAAGTATTGAGGTCAGGTCACTAGATGTAGCACCTTGAGTTCTGAAATGAACTAAATTGGGAATAGAAAAATCTGAAAATTTGCAAGTTATGCTTAAATATGAGTTTTTGGTCGACTTCAAACGACCATAAATTCTAGCTCAGGATTAGTTAGGCATGCTACAAGATACCGTAGGAAAGATCTTTGAATTATTTTTCCAACTCCACCGAGTTTTCTTAGTTTCGAGTTCGTATGAGGGAGATAAGTCCATTCTAATATGGGTTGTCCAAGTAAGCAAAGTAAAAACCGGATTTTAGAAGGGTATTATGGTCTTTTCACTAGCCCAATTAATTAAATTCATTTTGGTAATTAAGTTGGGGTCAAAAACTGATTGGATTCAGTTTATGCTTCATGAAAATAAGTTAGGGTTTTGAGATAAGAGAACAGAAGAAAGAAAAGAAGAGAATAGAGGAGAAAAGAGAAAGGATAGAGGCATTCATCAAAATTCTTCAGAGTTGCTAAGGATTTTTTCCATCGGTTTGATCCCTAAGAGGTATGTGAGACTTTCATAATGTTGGGTTCATTCACCTACATGTCAAACATGTTTATTTCAGCGTGAATTTGTGCTAAAAAGATTGGAAGTTTAAATGTTCTTGATGGGTAATCTTGAATTGCTTTCGTTCTTGAATTTGGGTTGAGATTGAGGAGTTTTTGAGAGTTTGATGTTGATTATTAGAGTTACTTTGAGTTAGATTCTTGTGTATATGTTTTGGATACATGAATCTAAAGAGATATTGTGAAAAAGAATCGAAATTAATCCAATTAAGGTCAGAAAATGTGAGGAAAAGTTTGTCAGTTTTGCCTGGGGTGACGTTGGAGTGACGCACCGCCGTAGCACCAGGAAGGCTAGGGCAGAGCGCCAGCAGTGCACCAGAAATGGCTCTCTTAACTTTGGGGTTTGCGCGGCTCGCCAACAGTGCTCCTAGTCCGTCCGCCCTAACCCATTTTTCATTGTTTAGGCGTTTAAGTCCATCTAAAGTGTATTAACACTTCCTATTGATTCTAACTACTCTAATTGACTTCTAAACACCTAGAATTCATTCATAACATGAATCATAACCTTGAATTCATAATTTAAATTCAAGGTAGAGTTAAGAGTTAAGTCTTGAGAGTTTATTTGAACATTTCGAGAAAGTCCCTTTGAGTCCTTATGAGGAGTCTTCTACAACTTCTAGTAACTTAGTTCAAAGCTCGAGCAAGGGAGTATGAGAATGAGGAGAATGTATTCATGAGTCTACTTTATCATCATGAGATCCTTCATATCATGAACCATAACTCTTGAATTCATAATTCACATTCAAGAGAGAGTTAAGAGTATAGTTGAAGAAAGCCTTTGAGTTCAATTGTGAATCCTTTGAGATCAATCATCGATTTGAGTTATGTTTTTAGGTAGTAAGTATGAGAATGATAAGATTTGTATACACGAGTTCCATATTGTCAAGTAGACCCTCGAGTCAATTCATTCATGCTTATAAATTCCGCACGAATTCTATAAATTGATCATATTTGAGAGAAGTAGTATCTTCAAATTCTAAGTCTTGAGTATTGAGTTCCTAACCAATTTGATATTATATTTCTACTAATCGAACTATAACATTTTACCCATAAAGTCCTTGAGTTGAGTTATTCACGTCCATAATTCTGCATGAACCCTATAAGTCGAGTAGTCTTGAGATGAGAAGTATCTTTGAGTCCTTGAGTTGAGTAGTTCATGCTCATAATTCAGCATGAAACCTTATGAGTTGAGTATTCTTTAAATGAGTAGTATCATTCAAGTTCTTGAGTTCTGAGTTGTTGACTTTCGAGTTTTGAGTTCTTTGTATGGTTATTGAAGGCCGTGAATTGAGTTGTTTACGTCCATTTTCGGCAGAACCTTATTTTGAGAAGTCTTTTACAACTTTTTCTAAAGTTGTTTTAAGACTTGAGCACTTGAGTTGAGAAAGAATAGAGTTGAATTCATTTTCATTAAAATGTTATATGAGAACTAAGTATTCCCAAGAATAAATGTTTTCACATTTAAAAGAGGAGGAAACTGAGATTTCCAAAAGAGTTTTGAGCAGTTGAGTAACATCTCTTTTTAGAGAAAGATTTTGAGTCCTAATATCAAACCACATAAAGAGTTTTGTTTTTAAACATATGAGCTAAGTATATTTTGGGAGTAGTATTGAGCATCGATATGGGGACGAGTTCAGATAAGTCAAGTCTCCATAAACCATGAAGCCGATGTGGGTAGAAAGGGTCATACTTTTTAGATGATTCCTTAATGCTTTTTAGCATAGACTCGCGGATCCACTTAGTTGAGAGGTCTTATACCTTTGCAAAGTAAAGGATAGTTCTAGAAGTGTGGGCGAGATACTGTATCATCAAATAGCTCATAGTGATGGTTGTCGATTAGAGAAACTCCCACAGAGTTATATTGTATTTATATATACTCATTGAGTATTATTGTATTTTTCAATACATTGAGTTTCTATCTATAGTTTTACAACTTTCCATAAATAATTCATTATTCACTATGGCTTTATCCTTGAGTATCATGAGTTGAGTACCTTCGAGTTGAGTATCTTGAGTTGACTATGTTGAGTATCTTGAGTTGACCTGTTCTTTATTGTGTCGAGTACCTTATTTTTGAGTTTCTATGAGTTGAGAACCTCATTACTGAGTTGAGTATCTTATCCTTGAGTACTTTTGAGTTGAGTAAGTTTGAGTAGTTTTGAGTATCCTTGAGTATTTCTTGAGTTGAGTAAGTTTGAAAAGAGGTAAGTATGTTTCCTTTTTATCAAGTTTGACCTTATGTTTATGCTTTATAGTTTCCCTTACATGCTCGTACATTCCACGTACTATGCGATTTGGCCTGCATCATTTCATGATGCAGATACAGGTATTCAGGGTCATCAACAGGAGCTTCGTTAATATCACATGGAGTTCGAGTTAGCTATGGTGAACCTCCTTTCTTCCTGGAGGGTTCCATTTTTACTTTTAGTTATATCAGGTTTTAGGAGGTCATGGGTCTTTTCCCAACTTCCATCTTTGTCATTTAGAGGCTTCATAGATAGACAGTAGAGTTTCAAAAGTTTGTTCATTTATTTTGTTAAATGTTTTAAAGACTAAAGTTGCCTATTATGGCAAGTTGAATATATGATTTTTTTTATTATGAGTTGTTCATTTGAGTTAATGATTTGCAAAGTTGAATTTATGACTTTTTATTTCAGTTTTTAAGCTTTTGCATGCTTAAGTTAGTCTTCCACTTGTCGTCAGCCAGGACGAGGGTTTGCTTGGGGACCAACAATGGTTCTTGAGTGCCGACCATGTCCAGGGTATAGACTCAAGTCATGACAAACTTGGTATCAGAGCAAAGAGTTCAAGAATCCTAGGGTGTCTATGAAGCAGTGTCAAGTAGGATCTTGTTTTTGGTTGTGAGGTCCCCACTTCTATAAATAAGTAACTACACACATTTAGGAAATGTTTACCTTATTTCATACTCTTAATCGTGCAATAGTGCTATGTCTAGATTTATTTATATTCATCCGTTTTTGAGATTCATTCAACTACCTGTCATACTAGACTTGGTTGAACAGAAAATTCAGTCCTTTATCGATGAGTAGTTCTTAGCAAACATCTTGAGGAAGTCATTAGACTCTAGAGGAGCTTGAGAGAAGCTCATGAGTGAGATAAGTGTTGAGTTTCAGAGTAATACCTTCATATTAATGTGAATCATGTGTTTGATCTAAAAGTGAGTTGTACTCTTTTATTTAAGCCATGTTTCAGCTGAGATCCTTTTTAAGAAGTATGTTTAGAGCTTGGGTATGATTTTAACCTGAAAATGTAGCATGAGTTACGAGATCTTGAGCAATAGTAGTGGAAGAGCCCAGAGTTAGAGGAAAGTATGCAGAGGTATAGAGATCTCTGAAAGGGAGATAGTGATGGGGCAGATTATGTTATTATCGTCATGCACCTAGTAAGTTATTAATGAAGAGTTTACCCTTATGGGTAGACTAAGAAGTGGTGAGTTGGAACGATTCTAGCATAGAAGGTAGAGTGTGTTTTAGCTAGAAAGGAGTTTACGATGAAGTATCATTGTGTAGGTAATGACCAAGTGTATGTGTTGAATAAAAGAGAAAAAGTATTCATTATGTGATAGATCTAAACTAGGCTTATGATTTGTTTGAGAGGTCCATGATGTTCATAAGGTTATAGAACTGATCAAGTAATGAGCTATAGTATAGTACACGAGCAATTGTATTGATATTCGGGTTTAGTAATGAACATTAAGCTTGAATTTGAGATGAGTGTCATGATCCAAAGAATGGAAACATGAGGGCGATGATGTTGTTTTAAGATTTGAACTAGAAGACCTGATATAGAATAGGTGAGAAATTGAAATGTTTGATGCAATGAATGTGAGTAGTACCAGTGAGATATCCTAATGTTTAGATAAGGGTAGTTAAGTGTGACTAAGTCACAAGAGTAACAAGAGAATTAAGAGGTGTACCGAGAAGATTTGTAGTCAGAAAAGGTTAAGAGAAACACCTTAGAAAGAGGTCTTACTACCTTCTTATGGAGAGTTCGGTAGTCATGAGATAAGCTTCTCCCGGGTGTTATAGTAAAAGAAGATGTAGACCAGTTTGGAGTTGATGGAATAGGTCCATAGCTTTCATGTGTCAGCTTTAGACCTAATGGGAGATGCCAAGATAAGAAATCAAGTCAAGTGTTTGAGAATAAGATTGTAATGAGTTCCAAAGAATATGGGAGATATTTTTTTCAGAGGTCATTTTAGTGATTAAGTGATGTTAGAAAGAGAAGGTTAATGATCCTATCGTGATAATGATATTGTAATAATTTCGTCTAAGGATATAAATGAGAAAGATGAGGTTTTCTATGAAAATAGTTAAATGAGAGCCCTTAGTTGGTTTCAAATAGTAATGCGGACAATTCTAAGTGGTGGCAGAGATTATTAGAGTAACCCCATTCCATACCCAGTCCAGCCGTCATTCGAGGACGAATGATCTCAAGGGGGAGATATTGTAACACCCCAGAAATTTTTTTGAAGTGAGACACAAACAATACTTCGTTATGAGTAGGATTTTACCAAGGAAATTAAAATTCCTTAAGTATTAAGGTCAGGTAACTAGATGTAGCACCTTGAGTTCCGAAAAGAACTAAATTGGAAATAGCAAAATCTAAAATTTTGCAAGTTATGCTTAAATATGAGTTTAGGGTAAACTTCAAATGACCATAACTCCTAGCTCAGGATGAGTTAGATATGCTAAAATATACCTTAGGAAATATCTTTGAATTATCTTTCCAACGCCACTGAGTTTGCTCAATTTCGAGTTCGTATGGGTAAGATATGTACATTCAAAGTTGGGTTATCTAGATAAGGAAAGTCAAAACCGGATTTTAGAAGGGTATTATGGTCTTTTCACTACCCAATTAATTCAATTCGTTTTGGTAATTAAGTTGGGGTCAAAAACTGATTGGATTCAGTTTATGCTTCATAAAAATAAGTTAGGGTTTTGAGAGGAGAAGAAAAAAGAAAGAAAAGAAGAGAAAAGAGGAGAAAAGAAAAAGGATCGAGGCGTTCTTGAGAGTTGTAGCAGATTTTCGCCATGGGTTTGAACCCTAAGAGGTATGTATGACTTTCATAACGCTGGGTTCATTCACCTACATGCCAGACATGTTTATTTCAGTGTGAATTCGTCCTAAAAAGATTGGAAGTTTGAATGTTCTTGATGGGTGTTTTTGAATTGCTTTCGTTCTTGAATATGGGTTGAGATTGAGGAGTTCTTGAGAGTTTAATGTTGAATATTAGAGTTACTTTGAGTTAGATTCTTTTTTATATGTTTTTAGGTACATGAATATAAAGAGATATAGAGAAAAAAAATCGAAATGAATCGAATTAAAGTCAGAAAATGAGAGGAAAAGTCTGTTTGTTTTGCCTGGGAGAAAGCTAGCGCGACGTACCCCCGTAGCATCAGGAAGGCAGGGGCGGCACGCCAACAGTGCACCAGAAATGGCTCTCTTAACTTTGGGGCTGGTGCCGCACACCACTAGTGTGCCAGGTCCGTTTGCCCAACCTGTTTTTCATCGTTTAGCCGTTTAAGTCCTTCTAAAGTGTATTAACACTTCCTATTGATTCTAACTACTCTAAATGACTTCTAAACACCTAGAAATCATTCATAACATGAATCATAACCTTGAATTCATAATTCAACTTCAAGGTAGAGTTAAGAGTAAAGTCTTGAGAGTTTATTCGAACATTTCGAGAAAGTCCCTATGAGTCTTTTCGAGGAGTCTGCTACAACTTCTAGTAAAGTTTTTCAAGAATTGAGCAAGGGATTATGAGAATGAGGAGAGTGTATTCATGAGTCTTCTTTATCATCATGAGATCCTTCATATCATAAACCATAACTCTTGAATTCATAATTCATATTCAAGAGAGAGTTAAAAGTAGAGTTAAAGAAAGCCTTTGAGTTAAATTGTGAATCCTTTGAGATCCATCATCGATTTGAGTTAAGTTTTGAGGAAGTAAGTATGAGAATGATAAAAGTCGTATACACGAGTTCTATATTGTCAAGTAGACCCTTTTATCGATTCGTTCATGCCTATAAATTCTACATGAACTCTATAAATTGACCATCTTTGAGAGAAGTAGTATCTTCAAGTTCTATGTCTTGAGTATTGAGTTCCTAACCCATTTGAGATTATATTCCTACTAATGGGACTATAACATGTTACCCATAAAGTCCTTGAGTTGAGTTACGCTTCTCTATAATTCCGTATGAACCCTATAAGTCGAGCAGTTTTGATATGTGAAGTATCTTTGAGTCCTGAGTTGAGTAGTTCATGCTCGTTATTCCGCATGAAATCTTATGAGTTGAGAATTCTTGAAATGAGTAATATCATTGAAGTTCTTGAGTTCTGAGTTGTTGAGTTCCGAGTTTCGAGTTCTTTGTTTGGTTATTGAAAACCTTGAATTGAGTTGTTCACGTCCATTATTCGTAATGAACCTTATTTTGAGAAGTCTTTTACAACTTTTTTTAAACTTGTTTTAAGACTTGAGCACTTGAGTTGAAAAAAAGTAGAGTTGAGTTCATTTTCTTTAAAATAATAAATGGGAACTAAGTATTCCCAATAGTAAATGTTTTCACATTTAAAAGAGGAGGAAAGTGAGATTTCAAAAATAGTTTTGAGCAGTTGAGTAACATCTCTTTTTAGAGAAAGATTTTGAGTAATAATATCAAACCACAGAAAGAGTTATGTTTTTAAACATATAAGGTGAGTATATTTTGGGAGTAGTATTGAGCACCGATATAGGCATGAGTGCAGATAACTTAAGTCTCCATAAACCATGAAGCCGACGTGGGCAGAAAAGGTCATACTTTTTAGAATAGACTAGTGGATCTACTTAGTTGAGAGGTCTTACACCTTGGCAAAGTATAGGACAGTTCTGGCAGCATGGGTGAGACACTGTATCATCATATAGCTCATAGTGATGGTTGTCAGTTAGAGAAACTCCCATGGAGTTATATTGTATTTTTATTTACACACTGAGTATTATTGTATTTTTCAATACATTGAGTTGCTATCTACAGTTTTACAGCTTTCCATATATATTGCATCATTTACTATTGCTTTATCCTTGATTATCGTGAGTTGAGTATCTTGAGTTGACATGTGCTTCATTGTGTCGAGTACATTATTGTTGAGTTTCACAGAGTTGAAAACCTTATTATTGAGTTGAGTATCTTATCCTTGAGTACTTCCAAGTTGTGAAAGTTTTAGTAGTTATGAGTATCCTTCAGTATTCCTTGAGTTGAGTAAGTTTGAAAAGAGGTAAGTATGTTTCCTTTTTATCAAGTTCAAGATTATGTTTATGCTTTAGAATTCCACTTACATGCTATTACATTCCACTTACTGAGCCATTTGGCCTACATCATTTCATGATGAAGATACAGGTATTCAGGGTCATCAATAGGAGCTTCGTTGATATCACATGGAGTTCAAGTTAGCTATGGTGAACCTCCTTGGTTCCGGAGGGTTCCACTTTTACTTTCAGTTATATCAGTTGTTAGGTGGTCGTGGGTCTTGTCCCGACTTTCATCTTTGTCATTTAAAAGCTTCATAAATAGACAGTAGAGTTTCAGAAGTTTGTTCATTTATTTTGTTAAATGTTTTAAAGAATTAAGTTGCCTATTTTATGGAGAGTATAATATATGATTTTTTTATTCTGAGTTGTTCATTTGAGTTAAAGATTTGCAAAGTTGAGTTTATGAATTTTATTATAGCTTTTAAGCTTTTACATGCTTAAGTTAGTCTTTCACTTGTAGTCAGTCGGGATGAGAGTTCGCTTAGGGACCAGCAATGGTTCTTGAGTGTCGGCCATGTCGAGGATGTAGACTCGGGTCATGACATTAAAGGTTCTATATGGTTGGGTGAATCATTAGTTGGGTAGCTACTTGATCATTTCCTTCTTTGGGTTAGATATGTTTGATTCTCCCTTGATGAGTACTTGATGTGTAAAGATAAAATTTTTATAACTTACACTCATGAAAATATTGTGTTGTGAAGAGAAAATCTTGATAAGATCTGTGATGGTTTGTGCATTATGATGTGTTGTGGTTGGTTAATGTTCACAACTGGTTGTAGTCGGTATCGATTCAGAATGTTATCTTGGTATGTGAGAAAAGATTCATTATGATAGTTGTGATATGCTCTAATGAGATTCACTTTAGATTGAGTTGATGGGTTAGTCTATGCCTTGATAATCACTCTTGATTTGTAGATCTTCCAAGGTTTGATTTGAAAGTTCAGCTCTTAGTAGTTGATTTTGATGGAATGGTCTTAAGGAGGAGCCCACGTAGCGAAATGAACACCGACTGGTAGGTCATAACATAGACTTTTGGTAACGTCGGTTATTCTTCCTTCTTCCTCCTTATGTTCGAGGACGAACATGGTTTTTAATGGTAGATAATGTAATGACCCAAAAAATTATTTTTTTTAAATTATCGTAAAAACAATCGTTTTACCCCTGTTGATAGTGGTTCTGAGTCATTTATGATTAGTCGGTGAAGTTGATTTGAAAATTTTAAAATATTCAATAACTACGGTTATTTAATTGATGAGTATATATTAAATATTTGGTAGTCAATGGGCAGAGTTTGAAATATTTTTTAAGACCCTATAACTTTTGGCCCATACATATATTAAAATAGATTAATAGGATTTGCCACTTTTAATACCTAATTAATTTAGAAAAGAAAATAAAGCAGAGGAAGACTCAAACCTTGCCTGCGGCGTCGAACGAAAAGGGAAGAAAGATTTCAGGTAAACATTTAGACCGATCTTCAATTCCTTTGTGGCATACATTAATAACTTTATATAAAGTTATGTTATTATAATAATATTGGATTTGAAAGTAAAGGTTGTTACTGGCATTATATTAGATGGACGTATGACTTTATGGACCTTCAGGGACTAATTTTGATTGGTCAAGGACTTAAGGTAGTCATAGGTAATCATTAAAAAAATGGTAAGATGAATGTAAAAGATTTAAGTGTTGCTACGTTTTAAGAGGTTACAGGTAGTATCGATGTTAGTTTTAAACTTAATTCTTTTTACGTTTATTAGACTATGATTTAAGTTCCTATATATTAGTATATGTTATTAAATTTTGGATGTATTATATCATATGAAAACTATTAGGATTGTATTGTTGGGAGAAATTAGGACTTAATCCTTGGTTTAAAACTTAGGAACTTTATTATAGATCTTGGTGAGTTTTTGGGTCTATGGTAAACTTATAGTAATATGGATGTTGTTAGTTTTGAAATCTTATTGTGATTATGTAATTGAATAGGTTGACATTGATTTGGGAGCTCAACGAAAAAGGTAGGCTCATGTCCCGGAGTGAATTGTTGATTAATTGAGGCAAGTAGATTTATAAATTCTTGTTAAGTGTATAGAATCATGTATTTCCTTGTGGTATGTGTTAGGGATTAATGGGACTTGGTGATGGGTTGACTTGTCCATATTGAATAATTCTAATGATTAAAAAGGGGCAATAAAAGGCAATGTGATTAATTTTTGGTTTATGATGTGTTGAGAATGGTATGAAAGGCTTGTTGAATCATTGTGTTGTTGTGAATTGTGCATTATTATGAAAATAGTCATATCCTCATTATTTGTGTGAACATGTCATTTGCATTTTTCTGAGACATGATTATGACAAGTGTTATGTGAATTGATAAAGAGTAAGAAATTAAAGAGGATGTACCATTTCGAGGGACGTGTTGCGCACCGCAACGGATGCATTGACAGATATGTCCCCCATGGGTCCAACATTTAGAGATAGCGGTTGTGTATCACTAGGTCAGACATGCATCAGTGTACTTGACATTGCATTCCATTGCAATGCACATCTTTATAATTAGTTAACTTGATATTGTGTTTTGCTGATGTTGTGAGTGTTTTTCTGTGGAACTTGTGATTGATGAATATTGAGCTTTTTGTTGAGGGTATGTAATTGTTAGAGTGATTTATTTGTGCTGTGTGTTATGTATATTGTCAACTGTTAGGTTGAGATGGTTTTTTGCAGGTTGTAGTTGTGGAGGTTCGGTTGGGGTGTAAGGAGTACCCATATTCTATTCCCTTAGCTTGTGTTTACAAGTTTACTTGTTGAGTACCATGTGGTTTGGTACTCACCCCTTACTTCTACAATTTTTGTAGGTTACGAGCCTATCTTTTTGTGATACTTTCCATTCTTTTCTTTTTCGAGGCTTCTTGGAGATTTGTGAGGTAGTTGTTTGTCATCTCAGTGGACCTACTTTCTCCTATTTATGATCTTGTTCTATTCTAGAAATAATGTCATTTAAGACTTGTGTTTTCTTTGAATCAATTGCAATACTTTAGACGCTTGTACACATGACAACCTGATTTTGGGGGTTTTATTAAGCTTACTTAGTTATCCGCACTTATAATATTTTGTGATTTCAATGTTTTACTTCTACATAGTTTTGTGATATTTGGGTTTTAGGCTGACTTTTCTTGGTGAGATAAGTCGAGTGCCATCACATCCATTTTTGGGTCGTGACACAATGCCCCCAATTAAAAAAAAATATTTGTCAATACATCCTTTTATAAGTTTATAATGTTGTCTAAGTCATCACAAAGGATTGTGTAACACCTCGCTATTTGAAAGACCTAAAATTAGAAAGAACTAAATTGGAGATAGAAAAATCTAAAATTTTCCAAGTTATGCTTGAGTTGTGAATTTGGGGTAAACTTCAAACGACCATAACATTAAATATAGGATGAGTTAGGTGGTCCATAAGATATCAAATGAAAGTTCCTGGAATCCTCTTTCCAACGCCACTGAGTTTGCTAATTTTTGAGCTTGTATGAGGGAGATATGCTCGTTTGAAGTCGGGCTGTCAAGTTAAGGAATGTTACTTGCAAATATGAGGGGTATTTTGGTATTTTCCTTACCCAATTAGATTAAAACGAATTTATGTAATATTTAGGGGTCTACCCTGATTTGGTTCAGTTTTCACAAATCCAATTTACGCTTAGGGTTATGAGAGGAGTTCAAGAAAAGGAATAAAGGAGAAAAGTTCAAGGCGTTCGTCAAGATTCTTGAGTTTTATTTTACCTAGGGTTTGATCCCTAAGAGGTATGTGAGTCCTCATAGTGTTGAGTTCGTTCACTTACACGCCAATAATGTTATTTTCAGCGCAATTTCGCTCTTGAAGTTGAAGGATTTGAAGTTCTTGATTAGTGTTCTTGAAGTTTTGTTTTCGTTCTTGAATTAGGACGGGTTTGATGAGTTCTTGAGGAAACTGTATGGAGTTTAAGAGTTGCTTTTGAGTAGATTCTTTTGGTATTTTATTGGGTATTCGAGTCTAAGTGATTGGGTAAGAAACCATTCGATTCTAGGTGAATTAGGGTTAGAAAACGAGTAACAAAATTTGTTGGGTTTCTCTGGGCAGGGGGTTGGTGCATCACGCTAGTAGTGCGCCAGAGAAGGGGTTCTGTAGTTCAAGGGTTGGTTCCCTGCACAGCTCAGTGTGCCATGGTTGCCTGCCTCTACACACTATCTGTCATTTAAGTTGTCTGAGTTCTTTAAAAGGGTTCCTTCTCTCCCTATCAATTCTAACTACTCTAAACTACTTCTAAACATCAAGAAATCATTCATAACCTTTAATTCATAATTCAAATTCAAGGTAAAGTTAAGTGTCAAGTCTTGAGAGTTCTTCGAGTCATTTTAAGAAGTCTTTTATAAATTGTTTTAAAACTTGCTTTAAATGACTTGAGCATTAAGTTGAGAAAGAGTATAGCTGAGTTCATTTTCTTTAAAATATGAGAACTAAGGATTCCCAAGACAAAATATTTTTACATTTAAGATGAGAGGAAACACCGATTTTCAAAAGAGTTCATGAACAATTTTCAGTAATATCTCTTTTTAGAGAAACCTTTTGATTAATAATCTCAAAGTTGAGGAAGAGGAAATGTTTTCTTTAAAACAAAATGAGCTAAGTTTTTTTTTGGGAGTAGTATTGAGCACCGATATGGGGAAGAGTTCTAACAATTCACAGCCACCAGAAACCATGTACCCAACGTGGGCGAAAAGGGTCATACTTTTTAGATGATTCCTTTATTGCTTTTTAGCATAGACTAGTGGATCCACTTAGTTAAAGAGTTCTATACCCTGACAAAGTATTAGACAGTTCTAGCAGCGTGCGATAGACATTGTATCATCACATAGCTCATCAGGTTGTCGGTTAGAGAATCTCCCAAACAGAGTTACTTTGTATTTTTGAATATAAACTGAGTAATTATTGTATTTTTCAGTCAATTGTGTTGTTATCTATTGTTTTAAAAGCTTTTCTTTATATTGCATCTTTATCACTACTTTATATTGAAATGAGTTGAGTTGAGACGAAGTAAGTTATTTTTCAGTTCCAGTTTAAGCTTATATTTTCTTTAGATTTCCCCTCACATGCTTGAATATTCCATGTACTGACGCCATTTGGCCTGCATACTTTATGATGCAGATACAGGTAATCAGGATCAGCATCCAGTGCTTCGTTGATCCACTTTAGCTTCAGAGTTGTTGGTGAGCCTCATTGCTTCCCTAGGATCCCTTTATTTGGTTTTATTATTCCAGTTTTATTAGGATGTACTGGGTCTTGTTCGGACGTCCATTTTAGTTAGTAGAGGCTTCATAGATAGACTGACTTTATTTCATGACTCTTGCACTTCAGTTGTTATGTTCTAGACTTGAGTTGCCTCTTGTGATAGTGAATGTTTGTTTATTAAATATATTAAGTTGTCTAATTTGAGACTTTTTGAATTAAAGCTTTCATTTGAGTTTATTCTATGTTGAGTAAGTATTCTGCTATGAGTTAAGCTAGGCCAAGGGTTCGCTTGGGGCCAGCAATGTTTCTCGAGTGCCAGCCACGTCAAGGGTGTGGGCTCGAGGTGTGACAGATTGTGACGTGATGAATATGATGGCTTTATCTTTAACCAGAGTTCCCTAGTTCAAATCTCAAAGATGCAAATAATTCTTATAGGGAGTTGTTTACCTTCATACAACTTGAACTTGAGATTTCTGGCTCTAGGTAAAAGTATTCCATTCGTCCCATCACATCCTTAACTTTTAATGGTTACCAGTTCAATATCTCTTGTCTCTAGGTTTTATGATATTTCTCAATTATAAAAAATAAAAAATAAATTATCGACTCAACTCATTTTACTTTTAATTTTATTTGTTTCTCATAGTTTTTTTTTTTTTTTTTTTTTTTGACAATTGTTGTTTCTCTTAGTCAATCTCAATAAAATGTTACTATTTTAAGTGTCAAAACTCAAAATGAAAAAAATACAAATACAATCTTATAATAAAATATCTTCATACACAATTATTTATGTACATATCTTGTCAATCGACTAAAAATAATTAGATTGACTAGTCAAATATACCAAATCAAATCATGTTAGTAATATTACCACAAAATATATACATGATTATTTAAGAAATAAATTATTAAGAAGAAACTTTTAATAATTTATATAACTAAAAATTACATGAGAAGTACCATAAATCACATTAATTAACAACTTAGAATATTTTTAAAACATATAAATAAATTTATTGTGAAAGAAAATCCTTCTGACTATCAAAACTTCAATTGTGCCACATATATTAGGACAAAAGAAGTAAATACATTTCAAGTAACTTATTTATTTAAAAATTACATTAAAATTACTACAAATCACAATAATTAACAACTTAAAATACTTTTAAATTATAAAAAGATTATGATCAAAGAAAAATTTGATTGACTGACAAAATTCTATTGTATCACATTAATTAACATATAAAATGTAACATTTATTAGGTATGTTCAGATACAGACTTTAATATCTAATTATTTATGTATAAATTTACCATAACATGGGACGCTTATTGTTTCCTTTCTTTTACAAGAAAAGACATAAAATGACACCTGAAATAGTTTCGAATTTTCAAAAAGACACTTTAGATATGATATTTAGGGCAATTTTAGGTGTTACTTTACTTTTTAAGAAAGCCAGTACCTTCGAACTATTTTAGTACGATAACAAGAATTGACTTTGGAATATTTAGAAATTGAAGTCCTCAGTCGAAAAGAAAAATATTATACTTTAATTTAATATATAAATAAAAAGTATATGCTTGTTCATTAAATCTTAGTTAATTAGCATATCACATAAATATTCCTCATCATGAATTAACATTTGACTAGTCATTTTTAAATTTTAAGGAAAGCAACACATTCAAAAATTTTAATAGCTCAGTTAGTTGATTATCTAAATTTTTATTTTGTTAGTGAGAATCTAATTTCTCATATTTTAATCTTCTTCTATTCCTACTTGCCCTTGCCCCCAATTTAAAAAACAAAAAAAAATTGTAAATACATCCCTTAAAAAATTATAATGATGTCTAATGCAAAACCAATGATTGTGACGAGATGGATATGATCCCTTTATTTTTAACCAAAGATCACGAGTTTGAATCCTAAGGAAGGAAATAATTATTGTAGAGAGGGGTTTACCTTTCTTGGGGCTCGAACTCGCAATTTCTGGTTGTAGATAAAAGTATCCTATCAATCCCGACACATCCTTTTGTTCCTTTAGGCGTTAACTTTTGACCATTTTAATGAATCTCATCTTTAGGTTTTCCGTCAAAACACTAAGATACTCAACGTGTTTGGAGAAATTCAAAACTGTTATTGAGTCGCTCTAAATCTTAATGTATTAATATATATATAAATTATTTTAATTTTAGATTTATCAGGTTCTTGTAGTCAATCTGTCACATCCCGAGCCTACACCCTGGATATAACTAGCACTCGAGAACCATTGTTGGCCCCAAGAGAACCCTTATCCTAACTCAACTCTCAGTGGAAGACTTTCTCAATAATAGAAATCTCAAAACAGCTCAACTCATAAGATATCATAAATAAAATAGTTTACTCAGTATACTCAAATGAACATTAGTGTTCAACTCACAATGATAATCATCAACGACAGAATGATTAACAGACTCCTCAACTACTATCGTCTATTAAGACTCTAACATAATATGATGGAAGTCGGGAGAAGACCCATGATATCTTAACAAAAACTGAAAGATATAACTGGAATCCTTCGGAAGCAAGGAGGCTCACCAAAGCTAACTCGAACTGCAAGAGGTATCAACGAAGAGATTGTTGATAACCCTAGTTACCTGTATCTGCATCATGAAAGATGCAGGCCAAATTGCATAAATACATGGAATTTATGAGAATGCATAGGGAACACTAAGCACAAACATAAGCTTGAACTGATAAAAAGGAAGAACATACTCACCTAATCTCAACTCATCTCAAGGATATTCAAAGATACTCAAACTCAGAGGTACTCAGTTCAGTTCAATATAAAAGCAACAATAAAGATGCATCATAAAGAAAGCTTTTAAAAGATTTGATAATAACATATATGTATTTAAAATACAATAATAAACTCTTTTACTCTTATTCTGGAGATTCTTTAATCGACAACCATCACTGTGAGCTATATAATGATACAACGTCTCGCCCACGCTGCCAGAACTGTCCTATACCTTGCCAGAGAATAAGACATCCTTACTAAGTGGATCCACTATATTATGGTAAGAAACAATAAGGAATCATGTAAAAAGTATGACCCTTTTTACCCACGTTGGCATACATGGTTTCTGAGGACTTTGAGTTGTGAGAACTCGTTCCTATATCAATGCTCAATACTAATCTCAATAATATAACTCATACTTATATGTTTAAAACCATTTCCTCATCCTCAAACATTGAGATTATTACTCAAAAGGTTTTATTAAAAGAGATTAAACTTAAAACTCGTGATGAACTCATTTGAAATCGATGTTTCCTCTCATTTTTAATGTAAAAACGTTTACTCTTAGGAATACTTAGTTCCCATATGTTCATTTTGAAAAATGAAACTCAACTCTCCATGTCCTCATACTCAAGTACTCAAGTCTTAAAACAAAGTTTTAAAAGTTTGTAAAAGACTTCTCAAAAAGTCACGAAAGGCCCTCTCAAACATGACTCTTAATCTTTCCTTGAATTTGAATTATGAATTCATGAGTTACGATTCATGATATGATCGATCTCGTGATGATTAAATGTAGTTTAAATATCTAGGATTAAGAAATGAATGAAAGCTCGACTTAAAGGAACAAGTACGAAACTAAAATGATGAAGAAAGTGGCGTGAAGATCTGTGATGCAGGGGTGGCACACCGCACCAGGCATGCCCTTACTGGGGCATGTTTCTGGTGCACTGCTGACGCCCCAGACCAGCCCTATTGGCGCATCGAGGGCACGGCGCCCCAACTAACATCCCGACAAAATTATTTTATCAATTTTTGGCCCTAATTCACCTAGAATCTAATGTTTTTTCCAAACTCTCTTAGATTCGAATACCCAATATAAGTACACAAAAATCTGCTCAAAACAACCCTCAAACTCATAACATTCCTCTCATGAATTTATCAGAAACTCATTCTTAACGATTCAAGAACAAAACTTCAAAAAACTCAGCAAGAACTAGAACAACACTATGATAGCCTTAAATACCTGGAAGAACAAGGTTCTTGAAGAATCTTGAAAAAGAAATTGACTAGAAGCCTTGAAGCCTTAGCTTGAAGGAGAACAATCAACATAATCTTTCTTGAGATTCTTGAATTAGTTTCTTGAAATCTATATGACCAAGAATTTCGATTTTCAATAGTGATTCATAATTGTATGGAGGACTTTGAGTTGGAAATAATGAAATTCTTGGAGAAGAACTTACCTTGAAGAAGAACCTTGAAAAAGATCAAAAGAATCTTGAAAAGGATTGAAAAATCCTTGAATAAAGTCGTCTACTTTGATTTTTCCTTAGGATTTGCCCTAGATGTTTGAGAGATAAGAGAATGATGAATTAATAGATGAAGATTTTATTGCTTTGAGCCTTATATTAGTCAAGAAATTTGTTTTAGGATTAAAAAATAAAAAAACCCCTATTAATATTTTTCCGTTGGCAAATTCGTCATTGCACTATATCAGTTACTAAAATTGGCATAACTTTTTGCTCATAAATTGGATTGACGGGAAATTGTTGGCGTTTGAAAGTAGATTCCAATACCTTTAATTTGATAGGTTATGGTCCACGTAACTCTTTATATTCTAAGAGATATGGTCATTTGAAGTTTGTTGAAGTAGAATCTTACATCAAAACTTAATCGATTAGGGAACTATCAACTCTACTTTGTGCTAGAGGATTCTAGTGACCTTAATTCATATCCAAACTTCCCACACTAAATATTCTACCATTACACATATGGGTAATTTATGAATCACCCGATATGACCCTACAAGTAAATGAAGAATGATTCAAGTCTTAACTTCGAAATTTTTGGGGTGTTACAGTTACTCTTTTTAATATACAAATAAATAATATTTACTTTTTAATTAAATCTTGGTAATTTTATCACGTAGAAATAAAATTACTTGCTTGATAAATTTTCAGAAATAAAATAAATAAGTAGATAAAATCTATTGAAAGATTGTATTCTATTATTCAAGTCACCCTCATAAGAGCCAGGAAGTAATGTTGAAAAGTCATAACCAAAATATTTGTCAATACATCATTTTATAAATTTAAAATGATGTCTAAGTCATCACCAAAGATTGTGACCAGATGGATATGATGCCTTCATCTGTAATTAGAGGTCTCGGGTTTGAATCTCAACGATGAGAAATAATACTTGTTAGGAGTTGTTTACCTTCCTTAGGATCAAATTTTAGATTTCTGGTTATAGATAAAAGTATTTCATTCATCCCAATACATCCTTGATTTTTATTGGTTACCAGTGCAATATCTCTAGTCTCTAGGTTTTACGATCTGAATTATAAAAAATCAATTACCGACTCAACTCATTTTATTTTAAATTTTATCAACTTCTCATAGTCAATCTCAATAATGTGTTCACTATTTTAAGTGTTAAAACATAAAATAAAGAAAAATACAAATGTGATCTTATAATGAAATATCGTCATGTACTTTTATTCATGGGCATATCTTGTCAACCAACTAAAAATAATTACATTTACTAGTCAAATATACAAAATGAATCATCTTAGTAATATTACCACAAAATATGTACCTAAGCCATTTATGCGGTGATAGCATGATAATTAGAATTTTGGTTATTTAACTAATAAATAATTAAGAAGAAAATTTTAAAAATCAATATATATATATATATATATATATATATATATAATAATAATTATGTAAGAATTACTATAAATCACAATAATTAAGAAATTGAAATATTTAAAAAACATATAAAAAAAATATTGTCAAACAAAATTTGTCTGACTCTCAAAATTTTATAGGTGCCATGTAAATTGGGAAATAAGGAGAAAAAGTTTTTCTAGTAATTTATACATTTACAAATTATGTTAAAATTAGTACAAATCATAATAATTAACAAGTTGAAATATTTTTGAAATTATAAAAACATTACGATCAATGAAAAATATTGTTGACCGTCAAAATTCTAAGATATCACGTTAGTTAAAATAGAAAAAGTAACATCTATTGAGTATGCGCTGCCACAGACTTTTATATATAATTTCATATATATAAGTCACCCTAACATGGACCACTTGTTGTTTCCTTTTCTTATATATAAGTCACAATAGCAAGAACTGACTTAGGAATATCTAGAATTTGAAGTGCCTAACTGAAAAGGAAAATATTATATTGATTTAATATATAATAATATGTGCTTGTTAATAAATCTTAGCTAATTATTTTATCACTTAGCTTTTCCACATCAAGAATAAGTCAACACTACTTGCTTGATCAGTTTCAGAAATAAAATAAATAAATTAATAAAATCTATTGAAAGATTTCATTTATTTATTCAAGTCACATCTCATAGGAGCCAAGAAGTATTGTGGAAAATTGATTACCAAATACTATGTTTTAAAAATGGAATAAACTTTTAAAGTAGGTTGAATGTAAGTATGTAACATTAAGCAAATTAAATGACACATTAACTTATCGATTGGTATTAATTAAATTAAAGTGCTATAACAATTAAAATAACAGAATTATGATAAAAAAGTACATAAAAAATAAAATAACTAGGGATAGACGTAGATAAAAAGATAGACCAAAAGAGTAGATGAGATGTCAAAAGAATTATAATGAGACATTATAGAATAGCTTTAGTAAATAATTCAAGATAGCCTCGTGAGAATATTCCACATACTATTTATTTACCGAGAAAACAATATATGTGCCCTCGTTCTGGATTTCAAATTAACCTTTTGGAAGGATTGGCTGAATATTTGTTTGTCTAAGAACCTTATTAGTACTTAGGTTGAGCTAATAATGCTTTATTTGAAATATTTATAATAAAATTCATACAATTTATTTGAATTCTTGTCAAGCCCCGAGCCTAAACCCTTGACGTGGCCAGCACGCGAGAACCATTGTTGGCCCCAAGCGAACCCTTGGCCTGGCTCAACTCTGAGCGAAAGACTTATTCAACATTAAATGAACTCAAAAGTAAAAATTTAACTCAAATGTCTCAAAATAATAAACTCAAAATGTATATGAACATTCAACTGGCAAAAGAAGGCAACTAGAGTCTCAAACATTAACAATGGAAATGAAAAAGACTTATGAACTACTACTATCTATCTATGAAACCTCTAATATTGCGAGGGATGTCAGGACAAAACCCCCGATCATCCTAATAAAACTGATTTAATGGAAATAAATAAGGGATTCTCCGGATGCAAAGAGGCTCACCAAAGCTAACTCGAACTACAAGTGGTATCAACGAAGCGTCTGTTGATAACCTTGATCATCTGTATTTGCATCATGAAACGATGCAGGATAAACGACATCAATATATCGAATGTATGAGCATGTAAGGGGAACCCTGAACATAACATAAAATCTTGAACTTAGAAAGAAGGAAACATACTCACCTCAACTATACTCAACCTAACCTTAACTCATAGATACTCAACTCAATGCAGTATCAAAACAACAATAAAGATGCAGTTTATATAAAGCATTTTAAAATAGTTGTGTCACAAATCGAGAGCACCCCCTAGTCATAACACGGCATACTCGACCCCGAAGGGGTCTTATGCAAGCCCCATAGCATTCATTCATCGCATAGGTAATAAAAATAGTACGGAATTAAAACTTTTTATTCAAAAACCATACAATCTATCATTTCAAAAGCATTTAAATGCAAGCGGAAGTATATATCTCACATTGCCATCTTAAACAAACTTTAACAAGACAGGGTCATGGCCCTTTACAATCGAAGTCTTAACAAAAGTCTTAAAACATAAGAAAGACTAGAAACATAAAGTCCTTGCCCTCGATCTATGAGGACATACAAAAAGATGTCTTGAGAGAACTCTATTCCCAAGCTTCACTTGAGAATGCAATCACTTGTCGGAACCTACACTTGTAGTAAAAATAAGAAAATATGGGTTAGCACACAAAAATGTACGAAGTATGATGACCATGCAAAAACATGCTTTAAAAGGGACATTTTGGTTTGAAACCATACATTATGCCATCATGTTTGGAAATATCATGAACAATAGCATAAGAGATATCAAATACCAATATAATCATCATACAAGTCATAACATCATGTTTAAGCAATATCAACATATAACTCTTTACCTTCACATTTAACCTTTACCTCAAGTAACCCTCGTGCTACACCTTGTGCAATGTATGGATAGCGTCCCATTCCATCATCCACACTACGGCACCACATGAAGGTCACCAACAGTGAACTTACCATTCCTTTCTTTTCACCTTTGCACAATATCCACACATAAGAGACATAGCATTTCATAAGACATGACAAGGGAAAATAACTCATAATATAACCCAAGTATAGCATGCATCTTTACATTTAAGCATATAAGAGTCAACATTCTTCATTTGATTCTATTAGGACACATTCACACATAGTCATTAAGACTTGGAGAACTCACTACACTCCTCTTGAAGACTACTCATGCAATGAATGGATAGCATCCCATAATAGTACCCACACTTCATAGAACTCCTCAAGAAACTATAATGCACATCTCACATGATGGGAATAAGTGTTTAACCGACGTAAACCATGAGAGCTAGATCATGGAATCCAGTGTCATGAAACCCCACACTGTATAAAGTGGTGAACTTGCCTAAGAAAGACCGATATTTAGCTTAAGTGGATCCACTAGCTGTCCTATGTGGGCACATGGTTATGGGACAAGGAGGTTGCTACAAGATACTCCGCCTCAACTCTCAAATGAGCACCCACCCTAAGAGATTGCTACTAGATACCCCACCTCAACTTATGGATAAGTATCCATCTTATTCAATATCCTCTCGGTACTTAGCCTACATTCCCATAGAGTAGTTAATATTCATTACATTAAGGGATAAGAAATTGTTACTAGATAGCCCTCCTCAACTCATAGATGAGCATCCATCTCAAGAGGTTGCTACTAGATACTCCGCCTCAACTCATGAATGAGCATCTATCCCATCCCACATTCATTGGATAGCTTATAGATTCAAAGTTGAGAAAAGCCTTTCAACTAAGAATCATGTTATCATTCATTAGTGTAAAATCGAGAATATCCTTTCAATCAACACATCATTATCATTCATTAGAGTACAATTGAGAATAGCCTTTCAGTAAGTACTTCATCATTAACATTATCAGTGAATCCCATTCATTCTTCATTCAAGTATGTGTGTATGTAAGAATAGCCTTTCAAATAATCACCATCATTCACAAGTGTTAATAGAGAGATAGTATTCAATCTTAATACCCTTAGCTTCTAGACATGAACATCGTTCATTAACATAGGTCACACACATGCTTCACATCACAATCATTTATACAACAACATGATAATACTTCAATTCCTCACACTATACGTTCAAGGCCATGATCACAACATTCAAAGTAATTAAACACCTCCACCTTTCATGTGGATCAACCATTCTAATGCAATCCTACTACAACAAGTAATTAGGTCAATCTTCCCCTTTCCAGGCTATGATCACAAATTCTCAATTCACCAACAATTCACCTTAATTAGTCATTGATGATGATACAATTCAATAACCAAAAGTAATTTAGGCATAAACCATCAACAATCATTCATAATCATCAAATCCACTTACAAAGTGATGCTTTTTGTGACCAATGACACTAACCTACGGTATGAGTGTCTACGATCGTCGATAATATAATAGCCCAACTAAGGGTTGGGGTCTTGTCCCAAGGGAGTGGTTTTGAGAATTAATAGAAGAATAAAATGTAGTTCTAATTAGTCGTAGATAAAGACATTAACGAGTAAAAACATAGTAAATTAAAGGGGGTGACACAACAATGTCAAATATCAAATGGGGGTTTGTCACAAATGTAATAAAAACAACTAAATTAGAAGGGAAAAACAAGTATGGGGAGAAGTTCTTGGGGTGTGACCGCAATATAAATTGATATAAATCGTTGAGTACATGCTTTCGATAGGAAATTTGCAAGCTAATAGTGACTAGGTTAAGCTTTAAATGGAAATAAGTTCCCTCTTGGGCAACTTACCCCGTTTCAAATGGGTTCCTCTCGGACACCCATTTGCCGCATGAAGGCCAGCCTACGCCTTACTCTACTCACTCTCTCGAGCTGAATGTTAGGATATGGGACTAGGGCTCACCCTCTCGGGCTGAACCTCATGTCGACCCACTCCTTAGGCCATCAGTCTAGCGATTTTGGTTTCGCGACCTCTCTCTCTCGCAAGCCGAAAACACATGGGTGGTATTGTATTTAAAACTACAAACCCATTAAATTAAATCATAACCACTAGGTGAAATCACCATTAAAATACATCTAACCTATTAGCAAAAAAGACCCAACAATAATATCAACACATATTTGCTAAATAACACCGTAAGAATGGGGTTTTTAGCCACACATCAAGAGATAAAAATTTATACCTAAATGAGTTTGCATTCAAATGGGTATGAAGATTTAAGTCTTGTTACGAGCCAATAATGAAGAATCCAAGAGACCCAACTCCAAATCTAGAAGATGAAATCCTCTTCTTCTTCAAGTCTCCAAAACCCTCTCAAACTTAGAGCAAAAATATCCAAAAAGTATTATTCTATTATGAAAATTATAATAATTGTCTGAATCTCTAAAAATTAATATAGAGTTTAGTAGTGATAGACTTTAGAAAATAGTGCTGGCGGATAGCTCGGTGAGGTTAGTTGGAATCGCTGATTAACTCGATGATTCGCCCTTTGGTATAGTTCGTCGCCGTCTTGCACTAGCCTTCTGCATCGCCGTGCTCTCTGTTAGTGGGTGACATAGTACTGCTTCACAGATCTATTCGGCGAAATGCCGACTGCTCCTTTCATCGCCTTTTTGATCCTGCTCCTCTAGGGCTTCGCGTACTAGAACAACAGGCGGAGTGTGTCCCTTCGGTGAATCGCCAAGCGTGCTTTGGTGATGCTCAGGCTTCAGCTTCTTCGTTCTTTCCAGCCTTTTTGTTCCTTTTTGCGCCTAAGTGTCCATGCTTCCACTAAAACTTCAAATACCTAAAACTTAAGTGTTTTCATTAGATATTTAGAATAAATAAGCATTTGAGGACATTATTTCTATTAAAATAAACCCTAAGTGAGTCCAATTTGTGGACTCATCAACACCGCCAACTTAAACTTTGCTTGTCCTCAAGTAAAACTCAAGTTCAGCAGTTCAAATAGGATGTCTCAATTAGTGCTTCAGAAGACTAAATCATGAACATACATAAGAAAACTCAAATTACTTGTGCAAAGATCAACTGTGTACTCAAAGATTCAAGTTGTGACACACCATTACCAAAGATTTTCATGCTCGCAATACTTTCTACTTGTGCAAGTTCAAGCTCAACAAAAAGTATCTAAATTCCCTCACATAAAGAATGATTCCTTATTCACACAAAGAGGTTAATCAATTAAAGATCAGGAATCAGATGCAATGCTCACACTCAAAAAGAGGAACACAATGCATGTTTTCACCCATAGGAATGCCTTTATTTTCCAATTGATCTTCGGTTCAGCTCACTCAAGATCAAAAAGGTCTGTCTAAGACTTGTAATGGGGTTGAGTGCAAAGGTATGGTCATTTAGGCTCAGTGAATTTTCATCCTCGTAAGATGTGGTGTTCTCAAGGCATTTCCTTCTTTTCCTTCATCATTTCTAGTTCTTCTAAGTCATCTTTTTATTCACCTCCATGGATTGCTTGGAAACCTGATTTCTTTTGTATTTTACTCCACAACTTTTTTTTTTGAAGGGTTTCCATTGTTCTGCAACACCATGGGTTAAGGGGAACTTTTCTTGCACTTCTTGACTTCTCCTTTTCCTTTTCACCACACCCCCAACTTAGGCTTTTGGCCTAGGTTGGCTATTTGCTAAACCACAAATCAAGAGGATTATAAGTGGTGGGTCAAGTAAGCTCTAGGGTGCATCAAGGTTTTCCCAATGAAAGGTAAGGCTCAAAAGGTGTTCAAGAGAGTTTCACATGCTCACGGGTAGGCCACAAAAGAGGTACATGTCAAATTTGGCTTACATTCTTCAAAAGTTTCCTAAGATCATTTCAAGAGCACACCTTACTAAATCAATTAGAATAATAGGGCAAATTCTAGGCTTATTCATGCAAGGTTCAAAGGAAGCTCAGCACACAAGGCATCGACACTTAAGTCAAACAAGACCATACACTTTCGCTAGTGTGCAACGGTCATTACTAGAGAATCAATTCGATAAATGCGTAATCATAACGAGATGGAAAGAGTTTACGTATTGTCAATGCAATTTCATTTGGCCTCATCGTAGCTGTACATTCATGTTCATTCAATTGAGAGCACTATTCAAGTTATCGTTATTGATTGAAATCAAGACTCAAATTTTTGCAAAAGAGCAGCCACATTCAACACATGAGAGGTGGTAGAAATGTGCAAAAAATCATTTTGCAATTAAAAGTAAGTGGAGCCTCAAGCTCAAACATCCACAGAAAGCATTATTAATCAAAATTTAAAAGCTCAAAGCCCCAAATATATACACAAGACACAACCACCACCACAAAAGGTATGGGCCTCACCCTAGCACAAAAAAAAGTATTTGTCCTCAAATGCAACAAATAAGTATCCAACAATTTAAGTAAAGAAAGAACAGAGAAAGAAGTAAAGAGTGGATCCTGTCTACACGCTTTCTCCATCTGTCGGGGTACTGTTGTTGCCTGATGCATTTGCCTGCAATTTGACAATAGTCCCCGGATTGTCATTCAGGTTCTCGTTGTGTTCATTTTCCCTAGCTTCTGTAGTAATGTTAGTAGCAACCATTTTGACCATTTCATGGTTTGCCAAGAAAGAATTTATAGCCATGTAGTTTCCACGTTTCCACGAAGGAATGGTGGGATCAATGGGGACCCTTCTGCTGGAGCTCGCTTTCTTACTTTCTCTTCTGTCTTTTGCCAGTTTTGCTATCTTTTCCTTTCTTTTGAAATCTCGTGCTCTTATATGTTGGGGTGGCATATCTCTTCCTATGACCTTTTGTCTTTCCATTTCTTTAACAGACTTCGAGACAAAGTTAGACTCTATTTAAGTAGGGACAGAGGAGTCCTGGGTGTAGAATTTGCTTCACCAAAATAGTTGGTGAAGTGCGCATCCAATAAGGTGGTTCGCTGAAAATGATGCATATACAAGGGTGCAAAAAGAATGGCAAATAAGGAGACTTTGTGCGAGTCGCCGAGTGTGCTTGGCGATATCAGACTTATCGCCGAAAGTAACAGATGAAATTAGGTTAAAGGCACAATAGGGGCGATAGGCGAACCGCTGAGCAGTTCGGCGAGCTTGATTTAGCTCGCCAAACTACCCAACCTGTCTACAATCAACCCATTTCATTCAAATTCAAGCCCACAACCATTATAACACAATGTAAGTTTGTACAACACAAATTCAACGAAGATCCAACACAATTTTTAGCACTTCCATAGCAAAATAATTCAACTTAGGGCACCGTCGAGTGGTATTTTTCCAATTACACAAATATCATCAAATACCAATCGATAATACATGTGATCCCATTAACTCAGAGACTCAGCAGAGATTTAATCAATATCAACATAATTATGCAAATGAGTACAATGTTAATATCTTAAACGCTGGGTTTGAGTTACCAAGCTTTTTTGCCGAATAGATACTAATGAAGTGCTAGGCGGCAATGTAATCCAACTCCTAGCACAATTCAACAACTGAAATACTCTAAAAGTACAAGAAACAAAAGGCTAAAGTGCAGGTGTGAGTTTGATAGGACGACGTAGGGAGAGAAAGTGAATGAAATAGAACTTTTAAGCCTATGGCTTGCAAAAACTGTCAACTTTCTGCCCATTCGGTGATGTCAGTCAAGATCGCCTATTCACTCGGTGAAGCGCCAAGTGTCTAGTTTCTTCGCTAACTGTAACAGGATTTGTAACTCATGTGAGGATTCCAATCGACGATTTTCATCGAGATCGCTGACATGGTCGGCGATACGCCTCTAATTTTCTTCAGACCACCCAGTTTTACAGGATCCCAGCTAACAGTGCCTTAAGTCAGACGGCGAAAATAATTGTGTTCGCTGATCTTGTCTGCGATCCGCCAACTGGACCTGTTGCTTGCCTCCATATACTATTTCGATCACCTCCCATATTTTAACCTGTACAAACAACACACCATTACTCTACTAGTAATTAGCAAATACTTAAAGGATTTTGGGTTGCCTTCCAAGTAAGTCCACCTCTTGGGTTTAGCCATAGTATCACTAGGCAAACCCCCTTGTTGTCTCGAATTGAGATTAGACGAGATATGACCCATTTGGGTCTCTAACTGCTTGATTGAAACTAAATGAGAGGTGGCGGTCTGGCTGAGGGTAGACATATCTTCTTTCATGACTTTTAGCATTTTGCCTTTGTTGAGCTTGAACTTGCATTTGAAGCAATGATTGTGAACTTGAGAATCTTTGATAATGGTGAGTCACAACTTGAATCTTTGAGTGCACAATTGATCCTTGTATGAGTAAGTTGAGTCTTTTTGTGTGCATTCATGATTGAGTCTTGTGTAGCACTATTTGAGACATTCTTTTTGAACTGCTCAACTTGAGTTTTACTTGAGGACAAACAAAAGTCTAAGTTGGCGTGTTTATTAGTCCACGATTTGGGCTCATTTAGGGCTTTATTTGGATAGATTTAGTGTCCTCAAATTCTTATTTTGTGCCAATAATTGATGTAAAATCCTTGATTTCCAGGTATTTGGATTTAGGAACAAAGCATGGACACTAATGGGCAAAAAGGAACAAGGCAGCTGAAAGAAGGAAGAAAAGAAGGCCATATGATCGCCTAATCCATTAGGCGAGTCACCTAGTGGCCATCGTCTCGCCTAAAGTTCCAGTGTGGCAAGCTTTGAAGGACAAAATCAAGTTGGCAAGAGAAAGAAGTAGTCAACATGGCGCTGAACAGTTCCGTGATGTAGTGATTAGATCACCCAAAGTTACAGAACTTCAGGATTCTAAAGGCCAAAGAAAAAAGGCTATCGAACTAACCAAAGGGCGGATCACCGAGATGATCAGCTATCCTGACTTACTGCGCTGAATGGTCCTACACAACATATTTTTGGTGACTATAAATACATTTTTGAATTCTTAGTTTAGTATGAGTTTTCATAATATAGAATTTCTTATCTGTTTTGGATATATAACTAAGAGTATTGAGACAATATTTTTCTTATCTTTGAAGAATTGAAGTTTTCCATTTTGAGAAATTGGAAGTTGGTCTTTGAGATTCTTCAATTTGGACCTTTGTAAATATGAAATTAATCTTACCTGGTTGATGGAAGCACAATTTGGTAACGATTTCTATCTTTTTATGACGTCTAGCTAAAACCCCAATTCTTGGGGTGTGATGATGTGATTATGGGTTGATTTATCTTATGGGTATTGTTAATTGATAGTTTAAATGCTATTTAAAAGTGATTTCAATTAGTAATTATGGTTTAATTTAAATGGTGGTAGTTGCAAACGCAATTGTACCTTCGTATTTTTGGCTTGCTTGAGAGAGAAGTTTTAAAACAAAGATTACTGATTTGATGGTCTCTAAATATTAGTTGTCATGGCTTCAAGTCGAGAGAGTGAATTCTAAACCCTTTTCCACACATTCAGCTCGAGAGAGTTGGTGGACTAAAGCATAGGCTGTTCTTAATTATGGCTTGTTGGTGTTCGTGAAAAACTAATTTTATTCGGGGTAAATTGTTTGAGAGAAAGTTTATCCCCACTAAAGTCTAGATTATTCACTAATTTACAGCTATTTACTATCAGTTACAACTACCCATTTGTCTACCTTAACCTATAATCCAATTTCATCCCAAGAACTCGTCTCATTACTTATTAATTAATGTTATTTGTTGTTGTTGCAATTGATAGTTAAAACCAAAGACCCCATATTCGACACTTGCGCCACCTTTTAATTTGAAGTTGCTTTTATTCATAAATGTCTTTACCTATGATTGACTTGAACATATTTGTACTTGGCTCTTGAATCTTAAGCATGTACCACTCCCTGTGGGATTCGACACCAACTCATTAAGTTGGGTTATATTACTGACTAACGATCGTTGGCACTTAGAATTGGAAGAAATGTCCTGATACATGAAATCACTCTCCCTCACTGCCAGAACAATCCTATACCTTACTAGAGTATAAGACATCCTTGACTAAGTGGATCCATTAAGTTGTGCTTAAAAAGAAATAAGGAATTATCTAAAAAGTATGACCCTTTCTACCCATGTTGGCTACATGGTTTATGAGAAGTTCTAGTTGTATGAACTCCTCCCCATAGGTGCTCAATACTAATCCCAAAAATAACTCATTTAATATGTTTAAAAACATTTCCTAATCCTCAAGCTTTTAGATTACTACTCAAAAGGTTCTCTTAAAAGAGATTATACTCAAAATCTACTCATGAACTGTCTTGGAAATTGATGTTTCCTCTCAATTTAAATGTAAAAACAATTATTCTTGGGAATAGATAGTTCCCATATCGTAACAACCCAAAAAACTAGCGAGACCAAGCTAGAGTCTAATGGAAACGAATAGGTGAAACTAGAGCCTCACAAGTCAACTATAACACCCGAAAACTAATGAGTTGAACTAGTGTGTTGTAGAGTCTTGTAGTGGAGTTTTGGTGTGTCGTATGAGGGTTAAATAAAGATAAATGGATCCCGTACTTAGAACGATATGTTTAGGGGTTAAACGTCTGGGTACGACTCCCCAAGGACCACCCAAGGGGTCCTTGAGGAGGACCCCAACATTGTCCAAAAAGCTGTCAAAACAGCTTGATCCATGACCCCTATTGACGCCTTTAGGTCATGGGCGTAGGTCAGGACTGAGTTGGCCTACAAAATATCAGTCTCTGACCCAAACAGCAAGACGAAACCACGTCCAGTAGGCCAATCCACGGTCCATGGATGGGGGTCTCGTAGATGCTGCCAATTTCCAGCTTTTTAGTTTTAAGTTGGTGATTATGAATTAAGTTAGTTAATTAATTAACATCTTAGGGGGTTGGTTAATTAGTTAAATAACCACCTATATAAGTTAATAATACCCTAAACTTATTCATTAACTCATTAGAACCCAAGACCCCAAATTAAAACCCAACTACCCTTCTCTCCAAAATCTTCTCTCTAGAACCTCCATTGAAGAACCAAGAAAGAGTTCAAGGAAAGCTCGAAGATAGGAGCTCTTCTACACGAAATTGGAAGGATTCTACACCTAAGGTATGGGAGTTTTTCATTCTTGGTTAGCTATCACCAAGAAGCCCCTTCAACTATGTTTTCAAATTCCCCAAATCTAGAGTTTTCAAATCTAGTCATGGGTCTTCTTCCAAAATGAATTCAATTGTTTAATTAAGGTTTATTATGATTGATTTTGATGATTAATGATTGGATTAATTGAGTATTGATGGTATTTGATGAAAATATCCCTTGCACCCACGATTTTCCTTTCTTCCTAAATTGTGAACTAAGGTGTGACTTGATTGATCATGGAAACCTAATAATCGATTGTGTTTAGTTTTATTATGTTGTTGAATCATGATGCCTCTCTATATAACATGGTAATTCTAGTAATTTAGGGTTGATCTTGATCCTTAGCCTTGAAAGGCAATTTGCTAGGGTTGTATGTGTTGATGAGGATTATTTATGACTTGTTGATCCACTTGAAAGGTGGAGGTGTTTAATTATGATGTAATTGCATGATCTAAGTGTGATTTACATGTATACTTGATTAACCTAAGATTCTAGGGTTATGTCATGTAAGTGGCAAATCGAGGGTTTGGATGTGAAACTCTAAAATTGAATAACTTCTTGATGAATTGCCTTAGATTAGATCACCTAGACTTGAATTGGTATAGGGTAATGCTTTTAAACATGAACTGAATTGATCATGAGATTATTTGCATGTTGATGAATACTTGAAAGTATAAAGTGCCAATCATGATGTGATTAATGTATTGATGAGTTGTTGGATCATGGTATTCCCTTATCTATTGTGCTATTGCTATATGTTTGGGATGAGTTGGTCCATAGCCCTTGAAGGGCATATTTTGAAGTTTTGTGCATATTGGCTAGATTGTATGTGAAGTCATGATTTACTTAGAAGTTGAAAGTCCTATGACTATTGAGTATAATTGTGGTATTGTTGAAAAGGCTATCCTTCCTTTACCCCTATACTTGATATTGTATGAATGGTCTAGGATGATTATAATGTTGTTGTTATGTCATTCCAAGGACAATTACACACACACTCCATGCATAAACATGATCATGATGTATCAATGGTGTTAATTGAAGGTATAATTCTCATATGCACCTTTACACATTATTATGTATGAAATGTACATGACCATGATGTTGTTGTGTTGATTGTAAAAGACACTCTCATGAACATAATGTGAAAGACTTACTCTCACACTAAGGACTCTAGGGAATCCATGAGCTACCATGAAACCATGATGTTTGAGTGCTATGCATTCTTCCATGAACATGATTTTAAAGTAAAGACTTAACATGGTTTTTAAAAAGGGGAATTAGGCTTAGCACCTAGTGGATAGGAACAAGAGATGGAAACCTTTTACCTCAGTCAGTCTGGGTTTCTAGAAGCAATCTTCGTATCCCATAACTATGTGCCCACATAGTTCTATTAGCTAGTGGATCCACCTATTAGCTAACCATGTTAGTTCTACCTTAGGCAAGTAGAACACCTCTTGTCAGTGTAGGGCAGTACACCGGATTCCATGTAGCTCGCATGGTCTATGTCGGTTAAAGTTAAACTTCCCTACATGACAAGAACAAGATCCATGACATGACATGAACAAGAACATGAATTAATAATACAAACACAAGTCATGTGCTATGATTACTTGAGGGGTCTTACTTAGTATGAGTGGGGGTATGGGACTTCATTCACACATTGCAGAAGTGAGATTGGAGAGTGATTATGGTATGTGCTTGACAACATGATGCTTTATGAAGTTATTGTATACCATGCATAAACATGAACCATGAATGTAAATGTCAGCATGAACATGAGCTATATCTATGACTTCTTGGTGAGTTTACTTAGTAGGAGTGGGGGTGTGGGACTTCACTTCCACATTGCACAAGTAGACTTAGTAGGGTGTCATGGGATGGTTCCTTTGCATTATGATGAGATTTGAATGCATGCATGTATATTAAATGGATAGTTGTTATGAATGATTTTCCTTATATTTTAAGTAATGTACATGACTATTTTCCTTAATTGTGACTATTGATTATAATGAAGTCTAAAGATGAAGTGCATGACTAAGGTAGCTTCAAAGGAGTACTTAGTAGGTTTGGTATTATGGGATGCCAACCACACATTGCACAAGTGTTCCTTAGGGGTTACCAAGGTAATGGCTTTACCATGAAGTGAGTATGAATGTGATATTGGCTTGTGTTGTACATTGTAAATGCATGTTAGTTACCATACTTTGCACAAGTGTTTCTTAGGTGTTGCTTATGTGATGATTACCTATTGATTAGATGATCTTGGTATGTGACTTGTATTACCTTATGATTGGAGGCTATGTATTGTGAAGATTGAGATTTGCATTACATTGATGTTGGAGTCTATGCTTGTTATTATAATGATATCTCTCATGTTATAATGAAATGTATGTGAGTTGCCTTAGTGGTTGCATTCTCCAACTATTTCAAAGATGATGTTCAAAAATGGCATATAGCATGATTTCAAATGAAATGTCCCTTTTCGTGCATGTTTTAAATGGTTTTGTGCATGGCTTCCATACTTAGTACTTTTTGTGCTAACCCCTTCTTTCTACATTTTCAACAAGTGTAGGCTTTGGAGACATTGGATTCCGTCCTCGTGGCTAGGTTCATCGGAGATCAAGAAGAAGAAGATTGGTGAGTCCTCATTGTATTCGAGGGCTCAACCACATGTCCTCTATTGTCTTTATTTTTATGTTTGTAGACTTTTGTAAGGGCCATGTCCCTAAGATTTGTATTTCAAGAGTTTTATTCCAAGTATAACAAATGGTTTGAGACATAGAGTCATAGATACTCTTTCATTTTTATAAGAGACTTCGATTGTAAATAAAAGTTTTAAATTTTATGCATTTTTCCTATGGATTAATGTTCATGATATGCAAAGGGCTTGTATAAGACCCCTTTGGGGTCAACTACGCTGTGTTACGAATAGAGGGTACTCTCGGGTCGTGACACATATATTCATTTTGAAGAATGAAAATCAAATTTCCTCATCCTTTAACTCAAGTATGATTTTTTTTTAAAAGATTGTAAAAGACTTCTTAAAATGACTCAAAAGAACTCTCAAGACTTTACTCTTCACTCTACCTTGAATTTGAATGATGAATTCAAGGGTTATGATTCATGTTATGAAGTATCTCTCCTGTTTAGATGTAGTTTAGAGTAGCTAGAATCATAAGGGCGTAAAGGTACACTTTAAAACAACTTAGACAGAGCAAATGGCGGAAAAAGGGTGGGGCAGGCAACCCTGGCGCACTGCTGGCGCAGGGAGCCAGCCCCTAAACTTTAGAGACTCAAATGTGGTGCACTACTGGCGCGCCTCCCGACAAATTTTCTTCTTCCATTTTTTTCCCTAATTCACCTTGAATATAATGGTTTCTTCCCAACTCACTTAGATTCGAGTACCCAACATAAGTATATGAATAGTTACTCAAAAACAACCCTCAAACTCCTATCATTCATCTTAAGAACTCATCAAACTCAACATTAGCGATCTATGAAAGAATCTTCAAGAAACTCTTCAAGAAGTCAAGTCACTCAACCTAAAGAACGAAATTACGGATTTAAAATTACATGATCGGCATGTGGGTGAATGAACCAAATACTATGAAAACTTACATATCTTAATGTGGTGAAACAAATCCTCGATTCGCAAGAATCTTGATCGTTCTTCCTTTTCTCCTCTATTCCTTTTCTTAAACTCCTCTCAACCCTAAAAACATATTTTAGGTTTGTGAAAACTGATCCAAATCAATTTAGACCCCTAAAATATTACTAAAAACGTTTAAAGCTGATGGGGTAAGGAAAACACCAAAATACCCCTCATTAATTTGGGTAACTTTCCTTAATTGGGCATGCTGACTTCAAACGGGCATATGTCCCTCATCCAAACTCAAAATTTAGCAAACTCAGTGGAGTTGGAAAGAGGATTCAAAGACCATTCATTCAATATCTTATGGGCCACCAAACTTATCTTGTACTGAAAGTTATTGTCATTAGAAGATGACCCAAAACTGACAACTTAAGCTTAACTTGAACAAATCTCAAATTACCTCTTTCCAAATTAGTTGTTTCTAAATTTAGCTCTTTCCAAGGCGGGATGTTACAAATTCACTCTTTCAATTTTTTTAGATGGAAAGCTATAAATTTATGCTTTTAAGGATTCATTTGCTCAAACATATCTTTTAATAGACAAAAAAAAAAAAAACCAATTCCTAAAAATTGAAATTAAAAATTATAACAAACCATCATAAAAAAGAAAAAAAGAAAGAAAAAGAAACACAAAAGTATGGAAAACAACAAATAATGTAATAGGTTAAGTATTATGTAATAATTAATGAAAAATAAAAACTTAATTTATTTTGCTCAGTTGTTTGAACAACCTCTACTAAAGGTATTGTATAAACTATAAAATTTAATATGATCATTTTCAAGTATTTTTAATGTATTAAACTTTTTTAATTTTCTTATATGGAGACATAAGAATGTATTAAATAATCTTTCTGTATTTTTAAGTTCTTGTTTAAATATCTCAAATTATAATTAATTTTAATCTTCAACATAAGTTTTTTATAAGTACTAAAAATTACGATATATATAAAAATTTACAATTACTATTTTAAAGAAGTTCAATATTTTCTTATATGGTCATGACATAGGGAATATAGTTTTTTATTTGCATCAAAGTTTTTAGTTTTTAGCCGAACAGCAATAGAACTTTGTCTGATATTTTAAAACTTTGAGTTAAACTACTTCAATCTTCATATTTATTAGTAAGGTCTTTGACAATGAGAACCAAAGTATTTTCGATATATTATGAATATTAAATTATACATAAATAAAAGATAAAAAGAATGTGGTTTATAAGAAGTGATCTAATCTGATGCACTAATACATTGTACATTTGACTAGTCATTGTTTTAAGGGAAAACCAACGGTTTGAAAAGAATTTGATTTCTTATGGAGAAATTTTAATAGCTCACTTAGTTGATTTGTCATGACCCAAGCCTACGTGGTCGGCACTCGAGAACCATTATTGGCCCCCAAGCGAACCGTTATCTTGGCAGACTATAAGTGGAAGACTAACTCAAGCATACATAAGCATCAAATTGAAGAAACATTTAAGAACAATTGAATGAATCTCAAAACTTCACTGAATAGATTGAGTATGAGATATAAGTTTAAATAAAATATCTTAAAGCTGAAAGACTCGCCAAAACAATCTATTTATGAAGCCTCTACTATTGAGGTAGGATGCCAAGACAAGACCCACGATACCTTAAAACTACTAACTAGAAAGTAATTGTGAAGTCCTCGGGAATACAAAGAGGCTCACCAAAGCTAACTGGAGTGTAGAATGATCTCAATGAAGCGCCTATTAATAATCATGAACACCATATCTGCATAACAAAATGATGTAAATCGAATGACATCAGTACATGAAATGTACGAGTATGTAATATGACTGAGTAAACAAATAACTGAACTAAATAACTAAAAACAACTCAATTGAATCAATACATGAACATGAAGTGAAAACCATTTAAGCTTTTGAATAAAATATACAATGAAAGTAACATGAAAATAATATACTTTACTTGTGGGGAGTTTCTCTAACCGACAATCATTACCATGAGCCTAGAAATGATATAACATCCAGACGCACATTGCAAGGGCCCATCCTATACCTTGTTGGGGTTATAGGATGATATTGTAACTATGGATCCAACTATATTCCATCTTAAAGGCAGTGATGAGTCGCATGAAGAATCAATGATATCCTATCCCACGATGGCTACGTATTTTATGCGACTTGTAAGTTATAAAAGAGTCTAACCCAACTCGATACTCGATACTACTCCTAAAATAATTAATATAACTTTGTTCTTAGTTCACCCATTACAAAGAATGGATTTCATACATTACTTGAAATACTTTTCAAAACATGAGACGTGTTTACCTTCTTGGAAACATGCACTTATGAACTTATCTTTCAAGTCCAATAATTAACGAAGGTACATATGTATATGAATATATATATATATACATATATATATATATCTATATATATATAAAAATATATATATATGAATACAATAAATTAGAAAATCTTAAGTCATTATGAAATAGAACCTTTAAAACTTTTTCTCAAACTCAGTTTGAAACACAATGATTGGCTTTCAATGACTGTCAAGACTTATAACTCAATTCGTAGAGTTCATGTGGAATTATGGACATGAATGACTCAAATTGAGTACCTCAATAACCATATATACACTCAGTGATAGAGCTCTTTCTCAAAACTCATCTTTACTTTCTCAAAAACTCAGTTTAAAACTCAAGTGTTGGCTTTACAAAGCTTTTCAAAATTTATAACTCAATTCATAGGTTCCTGCAGAATTATGGACATGAACGACTTAAATAAATAATGTTAATGCATCACATATAGAAATTCAATAATTAGGAGTGGAATTTCTAAAAGAAATAGGAACTTGAGAATTTAAAATTAACTCATCTCAAGAATACTCAAATCTAGGGGTAGAATCCTAGATTACTCTTCTACTAATTTGAGAGTAGACGTGGAGCGTGAGGATGAACTTTTCCAATAATATGATAGCCTTACATACCTGGAAGAACAATATTCTTAAAAAATCTTGAAAATAAACTTGGTTAGAAATCTTGAAACCGTAGATTGAAGAAGAAAAATCAAGAAAAACTTTCTTGAGATTCTTGAATTACTTTCTTGAAATCTCTATGGCTAAGAGTTTTGAATTTCATTAGTGATACATAATTTTATGGAGGAATTTGAGTTGGACGAATGAAATTCTTGGAGAAAGACTTACCTTGAAGAATATTTTTGAAAAATTGACAGAATCTTGAATTAGGTCTTCTACTTTGATTTTTTCTTAGGGTTTTTCCCTAGGGTTTGAGACAGAAAAGAATTATGGATTAAAAGATGAAAATTTGATTGTTTTAATCCTTATATTAATCAAGAAGATCGTTTAGGTTTTCTTAAAAGTAAAAAGACAAAAATGACTCTTTTTAATATGTTCCCATGTGCTAATTCGTCACTACACTGTACCAGGTTACTAAAATGGTCAAAACTTTTTGCTCAAAATTTGGATTGATGCTAAATTGTCGGTGATGGGAAGAAGATTCAAATACCTTTAATTTGATAGGTTATGGGCCACTGAACTCTTTATATTCTAAGAGATATGGTAGTTTGAAGTTGACCTAAGTAGAATCTTACATCATAACTTAATTGGTATGGAAACTTTCAACTCAACTTTGTGCTAGGAGTTTTTAGTGACCTTAATTGATATTCAAAATCATTTCCATACTAAAGAATTTACCTTTACAAGTATGAAATTTTTTACAATAACCCGATAAGACCTTATGTGCAAATAAACAATAGTTCGGGCCTTAGCTTATAAATTTTTGGGGTGTTACAATATTTCCCCTTAGGGATCATTCGTCCCTAATGGGAATTAGTTACTCTTACTATATCCCAGCATAACTCAAAATCACAAATTACTTAACATAAATTGATTATTCTAATTTAATCAGTAGATTCAGGTTCTACACCTCTATCAGAAATCTCATCCAAGAATACTACTCCTTGCCCCTACATTTAGCTAACCTTGAGCTCATATCATGAAACACTTACTGTATCACACATTGTCCACATGTTAAGATGAGGAACTCTTTTTTGTTATGCTACTAATACTTGCACTGCTTTCAAATGCCCTTTTTTGGTTTAAAACCCAGCCATAACAACACCACATTCAAGCTTAGAACCTTAACCACTCCATAAACTCCTACTAACCCACTTTCTAAGAACATCTCATCCTCCCATCATCTCTACAAACTGAACTTTCATACATTACCATCAGAAAGCTTACTTAGTGCTCATCGTAAAACTTTATCTCCTTCTTCTTCCATATTCATACCCTTTGATGGAATAAAAACACAATAAGAAATACCAATCCTCTCCTCCATCATCACACAATGACTATCAACAACACCACTCTCCAAAACCTAAAAAATTTTACTAAAAGGACTTTAGGGCAAGTATCATAAGCACGATTCATTTGAGAATTCTGATATAAGAATATGCATAACATAACATTATGTTGCTAGCCATTGATAGTAAATCATGAACTGGTTAGACAAAACATACTATGCGACATGAGTGCTTATATGAATAGGTTCATTTCATGGGGCTGATATCCACAACTTTATGGAATAAGCTCAAGGATAATGGGCTAAAGTCTTTGCCCCTCATTTTGGAAACTGAGCATAGATGTGAAACTCTCTGAACTGTATGAGCATAGCTCAGAGACACTATTCTGATGTTAGAAATATCAACAAGATATTGTAATAACTGAACTTTGAGGAATACACAAAGGTATGAATGTATTGATGAACCACTACAACTCTTTCGAAAGACATAACTATCTGATTCTCAACACTTGACTTGATTTCCAATCTTATCATCTCCCCTTTAGGTCTAAAACTGACACTTGAAACAATGGACCTATTCCCTCATCTCTAAACTGGTGAACATTCGCTTCACTCTAATACTCAGGAAAGGCTTATCTAATTGCTACTAAACTATCTATGCACATGCACTAAGATTCCTTCCAAGTCGATCTTCTGATGCTTCTCCTAACTTCTTTCGGCTTCTATAGAACACTTTCTATAAGTATACTATCTTACAACTACAAGATAAAACTAAGAAACACTCACCTACAAAGACCTACTAACAAGTGGTAAATCTTTATCTCTCAATCTACATACTTACAATTTACCATCGCATTTCCTTTCACAACTTAAGTGCTATTTACGTATTCACCATACATCATTGCCAAATTAGTTCTATAACCCTCTGAATATCATAGGGTCCGCCCCTTCAAAATCATAAGCCTGTCATAGATCCATCACCTCATGAATACTGTACTCTTTTATTCAACACAAATACTAGGCCTTTAATAAAACAATGTTACATTGATACATACTCCCCTTCTGGTTAAAGTATACTCTAACTCATCCATACTAGTAACTCTTACTCTACCTTCTATCATGAAATATACACAAACTCATCACTTCTCATTTACCCATAAAGGAAAACTTCTCATAAATAACTCATATGGTGCATGACTAAAACAACATAATTTGCTACATCACTATCTCCTTTCCTTAGATTATTATACTTAGCATGCATTCTTCTAACTGTGGACCCTTTTACAACTACTGCTTATAATCTCATAACTCATACTATCATTTCGGGTAAACACTACCCAATCTCTAAAATATACTTCCCAAAAAGGGTCTCAACTGCAAGAAGTTTTAGAGAGGAGATTTTAGAAATATATCTCACTTTAGCTCGAACATACGAATCATATGAATAAGAGTGCATTCTTTTGAAAATCAACACTTAAATTACTCACGGGTTTCTCTGAAGCTCCTCTACATTCTCAAGACTTTTTTTGAGAGTAATTCATCGATAAGGATCTGGGTTTTGCTTTTCAACTACCTTGAGTATGAGGGGTAGTCGATTAGATTTAAGAAAAGCATGAGTATGAATAAGTTCCTTAAGACACAGTTCTACTACACAATATAGAGTATTAAAGAAGGGAAACTTTACTTAAATGTATGTAGTCCCTCATTTATATATATGGGACCCTCATAACCATAAATAAGATCCTACTGACATGGCTTCATAGACACTTTAAGACATTTGAACTATGTGCTCTAATACAACGTTTGTCATGACCACAGCCTACACCTTAGACGTTGCCGACAGTCGAGAACCATTGCTGGCCCCCAAGCGAAGAAATTTTCAAATGTGGTAGTGACACCAATCCTCTTCCCATTTTTCTCTCATGATAAAAGTAAAGATTATTGTCTTGGACGTGGATATGAACCTTGGAAAAATGCACCATTTTCTAAAAAAGTAGAAGATTAAAAACATCATACAAAGACCATTCTATATAAACTATCATTTGAATAGATATTTTCCCTAAAAATATAGTCACAAAATATGCTCTTTATGGACTAAATAACTAATATAAGAAGAAAGAAAAGAAAAAATGCAAAGAATCTTCAGTAAACAATCAAGAACCAATTTTCATTCAAAATGAAGAACCCCAAAGGTTTAAAAGAAAAAGAAAAATTAAGATAACGACTCAAGCTTTATGCATAAACATGATAGAATTAGAAACATACCTCTATTTATTGGCCATTGAAAAAGATCAAGCGTTTTTGATAAATGAAACCCATGAGCTATCTCAGATAAAACCTCTTTAGAAATATAAGAGACATTTCACAACGGAAGTTCTCTGAAAGTAAGAAAACCTTGAGGAATAGCCTGGAGACCAACATTAGTCACACCATGACAAAGGTTTTTTCCCCAAATAGATAGCTTTGCTAAACCTCCACAATTTGTAGTTCCAACTACAATAGCAGAATGTCTAACATATGTGGCTTTCATACCAACAAGGGATCTGCCAAAATATCCATTAGATTCTACAATTTTATCCTTATGAATGTTGGTTAAAAGTGTAAGATATCACTTGAAAATACAAGAACTTGCACTTTATCTTGGCAACTAGGAAGACCTTCGAATACCTCAAAGAGGAATTTATCATAAATGATTTCAATGGGACGATGATTCCTCGACTTAAAATTTTCCAATGTGGTACTGACATTGATCCTCTTACCATTTTTCCCTCATTACAAAAGCAGATATGATTGTGTTGGACTTGGATATGAAGCTTAGAAAAAGTACCAGTTTCTGATAAAGTAGAAGATTAAAAACACCAAACAATGAACATTTTATATTAACTATCATTTGAATAGATATTTTCCCTGAACAAATATAGTCACAAAATATTCTCTTTATACTAAATCAATAATAGAAGAATAATGAAAAAAAAGGACAACGAATCTTCACTCTACAATAAAGAACAAATTTTAGTGCAAAATAAAAACCCCACAGGTTTAAAGATAAATAAAATTAAGATAAAGACGCAAGCTTGAAGCAAAAACATGAAAAATAAATAACATGCCTCTATTTATTTTCCATTGGAAAAGATAAATCTTTTCTAAGATATGACACCCATGAGAAATCTTAGACAAGTCTTTATCACAGACCGAAGACACATCCCATGAGTAGAGATGATTATTTTGGATTTGGATATGAATCTTTGAAGAAAACATCATTTTCTTAAAACTAGAAGATTAAAAACAATAGACAAACACCATCTCTATATAAACTATCATTTGAATAGATATTTTACATCAATAAATATAGGCACAAAATGTACTCTTAATGGACTAAATCTATCATAGAAAAAGAAAGAAAAGAAAAAAAGGCAAAGCATCTGAACTATGTAAGGGCTATATCCTTAGTACTTTATAGGAAGACCTATACAATGTCTACCATGAATTGATAACTATGAAAGAATTGTGGAATGCAGTTGAGAAAAAGTATAAGATTGAAGATGTGAGCTTGAAAAAATTTGTAGTTGCAAAGTTTTTAGATTGTAAAATGATAGATAGCAAAACTGTTGGATCACAAGTTCAAGTGCTTCAACTTATTTTTCATTTTATTATTGCTGAGGACATGGTTGTTAATTAAGCATTTCAAGTAGCTGCAATGATTGAAAAGTTACCTCCTTTGTGGAATAAGTTAATAAAATTATCTAAAGCACAAGAGCAAAAAAATGAAGCTTGAAGATCTCATAATTCATCGCAAGATTGAAGAAGACAAAAAAACTAGTCAAGAAGAAGTCACGTGGGAACTTAACAATTACGGGAGTTAACATTGCTGAAGAGGCTCCTACAAAAGGCAAGAAAAGAAGTCCAATAGATAGAAAATAGAGCAAGCCAAGAAAAAGTTCAAACACAACTGCTATAATTGTGGAAAGACTTGCCACAAGGATACTGGCTGTTGTGCTCTAAAGAAGGACAAGGACAATGGCAAGAGTCAAGCAAACGTGGTGGAAAAGATGAAGGACATAGATGACCTTTGTTCTATGATATCAAAATGCAATTTTGTTGGAAACCCAAATGAGTAATTTCTGAACTCTAGTTCCACTCGACAAGTTAGTTCTTTAAAATAAGCATTTGCAAGTTATACTCTAACTAAGATCGAGGAGGATATCATCATGGAAAATTCCACAACCACCAAAATTGAAGGAATTGGAAAGGCACTAACATCCGGCAAGGTGTTGACTCTCAACAAAGTCCTGCACGTTCCTACATTTAGGAAGCATTTAGTTTATGCTAGACTAATCATTAAGAATTAGTTTAAGTAAGTCCTAGTTAGAGATAAAGTTATAACAAGTAAGAGAAATATGTTTTAAGGAAAGGTCTACCTCAATGAGGGCCTTTTCCAGATGAATGTAATTGTTGTTGACGGTATTAATAAGAATCCTGCTTTTTTTACTTATTGGAGTCCAATTCTTTATGACATACTTGTTTAGAAAATGTCAATTACAAAATATTGCAAAAATTGATCAACTTAGAAGTATTGACTAATTTCAAGTTGAATAAATCAAAATGCAAAATCTGTGTTAAATCTAAGTTCGTTAAACATCCTTATAAGTGTATTGATAGAAATTCAAAATCTTTATACTTAATTCACACAGATATATGTGATATGAAATCAATACCATCTCGAGGTGGGAAATAGTACTTTATAAATTTTATTAACCATTATACTCAATATTGTTATGTAGTTTTGCTTAATAGTAAGGATAAAACGGTAACACCCCAGATTTGAGATGGCAAGACAAGATTTTTATCATGATTAAAATTTTTTATGCATAGCTATTAGACTTGGTACATTGTTTTATTGTAACACATACACTTGCCTACATTTCCCCAAATATAGGGTCTAATAAGTAGGTTTCTCAGTTTCCTAGCTAGTGGTGGATTTTGAGGTTCCTGAGCTTTGGTAAGTCCTCATGATTCAAGTATCATTTCTATTTTCTTTCTTATTTCTAGTTTTTGGACATGAAGTATGAGCTAGGCCCAATTTCATTCTATTGTACTAGATGGCTAATGAGACAAGTGTTTTAGACTTCGGCTTTACTTATATAAAACATTTGATATGAAATGTTTTCTTTGATTCTTTGTTCTATTTCTTATGCTTATGAATGTTAAGTGGCTTGTATGAGGGCCTCCTGGGGTCCTATACACCATGTTACATCTATGGTGTACACCTGAGTTATTACAAACTTGGTATCAGAGCACAAGTTTTAGATTTGTCCTAGGATGTCTCATAAGCCACGTCGAGTATGGTCTTGTTCATGAATGTGAAGCGCTCCACATTTATGAATGAGAGGCCACAAGATGTTTAGGAAACCCCGCTTCTTTCATTACTCTAAAGTTGTGAGATTGAGTTTATCTCTACAAGGTCTCTCTCCTAATCCTTATCCGATGCTCTATAGGACATGGCTACTCGAAGACCTTCTTCTAGAAGGAATGTGAGTGAGAATGTAGAACAAAAAGCTCCTCCCAAGGATCCTCAAGTTCTGATCGATCCTTTGGCCAAGCCAGTGAGTAATATGGAGTTTAAGGATACTTTTCTAGTATTATCTCAAGCCATGATGTCTCAAGCCAATAGGGAGTTGCGGTTCTCGTGAACCCAAATGTGGGTATGGTGGCATTTAAAGTAAAGGACTTCACTAGGATAAATTCTCCGAAGTTTAATGGTTCTAAGGTTGAGAAAGATCCTTAAGAGTTCATTGATGAGGTTTATAAGGTCTTGATGATCATGGGAGTGACGCCTAATGTGGAGTTGGCTGCTTATAACCTTAAGGGTGTGACTCAAACATGGTTCAACAAATGGAAAGAAGGAAGGTCAAAAGATGCATGTCCTCTTGATTGGGAGAAGTTTAAGGCCTCATTCATTGATAAGTTCTTTCCCCTTGAGATGAGGGGTGCAAAGGTGCTTGAGTTCATCAACCTTCGTAAAGGAGGTACGAGTGTGAGGGAATATGCTTTGAAGTTTACACAATTGTCTAAATATTCCGTACAATGGATGCCGATCCAAGGGCAAGGATGAGTAAGTTTGTTTCGGGTGTGTCCGAAGTGGTAGTTAAAGAGTGTCATACATCCATGGTCATTAATTACATGGACATCTCTCATCTCATTGTTCATTTACAACAGATTGAAGAGGAGAAACTTAAGGAAAAGACTAGGGAGAGAAAGAGGGTTAAAACTGGTGATGGTAATATCTCTCATGCAAGGTCTGATGGACGTGGTCGTGCTAGATATTGACAAAGGTTTTCTAATCAAGGTTTATCCAACGATCCTCCTAAGTTCAACAAAGAAAGGGTGTCAAACCCTAAGCCTCAAGGAGGGAATGATAGTGGTTCTTCATTGCCTATGTCTACTTGTCCTAGGTATGAAAAGAAGCATGAGAGTAGGTGCCTAGTCAGCAAGGATGGTTACTTCGGTTGTGGTAAGAGTGGTCATAAGATGAGGAATTTCCCAATGCTTATGGCTAAAAGAAGAGAGGGAAAAAGCTCATCGATTTGGGTTATAATGCTCCTAAGAAAAACCAAATCTATGCACTTCAGACTCGTGGTGAATAAGAGTGTTCTCCCTATGTGGTTATTGGTATATTGAAAGTTTTCTAACTTGATGTTTATGCTTTACTTGATCTTGGTGCTACCTTGTCTTTTGTGACGCCATATGTGGCTAGGAGGTTTGATATTCTTTAGGATGTGTTGTTAGAACATTTTTCTGTCTCTACTCTTGTTGGTGATTCTATTACGGCTTAGAGGGTCAATAAAAATTGTCCCATTTCTCTGTCTCGTAGAGTTAATCTTGTTGAATTGGTAGAGCTTGATATGCTACACTTTGATGTTATACTTAGTATTGATTGGCTTCATTCATGTTGTGCTTCTATTGATTGTAGAACTTGTGTAGTCAAGTTTCAATTTCCAAACGAGCATGCCTTACAATTGAAAGGGGGAAATTCTATGCCTAAGGGTCAGTTTATCTCTTGTCTTAAAGCTAGAAAGATGATTTCTAAGGGTTGCATTAACAATCTAGTTAGGATGAGGGATTTGAATTTTGAAACTCCTACTCTTGAGTCGGTCCCCATTATTAATGAGTTTTTGGAAGTGTTCCTAGATTATTTACCTCGTATTCCTCCCAAAAGGGAAATAGACTTCTTTATTGACCTTCTACGAGATACGTAACCCATATCTATTCCTCCTTACCAAATGGCCCTGAATTGGGTGCTCCAGTTTTGTTTATCATAAGGAAAGATAGTACTCTCCATACGTGTATTGACTATCGTCAGTTGAACAAGGTGACAATTAAGAATAAGTATCCTATTCCAAGGATAGATGAGTTATTTGATAAACTTCAAGGAGCAAGTTATTTCTTTAAGATTGACCTTCGGTCAGGTTATCAATAATTGAGGGTGAAGGAAGATGACATTCCGTCAACTTTTAGAACCTGAAATGGTCATTATGAGTTATTGGTGATGTCATTTGGGTTGACTAATTCTCCGGTGGCTTTTATGGAGTTGATGAATAGAGTGTTTAGCCAATACCTTGACATGTTCGTGATTGTGTTCATTGATGATATATTGATTTATTCAAGATGTCTGAATGAGCATATTGATCATTTGAGGATCGTGTTGCAAATTATAAAGGACCAAAACTCTTTGACAAAAGTGAGTTTTGGTTAAAGTCCATAGCTTTTCTTGGCCATATTGTTTCAAATAAGGGTATTGAGATAGATCCTAAGAAGACAGATGCGGTCAAGAGTTGGCCTAGACCCCTATCCCCTTCGGATATTAGAAGTTCTTGGGTTTGGCCAGTTACTACAAAGGGTTTGTGGAGGGGTTCTATTTGATTTCCTCTCCTTTGATGGCCTTGACATAAAAAGAGCTAACTTCATATGGTCCGAAACATATGAGAAAAGTTTTTGAGAGTTGAAGGATAGTGTAACACTGCATAGTTTAGTAGGTCAACTAGAGCCTTACGTAAGGGTTCTATTGCTTAACGTGGGTGTTAGAGTCATAGATATGACCTCCTATACTTAGAATGAAGGGTTTAGGGTCAAAATATCAAGATGCGACTCTCCAAGGACCAGCCAAGGGTCCTTGAGGAGGACCCTAAACCAGCCCCTAGAAACTGCCCAAAATAGTCCACCCACGATTGGGGACTACGGGCAATAGGTAGACCCACACCCTATGGGTGAAGGGTCATGGGTCAAGACCCCAAATGTGGACATGCAGGACACCATCCACGGAGGACTAGTACGCCCCGTGGATTCACCCACGGTCCATGGGCATGGTCTCGTGGGTGAGGCAGCCTTGGTCCTTAAGTTGTTTAAGTTAGGGGTTAAGGGAAGGTTCTAGAATTAATTTGTTATTAAGTGATGTCATTTTTTTAATAATTAATCCACCTATATAAAGCTAATAGACCCCTAAATACATTGATCTAAAGCATTATTTAAATTCACCCAAAGAGACCCAATTCCATCCAACAAATTCTCTCTCTAGAAGAAGAAGAAGAAGAAGAATATGGAGAAGAAGAAGGAGAGGGTCAAGCTAGGTAAAATTCCTCCATTGTTTTCATGCTTTGTAGGCTTCATAATCAAGGTATTATAGGTTATTCATCCATTGATTCTTCCATCCATGGAGCCCCCTAGATTTCCCCCAGTTGTGAAGAGGAATCCCCAATTCAAGTTAGGGTTCCTTCCAATATTGTGGGTTAAGTTGTGTATGATTCCAATTGAGTTGATATTACTTGTTTATGATTCTTTTAGTATTAAATTATGTTATTATGATTATATTATGTGTTTTCCATGGCTAACCCTAGTTTAATTGATGAAATTGTAGTAATGTGGGTTTATGCCATGAAAGGTGAAATTGAGGATTAATAGATGATCTTCTAGAATTGATGACTTGTATAGCAATTGGTTATGAATGAAAGCTTGTCAACATGAATTGAATTAGATTATAGTATATGATAGACCACGACTAGTAAAGTTTTAAGTTCAACCTTTATGATGATTTATGACTAGAATCACATAATAATGAAGAATATGATTAGAATGCCTTGAAATCTAGGTATGTATGATGATTGTAAGAAGTAAAGCTTTCAAGGTAAGGCTTGTAGTCATGAAGGTTGATTACTAGGGTTTTGAAAGTAAAGCCAATATGATGAATTATTTATGTTAATGCTTAAATAGTGAAGCTTGCATAATAATGGTAGCTTATTAGATAAAGTTGTTGTGGAAAGACTCTATTCACCTAATCTACCTCATGAATATTTAAATACATAAAGTGATATAATCACATTAGTTAGGATGATATCCATGTCTAGAGCATGAACCCTAGTGGTGATGATTGAAAGTAAGTTTTGAACCTCAAAGAGGTGAAGTATGAGATTATTTTTGTAGCAATTGAACTACTTGAATTATGAATATATCCATGTCTAATGTAGTCATTTTAGATGTGTTGACTTAATATGAGATTTGACCCTTGAAAGGGCAAGATATGATATTATGCATGTTTTATGAAGTTTAGTACATGCTTTAGAAACACATTGAGAGTAAAATGAACACACTCATGACCTAGTTGTTGCGTTGTTGTAAGGTTATTCTCGTATACACAGTTAGGCATGAATATGATATGATGTGAAAGGTTTGTCATATGTAGTGATTCCAAGGTTGGAAGACTTGTCTTACCTATTGAATCTATAAGCTTTAGCATGAGTTATATGGACTGAGTTTCAAGACATTCTTGCATAATTATGAACTGAAGTCAAGACTTAGCGTGAACTCAATGGGAATTATGCTTAGCACCGAGTTGATATATATATGAGATGGAAGCCCTCACGTTCGTAGAGGCCGAGTTTGTAGTAGTAATCTCTTGACGTGGGAGCTCTCACGTTAGTAGAGGACAGGTTCCTAGGAGAAATATTTGGGATGGAAGCCCTCACTATAGTAGAGGCTGGATTTCTAGAAGCAATCCCCTTATCCCATAAACTACGTGCCCCTGTAGGTTACTTAGCTTTTGGATCCACTTAAGCTAAGAGTATGGTTCTACCTTAGGCAAGTAGGACAACCCGTTTTCGTTGTGGGGTAGACACCAGATTCCATGCTAAGCTCACATGGTCTATGTTGGTTAAGGCTAACTCCCACAATAAGAATATGAATTATGAACTATGGTTACTTAAGAAGCTTACTTAGTGTGAGTGAGAGTATGTGATCTCATCCATGCATTGCACAAGTATGACTTGAAGCTACCTATGAAGTGTTATTCTTATGATATGAAAGACTAAGTGTTGACTATTGCTTATATGATGCTTATGTCGCCGCCTTTGCTTATGATTATGATATTGTCTCTGATGCTTATAGTTTATGTATAATGAAGTGTCTTTTATGGTTATAGCATATGGCTATGTTGACTAAATCTTATGTTATGCTCTTATGATGTTATGCTAGCTATCACATTTAGTACTTTTGTACTAACACATACTTTTGTCTACATTCTTATCAAATGTAAGGTTCGGCGATATTGGCTTCCATCCTAATGGCTAAGTTCAGAGTAGATCAAGAAAAGAAGATTTGGTGAGTCCTCATAGCATCGAGGACTTGATCGTCCTTTATTTTTATGCATTTCATTTTTGTTTAGATTTTGTATTGGCTGTGTCCCTAACTCCTTTCAAAGTATTAGATGGTTTGAGACTAGTATAATAAGGCTTCCGCTTCATTTTATGAGACTTTGATTGTTATGAAAAATGTTTTCAATTTCCGTACTTTTGTAATATCTTATGTTATGATATGCTTAGTGGCTTATATTGAGTCCTTCGGGGTTCTATGTGCCATTTACATCTAGGGTGTACCCCTGGGTCATGACAAACTTGGTAATGAGAGCACAAGGTTTAGAATGGTTCTACGATGTCTCAAACCACGTCTAGTAGAGTCTTGTTCATAAATGTGAAGCGTCCCATATTTATTAATAGGAGGCTATTGGATGTTTAGGAAACTTCACTTCTTCATTCTCTAAGTCAGGACATAGAGTTTAACTCTATTGGGTCTTTCAGCTAATTCGTGCCCATTGGTTTTCAGGATATGACTACTACAAGGGCTAACGTTAGAAGGAATGAGGAAGACAATATGGATCAAGGAGCTCCTCCTCAAGCTCCGATTGACCTTTTTTAAGAGAAAATGACTAATGAGAAGCTTAGGTTTGGTTTTCAACTGTTGACTCAGGCTGGGATAGAAACTCTAGAATTTTATCGGTCAAAGATGGAGGAAAATCATCAAGAGTATATAGAAGAGGTCTCTAAGGTGTTTGACTTTGTGCTAGTAACTCAGGTAGAGAAGGCGAAGTTAACTTCTTATCAAATCAAAGGGGTTGCTCAAGTTTGGTTTAATCATTGGAAAAAGGCTAGACTAGTAGGAATGGGTCTCATAGAGTGGGAAGGGTTCAAGAGTGTCTTTCTAGATAGGTTCTTAATTCCCTTTAGAGATGAGAGAAGCTTTAGTTCTTGAGTTCATTAACCTCAGGCAAGGTTATATGAGTTTTATGGAATATGCATTGAGGTTAACCCAATTGTCTAAGTATGCTCAAATTCTAGTGTCCGATCCTAGGTCAGGAATGTGTAAGTTTGTGTCGGGAGTGTCTGATTTAGTAGTGAAAGAATTTCATATGGCAATTCCCGGTGCTTAAGGCTCACTACTAAAAAACTGCAAAAAAGCGATGGCCAAAAGCGAAGGACTGCATCACTTTTTTGGTCAAAATAGATAAGAAAGGGACGCAATCACTTTCGTCACTTTTTATCTCAACGTTTTTCAAAAAGCTACGGATAGCGTTGCTAAAAAGCGAAGGACTGCGCTGCTTTTTGACTATTTTTTTAAATTTTTTTTTTTTTACAAAAGCAACGGACTTCGTCGCTTTATTTGAATTTTCATTCTTTTAAATTTCCCAAAGACGACACAGTCCATCGCTTTTGTAGAAATTGTATTTTTGAAAATCTCAGAAAAGCGACGGACTAAAGGACCTTGTCCGTCACTTTTCTAGAAATTATTTATTTGGAAAATCTATAAAAGCAATAGACCAAAGGACACTGTCCATCGCTTTTCTGTGTTTTTTTTTTAACTAAAACTCATAAAAGAGACGGACAAAACCACGCTATCTGTCGCTTTTTCTGCAACTTTTTTCACAGCAAAAACTGCTAGTTTCTGTTGCCCACCTACAAATGCAATTCAATTCAATTCTACATTATTCAGCCCAATCAAACACACAACATTATAAAAAAGCAACACAAAACATAAAACAACAAACTTAAAATAACATTCAAAAGTATCTAAATCACAATTTAAAGAGTTATAAAGTCTTTCAAAATTCGTTTAAAGGTTTCAAAAAGTTCATAAATTGAAAGAGATATAAACTAGGGAGTGGGATCTACATAATCATCATCATCACTCTCATCGTCGGTTTCCTTGGGAGCCGAAGTAGTAGGTCAACGAGCAAGGTTCATCACTTGTTCTTTGATTTGCTGAATGGTCTCACTCATGCTTTGTTGCTCAGCTACTCTTCTCCGCTCCGACTCTGCTAGTGCCGATGTAAGTTGTGCTATTTGAGCCAACATAGTAGCAATCTGTACACCGTGAAGTGCCTCGGCTTAAAGTGACTATTCAGTACCTTCTAAGCCTGGCTGGAGTCGACTTACATCATTTATAGAGCCTAGACCATAGCATCTACCCTTGTGTGTCCCCCCTACCACTTTTTCTTTCCAAATTTAGGTGGACAGTTCAGATTTAATTTCGACCCAACTATCTAGATTCTTAGCGACGTACTGATGAAACTCATTTTGAATATTAAATATAAAAATTAACATCAATATATATACATTTCATAAATATATTCACTATTAATATGTATTATCCATATTGAATAACTTACAAAAGTTCGTTCGGCTCTTGCCTCAACCCACACATACGGATTCGACTCATTTTCTTTCTTCCTGACATGAGTCTTCTTGAAAACCTCTGGTCTAATGGGAATGCAACCCAAATCTTTTTCCTATAAATAAAAACTAAAATTTATAGCGATATATATGAATCAACTTATTATTTATTTAAAAGTTTGAATTAGAACTTACCATCTCTCATGCAATTGTTCCAACGGTCATTGCACCTCAAATATGCAACGAGCCACCCTTAAGACTGTCTCTAACCTTTTTGGCTTGTTCTAACACTGCATTAAACTTATCTATGTTCGAATACAGTCGCAATTCATTAAAAATATCAGGCAACATCCAATCTGGACATTCATCACTATCATCAGAAACTTTATTTAGCCAACTAGATAGTCTGGCGGATGCCCTCCTCTCAAATGTGGTTGTAATGACCAAATTGTACCTCGGCTCCCAAGTACACATAGTCTGAAAAAAATTGAATAGCGTTAATTAGATCGTTAGTAATAAAAATTAAAGTATACTAAACTTAACTAAAAAATATATATCTTAAATTCATTAAACATCGCCTGGAATATACGTTTTGGAATCTCGCTCCAAGAGTGATAAGCGTGTGTATAAAGTCTTCTAAGATAGTCTTTTAAATCCTGGGCAGCATCCTTTGTAGGATACCACCTGCAAAACACATAATAAATATCTTAGTTCATGAATAATAGATTAAACTATAAGAAATAAATAAAATAAACTAACAAATAGATAACAAAACAAACTTACGATGATCCATCCGGCTCAATCATGACTCTACCAAGTCTGTCCTTCTTGCTAGGAGCTAGAGCATGCATCTCATCATCTGGTGTATCACTAGGTCTTGCTGTAGATGAAGGTGATAAATCAGGATGTGCAAAATGTTGAGTCAATGGAGTCATACCTACCATATCATCTGACTGCTTGCTACTAGAATCTCCACTCCTGATTGTAGATAACTGAGGAGATGTACCTGTGGGAGATGGACTACCTTCCAATAAGGGTCGTGCTCGACGAATAGCCTGTAAAGGTAGGTCCAGGTAGCATCGAGGAGGCAATGCCTATGAAGTAGAGGAAGCACCGACTGGTCGACATTAATTAGGATAATATTGTCGAGGATCCACCATACCAAATGGAACAGCAAATAAATGAGTATCATGGCTGATGCGCTCTAGCACAGAAGAAATAGATCCTACAATATCCTCAGGATCTGTGGGTCTCCTAGACTTCTTCTTTTTAGCCTATTTAGTCTAGCTAACTCCAACATGCTAGCAATGTCTATCACTATCACCACCTATATTATATATACATTCTACACTATTCCTCCTCGCTTGTTTCAATTCCATCATTCTCTCATTCTTCCTTCTCAGTTGTTTCATTTTCATTATCATCCTATTATTCATCATCAAATGATTCATTTTCCTCATTCTCGGATATTTCTTCCTCAACATTCATTATCTCAGCATCAGATGCTTCTTCTAATATGTGTTGAAGATGTTGTAGTATGGTTTCCAATTCAACATCAACTTGTTGTTGAACAATTGCAACATCATTTTGATACGCCACATCTTAGACATTGTGAATTTCAATTCTTCCCACAGGCTGACTTTTTATAACAACCTACCAATCAGCTTTGTCTCTATATAATGAATATGGAGCATAATACACTTGTTTAGCATTTTGTGCATTAATAAAAGGATCATAACTTCTGTATTTCCTAGTGTGCTTAACTTCAATTATATTATATTGATGGTCCACCTTTGTGCCTCTATGTTATGAGTCAAACCACTCACACCAAAACAATACAATCTTCTTCTTAGGCCAACCTGAATACCTGACTTCAATAATCTGAGAATGACACCATAATATTCAATAGTTTGGCCAATACCATCAATATCATCTTGTATGTAGACACCGCTATTATTTGTTCTCTTGATCCTAAAAACTTCTTCAGTTTGAAACTTAAAACCATTGACACAATACTTATTCATTGTCAGTACTTGAGATTCAGGTCGAATTGCTACTTCTTTCACTAATTGCAAATGTTAGACACTTGAGTATACATCGTAAATCTATGGGATTGTTATTTCAAGTAATATATTTTAGTATAACATGACATAGTTCCTCATCCATTTGGAAAATTCTGTGTAGATGGCTTCGTTACCCCATGTGTTTACGAACAAGCTGATCATTTTACATTCAAGTATTTTGTTAGTTAATGAACACTTATTAGTATGTAATTTGATAACATATTTTGAACACTTACTTGATATATGGTTGAATCTCTGGACAATTAAGAAAAATATGTGTCACAACTAATTGCATTTCCATATCAATGAATCCTCGCTTTCCACATTTTTTAGATCCTCTACCATTTTGATTAAAAATTGATATCGGTGAAAATAAAGGATCAATATCGCCTTCATCATTGCGATTGGGCCTATTTCTCCTACATGACACATCATCACCAAAGTAATTAGAATAAAAATCACTAGTTTCTCTACCAATATGACCTTGAACAACTGATCCTTCGATCCTTCCCCTTTGATTAATTATTTTCTTGGAACTGCCAATTTTTTTGCATGTATATATGTATATATATGTTAATAAAAGACTTGGTGAAGATATGGAACTTAGTGAATATTTCAAATGGATACCTCTCAAATGGATACATCCATCTTGTTTGTACCAGACTTTCGAGGCGGGCCTCTTGTACAAGGTGAATTGGAAGATGCTCCATCACATCAAAGAAACCACATGGAAATATCTTTTCCAACTTTGTATTAGCAACAAGAGTATTTTCCTCCATCCTGTCTAAACTACTCTCCAACAACTTTCTAGAAAACAAATCTTTAAAAAAATGAATTATCTCTGTGATTGGTTTCCATATCCTTTCGGGTAGATGGCTAAAAGCGATAGAAATTAAAGTTTTCATGAACACATGACAATCATGACTTTTCATACCTGTCAATTTTCCTTCATTCATATCTACCCGCTTTCCTAAATTCGAAGCATAGCCCTCCGGCATCCTCAAATTTTTAACCCACTCAATAATTTTATGTTTCTGATCCAATGTGAATAAAAAAATAGCTTTGGGCTTAACTATTTTACCATTCTGTAGTTCCTGCAGCCATAACTCTTTTTCCTACAATATTCCTTTATGTCCGTTTTAGCTTTTTGATTGTCTTTTGTCTTACCCTTAACATCCATCATTGTGTTAAACAAATTTTCAAAATAATTTTGTTCAATGTGCATCACATCAATATTATGTCATAGCAGATTATCCTTCTAATACGACAACTCCCAAAATATGCTTTGTTTGGTCCAATTATGTTCAACACCATATCCAGGAAGTTTAGAAGGTGAAGCTTATGTAACTTTAGATAATTGAGAAACTCTCTCCGAAATTTGCTGCCCTGTGAGTAATGGAGGTGGGGGGTCACTTTTAACCTTATTTTTCCAAAATGTATTTTTCATCTTTCTAAACTCATGGTCCATTGACAAGAACTAGCGATGACAATCAAACCATGTATTTTTTCTACCATGCTTTAAAGTGAATGCCTTACAATTTTCCATGCAATACGGACATGCTTGCTTTCCAGCTATCATCCAAATAGACAACATCCCGTATGCAGGAAAATCATTAATAGTCAACATTAAAGAAGCACGCATAACGAAATTTTGCTTAGTTGATATATTATAAGTCAAAAAGCCTTTAAACCACAATCGTTTGAGCTCATCTATAAATTGTTGTAAATAGACAACAATCAAACTTTTTGGATTACAGGGACCTGGAATAACAAAACTTAGAAAGATGTAGGGACTGGTCATGCACATTTTGGGAGAAAGATTATACGGAGTAAGAAATATCGTCCAACATGAATAAGGCAAAACAGCATTAGAGAATTGTGTGAAGCCATCTACACACAACCCCAATCTAACATTTCTTGGTTCACTAGCAAAATCAGGATATACATTATAAAAATGCTTTCATGCTTCACCATCAGATGGATGAAACAAGACACTTGGTGACCTTCTATATTCACAATGCCATCTCATATGTAGGGCAGACCTCATCGATGCATACAACCTATTTAACCTAGGAATGAGAAGTAGATAATGCATCACCTTAACTGGGACCATCTTTCCAGTCGGAGTCCTATTATAATGAGCATGTCCACAAAACTTACAATTTTCTAATTCACAATTAGTCATGTAAAACAACATGCAGCCATTAACACAACAATGAATTCTATCATACGTCAATCCTAACTTGGAAACCAAATGCTTTGCCTGATAGAAGTTCTTAGGTATGTTAAACTCTGAATTAACTAGTTCACCCAAAAGATCAACCATTGAGTCCATAGCCACATTAGGAACATTCCAATCTGATTTAATATTTATTAATCTAACCGCAACTGACAAGGCAGAATGCGGACTCCCTTCACATAGTGGACAACTAGATTCTTCTAATTGATCATAGAAACGTCTTGCTTCTTCATTAGGAGCTTCATTAAAATATTGTTCGAGTTCCATCCCACCTTGAACCCCAAAAGAATTGACTTAGTTTAGTGAATTAAAATCGTTATATATGTTATCTAATTTAGCCTAACCAACCTCACTTAGTTATTATATAAGACCGAAAAACACCAAAGTGCCCCTAACATAACTGCCAAAAAGCAGTTCCAGGCCTGAACCACGAGCCCCTGACCTATGGACCGTGTATTGATCCACGACCTATCTTGGTTGGGTGTGGTTCCTGGTCAGAGAATTTGGCCCCACCCACTGGACCCTCATTGATGGACCGTTGTAGGACCCACAGCCCGTGCTGGTGAAGTGTGGGTCGGGATTCAGAGAGCCTCACATGCACACTCGACCTATGTCCCCCTTACCTACGATAGTGGATTGACCAACGGGACGGAGTTCCCTTCCGTTGGTACTTGTCCAGGCATTTTTCTAGGGTCCTTGATGGGTTGTCCTTGGGGGTCATATCTTGATGTTCTAACACGAAACCCTTTATTTTTAAGTAAGGGGAGTTACATTTACAACTCTAACACTCATGTTAAGCTCTAGTTTAGCATACTAGTTTCCGGGGTGTTACAATATCTCCCCTTTGGGAACATTCATCCTCGAATGACGATCTAGACACCTTACGGAAGTAAAGACTCAAGACTAGCTGCCTATCATGCATGAAACATCAAAATAATACACAATTCAAAGGAGGAAACTTTAACTCCATTTCAAATATAATCAATGCATCACAAGGAAGTAGGAACTATATCTAACAACCCATTATGCATGAAATTTCAACATTTCTCATAATCATAGGAGGAACTACCTTCTCAAACTAAAAGCATGCTCAACACAGTATCATGGAGCCACGATGTAATTTACCCAAGAAAAGCACATACATATAAGGCATATTCATCAATTTATCTAATAAAGTCAAATAGGCACCTTATACTAAATACACAACAACATGAGGAACATAAATCATGAAAACCCATTTTCTTACTAAACATGAATTTCTCAAGAACATGTATAACATAAGGAAATCATGGAAACACATAAATCACACATGACTCTTAAACACGAAAACTCAAGAGGAACTACTTACCTCAAGCGTGAATAGGAGTAGAAGGAAAGAGATGACGATTTCGGGACTTCATATCGACCTCAGCCTCCCAAGTAGCACCTTCAACTAAGTGATTCCTCCACAATACCTTCGTGGAGGGAACTTTCTTGTTTCTCAACCTCTTGACTTTCCGGTCTAGAATCTTAATCGGTATCTTTTCATAAGCAATATTAACTTCATATCTAAACCCTCTAAGGGAACTATCGATGATATATCCACAACACATTTCTTCAATATCGAGACATGAAACACCAAATGCACTAATTCCAACTCATTTGGAAAGTCTAACTCATATTCAACCTTGCTTATATGCCTCAAAATATCATAAGGATCCACAAACCGACGACTAAGTTTCCACTTCTTTCCAAACCTCATAACACCCTTTATGGGTGAGATTTTCAAATAAACCCAATCATGGACATCGAATTTGAGTTCTCTCGTTCTAACATCGACATAGGACTTTTGCCGAGTTTGGGTTGGTCTCAACCTCTCTCTAATAACCTAAATCTTCTCAATGGCCTCATGCACCAATTTTGGGCCTAGTAGAGCAACTTTCCCTACTTCAAACCACCCAATAGGACACCTACTTCTCCTATAATAGATAGACTCAAAGGGAGCCATGCCGATACTTGAATAATAACTGTTATTATAGGCGAACTAAACTAACGGCATATGGTAATCCTAATTTCCTTTAAAATCTATCACGCATTCCCTCAACATGTCCTCTAAAGTCTAAATGGTGCGTTCCGCTTGACCATCCATTTGATGGTGAAAAGTTGTGCTAAGCTTCACCTTTGTACCTAGCTCATTTTGGAAAGACTTGCAAAACTATGAGCTAAATTGGGGACCTCGATCATAAATAATAGACAAGGGTACACCATGAAGCCATACTATCTCCTTCACATTCAACTTACCATACTCTTCCACCTAGTGGTAAACCTTTGCCGAAATGAAATGAGTGGACTTAGTCATGTGGTCCACTATTACCCATATCGAGTTATGTTGTTGTTTAGTACATGGCAAGCCTACAATAAAATCCATGTTCAAATATTCCCATTTTCAAGTAGGAATAGCAATATCTTTTGACAAGCCTCCTGGCCTTTGGTGCTCAACCTTAACATGTTCACAATTAGGACATTTGGCCACAAATTCTGAGATGTCCTTTTTCATCCCATTCCACCAATAGACTTCCCGTAGGTCACGGTACATCTTGGTGGCTCTTGGGTGAATAGAATACTAAGAACTATAGGCTTCTTCTAAAACTTTCTCTCTCAAGCAGTCAACATTTGAAACACATAGCTTACCTTGATAAATTAATACCCCATCTCCCCCTTAGGAGAAAGCCTCAACGGATTTTTTGAGTCCAACCTCTTCCAACTCAACCAAGATAGGATCAAGACTTTTCTTAGACTTCACATCCATCACAAAGAATGATTTTGAACCATTACGAACCATGACAGCATCCTTGGCGGAATCCACTAGTTGAACACCTAGTGGAACAACCTATGGACATCACGAACCAACTCTTTCTTTTCATCATCTACACAAACCACACTAACCATCGACAACCTATTAAAAGCATCTGCTACCACATTAGCCTTGTTGGGGTGATAAAGGATACTCATATCATAATCCTTCAATAAATCTAACCACCTTCATTGACGAAGATTCAAGTCCTTTTGACTAAACAAATATGGTAGACTCTTGTGATCAGTGAAAACATCCACATAGACCCCATACAATAAAGTCTCCATATATATAAGGCAAACACAACTGCTGGTAACTAAAGATCATGGGTAAGATAATTTTTCACATGGACTTTAAGTTGCCTTGAAGCATAGGCAATCACCTTACAATTTTTCATAAGCACACATCCCAGTGCAACACTAGAGGCATCACAATACACCACAAAACCATCCAAACCTTCCGATAAGGTTAACACCGGAGCGGAAGTAACTCTATCTTTCAATTCTGGCAATCTTTTCTCACAAGCTTCCAACCACACAAACTTAGCCTTCTTTTGAGTCAAAGTCATTAATAGAGAAGCAATGAAGGAAAATCCCTCTACAAACCACCTATAGTAAGCGATCAAATCAAAAAATCTTTAATGTTGGAAGGAGTTAGAGGTCTAGGCCAACTTTTAACCGCATCCATCTTCATAGGATCTACTTGAATACCCTCACTTGACACAATATGACCAAGAAAAGCTATAGACCTTACAAAAAATTCACACTTGCTAAACTTTCCAAACAGTTGTTGGTCCTTAAGAACATAAAGCATAATTCTAAAATGGTCCACATATTTATTCTCACTCCTTGAATAGATCAAGATATCATCAATAAACACAATCACACACATGTCTAGGTATTGGATAAATACTCTATTCATCAAGTTGATACACTCCGCTAGAGCATTAGTCAACCCAACGGACATTACCACAAACTCATAGTGAACATATCAGGTTTTAAAGGTTGTCTTAGGAATATCATCCCTTCTCACCCTCAATTAGTGATAACTCGAACGAAGATCAATTTTTCGGAAATAACTAGCTCCTTGATCTTGGTCAAACAAATCATCGATTCTCAAAAGAGGATATTTATTCTTGATGGTCACTTTATTCAATTGTCGATAATCAATGGACATTCTAAGAGACCTATACTTTTTTCTAACAAACAACACCAGAGCACCCTATGGAGAGATACTCGGTCAGATGAAATCCTTATCTAGCAAATCCCTAGTTGCTCTTTCAACTCTTTTAACTCCACCGGAGCCATTCTATAAGGAGGGATTATAATAGTTGTGTTTCCGATAAAAGACCAATGCCAAAATCTATTTCTTGCTTGGGAGAAATACCGGGAAAAACATCGGGGAAAACTTCCTAGAACTCATTCACTACTGCAACTGACTCTAGAGAAAGGGTTTCAGACTCAACATTCCTCACCCTAACAAGATGTTAAATACACCCCTTTGAGATCATCTTCCTAGCTTTACGACAAGAGACAAATTGACCTCTAGGCATAAAATTTCCGCTCTTCAACTCTAAAATAGGCTCATTTGGAAATTAGAATCTAACCACCCAAGTCATACAATAACTAGAGGCATAACATGCATGCAACCAATCCATACCCAAAATCACATAAAAGTCTAACATGTGTAAGCCCACCAAATCCACCAAAGTAACTCTATGGGATAAGGAAATGGGATATCTCCTATAGACTCTCTTAGACACCACCGAGTCACCAACCGGGGTAGATATCAAAAAAGTTTCTATTAATAGTTAGGGGAGTATATCAAACTTCATGGAGATATAAGGTTTCACAAATGACAAAGTAGCACTGGGATCTAACAAGGAATATACATCAATAAGAAATACTTTTAACATACCGGTTACAGCATACAGGGAGCACTCTTGGTCACCTCAAAATTAAAGAGCATAAAATCTGTTTTGCTTTGGGACATGGAGTTTGAACCGCTTATAGGAGCTTTCTTTCCCTCTCTTCCTTTTGCCAAAAGTTTTGGACAATCTCTCATTTTGTGTACACTCTTCACGCAACTAAAACACCCAACGGTTCCAACTAGGCACTTACCATCATGTTTTCTTCCACGTTTTGCAAAATTAGGCCTAGCCACAGAGGAACTACTATTGTTACCTCTTTGAGGTTTAGGATTTGAAACCCTATCCTTGTTGACCCTTCGAGTGCTAGAGGAACCTTGGTTGGAAAACCTTTGTCTAATCCTTGGTTGACCTTGTCCATCAAACTTGGAGAAGTTCCCATTACTAGTCCTATATCTTTGCACCTCCCTATTCTTTTCCTTGAATTTCTCTTCCTCTATTTGGTGTGCATAGACTATGAGATGAAAGATGTCCATGTTACCAATTAGCATAGCGGTACGACACTCCTTCACCACTATATCAAATAAACCCATCACAAACTTATTCATCTTAGCCCTCGAATACGCAACCACAGATGGAGCATACATAGACAATTGAGTGAACTTTAGGGCATACTCCTTCACACTCGTACTTCATTGACTTAGGTTAATGAACTCTTGCATCATTTCTTGCCTAAACTTTAGGGGAAAGAATCTATCAATAAATGACTATTTGAACAATTCCCATTCAACTGGGCCCGCTCCTATGGGTCTTCCATTATTCCACTGATCATATCATACTTGAGCAACATCCTCTAGTTGGTAGGCGGCTAACTCTACCTTCTCTTCTGAAGATACCCCTATAGTAGCAAGAACATTATAAACCTCGTCGATGAACCTTTGAGGGTCCTCTTCCCCTTTGGAGCCATCAAATTAGGGAGGGTTCAGTTGAGCAAAATTTCTAATCGTTGAAGCAGTAGAATTCACATTAGGATTTAACAGAACTACAACTTCTCTATTAGCTAGAGCAGCCAAAGCTTGGGCCAACATTTGGAAAGCCGACCTAACCTCCATATTTCACATAACCGAAGGATCAATCGAAGCTTGTGGAGCTTGAGGGGAAGCTCATTGATTCACATTGTCCTTTTCCATCCTTCTAGCATTAGCCCTTCTTCTTTTTGTATGCCGAAGACACAAGAGAAGGATTAGAAAAGAGAAATCTTTTAGAGCTAAACTCTATGGCACAAGTTAAGAGGAATGAAGAAGTGAGATTTCCTAAACATCTTGTAGCTTCTCATTCATAAGTGTTGCGCCCTTCATACTCATGAATAAGAGTCTACTAGAAGTGGCATATGAGACATCATCCTAGAATCATCCTAAGCCTCCGTCTCTGATTACCAAGTTTGTCACGATCCAGGTACCCCCTAGATGTAACAAGGCAGATAGAACCCCACAAGACTTAATGTAAGCAAATTAATATATCATAACATAAGCAATAGAATAATTAAAGTAAAAACACATTTTAAGTCAAAAATTTCATTTATTTAAAGAAAACTGGATGTCTAGAATCTATGTCTCCACATAGACATCTATTACAATATTCTAATGAGAAACGAGACACAACCCATACAACATAATCCGAAAAGAAATACACGAAAGGAACTACAAAGAGATAACATCCGTCCTCGAATCATGAGGACTCACCAACAAGCTAGGAGAATAAGCAAATCCAAGCTTTTAACCACAGCGAGTAGCACCTTGAGAACCGGACCCTACACTTGGGAAAAATGTAGGAAAAGTAGGCGTTAGTACAATAATGCACTACGTATTATAGCTATGCATAAAAACATTGAAAACATTCTAGAAGGAACATTTTAGTTGAATGCATAAAATTTACTAAGTTTAAACATCATCATGAAGATAGTGGAAAAGCATAATTCATAAGCATAGTCAACATATTTATCATCATAACATAAGAGGAACATTTCATAAAGACCCTCAAAACATACTTATGCAATGCATGAATAAGACCTAATAAATCTCACCCAAACTAAGTAAATTTTCTTAAGTAACCATAGTTCATATTTAATATTCTTTTTCATATTGTTGTCATAGTGGGATTTAGCCTTAACCGACATTGACCATGTGAGCTAACATGGAATCCGGTGTGTACCCCACATCGAAAATGGGTTATCCTTCTTGCCTAAGGTAGAACCATACTCTTATCTTAGGTTGATCCACTAGCTAAATACTTATGAGGGCACATAGTTTATGGGATAAGGATATTGCTACTAGAAACTCGACCTCTACTAACAGGGGAGCTTCCATATCATAAGACCTCTTAAAGAAACTTGGCCTCTACTAGTAGGAGAGCTTCTATCTCATTGTCAATATCCACTCAGTGCTAAGCATTAATTCCCACAGAGTTCATATTAAGACTTGACTTAAGTTCATATTCATGGAAGAATGTCATGACCCTAAATCACACATAATTATTAAGATAGCTCATTAGATTATGCGTGAGAATATCCTTTCACCGTCCATGTCTACATATAGATTCAATAGGTGAGAAAGCCTTTCACCCTTAGAATTATCATATAGTGAGAAAACCTTTCACATCATATCATATTCATGAATAAGTGTGTATATGATGATAACATTTCAACAATAAAACAATTAAATCATAATCACAGGCACTTTACTCTCAAAGTGTTTCATAAAACTTATACATAATCTTCATAAGTCATGCATAATATCATAATTTACCTTTCAAGGATCAAATCTCATATTGAATCAACATATCTAAAATTCACTACATTATACATGGATATTAAACATAATTCAACAAGCCCAATTACTACAAGCATAATCTCATAACATTCTTCTTTCATCCACAAATCCACATTACAAGATCATAATTTGGGAATAAGGGAATTTCATGGGTTCTTCTTGATTCCAACATAAAAATGATAAAAAAAAACATTAGTTTAATCATAATATAAAATAATTAAAGCATTATAATAGTTTTTGAAATGAACCCATAGTTTTGTAATCAAACCATAGCTTTTGGGGATTCTATCTTTGAAATTGGGGTTTTAAAGGGGCTCCTTGGATGATGGCTATCCATGTACTAAGTGCTACCATCCCTTAGCAATGAAATACAATGAATCTAAGAAGAAAACCTTGATCCTTGAAATCCAGCTCCAATTTCCTTCTTCTTCTTTCTTGAAGTTCTACACACAGAATTTTATTTGGAGAGGATGGAGTTTTGGGAGTAGTTTTGGGTGTTAGAAATAATGTGGTAATTGACTTAGTTTACTGAATTAACATCCTTATGTAGGTTATCTAATTTTGCCTAAAATGACCTCACTTTGTTATTAATTAAAATCGAAAAACCCCAAAGTGCCCCTAACTTAACTGCTAAAAAGTAGTTCCAGGCCTGAACCACGAACCACTAACCTACGGATCGTGTATGGAACAACGGCCCATCCAGGTTGGTTGTGGTTCATGGTCAAAGAATTTGGGTCCACCCACGAGACCCTCACTGACATACAGTGATTAACCCACAATCCGTGCAGGTGAAGCAGGGGTCGGGGTTCAGAGAGTCTCACTTGCAGGCTCGACCTATGGCCCCCTCACCCACGATTGTGGACTGACTAGCGTGGCGTAGGTCCCCTCTGTTGGTCACTGTCCAGGCATTTTTCTAGGGTCCTTCTCAACGACCCATAGTTTGACCTTGGGGGTCATACCATGATGCTCTAACACCATACCCTTTATTTTGAAGTATGTGCAGTTAGGTTTACGACTCTAAACCTCATGTTAAGCTCTAGTTTAGCCTACTAGTTTTTGGGGTGCTACAAGCGTGATCTGAGGTCTATCTTAGAATAACAAGTGGCACCTTGAAGTTGATCGAATAGATTATTAGTTCTAGTAAGAGGATACTTATTCTTGATGGTAACCTTCTTCAACTGACGGTAATCTATACACATTCTAAGAGAACCATATTTCTTCCTCACAAATTAGACCGGAGCGCCTGATGTGAGGCCAAAATACATATTTTTAATCATTAATTGCCTCACATTTATTATTAATATTTGTCCTTTTTAAGCTTGAATTTTATGGATTGTGCTAAATAGTATATTTTATTTGTAGGATTAAATTGGTGGAAAAATGAAGAAGTTTGGAGCTAAAACGAATTAAAGATGGAAGTTTGAAGAAGGAAATCAAGCAGACAGCTTAATAGATTAAATTGAATATAATAATATATAATATATAACTTACAGATGATTACAAATTTGTAAATTGCAATTATGCAAAGTGAAGAACTGCCACGTGGACACGTACAAATTGAATCTTTACGGCTACTGTTCATGCAAGAAAAAAAAACGAATCCAATTCCTTTTGGTTTTGGATATCTAATTTGATTTGGAGTCAATTATTTTATTTAGGATTTTCTATATTTGTAAATAGTCCATAGAAATAATTATTATAGGGGGAATGGAGAGGAGAAACTTTTTAGGGTTATTTTCCTTTTCTTATTTAGGGTTAGGCGCTATTGTTTTAACCTTAGTTTGGTTTATAAAGATTCTTGCTTTGAATTTCAATTGGAGATTACGGGTTTCTTCTACTATTACATAAGTTCATGAATTCTTCTTCTAAAAATAGGAATTGTGTTCTTGCTAGCATGGGTAACTAAATCCACAACTAGGGTTGTGGAAACCATGAGCAATTAACAAAGTATGAATAGTAACTAAGAAATTCTTGAATAGTGTTGTTGCATGCATTGATAATTCGTTCTTTTAGAAGTCTTTTTAACGGTGGCCAACGTTAGAACTCGCCTTGTTGCTACTTACCAGACTAATGAGGTAGCTAATAAGAAAAGAATTATCAATAGAGATTTGGTGTGACACTATCTAATAATCTAATGTCAATTGGTGTGAGGGTGAAAACTAAGTCATACATTGATGTGATCTCTAATCTGAGGTAAATGTAAGGGTAAGTAAATTATACACACGTAGCCGGACCAAGGTGCGGTGTGAAAATTCTCTATTTTGTGGACCAAACTTTTAGGGATACATAACTTATCATTTTGCATGTGATACACTAGAAAAGGATTACTATTACTAGGATTACCGTGTTATGAGCTTATGGGGAATACATACACCCTAGTTTCTTTCTCTCATTGATAACAACTAAAGTTTGCTTGCTTACTTTTTCTCTAAACAACAATTAGTTATTTGTTAAACAAACCCCCCCCCCCCCTACTTGTCTCAAAAATAAGTTGCCTAAACGAATATAATAGTGAGTTAAGTTTAAGTCTAAACCATATTCCTCGTGGGATTGACCCCAACCTACAAGTTGGGCTCTTTTTTTGACAACGATCGCTTATACTTCTTTATGGAGGTGTAAATTAAGCGTATAAAATTTTGGCGCCGCTACCGGGGACTAAGGCTTTCAGATTAAGTTTAACTACATTATTGAACTTTAGTCAATTATTTCTTGATTTTACATTTTTTGTTTTGTTTTTGTTTTCTACAAGTTTCAAATCTAGTGTATGCCAAGTATACGGAGTTGAGACGAACTCTTGACCCCCTTCGATCTTGTCCTAAGAAAGATTTGAGAAAAATGGCAAATTGAAGGATACACAATAATCCAATCAGAGAGGGTCAAGGATATGAAACCAAGTAACTAAGGTGTCTGCATCGTGCTGCGACGTTAAATTAAACTCTTATTGGGAGGCAACCCAATTAGTAGTGTAACTTCTTATTTTATTTTTATTTTATTAGTGTCACTTTTTTTTCTTTTTGTCTTGTTGTTTTTTTGCAGATTAGGGGAAGTCTGAGTACCCAAAAAAAAAGTTTGAAGCAAAGGAGCATGTTTGAGCTTAAGTGTGGGGTGACGCCCCTTGATGAAAATAAAGAGAACATGCTACAAGCTAGGCCTAAAGGCCCCAGGGAGTTTTCCTAACCCTTGTTTTAAATTTTATTTGATGCTTTGGGACATAGCATATTTTTAAGTGTGTGGTGGAGGAATGAATTCCTAGTTTTTACAGTTTTATTGAGTCTTTTTTTAGGATGGATTCCTTGGCTTTTGTTTTCGGTGCTTTTCTTGAGTATATTCCCTTTGAACCAAGTGTTTTTTATTTTTTTAGGAATAAGTTTTCTTTTGAGTTTTTTTTAGAGGAAAGAAAAGACCCTTCTGAGTGGTGTGATACTTGCTATTTAGGCCTAATTTTTGAGTAGTACTTTCTTTTGAATGCTTGATTGATAAGGAAATTGTAGACTCTTTGACACCTATGCTCATGGTTGTGACTTTGTATATAGCTTATTCTATTTTGTAGATTGTTATGATCATGTCTCTGTTAGAAGTGGAATTGATTCATCTTGATTGATACTTGTGCCATGTGTGGTGAGAATTTGTTTATTCGATGTTTTGCATCTTAGTCTAGAACTTGCCCTACATGTTATTGAAGCGAAATAAGAAGTGTTGCCTTGTTTAGGAGATGAAAATAGGCTTTCTTTGATTTGTTTGGTAAATTTTAGTTTTCTAGATATTATATCACAAGTTAACCCTTTTGCGCCTTTTAGCCTCTATTATTCTTGTAAAACACAGGATCGAGCCGAATCCCTTTTTAGTGTTACCATAATTCTATTTGAGCCAAAAAGAAATCCTTAATGCACTATGTTGAGAAAAAAAAAAGTTTAAAACAGTGGTAGAAAAAGAAAGGGTGAAAATGCTTGATGTGTGAAGAATGAAGAAAAGTGTGAAAACTCTTTTTTGGCCCTAGTTGCTTGTGGATATTGTGCACCTCAACCAAGCTTAAAAACTTAAGTTAAGGGTGGCTAATTCAAAAGTATGCATAAAACATTGGATTTGGTCCTGCCAAGGATATTGTGTACCTCACTTGAGTTGAGGGTGGCTAGTGTTAAAAAAAAACATTACTTGTGAAATAATTGTTGAAGAGAGGGCTGAAAATAAAAAGAAGAAAATAATGGGTGATAAAGTCGTAAAGTGCAAAGTGCTTAAGGAAGTGTAAGTCTCTATTATATAGTTTCCTATCCATCCCTTAGCCTACATTACAACCTGTTAAAGTCCTATTTGATTCTATTCAAGCATGCTTAATTAGTGGAGATGTACATAATGGGCAAGCATATGGTTCTTTGTGCATACATGTGAATTTTATTTGTGAGTGTGAGAGTTGTTCTTGATATGAAGTCCTTAATTTATGTTCAATCTTTTGAATTGAGTGTATGGACTATTTCTTTTTGTGAGGGCACTTGTTTCATAATAGATAGGTGATTTTATTAGCTTTCTTTGATGAGAGTAGGTGAGCAACTTAAATTTGATGAGTTCAAAGTCATTCCTTGAGGTTAGGAGGTTAGAAGTTTGTTGTTTATTTGGATGTCTTGCATAATGATTAAGAAGTCTACTTGATGTTTTGAAATTGGTATATGGCCTAATTGTTTGTATTAACCAAAGTGATGACATACTTATTTTGATGAGCTTTAATGTTTGCTTGAGGACGAACAAAAGTTTAAGTGTGGGGTGTTGATGTGAGGCAAAAGTACATATTTTTAATCATTATTTGCCTCACATTTATTATTTATATTTATCCTTTTTGAGCTTGAATTTTATGGATTGTGCTAGTTAGTATATTTTATTTGTAGAATTAAAATTGTGGAAAAATAAAGAAGTTTGGAGCTAAAACGAATTAAAGATGGAAAGTTGAAGAAAGAAATCAAGCAGGCAGCTTAATCGATTAAATTGAATATAATAATATATAATATATAACTTACAGAAGATTGCAAATTTGCAAATTGCAATTCTGCAAAGTGAAGAACTGCCACATGGCAACAAAGAAGACACGCACAAATTGAGTCTTTACGATTACTGTTCACGCAAAAAAAAAGGAATCTAATTCCTTCTGATTTTGGATTCCTAATTTGATTTGGACTCAATTATTTTAATTTGGATTTTCTATATCTATAAATAGTCCATAGAAATAATTATTTTAGGGGGAATGGAGAGGAAATACATTTTAGGGTTCTTTTCTTCTTCTTATTTAGGGTTAGCCACTATTGTATTAACATTAGTTCTTGGTGTGTTCTTGGGAATTAACTTGCAAACATTAGTAATTTGATTTCCTAATTTCGGTTTATAAAAATTTTTGCTTTGAATTTCAATTGGAGATTACAGGTTTCTGCTACCCATTATGTAAGTTCATGAATTCTTCTTCTAAAAATATGAATTAAGTTCTTGCTAGCATGGGTAACTAAATCCACAACTAGGGTTGTGGGAACCATGAGCGATTAACAAAGTATGAATAGTAACTAAGTAATTCTTGAATAGTATTGTTGTGTGCATTGATAATTCTTTCATTTAGAAGTCTTTTTAATGGTGGTCAAAGTTAGAACTCGCCTTGTTGCTACTTGCTAGACAAAGGAGGTAGTTAATAAGAAAAGAATTATCAATAGAGATTTAGTGTGATACTATCTAATAGTCTAATGTCAATTGGTACGAGGGTGAAAATTAAGCCATATATTGATGTGATGTATAATCTGAGGTAAAGGTAAGGGTTAGTAAATTATACTCATATAGTAGGACCAAGGTGCTCGGTGAAATTCTCTATTTTGCAGACCAAGCACTTAGGGATACATAACTTACCTCTTTGCTTGTGATACACTAGAAAATGATTACTATTACTAGGATTACCGCGTTATGAGCTTATGGGGAACACATACACCCTAGTTTCTTTCTCTTATTGATAACAACTAAAGTTTGAATCCTGCTTACTTGTTGTCTAAACAACAATCAATTATTTGTTACACAACCCCCCCCCCTTTACTTACTTGTCTCGGAAATAAGTTGACTAAATGAATATAATAGTGTGTTAAGTTTAACTCTAAACCATATTCCTCATGGGATCGACCCCACCCTACAAGTTGGGTTCTTTATTTGACATTAATTGCTTATAATTCTTTAGGGAAGAGTAATTTGAGCATATCACCTCCCCAAGGTGAGACACTTAGTCCAATGAAACCTTTCTCAAGAAGATATTTCAACTATTCTCTTAACTCTTTAAACTGAGATGGAGCCATTCTATATGGTGGAATAGAAATAGGACGAGCATTTGGAAGAATATCAATACCAAAGTCTATTTCTCTCTCAGGAGGGACTCCGAGATGATTATCTAGGAATATTTCAGGAAACTCACTCACAACTAGAACTGACTGAAAAGGTGGTGTCTCAACATTAGAGTCATTAACTCACACCAAGTTATAGATGCACCCCTTGGAAACTACTTTCTCACCTTATGGTATGAACTACTTCTCATCTCTATAGCTGGCTCATTAGGAAACTGGAACTTAACTACTAGAGTTCTATAATCAACTGAGGCATAATTGGCATGAAGTCAGTGCATACCTAGAATAAAATCAACAGTCTATTTCGATAGTTAATGAGTTTCTAGATGTATTTCAAAACGAGCTTCATAGTATCCCTCCAGAATGGGAAATTGATTTTGCTATTGATATTCTACTAGGTACACAACCCATATCTATCTCTCCTTATATAATGGCTCCTACTGAGCTGAAGGAGTTGAAGGATCAGCTGAAAGATTTGCTTGATAAAGGCTTTATTAGGCCTAGTGTTTTACCATGGGGTGCATCAGTATTATTTGTGAGAAAAAAACATGGCTCGATAAGGATGTGTATCAATTATTGATTGCTGAACAAGGCTACTATAAAGAATAGATATCCCCTTTCGAGGATCGATGACTTGTTTGATCAACTACAACGTGCTAAGTACTTCTCGAAGATTGATTTGAGATCAGGGTACGATCATGTACTAGTTCGGGAGAAAGATATTCCAAAGACAACTTTTAGAGCTAGATATGGGCATTTTGAGTTATTTGTTATGTCTGGATTGACCAATGCCCTGGCAGTGTTTATGGACCAGATGCATAGTATATTCAGGCCGTATCTAGATATGGTTGTGATTGTATTTATTGATGATATTTTAGTCTATTCGCATTCAAAAGTTGAGCATGCAGATCATTTGTGAGCAGTCCTTCAGGTTCTTCAAGAGCAGGAACTTTACGCAAAGTTCTCTAAGTGTGAGTTCTGGTTGAGCTCTATGGCTTTCCTAGGCCATATTGTATTAAATGCAGGCATTATGGTTTATACACAAAAGATTGAGGCCGTAAAGACTTGGACCAGACCCATGACTCCGATTGAGGTTCGTAGTTTCTTTGGATTAGCTGGGTAATACAGAATGTTTGTAGAGGGGTTTTCTTCACTTTCAGCACCATTAACAAAGCTGACTAAAAATTCAGCTAAGTTCCAGTGGACTGAGGCTTGCGAGCATAGTTTCCAGGAGATGAAGGACAGGTTGACATCAACACTAGTTCTAGCATTACCAGAGGATTCAGAGGGCTATGCGGTGTGCTGCAATGTATCTGGTGTTGGGTTTGGATTTTTTCTAATGCAACATGGTAAGGTTATCGCATATGCTTCAATGTAGTTGAGGAAGCATGAGAAGAACTATCCGACCCACAATTTAGAGTTTGCTGCAGTTGTGTATGCATTAAAGATCTGGAGACACTACTTTTATGGCATTCATGTTGACATCTTCATATATCATAAGATCCTTCAATATATCTTTAGAAAGAAGGAGTTAAATTTGCGACAACATCGGTGGCTTGAGTTACTGAAAGAGTACGACGTGGATATTTTATATCATCCAGGAAAGGCGAATGTGGTAGTCGATGCCATCAATCAAAGATATATGGGTAGTTTATCATATTTAGGTGTTGATAAATGTGAGCGCTCACGAGAGCTACATTAGTTAGCTAGTTTGGGAGTTAGATTGTTAGAGGTAGACGATAGTGGGGTCACAATTTATGACACAACCATATCAAATCTAGTTGTGGAGGTAAAAGCACGACAACAGGAGGATCCTAGCTTAGAGCCAAGGCTCAAGATCAACAATCTTTAGCATTTAATATAGCAGGAGATGGAGTCCTCAGATATAGCGGTCGATTGTGTGTTTCGGATGTTTAGGGCTTCAACATCATATTATGGAAGAGGCAGAACATTCCCGTTATTCTATTCACCCTTGTTCGACGAAGATGTACCATGATATTAAGGAGATCTATTGGTTGCACAGGATGAGGAAGGACGTTGCTGAGTTTGTGGCATAATGTCCTAACTACCAATAGTTGAAGGTTGAGCACCAAAAGCCCGCTGGGCTAGTCCATCAAATAGCCATTCCTTTGTGGAAGTGCGAAGCAATTAATACGAACTTTATTACAAGGTTACCTCGATCACGTCATAAGTTTGACTCTATTTGGGTAATTATTGACACACTAACAAAATCAGCCCACTTCTTACAAGTCAAGGCTACTTTCATAGCTGATGATTATGCAGGGCTTTACATTCGATAGATTGTTAGGTTGCACAGTGTCCCAATATCTATTATCTCGGATAGAGAAGCACAATTTACTGCTAACTTCTGGAAGTCTTTCCAGAAAGAATTAGGGACGCAAGTTAATCTCAGTACCGTCTTTCACCCTCAGACAGATGGCCAAGTTGAACTCACCATTTTTATCCTTGAGGACATGCTACGAGCATGCATGATGGACTTTAATGGAAGTTAGGATGACCACTTACCTCTTATTGAGTTCACATATAATAATAGTTATCATTCTAGAATCGGGATGGCACTTTATAAGGCTTTGTATGGTCAAAAATGTAGATCCCCCATTCGATGGTTTGAGGTAGGTGAGTTAGGTTGATTGGACCTGATTTAGTACAGCAGACAGTGGAGCAGGTTAAGATCATTTGGGAGAGGTTGCTAACATCTCAAAGTCGACATAAGTCATACTTAGATATGCGACAGAGGGACTTAGAGTTTTGTGTCGATGATTGGGTATTCTTAAAAGTATCACCTATGAAAGGTGTTAGGAGATTTGGCAAGAAAGGAAAGCTTAATCAATGATTCATTGGGCCATACAAGATCCTTCGAAGGGTAGGACAAGTGGCTTATAAGTTAGAATTGCCTTCTGGGCTAGAATCTATTCATCCAGTTTTCCATGTATCGATGCTACGAAATTGCGTAGGAGTCCCTTCTCAGGTTGTCCCAGTTGAGGATATTCAGATCACAGAGGAGTTGTCCTACAAAAAAACTCCAGTTTCCATATTAGATTGATAGGTCCGTAAATTGAGGACCAAAGAGGAGGCTTCGGTTAAATTATTGTGGAGAAACAAGAATAGAGAAGAGGTGACCTGGGAAGCTGAGGATGGTATGAGGTCCAAATATCCTCACTTGTTTCAGACCCAGGGTGATGGCATATCAGTTTATATTAGTGCAATAAGGTAGGATACCTATCTGATTTTTTATATTATTGCTTATTGTTATGGTTGTTGTTGTATTTAGCTCGCACTGTTATTGCGGAGCTATAGTGCTTAGCTATTTATGTCATCCTGTGAGGTGCCTAGGTTAGAATTTCTGTGTTTCAGGTTCCTGGATAGTCACATTTACAAATGATACTCTGCCTAAATTTTGGCAACTCCTAAGCACTTAACCGTGTGACTCAGATTTTTCATTCAAAGATGAATGTTTCTAAGGGGGGAAAGATGTATCACCCCGACTTTTCGAAACATCTAAATTAACTCGTACCTTCGTGGAAAGATAAAGAGGGTGAGTAATAAATTAAGAATGATGTGGTATGTCATATTTTAAGTGTTCAAGGGTTGTATCTCAAGTTTTGAAGTTAGGTATGTCGCAAAATAAAAGTTGGCAAAAGTTATCGTTAGTTCCTTTTTAAAGATTTCTCTGAAATTTGTGTCAATTGTCTCAGAGGTTTTCACCCAATCCATAAAAATTTATGGGGACCATGACCTATTGAATCGAAGGTCTATGAGTCTAGTTTCCAACTCATCAAACTATTTGTTCATACTACTTAAGAATAGAGAGATATCTGTGTTATCACGAGGCTGCGCAAGCAGGCACGTGAGGTGGGTCCCCTAGGTCAGTGGAAGCTTATAAGATAGCATATCTTCATTTTTCTTCATTCCAATTTGTAAGAAACCCACAAAAATCAGAGAGTTACTCCTCAAAACATCCTTATGTGTTCATGATCTCTTCTTAGCTACTTATCCAAAATTGCCCTAAATCGTGAGCTCGTCATTTTGGTATAATTTTCAAGTTGAATTGAGCGGTGTAGCTCCATGGAGGTTGTGGCAGCAGGCTTTTTTTTCAGTGTTTTTATTTATTCAAGTGTTCTGGGCGTGTAAAGAAAGGTAGGAACCATGTTTTTAGCAGTTTACGGATACCTTAGGTCTTGGATAGTAATTTACATTTGAAATCCGTATCGATTGTCGAATTGTCGTAGTAATTTTATCCTTAATTACTGATTGATTTTACCTTTTTCTTTAGTGTTGTAGTGATGCGGACAGAGGTACTTTCAGCATAAATTATAAAGGAAAAGGTATGCTAAGGCTATTCCCTTTGTTCGACATGTTTCCTTAGAGCTTGGTAGTGATATAGTAGGGTAGTTAATGTTGGTGATCTTGTAGATGTAATTGTGAGTGGTTGGCTGATTGAGTAGTTATAAACCCTCATTATAGGGACTCATAATCTATTAAGAATGACCCTAAGTTAGGAACGACTTGGAAACTATATATATATATATATATATATATATATATATATATTTATTGTTTATGGCTACATTGCTTGCCTTTAGCTTATTCAATTGTTTGTTGTCCCCCCTGGGCTATTGTGGTTAGTTATTGAGCTATGAACTGCCTATAGGGGCTATGATGTTCTCTAATAGGACAATGTTATTGCCTAAGAGGGCTATGTGTTTCCCACGAGGCTATATTGATGCCAAAAAGTGTTATGTGTTGCCTACGGGGCTATTTTGACGCCAAAAAGGGCTATGTGCTGCCTACAGGGCTATGTTCATACAAAAGAGGGCTACGTGCAGCCCACAGGGCTATGATGTTACCTAAGAGGGCTATGTTCTGCCTACAGGGTTATATCATTGCCAAAAAGGGCTATGTGACTTCTTACAAAGACAAGGGGCTACCGATAGGGTTATGTAGATTTATTTGGCACCTTCTGGGCTTATGGGGCCCTAGTTAGGTGGTATGTTGTTTGTACCTACCAAGATTATAGGGGCTTGGTTAGGTTGTTGTTTGATCATTTTTGTATTTTTTAGATTCAGTAGTGGGTTAGCATGCTTATCTAATTTTTTATTTCCTTACCTGATTGCTTATGGTATAGTATGATACTTGCTCATTTAGTCTATAGCCTTTCATACTCTGTACATTATTTTGTACTAACAGTTTCATTCATGTATGTAGGACCCGATAGACGACCCAATAGACCTCCTCAGTAGTATGATTGACTTCTATCTGGTTGGCTAGCCCCTTTCCTCCAGAGCTACTCGAGTTGGGAGGTTTGTTAGCTTTTGTTGTATATATTTTTATGGGTCGGTTGGGGCCTTTACGACCAATCTTTACTACTCTTAGAGGCTTGCAGACTAGTGTGTGAGGTGTATAGATATGTTATGGCCATGTTGGCCTAGTTTGTTGGTTTGCTGAAGCTTATGACTTGTTTTATGTATTATCTTGATATATACTTGCTTTCAGTTTTGTTATAGAGATCATGGTGACCTCGATGGCCCAATCAGGACTTCTGTGCTATTTGGCTATTTCTTTATATGAACTCTTCGAAGTAGCTGTTTCTTTTATATTTCTATTGACAGGGGCCTTGCCGGCCGAGGGCTTAGTTTTAAGTCGAGATATACTTGTTTGTTTTGTTGATTGCATGTGGCTGTCGTGCGCTAGTAGCAAATGGTTCAACAGGGTCAGCTCGGGCCTGAGTTCTCGCATTAGGAGCTAGTTGCGCCCCTTGAGCTTGGGGCGTGACACATACCCAGTCTGAACCTACACAAACTATTAGTGTATCAACGTGGTATCCAAGTCAAGCAAATTTAGTATTTATATAAGACAATGTATCCAAGCAAACCATTTTAATCATACCAGGCGTGGTATCTAAGCCAATAATTAGAATTCTTGTACACTTGTCTTACTCGAATTAACCAACAATAAAAAAACATGCACAATCACAATCACAAAGAATAATAAATCTTGAAACCATAGGTAAAGCTAACAAGTTCATTGCATGAATTATCAACATAATGTCATTATATATCATTCCCTATGGTTTCCCCAACATGCATTGCAGAAGTTATACTAACAAGTAGTGGACATGCATGCATACATATATTGGACAACACAAACTATATCAATATAATAATGGCCTCACACTAAACCCATAAAAGGAACACATCCATTCCCCCTATTACCATAAGTCCCAGAAATAGCTATTACCCAACAATTTTTTAACTCTCAACCTTACCGTTAAAACCAAACCCTCTAAAAAAGGAACTTGTAACACCCCGTATCCGAAAATAGACCGAACCAACATATTTCCAGAAGTTGCAGGTGTAACCCACACTTCTAACCTATGGACTGTAGGGTGACCCACGGTCCGTCCTAGTGGTCCTTCAATGGTCACCTGTAGCCCTTCCCAGAATCAGCCCAAAAATACCTCTAAGGCATGACCCACAGCCAGACCCATAGACCGTAGATCAGACCATGGACCGTGGTCCAGGTTCGTGGATCGAGGGCTTAGATTCATAGACTCTGAAGTGGATCGATGGACTGATAGGATGGATCGTGTATCAGTCCACGGACCGTCAATCAGTCTGTTGGTTGAGACCCCTAGGACCTCCCAGAACCCGTACTCTAAAGTTGATCAACGGACTGATAGGACAGATCATAGATCAGTCCATTGACCGTCAACCAGTCCGTAGGTTGAGACCTTCAGGACCCGCCCCAGAATTCGTCCTCTAAATTCCATCAATAGACTGATAAGACGGATTATGGATCAGTCTATCGGTCGTTGATAAATTCGTAGGTCGAGACCCTCAGGAACCCCCAGAACCCAACCTCTGAAGTCGATCAATGGACTGACAGGACAGATTGTAGATCAGTCCACAGACCATCGATCAGTCCCATCGGTGGTTTCAGTAAATTTTAAGTTAGGGGTCTTTTTGTCTTTTACTCATGCGTTTGACCCCTAAACTACATTGTTTAACCCCTAAACTACACAGTTTTGGTCAGTTTTAGCCTAGTAAACTAATTAGAATCTAACCTAATAAATTATTCACCAAAAATTCATCGAACTTTGAACAAAATAGAGGAGAATGTCGAGCAGCCCTAGTTCAAGAATCCATTGAGTTTTCATCAGTTTGAGCTTGAAATTGAAAAATTTCTCTGTGAATTTCATCACTAGGTATGTGGGATTTCACTAGTGGATTCCTTTCTCCCATTAGGTCCCAAGATTTCAGTCAGAATCTTGCTTCCCTTCATATTATCTATACCTAGGGTTTCTTGAATGTTAGAAATTATTGGGTTTTAGGTGTTCAAATTATCGAAATAAGATTATCATATTGTTGCTTAGTTTCTTGTATGTTATTCAGAACCCTAGGTAAGTAGTTCTTTTAGTTCTTGAATTATACATACTAGGTCAGTTATTTCATATATACATGCTTCAGTTTATGAATATCACATTATCAGTTATAATTGTTGCATTCTAAGAGTTTGCATATCAGTAATTGAGTTATCCAGTACTTCATATTTTAGTCATAATATTTCTTATATAAATTCTAATTGGGAGTAGAATTAAACTGAGTGGACTAGGGTTCAGCGTACCCGAATAGTCCCTAAACTACGTGCCCCCATAGTTTTATAAGTCCCCTTTATGGGCATTACATTTTAGTGATCACGCCAGTCATGCCTCTATACCTCTGGCAGAGAATATTGGGTCCTCTCGATGGGTCTTATACATCGAACTCCACATTTAGCTCATGTCGTTTTATGTCAGTTATTAGCAGCTCCCTTAAAATAAGATTTTATTACATTGACCATGTTATCAGTTATAGCCAGATTTCAGTCTCAGCATGTTAGCATTCAGTTAGTTCATGTTCAGTATCCTCAGTATAGTATCATGATTATCTCTTATCATTGCTCACATTAATGCTTTGGTTCAGTTATGCTTATTTTTCAGCATTACTCTATCTTGCATGCTCAGTACCTTCAAGTACCGAGTGATACTCTGCGCTACATCTTCTCGTGATGTAGGTTGAGGCTCTCAGCTTCCAGATCACGCATAGATTTGTTCCCAATCTTCAGCTCAATGGTATCAGTGGTGAGTCCTCATTATCCGAGGACGACATACATATTTCCTTTGCTTTTAGTCTCAGTTTAAGTTTTTGCTAGAATTAGCTAGGGCATATCCCATCACTTCTTGTTAGTTAGAGGCAATTTTCACACATAGATTCAGTTTTAGCACTTGAGTTTTATTTCAGTATCTTAAACTCTTCTCAGTTTTATATATATTAAGACTTAGTATAGTTATTCCCCATCCTTTTAGTTGTCATGATGTTTAAGCTTCCGTACAGTACTTTCCTAATTCAGTTTGTTTATTATGCGTATAATATGCCAGCAGGGTTAGCTTGGGGTTACTCCTGATCCTAGGTCCCGTGTCCATGTCGTGGGAGTAGCTTTGGGGCATGACAAACTTGGTATCAGAGCACTAGGTTTAAGAGTCCTAGGATGTCTGAAAAGCCACACTAAGTAGAGTCCTTTTCATAGGTGTGAAGTGCAGCAGATCTAATGAGAGGGAGGCTACAAAGTGTTTTAAGAAAACTTCACTCTATTCAGTACTCTTATCGTGTGTGAGGTATGATCCAATTTCCTTGTTTTAATCTATCGTTATGCACTTAAGATCATGCCTTCTCGTAGAGCTTACGTAGGAAATGCTAATCCATGCAATGGTAATGTAGCTCCTCTAGTCCCAGACCATGAGGTTTCGAACGCTACAGGGAGGTATTGTTGGGTCGATGAGCAGTCCAGTTATTGGAATTGATGGATCTATTGCGAGTTACCATCGCAGCAGTTATGGAACTAATTTCTTTCTTCACTTCCTCATGTCTAAGAAAGAGGTCATAATCAATTAGTTTTGCATACAACTTATCATACAAAAATGATAGAATCTCTTGCTCGAATTGCAACGGAAATCTTCCAAAAATCGGACTCAAGACCACTCAGAATTTTCACAACCAGCTCATCGTTGGTGATTGTAGCTCTAGCAGTAGAGACTCATTGTATAGAGAGCTCACTTGATGGAGATAATCAACTACTGAACAAGAGTCCTTTGATAGACACACAAGCTAGTCACGAAGGCTAAATATTTGTGTTTGGGACTTGTTAGCATAAGAAAGATGCAGAATACCAAGAAAGTTGAGCAGAAGAGGAAGCAACTACAGTTGCAGCGATTGTCGGATCAACAGAAGCCATGATGGCCTTCTGGATCAATTGATCTTGATGAAACAAAAGGATATAGGTGTGTTCGCGACCTCTCTATTGTTTTGTGTGATAGTAGTGGAAGGAGCTGGGAAAGAGTCACCGAGATCGCCAATAGATTGTGCCCGCGCATGAGCATGGTAATTTGGGCCTTCCAAGTAGAAGATTGTGACTTCCAACAACCTTTATCAGTAGCTGGGACACAAGATTAAACTGATCAACAACTTTAGAGTTGCTGCTAGTAGTGGAGTCCATATTCTGGACATTCTCATGCATGTTAAGAGAGAGTTTGTGGTGGTAGTGAGAGGATTAATAAAAGGAAAAAGGAGAAATATACCCCCGAACTATCATAAATGCTATGTTAATACCCTCCGTTATACTTTAAGGATGTATATGCACTTACTGTCATTCTTTTGGGTTGTATATATCCTTGAAACTAACGGATGGACACGTGGCATCATCTAAATGATTTACCCTATTTTATTTATTTTTTTACACAAAAATTAAAAATCCACCCGACCCACAACCAAAATGGGTGGTACCAAAATTCAATCTTCATTTTCATCAAAAGCCATCCCTTTATTCTTCTCAACCCACCATAACCATGGAATCAAAAACTCATTTTTCAAGGAAGAACATGACTTGTTCACTAAAACTACCCTTTTCTTCACTTTCACTTCAAACATTGTACCTTCCATATTCCATTCAGCTTAAACGTGTAACATCCCCTGCAAGTTATGTCAATCGTGTGTCTTTCGAATTCTTTAAATTTGTAGCTTTATGCTTGCTAGCCAAAAAAATAAAAAATCTTCATCTTCATTTAGCACAGTAGGAATCTAGGTTATTGGGCGTTTTAAGATTATCGTTTCAAGGACACTTCATCCAATTCTAAGTTTCAATGATCGTTAGTCAGTATATAACCCAACCAATTAAGTTGGGGTTGATCCCACATAGAATAACTTTCTTTAAATTCAAATACGAAAGTATGGAGATGACCTTTGCAGCTGAGCTGCACACACTTAAGAGTTTAATAATCAAAATTTCAGGATGTCGTTATCAACCCACTTCATATTATTAACATAAAACAATCAGATAACTAGAAAACACTTGAAGGATTGACTAACCAACTGTAGAATTCATCTTAATGGGTGTACGTCATTACCGATAATTCTAATTCATCGCAGGTAGAATGTGTTAAAAGTAAAACAATTTTTTCTCGAACAATTGCATTATTTATGTTGAGTTCTCTCGAACCTCAACACTATCCATAAGCTAACCAGCCCATGTTCTCATCAAATCCACTCTTTCGAGGTAGATACAAAGGTTGGGTTTTGGGTTTCACTTTCTCAAGCTAAAACCATCAAGACCTATTACTAAGGATGCCAAATTATTACATTGGTTATATACTTCTCTCTCGAGTAAGCAAAAAAATATGAAATCTCTCACACCAAATATGCAATAATGAAGTTAAACCACAATAATAATTTAGACCCGCTTCAGATTAACACCAAAAATCACTAATCGATAACACCCATTTAATAGAATGCAACAATTGATTACATTATCCAACCACTGTAATTTTATACAGGCCAGATCGGCATCGCTGAGTGATTCAGCGGTGCGCCCTTTTTCCTTTCATCCCACCCATCAGCACTTATTTGGATCTCCAACAGTACTTTTGGTGACCTGGTCATCCATCGCCGATGCGATCGGCATTACGCCGAGTGGGACTGCTGCTCGCTGAAGCTACCCCTAATCTAGCCTCAGTGTTTTGTAACTTTAGGCGGTAGAATAGCAACTTGGCGAGTTGCCGAGTGACATCAGCAATCATCAAGCTTGTTTTTTCCTTCTCTTTTTCGCTCGTGTTGTCTCTACTGCCCCTTTCTGTCCTAGCTTTGTTCCTCAATCCATATATCTGAAGATCAATAGTTTTTACATCAGTTGTTGGAGCAAACTAAGCATTTGACACTAAGTCATTATAAATAAAACCCTAAATGAGTCTAAATCTTGGACTCATCAACACCCCCAACTTAAACTTTTGCTTGTCTTCAAGTAAAACTCAAGTTTAGCAGTTCAAAAAGGATGTCTCAAACAGTGCTACAAAAGACTCACTCATGAACAAACACAACAAGACTCGACTTACTTAGGCAAGGATCAATTGTGCACTCAAAGATTCAAGTTTTGAGTCACCATTATCAAAGATTCTCAAATTCACAATACTTGCTTCAAATGCAAATTCAAGCTCAACAAAGGTACTCAAATGCCCTCGCACAAATAGTGATTCCATAATCACACAATTGTTCAACACTTTATAGTTCCCGAATCACAAACAACTCTCACACTCAAAAAGATGAACACACACATGACTCCACCCATAGATTTGCACTTATTTTCCAACCAACACTCGTTTCAGCTCACTCAAGATCAAAAAGGTCTTTTCAAGGCTTGTAACGAGGCTGAGTATAAAGGTATGGTAATTTAGGCTTAGTGGCAGCTATCCTCATGATATATGGTATGAACAAGCCCTTTTTCCCTTTTCTTCAACATTTGCACTCATGCTCACAAGTCACCCCATTATTCACTTCTCAGGGAATACTGGATACCCCATTTCTCTTGCAACTTTCACAACTTTATTTCACAACTTTTTTGTTCTTTTTCTTTTTCATTCTTCATTTCTTTTCTCTTTCTTTTTTTATATGGAGAGGATCCATATTTCTCACAACTATGGCTCAAGGGGGACTTCTTTTGCATTTATTTATTTACCTTCTCTTTTCACCACACCCCCAACTTAGGATTTTGGCCTAAGTTGGCTATTAAAAAAACCACACTTCATGAGGATTACAGGGGAAGGGATAGAGAGAGGTCTTATTTGCTCAAGTTTCTTCCAAGAAAAGAATAGGGCACAAGGGGTTTCAAGTAGAGTTCACACACTCACAAGGTAGGCCAGAAAAGAGGTATAATGTCAAATTGGTTCATTCTCCAAAATTGTTGCCTGGACAAACGGGGCAAATTCTAGGTGTCATTACACATAATTCATGGTAAGCTCATCACACAAGGCATTGGCACCAATATCAAACATGACTCCACACTTTCGCTAGTGTGCAATGTTCATCACAAGAGACTCACTTCAATAATCATTTAGTCACAACGAGAGACAAAAAATTCACATATTATCTATGCAACTTCATTTGGCCTCATCGTAGTCGCACATTCATTTTTGTTCGAATGAGAGCACCATTCAAGTCATCGGTATTGATCATAACTGATACTCAAATTTGCACAAGAATAGCCATAATTAAACACACAAGAGGTGGCAAAAAATTTTCAGAAGGGTCCAAGAGGGTCCAAGAACACAAAGGAATTCACTGACCAAGCACACACCTCCACCAAAAGCATACAACTTGTCCCCAATGTCAGTAGAGAACGGACACTCCCACAAATAAAAATTAATAATTAAAGATAAAATTCTGGTATGTAAACATGCAAAGCAAGGTGACGAGGAATCTTCACTAAGCGCCCAGTTGGCGAGAAAATGAAACAGTCGTCGAATTCCTTGACACTGCTCCCAATGGTTTGGATATGGCCATTAGTTCTAGTATGCGACACTTTTGGAAAGGGGTAAATTGATGGAGATGAAGGAGGTCGTTGAGCAAGTCGATGCTTTCCATAATGGACTTGTAACATCACCGATCAATCATTGAGTTAAGCTATCAGCGGTGAAGTAGAAGGGCGGGAAAACTTGGGTCGCCTAAGCACATCGTTGATTCGTTGAGTGATGAACGTCTCCCACCGAATATTCTAGTATCTTAGCTATATTTTGAAGTCCATAAGGCAGACTATGTCGAGCTCGCCGAACGGATTCGGCGATCCACCTATAGCATCTTCTTTTCACGCAACATCTTGCACATGCAAAATCAACACACATTATTTAAAACACTAACACTTGGGTTGCCTCCCAAGAAGTGCATTATTTAACATCGTGGTGTGACGTGGAAATGCTCTCAAGCATCTTCCAAGTACACCACCTCAATCAGAGAAATCTTTTGGTATTCGCCAAAGTATAACTTCAAGTGTTGCCCATTAACCTTGAATGCAGGTCCTTCTTGACGTTCAACTTCGATGGCACCATTTGTGAACACTCGTGTCACTCTAAATGGCCCTGACCATTTGGACTTGAGCTTTGTCGAATAGAGTCTAAGTCGAGAGTTATATAGTAACACCCAGTCTCCCACTCTGAACTCCCTCTTAAGGATTTTAGAATCATGCTATTTATTCATCTTTTCCTTGTAAATGGCTGAACTTTCATAAGCCTTGAACCTAAATTCGTCCTACTCATTTAACTGTTCTACTCTCTCTTTTGAAGTCTTTGTCTAGTCCAGATTTAGAGCTTTCAATGCCTATAATGCTTTGTGTTCCAAGTCAACAGGTAGATGGCAATATTTACTGAAAACTAGCTGATAGGAGACATATCAATTGGTGTTTTGTATGTGGTATGACATGCCCATAGCGCGTCATCAAGCTTCCGAGACCAATCAGTCCTATTAGCATTCACTGTCTTGGCCAAGATGCTTTTGATCTCCTAGTTTGACACTTCCACTTGGCCGCTTGTTTAGGGATGATACGGAGTTGCTACTTTGTGTTCCACTCTGTACTTACTCAATACAGCTGAGAACCACTTGTTGCAAAAATGGGATCCCCCATCACTAATAATAGCCCGAGGAGTACCAAATCTAGCAAAGATGTAGCATTTCAAGAATTGAACAACACTTTTCCCTTCATTGTTTGGAAGTGCTATAGCCTCCACCCATTTAAAAACATAATCTACGGCCACCAAGATATACTTATTACCAAACGAACTCACAAATGGGCCCATGAAATCTATTCCCCAAACATCAAGTAGCTCAACTTCTAAATTGGCGTAAGAGGTAACTAGTGCCTTTTGGACATTCCACCTTGTTTCTGACATTGAGTGCACTTATTAACAAACTCATGAGCATCTTTGTAGAGGGACGGCCAGTAGTATCCACTTTGGAGGACTTTAGCAGCTATACGTACACCACCATGATGACCCCCAACTAGTGAAGCATGACAAGCATGGAGAATTTCAATGGCTTCTTCTTCCGGAACACATATCCTAATGATATGGTCTGTACACTCTCTGAATAAATATGGTTCATCCCAAAAGTACTTTTTAACATCGAACAAAAAGCTCTTTTGTTGGTACAAGTTTTGTTCGTCCGGCAATAATCCACACACTAAGTAATTGGCAAAATCAGCATACCAAGGAGGTTGTTTTAGAGTTACCGTGAATACATGTTCATTGGGAAAAGAATCATTTATGTCAATCTCCAGCTCGTCATTTTCCTTGCCTTCCAATCTTCATAAGTGGTCAGCCACCTGATTTTCACAACCTCTCCTATTTTTGACCTCAAAGTCGAATTCTTGCAATAGCAGCACCCACCTTATCAATCTTGGCTTGGCATCCTTCTTTGTCATCAGATAACACAGTGCAACGTGATTAGTATAAACAACTACTTTAGTACCTAGCAATTATGCCCGGAACTTCTCTAATGCATAAACTACTGCAAGTAACTCTTGTTCAGTAACTGTATAGTTACATTGAGGATTGTTTAGAGTTTTTCTTGCATAGTAAATGGGGTGAAATAATTTGTTGTGTTTTTGTGCCAATACAACACCTAATGCCATGCCTCTTGCATCACACATCACTTCGAAGGATTCTGACCAATCGGGACTAATGATGATCGAGGTGGAGACCAGTTTTTCCTTCAAGCACTTGAAGGCCACCATGCAAGCATCATCAAAGTGGAATTTCACCTCCTTCTCCAAGAGTTTGCATAGAGGATGTGCAATCTTTGAGAAGTCTTTGATGAACATCTGGTGAAAATGGGCATGTCCTAAGAAACTACGAACGCCCTTCACCGAAATTGGTGGTGGTAACGTCTCATTAACTTTAATCTTTGCTTTATCAACCTTTATCCCCTTTTTGCTACACTTTGTGACCAAGAACTATACCTTCCTTAACCATGAAGTGGCATTTTTCCCAATTTAGGACCAAATTTGTCTCCACACATCTTTGGAGAACTTGTCCTAAGTGTGCTAAACATGCTTCAAAAGTGTCACCCACAACCGAGAAGTCATCCATAAATACCTCCATTGAATCCTCCACCATGTCAGCAAAAATAGATAACATGCAATGTTGAAATGTTTCTAGAGCATTACATAACCCGAACGACATCCTTTTGAAAGTAAAAGTTCCATATGGCCAGGTGAAGGTGGATTTCTCTTGGTCTTCTGGAGCAATGGAGATTTGGTTATAATCGGAATACCCATTGGAAAATCAATACCAACTTCTCTTTGAGAGTCGATCAAGCATTTGATTCATGAAAGGGATGGGAAAGTGATCCTTTTCAGTCCACGAATTTAACTTTCGGTAATCCATGCATACTCTCCATCCGGTCACTGGTCTTATAAATACAAGCTCCCCCTTTTCATTTGGGACTACTGTGATGCCTCCCTTTCTCGGTACACATTATATTGGACTTCCCCATTTGCTATCCACAATAGGGTAGATCACAGTTGCGTCCAACAACTTTATTATCTCCTTTTTCACCAACTCTTGCATCGGTAGGTTCAATCTCCACTGATGTTCAACAATCGGCTTACAATCACTATCAAGCTGAATTTTGTGGGTGCAAATACCGGGAGGAATGCCCACTATGTCAGTAATAGTCAAACCTATAGCTTTGATATGCCTTCTCAACACATCAAGGAGCAATTTTACCTACCATTCAAGAAAATCAGCTGCAATGATCACCAGTAAGGTATTATTTGCCCCGAGAAAGTATATCGGAGATGGGAAGGAAATACTTTCAAATCCAAATTTGGTGGTTCTTCTGTTGATGGCTTTGCGGGAGGACTTTCTCAATTTTTTAGAACAATGTCCAACTTCAATGGAGTCTTTGAATCCCCCCCCCCCAAGCCTAAAAGAGCAGCTACTACCTCTTTATAGCCTTGAATTTTGAATTAATCATAGTTAGAAAGCACGGCTTCAAGTGGTTCACTCATACACATGAAATGGCTAACACTAACCACCGCCTCATCAATAACATCAACAATGGAGACCACGTGGATATCACTTGGGTGTTTCATTGGCTTACAAACATTAAAAGTTACTTCATCTTCGTTCACCCTAAACTTTAGTTCTCTACTTTCAACATCAACCAACGCTCTCCCAATTGTGATAAATTGACTTCCCAAAATGATGGGAATATCATCATCTATTGCACAATAGAGAATGACAAAGTCAGCCGAGAAAATGAATCGGTCAACCTTTACCAATATGTTTGATTGATCGGTCAACCCACAAGATGTTTGATTGATCAGTCCACCATCAAGAGTCTCATTCTTGTGGCTTTTGGTTCACCCAATCCAAGTTGTTTATAGATTGCATATGGCATTACGTTGATGCTTGCTCTCAAATAGCATAGGGCTTTAGCAAATTAGAGCATGCCAATGGTGCAAGGGATGGTGAACGCTCTGAGATCTTCGCTCTTTTTTATCAACTCATTATTCATAATTGCACTACAACTATGAGAAACTTACCTTTTCTCAAAATCCAAACTCCTTTTCGTTGTGACTAACTCCTTCATAAACTTGGCATAACCCGACATTTCCAACAATGTTTCAACTAAAAGGAGATTAATAGATAATGTCTTGAACACCGATAAAAACTTCTTGAACTTCTCATCCTCATTCTTTTTCTTGAGACGTTGGGGAAATGGAGGCAATATTTTGATAACAGTTGCATAACTTTTGGGATTGGATTGTGTTTCTCCAAACATTTTTGTACTCCTTTGGCAATGCTTTGATGGATAGGTGTCTCTTCTTCCTCCATACCTTTATTTTCTTCATGCGTTGGAGCTTCTTCATTTCCCATCACATCGTCTATTTCTCTCTTTCCACTACGAGTAACCACAGCCATCCTTCTCTCATCATTTTTCATTGTTCTTTTTGTTTTCAATTATTTTGAAAGTAAACTCGACTGACCTTCAAGTATCTTGATTGCATCTGCGTGAGAGTACACTTTATTGTTCAATGATGAAAAGTCAGCTTTCATCCCTTTTAACAAATCATCCAAACCTTCAACTTTCTCAAGGATGCATAAGAGCAAATCATTCATCCGAGGACTACTTGCACTCCCTTTCGATTTTGGGCTCTCACTCGAGTGAGTGTGATCCTCTTCATGGTCATCCTCCCTTTATCCAGTAATCACTTTGCTCATCCCAATCTTGATCGTATCTTCTTTGCTCTTCCCCCTTGTGATAGTTCCAACCTTGATTCCCACCTTACTGTAAATAGCATGGGTGGAAACCCTCCTTGTATCTTTTGGAGTTTCAACCTTGATTCTTACCCGGCTTTGAATTACCTAAAGAAGAACCCTCCTCAACTCTAAACACTCCACTTCTCCCCTTGGTATTTCGCACATTCTCCATCATATACTCTTGTAACAACTCATTTGGGTCAACATCTTCTTGATGTTTGCATCCCTCTCTCTTTCCTTTTCAATTTGTTCTTGAGTTACTCTAAACAAAAAGGAGACACTTGATCCTCTTGAGTGTACAAAGCTTGATTTATTTTCGTCATGTCATTAAGAAGAAATGAAGCCACCTAAAATGATTGTAACATTATTCCTTCTCGTACCAATTGATCAGCCACTCCTTTATTAAGAGAATCACGACTCCGATAAAAATATTGGAGTAGCAACTAGTTTGGTAGCCCGTGAATTGGGCATTTAAGTAAGGGTTTCTTAAACCTCACCCACTTTTCATGAATGGGTTCACCCTCGCATCGCTTGAAATCTTGAATGTCATCTCAAAGTTTCATTATCCTTGATGGGGGAAAGAATCTCCCATTGAATGCTACAATTGGCTCCTCCCATGAGGTGATGTAATTGTTTAGTAACTCGGCCAAATACTTGCTAGCCTCCCCCATCAAAGATAGTGGAAATAACCTAAGTCGGATTGACTCTTGTGACACATTCTTGAATGAAAACAGGATGCACACCTTTATAAAATTTCTTACATGCTAATGCGGGTCTTCGTGTTCTAGCCGTCCATAAAGTCCCCTTATTTGGAGGAGATGACGAATCGTGCTAGTGACCTTAAATATTGCATTCCCATCAATTTATGGTAGGCAAAATGCACCCATTTCACCTGGTTGAGATGGGTTGTAAACACTATTGATATCATCGATACCATCCCGATGACCTGCTTGGCTACCATCCATCTCTTTCTCACTCATATTTGTACTTCTATTCAGTCCAGCCAACACTACACAATGCAGTCTAAGCTGATTCAACTACATCCAACAAATTCACAAGTTAAATCTTTGATAAAAGAACTCTAAATAATGCTACTCCCCAGCAGCGGCGCCATTATGATTAACATTTCAAAGACACTTCATCCAATTCTAAGTGTCAACAATCGTTAGTCAGTGTATAACCCAAGCAACTGAGTTGGGGTCGATCCCATAGAGAGTAGCTTTCTTTGTATTCAAATACAGAAGTATGACAATGACTTTTGCAGCTAAGCAGCACACACTTAAGAGTTTAATAATAAAAATTCCAGGATGTTGTTACCAACCAACTTCAAATTATTAACAAGAAACAATTAGATAACAAGAAAACACTTGGGGGATTAACTAGCCAACTGCTGAATTCAACTTAATAGGTGTACGTCATTACCGATAATGCTAATTCGTTGCGGTTAGAATGGGCTATAAGTAAAATAATTTTCTCTCGAACAATTGCCTTATTTTCGTTGAGTTCTCTCTAACCTCAACACTATCCACAAGCTAACCAACCCACGTTATCATCAAATCCACTCTTTCGAGCTAGATACAAAGGCTGGGTTTTGGGTTTCACTTTCTCAAGCTGAAACCATCAAGACCCACTACTAAGGATGCCAAATTAATACGTTTGTTATGTACTTCTCTCTCGAGCAAGCACAAAACTCTGAAATCTATCACACCAAAGATGCAATAATGAAGTTAAACCACTATAATAATTTAGACCCGCTTCAGATTACCACCAACAATAACTAATCGATAACACTCATTAAGTAGAATGCAACAATTGATTACATTGTCAAACCCCTAAGGTTAGGGTTTTAGCCAATCATGGTGAAAAGATGAAAATCAACACCTACCACATTTTCCACAGCTAGGTAAATGAAAATCTAAAGTTAAAATTAACTAAAATTTTCTCTATTACAAAATCTCAAAGAAAAAACCTTGCTAAAATCACTTGAAATCCACAATGGTAGTGTATTTTCTCTCAATCTTTTGTTCCTCAAGTTTCTGAATGCCTTATTTCTCTTTCAAAAATCAATTTATGCAAGTCTAATGTATGGTTGTTTGGGACCAATCAGTGAGGTAAGTCGAGCTTCGCCGACCATTCGGCGACTTGTCAATTTTCCTTCGTCTAGCCTTAAGTTTTCAACTCTTCTTAGTCCAACCACTATAATTTTAGGCGATCCAGATTGGGATCACCGAGTGATTCTGCGATGCACCTTTTTTCCTTTCATCCTGCCCATCTACACTTATCTGGATCTCCATTAGTACTTTTGGCGACCTGGTCATCCATCGCCGATGCGATTGGTGTTACGCTAAGTGGGACTGTTGCTTGCCAAAGCTACCCCTAATCCAACCTCAGCGTTTTGTAACTTTAGGCGGTACAGTAGAAACTTGGCGAGTCACCGAGTGACATCGACGATCATCAGGCTTATTTTTCCCTTCTATATTTCGCTTGTGTTGTCTCTATTGCCCCTTTCTGTCATAGTTTTATTCCTCAATCCATAAATCTAAAGATCAAGGGATTTTACATCAGTTGTTGGCACAAAATAAACATTTGAGGATACTAAATCATTATATATAAAGCCCTAAATGAGTCTAAATCTCATACTCATCATTTTGTACATCATTTATTTTAAAAATATTTTCAACACCTTTCAATAATAGCAAATCGATTTGAGCTTGAAATTTTTGATTTGATTGTAGACCCACTTTAAATCTTGAAGTTTTGTCCATCAATGGTGGTAGTATTTTCTCAAATCCTTTCAACAATAACAAATTGATTTGAGCTTGAAATTGTTTATTTGAATGTAGACCCACTTAAAGCTTGAAGTCCATCAATGCTGGTAGTACTTTCTCAACCCCTTTCAATAAATAATAAATTGATTTGAAAAAAAAAATGAAATTGGTTTTCTTGATTTTTATTGAAATAATATGCTTCTGGGTTTTTGGTTATGAGATTTGGAAAATGAATCGAAGAACATTTTTCCTTTTATTTGATTTTTAATGAAGATGAAAAGCTATGTTTTTTTAATTTTTAGTTTTAAACGTCATCGTATTTTAATTTGGCCCATGGGTGGGTAAATTATAGAAAATGGGTGGGTTTTCAATTTTTTTGGATAAATAAAATCAGGTTAGTTATTTAGATGATGCCATGTATCAATATGTTAGTCTTAAGGGTATAGATGATCCAAAATAATGACGGTAAGGGTATATACAACCTGAAAGTATAACGGAGGGTATTGACATACTATTTATGATAGTTCGAAGGGTATATTTGTTCTTTTTCCCAAAAAATATCTCGAAAGAGTTAAGACGAGAGCTCTGAAACCATATAATGACTTGAGCAAGATGAAGAATACGTTTACTTTATTAATCAATTCTAAACTGAACTATATACGTAAACAAAATAACAGAGACCCTCCTATGGTAGAAACTATCCAGAGATCGAGGAAAATAAAATATTAGATTCCTAGAGTAGTGGAAACAGAATAGCTAACAATACAGTAAAATAATCTACCTATACAACAGTGACTATAAGCATTAAGGAGTTATAAATAATGTTCTTATAATATACATCCTCATTATATATAAAGTTGATAAGGAAAGATATTTCTATAGGTAAATATCCATGAAAAATAAGATTTACTAGCTAGCTTGAAGGATATTGGTGACTTTGATAAGCTGATAGTATAAATCTTTTTTTACCTGTGTGCTCCTTTTGTCACAATTAATGTGGCGTTTTTCTGCTTTGTGAGATTCAAACTAGGTGAACTGATCTTGCGCATATTTATATACTTAATTACTATTATTTGCCCACATGTACCTCGTGTTTTGAGAGTATTCTTTATATTATTTGTTATGTTGTGATTGATATTGTAATGATTGCACTCTAAGACATGTGAATAGCCTATGCAGGAATTTTTGAAGGGAAATTGAGCACATGAGATTTATAATAGAGAAGAAAAGCATGGATCCAACTCCAAGGAGCAAGCATTGGATGAAATTGTCACTGTTTTGAGGCTGCTGAAATTGTCTCGGGCTGTCTGGGAACTCCATTGTTGGCTACCTTATGAGGTATTACTTGCAAGTTTTCAGTTGATGTTATTTCTTGAAGGTGCTTGGTTGTTTCTTTGAGTAAGTGGAGCACTAATTAGTGGTGTTCGTTTGGCTTCTTCATGCTTAAGAAAATTCTCATGGTGAAGCAGTTTCTCATAAAGTTCTTCATTAGGTGATCATTGTTTCATGCAACCAGATAGCTGCAGAGATAGTGTTAATAGTTGGGTCCAAGGCCTTCGAGGATTCTCACATTATTTTTTTTTCTATATCAATAATAAAAGATAACAAATCTTTTCACTATCATTAATGTTTTTCCTTTAAGGGATTAGTCTTATCCAATCAGATATCTCAAAGTGGAAATTTATTTATTATCTTTCTTTATTAGGTAGTGTTTCTCTCGAATGGATCCTGCGTAGCGTAAATTCAAATTCATCATGTTTGTATTTGTACTTGCTAATTGAGATCCATATTTGTTCTTATTACGTCATGTTGACGAAAGATATGTGTACGGGGTGAGTCAGCGACCACTTATTCATTCCTTTAAATGTTTTTTTGATAGTACATATGCAGTAACTATGTGTACTACTACTTAGAAGCTACAGAATAAAAGTTGGAATACGGCATAATAATCTTCCTTGAATTTTCACAAATTATTAATTATACATTTAAATAATGGAAATGACATATTATCCCTTTGAATTTAAGTGTTATATATTATTTATACTTCTTAACTATATGAGGGTGATATTACCCACTAAACATAATTATTCCATATCATTTACACCACTGAATTTTTTTTGTCCAATTTGTTTTGTTGTCTAATTGTTGTTTTGCTCCAATTTTATATACCAAATAAATTAAAGGAACTTGTGCAAAGTATCAATAGCTTTACAAGTACATGACAATTTCGTAAATAAAGAAAACATGTTCAAATTATAAAGAATCATTTTTAAATATCAAAATGATTCATGTTGTTTCATAAATACAAAAATGAGTACAGAAGTGTACTTAACAATTTAAACAATACAAGAAGTACAATTTTGACAATTATTTTAAGAGGGTAATAGGACCCTCAGATAGTTTAGGGGTATAAAAAATATAGAAAAATTAAGTTAAAAAATAATAGGACCGACAATATTTATATACTTATTAATTGTGAGATAGGAGACCCAACTTAATTTGGGACTATCGTGACTAAATATTACTTATTACCTTAAAAATAATTTTGTTAAAGAGTTTAGAATGTGGGTCAAAGGAACTAGCTGAGAAGCCCAAATTGTTGTGTGTTTTAGCTAGGTATAAGGGCATTATAAAACTTCGACGAACCGTCATCCCAACTATGGGTTGTGGATGGTGTCGTTGGTCTTGACACTCGGTTTGACAAAACTGAAATTATCTTGCCTTTTTGATACGAGGTGTTACAGTTAGTTGGTTCGAAGGGGCAAACGGGTGCATTTTCAAGTTCAAACGAGCCCCAAATCAGGAATAACCAGCTGTTACCGATTTTTGTGTGCTATAGTCCATAGATTTCTGGTGATACAGGATTTTGAAATTTTTTCGCTGAAATCATGGACATCCGTTACAACATGATTAATGGTGTTAGTTCATCCCAAGGGGAGAGTAGGTGCATTTTCAAGATCAGACGAGCCCCGAAGCAAGAAAATTTAGATTTTATTAATTTTTGTATGCTACAGTCCATGGAGTTTTGGTAATAGGATATCGAGATTTTCTTTGCTGAAATTTTTCATGGACGTCTGTTACGACCTTAATAATGGAGCCAGTTCATCCCGAGGGACAAACGGGCGCATTTTCAAGTTCAAACGAGCCCCAAAGAAGGAAAGACAAGATTTTACCAATTTTTTTGTGCGATAGTCCATGGATTTTTGATGATACAGATTCCAAAATTTTTTTTGGTGAAAGTTTTCAAGGACATCCGTTACGACCTTATTGATGGCGTTAGTTTGTCCTAAGTGGCAAACGGGTGCTTTTTCAAGTTCAAACGAGTCCAAAAGCAGGAAAAACCATATTTTACCAATTTTTCATGTTTAATATGATGGATTTTTTGTGATAGGATTCCAGAAATATTTTTGACGAAATTTTTCATGAAGGTCCGTTACGACCTTATGAATGGTGTCAGTTGGTCTCGAGGAGCAAATGAGTGCATTTTAAAGTTCAAATGAACCCTAGAGCAGGAAGAACTAGATTTTACCGATTTTTGTTTGCTATATAGTCCATAGATTTTTGGTGATATAGGATTCCAGAATTTTTTTTGCCAACATTTTTCGTGGACGTCCGTAATGACCTTATTAATGGCGTCACTTGGTCCCGAGGGGTAAACGGGCGCATTTTGAAGTTCAAACGAGCCCAAAAGCGGGAAAAATGAGATTTTATCGATTTTCGTATGCTATACTCCATGGATTTTTGGTGATACAGGATTTCAGAAATTTTTTGTGGACATTCATTACAACCTAAATAATGGTGCAGTTTGTCTCGAGAGGCAAACAAGCACATTTTCAAGTTCAAACGAGCCCCAAAAAAGGAAAAACTAGATTTTACCAATATTCATGTGCTATTGTCCATGTATTTTTTTTTATAGGAATCCAAAAAATTTACCAAAATTTTTTACGGACATCTGTTATGACCTTATTAATGGAGTCGGTTTGTCCAGAGGGGCAAACGGGTGCATTTTCACGATCAAAGAAGGTCCAAAGTAGGAAAACCATATTTTACCGATTTTCCTATGCTATAGTCCATGGAATTGTGGTAATACAAGATTCCAGAGTTTTTGTTTGCCCAAATATTTCATGGACACCTGTTACAACCTTATTAGTGGCGTCAGCTTGTCCCGAGGAGTAAACATGCTCATTTTCAAGTTCAAACTAGCCCCAAAGCAAGAAAAAACTTGATTTTACTGATTTTCGTGTGCTATAGTCCATGGATTTTGGTGAGACAGGATTCTGGAATTCTTTTTACCGAATTATTTTATGGACATCCATTACAACCTTATTAATCACGTTAATTGGTCCCGAGGGGAAAACTGGCTCATTTTCAAAGTCAAACGAGTGCCAAAGTATAAAAAACCAAATTTTAGTAATATTCATGTGTTGTAGTCCATGAATTTTTGCTGATAGGATTGTAGACATTTTGTTGCCGAAATTTTTTATGAACGTCCGATACAACTTTATTAATGGCGTAAGTTTGTCCCGAGGGGCAAACAAGTGCATTTTCAAGTTCAAACGAGCCCCAAACCAGGAAAAATCAGGATTCCAGATTTTTTTTGCCAAAATTTTTTATGGACGTCTGTTACAACCTTATTAATGGTGTATGTTGGTCCCGAGGGGCAAAAATGCACATTTTAAAGTTAAAACGAGCCCAAAAGTAGGAAAACCTAGATTTTACCGATTTTTGTGTGGTATAGTCAATGGATATTTGGTGATACAAGATTTTGGATTTTTTTCAAAGAAATTTTTCATCGACGTCCATTACTACCTAAGTAATGGCGTCAAGTTGTCTCGAGGGGTAAACAGGTGCATTTTCAAGTTCAAATGAGCCCTGAAAAAGGAAAACCTAGATTTTACTGATTTTTGTGACCTATAGTCCATGGATTTTTGGTGAAAGGAATCCAAAAAATTTTTTGCCAAAATTTTTTTCAAAGACGTCCTTCACGACCTAATTAATGACTTCAGTCGGTCTCGAAGAGCAAACATGCACATTTTAAAATTCAAACGAGCCCCAAAGCAGGAAAAACCAAATTTTACCGACATTCATGTACAATAGTCAATGAATTTTTGGTGATATGATTCCAGAATATTTTTTGCCAAAATTTTTCATTGACGTCTGTTACAACCTTATTAATGGCGTCACTTGGTCTCAAGGGAAAAAAGGGCGCATTTTCAAGTTCAAACGATCCCTAAAGCAAGAAAAACCAGATTTTACCGATTTTCGTGGGCTATAGTCCATGGATTTTTGGTGACACAAGAATCCAGAATTTTTTTTGGCAAATTTTTTTATGGAAGTCCGCTATGACCTTATTATTGGCGTTAGTTGGTCTCGAGGAAAAAACTGATGCATTTTCAAGTTCAAACGAACCCTAACGAAGGAAAACCAGATTTTACCTATTTTTTATGCTATAGTCCACGAATTTTTTGTAATAGAATTTTTGAATTTTTTTTGCTGAAATTATCACGGATGTCCATCATGACCTTATTAATAGCATCAGTTGGTCCCGGGGAGCAAACACACTAATTTTCAAAATCGAATGAGCCCCAAAGTAGGAAAAATTGGATTTTATAGATTTTCTTGTGCTATAGTCCATTGATTTTTTGTGATACAGAATTCAGGAATTTTTTTTTTTTGCTAAATTTTTTCATGGGCGTCATATAAAACCTTAGTAATGGCGTCAGTTGGTCATGAGGGGAAAATGGGTGTATTTTCAAGTTCAAACGGCTTCAAAGCAGGAAAAATAAGATTTTACCGATTTTAGGGTGCTATAGTCCATGGATTTTTTCGTGATAGGAATCCAAAAATTTTTTTGCTGAAATCTTTCATTGACATCCAATACAAACTTATTAATGGCGTCAGTGGGTTTTGCGGGGCAGACAGGCGCATATTCAAGTTCTTACGAGCCCCAAAGAAGGAAAAACCAGATTTTAGAAATTTTTGTGTGCAGTCCATGGAATTTTGGTGATACAAGATTCCAAAAATTTTTTTGCCGAAATTTTTCATGGACTTCCGTTACAACCTTATTAATGGCATCAGTTGGTCATGAGGGGTGAACAGGCGCATTTTCAAGTTCAAACGATCCCCAAAGCAGGAAAAACAAGATTTTACCAATTTTCGTGTGCTATAGTTCATGGATTTTTGGTGATAGGATTTGGAATTTTTTACCAAATTTTTTCATGGACACCTGTTACAACCTTATTAAAGGCTTCAGTCTGTCCCAAGGGGAAAACGAGCGCATTTTCAAGTTCAAATGAGCCCCTAAGAAGTAAAAACTAGATTTTACTGATTTTCATGTGTTATAGTCCATGAATTTTTTGTGATAGGATTCCAAAATTTTATTTGCTAAAATTTTTCATGACCGTCCGTTATAACCTTATTAATGGCAGCAGTTGGTCTCGAGGGGCAAACGGGCGCATTTTAAACTTCAAACGAGCCCTAAAGCTGAAAAAATCAGATTTTACCAATTTTTGTGTGCTATAGTCCATGTATTTTTGGTGATAAAAGATTTCAAAATTTTTTTGCCAAAATTTTTCATGGACACCCGTTAGGACCTTATTAATGGCGTCAGTTGGTCCTGAGAGGCAAACAGACGCATTTTCAAGTTCAAACGAGCCCTGAATTAGGAAAACTAGATTTTACCTATTTTTGTGTACTATAGTCAATGAATTTTTAGTGATAGGATTCCGGAATTTTTTTTGCTGAAATTTTCATGGACGTCCGTTATGACCTTATTAATGGCATCAATTGGTCCAAAAGGGAGAACGGGCGCATTTTCAAGTTCGAACGAGCTCCAAAGCAGAAAAAACTAGATTTTACCAATTTTCTTATGTTTTAGTCTATGGATTTTTGATGATACAAGATTACAAAATTTTTTGTTCCAGAATTTTTTCATGGACGTCTATTATGACCTTATTAATGGCTTCAGTTGGTTCAGAGGGGCAAAGGGTGTATTTTATAGTTCAAACGAGCCCAAAAGAAGGAAAAACCATATTTTACTGATTTCCGGTGCTATAGTCCACGTATTTTTGGTGATATAGGATTCTGGAATTCTTTTTGCCGAAATTTTTCATGAACGGCCGTTACAACCTTATTAAAGGTGTCTGTTTGTCTTGAGGAGTAAACAGGCGTATTTTTGAGTTCAAACGAGCTCCAAAGCTTTAAACACCAGATTTTACTGATTTTTGTGTGCTATAGTCCATGGATTTTTGGTGAAAGGAATTCAGAATTTGTTTTGATGAAAATTTTCATTGACGTCACTTAAGACCTTATTAATGGCGTATGTTGGTCCTGAGGGGCAAACAAGCGCATTTTCAAGTTCAAACTAGTCCCAAAGTAGGAAAAATTAGATTTCACCAATTTTCGTGTGCTATAGACCATGGATTTTTGGTGATAGAATTTTAGAATTTTTTTTCCCGAAAGTTTTCATGGACGTCTGTTACAACCTCATTAATAGCGTGAGTTCATCTCGAGGGGAAAGCAAGCTCATTTTCAAGTTCAAATGAGTTCTAAAGTAGAAAAAAATAAATTTTACCAATTTTCATGTGCTATAGTCTATGGATATTTGGTGATACAACATTCTGGAATTTGTTTTGCAAAACATTTTTCATGGACATCCGCTATGACCTTATTAATGGCGTCAGTTGGTCACATGGGGCAGAGAAGAGCATTTTCAAGTTCAAACGAGCTCGAAAGCAAGAAAAAACCAATTTTACTGATTTTCTTGTGCTATAGTCCTTGTTTGTTTTTTGGTACAAAATTCCAAAAGACATTTTGTTGAATTTTTTCATGGACGTTAGTTACAACCTTATTAATGGCATTAGTTGGTTTTGAGAGGCAAACCGACGCATTTTCAAGTTCAAACGAGCCCCAAAGTAGTATAAATTAGATTTTACAGATTTTCATGTGCTATAGTCCATGGATTTTTGGTGATATAGGATTCCAGAATTTGTTTTGCCAAAAATTTTCATGGACGTCCGTTACAACATTATTTGTGGCATCAGTTTGTCTCGGAGGGCAAACGGGCGCATTTTCAAGTTCAAACGAACCCCAAAGATGGAAAAACAAGATTTTACTAATTTTTGTATGCTATATAGTCCATAGATTTTTGGCGATACAGGATTTTGGAATTTTTTTTGCCAAAAATTTTCATGTACGTCTATTACAACCTTATTAATGGCGTCAGTTTGTCCCGAAGGGCAAACATGCACATTTTAAAGTTCAAACGAACTCCAAAGGATGAAATACTAGATTTTACCAATTTTCGTATGCTATAGTCATGAATTTTTTGTGATACAGGATTCCATAATTTTTTTTATGAAATTTTTTATTAATGTCCATTACAACCTTATTAATGGCGTCATTTTGTCCCAAGGGGAAAACCAGCACATTTTCAAGCTCAAATGAGCGCCAAAGCAGGAAAAACAAGATTTTATCAATTTTCGAGTGCTATAGTCCTTGGATTTTTGGTTATAGGATTCCAGAACTTGTTTTGCCTAAATTTTTCATGGACGTCCGTTACGACCTTATTAATGGCTTTAGATGGCCTGAGGGGAAAAAGGGTGCATTTTCAAGTTCAAACGAGCCCCAAAGCAGGAAAAATGAGAATTTACCGATTTTCGTGTTCTATAGTCCATGGATTTTTCGTGATAGAATTCCAGAATTTTTTTCATAGAATTTTTTAATGGACGTTTGTTACGACCTTACAATGGCATCAGTTGGTCCTGAGTGGAAAGCAGACTCATTTTCAACTTTAAACGTGCCCTGAAGCAAGAACAAGCAGATTTTTCATGATTTTTATGTGCTATTGTCCATGGATTTTTGGTGATACAGGATTTTGAAATCTTTTTCCAAAATTTTTCATGGACATCCATTACAACCTTATTAATGGCATTAGTTAGTCCTGAGGGGTAAACGGGCGCATTTTCAAGTTAAAACGAGTACCAAAGCAGGAAAAACCAGGTTTTATCAATTTTTGTGTGATATAGTGTGTGGATTTTCGGTGATAGGATTCCAGAATATTTTTTGCTGAAAATTTTCATGGACGTCACTTATGACCTTATTAATGGCGTCAGTTGGTCCCGAAAGAAAAATTGGCGCATTTTCAACTTCAAACAAGCCCTAAAGCATCTCTCAATGTAGATATTGTTATTCTATTAGTATAGGTTTCATAGACCTATGGTTTGTGGGATTTGATTTTCTAATTAAGTGTCGAGTTGGTTCTTCTCTTTTGAAATTTCTTGAAGGTTGATTAGAATAGGCCTTAGTTTCAACATTGGTATTTAAAATTGATTTTTTATATTAATTACCACAATAAGTAGGTTGGTTGGTACTCTCCGCTTACAGGGCTTTCGAGTACCATGTCGCGTCTAGGGTGGGGTCTCAAGGCGTGACAAACACTCAAGAGAATATTTGAACAAAAAACTTAATAAAGCTTATTATCTAGCTTAAGCACTAAAATAAATTGAATTTAATTACAAACTTCGTCGCTAAATAGGTCAAACCTAACATAGTCTTCTAATAATTTATCACTAATTCTTTCTTAAAGGAATGAAGGACATGAAAAATCTTGAATCATCAAGAAATCACTTGGCTCTAAAGCACTCTGATGTGGAAGCAACTTATCTCTATCACTTGTATTAGTATTAACAACTTGATAAGTCATAAAGTGATGTTGGTCATGAATAATACATCAAGAAATTTCTTGGTTGTACAACACTCCATTGTGCAAATAACTAATTAATCACCATCACCAATAACAAATCTCCATTGTCCAATCAACTTATCTCCACCATTTGTATCAATATTCAAACCTTGAAGACTTATTAATTGTCTTTAAGAAATTAACCATCCCCCCTTCCTTCACAATGTATGTATAAGGATGTATACATACCACCACCTACGTAGTTTACTTGCGGGAATATATTGGGTATATATACTGTGTCGTTCTTGATGACTTGTTAGTTGATGTTGATGAAGATGAACCTCCATTTGTTAATTAGGCCATATATTTATAAACAAAAAATACTTTATGACAGAAGAAAAAAGGTTTTATATTAAGGGGGAAGAAAATCTTTAGAGTATTTTTTCCTAGAATTAATTCTCAAAGATCCATAGATAATAAATGTTAAACATTAAGCAACAACTCCTTCTTTAAGTACTTTCCTTTTAAGTGCTGTCAAAATATAACTGGAAGAAGAAATGAAAGTCGTTACAAACACAAATGGAATATAACAAGTACAAAGACGATAGGAAATATAATTCCTAGACGAACTAAGGGCAAGCGAGATAAAGAAAGCAACTGGTCCTATGTGTAAAACCTTGTCGTGGGTGAAAACATTTAGTATTGGACTTTATCAACTTCGATGCCTTGGAGTCTTCTTTACAAATATAGAAAATGCACTTAAAATTTATATTCACCACATGTATTAATATTAACACCTTGATGACTCATAAATTGATGTTGATCCTTAATCATCAAGAAGTCGCTTGGCTCTACAACACTCCATTGTGTAAATAACTTAACTTAATCACCTATATCAATATTCGCACCTTGATGACATATAAATTATCTAATATAAAAAGTCAACCTTCCTTCACAAGGTAGGGATACAGTTGTATTGTACATACCTAGTGCTTAAATATATGCGTTAAAGGGTGCTCGCCTTTTGTACTTCGTTTCAAGATGTGAGAAAGATAAATGAAATACTAGCATACTACTCACCAAGTATGAGAATCAATCTTTATTGTGCTTAATTCTAGTTAATCTTTAGGTGAATATATATGAGGTATAAATATTATAATAGACAGTTATTTTGTCACTGCTAGTGTCACGCCACTGTTTCTTCCACTAATAGCTTAAAACTACTAATGATGATCACTATGTTTTAAAGCAATGAAAGATAAGTAAAATCTGGATATTATATATTCAGAAATAATATTGTATTCACTGTATGCCTTTATTATACAATGATGCTTTTAACTTATGTGCTAAATTGATCCCTTAACGTGACAATAATACTTGAATTTGATCATTACAAAATGGTAATATTTTAAATGCTTGAGGGTAAGTTCTAAAAAAATCTTGTTGGATATGCCTTCCCATAACTAGTTTCATCTTGCTGGATGTGTATCGCTTCCCATAAAATCATGTCGCATTTGGTCTACATGAAATTCTAGTCAAGCTCCATCAAATATCAAAGAATTATTTTATCTCTTCTCTACTCCATTGTGAGAAGAACTTATCATCTCCACTATATATTTATCAGTATTAATATCTTGATGAGTCATAAATTAATGTTGATCATAATGTTGATCCTGAATCATCAAGGCATCTGTTGGCTCTATATCATTCTGTTGTGGAAAAAACTCATGTGCACTACCTTGAGTCATTGAGAAATAACTTGGCTCTACAACACTTTGTTGTGGAAACAACTTATCTCCACCATTTGGGTCATTATTAACACCTTGATGACTCATAAGCTGATGTTTATCATAACGTTGATCCTGAATCATCAAGGCATCTGTTGGCTCTATATCATTCTGTTGTGGAAATAACTCATGTACATTACTTGCATTAATATTTACACCTTGATGACTAATCAACTGATGTTGATCATAAGGTTGATCCTGAATGAATGTACTCCATTGTGCAAATAACTCATCTAAACTACATATATCAGTATGACCACCTTGATGATTCATAAATTGATGTTGATCATGTTGCTAATCCTGAATAATCAAGGCATCAATTGATTCTACATCATTCTGTTGCGGAAATAACTCATGTGCACTACTTGTATTAAAATTAACATCTTGATGACTCATAAACTAATCTTGGTTATGATGCCAATCTTGAGTCATCGAAAAATCACATGGCTCTACAACATTTTGTTGGGCAAACAACCTATCTCCGCCACCTCTATCAGCATTAACATCACCATCTGTATCAGTACTAACACCTTGATGATTCATAAACTTATGTAGGTCATGATTCATCAAGAAATCACTTGGCTTTACAACACTCCATGGTGAAAACAACTTATCTCCACCACCTGTATCAATATTCACATCTTGATGACTCTTAAACTGATGTTGATCTTGAATCATCAAGGAATCAGTTAGTTGTACAATACTCCATTGTTCGAACAACTTATCTCCACCATTTGTATTAATATTCTTACCTTCACAAGGTTGGGCTAAGGATGTATACATACCACCACTCATATAATTCACTTGTGAAAATATACCGGGTATATTATGTTGTTGATTACTTGTAAATTGTTGTTGATGAAGATGACCCTACATATGTTACAAATTAGGATTTATAAACCAAAAATACTTGAGAGAAGAAAAAGGGTTTTATATTAAGGGGGGAAGGAAAATGATAGTTGGTGCGAAATGTTAATATAATGTATGAATTTGTATGGAAAAGTAATATATCTTTGTGCTTATATACACGCATCGGGGGCTATATCCTTTTGTACTTTGTTTCAAGATTTGAAAAAGATAAATGACAGATTAGCATATTGTAAATTATTTTCCATATTTGTTTAATTTTATGGATTTTAGTTTTACCAAATACAAAGTTAATTAGTAAGAATGATTTTAAAACTTTGTAACTAATAAAAATTATGCATAGACCGAATTTTAATTTAAATTTTCGTCTTAAACATCATACTTATGATATTGAAATTAAACTTTTTCCTGTATCAATAATAAAAGATAACAATTTTTTCACTATCATTAATGGTTTTCCTTTAAGGGATTAGTCTACTCCAATTGAATATCTGAAAGTGGAAATTTATTTATTCTCTTTCTTTATTAGGCAACGCTTCTCCCGAATGGATCCTGCGTAGGTAAATTCGAATTAGTCATGTTTGTATTTGTACTTGATAATTGAGATCCATATTTTTTCATATTATGTCATGCTGACGAATGATATGTGAACGAGGTGAGTCAGCGACCACTTGTTCATTCCTTTAAATGCATTTTGGATATTACGTTTGTAGTAATTGTGTCTACTACTTAGAAGCGGTAAAATAAAAGTAAGAATAAGACATAATAATCTCTCTTAAATTTTCACAAAATTATTAATTATACATTTAATTTTTGGAAATGTCATGTTATCCGTTTGAATATAAGTTTTACGTATTGTTTACACTTCTAAACTATATGAGGGTGCTATTACCCACTTAACTTAATTATTTCATATTATTTTAACCCCGGAATTATTTTGGTTCAATTTGTTTTGTTGTCTAATTGTAGTTTTTGCTCCATCTTACATACCAAATAAATTAAAGAAACTTGTGCAAATTATCAATAAGTTTACAAGTACATGACAATTTTGTGAATAAAGAAAACATGTGCAAATTATCAAGAATAATTTTTAAATATCAAAATGAGTCCTATAGAAAAATGAGTGCAAAAGTATACTTAGCAGTTAAACACAATAACATGTGTAGTTTTGACAATTATGTTAAGAGGGTAACAGGATCCTCAAATACTTTAGGGGTATAAATAATATAGAAAATTTAAGTTAAAAAATAATAGAACCCTCACATAATTTGTGTGTATCTGACAATTTTTGTCATAATCAATAGGGGAGGGGGGGGGGGATTCTTATGTCTTATCCCATAAAAGTACGCTGATAATTAATAACGATATCATAATATGAAATCATTAATGTAAGTTATATATATATATATATATATATAATGACTTGAGCAAGATGAAGCAAACAATTACTTTATTAATCAATTTTAAACTGAACTATATAAATAAACAAAATTACAGAGTCCCTCCTACGGTGGATACTACCCAAAGATCAAGGAAAATAAAATATTAGAATCATAAAATAGTGGAAACAAAATAACTAACAATACTGTAAAATAATCTACCTATACAATAGTAGCTATAAGAATTAAGGAGTCATACCTAATGTTCTACTACACCGCCCTCCCTCAAGCTAGATGGTGTGAAACAACACCTATCTTGGACAAATGGCAATGAAATGAGGTTCTTGGAAGTGGTTTGGTGAGCGAACCAGCCAGCTGGTCAGAACTAGGAATATGCTTGAATGTAAGGACCTTATCGTTAACTATTGGCGAACATAGTGAATGTAAACAACGATATCTATATGCTTCATGCAGCTATGCTGATTATTTTTCGCACATAAGTAGGTGACACCAAGGTCGTCACAGAAAATTGTAGGAGGTGTGAGAATTTTGACATGGAGTTCCTTGAGAAGATATTTCACCCAAATGGTCTCATTAACTACACTAGCAACAACACAGTATGCTGCTTCAGTGGACGAGCATGATATGCTACATTGTTCTTTTTTATGTCCAACTAACTGGAGTAAGTCCAAGAAAAACAATATAACCTATGGTGGAACTACCATCAGAGAGGTTTTCAGCCCAGTCAGCATCAGAGAGGTTTCCAACCCATTCAGCATCAGAAAACACAGAGAGGTCAATGTTGCTTGGAGTAATTAGAAATGCTTTTGAGATATCAAATGAGGCATTTAACAGCCCTCCAGTGAGCTTCAGATGGGGCATGCATAAATTGAGACAATTTATTCACTAAGTAAGAAACATCAGGCCTAGTAAAATACAAGTATTGAAAATTCCTGAGGACCTTTCTATATTCAGTAGCATCATGTGATTGAGTGCCATCATTTAGCATAAGACTTTTAGAAGATCTCATGGGTGTGGAAACACCATTACAGTCTTGCATGAAACGTCATGGAGAATATCTGAGACATATTTTGCTTGTGACAAAAAAAATCCTTTGCTATCTTGATGAACCTCAACTCCAAGAAAGTAGGATAGTGGGCCAAGATCTTTAAGGGAAAAATGGGAAGACAAAGAAAAGATAACCTGATGAACTAGTGAAGAATTTTTTACATTAAAGATGATGTCGTCAAGATAGACTAAAATATACACAACTCCATATGAGTCATTGTGAACAAAGAGAGAAGAATCAGAGTGAAACTTAATGAATCCCAAACAGAAAAGATAGGAAGTCAGTTGATTGTACCAAGCACGAGGCACTTGCTTGAGACCATAAATAGCCTTACGCAAATGACAAACATGTAAGGGATGAGATGCATTCTCAAATCCAGGTGGTTGTTTCATGAAAAGCTCTTCTTCAAGTGTGTCTTCAAAAAAAGCATTGTTGATGTGCAGTTGATGTAAGACCCAATTGTGCCGAATTGCAAGTGTAAGAACAATATGAATGGTCGTTCGCTTGACAACCGAACTAGATGTGCAATGGTAGTCAAGACCTTGATGCTGAGTGAACCCTTTAGCAACCAACCGAGCTTTGTCCCTGTCAACTGAACCATCAACTTTCTTTTTTATCCTCTAAATTACTTACCATCAACAAAATTCTTATTAGAATCTTTAGGAACCAATTCCCATGTTTGATTTTGAAATAACATATCAAATTCAGCTTTCATAGCTGACATTCACTCTGAGTGCTTAAGAGCCTTCTTGAAGGTATGAGGGGCAACATATTGTTCATCCTTTATTCTTAAGATATTTAGAACAAAATCTTTGAAGAACTTTTTTAGAAAAAAAAAGTTTAAATTGTATTTTCAAAACAAGAAAATTAAAACTAGTAGAGAAAACATAGTTAAAAACAGATTAGAAACAATATACAAAATATTTTTCTCAAAGAAGAAAATCGAGCCCACTAGAACAATGTCCCCTTAAGGAAATTATTCCCCTCAAGTGCCCGAGGTTAATGGAATATATCCTCCTAGGATAGAACGATCTTACTCACCGGTGTATCGGTAGCTATAACCATGGCGTCAGTGAACCACTTAACAAAAGTCAAGTACACTTAGAATACTAGATTTAGTAATAGTAGTAGTAGAAGATGTCCAGAAAATTATGTTTTTTAAAATGTGAGAAAATCCCTTTATTTATAGACAACAAAGGGTTGTGTGAACAAATACTTATTATGCCTTATCGAAGAGGTCACAACCCTTTGAAAAGTTACAACCCTTCGGAAAGGTCACAACCTTTCTTAAAAGTCACAACATTTCATAAAAGTCACAACTCTTCATATAAGTTGCAACTTTTCATTAAAGTCACAACGCTTCATAAAAGTCTCAACTCTTCATTTTCAATTCACACCTTTTGAAAACCCAACAATCCCCCGCATGAATGGGGAATTACATTAAGACAAAGAAACGGGAAAGTGTATATACTTTACAAGCAAGAATTAATTGCATCTGGATAAGTAGGTTTCCCTTTGAACTTTTCGTAGTGAACATATGTCGGACATACTTGGTCAATCAGTTGATTTGATATCTTTGAACCATCAAGCTTTGGTGTATACCTAGACAACCACATGTCACACAATCATCCCTTTATTGTTTATGATTCTTACGGTTGTGTTTGTTTCAGCCATCAACACCTCCTGGTTTTATGAGTGTATAGAGAATAGACATTTTACAATGATTCTCTTTGAAGCAGCTTCTACTTCACACTCATATAGGTTATTTCTAACACTGTTGTTGTATAGATACACTATTTGGTCAAATATGCTAAACTTAGCAAATCATTAAAAACTTTAAGTTTTATTAACTTGTTAACAAGACTTGATGTTTTATCCTTGTTCCATAGCATTGTCTTCATCATGAGAATAGATTGATTTGGTTGACAATGCCGAACTGTTAGTCACATTGTTGTTTTCTCCTTGAAACTAGCTCTTGGGATCTCTAGTCTCCTAGGTAGAGTTACCGTCATGATGACTTGTCTTAAGCCATAAACCCATTCCCTTAGATGAAATTTCAACTATCTCTCTAGTTAGGCATTTTGTAAGTGGATCCGACACATTATCCTTTGACTTGACATAGTCAATTGTGATAATTCCACTAGAGAATAGTATTCTAATAGTATTATGCCTACGCCTTAAATGAAGAGACATTATGTCATACATCATGCTTCATGCCCTACCTATTGAATCTTGACTATCAAAGTGTATGCATATTGATGCTATTAACGATATCTGCAGGTTGCTAACTGCCGTTACTTTTAGTATATGTTTTATTTAGCTCTTGTTACTACTTTGAATAAGTCTCCTACTATGTGGAGCACATTTAGGAGTAGTTATAGTTCCTATTATCTAGCATTAGTTGTTGTAGATCATGTGCAGGTGGTGGCCTGCACTTTAGCATCAGTTGGTTGAAGATTATGTATATAATAGCTTGCTGCCAGACTTAATAAAATTATCTTTTCACCTTCTCATTTTAATCTTTATATGGTATCAGAGCATTATAATCTCCACTGAGTTAGATTCATCTATTTCTTTTAAAGCTTGTTTATATATGGCTCCAGTTACTGATGTTATTGCTACCAACAGTTTTACAGTTTCTGCCACCACTCATGTGGTACAATTTAACCTTGCTGCTCAATTACCTATTAAGTGACAAGGTAACCTCAACTTTTGAACCTGGAAAGCACAATTTGTGGTGCTACTAAATGGGCATCAACACATGAGGCATCTTGATGGAACCACAACATCTTTATCCCCCATGGTTATCCAAAATAATTTTACTATACCAAATCCCAATTATTAGATTTGGTTCTCTCAGGATCAATTGATCCAACAAGCAATGATGGCATCGGTCGATCCTACCATTGCTCCAACTGTTACTGCAACAACATCTAATAACAAAGCGTGGGAACTCCTTCACACAGCCTATGCCAACGAAAGTCATGCTCGCATCTTTAGCTTGCGAGATCAATTGCAAAATGCCAAGAAGGCTTCTAAAACCATTGTAGAATACTTATAGGAGGTTCGTTCTCTCTCTGATGCTCTCAAAGTTGTTGGTTCACCTATCAATGACGATGAACTTATTTTCAAAATTCTAAGTGGTTTTGACCTCGAGTACTGTGAAATCTCTACTGCAATATGCATACGAGACTCTTTCTTGAGCTTTGAAGAATTATTTTACAAGCTCATAGATCATGAGCTTTTCCTCAAACATCAAGATCTCGAAAAACCATCCTCTATGATCACAGCTGATGTTGTATAGAAGTCCAACACACCTCCACAATTCAATAGGAATAATTCTCAATTCAACAGTCAGCAACAGAAACCATCTCAATCTCGACAATGGAATTCCAATAATCCGCAATCGGATTCCAACAATCAACAAAACTGGAGACAATTCAAGCAATCTGTCAAATGTCAATTGTGCCAAAAGTTTGGTCACACAGCAGATGTATGTCTCTCCAAGACGCACAATCATTTTAAAGCTAAGGTTAACTTTGCATCTAGCCTACAATCATCTGGAAACTCTTGGGTTCTAGACTCTGGTGCAACTCACCATGTCACTAGTGAACCCCACAACCTTGAAGAATATACAGGAATAGAAGAAATTTCTATGGGTGACGGTAAAACCATTCCCATCACTCATACTGGTTCAACTTTGATTCATGCATCTAATACTGCTTTTAAGCTTTCTGACACACTTTGTGCTCCTTTAATAAAGAAGAATCTCATTTCTGTTGCTAATTTTCGTCAAGATAATCGTACATCTATTGAATTCTTCCCTTTTACTTTTGTTATGATGGACTTGTATATTCTGAAGCCGCGAATACAAGGCCAGAACAATAATGGACTGTATGAGTAGCCGCATCTGCAAATTATGAAGCCATCCATTCACCTCTCCTCCATAAAAGCCCTAATTCAACTCCGGCACGGTCGATTGGGTTATCCCCACTCTAGAATTTTAAATTTTATTCTGAAGAAATTTTCTTTACCTGTTGTTGCTGGAAAAGACAAGTTTGAACCTTTTAATTCTTGTTCTTCTTATAAAGCTCATCGTTTGCCATTTCAACGACTCACTTTGTCTAGTAATATTCCTCTTCAGATTGTCTTTAGTAATTTATGGGGACCATCACCTGTTTTGTCACTTGATAAAAAATTATGTACCTGCATTTTTGTTGACCAATACACCAAATATACTTGGTTGTATACGCTCAAAAACAAAAGTGAGGTTGCTTCAATATTCTCTAAGTTTCATCCTTTAGTAGAAAATTTCTTCAAAGCTAAAATTTCTTCAATTTATACAGACGTTGGGGGTGAGTTCATCGGTCTGCAGCCCTATCTTAAGAAAAATTGCATTGAACACTTGATTTCACCTCCATACACACCTCAACGTGTTGCCTTACCTGAATGTATACATCGTCATATTCTTGAAACCACTAAAACTCTTCTTTATGAAGCCTCATTACCAGCTGATTTTTGGTATTTTGCCTATCATTATGTTGTCTACCTTATTAACAAACTTCCCACTCCCATCCTAAATTATGAGTCGCCCTACCAAAAATTATTTGGTCGATTTCCTGATTATACCACCCTAAAAGTTTTTGGTTGTGTTTGTAACCCATGGCTTAAACCTTATACTAAAAATAAACTTGAGCCACGGTCCACCCCATGTGTGTATTTAGGTATCTCCCAGACTCACCATGCTCAAATCTGTTTTGACCCAGTTTAGTCAAAAAAATTTGTAAGTCGTGATGTACAATTTTTTGAGAAAGAATTTCTTTTTAAAAGAATGTTTATTCACTTGCGGAAATATACTTCCCAATTAAGTTGGGAAGTTGTTGAATCCAAAGATGAGACTACAACAACAATTCCAACTCTTCCTCTCTTTATCCCACCACCTATTCCAATCCCTATAGAGTCTAACTCTCACCATACAACCTCTTCCCCAAGTGATGCTCACTCCAATACCCACGACCAAGTACTAGTAGCTGCAAAGATAGTGTAATACACAACTTCCTGCTCCTTCTTTGTTGCATGATCCTACCACCCACATGCCTTTTCTCACGTACCAGAGATGCAAAACTACAGGTAAATTCATACAAACACAACAATCACTCCCAACCCCTAGCGTCATGACTTGACGTATCCAGGCGCTTCATCTAATACTAAGCGTCCACGGTTGTTCAATAGTAATATAAGCCAACCAAGGGTTGGGATCGTTTCCACAATGAGCGGTTTGTAATTAAGAATCAGAATAAAAGTAAAAATGTGTTCAAGTTAATCATAGCTATAGACATTAATGAGTAAAAACATGATAAATTAGAAAGGGTGGCACAAGTTTCAATTATCAAAGAGGGTTTTGTAAACAATCATCAACTAAATTGATGACTAAAACGAAAATACAAATATGGAGACGGGATTCTTGGAATGTGATAGGAATATGGGCTAAAATGAACAACAGGTAAATGCTATTTATAGTAAATCACTATAAATTGGTAACTAGCCTGGACTTTAGTGGGGGTAAATTTTCTCTAGAAAAATTTACCCCGAATCAAATAGGTTTCTCTCGAACACCGATAAGCGGCAATGAAGCACAGCCTTCACCTTAGTCCATTCACTCTCTCAAGTTGAATGTGTGGGAGAGGGTTTAGGATTCACTCACTTGAGCTGAACCCACAACAACCCAATAAACACAGACTATCGATTCAAAAATTTTGGTTTTACAACCTCTCTCTCGAGAAAGTCAAAAGCATGAAGATAAAATTGTATTTGCAACTACAACCCCATTAAATTCAAACATAAATACTGAACGAAATCACCTTTCAACAAAAAAATAACTATATATAACCAATACCGAGCAGCAAATTCAACCCATATTCACATAATCACACCCCAAGAATTGGGGTTTTAACTAGACAAAGTAAAGAGATAGAAATCGATACCGAAAAGTATTTCAATCAGATGGGTACGATAAATATTGTCTTTACATGCGTCAAGGATGAAGAATCTTCAATACCCACTTCCAAATGCTTAGAAAATGGAAATCTTCAACTCTTCAAAGCTAAGGAAAATTGTCCCTCAAAAACAAAGTTCTAAAACTGAGTTCTAAAATGTAAAACTTAAAAATTGCATACTAAACTAAAAATTCAAACAAGTATTTATAGTTGTCAAAAAGTGTGCTGCGAAGGATCACTCGACGCATTCAGTCGGGATCGCTAATCCACTCGGTGATATGCCCTTTAGTCTGGTTCATTGCTTTTGTGCATTGTCCTTCAGCAACTTTACACTCTGTAACTTTGGGCAATATGGCACTACCTCGCGAAACCATTCGACGACTCACCGGCTGCTTTTTCCTTCAGGGCTTGGCACACTGGAACAGTGGGCGAGACCAAGGCCATTTGGCGACTCACCCAATGGTTTAGGCGATCCTCTGGCCTTCTTTTCTTCGTTCTTTCAATTGCCCTGTTCCTTTTTTCTCAATAGTGTCCATGCTTTGTCTCTAACTCCATATACCTGAAACTAAAGGATTTTCATTAGTTATTGAGATGAAATATGCATTTGAGGACACTAAATCTATCAAAATAAAGCCCTAAAAGAGTCCAAATAGTGGACTAATCAACACCCCCAACTTAAACTTTTGCTTGTCCTCAAGTAAAACTCAAGTTCAGCAGTTCAAAAGGGATGGCTCAAATAGTGCTACACAAGACTCAATCATGAATGCACACAAAAAGCCTCAACTTACTCATGCAAGAATCAATTGTGCACTTAAAGTTTCAAGTTGTGACTCACCATTATCAAAGAATCTCAAGCTCACTATACTTGCTTCAAATGCAAGTTCAAGCTCAACAAAGGTATTCAAATGCCATCACAAAATGAATGATTCCATATTCACTCAAAGGTTCAATCATTTAAAGTTCTGGAATCAAGATCAACACTCACGCCCACAAAGATAAACACAATGCATGATTTCACCCATATGTTTGCCCTTATTTTCCATTTGACTTTTGCGTCAACTCATTCAAGATGAAAGAGTTCTTTTTCAAGGCTTGTAATGGGGCTGAGTGTAATGGTATGGCCATTTAGGCTTATAGGCTGAAAATCATCATGAAATGAGATGTGAACAACACATTATTTCCTTCTCTTTATCAATTTCATTCAAGTTCAAAAGTCACCTCTTATTCATCTTCCATGAGTCATTGGAAACCCCATTTTCTTTGTATTTCCAAAACTTTATGTCATGACTTTTTCTTTTTCAATCTTTCCTTCTTTTTCTCTCCCTTTTTTTTTATATGGATGGGTTCCATTTTTTCTCAAAACATGGGCATGAGGGACTCCATTTCATTTACTTGATTTGCCTTTTCTTTTCAAACCATAGATCATAAGGATTATGGGTAATGGTTAAGGAAAGGTTACAATGTTACCAAGTTTCTTCCAAGAAAAGGTTGAGGCTCAAAGGGTGCTTAAAAGAGGTTCACACACTCACAAGGTAAGCCACAAAAGAGGTATAATGTCAAAATGGTTCACACTCTTTAAAGTTGCCTAAGATCATCTCAAGAAATTGCATCACTTAGTCAACCGGACCAACGGGGCAAATTTTAGGTGTCATCACACATGGTTCACGGTAAGCTCATCACACAAGGCATTGACACCAAAGTCAAACAAGACTCCACACTTTCACTAGTGCGCAATGAACATCACAAGAGACTCAATTCGATAATTGGCTAGTCATAACAAGATGCAAAGACTTCACATATTGCCTATGCAACTTCAATTGGCCTCATCATAGCCGTGCATTCATTCATGTTCGATTATGAGCACTATTTGAGTCATCAGTATTGATCAAAATCAGTACTCAAATTTCCAAGAGAACAGCCACATTCAACACATACAAGAGGTGGCAAAAAATTTTTTGGAAGGGTCAAAAATCATTTACAATTAAAAGAAAGGAGCTACAAGCTCAAACCTTCCACAAAAAGTAGTGTATAATACAATTTAAGCTCAAAGCCCAATATATAAACAAAACTAATATGCATAAAGGTGGGCCTCACCCCACCACAAATAAAAATCATTTGTCCTTAAATGCAAACGAAAATATCTGAAAGTAAAATAAAATGAGATAGAGAGGGAGGTAAAGAAGGGATCCTGTCTATGCACTCGCTCCATCTGTCTAGGCATCAGTGCCTGGTGCATCAATCTGGACTTGGGCATCAGTGCTCTGGGTCACCTCAAAAGGAACAGTAATAGCACTAGTGGCAGCAAAGGAGGTCTCGATAAGTGATGTTTGGATCACCGACTACATACTCGTCCCCACAAGATCTGGAAAGTGTCCATATATGCTCTCCTCCTATATCTGTATCTACACCTCATCGGTCTCAGCATCTGACTCACTCGCTGCGGTCTCATCACGGTGTACATCGCCTATGGTAGCCGGAGTAATCTTAGGAGCATCTACATTATCAGCATCCTTCAGTAATGAAGTGAAGTCGGTTGACTCTATATAGTCTACGTCTTTCCTCAAGTCTGATACTTTGGCTTACAAAGCTGTAACCTCGGATGCCTCCCCCTATCTTCTCTCACAAGCTGTGACTCTCACAGCTAACTCATCAACAGAAGTCTGGAGGGAGGTAAGTGTAGCCAAAATAGCACTCTCAATCATCCCTGGGATGGATCTCTCTAATTGAGTCGCCCTCACGTCAGCTGAATGAGCCAGATTCCCCATTTTCAGGATCATCACATAAGTAATCTTCGCTGGCTGGGATAAGGAAGAGGTGCCCGAAACCTGTGAAGAAGTAGAAGGGCCAAAAGTACCTAAAGGCCAGAGTAGGCAAAGACCCCTCTGCAGGTATTGAATCCATATCCACTTACAGAGATGTGTCCACCGAAGCTGCCCTCCTCCTGTCAGCCTCCTCTCTAGTGTGCTCGGCCTCAATATGTCGGATGTCAGTAGAGAAAGAAGGGGTAACCTCAATATATCTTGCATCATCATTGGGTACTCCAGCATGCTGGCACAACTCAATGATCAGGACCGGGAATTGTAGAGAAATCAGCCTCTGCTTGGCTATTATGTCCATCTTCTGCGAAATAAGAAGTCCCAGGTCGATGCTCCTCCGTGACATAATAGATCCAAGGCATGCTACCATATGATGGAGCAGAATAGACTCGTTCTGGGATAGCATTATAATGCTATTAATGAAGCTAAACCAAAAATGGGTAGTGATGCTCAAGTCGCTCTTCTCTATGGGGACTCCTGCCTCTATCCACCTGGGGGTGGTGTTAGAAATCAGTGGGGCCAACCAGTGCCTCAGTTCATCTAAAGACTGAGCCATAGGTAAAGAATCATAAGGACATGTAGAGTGCAATGCTCTCTCCAATACAGTGTTAATATAATCACTGTTGCACCTAACTTCCTTACCTCTTACCATGACCGACTTCACCGGTCTAAACTCACTAGCCTTCTTCTTACTCTTCAGCACCAACTCCCCATAGGCTATATAGAACTCCCAATCCTATAAAGGAACATAAGTGCCTCGGGTCCTGGTAAACTGATTAAACCTATGGTAGTTGAGAGTGTCCGGCACATCTGAGTATTTACCCTCCAGGCCCTCAATAGATAATAACTTCTCCTCGAGATAGTAAACCATCGCCTTTCAACCGGTTTAGAAGTCTGGGTGCTGGAATGACTCGTGGCACAGGAGCAGCAGGAGGTGCCGAAGTTAGCAGTGATTCTGTAGGTGTGGATGCATGAGGAACTCTGGTGGACGTGGGGTGAGACCTAGCCCGAAGCTCATTCCTTCAGGAAATCAAAGGTTGCTCGTCTTTAGCCTCAGACACATCAACCACGATGTCAACAACCACTCTCTCAGATGTGTCTTTTTTTCTTTTCCCTTAGTCTCCAGGTGGGAGTTCTTGCCTTACCTTCTTTGGAGGATTTGATCCCCCTTCATTTATAGTAATGCCCTATGCTCTTTCCTAAGGTGGCCTATCGAGATTTGTTCCTACCATATTTGCAAAACATCGGAGAAAAGTTAGTAAATATTAATATCAAAGCACAGAAAATTAACTGCAGACAGACTCGCTAAATCTCTTTGGCGAGCTAGATTCAGCTCACCGAAGGGAATAGCTCAAAAATCGCAACTAGTCAGTGATGGGAGGTCCCATTCGGTGAATCGCTAATAGATTTCGACGAACAAGGGCTAGCCCACAGAAAGTTCCAGTGCAAAAAAGGTTCAGGGGTGTAGACAAAGAGCTATCAAGAATACCTTCGGCGAGTCGCCGAGTGGTTTTGGCGACCTCAGGATTCTTGCCAAAAGTTACAGAAATTAACTACTCATTTAGCATGAAATTAAAGGCGAGATAGGGACCTTTGGCGAACCGCCGAGTTGTTCGGCGAGCTCGACGTAGCTCGCCAAACAATCCAACGTGCCTACTTTCAACCCAACATCTCAAATTAAACCCCGCAACCCACGAAAATAAAATCAAAGCATGCACTAGTTAAATTAAGCTCAGACCCATAACACCCATCACCTCGAGATACTCAGACTTCTCCTCATTTTGCTAAATTTGGCCATTTGATGACTTTTGCCCTTAAAAAAGGTGTCACCCACTCTATCATTGCGCAATTTACGTCATTTAGCACAAATAGGGCTACTCAACTTCACCCAACCATACTAAACTACAAGCAAGAACAACCCCACGAAATTTAACTCATTTTCAATGCAACAGAACATGGGAAAACGACACTATAAGTATTATGACAGGTTTATCAAATTTAATTAGGCATTTAAACAATCTAATCCTATCAGAGATGCCCAACACATGACAGTATGATAAGATCATTGAAAATGAATACAACTTCAATAAAATAAACTCGGGGTTTTGAATACCAAACTTTTATGCTGATTAAAGTACTTTGAAATGCTAGGTGGCAATGTAATCAGAAGTTCGAGCACCAATCAACAACAAAAAATACTTATGGAGTGCAAAAATATTGAAAATACTAACTAGATGCAAGTTTGCGAAGTTTGAAAGCGAGGGAAAGTGACAATTTTGAAACTTTGAAACCATTGGCCTTTAAAACCATCCAGTTCTCGCCCATTTGGCAACGTTAGTCACGCTCACTGACCCACTCGGTGACATGCTGAGTGTTCACTTACCTCGCTGAGTTTTACATGCCCTCCAGTTAATGTGGGGGCCCAAACGGCGATCTACATCAGGTTCGCTGACCTGATCGGTGACTCGCCGATAATTTCCTGGACTCGCCAAGTTTTACAAACTCCATTTTGAAGATGTCTTGAGTCAAAACAACAGATTAGGTTGGGCTCGTCGACCTCTTTAGCGATGCGCCATCTGGACATTTTAGCTCACCAACCTGCAATTTTCAAACATTCTCCACACTTTAACCTGCAAAATCAAAACACCATTATTTATAAAACAAAAAAAAGCAATAAATGGTTTTGGGTTGCCTCCCAAACAACACCTTAGTCAACGTCGTGGCACAAAGCAAGTCACCATTCAAACCTCATTCTCGAGGTTAGCCATAGTATCACTAGGTAACCCCTCTTTATGTTATGAGTAGAGACATGACAGCACTTCACCTATTTAGGAGTCTTGTAGCTGAATTATTATGTAATGGGAGGTCGTCATTTGATTCAGCATTTCGACATTCGCTTTTATCTCATTCAACACTCTATCTTATTCCTCGATTTTGTGTAGAATGAGTGAGAGGACCTCTCTATTTTGTCCACCCTTATGCTGCTTCATCTTTTTACACTTACAAGGGGAAAGTCTTCATAAATGTTGCTTCCAACTTCGTTACCTTCTTGGACAGATCATCCAGCTGAATCAACACTGCAACCCATTCTAGGTCCTTTTCTGATTCCTTGTTGGTTTTACCCATGCCATCAAGGAGTTGGGCTACTAATCCATATGTTTGTCGTATCAAGCAATCTGCAAAAAGTTAATGAGCAACACTTTTATTTTTGGGACCAAGGCCTCTATAGAAGTATTCTAGCAGTAATTTGGCTGGCATTCCATGATTCGGGCACTAGTGTAGCAATGCCTTAAATGTCAGCCACATATCATGGATAGTCTCACTTTCCAATCTCACTTTCCAATTGCTGGAATGTTCGGAGGTTATCCCTAAAGTTCAATAACCTCAACAGGGGGTGATCTATTTGGTTAATGTTTTCACCCTGTACACTCATTTTTTCCTATTTCAACACAAAGACAAGGAAAACAAATCTAAAAATTAGGTATGTAGAACTATAACTAGGAAGAACAAAATCCCACTTAACTAAAATTTCTCAATTAGCACCACTCCCCAGCAGCGGCGCCATTTTGACTTGACGTATCCAGGCGCTTGATCTAATACTAAGCGTCCATGGTCATTCAATCGTAATATAACCGAACCAAGGGTTGGGATCATTCCCACAGGGAGCGGTTTATAATTGAGAATCAATAGAAAAGTAAAAATATGTTCAAGTTACTTATAGCTATAGACATTAATGAGTAAAAACATGATAAATTAGAAAGGGTGACACAAGTGTCAATTATAAAAGAGGGGTTTGTAAGCAATCATCAACTAAAATGACAACTAAATCAAAAATACAAATATGGAGACGGGATTATTGGGATGTGATAGGAATATGGGCTAAAATAAACAACCGAGAAAATTCTATTTATAGTAAATCATTGTTAATTGGTAACTAGGCTAGAATTTAGTGGAGGTAAATTTTCTCTCAAACAATTTACCCCAAATCAAATCGGTTTCTCTCAAACACCAATAAGCGGCAATGAAGTGCAGCCTTCGCCTTAGACCATTCACTCTCTCGAGTTGAATATGTGGGAGAGGGTTTAGGATTCACTCTCTCTAGCTAAACACACAACAACTCAATAACCATAGACTATCGATTCAATAGTTTTGGTTTTACAACCTCTCTCTCGAGGAAGTCAAAAACACGAAGATAAAATTGTATTAGCAACTACATTCCCATTAAATTCAAACACAACTACTGAACAAAATCACTTTTCAACAACAAAATAACTATATATAAGCAATACCCAACAGTAAATTCAACCCAATAATTGGGGTTTTAGCTAGACATTGTAAAGAGATAGAAATCGATACCGAAAAGTGTTTCCATCAGATGGGTACAATAAATATTGTCTTCACACGTGTCAAGGATGAAGAATCTTCAATACCCGCTTAGAAAATGGATATCTTCAACTCTTCAAAGCTAAGGAAAATTGTCAAAAACTAAGTTCTAAAATGGAGTTCTGAAATGTAAAACTTAAAAATTGCATACTAAACTAAAAATTCAAACAAGTATTTATAGTTGTCAAAAAGTGTGCTGCGAAGGATCACTCGGCGCAGTTAGTCGGGATCGCCGATCCACTCAGCGATTTGCTCTTTAGTCTGGTTCATCACCTTTCTGCATTGTCCTTCAGTAACTTCATGCTCTATAACTTTGGACAATATGGCACTGCCTCGCGGAACCGTTTGGCGACTCGCCGACTACTCATTTTTATCCCCTATTTGATTTTGCCCTTCAGGGCTTGGCACACTGGAACATTGGGCAAGACCAAGGCCATTTGGCAACTCGCCCAATGGTTTAGGCGATCCTCAAGCCTTCTTTTCTTCGTTCTTTCAGCTACCTTGTTCCATTTTTTTCAATAATGTCCATGCTTTATCAATAACTCCAAATACCTGAAACTCAAGGATTTTCATCAGATATTGAGAGAAAATATGTGTTTGAGGACACTAAATCTATCAAAATATAGCCCTAAAAGAGTCCAAATTGTGGACTCATCATGCCACCACTACTCCACCCCTGACATCCAATGATCCCTCTCCTGCAATAACTGCTGCCCATTTTCCCCACCACCCTTAAATCGAATTACACCTCGGTCTCAGAATAATATCTCCAAGCCAAAGAGAAAACTCTCTTTTCTAACCCATTTGATTCCTACACCTTTAACTTTCAAACAAGCTGATAAACATGAAGAGTAGAGGCAAGAAATACAAGAAGAGTATGATGCCTTAATCAAAAATCAAACTTGGAAACTCGTAACTTGAGACCTGTACAATAATATGGTGGACTGCAAATGGTTGTATCGGATCAAGCGAAAAGTAGATGGCTCTATAGACCATTTCAATGCTCGTCTAGTTGCAACAGGGTTCACGTAGTGCCCTAGTTTGGATTTTCATGAGACATTCAGTCCCGTTGTCAAACCAACAATAGTAAGGTTGGTACTATCTATAGTTGTGCAACACAATTGGCCAATCCATCAACTTGATTTAAATAATGCTTTCCTTCAAGTAAAATTGGACGAAGAAGTGTTTATGTCTCAACCCCAAGGATTTCTCAATCCCCAATTGCCGACTCATGTTTGCAAGCTGAAGAAGGCTATTTATGGCCTCAAACAAGCCTCCTGGGCTTGGTATAATTCTCTGCATGAACATTTGCTAAAAATGGGGTCTGTAAAAACAAAATCGAACACCTTTCTATTTGTATGGAAGCATATAGCTATAACTATTTGCGTTCTTGTCTATGTTGACGACATCATAATAACTCGGCAACCATCCAAAAGTGATCAAATTTTTCATCAGTTTCTTGGTAGCTAGATTTTTGTTGAAAGATCTTGGTTATTTGAACTACTTCTTGGGTGTTGATGTTAAGCACATACTGGATAGTTTTATTCTTTCTCAATCAAAATATATTCTGGATATTCTTTTCGAACTGGACATGGAAAATTTCAAAGGTAATTATACCCCCATGTTTTCCACTGTACCACTTCGAGTGGCTGACGGTTCGCCACATACTAATGCCACTCGCTACCGGTGTACCCTTGGAAAATTGAAGTATTTGTCCCTCACACAGCCTGACATCTCTTATGCAGTCACTAAATTGTCTCAATTTATGCATGTCCCGACTAATAAACATTGTAAAGCGGTTAAAAGAGTGCTACGGTATCTCAAAGAAACTGCAAGTTCAGGACTTCGCATCATTCGCAGCTCTGACTCCAATTTGTATATGTATGATTATGTGGACTGGGCTGGCGATCCAAATGACAGAATCTCTACATCAGGTTACATTCTTTTCTTTGCACCAAATCCAGTAAGTTGGTCATCAAAAAAACAACGTGCAGTAGCTCGCTGATCCACCGAAGCAGAGTACAAATCTATCGCCAATGCACTTGTAGAGCTCACTTGGGTGCAAAACTTACTTCATGAGTTACATGTCACCATTTCGAAGACACCAACAATTTACTGTGACAATGTTGGAGTGATGTATTTATCTCACAACCCAGTTTTCCATACCCGTATGAAACATGTTGTTGTTGATTTTTCATATGTCCGTGACCAGGTTCAAGATCATCGAGTCCATGTTACTCATACTCATGCTTGTGATCAACTTGCTGATACATTCACCAAGCAACTGCCTAACTAAACATTTACAAGGTGTCGTTCCATGGTAGGCATTATTACACCTTGCCTACCTTGAGGGGGTGTATTAACAATATCTGTATGTTGCAAACTGCAGTAACTTGTAGTATATTCTTTATTTACCTCTTGTTACTACTTTGAATAAGTCTCCTACTATGTGGAGGAGTAGTTATAGTTCCTATTATCTAGAATTAGTTATTGTAGATCATGTGCAGGTGGTGGCCTACACTTTAGCATCAGTTGGTTGAAGATTATGTATATAATAGCTTGCTGCCAGACTTAATAAAATTATCTTTTGACCTTCTCATCTTAATCTTTATAGATGCCAAATGGTTCAGGCCAAGAGAGAATATCTATTAAGAAATTCTGGAGTCTTTCAACTTATTCACCGGCCTTATCTAGAGCAACAAGCTAAGAGATCACTTTAGAGCTACTGATACATGTCTGTTTGGAAGATTTCCAAGACCGCTCCTCAACCAAGAGTAAATACATATACACTCATGGATTTTACTTCATTTGATCTGGTGATCCAATTTGCATCACTATATCCTTTCAATACTAATGGATATTAGTTATAATGCAAGACATAGTTTTGGGTATGTTTTTAATACCCCAAAACTCTTTTCATTGTCTTTCAATGAGTTCGATTGAGATTACTCGTGAACCGACTAAAATTACTAATAGCACATGCTATATCTGATTGTGTACACTTCCTGATATACATCATACTTCCCAATACTCTAGCATAATCCAATTGTGAGTCACTTTCGCCTTCATTCTTTTGAAGTGCAAAGCTCACATTTATTGGAGTCTTGACAATATTAAAATATAAATATTTGAACTAGTCAAGTACTTTTTCAATGTAATGAGACCAGGACAATGCTAAACATAATAGAGTTCTAAGTGTTCTTATACCTAAGATCGTATCAACAACGCCAAGATCTTTCATATTAAAGTTGCTTTCTAGCATATGTTTGGTAGTCTTTATGTCAATAATGTCTCTACTGATGATCAACATGTCACCAATATACAAACAAACAATACTTTGTGATTTTAATGTAAACAGATTTATCACTTCCATCATTCGTAAATCCATTTGACAACATGGTTTCATCAAATTTCTAGTGTCATTGTTTAGGTGCTTGTTTTAGTCAATAAAGTGACTTAATAAGTACACACAGTTTCTTTTCTTTACCAGTAACAACAAAACCATCAGGTTGTTTCATGTAAATTTCTTCCTCCAATTCTCCATTTAAGAATGTTGTTTTCACATTGATTTGATGAATTTGGAGGTCGTATACCGCAATAATGCAATTAGAATCCAAATGAATGTAATTCTAGTTACTAACGAGTATGTGTCAAAAAAATAAGACCTTATTTTTGTCTAAAACCTTTGACAAAAAGTCTTGCTTTGTATTTGTCAACAATTCCACCGACTTTCATTTTCCTTGTGAAGATTCAGTTTGAACCCTAAGGTTTATTTCTTGGAGGAAGATCAATAAACTTCCAATGTGATTGCCCAATATAATTCCACAAAAGATGTAGGAAATGTTACAAAATCAGATATGAGGAAAGTAGATGTCCTATGACATTTTCTACACCTCTGAATCTCTTTATTAAGTACATTCTCCTTTTGTTCTTTTCAAGGTCTTTTAGACCCTTCACTAGACTACTCAAGTCTAATTTTACAGTCCACAGTCTTAGGTCCTTGTTTTATCCTTTTAGGAATAGGAACTTAGAATTTGGCTAAACACCCCACACTTTGAAATATTTCAATTTGAATTTTCTTCCTTTTTATTTCTCATATGGAATAGATTGTGTCCTGAACAGAAAAAACTTTTTATTGTTGTCTTTCTGAAAAGACAATTTTTTGTTGTTTCCTTTTGCTGTAGGGATAGCTTCTCCACACAAGTTTTGTGGTAAGCCTGAACTTATAAGTAGTGCAGCCATCATTTCCTTCAATGTTCATTTTTTTCCAATTATGCAATTCCATTAGATTGAGGGGAATAGGGAATTTCCAAACATATTTATGCAAAAGGAGACTTATACTCTCCATCCCTATCACTTTCTATATTTTTCCCAATTGATTTTCAACTTCAATATTATATTTCCTTAACATTTCTATTGTTTCATCTTTACCATTCAACAAATAGAGATAATCATATCTAATGTAGTTGTCAATAAAAGTTATGAGATACTTTTCCCACAACGAGATGGTGTTGACTTCATACAAAAAATGTTAGTGTAAATCAACTCTAAGGGATTAGAATTTCTTTCAAAGGTTTATAAGAATGCTTAGCATACTTAGATTCAACACAAACTTGACATTTTTATTTATTGCACTCAAAGTTAGACAACACTTTTAAGTTGATCAGTTTTCCTTGCAAGGTTTTGTAAGTGACATGTCCCAAGTGTACATATCACAAACAGTTTGTCTCAAGCAAGTAAGAACAAATAAAAATATTGAGTTTGAAAAGCTCTCAGTAAAGTAGCTTTTTCTAACAAATATTTTGTTCCTACTTATTACAATTTTGACTGTTTCAAATATTGTTTAGAGTCATCACCTTATCATTGATTGTTACAGAACTACCTATGAACATTGTTTCATCGGGTCAAATAAACACAATATAATCCAAATGCTTATTTACATTATACAACAAATGACTATTCACCAATATTCATGTCGATAAAATAGTTATATTTTAATAGACATATCTTTTCATGAAAAATCACAACATTTTAAGTGATACTCTTTCATAAAAGAACACAATTATTTTGAACAAGGGTGTGTGTGTGTGTGTGTGTGTGTATATATATATATATGTGTAGCTTCATACTAGTCATACCATATACTAGTAAAAGAGAAACTCAATGACCACAATATCAAATATACTCCAAGAATTTTGTTGGTCTAACATAATACAAAAGTATCATTGAATTTCATATCTTGTGCTATAAATTTAAATTAGACCCTAAGTCTAATTTTTATCTTTATCATAAGCAAAGAACCCCAAATTTTAAATATGATATCAAAAATATTTTCCGAGTATTTAAAAGTAGTTTTTCCACATATATTTTCTCATACTATCTAAATGTCATTGACAATATGAAGCCTCTTTTGAAAATATTATTCTACAAAAGAATTATAGTGCTTCAATTCCCTTTGACAATCTTTACACAATGTCAAAGTTCATTCCATAGAGGCACCTATTGAAGGAACAAAATCACAATCTTTAAGTCCATTGTCTTTTTTTTGTATCACAATTAAACATACCACTTAGTATTTAAAATAGTAACTATAAAGACAAAAAAAATTTGTACAATTTGTTTCTATTTAATAATGAAGTTTGTAGAAAAGCAAAAATAACACTGACTTATTAGATGAAGTTTTATATTCGTCAAACAAGTTGCATTAACAACCACAAAAGTTTTTAGACTACAAAATCAAATTTCACAAGGAGTATCAAACTACAAAAGTTTTTTTTAGTATCCAAACAAAATAAAACATATTCTTAGTTTATCACATAAATATGCTTTTATTTTCAAATATCCTTCCAACTATAACATTTTTACATACTTTCCTATCAAACTTAAATATGCATATCTCATTCTGCAAACTAAATAATTTTATAGGCAACACCATTTGCCTAGAAAAATTCATTCAAAAAACATATGATTTGCAGATCTTTTCTCCAAAGACACATGATAAATATCAAAACAGTTAACTTTTAGAAACTATTTTCCTCCTTAGATAAATAACATGAAGGTTATGTGGTGTAATCTTTAACTGAAATACCACTAATTCTTCTAGTACATTCTCACTTCGACCATGCTAAACAAGTTACCGAATTTTGAAGAAGTAGTGCATTAATCTTCTACTTCCATGATTTGTTTCCCTCAATTAGTAGAATACAAGAAATACCAATAGTATAACAATTTTCCTTAAGATTATTGTTCATTATGTATTCTTAAGATACTTAGAACAAAAACTTTGAAGAACTTAATAAGAAACAACAATATTTAAAGTGTATTTTCAAAACTATAAAATTAAAACCAGTAGAGAAAATAGAATCAGAAACAGATTAGAAACTATATACAAAATATTTTTCTCAAAGAAAAAAAAAGAGTCAACTGAATGCACAGTGTCGCCTTAAGGAAATTATTACCCTCAAGTAACCAAGGTTAATGGAATATATCCTCCCAGAATAGAACGGTCTTACTCACTGGTGTATCAATACCTATGACCATGGTGTCAATGAACCACTCAACGATAGTAAAGTACACTTAGAATACTAGATTTATTAGTAGTAGAAGAAGTCCAGAAAATTGGTTATTTTAAAATGAGAAGAAAACCCTCTATTTATAGACAATAAAGTGTAGTGTGAACAGATCCGTTTTGTGCCTTATCGGAAATGTCACAAACCTTTGAAAAGTTACAATTCTTTGGAAATGTCACAACCTTTCCTAAAAGTCACAACTTTCATAAAAGTCACAATTCTTCATAAAAGTCACAATTTTTCATTAAATTCACAACTCTTCATAAAAGTCACAACTCTTCATTTTCGATTAACACCTTTTAAAACCCCAATGCAACATTGGCAGGAAGTTGGACAAGGCAAGTAAATGGTTTCTTTTGACAAAAAATATTGTTTAAAAGATGGGTGGGCAATCGAATACTAAGATAAGTTGCATGTTGATGATAAAACAACCAAAAACTTGAAGAGAGGGATGCCTCATGATAAAGTGTTTTGATAGTTTCAACAATGTACCGACGACGACGCTCATCTATAGCCACTCTTTGAGGTGTATGAGGAGGTCATACAAGGTGTTCAGGTACATTTAAAGTGAGATATGGATCAAAACCTTTATATTCACCTCCTCCGTCAATATACAAAGAGACAAGTTTTTGCATAAAATATTTTTCCACTAAGGAATGAAACTTAGAAAAAATGTCTCGATCCTCATGTTTGTTTTTAAAAGTGTACAACCAAATATACTTGGTGTAGTGATCAATGAACACACAATAATGTCATTTTTTATCAATGGAAAGGATAGGTAAGTCACTAAAAAGTAGTTGTAGTGAAGCAGTACTAATTAGAGATAAGCAATGGAATGGAAAACAATGAACTTTATTTGAACAACAAGAATTACAGAAAGTAAACTTATTTTGTGATGAAACTGGAAGAGAAAAATTATTAAAAAAAAATTCAAGATTCTTGAATGGGGATGGCCAAGGCAACAATGCCAGACTTGGCAAGGAACCATTGTAGTGGCAACTTGGACAATAAGTTTATTAACAGTGAAAGAAAACGTGAAAAATTCAATGGATGTCAGTTTATCTTGACAAAATTTTAATATAGAAATAATGTTTTGTTTGATAGCAGGTGCACACAAAGTATCAGTTAGTCTAAAAGCATTATTTGATGTAACTAATTAAGTAGAACCATGATGAGTAATTGAAATTCTTTTACCATCGCCCATAGCTATGCCTTCTGAACCATGATATTCATCCAGATTGGTAGACTCTTTTATGACATGATGAGTATCACCGGAGTCAAGAATCCATTGATTTTCTCCAACTTGGTTACCTAAAAAAAAATGGCCTTTGCCTCTAAATGATTATGAGATTGTGACTGACAAACATTAGCAGTATGACTCTGTTTATTGTATAACTGACAATGAACATGGTTATTGATGTAATGTCGTTGTGCAGGTACAGTTGTATGATTGTTAGAACGCCACTGTGAGGTGTTGTTGGGTCGACGAGCAGTGTGGTTATTGGAATTGATGGATTTGTTGTGAGTTACCATAGGAGAAATTATGGCACTAGTTTTTTTCTTCACTTCCTCGTGTCTGAAAAAGAGCTCATAATCAATTAGTTTTGCATACAACCCATCAGAAGAAATGATTGAATCTTTTGCTCGAATTGCAGTGGAAATCTAACAAAATCCAGTCACGAAGGCTAAATATTTTGTGTATAGGACTTGTTGGCATAAGCAAGATGTAGAAGCCATGATGGCATTCTGGATCAATTGATCTTGATGGAACCAAAGGCTATAGTTGGGTTCGCGACCTCTCTATTGTTTTGTGTGATAGTTGTGGAAGGAGTTGGGGAAGATCCATCAAGATGTCCAAACAGATTGTGCCCGCGCATGAGCATGGAAATTTGGGCCTTCCAAGTAACAGATTGTGGCTTCCAACAAGCTTTATCAATAGCTAGGACACAAGATTAAACTGATCAACAATGTTAGAGTTACTGCTAGTGGTGGAGTCCACATTCCGAACGTTCTCGGTCATGTTAAGAGAGAGTTCGCGGTAGTAATCAGAGGATCAAAAAAAATTCTCGAAAGAGTTAAGACGAGATCTCTGAAACCATATAATGACTTGAGAAAGATGATGCAAATGATTACTTTATTAATCAATTATAAACTAAACTATCTATGTAAACAAAATAATAGAGTCCCTCCTACGGTGAAAACTATCTACAAATCAAGGAAAATAAAATATTAGATACCTAGAGTAGTGGAAATAGTATAACTAACAATACAGTAAAAATAATCTACCTATACAATAGTAACTATAAGAATTAAGGAGTTATAAATAATGTTCTAATAATATACATCCTCATTATATATAAGGTTGTTAAGGAAATATATTTCTATAGGTAAATATCCATGAATAATGAGATTTATTAGCTAGCTTGAAAGATATTGGTGACTTTGATAAGTTGATATTATAAATCTTTTTTAACCAGTGTTCTCCTTTTGTCACAATTAATGTGGCGTTTTTTACTTTGAGAGATTCAAACTAGGTGAACTGATCTTGTGCATATTTATATGCTTAATTACTATTATTTGCCCACACGTACCTCGTGTTTTGAGAGTATTCTTTATACTATTTGTTATGTTGTGATTGGTATTGTGATTATTGCACTCTAAGATATGTGAATAGCCTATACAGGAATTTTCAAAGGGAAATTGAGCACATAAGATTCAGAATAGAGAAGAAAAGCATGGATGCGACTCCAAGGAGCAAGCATTGGATGAAATTTTCACTGTTTTGAGGCTGTTGATTTCTACGAGAGTGCCACTGTTAGGTATTTGATGAGTCTCAGGCTATATGGGAACACCATTGTTGGCTAACTTGTGAGGTATTACTTGCTTGTTTTCAGTTGATGTTATTTCTTGAAGGTGCTTGGTTGTTTCTTTGAGCAATTGAGCACTAATTAGGGGTGTTCATTTGGCTTCTACATGCTTAAGAAAGATCTCATGGTCAAGCAGTGTCTCATAAAATTCTTCATTAGGTGATCATTGTTTCATATGACCGGATGGCTGCAGAGATAGTGTTATAGTTGGGTGTAATGCCTTGGAGGATTCTCACATTAAGTTGCACATCAGTGATTGGTGCTCCACCGATTGCAAGTTCATCAGCAATTGAATGTAGTATAAGGCCTAGAATCTTTGGTATTATGAGCTAGTTGATCTTGGAGACTGATAATTCTTGTATGTGATTTATTGATGAAGGTAGTGTGCAGGGATTCCCAAACTTTGTGTGCCGATGTGACTGTTGCAACAGTTGATGCAAGTGTAGGTTCCACCGATGTTATGATGGTGTTTTGGACAAGTTGATCTTGTCGAAACCAATTCATATAAGGTGGATTCAGAGTGGTTTCATTATTTCCTATAAGTGAGAATGGAGGAGCAACAGTTGTGCCATCAAGATGACCGAAAAGGTTATGTCCGTGCATAAGCAACAACACCTGTGCCTTCCAGGTGGTGAAGTTATGGTTGCCAGCAAGTTTGATGGGTAATTGAAAGGAAGGGTTAAATTGCACGATGACAATGTCGTTGGTTGTGGTATGTGCATTAACAAATACAAATACAAAGTTAATTAGTAAGAACGATTTTATGGATCTTAGTTTGACCAAATACAAAGTTAGTTAGTAAGAATGATTATAAAATTTTATAACTAAAAAAAAAAATGCATTGACCGAATTTTTATTAAATTTTTTTCTCTTAAACATGATACTTATGATATTGAAATTAAATTTTTTTCTATATCAATAATAAAAGAAACAAATCTTTTCACTATCATTAATGTTTTTTCCTTTAAGGGATTAGCCTTCTCCAATCAGATATCTCAAAATGGAAATTTATTTATTATCTTTCTTTATTAGGTTGTTCTTCTCCCGAATCGTTCCTACGCAGCGTAAATTCAAATTAGTCATGTTTGTATTTGTACTTGCTAATTGAGATCCATATTTGTTCTTATAACGTCATGCCGACGAAAGATATGTGTACGGGGTGAGTCAGCGACCATTTGTTCATTCCTTTAAATGCTTTTTGGATAGTACGTATGCAATAACTGTGTGTACTACTTAGCAGCTAAAAAATTAAAGCAGGAATAAGGAATAATAACCCCCCTTGAATTTTCACAATATTATTTATTATACCTTTAAATTATGGAAATGTCATATTATCCCTTTGAATTTAAGTTTTATGTATTATTTACACGTCTAAACGATATGAGGTTGCTATTACCCACTAAATTTAATTATTCCATATCATTTAAAGCCCTGAATTATTTTTGTCCAATTTGTTTTGTTGTCTAATTGTAGTATTTTCTCAAGTCTTATATACCAAATAAATTCATGGAACTTGTGCAAAGTATCAATAACTTTACAAGTACATGACGATTTCGTAAATAAGGAAAACATGTGCAAATTATCAAGAATAATTTTTAAATATCAAAATTATTCATGTAGGTTCAGAAATACAAAAATGACTGCGAAAGTGTACTTAATAGTTTAAACACAACAACAAGTACAATTTTGACAATTATTTTAAGAGGGTAGTAGGACCCTCAGATAGTTTAGGGGTATAAATAATATAGAAACAATAAGTTAAAAAATAATAGGACCGACAATATTTATATACTTATTAGTTGTGAGATTGGAGAATCAACTTAATTTGGGACTATTGTGACAAAATATTACTTATTACCTTAAAAAATAATTTTGTTTAAGGGTTTAGAATGTGGGTCAAAGGAACTAGCTGAGAAGCCCAATTTGTTGTGTGTTTTAGCTAGGTATTAGGGCATTATAAAACTTCTTGTTTTGATCAGGAAAAAACACACAAACATGAGGAACTAGGATACTTGGCGGTGATAAAATTGATTTTATCTTAACTCATGGGTGGCTTAAATTCAAAGTCAGAGGAGTAGAAATGTTTTGCATTCAATTATAGTATTCAAGTATGATATGAACTGCCCTATAATTACAATTCATAAATTTTACTAAAAAAACATACCATTATTAAATTGATATTGATAAGTGACAAAAATTATTATGGAAAGTGTCATGATTGAGAGTAATAATGAGGAGGGGGTCGAGGAGGTTGGCCAGAGGAGGTGGCAAGCTCGCTGGTTATGTAGGATAGGTCATAGAAGCAGGTAACGAAATTTGTGTTTTGTTTCAGCACTGGTAGGTGATAAGAATAGGGGCTGTATTATGGGGTTATTGCAAAAAAGCAATGGAAAGTGAATTACCTGAACTTTGGGGATGCGCATGATTCTGGTCGGTGGAGACGGACTCACAAGCTTGGCCACCGGTAGAAATGTCTCGAAAAGGATAAGGAGAAGGAAGTGGTGAAATAACAGGTGAAAGAGTTTGAGTTTGAATAATCTGTATGTGTGTCAAGAACTTCCCAAGCAAGCGTAAAAGATTTATTTTTAAGATGTGAGAATATTGTGTGAAAGGGAAAAATACTTTCAAAAAACTTGACATCACGCGAGATGAACAATTTAGAGTTTATGGGATCAAAACATTGGTGTGCATTCTGAACTTGTGAGAATCCTAGATAGACACATAGAGTGGACCTAGGCTCAAGATTATGGTTTGTATAAGGCTTAAGCCATGGGTAACACAGACAACCAAAAGTTCTAAGGGAGTCATATCTGGGTGCAACACCAAACAATTTTTCATACGGAGATGTATTGTTTAAAAGTTGGGTGGGCAATCGATTTCTAAGATAAGCTGCATGTTGACAAGCAACCAAACAAAAACTTGAAGAGAGGGATGCCTTGTGTAAAAGTGTTTTGGCAGTTTCAACAATGTGTCGACGACGACGGTCAGCTATAGCCACACTTTGAGGTGTATGAAGAGGTGATACAAGGTGTTCAAGTCCATTTAAAGTGAGATACGGATCAAAACCTTTATATTTACCTCCTCTATCATTATACAGAGAGACTAGTTTTTGCTTAAAATATTTTTCCACTAAGGGATGAAACTTAGAAAAAATGTCTCAAAACTCATGTTTTTTTTTAAAAGTGTACAACCAAATATACTTGGTGTAAATGAACACACAATAATGTCACTTTTTATCAATGGAAAGGATGGGTAATGGACCCCACAAGTCACTAAAAAGCAGTTGTAGTGGAGCAGTACTAATTTGAGATAAGCAATTGAATGGAAAACAATGAACTTTATTTGAACAACAAGAATTACAAAAAGTAAACTTATTTGGGAATGAAACTGGAAGAGAATTTATTCAAAACAGAATTCAAGATTCTTGAATGGGGATGGCCAAGGCAATGGTGCTAGACTTGGCAAGGAACCGTTGTAGTGGCAACTTGAACAATATGTTTATTAACAGTGAAATTGGGCCATTCGTAAAGTCCAATCCTATTCTGATCTAAGATAAGCAACGCCCGTGTTTTCAAGTCCTTCACAAAGAAAGAAAACAGGAAAAATTCAATGGATGACAATTTATCTTGACAAAATTTTGATACAAAAATAATGTTTTGTTGCACACAAAGTATTAGTTAGTCTAAAAGCATTATTTGATGAAACTAATTTAGTATAACCATAATAAGTAATTGAAATTCTTTTACCGTCGCCAAAAGCTATGCCTTCTGAACCATGATATTCATCCAGATTGGTAGACTCTTATATGACATGATGAGTAGCACCAGAGTCAACAATCTATTGATTTTCTGCAACTTGGTTACTTGAAAGAAAATTGGCCTTTACCACTAAATGATTGTGTGACTATGACTGACAAACATTAGCAGTATAACTCTGTTTATTGTATAACTGATAGCAAACAGGGTTATTGAGGTAACGCCCTTGCAAAGGAGCAGTTGTACTATTGCTAGAACGCCACTGTGAGGTGTTGTTGGGTCGACGAGCAGCATGGTTGTTGGAATTGGTAGATCTGTTGCGAGTTAACATAGTAGCAGTTATGGCACTAGTTTCTTTCTTCACTTCCTCATGTCTAAGAAAGAGTTCATAAACAATTAGTTTTGCATACAACTCATCGTAAGAAATGATAGAATCTCTTGCTCAAATTGCAGTGGAAATCTCACAAAAATCGAACCCAAGACTACTCAAAAATTTCACAACCAGCCCATCATTGGTGATTGTAGCTCCAGCAGTAGTGAGCTCATTGTAAAGAGACCACACTTGATGGAGATAATCGGCTACTGGATAGGAGTCCTTTGTTAGACACGTGCATTGGTCATGATGGCTAAATATTTGTGTTTGGGACTTGTTGGCATAAGTAAGATGCATAGTCCCAAGCAAGTTGAGCAGAAGAGGAAGCAACTATAGTTGCAGCGATTATCGGATCGACAGAAGCCATGATGGCATTCTGGATCAATTGATCTTGGCGGAACAAGAGGCTATAGCTGGGTTCACGACCTCTCTATTGTTTTGTGTTATAGTTGTGGAAGGAGCTGGGGAAGAGCTATCAAGATGGCCAAACAGATTGTGCCAGCGCATGAGCATGGAATTTCGTGCCTTCAAAGTAGAAGATTGTGGTTGCAAACAAGCATTATCGGTAGCTGGGACACAAGATTAAACTGATCAACAACATTAGAATTGCTGCTAGTGGTGGAGTCCGCATTGCGGACGTTCTTAGGCATGTTTAGAGAGAGTTTGCGGTGGTAGGTAGAGGATCAAAAAATATCTCGGAAGAGTTTAGATGAGTGCACTAAAACCATATAATGACTTGAGCAAGATGAAGCAAAAGATTACTTTATTAATCAAATATAAACTGAACTATATACATAAACAAAATAACAGAGTCCCTCATACGGTGGAAACTATCCAGAGATCAAAGAAAATAGACTTTTAGATTCCTAGATTAGTGGAAACAGAAAAATTAACAATATAGTAAAATAATCTACCTATACAACAGTAACTATAAAAATGAAAGAGTTATAAATAATGTGCTAATAATATACATCCTCATTATATATAAGGTTGTTAAGATTGTGGTTGCAAACAAGCTTTATCGGTAGCTGGGACACAAGATTAAACTGATCAACAACATTAGAATTGCTGCTAGTGGTGGAGTCCGCATTGCGGACGTTCTTAGGCATGTTTAGAGAGAGTTTGCGGTGGTAGGTAGAGGATCAAAAAATATCTCGAAAGAGTTTAGATGAGTGCACTAAAACCATATAATGACTTGAGCAAGATGAAGCAAAAGATTACTTTATTAATCAAATATAAACTGAACTATATACATAAACAAAATAACAGAATCCCTCATACGGTGGAAACTATCCAGAGATCAAAGAAAATAAACTTTTAGATTCCTAGATTAGTGGAAACAGAAAAATTAACAATATAGTAAAATAATCTACCTATACAACAGTAACTATAAAAATGAAAGAGTTATAAATAATGTGCTAATAATATACATCCTCATTATATATAAGGTTGTTAAGATTGTGGTTGCAAACAAGCTTTATCGGTAGCTGGGACACAAGATTAAACTGATTAACAACATTAGAATTGCTGCTAGTGGTGGAGTCCGCATTGCGGACGTTCTTAGGCATGTTTAGAGAGAGTTTGCGGTGGTAGGTAGAGGATCAAAAAATATCTCGGAAGAGTTTAGATGAGAGCACTAAAACCATATAATGACTTGAGCAAGATGAAGCAAAAGATTACTTTATTAATCAAATATAAACTGAACTATATACATAAACAAAATAACAGAGTCCCTCATACGGTGGAAACTATCCAGAGATCAAAGAAAATAAACTTTTAGATTCCTAGATTAGTGGAAACAGAAAAATTAACAATATAGTAAAATAATCTACCTATACAACAGTAACTATAAAAATGAAAGAGTTATAAATAATGTGCTAATAATATACATCCTCATTATATATAAGGTTGTTAAGATTGTGGTTGCAAACAAGCTTTATCGGTAGCTAGGACACAAGATTAAACTGATCAACAACATTAGAATTGCTGCTAGTGGTGGAGTCCGCATTGCGGACGTTCTTAGGCATGTTTAGAGAGAGTTTGCGGTGGTAGGTAGAGGATCAAAAAATATCTCGGAAGAGTTTAGATGAGAGCACTAAAACCATATAATGACTTGAGCAAGATGAAGCAAAAGATTACTTTATTAATCAAATATAAACTGAACTATATACATAAACAAAATAACAGAGTCCCTCATACGGTGGAAACTATCCAGAGATCAAAGAAAATAAACTTTTAGATTCCTAGATTAGTGGAAACAGAAAAATTAACAATATAGTAAAATAATCTACCTATACAACAGTAACTATAAAAATGAAAGAGTTCTAAATAATGTGCTAATAATATACATCCTCATTATATATAAGGTTGTTAAGGAAAGATATTTATATAAGTAAATATCCATGGAAAATGAGATTTACTAGCTATCTTGAAAGATATTTGTGACTTTGATAAGTTGATAGTATAAATCTTTTTTTACCAGTGTGCTCCTTTTGTCACAATTAATGTGGCGTTTTTTGCTTTGTGAGATGTTGTTCAGCCTGTATTCATATGATACATAGAATGCAAACTTTGAATAACTTGATAAGAAACAACAAAGTTTAACGAATATTTTCAAAAGTAGAAAATTAAAACCAGTAGAGAAAATTGAATCAGAACATATTAGAAACACTATACAAAATATTTTTCTCAAAGAAGAAAGTCGAGCCCACTAAATGCACAATGTCCTCTTAAGAAAATTATTCCCTTCAAGTATCTGAGGTTATTGGAATATATCCTCCCAGGATAGAACGATCTTACTGACCGGTGTATCGGTACCTAAAACCACACTATCAGCAAATCACTCAACGGCAGTAAAGTACACTTAGAATACTAGATTTAGTAGTAGTAGATGAAGTCCAAAAAATTTGTTCATATAAAATGAGAGGAAATCCCTCAATTTAAAGAAAACAAAGGGTAGTGTGAAAAAGTTCTTATTATGCCTTACCGGAAAGGTCACAATTCTTTGGAAAAGTCACAATCTTTCGAAAAGGTCACAACATTTCATAAAAGTCACAACTTTTCATAAAAGTCACAACTTTTCATAAAAGTCACAACTTTTCATAAAAGTCACAACTCTTCATAAAAATTGCAACTTTTCATAAAAGTCACAACTCTTCATAAAAGGCGCAACTCTTCATTATCCATTCACACCTTTTAAAACTCAACAATCCCCCGCATGAATAGGGAATGACTCCAAGACAAAGAAATGGACAAGTATGTGTACTTTACAAGCAAGAATTAATTGCATCTGGATGAGTAGGTTTCTCCTTGGACTTTCCGTAATGAACATATGTCGGATATACTCGGTCAATCGGTAGATGCGATATCTTTGAACCGTCGAGATTTGGTGTATACCTAGACAACCATATGTCACACAATTAACCCTTTACCACTTATGGTTCTTACGGTTGTGTTTGTTTCAGCCATGAACACCTCCTGGTTTCATGAGTGTATAGAGAATAGGCTTTTGACAATAATTCTCTTTGAATCGGCTTACACTTCACACTCACATAGGTGATTTCTAACCATGTCATCGTGTAGATAGACTATTTGGTCAAGTTTGCCAAACTTCACAAATCATTAAAAACTTTAAGCTTTATTAACTCATTAACAAGCCTTAACGCTTTAACCTCATTCCTAAACATTGTCTTCATCATGAGAATGGATTGAGTTTATTGACAATGTCGAACCCTCAGTCACAACTTTGTTTTTCTAGCTCTTGGGATCTCCAGTCTGCTAGATAGAGTTACTGCCATGATGACTTGTCCTAAGACGTAAACTCATTCCCTTAGATGATCTTTCAACTGTCTCTCTAGTTAGGCCTTTTTGTAAGTGGATCCAACACATTATCCTTTGACTTTACATAGTCAATTGTGATAATTCCACTAGAGAGTAGTTTTCTAATGGTATTATGTCGATGTCTTATATGCCGAGACTTTCCGTTATACATCATCCTCCATGCCCTACCTATTGCATCTTGACTATCAAAGTGAATGCATACTAATGTCAAAGGTTTGAGCCAAAAAAGAATATCTATCAAGAAATTTCGGAGTCTTTCAACTTATTCACCAGTCTTATCTAGAGCAACTAGCTCAGAGATCATTGTAGAGCTAGAAATACATCGCTTTTTTGAAAGATTTCCAAGAGACTGCTCCTCTACCAAGAGTAAATACATATCCACTCGTGGATTTTACTTCATTTGATCTCGATGATCCAATTTGCATCATATATCCTTTCAATACTGTTGGATATTTTTATAATGCAAGACATAGTTTTGAGTATGTTTTAAACACCCCAAAACTCTTGTCATTTCCACCCAACGAGTTTGATTGGGATTAGTCGTGAACTGACTCAGTTTACTAATATCACATACTATATCTGATTGCGTACACTTCTTGATATACATCATACTTCCCAATACTCTAGCACAATCCAATTGTGAGTCACTTTCGCCTTCACTCATTTGAAATGCAAAGTCACATTTATTGGAGTCTTGACAACATTGAAATCCAAATATTTGAACTAGTCCAGTACCTTTTCGATGCAATGAGATCATGATAATGCTAAACATTATGGAGTTCTAAGGATTCTTATACCTAAGATCGCATCACCAACTCCAAGATCTTTCATATTAAACTTGTTTTGTAGCATACGTTTAGTAGCATTTATGTCATTAGTTTCTCTACTGATGATCAACATGTCATCAATATACAAACAAACATTGACCGTGTGATTTTAATGTAAACACATTTATCACTTCCATCATTCTTAAATCCATTTGCCAAAATGGTTTGGTCAAATTTCTTATCTCATTGTTTGGGTGCTTGTTTTAGTCCATAAAGTGACTTAACAAGTTCACACACTTTCTTTTCTTTACCAGGAACCACAAAACCCTTAGGTTGTTCTATGTAAATTTCTTCCTCCAATTCTCCATTTAAGAAAGTTATTTTCACATTCATTTGATGAATTTGGAGGTCATATACCACAACTACTAATATTAGCATCCGTATGGATGTAATTCTAGTTACTAACGAGTATTTATCAACAAGATCAAGACCTTGTTTTTGTGTAAAGCCTTTGACAAAAAGTTTTGATTTATATTTGTCAACGGTTCCATCGACTTTCATTTTCCTCCTAAAGATTCACTTTGAACCAAAAGGTTTAGTTTCTTGAAGAAGATCAATAAACTTCCAATATGGTTGCTCAAGATTGCATCAATCTCACTATTGACACCATCTTTCCATAAGGATGAATCTAAAGAAGACACAAGAAATGTTACAAAATCATATTCGAAGGAAGTATATGTCCTTTGGCATTTACTACACCTCTGAATCTCTTTATTAAGTACATTCTCTTTTTTTTCTTTCCAAGGTCTTTTAGACCCTTCACTAGACTGCTCAAGTCTAATTTTACAGTCCACAATCATATGTCCCATTTTAATCCTTTTAGGAATAGGAACTTGGACTTTGGCTAGACACCCCCACACTTCGAAGTATTTCAAGTTGGATTTTCTTCATTTCCATTTCTCATATGGAATAGATTGTGTCCTGAACAAACAAAATTGCTTTCTTTCTGAAAAGACAAAACTTTTTGTTGTTCCCTTTTGCAGTAAGGATAGTTCCTCCACACAAGTCTTGTGGTAAACCTGAACTTATAAGTAATGCATCCATCATTTACTTCAAAGTTCTTTTTTTTTTTTAATTCTGCAATTCCATTAGATTTAGGTGAATAGGACAGTAGTTTGATGGATAAATCCATTTTCCAAACATATTTCTGCAAAAGAAGATTTATATTCTCCATCCCTATCACTTCTTATCGTTTTCCCAACTGATTTTCAACTTCAATATTATATTGTCTAGACATTTCTATTGCTTCATCGTTACTATTCAGCAAATAGACATAGTCGTTTCTAATGCAAATGTCAATGAAAGTTATGAGATACTATTTTCCCACCACGAGATGGTGTTGACTTCATTTCACAAATGTCAGTGTAAATCAACTCTAAGGGGTCGTTTGGTAGGCCGCATTAGAAGAAATAGTCCATGTATTAGGTAAGGTATTATTTAGTACTATGTTTGGTAGGAATTTGGGCATATGTATAACTAATCCATGGATTAGTTATACCTCCTACATGGTATTATAGGATGTATTACTAATACCTTCCATTTGGAGGTATTAGTAATACATAGGATATAATACCATGGGATAAATCTATGTCAAGACAAAAATATCCCTCAAATCATTTTAATTATTTTGTTTATTTTCTTGATTTTATGATTTATATTTGTACTAGTAAATTTATTTAAATAAATTATCTTACAAATTATTTAGAGAGAGTTGTTTGTTACTAAATAAATCCAATACAAATTTGAAATGTAAGTTGTTTATTTGTACATGACGTTTGTGATCTTAATCGAATGTGTGTGTGTGTGTGTGTGTATGTGTGTGTATATATATATATATATTTGTGTGGTTTTCTAATTATTTCTATTTTGAAAATTTTAAAACATACATACATATTAAACATACAACTTGCAATTTTTCTATGTAAATGTAGATGGTTTATTCAATTTTACCATTGTTGACCGTCTTTTCAATTTTAAAAGTAGATGGTTTATCTTTTTTAAATTGAAAAATGACATTTTGTGAGTGATCAATTTATTAAGATGACAATTATTTATCCTCAAATAATTCAAGTGAAAAAATAGCAAACATGATAACAAAATAGTTCTTCTCCTAGCTTGTTAGAAGGCCATAAAAAATAATTTTATCCGGCAATTATCTACCTTGACCCAATTACCTAATAATTCAAGGGTATAATTGGAAAGTAGCTTTTTATAGAGTTTTAATCCAAACACAAGATGAGGTGAGAAATAATGAATCAAACACTTGATAAAAATAAACTCTGCATTACTAATTCCTGCACTACTAATCCCTGCATTACTAATCCCTGTGTTATTAATCTTTGTACCAAACGACCCCTAAGGAATTAGAATTCTTTTCAACAGATTTATAAGAATGCTCAGCATACTTGGATTACACACAAACTTGACATTTTTATTTAGATTTTGTAATTGACATGCCCCAAGTGTTCATTTGAAAAGCTCTCCGCGAGGTAGCTTTTTCTCACAAATATTTTGTTCCTATTTCTTACAATTTTGTGTGGTACAAACATTGTGTATAGTCATCACCTTGTCAAATGTCCTTTTCAGAAGGACCTTTCCATAAATTTCAATTTGATTGTTATAGAACTACCCATGAACAAAGTTTTATCGGGTCCAATAAAGGCAATATAGTCCAAATGCTTCTTTTACAAAACTTGAAAAATGACTATTCACCAATATTCATGTCTATACAAATAGTTATATTTAATAGACATATCTTTTCATGAAATGTCACAACATTTTAAGTGACACTTTTTCATAAAAGAACTGAATCATTTTGAACAAGTATACATATAATTTGGTAGTTTCATACTAGCCATACCATATACTAATAAAAGAGAAACTCAATGATCACAATATCAAATATACTCCAAAAATTTTGTGGGTCTAACATAATACAAAAGTATCATCGAATTTCATATCTTATGCTCCAAATTTAAATGATACACTAAGTCTAATTTTATCTTTGTCATAAGCATAGAACCCCCCACATTTTAAATATGATCTCAAAAATATTTTTCAAGTGTTTGAAAATAGTTTTTCCACATATTAATTTCCTCATGCTACCAAAATGTTGGCAACATGAAACCTCTTTCGAAAATATTATTCCACGAAAGAATTATAGTGCTTCAATTCTCTTTGACAATCTTTACACAATGCCAAAGTTCATTCCATACTCTAACACACTGGTATTTTTCCTCTATCACAAATAGGCATATCACTTAGTATTTAGAATACTAACAATAAAGACAAAAAAATTTATACAATTTGTTTCTATATGACAGTGAAGTTTATAGAACATCATAAGTACAACATTGACTTATTATGTGAAGTTTTCATATTCATCAAACTAATAGCATAGTCTAATTTATCCAGAGTAGAAAACTACAAAAGTTTTTAGTCTACAAAAATCAGATACAATCAAATTTCACATGGAGTACAAAACTACAAAAGTTTTTTTTTGGCCTCCAAACAAAATTAAACACATTCTTAGATTATCACATAGATATGCTTTTCTTTTGAAATAGCCTTCCAACTATATCATTTTGACATACTATTTTTTCAAACAAAAATGTGCATCTCTCATTCTCCAAACTAAAGAACTTTAAAGGCAACACTTTTTGCCAAGGAAATTCATTCAAAAATCATATACATGATAAATATCAAAACTATGAACTTTAAGAAACTATTTTCCTCCTTTGATAAATAATAAGAAGGTTACCTGGTGTAATCTTTAACCAAAATACCACCAATTCTTCTACTACATTCTAACTTCGACCTTGCTAAACAAAGCACCAAATTCTGGAGAAGTAATGCATTAATCTTCTACTTCCATGATATGTTTCTCTCAATTAGTAGAATACAAGAAATACCAACAATATAATAATTTCCTTAAGATTGTTGTTCAGCCTGTATTACTATGATACTTAGAACAAAAACTTTGAAGGACTTAATAAGAAACAACAAATTTTAAAGAGTATTTTCAAAACTAGAAAATTAAAAGTAGTAGAGAAAATTAAATCAGAAACAAATTAGAAACAATAAACAAAATATTTTTCTCACAGAAGAAAATCGAGCCCACTGAATGCACAATGTCCCCTTAAGGAAATCATTCCCCTCAACTACCCGAGGTTAATGGAATATATACTACCAAGATAGAACGATCTTACTCACCGGTGTATCGGTACCTAAAACCATGGTGTAAGCGAACCACTCAATGGTAGTAAAGTACACTTAGAATACTAGATTTAGTAGTAGTAGAAGAAGTCCAGAAAATTGGTTCATATAAAATTAGAGGAAATCCCTCAATTTATAAAAAAAAGGGTAGTGTTAAAAGGTACTTATTGTGCCTTACCGGAAAGTTCACAAACCTTTGGAAAAGTCACAATCTTTCAAAAACGTCACAGCCTTTCATAAAAGTCACAACTTTTCATCAAAGTCACAACTTTTCATAAAAGTCACAACTCTTCATAAAAGTCGCAACTTTTTATAAAAGTTACAACTCTTCATAAAAGTTGCAACTCTTCATTTTCCATTCACATCTTTTAAAACCCAACATGAGATTCAAACTAGGTGAACTGATCTGACACATAATTATATGCTTAATTACTATTCTTTGCCCACATTTACCTCTTGTTTTGGGAGTATTCTTTATACTATTTGTTATGTTGTGATTGATATTGTGAATATTGCACTCTAAGACATGTGAATAGCCTATGAAGGAATTTTTGAAGGGAAATTGAGCACATGAGATTTAGAATAGAGAAGAAAAGCATGGATGAAACTCCAAGGAGCAAGCATTGGATGAAATTGTCATTGTTTTTGAGACTGCTGATTTCGACGAAAGCGCCATGATATTTGTCTATTCAATACAAATTACAATGCAAGTGTCTACACTCGTACAATAGTAAAGTAACCCAACCAAGGGTTGGGGTCGAGTCCCAAAGGAGTGGGCTTGCGAATTAATAGAAAAATAAAATTAAGTTCTAATTAGTCATAGCTAAAAACATTATCTAATGTAAACATGTTAAATCTAAGGGGTGACACAAGCATCAATTATCAATGGGGGTTTGTAACAAATAACCAAAAACAGCAAAAATGCAGAAAGTACTAATCAAAGAGATAGGATTCTTGGGATGTGATAGGAATACGGATTAGAATAGATCGTTGGGTACATGATTTTGATAGTAATTTCATTGAATATTTGTGACTAGGCTAGACAATAGTGGAGGTAAGCTTTCTCTTGAACAACTTACCTCGAATCAAATGGGTTACTCTCGAACACCTACTTGCCGCATAAAGAATAGCCTCCACCTTGGCCCACTCACTCTCTTGAGCTGAGTGAGTGGGAGAAGGACTAGGGTTCACTTTCTTGAGCTGAACCTCATGTCGACCCACACCCACCGGCCATCAATTTAGTAGCCTTAGTTTTACGACATCTCTCTCAAGCAAACCGAAAACACAAAGGTGAAATCGTATTTGCAACTACAATTTCATTAAGTTCCAAAAAAACTACTAAACTAAATCACATCTAAACAACAAATAAACTATCAGCAAGCAAGACCCATCTAACCCATATTCACAAAATCACACCCCAAGAATTAGGGTTTTAGCTAAACATGTAAAACAGATAGAAATTTATACCAAAATGAGTTTGCATTCAAATGGGTATGAAGATTTAAGTCTCAAAACAACCAAAGAATGAAGAATCCACAAGACCCAAGTCCAAATTCTTGGAGTTGAAATCCTTTGAATCTTCAAGTTCTTCAAAACCCTCTCCAAACTTAGAACTCAAAATTCTATGTTAAAAATTCTATATTAAAAATCTGATATTAAGCTACAACTCTCAACAAGTATCTATAGTTTTCAAAAATCTGTGTTGCAACAAATCATTCGGCGTCGTTAGTCGAGATCGCCAATCAACTCGGTGATCCAACCGTTGGTAGGTTTCATTACCGTCTTGCTCTATCCTTCAGCATCGCCGTGTTTGGATCATTGGGTGACATAGTACTGCTTCACGGGACTGTTAGGCGACACGCTAACTGCTCCTTTTCACCACTGATTTGATCATTTCTTTCAAGGCTCAGCACAGTGGAATAAAAGGCAAGAATAAGACCTTTTGGCGAATCGCCGAATAGGTTTGGCGATTCTCAGATCTTCATTTCTTCGTTCTTTCAGCTGCCTTTGTTCCTTTTTTTTGCTAAGTAGTGTCCATGCTTTCCATCAAACTCAAAATACCTAAAACTTAAGGGTATTCATCAGATATTGATATAAAATATGCAATTGAGGACACTAATTCTATCAAAATATAGCTCTAAATGAGTCCAATTTGTGGACTCATCAACACTCCCAACTTAAACTTTTGTTTGTCCTCAAGCAAACTCAAGTTCAGCCGTTCAAAAAGGGTATCTCGAACAGTGCTACACAAGACTCAATCATGAATGCACACAACAAGACTCAATTTACTTATGCAAAGATCAAATGTGCACTCAAATATTCAAGTTGTGACTCACCACTACCAAATAATCTCATGCTCACAATACTTGCTTCAAATGCAAGTTCAAGCTCAACCAAACTGTCCAAATGCCCTCACACAAGAAATTATTCCATATTCACACACAATGGTTTAATCATTGAAAGTTCTGGAATCAACTGCAATGCTCACACTTACAAAGAAGAGCACAATGAACAATTTCACCCATAGGTTTGTCCGTATTTTCCAATCAACACTTGCTTCAGCTCACTCAAGATCAAGAAGGTCTTTTCAGGGCTTGTAATGGGGCTGAGTGCAAAGGTATGGACATTTAGGCTCAGTAAATTTCATCCTTATTAAATGTGGTGCTCACAACACTTCCTTTCCTCTTCCTTCAGCATTTTCTTTAGTGCTCATAAGTCATCCTATTATTCACTTCCCATGGATTGTTTGGGAACCCCATTTCTTTTGTACTTTTCAATTTTATTCCACAGCTTTTCTTTTTTCATTCTTTTTCTTTTTCTCTCTTCTTTTTGTTATATGGAGGGGTTCCATTTTTCATAAAACCATGGGTTAAAGGAGACTTTCCTTGAACTTCTTGACTTTCCCTTTTCTTTTCAACACACCCCCAACTTATGCATTTGTCCTAAGTTGGCTATTCAAACAAACCACAAATTCATGAGGATTATGGGTAATGGATAAAGAAAGGTCATTGTTTTCATCAAGTTTCTTCCAAAGAAAGGTAAGGCTCAAGGGGTGTTCAAAAGAGGTTGACACACACTCACAAAGTAGGCCACAAAAGAGGTATATGTCAAATTGGCTCACACTCTTAGAAGTTGCCTAATATCATATCAAGAGATAGCATCACTTAGTTGACCGGACCAATGGGGCAAATTCTAGGATCCATCATGCATAGTTCACAAGTTAGCTCATCACACTAGGCATTGACACTATAAGTCAAACAAGACTCCACACTTTCGCTAGTGTGCAATGATCATCACAAGAGACTCAATTCGATACTAGGCTAGTCATAACGAGATGCAAAGAGTTCACATATTGTCTATGCAACTTCATTTGGCCTCATCGTAGCCGCGCATTCACGTTCGTTCGATTGAGAGCATTATTCAAGACATCAGTATTGATCAGAATCGAGACTCAAATTTTGCGAAAGAACAGCCACATTCTACACACGAGAGGTGGCAAAAATCTTCGGACAGGTCAAAATCATTTTGAAATTTAAAATAAAAGGAGCTACAAACTCACACATCCACAGAAAGCAGTGTAAACACAATTTAAACAGAATAGCCCAAATATATACACAAAAACATGCGTCACAAATAACACTAAAATGGTGAGCCTCACCCCACCACAAATAAAAGAAATTTTTCCTTAAATACAATTAACACACAATCCGAAATGTAAAATAAAGAAAGAGAGAGATGGAGATAAAGAGGGCATCCTGGCTAATCGGTCACTTCATCTATCTAGGCTTTAGTGCCCGGAGTGACCTCAGAAGGACCAACCCCACTGGATCCAGCAACATGTGCTAAGGAAGCCTGCATAGCAACATCTATCATAATTGCTTCCATCTCGGTCAAGTCTTCATCTGCAGTTACCTCAGTCTCCTCATGCATCTCTGCATCAGTCTCTGCTTCTCACTCAGGATCGATTGACTTCTCCATTCTATCCCCATGTCCAATGGTGGTCTGGGATATTTCAGGCACGTCTGGAATTTCTATTGTTCAAAAGACCATGGACACATCAGTGGACTTCAGGTGGTCTACATGTTTTCACAGCTCAGCAATGGCAGCTTTTAAAGTCGTCACCTCCTCTGTGGCCCCTTGGTTGTGCTAACACACTGATATTCTGGCCACTAGGGAATCAATGGTAGTGCTTAGAGGTGTCACAACATCATCTAGGGAAATCTAGATCATGCCTAGAACAGAGGCCTCTAGATTGGCAGCCAGACAATCAGCAGAAAGGGCCAGCTGTCCCTTCTGGTGTAGGGAAGCCTAGGTGAGTGGATTGGCAGCCCGACAATCGCTTTTAGATGGTTGGGGTCATTTCTATAAAAGACATCACTATCAGTTGTTGCATCTAATAATTCAAGGGTCTTTTCTTTTCCATTGCCTTTCCAACAAGTTGTGGAAAGTTTAGCAACTATGCTTCTGGATACAGTTGCATCCTCGTTGATCGTAATCCCTTTTGTTTTAGCTTGGGGTGGCCTGCTTCTTCCTGCAACTTTAGATCTAGCCATTTCTGCAAAGAATTGGGAAGAAGTTAGAACAACTAAATCAAATTCATAGGGACACAATTGCAGAAAAACTCACCGAACAGATTGGTGAATCGCCATGTTGCTTTGGCGAACTAGGCCAAGCTTGCCGATAGGAGTTGGCTCAAGAATGTTAACAAGTCGGCGATGGGAAAATCCTTTCAGTGAGTCGCAACTTCTTTCGACGAACAGGGTTTTATCCGCCAAAAGATACAGTGCAACAAAGGTTCAGAGGTGCAGACAAAAGGCGATCAAGTGGACTTTCGGTGAGTCGCCGAATGCTTTCGGTGATCAAAGACTTCTCGCCAAAAGTTACTGAATCCATATCAGAGTAGCATGAAATTAAAGGCGAGATAGGGTCATTAGGTGAACCGTCGAGTCGTTTGGCGAGCTCGACCCAGCTCGCCAACGGCCCAACGTGTCTATTTCCAACCTATCTTCTCGACTTCAACCCCGCAACCCCCGAAAACAAAATTAAACTATGCACTAGTTAAATTAAGCTCAGAACCATAACACCCATCACACCGGGATACTTAGACTTCTCCCGATTTTACCAAACTAAAAAATATGCAAGCGCGACCACACAAAATTTAATCATTTCAACGCACAGGCATACGGGATTTCAAAAATCAAGACAAAATGGGCAAGATTCTCAAATAAAAATAGGTGTTTGAACAATCTAATCTCATCAGAGAGGCCAAGCACATGACAATATGATAATATCATTTGCATACGAGAATGAATAAAAATTAGGTTCGGGGTTCATAAGACTAACCTTATTTTCCGATTAAAATGATATTTAAAGTGCTAGGCGGCAATGTAATCTAACTCCAAGCATAAATCGATGACCAAAATACTTGAAATGTAAAAGTATTTAAATTACCTACTAAGGGTGAATTTGCAAAGTTTGAAATCGGGGAAAAGTGAAGGCTTCAAAACTTTAAAACCTTTGGCTATTAATACCCATCCAGTTCGCATCCGTTCGGCGATGTTAGTCGCAACCGTTGATTAACTCGGTGACGCGTTGAGTTATTACTTACTTCACCGAGTTTTACAGGACCTCTGATCAAAGTGAAGGGCCAAACGGCGGTCTTCATCGAGATCTCCGACGTAATCGGTGATGCACCGAATGGAACATTTCCTCGCCAACCTGCAGCTATCAAAACTTTCTACACTCAAACCTACAATATCAACATACCATTATTTCTAAACAAAATTAAGCATTTAAGGGTTTTGGGTTGCCTCCCAAACAGTACCTTAGTTAACGTCGTGGCACGACGCGGGTTAACACCTAAACTTCACTTTTGTGGTTAGCCAAAACATCACTTGGCAACCCTCTGCTTTGTGTCGGATGGAGATGAGGCATCACATGACCGGTAAGGTTCTCGAGCAGCTGAATTGATCTAGAATGAGAACCAATCATTTGTTTCATCAAATATCTATCCTTCATTTTTGCATTGGACTTCAATCTCCACTATCCTTCTCTACTTCTTGGTTTGCTTTAGCCATGTGATCAAGCAGGTGGGCTGCGATCGCATAGGGCTGATGTGTAATACCACCCGGAATGAGTCGGTCAGCCAATGCTTTCTTTCTGGGACCAAAACTTCTGTAGAAGCAGTCCAGGAGGACTATATCAGGAATTTCATGAGTGGGGCAACGAATCAAAAGCGATTTAAACCTTGTCCATGCCTCATGAATCCGTTCACCTTCCAATTGTTTGAAAGTTAGGATATTATCCCTGAACATTATTACTTCTAATAGAGGAAACTCCATTTGCTCATGAGTACTACTTGACATACTCATCTCCTCTGTTTCAAAGCTCAAACAAGAAAAATACAAAACTAAAAATTAGGTAAGTAAAACTATAACTAAGAAGAACAAAAATTCTACTAATCTAAGAATTCTCAAGTAACACCTCTCCCCGGCAGCGGCGCCATTTTGAAGTTTGCGTAATCAAGACAGAACTTCCAATGCAAGAGTCTACGATCGTACAATAGTAAAGTAACCCAACCAAGCGTTGGGGTCGAGTCCCAAGTGAGTGGGCTTGAGAATTAATAGAAAAATAAAAGTAAGTTCTAATTAGTCATAGCTAAAAACATTATTGAGTGTAAACATGTTATATCTAAGAGGTGACGCAAGCGTCAATTATCAATGACGGTTTGTGACAAATAAGCAAAAATAGCAAAAATGCAAAGAGTACTAATAAAGGAAATGGGATTCTTGGGATGTGATAGGAATACAGGTTAGACTAGATCGTTGGGTACATGCTTTTGATAGTAATTTTGTTGAATATTTTTTACTAGGCTAGACTATAGTGGGGGTAAGCTTTCTGAATCAAATGGGTTCCTCTCGAATACCCACTTGCCGCATGAAGAACAGCCTCCGCCTTAGCCCACCACTCTCTTGAGCTGAGTGTGTGGGAGAAGGACTAGGGTTCACTCTCTCGAGCTAAACCTCATGTCAACCCACTCCCACCGGCCATCAATTTAGTAGTCTTAGTTTTACGACATCTCTCTCGAGCAAGCCAAAAACAAAAAAGTGAAATCGTATTTGCAACTACATTTTCATTAAGTTCCAACAAAACTACTAAACTAAATCACATCTAAACAACAAATAAACTATTAGCAAGCAAGACCCATCTAACCCATATTCACAAAATCACACCCCAAGAATTGGGGTTTTAGCTAGACATGTAAAAGAGATAGAAATTTATACCAAAATGAGTTTGCATTCAAATGGGTATGAAGATTTAAGTCTCAAAATAACCAAAGAATGAAGCCACAAGACCCAAGCCCAAATTCTTGGAGTTGAAACCATTGAATCTTCAAGTTCTTCAAAACCCTCTCCAAACTTAGAACTCAAAATTATATGTTAAAAATTATATATTAAAAATCTGATATTAACCCACAACTCTGAACAGTATTTATAGTTTTCAAAAATCTATGTTGCAGTGGATCATTTAGCGTCATTAGTTGAGATCGCCGATCAACTCGATGATCCCCCCATTGGTAGGTTTCATCGCCATCTTGCTCTATCATTTAGCATCATCATGTATGGATCATTGGGCGACATAGTAATGCTTCACGGAACTGTTCGACGACACACCGACTGCTCCTTTTCACTGTCGATTTGATCCTTTCTTTCAGGGCTCAGCAAACTAGAATGAAACGCGAGGATAAGACCTTTTGGCGACTTGCTGAATGGGTTTGGCAATTCTCAGATCTTCATTTCTTCGTTCTTTCAGCTGCCTTTGTTCCTTTTTTGCTAAGTAGTGTCCATGCTTTCCCTCAAACTCCAAATACCTAAGACTTCAGGGTTTTCATCAGATATTGAGATAAAATATGCAATTGAGGACACTAATTCTATCAAAATATTGCCCTAAATGAGTCCAATTTGTGGACCATCAACACCCCCAACTTAAACTTTTGCTTGTCCTCAAGCAAAATCAAGTTCAGCCGTTCAAAAAGGGTATCTCGAACTATGCTACATAAGACTCAATCATGAATGCACACAACAAGACTCAATTTACTTATGGAAAGATCAAATGTGCACTCAAAGATTCAAGTTGTGACTCACCAATACCAAAGAATCCCATGCTCACAATACTTGCTTCAAATGCAAGTTCAAGCTCAACCAAAGTGTTCAAATGCCCTCACAAAAGGAATGATTCCATATTTTCACACAAAGGTTTAATCATTGAAAGTTTTGGAATCAAATGCAATGCTCACACTCACAAAGAAGAACACAATGCAAAATTTCACCCATAGGTTTGTTCATATTTTCCAATCAATACTTGCTTCTGCTCACTCAAGATCAAGAAGGTCTTTTAGAGGCTTGTAATGGAGCTGAGTGCAAAGGTATGGTCATTTGGGATCAATGACTTTCATCCTCATTAAATGTGGTGCTCACAACACTTCCTTTCCTGTTCCTTCAACATTTTCTTTAGTTCTCATAAGTCATCCTATTATTCATTTCCCATGGATTGTTTGGGAACCCCATTTCTTTTGTACTTTTCAAATTTATTCCACAACTTTTCTTTTTTCTTTCTTTTTCTTTTTCTCTCTTCTTTTTTTATATGAAGGGGTTTCATTTTTCTTAACACCATGGGTTAAAGGAGACTTTCCTTGCACTTCTTGACTTTCCCTTTTCTTTTCACCACACCCCCAAACTTAGGCTTTTGTCCTAAGTTGGCTATTCAAACAAACCACAAATTCATGAGGATTATGGGTAATGGATAAAGAAAGGTCATTGTTTTCATCAAGTTTCTTCCAAAGAAAGGTAAGGCTCAAGGGGTGTTCAAAAGAGGTTCATACACGCTCACAAGATAGGCCACAAAAGAGGTATATGTCAAATTGGCTCACACTCTTAGAAGTTGCCTAATATCATATCAAGAGATAGCATCACTTAGTTGATCGGACCAATGGGGCAAATTCTACGATACATCATGTATAGTTCACAAGTAAGCTCATCAAACTAGGCATTGACACTATAAGTCAAACAAGACTCCACACCTTCGCTAGTGTGAAATGATCATCACAAGAGCCTCAATTTGCTACTAGGCTAGTCATAACGAGATGCAAAGAGTTCACATATTGTCTATGCAACTTCATTTGGCCTCATCGTGGCCGCGCATTCATGTTCATTCGATTGAGAGCACTATTCAAGTCATCAGTATTTATCGGAAGCGAGACTCAAATTTTGCAAAACAACAGCCACATTCAACACACGAGAGATGGCAAAAATTTTCGAACGGGTCAAAATCATTTCGCAATTTAAAATAAAAGGAGCTACAAGCTCACACATCCACAAAAAGCAGTGTAAACATAATTTAAATAGAAAAGCCCAAATATATACACAAAAACACGAGTCACAAATAGCACTAAAAAGGTGAGCCTCACCCCACCACAAATAAAAGCAATTTGTCCTCAAATGCAATTAACACACAATCCAAAATGTAAAATAAAGAAAGATAGAGAGGGAGATAAAGAAGGGATCTTGGCTAATCGGTCACTCCATCTGTCTAGGCTTCGGTGCCCGGAGTGACCTTAGAAGGACCAGCTCCACTGGATCCAGCAACTGGTGCTAAGGAAGCCTGCATAGCAGCATCTATCATAATTGCTTTCGTCTCGGTCAGGTCTTCATCTGCAGCTACCTCAGTCTCCTCATGCATCTCTTCATCAGTCTCTGCTTCTTACTCAGGATCGGTTGTCTGCTCCGCTCTATCCCCATGTCCATTGGTGGTCTGAGGCATTTCAAGCACATTTGGAATTTCCACTATTCCAAAGACCATGGACACATCGGTGGACTTCAGGAAGTCTACATCTTTTCGCAGCTCAGCATCGCAATTTTTAAAGTCATTACCTCGTCTGTGACCCCTTGATTGTGCTCACACACCGCTATTCTGGCCACTAGGGAATCAGTGGTAGTGCTCAGAGGTGTCACAATATTTGCTAGGGCAATCTAGATCATGCTTGGAACAGAGGCCTCTAGACTGGTATCCCGATGATCATTAGAAAGGGCCAGTTGTCCCATCCAGAGTAGGGAAGCCTGGGTGAGTAGAGGTTGGGAAACAGTAGCAACAGCAGTGGGTTTGCAAGACCGTGCAACAACAGAAGAGCCTGGAGTATCAGCAGGAGTAGTAGTGGTAATGTATATACCTGAAGGCCCAGGGGCCGGAGTAGGCAGAGGTGCCTCTACAAGTGATGATTCTGTGTTTACTAACTCCACCGATGATGCCTTCTTCCTTTCTGACTGATCCTTAAGGTACTCAGCTTCGATCCTCCGGATATCAGTAGAGGTTGTGGGCATCACTTCCACATCCTTCTTGGTATCTCGAGGTACCCGAGCTTGTTTGCATAATTTTGTTATCATTACTGGGAATGAAAGTGAAGTACGGCTTTTCTTTGCACGCATGAGAATCTCTGAAGCAATGATTGTACCTAAGTTTATTCAAGTTTCCTCTATGAAGCAATCCAGTCAAGCTGCCTTGGCAAGGCGAAGGATCAACTCATTCTTGGATGGCATAATTGTGCTGCTAATAAAATCAAATCAGAACCTTGAGGCCATTTTTAGTTCTTTCTTTCCAATCGGAACTCCTTCCACTAACCACTTCGGAGTCCCATCTGAAATTAGTAGGGCTAACCACTTTTTCATCTCATCCAGCTTCTTTGTTCTGATCAAGTGCTGGCAGTGATCGCTAATATTTGTGGACATTCCCAAGTGCGTTGATCGCCCCACTATCACACTTCACCCTCCTGCCTCTAACAATCACTTAGTCCATTTCTTTGAATGTTGGTGCTAGCTGATTTTTTTGGGGTATTAGTGCACTGTATGCACTATAGAACACTCTTACCCAGTTTGGAATATAAGGGCCTTGTGGTTTGCTGAAGATTTGGAACTTAGGATATATCAGGCATTTCATTATCGCTGGGTGCATGTCTATAACCCCGTCTATGGACAGACGCTTTTCCTCTAGAATTGTCCTAATCCCCCCAGCCTTTACTCGATTCATTGACTTAGGCGGAGGACCCTGTACTGGAGGTGCTAATACCATTGCCTGCTCTAGAACTGGAGATGTAGTAGTGGTGGGCTGGGGAGTGCTGACCCTGAATGGATCATTCAGCTTCTTAGTTCACCGCTCAGCCCTCTGTGCTATTAACAGATTATCATTATCAGAACCCACACCTTCCCTTTCAGATGATTGGGGTCATTTATATAAAAGACATCACTGTCAGTGCTTACATATGATAATTCAAGGTTCTTGTCTTTCCCCTTGCCTTTCCCACCAGTTGTGGAAACTTTAGCAACCTTGCTTCTGGATACAGTTGCATCCTCGTTGATTGTAAACCCTTTTGTTTTACCTTGGGGTGGCCTGCTTCTTCCTACAACTTTAGATCTAGCCATTTCTGCAAAGAATTGGGAAGAAGTTAGAACAACTAAATCAAATTCATAGGGACACAATTGCAGAAAAACTCATCGAACAGATCAGCAAATCGCCAAGTTGCTTTGGCGAGCTTGCCGATAGGAGTTGGCTCAAGAATGTTAACAAGTCGGCAATGGGAAAATCCTTTCAATGAGTCGCCGACTTCTTTCAGTGAACAGGGTTTTATCCGCCAAAAGATACAGTGCAACAAAGGTTCAAGGGTGCAGACAAAAGGTGGTCAAGGGGACTTTCGGCAAGTTGCCGAATACTTTTGGCAATCAAAGACTTCTCGCCGAAAGTTACAGAATCCATATCATGAGTTGCATGAAATTAAAGGCAAGATGGGGTCATTAGGCGAGCCGCTGAGTGGTTTGGCGAGCTCGACCCATCTCGCCAAATGGCCCAACGTGTCTATTTCCAACCTATCTTCTCGACTTGAACCCCGTAACCCCCAAAAACAAAATTAAACTATGCACTACTTAAATTAAGTTCAGAACCATAACACCCATCGTACTGGGATACTCAGACTTCTCCCAGTTTTGTCAAACTAAACAAAATGCAAGCGCAACCACACAAAATTTAATCGTTTCAACGCACAAGCATACGGGATTTCAAAAATCAAGACAAAATGGGAAAGATTCTCGAAGAAAAATAGGCATTTGAACAATCTAATATCATTAGAGAGGCCAAGCACACGACAATACGATAATATCATTTGCATACGAGAACGAATAAAAATTAGGTTCGGGGTTCATAAGACAAACCTTATTTGCCGATTAAAAATGATATTTGAAGTGCTAGGAGGCAATATAATCCAACTCCAAGAACAAATCGACCACCAAAATACTTGGAATGCAAAAGTATTTAAATTACTTACTAGGGGCGAATTTGCGAAGTTTGAAATCGGGGAAAAGTGAAGACTTTGAAACTTTAAAACCTTTGGCTATTATTACCCATCCAGTTCGCATCCGTTCGGCGACGTTAGTCGCAACCATTGATCCACTCGGCAACCCATCGAGTTATTAGTTACTTCACTGAGTTTTACAGGACCTCCAGTAAAAGTAAAGGGCCAAACGGTAGTCTTCATTGGGATCGCCGACCTAATCGGCAATGCACCGAATGGAACATTTTCTCGCCAACTTGCAGCTATCAACACTTTTCACACTCAAACCTACAACATCAACATACCATTATTTCTAAACAAAATTAAAGCATTTAAGGGTTTTGGGTTGCCTCCCAAACAGCACCTTAGTTAACGTCATAGCACGACGCGGGTTAACACCTAAACTTTATTTTTGAGGTTAGCGAAAACATCACTTGGCAACCCCTTGCTTTGTGCCGGATGGAGATGAGGCATCACATGATCCGTAAGGTTCTCGAGCAGCTGAATTGATCTGGAATAAGAACCAATCATCCATTTCATCAATTTGATGTTCTCCTTCACTTCTTCCAGCACCCTATCATGCTCACTAACCTTATTAAGAATGATTGAGGGAATTCCCTCAACATGTTTACCCTCATTGTCCTTGGGCTTTCTTCGCTCATGAGGGGGAATGTATCTGTCCTTCCTTTTGCATTGGACTGCAATCTCCACTATCTTTTTGGCCAACTCATCCATCTGACTCATCAGTGCGGCCAGCATGAAGTCCTTCTCTACTTCTTGGTTTGCTTCAGCCATCTGATCAAGTAGGTGGGTTGCTATTGCATTAGGCTGATGTGTAATACCACCAGGAATGAGTCGGTCTGCCAATGCTTTCTTTCTGGGACCAAGACTTCTGTAGAAGCAGTCCAGGAGGACTATATCGGGAATTTCATGAGTGGGGCATCGAATCAGAAGTGATTTAAATCTTGCCCATGCCTCATGAATCCGTTCACCTTCCAATTGTTTGAAAGTTAGAATACTATCCCTGAACATCGTTACTTCTAATAGAGGAAACTCCATTTGCTCACGAGTACTACTTGACATACTCATATCCTCTATTTCAAAACTCAAACAAGCAAAATACAAAACTAAAAATTAGGTAAGTAAAACTACAACTAAGAAGAACAAAAACTCTACTAATCTAAGAATTCTCAAGTAACACCACTCCCCGGCAGCGATGCCATTTAGATGTTTGCGTAATCAAGACAGAACTTCCAATGCAAGTGTCTACAATCGTACAATAGTAAAGTAACCCAACCAAGGGTTAGGGTCGAGTCCCAAGGGAGTGGGCTTGAGAATTAATAGAAAAATAAAATTAAGTTCTAATTAGTCATAGCTAAAAAATTATCGAATATAAACATGTTAAATCTAATGGGTGACGCAAGCGTCAATTATCAATGGGGATTTGTGACAAATAAGCGAAAACAGCAAAAATGCAAAGAGTACTAATAAAGGAGATGGGATTCTTTGGATGTGATAGGAATACAGGTTAGACTAGATCGTTGGGTACATGCTTTTGATAGTAATTTCGTTGAATATTTGTGACTAGGCTAGTCTATAGTGGGGGTAAGATTTCTCTTGAACAACTTACCCCGAATCAAATGGGTTTCTATCGGACACCCACTTGCTGCTTGAAGAACAGCCTTCATGTTAGCCCACTCACTCTCTCGAGCTGAGTATGCTGGAGAAGGACTAGAGTTCAGTCTCTCGGGCTAAACCTTATGTCGACCCACTCCCATAGGCCATCAATTTAGTATTCTTAGTTTTACAACCTCTCTCTCGAGCAAGCTAAAAACACAAAGGTGAAATCGTATTTGCAACTACACTTTCATTAAGTTCCAACACAACTACTAAACGAAATCATATCTAAACAACAAATAAACTATCAGCAAGAAAGAACCAATAATTAATCTAACATGGATATTCACAAAATTACACCCCAAGAATTGGGGTTTTAGCTAGACATGTAAAAGAGATAGAAATTTATACCAAAATGAATTTGTATTCAAATGGATATGAAGATTTAAGTCTCAAAACAAGCAAAGAATGAAGAATCCACAAGACCCAAGTCCAAATTCTTGGAGTTGAAACCCTTTGAGTCTTCAAGTTCTTCAAAACCCTCTCCAAACTTAGAACTCAAAATTCTATGTTAAAAATTCTACATTAAAAATCTAATATTAAGCTACAACTCTCAACGATTATTTATAGTTTTCAAAACTCTGTAATGCAGTGGATCATTCGACGTCGTTATCCGCCTTTTGGTAGGTTTCATCATCGTCTTGCTCTATCCTTCAGCATCGTCGTGTTTGGATCATTGGGCAACATAGTACTGCTTCGCGAAACTGTTCGGTGACACACCGACTGCTCCTTTACATCACCAATTTCATCCTTTCTTTCAAGGCTCAGCACACTGGAACAAAAGGCGAGGATAAGACCTTTTAGCAACTCGCCGAATGGGTTTGGTGATTCTCAGATCTTCATTTCTTCGTTCTTTCAGCTGCCTTTGTTCCTTTTTTTGTTAAGTACTGTCCATGCTTTCCCTCAAACTCAAATACATGAAACTTAAGGGTTTTCATCAAATATTGAGATAAAATATGCAATTGAGGACACTAATTCTATCAAAATATAGCCCTAAATTAGTCCAATTTATGGACTCATCACTCCATTGCTGGGTATTTGATGAGTCTCAGGCTGTCTCAGAACTCTATATTTTTCTACCTTGTGAAGTATTACTTGTCTGTTTTCAGTTATTTCTTGAAGTTGTTTTGTTGTTTCTTTAAGCAATTGGAGTAATAATTAGTGGTGTTCGCTTGGCTTCTTCATTCTTAAGAAAGATATCATGGTCAAGCAGTTTCTCATAAAGTTCTTCATTAGGTGATCATTGAGTCATGCGACCGGATGGCTACAGAGATAGTGTTATAGTCGGGTCCAAGTCCTTGGAGGATTCTAACGTTAAGTTGCACATCAGTTATTAGTGCTCAACCGATTGCAAGTTCATCAGCAATTGAATGTACTATCAGGCCTAGAATCTTTGGTAATACGAGCTAGTTGATCTTGGAAACTGATAATTCTTGTATGTGATTTATTGACGAAGGTAGTGTATAGGGATTCCCAAGCTTTGTGTGCCGATGTGACTGTTGCAATAGTTGATGCAAGTGTAGGTTCCACCGATGCAAAGATGGTGTTTTGGACAAGCTGATCTTGTCGAAACCAATTCATATAAGGTGGATTCATAGTGCTTTTACTGTTTCATGTATGTGAGATTGGAGGAGCAATAGTTGTACCATCAAGATGACCAAAAAGGTTAGGTCTGTGCATAAGCAACGACACTTGTGCCTTCCAGGTGGTGAAGTTATGGTTGCCGACAAGTTTGATGGGTATTTGAGAGGCAGGGTTAAATTACACGATGACAATGTTTTTGGTTGTGGTATCTGCATTAACAACAGTGCTATTGGGGGCCATTTTTGCGTGAGGCAGCAGCTAGGATTAGGGGGGGAATTAGGATCATACTCGTGTGAGCTTTTAGAACCCTGATACCATAAAATAACTTATACAACTAAACTGATAATGAAAGGTATTCTGCATTATTCATAAGCTGATGAAGAATATATAAAAGTGTTGATACAATAATGTGTCCTAAAGGGATACAACAACTAATCCTAGTTGTACAGGAAGATAAAATCATGTTATATCTCTTTTACAATGAAGGTTAAGAATTAAGAAAAATCTAGAAATTATATATTCAGAAATAATTTTGTATTTACTGTTTGTCTTTATTATACAGTGATGCTTTTAAACTTATGTGCTAAATTAGCCCTTAACATGATCATAATACTTGAAGTTAATCATTACAAAGTAGTAATACTTGAAATGCTTGAGCGTAAGTTCTAGCGAAATCTTGTTGGATATGCCTTTCCATAATAAGTTTCACCTTGTTGGATATGTCTTCCCATAAAATCATGTGGCATTAGGTCTACATGAAATTCTGGTTGAGCTCGCTCAAATATCAAAGAATTCTTTTAACTCTTCTATACTCAAGTCTAAAAAGAAATTATTATCTCCTCTATGTGTATCAATATAAACACCTTGATAACTCATAAATTGAAATTGATCATGATGTTGATCCTGAGTCATCAAGGCATCCGTTGGCTCTGTATCATTCTGTTGTGGTAATAACTCATGTGCACTACCTTGGGTCATCGAGAAATGACTTTGTTCTACAACACTTTGTTGTGGAAACAACCTATCTCCACCATTTGTGTCAGTATTAACACCTTGATGACTCATAAGCTGATGTTGACCATAACATTGATCCTGAATCATAAGGGCATCCATTGGCTCTATATCATTCTGTTGTGGAAATAACTCATATGCATTACTGGTACTAATATTAACACATTGATGACTCATCAACCGATGTTGATCATACGGTTGATCCTGAATAAATGCACTCCATTGTGCAAATAACTCATCTAAACTACATATATCAGTATGACTAGCTTGATGACTCATAAATTGATGTTGATCTTGAATCATCAAGGCATCGGTTGGATCTACATCATTCTGTTGTGGAAATAACTCATGTGCAATACTTGTATTAGTATTAAAATCTTGATGACTCTTGAACTGATGTTGGTTATGTTGCCAATATTGAGTCATCGAGAAATCACATGGCTCTACAATACTTTGTTGTTGAAACAACCTATCTCCTCCACCTGTATATGTCTTAACACCTTGATGATTCATAAACTTATGTTGGTCATGATTCATCAAGAAATCGCTTGGCTCTACAACACTCCATTGTGCAAACAACTTATCTCCACCACCTGTATCAATATTCAAATCTTGATGAGTCTTAAATTGATGTAGATGTTGAATCATCAAGGAATCAATCTGTTGTACAAGACTCCATTGTTCGAACAACTTATCTCCACAGTTTGTATTAATATTCACACCTTCACAAGGTTGGGCTAAGGATGTATACATACCAGCACTCATATAATTCACTTGTGAAAATACCTGGTATGTCATGTTGTTGTTGATTACTTGTAAATTGTTGTTGACGAAGATGACCCTCCATATGTTACAAATTAGGATATTTAAACCAAAAATACTTGAGAGAAGAAAAAGGGTTTTATACGAAGGGGGGGGAGGAGGAAAATAATAGTTGGTGCGAAATGTGAATATGAAGTATCAATTTTTATGGAAAAGTTATATATCTATGTACTTATATACACAGATATGGGGCTCTATCCTTTTGTACTTTGTTTCAAGATTTGAAAAAAATAAATGAAAGACTAGCATATTGTAAATTATTTTCCATATTTGATTCATTTTATGGATCTTAGTTTGACCAAATACAAATTTAATTAGTAAGAATGATGTTAAAACTTTATAACTAAAAAAAATATGCATTGACAAAATTTTTATTTAATTTTTTTTGTCTTAAACATGATACGTATGATAATTAAATTTTTTTCTATATCAATAATAAAAGAAAACAAATCTTTTCACTATCATTAATGTTTTTTCCTTTAAGGGATTAGTCTTCTCCAATCAGATATCTCAAAATGGAAATTTCTTTATTATCTTTCTTTATTAGGCAATGCTTCTCCCAAATGGATCATATGAAGTGTAAATTCAAATTAGTCATGTTTGTATTTGTATTTGCTAATTGAGATCCATATTTGTTGTTGTTACATCATCTGACGAAAGATATGCGACCATTTGTTCATTCCTTTAAATTATGGAAACGTCATATTATCCCATTGAATTTAAGTTTTATGTATTATTTACACTTCTAAACTATATGAGGGTTCTATTACCCACTAAATTTAATTATTCCATATCATTTAAACCCCTGAATTTTTTTTGTCCAATTTGTTTTGTTGTCTAATTGCAGTATTTGCTCCAGTTTTATATACCAAATAAATAAATGGAACTTGTGCAAAGTATCAATATCTTTGTAAGTTCATGATAATTTCGTAAATAAAGAAAACATGGGAAAATTATCAAGAATAATTTTTAAATATCAAAATGATTCACGTAGGTTCATAAATACAAAAATTAGTGCAAAAGTGTACTTAACAATTTAAACACCAAAAGAACTACAATTTTGACAATTATTTTAAGAGGGTAGTAGGACCCTTAGATAGTTTAGAGGTTTAAAAAATAATAGGACCGACAATATTTATATACTTATTAGTTGTGAGATTGGAGAACTAGCTTAATCTGGGACTATTGTGACAAAATATTACTTATAACCTTAAAAAATAAAATTTGTTAAAAAATGGTTTAGAATGTGGGTCAAAGGAACTAGCTGAGAAGCCCAAATTGTTGTGTGTTTTAGCTAGGTATTAAGGCATTATAAAACTTCTTATTTTGATCATGAAAAAACACACAAACATGAGGAACTAGGATACCCGGCAGTGATAAAATTGATTTTATCTTAATTCACGGGTGGCTTAAATTCAAAGTCAGAGGAGTAGAAAGGTTTTGCATTCAATTATAGTATTCAAGTATGATATGAACTGCCCTATAATTACATTTCTTAAATTTTACTATAAAACATACCATTATTAAATTGATATTGATAAGTGCCAAAAATTATTATGAAAATTAGTGATTGTGTCATGATTGAGAGTATAATGAGGAGTGGGTGGAGGAGGTTTGGGCAGAGGAGGTGGCAAGCTCATTGGTTGTGTAGGATAGGTTGTAGAAGCAGGTGACAAAATTTGTGTTTTGTTTCGGCACTGGTAGGTGATAATATTAGGGGTTGTATTATGGGGTTGTTGCAAAGAAGCAGGGGAAAGTGAATTACCTGAACTTGAGGGGTGCACATAATTCTTGTCGGTGGAGACAGACTCACAAGCTTTGCCACCGGTAGAAATGTCTCAAAAAGGAAAAGGAGAAGGAAGTGGTGAAATAACAAGTGAAAGAGTTTGAGTTTGAGAATCTATAGGTGTGTCAAGAACTTCGCACGCAAGCATAAAAGATTTATTTTTAAGATGTGAGAATATTTTGTGAAAGGGAAAAATACTTTCAAAAAACTTTACATCACGTGATATGAATAATTTAGAGTTAATGGGATCAAAACATTGGTGTGCATACTGAACTTGTGAGAATCCTAGATAGACACATAGAGTGGACCTAGGCTCAAGCTTATGGTTGGTGTAAGTCTTAAGCCATGGGTAACATAGACAACCAAAAGTTCTAAGAGAGTCATATCTGGGTGCAACACCAAATAATTTTTCATATGGAGATGTATTGTTTAAAAGTTGGGTGGGCAATCGATTACTAAGATAAGTTGCATGTTGACAAACAAACGAACAAAAACTATAAAAGAGGGATGCCTTGTGTAAAAGTGTTTTGGCAGTTTCAACAATGTGCCAACGACGACGCTCAGCTATAGCCACTCTTTGAGGTGTATGAGGAGGTGATACAAGGTGTTCAAGTCCATTTAAAGTGAGATACAGACCAAAACCTTTATATTCACCTCCTCCATCAATATATAGAGAGACAAGTTTTTGCTTAAAATATTTTTCCACTAAGGGATGAAACTTAGAAAAAATGTCTCGAACCTCATGTTTGTTTTTAAAAGCGTACAACCAAATATACTTGGTGTGAATAAACACACAATAAGGTCATTTTTTATCAATGGAAAGGACAGGTGATGGACCCCACAAGTCATTAAAAAGTAGTTGTAGTGGAGTAGTACTAATTAGAGATAAGCAATTGAATGGAAAACAGTGAATTTTATTTGAACAACAAGAATTACAGAAAGTAAACTTATTTGGGGATGAAACTGGAAGAGAATTTATTCAAAACAAAATTCAAGATTCTTAAATTGGGATGGCCAAGGCAATGATGCCAGACTTGGCGAGAAACCATTGTAGTGGCAACTTGAATAATAGGTTTATTAATAGTGAAATTGGGCCATTCATAGAGTCCAATCCTATTCTGATCTGAGACCAGCAACGCCTTTGTTTTCAAGTCCTTCATAAAGAAAGAAAATGGGAAAAATTCAATGGATGTCAATTTATCTTGACAAAATTTTGATACAGAAATAATGTTTTTGTTTGATAGCAGCTGCACACAAAGTATCAATTAGTCTAAAAGTATTATTTGATGCAACTAATTTAGTAGAACCATGATGAGTAATTGAAATTCTTTTACCATCGCCCATAGCTATGCCTTCTAAACCATGATATTCATCTAGATTGGTAGACTCTTTTATGACATGATGAGTAGCACCTGAGTCAATAATCCATTGATTTTCTGCAACTTGGTTACCTGAAAGAAAATTGGCCTTTGCCTTTAAATGATTGTGAGATTGTGACTGACAAACATTAGCAGTATGACTCTGTTTATAGCATAACTAACAGCAAATAGGGTTATTGATGTAATGCCCTTGCGCAGGAGCAGTTGTACGATTGCTGGAACACCACAGTAAGGTGTTGTTGGGTCGATGAGCAGCGTGGTTGTTGGAATTGATGGATCTCTAGCGAGTTACCATAGCAACAGTTATGGTACTAGTTTCTTACTTCACTTACTCATGTCTGAGAAAGAGATCATAATCAATTAGTTTTGCATACAACTCATCATAAGAAATGATAGAATCTTTTGCTCAAATCGCAATGGAAATCTCACAAAAATCGGAGCCAAGACCACTCAAAATTTTCACAACTAGCTCAAAGTTGGTGATTGTAGCTCCAACAGTAGCAAGCTCATTGTAGAGAGAGCACACTTGATGGAGATAATCAGGCTACTGGATGGGAGTCCTTTGATAGACGCGTGAGTTGGTCAGAAGGCTAAATGTTTGTGTTTGTGACTTGTTGGCATAAACAAGATGCAGAGTCCCAAGCAAGTTGAGCAGAAGAGGAAGCAACTACACTTGCAGTGATTGTCGGATCAACAGAAGACATGATCGCATTCTGGATCAATTGATCTTGACAGAACCAAAGGCTATAGCTGGGTTCGCGACCTCTCTCTTGTTTTGTGTGATAGTTGTGGAAGGAGCTAGGGAAGAGGTATCAAGATGGCCAAACAGATTATGGCCGCACATGAGCATGGAAATTCAGGCCTTCCAACAAGAAGATTGTGGTTGCCAACAAGCTTTATCGGTAGCTCGGACACAAGATTAAACTGATCAACAATGTTAGAGTTGCTTCTAGTGGTGGAGTCCACATTTCGGACGTTCTCAGGCATGTTAAGAGAGAGTTTATAGTGGTAGTCAGAGGATAAAAAAAAATCTCGAAAGAGTTAAGACGAGAGCTCTGAAACCATATAATGACTTAAGCAAGATGAAGCAAAAGATTACTTTATTAATTAATTATAAACTGAACAATATACATAAACATAATAACAGATTCCCTCCTACGGTGGAAACTATCCAAAGATCAAAGAAAATAAAATATTATATTCCTAGAATAGGGGAAACAGAATAACTAACAATACAGTAAAATAATCTACCTATACAACAGTAACTATAAGAATTAAGGAGTTATAAATAATGTTCTAATAATATACATCCTCATTATATATAAGGTGGTTAAGTAAAGATATTTCTATAGGTAAATATCCATGAAAAATGAGATTTACTAGGTAGCTTGAAAGATATTGGTGTATTTGATAAGTTGATAGTATAAATCTTTTTTTACTAGTGTGATCTTTTTGTCACAATTAACATGGCATTTTTTGCTTTGTGAGATTCGAACTAGGTGAACTGATCTTGCGCATATTTATATGCTTAATTACTATTATTTTCCCACATTTACCTCTTGTTTTGAGAGTATTCTTTATATTATTTATTATGTTGTGATTGATATTGTAATGATTGCACTCTAAGACAGGTGAATAGCCTATGCAGGAATTTTTGAAAGGAAACTGAGCACATGAGATTTAGTATAGTGAAGAAAAGCATGGATGCAACTCCAAGGAGCAAGCATTGGATGAAATTATCACTATTTTGAGGCTGCTAATTTTGACGAGAGTGCCACTGCTGGGTATTTGATGCGTCTCGAGCTATCTTTGAACTCCATTGTTGGCTACCTTATGAGGTATTACTTGCCTATTTTCAGTTCATGTTATTTCTTGAAGGTGCTTGGTTGTTTCTTTGAGCAATTGGAGCACTAATTAGTGGTGTTCGTTTGGCTTCTTCATGCTTAAGAATCTCATGGTCAAGCAGTTTCCCGTAAAGTTCTTCATTAGGTGATCATTGTTTCATGCGACTAGATGGCTACAGAGATAGTGTTATAGTTGGGTCCAAGGCCTTGGAGGATTCACACATTAAGTTGCATATCAGTGATTGGTGCCCCACCGATTGCAAGTTCATCAGCAATTGAATGTAATATCAGGCCTAGATTTTTTGGTAATACGAGCTAGTTGATCTTGGAGACTGATAATTCTTGTATGTGATTTATTGGCGAACGTAGTGTGCAGGGATTCCCAAGCTTTGTGTGCCGATGTGACTGTTGCAACAGTTGATGCAAGTGTAGGTTCCACCGATGCTAAGATGGTGTTTTGGACAAGTTGATCTTGTCGAAACCAGTTCATATAAGGTGGATTAATAGTGGTTTCATTGTTTCCTGTAAGTGAGATTGGAGGAGCAACAATTGTGCCATCAAGATGACCGAAAAGGTTATGTTCATGCATAAGCAACAACACCTCTGCCTTCGAGGTGGTGAAGTTATGGTTGCCGGCAAGTTTGATGAGTAATTGAAAGGCAGGGTTAAATTGCACGATGACAATGTTGTTAGCTGTGGCATTTGCATTAACAACAGTGGTATAGGGGGCCACTTTTGCGTGAAGCAAAGTCTAGGATTAGAGGCGAAAAATTGGGATCATACTCGTGTGAGCTTTTAGAGCCCTAATACCATAAAACAACTTATACGACTAGACTGAGAATGAGAAGTATTTTGCATTATTCATAAGCTGATAAAGAATATATATTAGTGTTGATACAATAATGAGTCCTAAAGGGATACAACAACTAATCCTAGTTGTACAAGAATATAAAATCACGTTATATCTCTTTTAAAATGAAGGTTAAGAATTAAGAAAAATTTGGAAATTATATATTCAGAAATAATTTTGTATTTATTGTTTGTCTTTATTATACAACAATGCTTTTAAAACTTATGTGCTTAATTAGCCCTTAACATGATAATAAAACTTAAAAATAATCATTACAAAGTAGTAATACTTGAAATGCTTGAGCGTAAGTTCTAGCAAAATCTTGTTGGATATGCCTTTCAAAAATAAGTTTCATCTTGTTGGATATGTCTTCCCATAAAATCATGTCACATTAGGTCTACATGAAATTCTGGTTGAGCTCCCTAAAATATCAAAGAATTCTCTTAACTCTTCTATACTCAATTCAGAAAAGAAATTATCATCTCCACTATATGTATTAGTATTAACACCTTGATGACTCATAAATTGATGTTGATCATGATGCTGATCCTGAGTCATCAAGGCATCCGTTGGAGCTGTATCATTCTATTGTGGTAATAACTCATGTGCACTACCTTGGGTCATCGAGAAATAACTTGGCTTTACAATACTTTGTTGTGGAAACAACCTATCTCCACAATTTGCGTCAGTATTAATACCTTGATCACTCATAAGCTGATGTTGATCATATCGTTGATCCTGAATCATCAAGGCATCCATTGGCTCTATATCATTTTATTGTGGAAATAACTCATGTGCATTACTTGTATTAATATTAACACCTTGATGACTCATCAACTGATGTTGATAATAAGGCTGATCCTGAATGAATGCAATCCATAGTGCAAATAACTCATCTAAACTACATATATTAATATGACGACCTTGATGACTCATAAATTGATGTTGATCCTGAATCATCAAGGCATCGGTTGGATCTACATCATTCTGTTGTGGAAATAACTCATGTGCACTACTTGTATTAATATTAACATCTTGATTACTCATAAACTGATGTTGGTTATGATGCCAATATTGAGTCATCGAGAAATCAAATGGCTCTACAACACTTTGTTGTGCAAACAACCTATCTCCGTCACATGTATCTGTATTAACACCTTGATGATTCATAAACTGATGTTGGTCATGATTCATCAAGAAATTGCTTGGCTTTACAACACTCCATTGTGCAAACAACTTATCTCCACCACCTATATCAATATTCATATATTGATGACTCTTAAATTGATGTTGATCTTGAATCGGAATCAGTTGGTTGTACAAGACTCCATTGTTCGAACAACTTTTATCTCCACCATTTGTATTAATATTCACACCTTTACAAGGTTGGGCTAAGGATGTATACATACCAGCACTCATATAATCCACTTATGAAAATATACCAAGTATGTTATGTTGTTGTTGATTACTAGTAAATTGTTGTTGATGAAGATGACCCTCCATATGTTACAAATCAGGATTTATAAACCAAAAAATACTTGAGAGAAGAAAAAGGGTTTTATATGAAGGGGGGAGGAAAATAATAGCTAGTGCGAAATGTGAATATAAAGTATAAATTTGTATGGAAAAGTAATATATCTATGTGCTTATATACATGCATCGAGGGCTCTATCCTTTAGTACTTTGTTTCAAGATTTGAAAAAGATAAATGAAAGACTAGCATATTGTAAATTCTTTTCCATATTTGTTTCATTTTATGGATCTTAGTTTGACCAAATACAAATTTAATTAGTAACAATGATTTTAAAACTTTATAACTAATTAAAAATATGCATTGACCGAATTTTTATTTAATTTTTTTGTCTTAAACATGATACTTATAATATTGAAATTAAATTTTTTTCTATATCAATAATAAAAGATAACAAATCTTTTCACTATCATTAATGTTTTTCCTTTAAGGGATTAGTCTTCTCCAATCAGATATTTCAAAGTGAAAATTTATTTATTATCGTTCTTTATTAGGCAGCTCTTCTCCCGAATGGATCATGCGCATCGTAAATTCAAATTAGTCATGTTTGTATTTGTACTTGCTAATTGAGATCCATATTCATTCTTTTTACATCATGCTGACGAAAGATATGTGCACGGGGTGAGTCAGTGACCACTTGTTCATTCCTTTAAATGCTTTTTGGATAGTACGTATGCAGTAACTGTGTGTACTACTTAGCAGGTACAAAATAAAAGTAGGAATAAGGCATAATAACCCCCCTTGAATTATCACAAAATTATTAATTATACCCTTAAATTATGTCATATTATCCCTTTGAATTTATGTTTTATGTATTATTTACACTTCTAAACTATATGAGGGTGCTATTACCCACTAAACTTAATTATTCCATGTCATTTAAATCCCTGAATTATTTTTGTCCAATTTATTTTGTTGTCTAATTGTAGTTTTTGCTCCAGATTTCTATACCAAATAAATTAAAGGAATTTGTGCAAAGCATCAATAGCTTTACATGACAATTTCGTAAATAAAGAAAACATGTTCAAATTATCAAGAATAATTTTTAAATATCAAAATGATTCACACAGTTTCATAAATACAAAAATGAGTGCAAAAGTGTACTTAAATGTTTAAACACAACAAGAAGTACAATTTTGACAATTATTTTAAGAGGGTAGTAGGACCCTCAGAGAGTTTAGGGGTATAAATAATACAGAAAAAATAAGTTAAAAAATAATATGACCGACAATATATATATATATATATATATATATATATATATATATATATATACACACTTATTAGTTGTGAGATTGGAGAACCAACTTAATTTGGGACCATTCTGACAAAATATTACTTATTACCTTAAAAATAATTTTGTTAAAGGGTTTAGAATGTGGGTCAAAGGAACTAGCTGAGAAGCCCAAATTGTTGTGTGTTTTAACTAGGTATTACTGTAGAAGCGGAGTCAGTATTAGGAATTTGGGGGTTCTACATTTCCTTCTCCTTCCTTATCATTGAGTTGTTAATCAGTTTTATTAGGATTTCACAAATTATTACTTAATGTTTTAGTACACATATAGGATATATGAAAAAGCTATTGGGTTCGTTTGAACCCACGAACCCCCACCTAGCTCCGCCCCAGGTATTAGGGAATTATAAAACTTCTTGTTTTGATCATGAAAAAACACACAAACACGAGGAACTAGAATACTCGGCGGTGATAAAATTGATTTTGTCTTTACTCACGGCTGATTTGGATTCGAAGTCAGAGGAGTAGAAAGGTTTTGCATTCAATTATAGTATTCAAGTATGATATGATCTGCCCTATAAGTACATTTCTTACATTTTACTAAAAAAACATACCATTATTAAATTGATATTGATAAGTGACAAGAATTATTATGGAAATTAGTGATTGTGACAAGTAGTAAAGAAAGCTATAGGCTTGGTATAGAATAACTTTTATGCAATTATAAATTCAAGATTGTTGGTCCGATTTGAATATTGATACTTTGACTTCTTACTTGATTTTAGTATCAAATTTACTTTAAATTGTATATTTTTAGGAGCATTAATTCGGGACAAGAGTATTTATATAATGGGTATGATATTCACTAATTAAATACGGTGGTGACATCAATGTTTAGTGGCATTTATGTAGACATCGAAATCTTATCATTGATAGAGACATACAACTATTATATACAATTTGCTGTCTATAGCCCAATACTCCCTTCATTTCATATTAATTAAATTATTGAGACATTTTTCATTTTTCAAATTAACTTAATTGTTCAATTTTCAAGACTACTATTAGAATTTTCTACTAATTTTACCCTTCATTAGTTAGTATTGGAATTAGTTATTAATTAATGTTTAGTTATTTCAATCATAAATTTGATAATAATTAATAAGGATAAAAATGGAAAGTTATACCTAATTTATGTCTTAATCTTCTTTTCTTAAAGGTGTAAAACACCTTAACAATTTAATTAATTTGAAATAAAGGAGTATTAATTAGCAATTAATAGTCTATAAAAAATTGGCACATATTAGCCTTAAAGAAATATGACTGAGTTTTTATACTCTTTCCATTTCAAATTAATTGAATTGTTGAGACATTTTTGTTTTTTCAAATTAACTTAATTGTTCATTTTTCAAGACTGCTTTTAGAATGTTATTCCAATTTTACCCTTCATTAGTTAGTATTGGAATTAGTTACTAATTAATGTTTAGTTATTTTAATCATAAATTTGACAATAATTAATAAGGGTAAAAATGGAAAGTTATGTCTAATTTATGTCTTAATCTTCTTTTCTTAAAGGATGTCAAACACCTAAATAATTTAATTAATTTGAAATGGAGGAAGTTGTTTTTTTTGTTTTAACCATGTGTAACCAACCGACATTAATTAAGGAAATGTGGGATTATTTTTTCTTCCTTATTTTTAACTCCTATAATTAAGGAGGTCAGCTTTTCAATTTCTTATTTATCCGTCTATTTAAAAAAATATCAACGCAATTTACATAAACATAAAGATATATTTGGTTGTAATTTTATGAATTATTTTTACCAATCAACAATAATTAGTTTATTGAAAACCCGATTGCCTACTTTTAAGAAGTGAATATTTTTTATTAATTAACCCATTAAAAAAAGGTTACATCAACTTTTAAGTAAGGAGTTTTTTAAATTCTATAAATAACTTATTAAAAAATTTTAACTACTTTTAAGGTAAGAAAATATATTATTAATTCTTAATTAACGAGTATTAATTATCAAACAATTGGCAATAATTAATCAAATAATATTAATTAGCAATGATTTTTATTAGAAACTGTAATAATACGTATGCATAAATTATACAATAATTAAGTTGTAATTATATAATGTATACATAAAAAATATTATATCTATAGATAAAAAACTGTTCATAAAAATAGGCGTGTAAATTTTATTGATGTATACAGTAAACATAAGAATATTACCATCAATTATAGGTATTACTACAATGAATACAAGAATGAGATGAATACACCTATATAAATTAAATTTTATTCATAAATTGTACATATGATTTTGTTAATGTATATGGTAACTGCACTATGTATGCATTGGTTCGTATTCATTTGTGCATTCATTGATTTCACCTAATAAGTTTGTATACTTTTATACAAATTGAGATTGGAATACATTGGTATACATTGAGTTGTATTCATCAGAATCAACTTTCTGATTTTTTACGAGGATCTTATGAGAATTTCCTCCCCATGAAATTGAAAAAAATGATTTCATATACTATAACGTGAATTTTTGCCAAAAAAAATTTAAAAACTTTAATTCCACAAATCACAACATTTCAAAATTAATTGGCGGGCAAGAAATGATACATAATTATATATTAAAAGAAATATTTGAGAGGATCAATCGATAAACATACAGTTATATCTAATTTGCATATACAGAGTGAATTAAGGAGAATAAGAGAAAATTTAGAAGAGAAGCAAATATACATATGAAATGGATTTTAGAAAGAAAACAAAAAAAAAAAATTGAATAACATAAATTTTCGCAAAAACAAAATTGAAAGAACTTCAATTTCACAAATCATGAAATTCAGCAATTAATTGGACGAGAACAAGATTATATATAAAAGATGATTTTTAGAAGTATCCATGAATAAACATATTGTAAAATCTGATTTTCCTAATTATGATTAAAGAGAAGAATTGAAAATTAGGGAGAGAAACAAATATATGTATGAAAAGAATTCTAAAAAGAGAAAAAGAAGACAAAAAATAGAAGAACTCTATTTTAAAACGGTTGACAAAACAAAAGGAGAGATAAAATAGGAATAATGAAACAATAATTTTATATTTTCAAGAAAAAAAAAGGAGCAATCAAACATGTTTAGAGAAAAATAAGGAGAACAAAAATACATTTTTTAAGAAAAGAAACATAACTATTGAATGCCAAATAAATAAAATAAAGTTTTTCTCTTGCTAAAAAAAATAAAAAAGGGCTATTTTATTGCCACAACATGACAACCTATAGACTAAATTTGGCAATAAATAGACTCTACAATACAAGCTTGATAATTGTATAACTTACATAAATCTCATAGTGTAGGAACCTAAATTACATTCTATCCCTACTCTTTTTCAATTTACAAAAATCCCTCAAAATCAATGCTATCCGGATACATAGCAAACAAGCCGGATATATTAAATCTAATACATAAAACAAATTCAGTTACACTTTTAAGGGAAAGAGAATATAAAATTGATGTGAGTTCCCTAAATCATGCCAATCTAGTTAATTTCAATCTCTCCCAAATCTTAACAGATTCAATCATATCAAAATTTAAATTTTCTTCTCTCAATTCTCTTCCAAATCTGTCCAACTTCATCAAATTTTCTTCTCTCAATTCTATTCCAAATTCGTCTAGCTTCAAACAATTCAAATTTTCTTCTTTCGATTCTCACCTACATTGTAATACATTGAAAAAATTTGAAAACAATAGCTGACACATGATGAGTACATTCAGGAATCTGGAAAAGCAAGGTGAGTTATGAACGATACATAAGTGATGGATTTCAATTTTCTTCTCCCAGATCGTCAAAGATCCTTTCAATTTTGTTACTAAGTTATTGATACATCTTTCAAATTTTCTCTATAACAATTATCATTTACTGTGTCATCACTTGAGAAGGATCTATATATCCTAAGTCCTAATTGGTGTCTTACATAGTGGAAATATGAAGCTAATCAACAAGCACATGTGTTCCTTTGTTTCCCTTTGCCACAGAAATATAGCATCGAAATATGTATCAACTTTGCCAGGGAAATATGACATTCAAAATTGTCGAAATTTTTTTCAAGAGTTTGAATTTGTAATGTATCTGCTTTGCATTAATACAACAGACCAAAAGGATGAAGAGATACATAGTTTTGATGGATCATCTATCCCTTTTGTAATGTTGGGTAATCGTTTTTTGAATTGTATATTCGAGATGGATAGATTTATCAATACATTACTATTTATTTATCTTGTTTAAATTGATAAGTGTTGTATTTCTATTAGATCATTAAATCATAAATTGTTGCCTATAAGATGTTAGGTTTGAGATCGATACATTACTGATTGGTAATTGCTATGTATCAGATACATTTAGTATAAATTCAAATTTATGTATCATTCCTAAAAAATTGGTGCATAATACATTATTATTTATGTAACTTATTTTGTTTGGGAGAAGAATCCATATGTATCATAAATTTGTAGATTAAAAGACTGATACATGATAAATGATCCATTTGATAGAGTTTTATTATCATGTATCAATCTCATGCCCTGAGCCTACATCCTGGGCGGGACTGGTACTTGAGAACCATTGTTGCACCCAAGCGAACCCTTGGTCTGGCTAGACTCTCAGCGGAAGACTTAAGCATTAATACCAGGATTCAAATGCACTTTAAAAACAACTGTCTCAAATAAACTTAGAATGTTTAAGGATAAACATTCAATTAGCCAAATGGCAACTCAAGTCTTATAGCAAAACATCTAAAATACAAGACTAAAGAACTCATAACTACCTGTCTATGAAGCCTCTAAGTACTAAGTGGGATGTCGGGACAAGACCCCCGATCATCCTAACAACTGACTAATCAAAGCAATAAAAGGGAAACCTCCGGAAGCAAGGAGGCTCACCAACTCACTCAGAGTGCTCAACTGGATCAACGAGGCACTGGATGTTGATCCTAATTATCAGTATTTGCATTATTAAAAGATGTAGGCCAAAAGGCATCAGTACATTTAATGTACGAGCATGCGAGGGGAAAACTAAACATAACGTAAGCTTGAAAGGAAATCTGAAAGGAACATGTACCTTAGCTTTACTCAACTCAAATGCAAAGTAAAAACAACAATAGGAGTGCAGTTTATACAAAGCATTTAAAACAGTAAGTGATAACTCAATGTATTAAAGAGATACAATAACAACTCAGTTTACTTATATAATAAAGTAATATAATAATGTGGGAGTTTCTCTAACCGACAACCACTATTATGAGCTAAAGTGATGATACAGCGTCTCGCCCACGCTGCCAGAACTGTCCTATACCTTGCCATGGTATAGAATGCCTCAATTAAGTGGATCCACTAGTCTATGCTAAAAAGCACTAAGGAATCATCTAAAAAGTATGATCCTTTCTACCCATGATGGCTACATGGTTTATGGAGACTCGAGTTATTATGAAATCGTCCCCATATCGATGCTCAATACTACTCCCAAAATATTCTCAGCTCATATGTTTTAAAAAGAAAATTCTTCTGTGATTTGAGATAATTACTCAAAAACTAGCTCAAAGGATCTCTTGGAAATCGGTGTTTCCTCTCTTGTTTAAATGTGAAAGCAGTTCAACTCTTGGGAATACTTAGTTCCCGTATAATCTTTTGAAGAAATGAACTGTACTCTTACTCTTTACTCAACTCAAACTCAAGCCTTAAAACAAAGTAGAAACATTTGTAAAAGACTTTTGGAAAACTCTATGAACTTCTCTTGACTTGACTCTTAACTTTTCTTGAATTGAATTATGGATTCAAGGTTCATGATCACATGTTTATGGATGATTTCATTATTTTTAGACATACCTTAGAGTGTAGAAATCAACTAGAAAACATAGGTACGTTGCTAGGGAACTAGTACGGAAAGAAGTGGGAAAAGGTGGAAGAATTGGCGTCCCTAGCGCTCTGAGAGGCGCGGGGTGCCAGAGGGTAAATTTTAGAGTCTAGGTTGGGGCATTCTGGCTGGCTCAGCACCCCAGAGCCCAAACTTCAGAATCCCTTTTGGGGCGCTCTGAGAGGCGCGGCACCCCAGCCCCCTCCCTAGAAAATCCCAAATTTTCTTCTTTGTTTTTCAACTCTAAACCCTCTAATTTCACTTGGTTCTTTTCCCAAACACTTAGAATCAACTATATCCTCAATATATGTAATATTCTACTTGAAATCACACCTAATCTCATGAATTAAACTCAAGAAACTTTAACAACAAGAACCCATAAGAACTTAAACAAATTTCATCAAGAACTCATAATCTTTTCTTTCAAAAGAACACAATTACGCTGAATTGAATCATGATTGGTGCGTGGGTGAACTAACCCAACGCTATGTGATCTCACATACCTCATAGGATTGAATCCTTGGCGAAATCCACAACCAAAATTGCACTATCTTGACGAATCTTGAACTTTTCTTCTCCTTTCTCATCTTCTCTCTTTTCTCCAAGCCCTAGTGTAAATTTCCAATTTTTTAAGCTAATCTAATTCTGATTAGACCCCAATTAAATTCCTAAAATTGAAATAAAATAATTGGGTAAGGAAAAGACCAAACTACCCTTCCAAAATCCGGTTTTGACTTCCATATCTAGACAACCCAACTTCAAAAAAATGGACATATCTCACTTATACGAACTTGGAATTGAGCAAACTCGGTAGCGTTAGAAAGAAAATTCCAAGATATTTCCTACGGTATCTTGTAGCACACCTAACTCATCCTGAGCTAGGAGTTATAACTCATCCTGAGCTAGGAGTTATGATCGATTCAAGTTGACTCAAAAACTCAAACTTAACATAACTTAACCAATTTTCCAGATTTTTCATTCTTTCCAAAAATGACTCTTTCTAGTTATTTCAAATAGCAAGGTATTACAATCAATACTAATTAAGTTATGTATCAAAACTAATATTTGAACACGATACATTGTGCATGGTAAAGTTGTAATGTATCATAATGATGAAACGAAGGCAATATACATTAGTTTAAGAAACAAAATCAACTAGATACATTAAAAATTTGAACCTATATGTATCAAAAAAGATGAACAACCAAAAAATTGAAAAAAACAAGTCAACAATGTGATCAACAAAAAGCAATGAACATGTATCCTTCTCGGACTAATCGGGTATGCCCAATACTGAAAGATCGAACCAATAGAACAAAGTGTATCAAGACCACCATTAGAAATTCTTGGAACCATTCCAAATGCACTCCAAGATGAACTCTCTGCATTAGCATCATTTTCACCCCTCTTCCAGTAAAGAGACCGGGAGTAACAAATTCAATAATTTTTTAAGATGAAAAAACTAAAAAAAAAAATGAATTGAAAATCGAAGTGATGGAAAGAAATCTACCTCTTGAATAACTTGAAATCATTAATTGGAAAGAGAAAAGATTTGAAATTAAAAAATGGATTAATGGAGGTAACTGTGGATAGATTTGTGGTTTGAAAAAGGAAAGAAAATCATTGGTATGAGATTTCAAATTAATGTATCCAGAAAAGGGGATGATGGGAGCAAAAGAGGGGATTTTTGATATTTTTTGAAATAGTAGGAAAAGTAAGAAACTATAATAATAATAAATGGTGTGTAGTTAGGTAATTTGTCCTTGATAATTTATCAAACTCCAAGGCCCATTAGAATTTCTTGGAGGGGAAACTAAGAAAATGTCCCATAAATACAATTTAGTTACAAATATATACCCCTTACATAGATTCCCCTAAATAATTACAATAGATGCCCCGAGTGAAAATTTCGCTTAAGTGATATTAAATCAATATATATAGTGGTATCATTAAGGTTTCTTGTTTAGAAATGAGTTATTAGTCAATGATACTATAAGAGTACATAAAAATATTACCAATGGTATCTCTAATAAAGGATAAAAATGAAAATAAAAATAATAAACGAGAAAATAAAAATAACAAATCAAAAAAGAACAAAAGTAATGAACAAAAAGTAATTTATTTTATTTTCTTAAAAAGGTAAAAATATAGAAAGAGAAAAAAGAAGAAGATGATAAACTAATAATAAAAAGAAAGAAAGAAATAATAAAAATGTTACCAAATGGTATCTCTAATAAAGGATAATATGAAGAAAAAAAGAATAAAAATAATAAATGAGAAAAGAATAAAAGAGAAAATAAAAATAGAAAATAAGAAAAGAACAAAAGTAATTTAATTTATTTTCTTAAAAAGGTGAAAATATAGAAAGAGAGAAAAAATAAAAAGGGGATAAAATAACAAAAAAAAAAGTAGAAATAATAAATATATTATCATATGGTATCTCTAAGAAAGGATGAAAAAAGAATAAAAAATAAATTAGAAAAGAATAAAAGAGAAAATAAAAATTATAAATAAGAAAAGAGTAAAAAAGAAAATAAAAAAATAAATGAGAAAGAAGAAAATAAATTAATGACAGGACAAAAGCAATAAAAGAACAAAAATTATTAACGAAAAATAAGCTAACTAGTCAAAATCCCTAACATAATTATTAAAAGCATCTACTCGTTAAAATAACTAGTAAAATAACCCACGCCTCGAGCAGGAATTTAATATCACGGAATTTATAAAATAATACTTAAAACATATTCGTTACTAAAATTAAAACATTATATTATTGTACATACAAGATTACGTAGTAACAAACATTAATAATCTAAAGGAAGATAATAATTATAACATCTTATCATTTATCCTTCAATCAATCATCTTAAATTTGATTTTATAATATCCTTTTGCTTCCAAGAAGTGTTACTATTTGATATTTTTGGGGAATCAAATGAACATCAACTGAATATATTAAATTTTCTAATAAATAAATAATCATTGGTGAAGGGATAAATAAATTTTAAAACACTGAAAAAAGTGAACAAATATTCTAATTCTAACATGTAGAAAGTTCAGTCACACCGTTTGCTTTACATATATCATTTTAAAACTCCCCATGTAAATGTATCATAAGTAATTATTAAAATAAAAAATTAAAGGGAGAATGTATCATATAGGACAATAATTCAACTTATTATAGATACTTGAAAGGGAAAATATTACATAAAATTATTAAGTTTATTTGGGTGTTTTTTAAAAATCAACAAACCAGAGTGATGAAGTTGAATTTGAAACTACAATTTCAGTAGAGAAAACTTGCGTGATTACTCAATTAATGTGTGTTATTTAATCTGTACTAACAAATACTTATAACAATAACTTTGCATATACATAAACAACAAAGTATAAAACAAACATACCAGGATATGTGACAATAGAATGAAACAGAAAGGAAAAAATCAAGCCTATTGAATGCACAGTGTCCCCTTAAGGAAATTATTCCCCTCTAGTACCCGATGTTTAAAGGAATAGATCCTCTCAGGACAGAACGATTCTATTCAGTAGTATATTTGATACAAAAAATAATATTTAATTGTGTAGAAGAAGAAGTTCAGAATTTTTGTTGTTTTAAAATGAGATGAAATCCCTGTATTTATAGAAAACAAATGATAGTGTGAACAAATATTTATCTTGCCTTATCGAAAAGGTCACAACTCGTTGGAAAAGTTACAACCCTTCGGAAAGGGCACAACCTTTCATAAAAGTCCCAACTCTTCATAAAAGTCACAAGTTTTCATAAAAGTCGCAAATTTTCGTAAAAGTCACAACTCTTCATTAAAGTCATAATTTTTCATAAATGTCACAATTTTTCATGAAAGGGGAAGACTATTTTTGGAAATAAATAAATTAAAAAGGAATCCTAGTTTGTGGTGGCGCCACGTAGGCGGGCCTGGGGTTCTCTTTATATATATATATGATTATTAAAAATGTCAATATGTCAATATTTTAGCAAATAAAGTGTATCCTAATATAATTCATTTACCTTCCTTTTATTTCTCAAATTGGGTCCACATTTTGACTCAATTACCGGTGAAAGGAAAGAAAAAAGATCTCATTATCCATTTTTATCTCTCTAAATTTTTTACCCAAATTCTATACTTTCTCTTTCGCTATCTCACAATTTCTTCCATTATTCCATCTCTCAAATAACTTAAATCTTGCCTTTTTTTTTAAATTCAAATTCCTCCATTTCTCTAAGAAATCTCAGAAATCATTAAAAAAAAATTCAACCTTTTATACATCTAAATACATTATCGTGAAGTATCTTTTTATATTTTCGGTACTCCTAAAAAATGTAGGCTCTGCAGTTAAAATTGTTGAAGAGAGCAGATCTAAGCATCTACATTATCCTATCCGCATGCAAAATATTCCCCAAATTACAAATGGTAACATCATCGAGAAAATAAAAATTATAGGTACTTCGTCTACCAACAACAAAGTCAAAAAACTTGATGAAGATCAAATTGAGGAAGAGCAACTTCATGAACATCAAACTTGTATTTGTATTCATTCTAGTTTTCATGTTGTATTTTGTATATTGAAACTTATATTTATTTATCAGTTTAAATTGATTTCAATATGTATGCTAAATTGATTTGTGGTTCTTAAGAACCATATTTATATCTAGTTATTTCTTTCACAATTTAATTGTATTATTTTTTAATCTTGTATCCTTTCTTAAATTTCATTCATTCCAATATGTATGATATGTGTATTTGTATTAATTAAGATTTTCATGTTTGTGTTTGTATAATGACATTTGTATTTCTTTATTAGTTTGTATTCATTCTAGCAGGTATGACAAATGGATTTGTAGTTACTTAGGAAACATGTTTGTATCCATATACTTATGTAAACTTGTGTTCATTCAGAAAGAATACAACATTGGTTAGTATATTTTTCAAAAACGTGTTTTCTTTCTTAAAATTCCAATAAAATTTGTATTCTAGTCATCAAAACATACAAATTTACAATCATAGTAACAATCAAAATTTGTATTTCAATTTTTTTTTTTTTTGTATTTCATGACAAAAAATGTATTTCTTATATGTTATGTATTCCAAAAATATATTATATCCAATGTCTAATTTATGGAACATCAACTAAATAGGATTCCAAATTATTCTATATTCCAAGCATCCAACATACAAAAAAATAAAAACTATTCAATCATTCACTATTTGTATACCAAACAGATTACAAAGTAAAAAAGTATTTTGAACTTAATTGTATTATAAATGGTAATAGCTTGAATATACAATTTGTATCATATCATCTAAATTGTATTTAGGTGCAAAAGTGTATTTGAAACAAATAAGAAATACAAAATTTTTATCAAAAAGCATAAAAATTCGAAATATAAATTTCGATATTCAAATTGTTGTATCAAAATCAAAATGTATTCAGAATAAAATTTTGAATAGTTGTATCCAAAACACTATGACTTCAAAATAAAACTTTCACAGAAATATCCTCACAATGGATTTTGAACTGCAGCAACGCATCCAACAGCCTTGGTGTTGTTCAGCACCAATTCAATAGCTAGCTTGTAGCTCAACGTCAATTTGTATGCTTATTTGTTTGTATCGATCTCATTTTTCCAGCAAAAACCTAGATCAATTGTTTTTCCTTCTTCGGAGAAGGAGGATCATAAATGGAGAATTGAAAGTCATTAATGGAGGATGAGGAAGAAGAGAGAATTTGTCACCTATTTTAGTCTCTTAATTTGTATCAATCGTCTTTTTCCCGGCAAAAATCAATTGTTTTGCCTTCTACAAAGAAGGAGGATCATCAATGGAGAATTGAAAGTCATCGCCTATTTTAATTTCCAAATCTGTAAAGTAGGTAATGCTATATTTTCAACACTATTCACCTAATTTGAAAGATTATCTCCCTTGATTTTCTCTAATTTCGTTTTTCTTAGTTGTATTCTATTAAGTTAAATCAAAGAAAAAAAATACATAAATCAGGCATATAACAAAGGCATAATACATAAATGTGCCCTTTAACTTGGCCTCATTTTACGTTGATGTCCTCCAACTTTGGATATCCACAAGTAGACACTTAAACTTGTATAAAGTTAAACAACTAAACACATGAGTCCTACATGGAACAATACACGTAGGACACCACGTAGGATAAAAAATGACACGTAGGATGCCATGTAGGATAGGTGTGTCTATTTGTTCAACTTTATACAAGTTTAAGTGTCTACTTGTACAAACCCAAAGTTGAAGGGCATAAATGTGATTTGAAGCCAAGTTAAAGGGCATATTTATGTATTATGCCTATAACAAACTAACAAACTAAAATATTGACATTTTAAATAACTATTGAAAGTGTGACTAACAGGTCCTACTATGTTAAGATATTGTTGCTTTGTAAATTTTTCCAATAATTAATAATAGGAAAAATTTGGGCTGAGGCGAATTGGACCTAAATTTAAAAGGGTTGGGACGAAATAAGCCTAAATTTAAAGAGGATTGGAGGAAATTAGACCTAAATTAAAGGAGGGCATGAGCTGTAATTTATTTTGAGAGAACGAGTATTTGCTAAATTAGTTTGGATTGAACTATGAAATTGTAATATTCTGTATTTTGTGACCCATTTATGTAGTTTCCCTTTCTTGGAGGCTACTCTACACTAAACCTTAGTCCACGGTGTGGACTCCACACATATAAAAAGAGATACAATATAGCATAAATTCTTGAGATATTCTCATATCAAGACATCAATTATTGCATTTCTCAAAGCCTACATGACGATTATATATAACGCTAAAAAGTCCAACTCATCCTACGTTCATGAAATATGCTATTAATGATCGTCGAAACACATAATATATTTCAGAGAAATGAATCAAAGGATAGATAGAATTGCCTCACAAATATTCGTTAATGAATTTTTTATTTCATCATATTTTATTCGTGCTTACAATCAATTTTCATTACTTCAAAAATTTGTTGCAAACACCAATTTTTAGATGAAATGTAATTTGAACTTTTAAGAATATTTTTGCGCTAGCTTTCAATGCTTGTGTGTATGATACACCTTAAACTGATAGTTTACTACTGTACTATTTGGTAAAATTTGTAGGAAAAACAGATTTTCTAATTTAAAAATAATTTAAATTTAGCACACGTAATTCTTCCAACATGATTCCTTTAAAGGAAAAATTACAAAAGTATACTACTTAAGACTTCTATTAACAAAATATCAATATACTTATATTTAATTACAAACTAAGTTTTTAAATTACATACATAACAAAATATTTAATTATTTATTTTATTTTATTTTATTTTATTACCAAATTTTTCTCTCTCTAACTCTTAGTAGTTCGTGCCATATTATGTGGAGTGTAATTAGGTATTTAATTTTATCATATATTCTCTCTCTTATTAAACACACCCACATACACACGTTTTTATTTTTTTTTATTTTCTTTTTTATGTTTTGTAGTCATTTATTGGGATTCCTTTTATTTAAAGATTTATGGTTCCAATAAAGTTGTTACAGTACTATAATTGAGTTATAGTTCCTAGAAATATTACAAATCCTTGTTCACACGATTCATTATTTTTTATTTCCTTTTTACGTTTTGTAGTCATTTTTTTGTTCATATTGAGTTATTCCTTTTATTTAAAGATTTTTATGGTACCAATAAAATTGGTACATTTTTCAATAACTGACTTATTTCCTAGAAATATTAAGAATCCTTTTTTAAGCAGTATATTGAGTTAACCCTTCAATTTTATTCTTCCATATCTCTTAAACCTTACATCTTCTCTTCTTCACTTAATCGTTCTTCATTCGAATTAACCAGAGGCCTCACCATAATTCGATGGAGAAGACGCCTCCAAAAGCCCTAGGCTTAACAAATCGGTGGTTGTCGTTGATAGCACACCCACAATATGTAGAGGTGACAACAAATTCATTGATTGAATTAACGAGTGTGTTATTATCAATTCATCATCATCCTACAAAGTTCAAAAAAATAATGGTTCTGATGTTGGTACAAAGTTGAAGGGTAAAGAAAAATTGCCAGAAGTTCATTATCCTCATGACAACGATTTTGAGGATGAAATCCCCCTTTCTAAAAGATTAAGAGTAACTAATGATCAGTGTTCAGGTATATATTTATTTTTTTCGTTTTTTGGTGACATGCAAGTTTTTAATTTTGTGCTTATTAGAAAAATGTTTAACATTCAATAATTTTTCTGGTGTAGAGAGTTGATGGGGTTTCTGGGAGCAAAGGTAGGAAGGGTGTAAATTTAAAAGGTGCTAGTTTGATTAGTAAGATAAGGAAAAAGACGACACAACCACCAAAGGTAAGTTTTTATTTTCGTCTATAATTATTGTATTGATTAATTTATTGTTTGATGCAAATGTTTCTTAGTTTATATGATAAGATTTGCATTTTCTTAATATTATAATTTATTAATTTGTAATATATTATTTTTTAGATTAAGAAGAAACAATTGCGATGGTGTTCCTATGTCGATATCAATGTTTTTGCTGATATAACAAACCTTCTCGGATAGTGTCCATTTGTTTAGAGAGTCACCTTTTGGTTATCTTCTAGATTTACCCCAAGTGAAAGTCCAACCTCAGATTATTAGAAGTCTAGTTCATCATTTATCTAACAGTCGTAATGACATGTTTATTTTTAACTTAAATGGTAAAGAATTACAATTTGGGCTTAGTGAATTTAGGGTAATTACTGGTTTCAAGTGTGGTGGGTGTATGGGTTTTGACCATGATCCGAACAGTACATCAAAGCTACTTTTCCGTTACTTTCCAAATGCCATTGATAAGGTTTTGGAAGCTGATTTCATAAGATTGTTTAAAGAAGATGGACTGATTTTGGAAGAAGACTATTTTGATATGTCGAGGATTTATTTAATTAGTACATATATATTGTCTTCCCCACCAATGTAGTCACATATTCCAAAAGATAATTTTTTTATGTGTTGAGTCTGGACAATACAATACGTATCCTTGGGGTAATCTCTTTTTTCAACCTACGACATTTCATATCGGACCAAATGGCAACAAATCCAGATTATGTGAAGTTTGAAGGGTTTCCGCTTGCGTTGCAAATTTGGTTTTATGAATGTTGCAACAAAGTTGATGTTTCAATAGCAATCCGTACATCCAATCGGACTCCTCGAATATTCAATTGGAATATTTCAAAAAACAAGATCTATTTTCACCATCTCAAGAAAGGGATGTTCAGAAAATATGGCAATCAGGTAATAGAAATTCTATAGTTACTACTAATTAAATTTATTTTATATGAGTAGCTTATAGTCATAATTTTTTATTCTGGTGCAGTTTAAATTTAAAGATCTTGTGTTCATGGATGATGAGCTTGCTTTTATATAGGCGGAAAATCTTAGTGTTTTGACCGATTTAACAATCAACAAGAAGCGTGAACGTGATAGCTATGTAAGGCAAAAAGAGAAGGAACAGACTCAAAGTGTTCTACGGCTAAATGACAAAGATTTGCCTCATAATTCTTCACACAATGTTGAAAGTGATCCGAGTATGACATTTAATAAGGATTTGTAGAAGATTTCTCAAGAAGTTGTGAAGGTTCAGTTATAAATTTTACTTACTGTCATAATGTTGGTTGATGAATTATTAATATCGTTAAATTGTTAGGTTCGCAATGACTTGGAAAAATTTGAAAAAAATGTAGATGCTAAGTTTATTGAAATGAAGGCGTTTATGGATTCTGCATTCAAACATATCATTCAAGAGTTGAAATCTCTTCAAAATGACGTTTCAACCAACAAAAATTTAGGTGTTGAACGGGTTAGTCTACTTATTAATATATGGACTTATTATTTACTTATAAACTAATTTTTTTTTACGGATTACTGAGTTTCAACATGTAGTATAACTTATATTTCAATTTTCAAAGTAGTAAGATGAATGGAATTGCATGCGGAGAATCTAAGGATCAATGTGATAATGAAACATACAATAGTGAGAATAAATCAATTCAGAAAGAGGGGTTTAATATGAAAGTTGCAGGTGATGTCAATGTAAGTAGTCTATTGACTTTTATTTATTTTTTTTATTAGTATTTTAGTTTGTTATTATATGTAGATTGATTGGTATATAATTAGTTTAAAACTTCACTGTTTGTTGGTCGCATATTGTTGGTAATTTATATTTCACAATTTACTTTTATATTCTCTAGTTGCATTTGTTTGATCATTGTTTATTATACATTGTAACAGTTTAAAAGATATGTTTTTTTAATTTTTAATAGTCTATATGCAGCATGTTAGTGCTATTGTTTATAAGTATATATTTAAAAAATTATATCTATAATGGTAGAATTTGCATGTAAGTAAGTTGGTATACATAATGAATTTTATCTTCTATTAAGTATTTTACTTTGGTTTTTTAATATGGTTGAAGCATATATTAATTTTATGTTGTCTGTTTAGTTGTGTATATATATATGGTTTTTTTGTATGATAAAAGTTGGTATAAATTATGAATTATGATAAAAGCCAGTGTAATAATTGGTTTTTGTATGATAAAGTTGGTATAAATTATTAATTATGTTAAAAGCTAGTGTAATAATTGGTTCTCTAAGTGTTGCAAAGTATAATGTTTCTTCTCTCACATGTTCAGTTATATAATATAGTGGGTTGGTTTTTAAATATGTTCTAAACATTTTTGTTGAGAATTATTTTAATAAATAATTGACTTTCACTTTTCTTTGAATATTGAGAATAATAAGATTTTATTTTAGGATCCAAGAAAAGAAAGGGTTGAGGTTCAAGTGGATCATTAATTTTAATTGCGTTTATGGTTTATTCATAAGCACTCCATTCTTTGATTGATTAGTATATTATCTTCTAGTTTTAGTTATTTTGTGATTTTTGGAGTTGAAACATGTATGAGGATATATATTGTGAAGAAAATAAAGATCAGCGTGGTTATGATATTTATTATAATTGTGAAATTAGTTTAGTTCTGAAAGAGGGGGAAAATAGGAAGGTTTCATGGTTCACAATGCTAGTTATTATTTGCAATTATGTTTTTTTGGTTGTTATGATAGTGTATGATCAGGTGTAGTGTTGTTGGTATGTAAATATGATTATTATCCCATTTATGCTTGTAATTAGATTGTTGTTTTAGTATAGTATTTAATTTATTTATTTATTGTTATGTTCATTTTGAAAGTTGCAGTGTTGTTTGTATTATTTTTAACAGTTCAATTTTTATTTTATGTTTTTGTAGTATGTTGTTAAAATAGTTATCATGCTCTAGAAAATATATGTTTAAACAATGGTCAGTATAATGATAGATCAAGACTATTATAAATGTTAATGTGTATATTTTGTGTTGATTTTTAAATATGTTTAATCTTCATGTTGATTACATTTATGTAATTAGCTATATTGTTGCCTTATTGTAATAGCTGAATGACTCAAAAATTTATTTTTATTGAGAACATTAAGGTTGTTGTTGAGGATCAAAGAAAAGGAAAAGTTGATGTCCAAAATGAACATTTACAAGATTGTGGAGATAAAGATGGTGTCCAGACACCATCTTCGTTTCGTAATCATGTTTTTGATAATAGTGGTAAGTTCTTTTTTGTTAGCTTAAATCAGTTTTTTATAACTATTTTTAGTTCATTTCTTGTTTGTGTTTAAAATATCATAAAATATAGATACATAAATGATGTTTGTATATCTTAATAGGTGGTGTACCTGTTGATTTTGAAATAAATAGAAAAACTCCTACATTGGATGACTTTGTTATGCCCAATATGCGTGAATCACCGTTGGTTGCTCTTGAAACTGGACAAACATATGTGTCATCATTGGTAGAAGTTGAATCTGAAAATGTTTGTGTCACACCTTTGGAAGTTGTTGAAGCTGGAAAAACAAAGTTCAATCAGTTTGGTGTTATTGAGGGTGAAAACACACATATCACTCCAGTTCAACATGTTCGTACGAAGATTCTAGGAAAGTATGCCCAATCACCATACACTAACTTAAGTGAATCAGGTGGCACATCGGTGAACACAGTGAAGTACTGTTTATGGAGGCATCCTTTTGTAAATTACAAGGGGTTTGATATGTACAGTGAAGTTATCCTTCATTTTAAAAAATGGGTTGATAACAAGTTATCCAAGAAACGTGGCAAGTATGTATTGTTGTGTAATTGTATTTTAACATTTGTTCATTCACTTTATATTCTATAACTACTCATTTCGTTTTATAGGAAAACCAATTTCTTCACTATTGCTTCAAATCCAATCGATCCTCCTTTTGAGTTTGGTGTTGGTAGGGTGGATTTGATGGATTGGTTTCACCCTTTGGCTTATCTAGGACAACCTTAGGAAGATTTGGTAATTTCTTATTGTGTAACTCTATAATAAAGTAAGATTTGGTATTTGATTTTTGTTGTGATTTTTTAGTAATTGGTAAGTAAAATTGGTTTCATTGTAGTCACTGGAGTCTGTGATTTAGTTCTCCGGGGACAGTTGTTTTTGGTATGTATGTTAGGAAAATAAACTAATGACACAAACATAGACTCCTAATTATAGTTCAATAGTTACAATGACACAAACATAGAATTTTAAATATAGTCTAATAGGTAATAGTCAGATAATGGTGATTTTTTCAATCAAGTTGTGATATTATTTTATTGTTTAGTGTTAACTAATAAAACTTGTTATGCAGCATGTTGATGTGATAATGCATTATCTTCGCAAGTTTTGCAAGTATGATCCTGATAATAGTGCAAGAGTTACTACTACTGACCCTTTTTTCATCAGTTGGGTTGTTCAAATCCATGATGCGTGGGAGGCCAATGATAAAGATGAAAGTCTGATTAGTATACATCATGAGGTTGCACAATATATAAGAGGTGGTAGGATTCTTGCTAATAATCCATGGATGGACGTTGATCATGTGTGCATTCCAGTCAATAGTAGTGCTGCATTCCACTGGTTTCTGATTGTTTTTTCCATAAGGAAAAGGTGTTTATACATTTATGATTCTTTAAATGGTTATGGGGTTAAACATACCAATGCAGTAACAAGTTTGGTTCAAAAAAATCCAGAATGATACCTTTGTTCCTAGTTGCTACTGATTAATATGCTTTAAGGAAAGACATTGACTTGAATACATATGTGCATTATGCTGGAAGGCCAGTTGGTGATCCGTTGGTATATGGTAATCGTGAAAACACCCCACAACAACGCGATAATTCAATGTAAGTATAATGTGTCTTTTTTGTGGTTGATTATACTATGTATTGTACTAATTATGCTGATTGTTTAATATTTGTAGGGATTGTGATTTGTATACATGTGCTTTTGCTGAATATGTGTGCCGTGGAGATAGGAACATATCTATGTCAGGTTTCAATGCTGAAAATCTTCGGTTGAGATTTGGAGCATTACTGTGGGAATATGGAAATATGAAAATTGATACTGAATCTGTTAGTGAAGATGAAGCTTCTAAGCAAGGTGGTCAGTCAAATCGGAGGGTCAATGAGTAAAAAGTGTTATTTCTTAAGACAGAATTTCATGAATGTTTTATGATTTTGAATCTCTTTTGTTATTTTGGATAGTACTTTAGTTGCGTTTATGGTTTTGATTTCGTTGTTGGATATTGTCTTTATTCCGAGATAATGCATTTATTTGGTTGCTTTTTTGGTTAAATCTTGTGATAAATTTATAGTGTAAGTTTGGTTTGTAAATGTATGAGTTTGGTATAAATTTAGGTATAAATTTGGGTTTTATCATTATTGAAAAATTATACTAAATGCTTGTATATGATCGATTGGATTTCATTCAAAGTTGCAGGTTGGTATACATACCAATGTGTTTACCCAGTTTTGTGTTTTTTTCTTACATATGTGAATCAATTTTTTTTCTTTAACTGAGTGTGTTTTTTATGGTTTCAGTTTTAATCAAGATTGTAGTCATAACCTGTTTTTTCCAATGTAAAGTTTTAGGTTTGTATATAATGTAAGCATTCAACTTATATATGCCATCATTATTATGACATTTGGTTGTTATATATTCCATCATTTATACCAAGTTTTGTGCCAATTTTAACAAGAGTAAACCAATTTTACAGTAATTGAGTGTCAATTATTGTAGCATCCAAACTAATATACTAACATTTAATTATTGTTTTAGGTTGGTGTATACTGCAAACATTTGTTTTACTATATACAACCATTATTATGATCCTTTATTTTTACCATAAATTTGTGCCTATTTACCATAATTTCACCAAGAATTTGGCTTATTTACCATATCAAATCAACAACAGAATATCATCCAATAAGTTCATTTATCATTATTTCTGGATATGTGACAACACTTAATCCAGAAGAGTTCATGATATCTATTATATATAACCATTTATAACAATCATGACTTCAAACACATGAATAAGACAACAAAAAGTAATCAACTTTGAAATAAGGTAATGAAATTTAAAAACAGTACATCTAATAAAAGTAATTTAGTTCAACTGTATAACTACAAAGTAAAAATAACAACAAAAATACCACAAAGCTAATTATCATGAGATTTTTTTGGGCAAGTCTTCTTGTTATGCCCAACTATACCACATTCACTACAGGTTACTTTCCTCTTCTTCCCCTTTCCTTTGGTGAATTCCTTTTTGCAATCATTTTTTGGAGGTCTGCCTGGTTGCTTTCTTGTAATTGGTGGTAATATTACCTCTTCCAAGACATGTGATAGAACATCCCAAGTGCTTTCGCAAGGCAAGGGTTCAATTGGTGTTGCATATGTATCTTGATAATTCTTATTACTATAATAAGTTGAATAGTAATCATCGCGATGTTTATTTCTATATCTGATCTCTCCAAGTGCATGACTACAAGGGATCTCATCATGTTGAAATCTGCCACAACTACACATTCATGTATTCAGACATACCGTAAACCTCTTTGCACCATCTGTAATGCTATGAAGGTGTTATGTTGATGCGCGTACCTTCATTTAAGAACATGCATTATCAATAAGAAAACCAAATCATACTATGCATAGTAGATAATTGTTAATATTTACAAGCATACGATGAGATAAATTTCTATTGTCCTCCAACATTTCATTGTATTTACTTGTCAAGGTTGTTGTAGAATTTCTACCTTCTTCGTTGTGTTTCTCATTCCAAGCTTCAATTGTTTTTCTAACAAATTCCAACAATGGTACCACTGGTAACCTTCTTCCAACAAGAATAGCGTTATTTATTGACTCTGCAATGTTACTTGTTAGTGTCCAAGTCCTTTTTACTGGTGAATGTGCGCGTGACCATTTCTCATAATTTGCTTTTTGTAGATAAGCACGGTATTTTTGATTAATTTGATCCATTTTTCCCATCAATTCATCAAACTCTTGAACAGTGCATGCTTTTGCTAAACTAAAGAATAATTTTCTCACCTTTTCTGTATCTCTGTATGTTTTCTTTAGTAAATTGGTCCACATATGGTATATGCATGTGTAATGTCTGAATTCGAGATAAACAGCTGCAGTAGCATTCCATTCCAAATGCTCTTATTTCTATCAGAAACAAAGCACATATCTTCCCTTTCACCGAATACATTTTTAAAATTCTCAAAGAACCATAACCATGAATCATCATTTTTAGAATCAACTATTCCGTATGTAAGCGACAAGATGTGACCTATACAAAAAATATCTTCAAAATAAATACAACATATATTTTTTATATATAAAACAAATCAATCTAGTTGCAGTAATGGTATAAACAATACCTCCTATATCTAATGTGCTAGCTATCAACATTGTGTCTTCGTATGTTGATTTTAAATCTATACCATCCAAGACTACTATTGGTCGACAATACTCCCAGCCTCTTATACTTGCATCAAGTGCTATAAATGAATATAAAAAATAATTTTCATCTATTTTTTTATAATTCACAATTGTCCCTAGATATGTCTTCTCCAATATATATAGATATGTTTGAATTTTTCCATATGATTCGGCAGGGTCACTTCTTAATGTCTTGGAAGCTTTTTTTTTACCTCTCCATGCTTGCATGTATGCCAATGAAATACCATGCATCCTTAGCATGTCTGCTCGTATGTCTGTTGGTGTGTAAAGGGTTTTCAGATCGACATACTTTTCAACCAACATTGCACCACGCACACCACTTGCTGACTGTCGCTTTGATTGAATCCATTCCTTCAATGGACAAGAATGTTTATCATAGAATTTTTACACTTTGAATTATTCAAACATGAGGATTTAAAAACCCATGAATAGTTTTCTGTAGCACACTTTAGATAGTAACTGCAAAAACTCATACATTAATATACATGGTAAGTTGTTAAAATATATTGGCAATTTTTAAAATCAACATAAATAACTCACCAGTTAGGACTTGATCTTTTTGCAATGAAAAAAAACTCTTTTAGAAATGCATATCGTTTCATAACTTCCTAGATAGTTTGCTTGTTTATATAAATTCAGATTCTTCAATATAACCTTCCAAAATTGGATCCATGCTAGTCAAACATAGTGTGTTGGATCCCAAAATATGTTGACGTGTTGTTTGGACATTAGTTTGGTACTCGATAGATTCCATAGCTCTGTCCACACATGTCACACATAAAGGATATTTTGAAAAGAAATCTGAATTGCATCTCTTTTGATCTAAATAAACTTGCACTCCCATATCGTTATGTATCTTCATTGGTGGAGGTGGACTACTCACGAAATACTTGAGTTCCAAATGATAAATTGTTGTGTCCACTCCCAATTGTGAAGATATAGCTATAATCAAGCCTTCGTATTTGGTGGTTGGATCATACATCACTCCTTCAATATTGTAATCCACGTAATTGCCTGTTTAAAATAACAAATTCTTCATTAATTTTAAAAGGAACTTTCAAAATTACTTACTACAATCATCAACTTATTTAGCTTTGTTATTACATTGATTTTCATTGGTATATAAAAGAGTTATTGAAATACCAAAGTATTTTACCAAAATTTTAACCATATAATGAACTTAAAAAAAAAAACAGTCAAAGATAGTTATCGAAATACCAAAGTATTTTACCAAAATTTTAGCCATTTAATGAACTTTAAAAAAACAGTCAACGATTACACACCCTTAAACCAATTTTTAAAATTTATGATTTTATCAGGTTACCATCAATAAATGTAGGAACAATTTTTCATATTATTATTTACACCAATTCACATACTTAAAATACACTAAAAAATGTACCATATTTTTATTTATGAGGTTCTAATTATATACCATAGATCATCAAACTTGTGGTTTTTTTACACCACCAATTACACCAAATAATTTATTACTCCAATCATTTTAATATACGTATGTTCATATGTAAGATAATATAAATTTGACCAAACAATACACCAAAACATACATCAGGCTATTTATTTGGTGTCAGTTATTAGCGACAATTATACCATATCACATACCAAAACAAATACAGAAATACATATCACAAACCTATTGATATAAAATGCTACCATACGGCACACATCATACCAATTAAACCTAAACTTTAACAAAAAACAAATTTGACACATCAGTGTACAACAAAATCATATGAAGTTGTTGTAATTATACCAAAATTTCGACGCTCCAGAACATCAACCAAATTGTATGAATATATTTACACCGAAATTGACAAACTAAACAAAACGAATAACTGCCAAAAAGTACAAATTAGATATTTGTGAAAAATCAAATTCAACCACGTAATAAAACACCATGAGAACTATTTTTTATCGCCCATTGTGTTGAATTAGAATTGAGAAATTATTGGTATGCATTTCTTCGATAGTCGGTCATCTCAGAGAAAGGGAGTTTTGTTTTGGTAGGAAACCTCTATTTATGGGAGATAATATATAACATATTTGAATAAATCAGGAAAGGTAAAATTATTGGAGAAATTTATGGGAATCGGGATAAGCGTGGCTGATTTGGAATTTTTTTTTTAAAATTTAAATTCTACTTTTGAAAAAAAATATTGCTATATAATTGAAAAAAAAAGAAAAGTATTGCTATGTTGGTGTAAATACAATTGTTAAGTTGTATAATTAAAAAATCGGCAATTATATTTATTCTTATTATAATAAGGTAAGAAAAAAATCCTCTATTGTAAAAAGGTAGACTTTAAAGTCCAGCAGAATCACTATGTTGTTGCAGTTGAATTGCTTGTTATTAATTAGTAAAAGTATCCCGCTAAAAAAAGGATCATGTGATTTAGGGGTATTTACTGTTATCTCCTGTATTCAGGTCAGGAAAAAACAGAAATAAAAAACAAAAATAAAATAAAATGAAACAGACAGAAAATAATAATTTGAGTCCACAGAACCCACTGTGTTTCCTTAAGAAATTTAATCTGCTCAAGTACCCGAGGTTACAGATTAAATAAAATGGATTAACTATTAGAGAAGTAGCGGTACCTCAAACTTCACTAATTTCAGCGAATGCAAGAACAGCAACGAGAGCACACACAGACTCACTCGATCGACAATTTTGTTTTTGTAAGAACATGTATGCAGAGATGAAAAAATTTCAGTGTTGAAAAACGAAAAAAGACTCTCTATTTATAGCCACTTGCAGCAAGGAACGCGTCTGTTCAGACAATGGTGTGAACGCATCTGTTCAAACATGTCTTTCTAGAACGTTGTGTGTTTTGGAAAAAATAACGTCTTTTCAGAAGGAGCATGTCTCTTCAGAACGACTTTACCGTTACGCGCGAATTTCAAATAATTCCGCTACAAGAAATTTATTATGGTAATTAATTAACATTCTGAATTAATTTATAAGATAAAGGAAATCAATTAATGAGATTGATTAAATAAATTTTGTCCAAAAATATTATCAATCAATCACATTATTTGCCAAATCCAAAGCCAAAGTCAAAGCCAAAGCCGAAGCCAAGCGAGGGACGATGGTGGTGCGAGGGGAAACTTCTTTTTAACCCTTTAAGAACTAATGTGTTTCCTAATATAAGTACAACAATTTTCCTTATTCTACAAATATGGGAGAAATGACTTTTCATTTTCAAAGACTTTCCATTTGAAATGACTTTGCATTTTTCCTCCAAAAATTAGTTCCCCACATTTTCCATTTTTCTCTTCTTATTTCCCATTCACACCTTGCTAAAACCCAACAAATTCCCCCACATGAATGGGGAATGGATATTGTTAAAACATATGCATGAAAAACTTGTGTGTCTCGTAAGTAAGGGTTAATCACACCTGGATAAGTAGGTTTCCTTTTGAACTTTCCATAGTGAACATCTATCGGATATACTTGGTCAATCGCTAGATTTGATATCTTTGAACCGTCGAGCTTTGGTGTATACCTAGACAACATAAGTCACACAATGAACCCTTGAACTATTTTTGGTTCTCATTGTTTTGTTCGTTTCAGCCATGAACACGTCTTGGTTATACATAATGCTTCCAGCCCTTCCTATTGCAGCTTGACGATCGCAGTGTATGGATATAGGGGCCATTGGTTTGGGCCAAAATGAAATATCTTCTATGAAATTCTGGAGCCATTCAACTTCTTCACATGCCTTGTCTAAGGCAATGAATTTAGACTCCATTGTAGAGCGAGTTATACATGTTTGTTTGGATGATTTCCAAGAAATTGCTCCTCCACCAATAGTGAAAACACATCCACTCGTGGAATTCGTTTCAGTTGACTCAATAATCCTCTTTGCATCACTATATCATTCAACAACTGCTGGATATTTGTTGTAATGCAAAGCATAGTTTTGAGTGTCATCTGAGTACCCCAAAAATCTCTTCATTGCCATCCAATGATTTTGATTGGGATTACTTGTGTATCAACTCAGTTTATGTATAGTAGGCTATGTCTGGTTGTGTACAGTTCATGACATACATCAAACTTCCCAATACTCTGGCATAATTCAATTGAGACTGACTTTCAACTTTATTCTTAATAAGATTAAGGTTCACATCAATTGGGGTCTTTGTCCTTTTGAAATTCAAGTACTTGAAATTTTCAAGTATCTTTCTAATATAATGAGATTAAGACAATGCTAGACCGTTAGGAGTTTTATGAATCGTAATTCCCAATATCAAATTGGCAACTCCTAGATCTTTCATATCAAACTTACTAGCGAGCATACGCTTAGTAGCTTTTACATTAGCAATGTCCTTGCTCATTATCAGCATGTCATCCACATATAGGCATACAATGACTTCTTGATTGGGAACATCTTTAATGTAACACATTTATCACATTCATTGATCTTAAATCCATTTGCCAACATGGTTTGATCAAACTTTGCATGCCATTGTTTTGGTGCTTGTTTTAGTCCATAAAGTGACTTAACAAGTTTGCATACTTTCTTTTCTTTATCGGGAACTACGAAACCCTCAGGTTGTTCCATGTAAATCTCTTCTTCCAACTCTCCATTTAAGAAGGCAGTTTCTACATCCATTTGATGGATTTCAAGACTGTATACTGCAGCTAGGGAAATTAACATTCGAATTGATGTAATCCTAGTCACTAGCGAGTATGTGTCAAAATAATCAAGACCTTATTTCTGTCTAAAGCCTTTGACAACAAGTCTTTCTTTATATTTGTCAATAGTTCCATCATCTTTCATCTTCCTTTTGAAAATCCATTTCGAACCTAAGGGTTTGTTTCCTGGAGGAAGATCAACCAACTCCCAAGTATGATTTCTTAAGATTGATTCAATCTCGCTATTGACAGCCTCCTTCCAAGAGGTTGAGTCGCTAGACAACATAACTTCCTTGAACGTTTGAGGCTCACTTTCAAGAAGGAATGTTACAAAGTCAAATCCAAAAGAAGTAGTTGTCCTTTGACGTTTACTGCACCTTGTACTCTCTTCATTAGGTACATTTTATTTTGGTTCTTCTTGAGGTCGTTTAGACCCCCCCACTAATGACTCAAGTCTAGTTTTATACGGATAGATATGTTCAAAGAATTCAGCATTATCTGATTCCATTACCGTATTGTCATGAATATCTGGATGTTCAGATTTATAAACCAAAAATCGACATATCTTACTATTTTTGGCATATCCAATGAATACACAATCCACAATCTTAGGTCCTATGGAACCTGGACTTTGTCTAGACACCCCAACACTTTGAAATATTTCAAGTTGGGTTTTCTACCGTTTCATTTTCATATGGAATAACACGTGTCTTGTTGTGAGGCACTCTATTGAGTATTCAATTTGTTGTAAGGATAGCTTCCCCACACAAGTTTTGTGGTAACTCTGAACTTATAAGTAAGGCATTCATCATTTCCTTTAAAGTTCGATTTTTCCTTTTTGCAATTCCATTAGATTGAGAAGAGTAAGGAGCAGTAGTTTGATGGATGATTCCATTTTCCAAACATATATCTCCAAATGAAGATTCATATTCTCCACCTCTATCACTTCTAATCATTTTGATCTTTTTATCCAACTGATTTTCAACTTCAATTTTATATTGCCTAAATGCATCTATTGCTTCATCCTTACCATTTAACAAATAGACATTACACTATCTAGTGCAATCGTCAATAAAAGTTATGAAATACTTTTTCCCACCACCTGATGGTGTTGACTGCATGTCACAAATGTCAGTGTGAATCATTTCTAAGGGGTATGAATTCCTTTCAATAGATTTTATAAGGATGCTTAACTTATTAGATTCAATGCAAACTTGACATTTTGATTTATTGCACTCAAATTTAGGCAAAATATTTAAGTTAATCAGTTTTCGCAAGGTTTTGTTATTGATGTGTCCCAAATGTTCATGCCATAAACATTTATACTCAAGCAAGTAATAATAAACAGAATCTTAATTTATATCAACTGCAATTACATTGAGTTTGAAGAGGCCCTCAATGAGGTAACATTTTCCTACATACATTTCATTCTTACTTATTACAACTTTATCAGAAACAAATACACATTTGAATCTATTCTTGGTAAGAACTGGTATAGAAACTATGTTCTTTCGCAATTCCAGAACATACAAGACCTTATTGAAAGTCACCACTTGCTCGAGGTCATCTTTAAGTGGACCTTGCTAGTTCCTTCAACCTTTACAGTAGTGGAGTTCTCCATAAATAACTTCTCGTCTGCAGGTGCTGGAGTATATGATGCAAATAATTCTTTGTTGGCACAAACATGACATGAGGCACCAGAATCTATCCACCATTCTCTTGGATTTCCAACCAAGTTGCATTCTGAAAGAATTGCACAGAGATCGTCCATCTCTTCTTTCGATTCAACCAAATTTGCTTGATCCTTCTTCTTGTCCTTCTTGGGACCCCGTCATTCAGTATCCCTATGACTACGTTTGCCACAATTGAAGCAGTTTCCATTGAATTTCTTCTTAGGAGGATTGCTCTTTGGACAAGATGCTTTCTTTCTTTTCTTTGATTTTGTGGGATCTTCTTCAATAATATTTACTCCAGCTATTGTTGAATTACCACGTGAACTCTTTTCTGCGACCTTGTTATCCTCTTCGATTCTCAGCCTTACCATGAGATCTTCAACAATCATCTCCTTGCATTTATGTTTCAAGTAGTTTTTGAGTCCTTCCACAACGGAGTTAACTTCTCAATAATAGCTGCCACTTGAAAAGCATCATTCATAATCAATCCTACGTTAAAGATTATGTGAGTGTTAAGAATAGACTTAATATGTTCAACATAGGCATTAAATAAATTTATACCTTCAGCAAGGAGATCATGGATTATGACCTGCAATTCTTGAACTTGGGTGACGATGGTCTTACTATCTATCATCTAATAGTCCAAGAACTTTGCCATAATGAACTTCTTTATTCCGACATCCTCTGTTTTCTACTTATTTTCTAAAGCATCCCAGAGTTCTTTTGAGGTCTTGACACTATTGTACACATTATACAGATCATCTTGCAGGTCACTCAAAATATAATTTTTACATAAAAAATCTAAATGCTTCCATGCTTCTATTATCAAGAATTGTTCTTCGTCCAGAGTTTCATCTAACAGAATAGGAACATTCTCACTAATGAACCTCTGCAGACTCAACGTATTCAGATAGAAGAACATCTTCTACTGCCATCTCTTGAAGTCGACTCTAGAAAACCTTGCAAGTTTCTAAGCCGGTGCAAGGGCAGCAGTTGAACGATTGTGTACAACCGATGTTGTTGCAGCACTCACTATTCCAACATTTACTTGACTTGAATTTTTCATTTTTTTGTCACAAATGGAAGGCAATTTTCATATGTGAAATACTAGCAGTAAAAAATAAATCCTTACATAGCCTCTTTCTAATTCAACGATAAAGTTTTTATGTTCTTTTAATCGTTAATCAAATGAATTTCATATAGAGTAGAAAACCATAAAAGTTTTAATCTCCAGAAACCTCAAATACAGAAACCAATTAAATTTCTTAAGCTTGTTATCTCCTATATTCAGGTTAGGAAAAAACAGAAACAAAAAACAAAAAAAATGAAACAGACATAAAATAATAATCCGAGTCCACATAACCCACTGTGTTTCCTTAAGAAATTTAATCCCCTCAAGTACCCGATGTTACAGATTAATTCCTTCCAAGATAAAACGGATTAACTATTAGAGAAGTAGCGGTACCTCAAACTTTACAAATTTCAGCAAACACAAGAACAGGAATGAGAGCACACACAGACTCAGTTGATCGAAAATTTTGTTTTTGTAAGAACATGTATGCAGAGAGGAAAAATTTTCTGTGTTAAAAAATGGAAAAAGACTATCTATTTATAGCCACTTGCAGCAAGGAACGCCTCTGTTTGGACAATGGTGTGAACATATCTGTTCAGACATGTCTTTCCAGAAAGTTGTGTCTTTTGGGAAAAATAACGTCTTTTCAGAAGGAACAGATCCCTTTAGAATGACTTTACTGTTACGTGTGAATTTCAAATAATTCCGGTACGCAAAATTAATTATGTTAATTAATTAACATTCTGGACTAATTTATAAGTGAAAGGAAATCAATTAATGAGATTGATTAAATAAATTTTGTCCAAAAATATTATCAATCAATCACATGATTTGCCAAATCCAAATCCAAATCCAAAGGCAAAGCCGAAGCTGAGCAAGCGACGACGGCGATGCGAGGGGGCACCTTCTTCTTAACCCTTTAAGAACTAAAGGAAGTATTTCCTATATAAGGACAACAATTTTCCTTTCTTCTACAAATATGGGAGAAATGACTTTTCATTTGCAAAGACTTTCCATTTGAAATGACTTTCATTTTCTCTCCAAAAATTGGTTCCCCACATTTTCCATTTTTCTCTTCTTATTTCCCATTTACATCTTGGTAAAACCCAACATTTATGATTCAAATTATAAAGTTAATTAAATAAATTGATTTTTTTTGGTTTTATATTTATAAAAATAAATAATATTTAATTTGATTTTAGTTTGTTAAAAAAATTGAAGAAATAACAAACAGATAAATTATAGGGAGGGCAAACTATATAAATCTCACTAGTTTAGGTCCTAATTACTAAGATTCCTGATAGTTTTAAATATGGATGAATTACCTATATACACACTTTTTTTTCTTTTCATAATTCTCATTATTCCCTACCAATTCTAAAATTTTCCAAAATCCCTTATTGTACTCCCAAACCCCCAAACGCTGGATACATAAATCCTAACTCCCAAAACCAATATTTATCCCTTCCTTATTTCACTTCACAAATATCTCCTTATTTTTAGTCACAGAATCTTGGTAGTTATTTGTTCATTCACATTTGAAATTCAAAATCAATCTCTTTTCTGTAGGTTAAGGATATTGTTAGACAAAAAGGTTTAAAAGGGATATTTACTAGCCTTTTACCTATTTTTTAAAATACTCCAAAATTTATAATAAAATAAAATAAGTGAACTTCAAATTTTCAACACTAAAACGTAAATTAGAAAGAAAAAAGAAGAAGTAGTAATAGTAGTTATTATTTGGTAATAATTAATATAATATTTGTAGAAGTTCTTGCCTTTTCTGTTATCTTTTCTTTTTTATTTTGTATTTTTCCTTCTTCATATTTTTTTTGGTTTAGTAGTTGTTTTGTTTTTCTATTATTTCCAAATTACTGTTGGGTTTGATATTTGTATTTGGTTTCTTTATTTTTGGTTAATAAAACTCACCTTGAGTGTTTGATTAATATATATATATATATATATATATATATATATATATATATATATATATATATATATATATATATATATATATATATATATTTGTAAATTTTTCATAATTTGAGTTGGTTATGGACTCTAACAACTAATCATTCATTGAAATTGATTAGGATTCTTGTATTATTATTTAATCTTCTCATTGTCTCATGATAATATTAGTTTCAATTTCACCAAAATTTCAAACAGTCTAGTATTTTCCTCTTTTTTTTCTAGTGTTTTTCATAATCAATTTTTTTTAATGGATTGTGTTTGTTCATGTATCTAATTGATAACTTAGTTCTTATTTATTGTGATACATTTATAGATACACTTTATTCATCTTACATACATCTTTCTTTCACAACCTTATTGTATCAGACATATTATTATCAACTACAAAATCACACATTATGTATGTAATACATATCTTTCAAGGCAAACAATACAATACTTATCAATTTAAACGTGATACATAAATAGTTATGTATCATGTACTAATTTTTTAGATATGATACGTAAATTCGAATTTATACTAAATGTATCAATTACATAGAAATTACCACACGGTAATGTATCGATCTCAAAGCAACAATTACTTATTTAATGTATCTAGTATAAATACAATACTTATCAATTTAAACAAGATACATAAATAGTACTATACCATGCACTATTTTTTTTAGATATGATACTTAATTTGAATTTATACTAAATGTATCAATTACATAACAACTGCCACACAGTAATGTATCAATCTCAAATCTAACATCTTTTGGGCAACAATTATTTATTTAATGTATCTAGTATAAATACAATACTTATCAATTTAAACAAGATATATAAATAGTAAAATGCTAAGTAGCAAAGATATTCATGATGTATCTTCTCAATTTTTTCAAGTATCTTCAATAAACTAGGAGAAGAATTTTGAAACTCAAAATTTTCAACAATTTTAAATCAAAATTGGAGGGATCTTCGCTGAACTGGAGAAGAAAGAATCTTGAATCTCAAAATTTTTTATAATCTTGAATCAAAATTGAAAGAATCTTCGATGAACTTGAAGATTCAAAAGGATATCGTTTCTCCAACAGCAATTTTATCACTTTTGTATCCTTCATCATTCAATTCGGTTATCCAAAATTTCCACAAAAATTGTTGAATCAAATCTGAAAGGTTTATTCGTTGAACTGGGTAGCAATTTGAAATTTGAAATTTCTTCATTCTATTAGGATTTGCCTTGTATGATTGAGATTAAGAAGAAATATAAGCGTAATTTATGAGATTTAATTAATTTTCAGATTTTATTCCCTTTTTAGCGCAGTAGAATTTTTTTTGTGTTATAATAAATATATATAGATGGTGAATTAATGTATCCGGAAGGTACAAATTTACACTTTACACTATGAAATTTACGTAAGTTATACTCTAAATATTACTTCCTCTACCATATTTCATTCTTAGGATACATGAGTTCGAATCAGCAAGATAAATGTATTTTCCAGTTTATAAATCGAGATACATATTTTATTTGTTTAAATTTATTGGTTGTAACCGATTTCCTTAATTAGAGGAGTAATTGAGGATTTTCAGAATACATGGATAATTAATTCTAGAAATTTAAATTAATCAATTCTCTTAGGTAGAAATCACGGAGTGTATTTATGTTTAATTAATTTCATTTTATTATTCTTTGATGAGAAATTAATTAATATTATTAATAAAAGACAAAAAATGTATATCATAGTCCTGTAATTTGATTGAATTAATTTTATTAATCTTAAAAATAATTAATTAACTAATTTGATGTATTTATTGTCAATAAATGATGTATCCAACAAACTAAACACTTGGATACATAGATACATGAGTATCATACAATTACATTCATATGTATCATAGAAGTATCTAATATTGATTTTGTATATTTATTATATGAGTCTCATATTAATTTCGTATATATCTATATCTAATATTAATTTCGTATGTATATGATCTAATTTTAATTTCATGTATATTTTATGTGTATTTAGTATTAATTTGATGTATCGAGCATGTATCTCGGATACATAGTAAACATATACATATATTTAAGATCTGAAATTTTTTCTCATAGATACATACAATCTTAACTCAGATATATGAATTCTTAACTAGATACATGTACACCTGATGTGTATCCAACATTGTTTGCATATCTAATGGTGTATTTTTTCTGTTAATTAAAACTTGATGTAATTCTTCCATCTTTATTGGGCCGTTTCTATACTTAGATCTATTCTCGGCTTGAATCTTGATGGATGAAGAGTCTGTCCCTGCAATGAGAAATTAATGAGTGAAAATATACAAACATTAGTTGTTTGATTTATTATAATATTGTTAATGTGTAGTACCTTTAACAAGAATCATCCAATTTTGAGAATTGTGACCTATTAAAGTGTTTAAGAAACTACAAAATCAAAAAATTATAAATCCTAATTTGTAAAACTTTTAACTTTGAACTTTAGAACAATATGAACTTTAAATTGTGTACAAAATAAAGATATAGTAGAATAATAAAACAATAGAAACAAACCTATACGTATAATGATGATTTGACATGCAAACATATATTGAGATGATGAAGAAAGAAAGAGGGAGAAGATGAAGGAAAAAGGGCTGGTGAACGTGGGGGTGGAGAACGACAAACGTGAAATAGAAAAAAATTACTTAGTTAATGGACCATTAATTAAGGAGTTTAAATTTAAAATAATTATTCAATACCATATTTAAAGGATTTGTGTATCTAATTAATTTTTTTAAAATATATGGTATGAATATTAAAAGTGGTAGTATGTGTAATTGTTTTAAAGTAGAGGTAAATATAGTATATATAGTAGTGATGTATGTGCGATTATGTAGTTTTTCCTTTAAAAAATGAACATATCACTTAAAATTCTCATCATTACAATTTCAAAGAAATCCCTTTTCTCATTCGATTGGATCGACTTTCTTTTTTTATTATGTTTTCAACGTAATTGTATATCAATAATTTTTACATTTTATGTGCTCAAAACTACAAATTGTATCACAGTCATTAAAATTGTATTACATGACTGTCAAATATATTTTTCTTTTATTTGTATTACAAGAATATTACTGATTGTATCACAATATAATTTAATCATTACATATGAGTATGATTTATGAAAGGATACAAGACTCTAGAAAAACTTTTAGCACACATGATGGAAATAATACAATCTGTTGAGGAAGGATACAATATTTTTTAAAAAAATAATACAAATTGACTATCAAAGAAATAAGGATACAAGATTCTGAAAAAAAAAACATACATAGGGAAAATAATACAATCTGTTCAGGATTGATACAATATTCTAAAAAAATACAAACTGATTGTGAAAAAAATAGGATACATCTATGCTTAAAAAATATAAATCCATTTGACATACCTATTTGAATGATTACAAACTAAAGAAGAAATCCAATGTTCTTAATAAAAATCCAAATGTTGAGTAAAAGAAAAACAATTGACAAACAAAAATTAATATGAATACAATTTTCAACCTTCTTCTCCGACTTTCTCTTTCTTCGTCTCTATGTTCCTTTTTTTTTTTTTTTTTTGATTTTTTTCACCAAACTCAAATTTGAATCCGTATTCACTTGTGCATTAGTAACACTAGAAACAAAATTCAAAATTATCAAATATGAATGTATAAAAAATCAAACAATATATGATGTGGGAATGCTAATGTAGATTACTACAATCTACTAAATCTCAAATATGAAAACAAAATCATGACGAATTTGAAATATACATAAAAGAGGGAAATCTCACAAAATACTTTGTGAATATGAAATCAAGCTCACAAAAAAATTGAACTATATTGTTTGAAAGACGAAAAATTCGAAATACAAAATATTTGGTGAATATGAAAACAAAATCACAAGAAATCTCACAAAATACTTGTTGACTTCGAATTTACATTTATCAATGGGTGAAAAATCTTTTGAATTAATTGTGATATTTCTTGAACAAAGTGTAGGAAATTAGAAAAGTTGATTTTCTTGAACAAGGAAATGAGATAACAATGGTGAAAAAGGGAAGAGAGAGAAAGAACTGATTTGGGGTAAAACCTAGAAAGAGGGGTAAGTGGGTAATGAGGGTATTTTGTTTTTATTTTTTACCGTAGAATGGAGTAAAAAAAGGGTCCAATGTGGCTCTAATTTGACAAATAAAAGGAAAGGAAATTAATTATATTAGAATACAATTTATTTTCTAAAATATTGACATATTGAAATTTTTAATAATTATTTTAAAGTGTAGATGTTTTTAATAATTATTTTAAGAATTGTGACTAGTTTGCTAATTTTTCCTAAGATGTTTCATGAGTCAATTTTAGTTACACATCAACTCTATTTTTAATGGATTGATTTGAAATGAATTGTACTAATAAATGTGGGGATCAATAATCCACAAAATTTAAATTGAATGGGTTGGATTTGATTTTACCAACCAACTCTAATAATATGAACTTCAACAACATTCCTTTTAACATGCGTTGACAACTTTGTTTGATGAATGAATGCACTACTCCATTAAGGGAACTTTACTTACTAATGTTAATTGGTGACAACATTACCAATGTGAATGAAAGCTAAAATGATCCCCGCAAAACCAATGGGAAGATGAAAGATTAAGTTCATAGATGAAGAATAGTCATTATTATTTACACTTTTTTCCTCTATTTATCTTTATCTCATTATTTTCAGGGTGGAAATCAGTTATATCCAACTTTACTTTTAAAATTAAACTTCCTCCTCAACTTTTAGAAATAATCATTCTCTCCCTCTTTTGCCGAATTGACACTTTAAGTGTCTATCTTATCATTATATTATCAACCTTTATCTTCTTTTTCTTCTTCTTTTTTTTTTTTTTTTTTAAAAAAAACCTTCTTTAATATCGTAGTATTTTTGTTATTTAATTTATATAAAAAATATCCTATAAAAAGTGTATTTTCATCCCTAAAAAATGAGAAATATTGATCGAGTATATAATTTTATGTCGTCCTATAATAAAATAGATGAACAAATTAAAAAATATTTGTGAATTTTAACTAAATTTATAATGTGATAACCTAATAAACACATTCCGATGCAAGTAATACAAAATTAATTAATAAAAATAAAGATATATTTCATAACAGTTTTTTAAAAGATTATCTATTCATAATGTAAATGAAGTTTAAATTATAATTTTAAAAAATATTTCATTAATGAAAATAAAAATTCATTTATCTACATAGATAATAGAGCATAAAAGATATACATAATACATAGAAATGACCTTTAACTTGACTTCAACTAGCATTTATGTCCTTAAACTATAGGTGTGCATATGTAGACACTTAAACTAGTATAAAGTTGAACAAGTAAATAAATTATTGGCTCACATTTTTTTCTTGCCGGCCCTCACATCAATCAGTGCTCCTCAGGTGTCTAATAATGGATGCCCTAAAATTATAGGCATCCTAGCATCAACATCAAAGTCAAGAATTTTAAATCAACAAGAATCACAAACTTACCTAGTCTGAAGAGCACATCCTCAACTATCTCATCCGGAGCAACATGAGACTTGTCTACTAGTAATAATGTGATGTTGATCAGACGTCGACCTTCTAAACCAAGTGTCTTGAACACCTATAGGGGCATTAAATTGATAGTTACCCACAAACTACATAGTGCATGTGAAACACCACTTTCACCATTTTGTATAGGGAGAATGGAGCTTCATTGATCCTCATTCTTTTTAGGAAGCTTGTTCAATACTCTCGAAACTCACCCCTCTATAAGTGTAACCATCTCATAATCTCCCAAGACACCATTTGCATGCCTCCATCTCTCATAGATATTTTGCATATTTCATCATGTCTCTTAGGACATCAATCAACGGTATGTTTATATGTAGTTTCTTAAAGATATTGACGAAAATTTTAAAACTGGCCTCATGTTTTTTCTTTTTTTTTTTTAATTCTTGTGGGAAGGAAGAGGACGCTTATTAACTGGTATTGGTTTGATTAAAGTGTGTTCCTCCATACTCTTTTCTTTTAGAATCAACTCCTCTTTTTCTTCAAGAGTTTCAACTCTTTTATTTTCACCAGTCTTTTCAAATTTGTCATCCTCAACTTTCTTCATAAGTATTTGTGGAAGGGGAGGAGAACACTTTGGCCTAGACATAGGTAACACTAGAGTTCTTTTCTCATTGTTTTTTATTTTCTAAGATCAACTTCTCATTCTTGTGCTTGAACTTTCTTCATCAGCCTTTGTGGAAATGGGGGAGGACACATTGGCCCATGCATATGTATCACTTTTTGTGGTATATGATCTATCATCACCTAATCATCAAACACTCAGCCACTTCAAATTACAGAAGTCATGCAATGGATAACATCACCTCTTTTAGCCTTCAAATTTGCCATAATATCACTCAAAAGAGTGCCCATTTGCATTTGGTTCACTGAGGTAGAAATCTGTCTTAGGTGAGATTGAATATGTTAATTGAGGTGAAGTGGGAGTGCACTACTTGTCCTATAGTAGCAATGTCACTGTGTAGTTGTTGCATGCCACTCTTTGTAGATTCAACTTTCTTGAGCATGCGAGTTAACATTTCTTGCATTTTGGAGCTCACGGGTTCACTTATGGATGATTTCTCTATGTTCTACTGACCACCTCGGGGTGGGACATATGGATTTGTGCTTCAGTGGTTGAAACCTTGATCCCGAATCCCTTGGTTCCTATATCTCCAATCTACATGCTACTCTCTATTTCAACTTTGATTCCCTTGACCTTGACACTAAGGTCTCTGTTTGGAATCATGGTAGTTCAGACAAAAACCCTTAGACTGATTATTTATAGAATGAACCTCCTCTTCATAAGTCTTGAAAGCTTCCTCATTTCTGTACCCCTTGATCATTAGAAGCCATATCATTTACCTTGTGCGTTGGGGAACCCAAAAAATGCTTGGTTAATATCTCCATGTGTGTCATCAATTGTGTCATATTTTACTCTTCGACCTCTTCTCTTAGTATGTTTTTGTAACACCCCGTATCCGAAAAAGGTAAATAGCACACTTGGTGAGCTGTAGGTGCCAACCCATGAGGGCCACCCATGGCCCATGGATGGGACCATAGACCGTAGGAGTGGTCCGTGGATGGGCTCCCCCAAAATGACCATGAAGGCCAGAACCACGACCTGACCAATGGACCGTTGGTCAGACCATGGTCTGTGGTTAGGGCCCGTGGTTCGCTGGCCTAGCAGATAGGTTCTAACCACCATCGATGGCCTATTGTCCTGACCACAGTCCGTTAGTGGGGTCTCGTGGGTCACCGATTGACAATTATTTTTAGGGGCACAAGGGTCTTTTTTGGTTTTAATAAAATAAAAGTAAGGTCATTTTCCCCAAGTCTAGGATCCCTATATAAGTTATTTTAACCCCTAAATTCACTTATTCACATCATTCTCTCAAACTCACCAAAAGAATTGGGTTCCTCTCCAAAATATTTCTCTCTCTAGAACTTGAAGAAGAAGAAAGAGTTCAAGCTAGGATCAAGGTAACTCTCAAATCCTCAAGCATTTGTGGGCTTTGTAATCAAGGTATGATGACTTTTAACTCATGGATTCCTTCCATCCATGGAGTCCCTATGTTTTCCCCGATTAAGAAGATGAAATCCCCAATTTGAGTTAGGGTTTCTTCCAATGTTGTGGGTATTGATGAATGTTGATCCAATTGAGTGGATTATGATTTAATTAATAGTGATACATGTTTTAAGAATGAAATTGCATGTACCCATGCCTAACCCATGTTTAGAAAGATGAAATTGATGTAAATGGGTTTTATGCCATGAAAGGATAATTTGTGGGTTTAGATGTATTCAATCTAGGATTGAGGAGATACATTAGAATTGAGGCTTATATGATGAATCGTGATTAGTAGTGCTTGAGATTGAGGCTATATGATGAAGTATGATTAGAATTTCTTGAGAGTGAATCATATATATATATATATATATATATATATAGATTGTTGAGAGTAAAACTTATAGGATGATTTATGATTTGTATTGCTTTGAGATTGGAGCTTATGAGATGATTATGATGTTGAATATCTTTGAGGGTGAAGCATATAGAATGACTAAGAGGTATAGTGCTTTGAGAGTAATGCTTATGTTATGAATTGTTGATTATTGATGTAATTGTTGTGGAAGAGATAGTTCCCACACGAATTAATTATGTTATTAATGTGAAAGGATTTCTCACATTGAATGATTCTAGGTTGAAAGGATTGCTCACCTCAAATAAATCTAGACTAAAATGCTAAGAAATAGATGAGGCAAGAGGCGAATACCCATAACCTCTAATGGAGAAAAATCGATAATATGTTTTAATATGAGATTTACTTTTATGATGAATAATTAGTTTGGATTGTTGCTTGAGTTTCCTTCCTTGATATGTATGACTAGAGGTGGATGACCCAAGTCTTGACTAAGGATAAGATGAGGTCACTTCAAGAAGTGTTCCTCCTATATTGATATGTTATGATGATTTATGTGCATTAATTATGCTTATGACTTATATTGTCTAACACTTATGTTTATGTTGACTATCATATTTTGTACATGTTTGTACTAACACATACTCTTGCCTACATTTCTTATCCAAATGTAGGGTCCGACGATATTGACTCTTATCCCTGTGGCTAGGATCCTAATAGAAGCGTGGATTAAAGATTGGTGAGTCCTCATAACATTCGAGGATACAACCATCATTTCTCTTATGTTCTTTCATTTTATGTTTTGAACTATTGTATGGGTTGTGTCCCAAGGATATTCATGTTTTAGATGGTTTGAGACAAAGTGTGCTAGATTTCTGTTTCATTTTATAAAGACTTTTATTATGTTGAAAATGTTTTAATTTTCCACTCATTTCTATTATCTTATGTTATGAAAGCTAAGTGGCTTATATAAGGCCTCACGGGGTCTTGTATGCCATGTTACGTGTAGGGGGTACCCCTAGGTCATGACAAACTTTGTATCAGAGCACAATGTTTAGAATGGTTCTAGGATGTCTCAAAACCAATCTAGTAGAGTCTTGTTCATAAGTGTGAAGTGCGCCACATTTATGAATGAGAGGCTATTAGATACTTAGGAAACTTCACTTCTTCATTTCTCTACGTCGTGCGATAGAGTTTAACATTATAAGGTCTTTCTCCTAATCCTTACCCGATGGTCTTCAGGATATGACTACTACAAGGGCAAATTCTAGAAGGAATGAGGAAGACAATGTGGATCAAGAAGTTCCTCCTTAAGCTCCTCAAGCTCCGGTCTACCCTTTGGCCGAGAATGTGACTAATGCGGAGTTTAGGATGAGTTTTCAAGTGTTGCCTCAAGCCGTGATGGCCCAAGACAATAGAGAGATTGTAGTCCCCGTGAACTCAAATGTGGGTACGGTGACATCTAGAGCGAGGGACTTCACTAGGATGAATCCACCTAAATTCTATGGGTCAAAGGTTGAGGAAGATCCTCAAGAGTTCATAATGAGGTCTACAAAGTGTTGAACATTATGGGAGTGACTTCGTTAGAAAAGGAGAAGTTGGCCGCTTATCAACTTAAGGGGGTTGCTCAAATTTGTTTCAACCAATGGAAAGGGAAGACCAGTAAAAGCGGGTCCCATAGAGTGGGAAAGGTTCAAAAATGCTTTTCTTGATAGGTTCTTCCATGTAGAGATGAGAGAGGCTAAGGTGCTTGAGTTCATTAACCTTTGGCAAGGTAGTATGAGTGTTAAGGAATATGCTTTGAGGTTTATTCAATTGTGTAAGTATGCTCCTTCTATAGTGGCCGACCTTAGATTAAGAATGAGTAAGTTCATATTAGGAGTGTCTGATTTAGTGGTGAAAGAATGTCGTACGGCTTTGCTTGTCCATTGCATGAATATTTCTCATTTTATGGTCTATGCCCAACAAATTAAAGAGGAAAAACTTAAGGAGAGATCTAAGGAGAACAAGAGGTCTAGAATGGATGATGGTAATTTCCCTTATGCTAGGTCCAATGGACATGGTCGTTCTAGAATCAACAAAGGTTTTTCGAGAAAGGTTCTTCTAAGGCTCCAAGGTTCAACCAAGAGAGGGTGTCTAACCCTAAGCCTCAAGGAGGTGGAAATGGCATTTCATTTCCAGATTGTGGTAAGTGTGGAAGAAAGTATGTGGGCGAATGTGTAGCAGGTTCCAATGTTTGTTTTGGTTGTGGTAAGATGGATTACAAGATAATACATTGCACTTTAGTTGCTAAGAATGAGGGAGATAGTCATCGTAGGTCTCAACCTTATCCTTCATCTGGTCAAAGTGGTTCGGGTTCCAATTCTCCTAAGCAAAATCGATTCTATGCACTTCAGACTAGGGGTGAATGAGGGTTTGCTCCTGATGTGGTTATCGGTATGTTGAAAGTCTTTTCAATTAGATGTTTATGCTTTGCTAGATTATGATGTCATCCTTGGGATGGATTGGTTGCACTCTTATCATGCTTCTATTGATTGTAGAACCAGTGTAGTCAAATTATTTTTAGTTCCCGAATGATCCTATCCGAGAGTGAAAGGGGAAAAGTCTATGCTAAAAGTTTGGGTTATTTCTTTCCTTAAGGCTAAGACGATGTCTTTTAAGGGTTGCATGTATCACCAAGTTAGAGAGAGAAATATAGATTTCTAAGTGTTGACCTACTACAGAGAGCTAGTTATTATTCTAAGATTGAACTTAAGTCAGGTTAGCACCAAATGAGGATGAAAGAAGATGATGTTCCAAAGCTGTGTTTTAGGACCCGATATGGTCATTATGAGTTTATGGTAATGTCATTTGGCTATTAGACCCCACCAAAGGTGGTGCTATGGGGTAAAATGGTTCCGAATTGTCCTTTATGACAACTGTGAAAGTTAAGCAACGTCTTAATCCGACCTTAGTAGAATTGAAAGGGACGGTGCTTAAAAAGTCCACTGAGGCTTCCTCGCGAGGGAGATGGTGTACTTAGATATAAAGGTCATTGTGAGTTCCTTGTGTTAATGATTTTGGGAGTTGATGTAAGTTCTTCTTACTAGGAAGATCTGGTAGACATATTAAATCAGCAAGTTAAGATGTTAAGAATCAAGGAAGTTGCTTCCATGAAAGTATGGTAAAGGAATCTTTTAGTTTAGGGTGCTACTTTGGAGGCTGAGGCCGATATAATGTTCCGATATCCCTATCTTTTTCCTTCTACCCTAGCTAGAGCGAATAAGTTCATCATAGTTTACTCCTTGTTTGAAGACATGTGTGTTTGGATATTCCCATTATTTCCTTATGTTATGCATGTTCCTGAAAACATGTGTTTTGAAAAAAAAAGAGTTTATATGATTGATTTTCTTCATGTTATAGTGCATTGAGTATGAGTTGCCTATAGACTCCATGAGATGAATTAATAAACATTCTTTAGATATGTTTTTTGAGATTGAATTGCATCTGAGCTCTATGAGATTGTGTTGAGCATGCTTTTAGCTTGGAGAAGGTAGTTCCTCCTTGTGAATGAGTAATGCTGAAAATTCATGCATATTGGGTTGCTAGATATAGTTCCTACTTCCTTATGATGCATTTGAGTATATTGAGCTACGAGTTGATGTTTCCTCCTTATATATGTGCAGTGCATGCATAATGGGCTGATAGAGTAGTTTCACCCCTCTTACAATGTTTCGATAACGCTCTAGTTTGGAGTCGATAGTTCCTCCTTGGTTATACGCATTTAGATGAAGTTGAATTTTAGGTTGGGTTGTTAGCTCTTCTCGTACTTTTTTAGAACCAGTTTGAATCTCATTCGAGGACGACTGATCCCAAGGGGGAGATATTGTAACACCCCATATTTGGAAAAGGGTAAATAACACTCTTTGTGAGCTGTAAGTGCCAACCCTCGGCCCGTGGATAGGACCATGGATTGTAGGAGTGGTCCGTGGAAGGGCTCCCCAAAAGTGACCAGTAAGGCCAAAACCACGGCCTGACCAACAGACCGTTGGTTAGACCACAGTCCATGGTAAGGGCCCATGGTTCGATGGCCCAGCAGAAAGGTTCCGACCACCATCGACAGTCGTGCAGGATGGTCGGTCGTCCTGACCACGGAGTGGGGTTCGTGGGTCACTGATTGGTAGTTTGTTTTATGGGTACAAGGGACTTTTCCTATTTTAATTAAATCAAAGTGAGATTGTTTTACCTAAGTCTAGGACCCTTATATAAGTTATTTTAACCCCTAAATTCTCTCATTCACATCATTCTCTTAAACTCACACAAAGAATTGGGTTCCTCTCCAAAATATTTTTGTCTCTAGAACTTGAAGAAGAAGAAAGAGTTCAAGCTAGGATCAAGGTCAAGTCTCCAATCCTCAAGCATTGGTGGGCTTTGTAATCAAGGTATGATGGCTTTTCATCCATGGATTCCTTCCATCCATGTATTTCTTCCATCCATGGAGTCCCTATGTTTTCTCCAATTGAGAAGATGAAATCCCTAATTTGAGTTAGGATTTCTTCCAATGTTGTTCCAATTGAGTGGATTATGATTGTTTATCACTAAATTGACAGTAATACATGTTTTTAGAATGAAATTACATGTACCCATGCCAAACCCATGTCTAAAAAGATGAAATTGATGTAAATGAGTTTTATGCCATGAAAGGATAATTTGTGGGTTTAGATGTATTCAATCTAAGATTGATGAGATACATCAGAATTGAAGCTTATATGATGAATCATGATTAATAGTGCTTGATATTGAAGCTATATGATGAAGTATGATTAGAATTGCTTGAGAGTGAGGCATATAGACATAAATTGTTGAGAGTAAAGCTTATAGGATGATTTATGATTAGTATTACTGCGAGATTGGAGCTTATGAGATGATTATGATGTTGAATTGCTTTCAGAGTGAAGCATATAGAATGACTAAGATATATAATGCTTTGAGAGTAAAACTTATATTATGAATTGTTGATTATTGATGTAATTGTTGTGGAAGAGATAGTTCTCACATCAATTGCTTATGTTATGATGTGAAAGGATTTCTCACATTGAATGATTCAAGGTTGAAAGAATTGCTCACCTAAAATGAGTGTAGACTAAAATGCGAAGAAATAGATGAGGCAAGAGGCGAATACCCATGACCTCTAATTGAGAAGGATATGAGGCGATTCCCCATATTCTATAGAGGAGAGTAAGAGGCGACTAACCTTATTCCGTAATGTTGGACATAGAGGCGAATACCCATGATCCCTTATTGAAAGATGTGTAGGCGAATACCCGTATCTTATAATGACATGATGTGGAGGCAAATACCCGTGTCATATGATAATTGGGCATGGAGGCGAATACCTATGATCATAAGTTGGACATGGAGGCGAATACTCGTGACCATATAAGCAAGGCAAGAGTCGATTACCCATTTGCCTTTAAGTAAGGCAAGATGTGACTACCCACGAGCCTTTATGAGAAGGCAAGGAGGTGATTTCTTCATGTCTATAAAAGATAAGCTAAAGATGAGAATCGTAAATGATGAGCTTGAAGGATGGCCCAAGGTGGCCTACTATGATGAGTAAGACTAGTGAAGGATTACCCATTTCTTGGTTAAGTTTTCTTTGAGATTACTTCAAGAAAGTATCGTAAGTAAGTTTTAATATGAGATTTTCTTGTATGATGAATGATTAGCTTGGATTGTTGGTAGAGTTGCTTTCCTTGATATGCATGACTAGAGGTGGATGACCCATGTCTTGACTAAGGATTAGTTGAGGTCACTTCAAGAAGTGTTCCTCATATATTGATATGTTATGATGATTTATGTGCATTAATTATTCTTATGACTTATATTGTCTAAACCTTATGTTTATGTTGTCTATCATATTTAGTACATGTTTGTACTAACAGATACTCTTGACTAAATTTCTTATCCAAATGTAGGGTCCGGCGATATCAACTCCCATCTCCATGGCTAGGATCCTAGTAGAAGCGTGGATTGAAGATTGGTGAGTCCTCATATCATTCAAGGATATAGCCACCATTTCACTTATGTTCTTTCATTTTATGTTTTGAACTATTGTATGGGCGGTGTCCCAAGGATATTCATGTTTTATATGGTTTCAGACAAAGTGTATTAGACTTCTGCTTCATTTTATAAAGACTTTGATTATGTTGAAAATATTTTAAATTTCTGCTCATTTATATTATCTTATGTTATGAAAGCTAAGTGTCTTATATGATGCCTCTCGGGGTCTTGTATGCCATGTTATGTCTAGGGGGTATCCCTGGGTCGTGACAAACTTGGTATCAGAGCACAAGGTTTAGAATGGTTCTAGGATGTCTCAAAACCATGTCTAGTATAGTCTTGTTCATACGTGTGAAACACACCATATTTATGAATGAGAGGCTATTAGATACTTAGGAAACTTCACTTCTTCATTTCTCTAAGTCATGCAGTAGAGTTTAACTCTATAAGGTTTTTCTCCTTATCCTTACCCGATGGTCTTCAGGATATGACTACTACAAGGGAAAATGCTAGAAGGAATAAGGAAGACAATGTGTATAGAGAAACTCCTCCTCATGTTCCTTAAGTTCCGATCCACCCTTTGACCAAGAATGTAACTAATCTAGAGTTTAGGACTGCTTTTCAAGTGTTGGCTCAAGCCGTTATGACCCAAGTCAATAGAGAGGCTGTAGACCCCGTGAACTCATATGTGGGTACAACGACATTTAGAGTGAGGGACTTCACTAGGATGAATCCTCCAGAATTCTATGGTTGAAAGGTTGAGAAAGAATTTCAAGAGTTCATAATGAGGCTCTAACGTGTTGGACATTATGGGAGTGACTTCGATAGAAAAGACGGATTTAGCCACTTATCAACTTAAAGGGGTTGCTCAGATTTAGTTCAACCAATAAAAAGAAGCAAGATCGGTAGAGACGGGTCCCATAGAGTGGGAAAGGTTAAAAAATGCTTTTATTGATAGGTTCTTCCCTCTAGAGATGAGAGAGACTAAGGTGCTTGAGGTCATTAACCTTCAGCAAGGTCGTATGAGTGTTAAAGAATATGCTTTGATGTTTACTCAATTGTCTAAGTATGCTCCTTCTATAGTGGCCAACCCTATGTCAAGAATGAGTAAATTCATTTTGGGAGTGTCCGATTTAGTGGTGAAAGAATGTCTTATGGCTATGTTTGTCCATGACATGGGTATTTATCGTCTTATGATCCATGCCCAACAAATTGAAGAGGAGAAACTTAAGGAAAGATCTAGGGAGAACAAGAGGTCTAGAACTGATGATGGTAATTTCTCTTATGCTTGCTCCAATAGATATGGCTGTTCTAGAAATCTACAAATGTTTTCTGAGCAAGGTTCTTCTAAGGCTCCAAGGTTCAACCATGAGAGGGTGTCTAACCCTAAGCCTCAAGGAGGTGGTAATGAGCCTTCTTTCCCAGATTGTGGTAAGTGTGGAAGAAAGCATGCGAGTGAATGTCTAGCGGGTTCTAATGTTTGTTTTGGTTGTGGTAAGACTAATCACAAGCTAAGAAAATGTCCTTTCGTTGCTAAGAATGAGAGAGATAGTCGTCTTAGGTCTCAACCTTATCCTTCATCTGGTCCAAGTTTTTTGGGTTCCAATGCTCTTAAGCAAAACTGATTCGATGCACTTCAGACTAGGGGTGAACAAGGGTGTGCTCCCGATGTGGTTACCTATATGTTGAAAGCTTTTTCGATTACATGTTTATGCTTTGCTAGATTATGATGTCATCCTTGGGATGGATTTGTTACACTCTTATCATGCTTCTATTGATTGTAGAACCCGTGTAGTCAATTATTTTTAGTTCTCGAATGATCCTATCCGAGAGTGGAAGGGGAAAAGTCTATGCTAAAAGTTTGGGTTATTTCTTGCCTTAAGGCTAAGAAGATGTCTTTTAAGAGTTGCATGTATCACCAAGCTAGAGAGAGGAATATAGATTTCTAAGTGTTGACCTACTACAAAGAGCTAGTATCATTCTAAGATTGACCTTAAGTCGGGTTAGCACCAAATGAGGATGAAAGAAAATGATGTTCTGAAGCCGTGTTATAGAACCCAATATGGTCATTATGAGTTTGTGGTAATGTCGTTTGGTTATTAGACCCCACCAAAGGTAATGCTATGGGGTAAAATGGTTCTGAATCGTCCTTTATGACAACTGTGAAAGTTAAGCAATATATTAATCTGACTTAGTAGAATTGAAAGAGATGGTGCTTAGAAAGTCCATTGAGGATTCCTTCTAAGGGGGGATGGTGTGCTTAGATAGCAAGGTCGTTTTGAGTTCCTAATGCTAGTGATTTTGGGAGTTAATGAAAGTTCTTCTTATGAGGAAGTTGCAGTAGAGATGTTAGATCGGCGAGTTAAGAATTTAAGAATCAAGGAAGTTGCTTCCGTGAAAGTATGGTAAATGAATCTTTTAGGTGAGAGTGCTTCTTGGGAGGCTGAGGTCGATTTGATGTCCCGATATCCCTATCTTTTTCCTTCTACTTTAGCTTGAGGTAATGAGTTCCTCATAGTTTACTCCTCTTTGAATTCATGTGTGTTTAGATGTTCCCATGATTTCCTTATGTTATGCATGTTCACGAAAACCTGTGTTTTGAAAAAAAAAAGAGTTTATATGATTGATTTTCCTCACGTTGTAGTGCATTGAGTATGAGTTGCCTATAGACTCCATGAGATGAATTGATAAGCATGCTTAAGATATGCTTTTTGAGATTGAATTGCATATGAGCTCCATGAGATTGCGTTGAGCATGCTTTTAGCTTGGAGAAGGTAGTTCCTCCTTGTAAATGAGTAATGTTGAAAATGCATGCATATTGGTTTGCTAGATGTAGTTCCTACTTCCTTATGATGCATTTAAGTATGCTAAGCTTGGAGATGATGTTTCCTCCTTAATTATGTGCATTGCATGCATAATCGGCTGATAGAGTAGTTTCACCCCTGTTACGATGTTTCAATAACGTTCTAGTTTGGAGTCAGTAATTTCAGTTATAGGCATTTCGATGAAGTTGCATTTTAGGTTGGGTTGTAAGCTCCTCTCCTACTATTTTATAACCAGTTTGCATCTTATTCGAGGAGGAATGATCCCGAGGGGGAGATATTGTAACACCCCATATCCGAAAAAGGGTAAATAGTAGTCTTGGTGAGCTGTAGGTGCCAACCCATGAGGGTCACCCACGGCCCGTGGATGGGACCATGGACCGTAGGAGTGGTTCGTGGATGGGCTCCTTAAAAGTGACTTGGAAGGCCACGATCATGGCCTGACCAACGGACTGTTGGTCAGACCACGTTCTGCGGTTAGGGCCCATGGTTCGATAGCCTAGCAGAAAAGTTCCTGACCACCATCGACGGCCGTGTAGAACGGTCCATTGTCCTAACCACGACCCTTTAGCGGGGTCTCGTGGGTCAATGATTGGTAATTTGTTTTATTGGCATAAGGGAGTTTTCCAATTTTAATTAAATCAAAGTGAGATCATTTTACCTAAGTCTAGGACCCCTATATAAGTTATTTTAACCCCTAAATTCTCTCATTCACATCATTCTCTTAAACTCACATAAAGAATTGGGTTCCTCTCCAAAAAAATTTTGTCCTTAGAACTTGAAGAAGAAGAAAGAGTACAAGCTAGGATCAAGGTCAAGTCTCCAATCCTCAAGTATTTGTGGGCTTTGTAATCAAGGTATGATGACTTTTCATCCATGGATTCCTTCCATCCATGGAGTTCCTATGTTTTTCCCCAATTAAGAAGATGAAATCCTAATTTGAGTTAGGTTTCTTCCAATGTTGTGGGTATTGATGAATGTTGATCCAATTGAGTGGATTATCATTGTTTATGATTAAATTGATTGTAATAGATGTTTTTAGGATGAAATTGCAAGTACCCATGCGTAACCCATGTCTAGAAAGATGAAATTGATGTAAATGAGTTTTATGCCATGAAAGGATAATTTGTGGGTTTAGATGTATTCAATCTAGGATTGATGAGATACATTCGAATTGAAGCTTATATGATGAATCATGGTTAGTAGTGCTTGAGATTGAGACTATATGATGAAGTATGATTAGAATTGCTTGAGAGTGAAGCATATAGACATAGATTGTTAAGAGTAAATCTTATAGGATGATTTATGATTAGTATTTCTTTGAGATTGGAGCTTTTGAGATGATTATGATGTTGAATTGCTTTGAGAGTGAAGCATATAGAATGACTAAGAGATATAGTGCTTTTAGAGTAAAGCTTATGCTATGAATTGTTGATTATTGATGTAATTGTTGTGCAAGAGATAGTTCCCACATAAATTGCTTATGTTTTGAATGTGAAAGGCTTTCACACATTGAATCACTCTAGGTAAAAGGATTTCTCACCTAAAATGAATCTAGACTTAAGTTCTAAGAAATAGATGAGGCAAGAAGTGAAAACCCATGACCTCTAATTGAGAAGGATATGAGGCGATTCCTCATATTCTATAGAGGAGAGTAAGAGGCAACTACCCTTATTCCCTAATGTTGGACATGGAGGCTAATACCCATGATCGCTTATTGAAAGATGTGGAAGCGAATACCCATATCTTCTAGTGAAAGATGTGGAGGCAAATACCCACATCTTATAATGAAATGATGTGGAGGCAAATACCCATGTCATATGATAATTGGGCATGGATGCGAATACCTATGATCCCATAAGATGAACATGGAAGTGAATACCCGTGACCATATAAGCAAGGCAAGAGGAGACTACCCATTAGCCTCCATTAGCCTTTAAGTAAGGCAAGAGGCAACTACCCATGAGCCTTTATGAGAAGGCAATGAGGTGATTTCCTCATGTCTATAAAAGATAAGCTAACGATGAGTATCATAAATGATGAGCTTGAAGTATGGCCTAAGGTGGCCTACTATGATGAGTAAGACTAGTGGAGGATTACCCATGTCTTGGTTAAGTAAGCATTGAGATTACTTCAAGGAAGTATCGTTAGTATGTTTTAATATGACATTTTCTTGAATTATGAATTATTGGCTTGGATTGTTGCTAGAGTTGACTTCCTTGATATGTATGACTAGAGGTTGATGACCCAAGTCTTGACTAAGGATAAGTTGAGGTCACTTCAAAAAATTTTCCTCCTATATTGATATGTTATGATGATTTATGTGCATTGATTATGCTTATGACTTATATTGATTAACCCTTATGTTTATGTTGGCTATCATATTTAGTACATGTTTATACTAACGCATACTCTTGCCTATATTTCTTATCCAAATGTTGGGTCCGACGATATCGACTCTCATCCCCGTGGCTAGGATCATACTAGAAGTGTTTATATCTCACACTTACCATAGACTACTCTTAGAGAATTTTAGATGGAATTGGAGCCATCATTCAACTTTAATGGTGAAGATTAGGAGCTTATAGTGTTTATATCTTTAACTTTTTTTTTAAACTCATGGTTTGGATTAAATATTCGTAGTTGTAGTGTTTATTTTCAGATTTGGATATTGTGTTAGAGATAAACAATATTTGGATTTTCATTTGTATTTTGTTCATTTGCATTTAATTGTATATTATCTCATTTATGAGATGAGTCTTTAATTCTTTAATTGATCTCATGCTTTAATTGATATCCAAGGGAATTGATCAATCCTAGAACTTGCCCATTTATCTTGATTTGTCTTGATAAAATTTATTGATGTTGGGAAAGGTTGATTAACACGATGTGAGGACATATTGGTGGATTAGAGCAAGGGATAGCCTAATTTCGATAAAGCCCCCATCTTATGGATTTGAGCTAGAAATAGGAAAATCCTAGTGTTGCCTCTTATTGGTTGTGTTTTGGTATACTTGCTAAGTTCGGAAGAATTAGTTAAGAAATACTTCCTTGTGATCGAGAGATACAACTGAGTACTTAAGAGCCCAAAGAAAATTTGAATTACCCTTGATTATTTAGATGATAATTGATTACTTGTGATGGATCTTATGAGCATGAATTGAGTTACCATTCCCAATTCTCCTTGCTATCCTTGATCTAGAAGGTCTTTGATCAACCTATCCTTTATTTTGTTATTTTAATTTTGTGTTTGTTTCATATAAAAATATCCCAAATATTTATATCAATTGTTCGTACTAGCTTGTAATTCTTTATTTCTTCAACTATCCATACATTGTTCCTTGTGGGATTAGACTCACATTGAGTATTATTTTTGCATACAACCGCCTATATCTTCTTAGGGAGGTATAGTTGAGTGTTATTAGAAATGGCCCTGTTGCTCAGGAAGGATTTGGCATAATGAATTGATATAGAATTATAGTTCACTTGTTTCAATTCAATTGATTCATAGGCATAGCATGTCAAGTGGATCCTATATCTCAGCCTCTTAGTATTTCATTTATTTTGTATTGAGGACATTGCTTTTCATTTTTTGGTGGGGTGAGTACCTTCGTGCGAATAATCCCCTTTTGTTTGTATTTTGTTATTTTGTCTTTGAACTTATGTAAATAATGTTTTGTTTATATTAGAGTTTTTTTTTTCTTTTGGAAAATTGTGTCTCTTTACTTAATTTTTCGTTCTCTCTTGATTAATGCAATCCCTCATGAATTTTCAAATAGAGAAATGCTTGTGGTTTTCATTGATATAATTTGAGAATCAATTTTCTTCAATGTCAATATCTTAAATTGTACTCATGATGAGCATGATGCGTAGTGTCGGTGTTGTGAGAATGAAATTGATGTGGGTACACTTTTGAATGATCACTTTGAATCTTTTGTTGACTAGTTGTGTTTCGATGTGAGCTTTGCAATGAACATCACACGTACGCTTTTGATATTTTTGGAATATTCTAAATGAGTGTATTTCAAAGTGCCATGTGTGCTGAGTTTTTACTTGAAAGCATGTGGAGTCCTAAAATTTGCCTTGTTTGTCAAATTGTGTGAATCTTAGTGAATGTGAGACATGATATTGGGCAAAAATTCAATGAGGGAACCGAATTGTTCATAAACCATTTGTGACTACCTTGTAAGGGTGTGAAACCATTTTGGCACCATTTGATCCTAATTGATAACCATAAGTTTCTATTAAGTTGGTGGTTCCATCCACTCAATTGTTCTTACTATTAGAAATGAGCTAATTTAAAATCCATATTTCTTTATAAGGAATCATTTACAATGCACCATTCCCTTTGGGATTTGACCCCGACTCTTTAATGGATTTTTTACTAACAATGATCACTGAATCTTTTAATTGGGTTTGGAGGGTGATTTGAGTGTTATTGATTAACATTGAGGACATTGCTAGTACTTTTTGGTGATATGAGAGAACCTATGCCAATATTCCCCTTTTTTATTGCAATTTGATAATTTCATTTGTATTTTGATATTAGTATGATATTTAGTTGGTTTTGATTTCATTTTGTGTCTCTATTAATTTGCGCATGATTTTTGTAGTAGTGATGTTGATGATTGATGCTTATGAGTTCATTTTTGACATTCCAGGATCGATTTATTCCAATATCGATGTATTGGATAGTAATCTTGATAAAAGATGTGTTTTGTGTTTGTGTCATGAGAGAAATCAGTGTTTTTTTTTTACTTTTGAATGATTTCTTAGATTCTTGTGTTTACTAGCTGCATACTCACACGAGTCTTGCAATGAGCATCACACACAAGTTTCTTAATTTTGTACAGTTGTGTTAACTGATTGTGTTTGACGTGCCATGTGTGGTAAGATCCTACTTCAAATCATGCTTGTTGATTTCTAGAATCTGTCTTATTAGTCTAATTGTTTAGCCTGTGTAAATGCAAGAGATGATCTTGGGCACAAATTTTGAGAGGGAAGCCAAATCTTCATACATATTGTGACAACCTTGTGAGGGTATGCAACTATCTTGACACCATTGAGCCTATACCATTTGTTTTCAACCTCATGGAATCCTCTTAAACCAAATGTGTCCCTAACTACTCAACCATAAATCCTTTTCTAAGCATGGGTTTATTTGAATAGCAAACTTAGCCCAATAGCCTAAGTTGGGGATGTGAAAAAAGGAGGAGGAAAGAAAGCCAAGGGAAAGAGTGGAAAGAAAGCCAAGTGAAAGAGAGGAAATAAAAGTGAGACTCAACCTTGAATTTTGTAGCAAAAAGAAGGAAACCCTCCTTTTAAGAAAATAAACAAAAGCATGAAAATGGTATAAAAAGAAAGTCTTGATTAAATAAAAGGGGCTCCCAATAAATTGAAACAAAAAATGAAGATTGAGTCTGCAAATGAAAAGAATGAAAAGAACTTGAGAGGAGGTGAAGATGAGTGCAAAAACGCTTTGAAAAAGTGAAGTCACTAAGACAAATTGACCATAGCCTTACTGTAATCCCCATTATAAATTTGAAAAGACCCTTGAGATCTTGTATAAAGTAAGTTCTTTGATGATTAGAAAATATGGACAAACCTATGTGGTGATGCTTGCATGTATTTCTCTTTTAGAGACTGAGAGTTGTATTAATTCCTAATTTTTTTTGTTGATGTGCTTTGTGAGAGCACAAAATCATTATTGTTGTGAGGGCACTTGAATACTTTTATTGAAGCATTGTTTTGCATTATAAAGGAGAATTAGTGAGCTCGAGCTTGTATTGATGCCGACTAGTGTTAATTTGAAGCTTCTTGAGCATGATGGCAGATACTTTTTAGTAGGCTTGTGATTACACTTGCATGTTTACATACATTGAGAACTATTATCGACACCCTTGTTGTATGATTAATGTTTTAACATTTATCAAATACACTTCATCCAATTATAAGTGCAAACGATCATTAAGCAATATATAACCCAACAAATGAGTTGGGGTCGAACCCACAGGGAGCGGTGTTCAAATGCAATCAAGAAGTACAAATGTGATCTAACTAGCTATAGGAATATAAATTATCAAAAAAATACATGAAACAAATTAAAAGGAGTGACACGAATGTCAGATGGGGGGTTTTGGTTTGCAATTATCAACTACAACGCAATCACAAACAATTTGAAACAATAATAAGGAGAGAAATTCTCGGGATGTGATCGATTATAGACAAATTTCGATATATGGGTAATTTAAACTCCTAGTAAACAGCTAAAAATCAGTGGGTAGGTTAGACTATAAGGGAGATAGTGTTCTCTCAAACAACTATCCCAAATTAAGTGACTTCTTTCGAACATCAACAAGCATAGCAATGAAGAACAACCCACACCTTAATTCATCCACTCTCTCAAGCTAGATGGGTAGGATTGGGTTTATGATTTACTCTCTCGAGCTGAACCCAACTCAACCCAATACCTAGAAACCATTAATTAATAGTCTTAGTTCTAAAACCTCTCTCTAGAGCAAGCTAAGAACACAAGGTTAAAACTGCATTTGCAACTACAATTCATAAATTAAACCACAACTAATGATTAAACCCACTTCAATATAACATTTAAACTAGTAATTAACAATACCCATAAACTAATTCAATCTATAATCACATGATCACACCCCAAGAATTGGGGTTTTAGCCAAACAACATAAAAAGGTAAAAACGGTTACCAAATTGATTAACCATCAACTGGGTAAGAGTAATTAAGCTTTTACAATGCTTAAAATTGAAGAAAATCAGTAACCCACTTGCAAAATCTCTAAATTGAATCTCTAAAAACCTTCAAGTCTACTAAGAACTATTCTAAAATGGTAGTAAACTAAAATCTGGAAAAGAGAACTTCTAAATTAACAGTTCAAAATTGTATTTATAGTCGCCAAAAATTAGCCACAAAGGGCCATTAGGCGAGGTAAGTCGGGTTCGCTGAGTGGTTCGGCGAACCGCCCTTTGCTCTCTTTTATCGCCTTTTTGCATTGTCTCTCAACATCCTCAAGTCCTGCAACTTTGAGCGATCAATATTTGCATCGCGGAACTGCTCGGCGATTAACCGACTTCCCCTTTCCTGTCGCCGACTTGGTTTCTTCCTTCAGGGCTAGCACACTGGAACTTTAGGCAGTCAAAATACCCACTCGGTGATTCGCCAAGTGCTCTTGGCGATCATTAAGCTCGCCTTTCTTCACTTCTTTAGTTTATTTTGTTCCTTTTTACCTGTTAGTGTCCTTGCTTTGCTTCTTAATCCACATACCTGAAAATCAAGGCTTTAACATCAGTTTATAGCACACAAAAAACATTTAAGGACACTAAATCTATATAAACAAAGCCCTAAATGAGTCCAAATATTGGACTCATCAACACCCTCAACTTAAACTTTTGCTTGTCTTCAAGTAAAACTCAAGATCAGCAGTTCAAAAAGGATGTCTCAAATAGTGCTGCATAAGACTCAACATAAATGCACTCAACAAGGTTCAACTTACTCATGCAATGATCAATTGTACACTCAAAGATTCAAATTGTGACTCACCATTATCAAAGATGCTCAAATTCACAACACTTGCTTCAAATGCAAGTTCAAGCTCAATCAAGGTAAAGGTACTCAAATGCCCTCACAACAAGGATGAATCCATATTTACACAAAATTCTTCAACAATTTAGAGTTCCGTAATCACATACAACTCTCACAATCACAAAGATGAACACATGCATGACTTCACCCATAGGTTTGCCCTTATTTTCCAATCAACATTTGTTTCAGCTCTCTCAAGATCACAAAGGTCTTTTTAAGACTTGTAACCGGGCTGAGTGTAAAGGTATGGTCATTTAGGTTTAGTGGCTTCTACCTTCATGAAGTGTGGTCTGAACATCACTTTCTTCCTTTTCTTTAACATTTTAATCATGCTCATTATTCAACTTCATATGAACTACCGGATACCCCATTTCTTTAGCAACTTCCACTACTTTATTTCAGAACTTTTTCATTCTTTTTCTTTGCTTTCTTCTTTTCTTTTTTTTTTTTTACATGGAGGGGTTCCATCTTTGTCAAAATCATTACTCAAAGGGGATTTCTCACACTTCTTGACTTTCCTTCTCTTTTCACCACACCCCCAACTTAGGCTTTTGGCCTAAGTTGGCCATTCAACAAACTACACTTCATGAAAGTTATGGGTAAATGGATAAAGAGGGACCAAAATGGTACAAGTTTCTTCGAAGAAAAGGATAAGGCTCAAGAGGGTTCAAGCAAGGTTCACACATCTCACAAGGTTGGCCACAAAAGAGGTATATTTTCAAATTGTTTTCACTCTTCAAAATTGTTGCCTAAGATCATTTCAAGTGCTTGCATAACTCAATCAACCGGACCAACGGGGCAAATTCTAGGTGTTATCAAACATACTATTCAAAGTAATCTTATCACGCAAGGCATTAGCACCAATATCAAACAAGACTCCACACTCTCTAGCTAGTGTGCAATGTTGATCACAAGAGACTCATTTGATAACCGGCTGCTCACAACAAGATGCTAAAAGTTCACACATTGTCTACGCAACTTCATTGGCCTCATCGTAGCCGTATATTCATTTCATTCAATTAAGAGCAATATTTAAGTCATCGGTATTGATCACAGCCGATACTCAAATTCGCACAAGAACATCCATAATCACACACAATAGAGGTGGAAATTTTTTAAAATTAGGTTCAAAACCATTTCCATTCAAAACAAGGGGCCACAAGCTCAAGCATCCACAAGGTTAAGATCAAAACACATATATAGATCAACGAAACCCAATATTCATAAACAAAATAGAATCACAAGAGGTGTAGGTATGGAAATACCTCACCCTACCCACAAAAAGAAGTCGTTGTCCTCAAATGTAAGTAAAACATAAATAATCAGTAAAAACAACAGCGTGTAAGGTAAAAATGTCATCCATCTAGGCTAGGCCTGGGGTGAAGTTTGCATCACAGTCGTTCTGTCTGTCGGGACATCAGTGTCTGGAGTAACACTCTGAAGTTGGGCATCAGTGCCCGGTGTAGCAACAGTTGTGGCTCCGCTATAGTCGGCCATAGTAGTACTCTCGAAGAGGCCTGCCATGCTGTCTCAAACATGGCACCCTATAGATCCACTAGATCCTCATGAATAGCCGCATCTCACTCCTCAAGCTGCTCTTCATCTATCTCAGCCTCAGACTCAACATCAGCAACATCCTCTATAATATCGTCTCATGTGGTAGCCGGAGGCATATCAGAACAGGCCGGAACATCTGCACCCAGGACATTAGGGACCTTTGCCGACTCAAAAAGTGAAGTGAAGTATGTGGACTTTAGATGGTCCACATCTTTCCTTAGCTCATAAACATCAACTTTCAAAGTCGTAACCTTAGTGGTAACCCCCTGTCATCTCTCACAAATATCTACTCTCCTTGTGAGAGCATCAATGGAAGCCTGGAGAGGTGTCAGCACAGCTATAATAGCTCTCTCAATCATCCAGGGCACCTTGGCCTCTAGCCAAAAAGCCCGCACATCGGCAGAATGGGCTAGGTGCCCCATCTTGAGGAGTATGGCCTAAGTGATCAAAGTCCTTGAGGCAGTGGTACCAGCAGCACCTCTTGGGGGCAGGGGAGCAACATAAGAACTCGGGGCATGAGAAGGAGTGGAAGTAGATGTACCTAAAGGCCTAGAGGTTGGAGTAGGCAAGGCTACCTCTACACTTAATGAATCAATATCAACCTCTGGGGATGTATCAACCAGAGTTGCTCTCCTTCTATCGGCCTTTTCTCGTGTGTACTCGGCCTCTATACACCAGATGGAAGATGTGGGTGTAACCTCAACATCCCTCTTCTCGTCATGAGGAATTCCAGTTTGACGACACAACTCTGTAATAAGTACTGGAAATTGAAGGGACGTCTTGCACTATTTGGCCCTCATAGCCATCGATTGCTCGATAATCAACCCCAAGTTCAGCCTCTTCCTAGCTATAATAGATCTAAGACTGGCCACCTTTTGGTGGCAGAGAATGGACTCGTTCTGTGACGGTATGATTGAGCTGCTAACCCAAACCAGTACCAAGTTGTTATGTTCAGGTCCTTCTTCTCGATAGGTGCTCTGGCCTCAATCCACATTAGGGTGGCATCAGAAATAAGGGGAGCTAGCCAACCCTTCAGGTCATCCAAAGTCTGTGTTGTAACCATAATGTGGTACTCGTGCTCAAAGCTTGCAACCCTCTCAAACATAACATTAATATCATCGCTGCCATATCTCAGTGTCCTCACTCGGGCCATCACAGACTCCACCCATCTGAAGGCACTAGCCTTCTTCTTCCCCTGGGGTTCCAGGTCAGTGTAAGCAGTGTAAAACTCCGGGACCCATGTAGGAATATATGGGCCACGGGGCCTTGTGAAAACCTTGAACTTGTGGAACCGGATAGTGTCCCACACTGCAGGATGCCTATCCACTACACCATCCGTGGATAACCTCTTTTCTTCCAAGATGGTCTTCAGTCCCTCAGCCTTAACCGGTTGAGTAACCGGGGAGAGGACTCTGAAGTGGTGGTGCTAGAACCACCGTATGTGCCAGAGCTGGAAATGAATACGAAGTAGGAGAGGTTGGCTCTGGAATCCTAGATGGATCATTACGAGCTTTGGAACGTAGCTCTACTCGTCGGGCCTGCAGCAACTGATTATCCTCAGTCTTAGAGAATGAAGCCTGAGAATCAAAGAAATCCCCAACACTGCCGGAGTTGTTCTCCGGTCTCTCAACTATGGGAGCCTTGCCTTTGCCTTTGCCCTTATTCAGAGGTAACTTCTTAATCTTTGTGTTGGAAGCAACTACTTCCTCATTGATCACAATATCCGTGCCCTTTTTCGAGGCGGCATGCCACTATCATCCAAGTTTTTTCTAGCCATATCTGCAGAACACATCGAAAGGTATTAGAAATAATTCAAGAAAAGTGCAGAAATTAAGTTACAAAAAGATTCACTGAACCAGTCCCCGAGTCACTTAGGAGAGCCAAATCAGGCTCACCAAAAGTACCAGCTTGAAAATTTCCAGAATCAAGGCATGTCGGTGATGTTCAGGGCCATTCGGTGAATCACTGACACCAATCGGCAGGCTTAAAGTAGCCCACTAAAAGTTACAGTGTATTTGAAGGGTTAGGAGCACAGAAAGGGCGATCTAAAGAAACTTCTGGTGAGTAACCAAGTGAACTCGGTGAGCTCAGGATTCCCGTCGAAAGTTACAGAGTGAAATCAACCAAATTTTGAAATTAAAGGTGATCCGAGGGGGACTTTAGAGAACTATCGAACCATTCGGCGAGCTCGACGCAGCTCGCCAAACGGCCCAATGTGCCAGTTTTCAACCCCATTTCCCAAAGTCAAACCCGCATCCTCTGAATTCAAAATCATACACATACATTATGCAATTAGAGGTAGACCATACGACCCATGCCCTCGGGGTACTCAAACTTCCCCTGATTTGGCCAAAATTGGCCATTTGACGACTTTTGCCCTTAAGAATGAGGTCAAACGCTCCATCATCGGGCAAATTATGTCATTTAGCACAACTCGGGGTTACTTAGACTTCACCCAACTAGACCCATTACTTAGAACCAATTTTAACGCACAAAACACGAGGATCGATCTATTTAAGTGTCACTACCCAAGAGTACCCCTAGGCATAACAGACGTACAAGACTTCGAAAAGCCTCATACAAGCCCTTAGCATATCATGAAAATAACATAATAGAAAAATATGGAAAAATTTAAAACTTTTTACAATCGAAGTCATTTTCATAAAAGCAAGCGGAAGTCTTTCTATACTTTTTCTCAAACTCTTGGGACATAGCCCATAAAATAGTCTCAACATGAAAATAAAAGACATAAAGAAATGGTGGATTTTGTCCTCGAACCTATGAGGACTCGCTAAGATCTTCAACTCCTTAGCTCCTTAGAAACCATTTCCAAAATAGCACTCAAGTCTCCAATCCCTACATTTGACTAGAATGTAGGAAAAGTATGCGTTAGTACAAAATGTACTAAATATGTTAGCTAGCATAATCATAAGAGCATAAGACAAGGGTTACTCAATATAAGACATAATCCAAAATCATATGAAATACTTCATGAAACATAAACTATAAACATGAGAGACAATATCACAATAATAAGCAAAGTCTCCAACATAAACATCATATAAGCATTATTTGACTCTTAGTCATCCATACCATAATAGAACCATTCTCAAGTAACCTCAAAGCACACTTGTGCAATGTGTGGAAGGCATCCCATACTACCCTTCACACTAAGCATAACCTTGAAGTCGTCCTAGTCATACTTACCCTCATTTGGTCTCATTATTAGCTAAATAAGGGAACTATCACCTTTAGTCAATCATATCATGGAAGGCAACTGTGGCAACAGTCTATCAAACATACACCATAAGCATAAAAAGGAACACACCATAGATATCTTCAAAGCATAATACTCTTACCCATACTTAGTAAAGCCTCTTAAGTACCCATAGGTCATAACTACTATTCTTTCTCATACTACTACACTATTTAGGACATAAGCCTTAACTAACATAGACCATGTCAGCTAACATGGAATCCGGTGTCTACCCCATACCGTAAAGGGGTCGCTCTACTTGTCGAGGGTAGAACTATACTCTTAGCTTGGGTGAAATCAATAGCTAAGTAACCTATGTGGGCACATAGTTATGGGATAAGGAGATTGCTTCTAGAAACCTCGACTCAACTATGGTAGATGGTTTCCATCTCATGACATACCTACTTTGGGAACCCAAACTCAACTACTGTAAAAGGAACCCTTTTGGAAAGCTGGACTTAGCTAGTGTAAAAGCATTCAAGGGGAAGTCGAACTCAACTAGGATAAAAACTTCCATCTCATATTCATATCCACTCGGTTCTAGGCATTAAGTCCCATTGAGTTAAAATTAAGTCTTGACTTAAGTTCGTATTTGTGGAAGAATGTCTTGATAGTCAATCCAACATAACTCATACTATATCTCATTATATCATGCGTGAGGAACTATCACCATCCATGACCTATTTGTGATGGCTCTAGAGCCTTTGATTCACTTAGGTGAGACTAGTCTTCCAACCTTAGAATCACTACATATGACAAACCTTTCACATTATATGATACTCATGCATGAGTGTGTATATGGAATTAACCTTTCAACAACACTACAACTAGGTCATGAGCATATTCACTTTACTCTAAAAGTGTCTCTAAAGCATGTACTAAACTTCATACAACATGCACACTATCATATCTTGCCCCTTTTTAAGGTCAAACTCATATTAAATCAACACATCTAGAATGACTACATTAGACATAGATGATAACATGCTTCAAATAGTTCAATTACTACTAGCATAATCTCATACTTCACCTCCTTGAGGTTCAAGCCTACTTCCAATCTTCACACCTAGGGTTTATGCACTAAACATGGATGTCATCCTAACTCATATGATTCTATCACTTTGTGCATCCAATCATTTCATGAGGTAGATTAGATAGGTAAAGATCTTCTACCCTAACTCTATCCATTAAGCTTCTATCCTCATGTAGACTTCACTCTCAAAGCCTTAGCTTACAAAGTTCGTCCCATTGCATTTGCCCTTAAAACCCTAGAACCATTACTTAGTGAGAACCCCTTTCATGTCAAGTTAATACTCATGCCTAATATCATGTCTAGAATTCTACATTAGACAAGGATATCATCATGACCCAAGTGATTCTATCACTTCCTACCATGTATTATTCATAAGGTGAATTAGGTAGATAAGGGTCTTTCATCACACTTCTGTTCATTAGCCTTTTATTCACATGTAGGTTTTACTCTCAAAGCCTTGGCATCTATAGTTAGTCATATTAGCTTTACTCTCAAGCCCTAGTGATTAACACTCATGACTACAAGCCATATTCTCAAAGCTTAACTTCTACAATCAACATTCATACCTAGTTTTCATGGTAGTCTAATCGTATTCTTCATTACTAGGTGATTCTAGTCATACTTGATCATACAGGTTCAATTTCATCTGTACAAGTCATGATCCATCAATTGAACTATAATCTAACTCAATTCATTTCTATGTGTTCCTAACCTTGAACAATTACTACACATGACATTGATTTTTTAAAGATCAATTAGAATTCCTCAATTCCACCTCTCATGGAATAAACTTACAAAATATCACATTCATCAAATAGACTAGGGTTTACCATAGAAATCACATAAATTCATCATAATATCACAATTCAATGTTAATACAATCATAATTAGGTATTATCCACTAGATTGGAATCATACCTAAGCCCTACCTACAATGTAGAAGGAAACCCTAGCTAGATTGGGTTTTTGACTTCACAATTGGGGGGAAAACTTAGGAGGCTCTATGGGTGGAATAACTCATAGATGATTAAGCTAACATACCTCAATTAAAAGCCCTAATCTATCTTGAAATAATGGATGAAAATCAAACTAGGTTGCTGCCCCAACTTCCTTTCTTCTTCTTCTTCTTTTTCTTCTTCTGCACTTCTAGATAGAGAATTCTTTGGAGAGAATTTAGGTGCTTTGAAGAATGAGTTAAAATGATTTAGTTTAGGGGCCTATTAAGCTTATATAAGTGTTTAAATAACTAACTAACCGACCTCCCTTAACCCCTAATTTTAATTACTTAACCTCCAAATCCCTAACTAAAAACTAAAATCTTGAAATGTGCCCTCACTCACAAAACCACCACCCACGGACCGTGGGTGGAGTCACGAAGCGTGCTGCACCTCTGTCGGTGCTGTTTTAGAGGCTGAAAATGTAGGTCGGTGCAGGCCTTGACCCACGAACCCAACCTACAAGGCGTGGGTCCACCTATAACCATTAGGTGGCCAAGTGTCGGTTGCTGTAATTTTGGCAGTTTTAGGGCTGCTTTGAGGGTCCTCCTCAAGGACCCCTTGGGTGGTCCTTGGGGGGGGGGGTTGTACCTTGAAGCCCTAACCCTTAAACCCCTATTCTAAGTACGGGAATCATTTTGATGATTTAAACCCTCATACAAAGCTCTAAAACTCTTACGAAAAGCTCTAGAACTCTCTAGTTCAACTTACTAGTTTTTGGGGCATTGTATTAAGCACTTAGGCGTGCATTTCAAATCAACACAGGTAAACCAACACAATACACAGAATTTAATCAATTACCCAACATCAAACACAACACATTTACCTATTGCATTCGAGTTCAACCACAAAATTAAAGTGCGGGGTTTGGAAAACCAACCTTAATGCTGAATATCCAAATTTGAATAGCTAGGCGGCAAAGATTTCCAATTTCGAGCATGAGATCACACAAAAATGCGAGTAAAATAGTAAATTATGGAAGATTAACTAATGGGTGAGAGAGTACGAGAGTTGAAAATGAGAGAATATGAAGGATTTTGAAATTTTTAACTCTTTGGCCTTTAAAACCTTTCAGTTCATGGCACCATCGGTGGAGTAAGTCATGCTCGCCGACCCACTTAGCGATGCACCGAGTGGTACTTTACTTTGCTGAGTTTTATAGGACTCCCAGACATTTGGGGGTTCAAATGGCAGACAAAATTGGGGCTTGCTGAACAATTCAACGAGTCGCCGATTAAGCAATTAGCCCCCTGAGTTTTACAAACTTCCATTTTAGGCTTTGTGGGTCCAACAGTGGTCCAAGTCGGGGCTTGTCGACCTATTCGGTGAGTCACCAACTAGACTTTTGGCTTGCTAAATGACCCATTTTCCAACACTTCTCACTTTTCAACCTACACAATCAACACATATTATTCAAAATTAAAAACTAACGTATTAAAAACTTGGGTTGCCTCCGAAGAAGCGCCTTAGTTAACATCATGGCATGACGAAAGTACCCATTTACAGATCATTCTTTGGGTTTACCAAGGTATCACTTGGTAGGCCCCCTTTTGGCCTTGGATTCAAATGAGAAGAAATTTGTTCCATTTGGGTCTCCAATTGGTTGATTGACACAGAATGAGAGGTCATTGTCTGATTAAGTGTAAAGACATCCTCCTTCATCTCTTTTAACACTTTGTCCAATCCTTCAACTTTGTTGAGAATGCGTGATTGCATGTCTTCCGTATGGCCACCTTCAGATTCCTTGGGCTTTTGATTCTCATGAAGAAGGACATACCTATCTTTGTCACCCTCCCTTTCCTTCCAAGTGGCATTACGATCACTCCAAACTCTATCACGGTCTCTCCAGCCCTCATCTATATTCCAACTATGATTTCCACCCAGTCTTGGGTAGTTTGCATGATAAGCTCCTCCTTGATTGGCTAGGAAATTCACTTCCTCATTGTACAATGCTTCAAATTATGCTTCATCAGGGTTTACTCCATAAACACCCACAACATTAACACTCTTTGTACCAACACCCATGACATTTTAGCCAAGATATCCAGTCGGGTCATTATTTTGGCCATGTTTTGGTCTATCTCTTGATCTTTTTTGATTTTTTCTTTTGTCATTCTAAATTTTAGAGGAGAGACTTAGTCTTCATGAGTGTACCATGCCCTATTGATCTTGATCATGCAATCAAGGAGTTGAGATGCCACTTCATAGGGTTGTTGCATTATACCACCTAGAACAAGTTGATTAGCAACTCCTTTGTTCACCGAGTTGAGGCTCCTATAGAAGTATTGCAGCAACACATTATTTGGAAGTCCATGGGTAGGACATTCCAGCACCAACTTCTTAAACCTCACTCAGTCTAATGGATTGGCTCACCTTACAAGCGTTTAAAACCTTTGATGCTATCCCTAAGAGTCATCATATTTGATGGGGGAAAGAATCGCACTTGGAATGCAGTAATAAGCTCGTCCCAAGAAGTGATGGAATCCTTTGGCAAATCAGCCAACCACTTACTAGTCTCACCCATCAGAGAAAATGGGACTAACCTGAGACAGACTAATTCTTGCAATATGCTTTTAAATGAGAATGGACCACAAAGGTCCACGAAGTTTCGAATATGCTCATGGGGATCCTCATGAGCCATCCCCTCCAAATAAACCTTTAAATTGTAGGAGTTGAAGCATTGTTCTAGTAATCTGAAAAATAGTGTTTCCTTTAGTTAGAGGTAGACGTATTGCCCCCACACCACCCAATGGAATTGGGTCATTTACGTTTGGGTCATTTACATTATTGAGGTTTCCAACATCATCTTGGTGGCCCACTTGACTTCCATTACTTCCATTAACGCTCATCACCTCCTCTGTTTAACACAAGCAACACAAAACAAAAAACTAAAATAAGTAGATTCAATTATAACTAGAAAGATCACAATTCAACTTCACCAAAAGAATTTTAAACAACACCCCTCCCCGGCAGCGGCGCCATTTTGATTAATGTTTTAACATTTATCAGATACACTTCATCTAATTCTAAGTGCAAACGATCATTAAGCAATATATAACCGAACAAATAAGTTGGGGTCGAACCTACAGGGAGCGGTAAGTGTTCAAATTCAATCAAGAAGTACAAATGTGATCTAGCTAGATTGAGAAAGACATGAAACAAATTAAAATGAGTGACACAAATGTCAGATGAGGGGTTTTGGTTTGCAATTATCAACTACAACGCAATCATAAACAATTTGAAATAACAATAAGGAGAGGAATTCTCGGGATGTGATCTATTATAGATAAATTTTGATATATGGGTAATTAAAACTACTAGTAAATAGATAAAAATCAGTGGGTAGGCTAGACTATAAGGGAGATAGTTTTCTCTTGAACAACTATCCTGAATCAAGTGATTTTTTTCGAACATCAACAAGCATAGCAATGAAAAACAGTCCACACCTTAATTCATCCACTCTCTTGAGCTAGGTGGGAAGGATTGGGTTTAGGATTCACTCTCTCGAGCTGAACCCAGCTCAACCCAATACCTACACACCAGTAATTAATAGTCTTAGCTCTAAAACCTCTCTCTCTCGAGCAAGCTAAGAACACAAGGTTAGAACTGGATTTGCAACTACAATTCATAAATTAAACCACAACTAATGATTAAACCCACTTCAATATAGCATTTAAACTAGTAATTACCAATACCCATAAACTAATTCAACCTATAATCACATGATCACACCCCAAGAATTGGGGTTTTAGCCAAACATCATAAAAAGGTAAAAATGGTTACCAAATTGATTAGCCATCAACTAGGTAAGAGTAATTAAGCCTTTACAATGCTCAAAATTGAAGAAAATTAGTAACCCACTTGCAAAATCTCTGAATTGAATCTCTAAAAACCATCAAGTCTACTAAGAACTATTCTAAAATGGTAGTAAACTAAAATCTGGAAAGAGAACTTCTAAATTAACAGTTCAAAATTGTATTTATAGTCACCAAAAATTAGCCACAAAGGGCCATTAGGCGAGGTAAGTCGGGTTCACCGAGTTGTTTGGCAAACCTCCCTTTGCTCTCTTCTATCACCTTTTTGCATTAACTCTCAGCATTCCCAAGTCCTATAACTTTGGGCTATCACTCTTTGCATCACGGAACGGCTCGGCGATTCGCCGACTGTCCCTTTCCTATCACTGACTTGGTTTCTTCCCTCAGGGCTGGCACACTGGAACTTTAGGGGGTCAAAATACCCACTCGACGATTCACCAAGAGCTCTTGGCGATCATCTGACTCACCTTTCTTCACTTCTTTAATTTATTTTGTTCCTTTTTACCTGTTAGTGTCCTTTCTTTTCTCCTCAATCCACATACCTTAAAATCAATGCTTTAACATCAATTGATAGCACAAATAAAGCATTTGAGGACACTAAATCTATATAAACAAAACCCCAAATGAGTCCAAATCTCGGATTCATCATTGTATTGATTGTGTTTTTGATTTACTTGAGGACAAGCAAAAATTTAAGTGTGGGGTGTTGATGAGTATGAGATTTTGACTCACACTACATCAAAAATGATCATTAGCGGCAATTAATTCTTAATAGCCGCTAAATATGTATTTTTAGCGGCAATTAGCACTCTTTGTATGTGTCCCTAAAACCTTTAGCGAATTGGTTCTAATGGCATTTATTGTAGTGTCATTTGAGGCCTTTTTAGTGCAACAAATAATTCCATCAATGCCTATTTATGTCCTTATCTGATGTGATTTTTATGTTTTATAGTTATGAAGACTAAAATACAAGGCAACGATGAATATATGAAAAAAGGCCAAAAGCATTCAAAAGAGTCTAAATTCTCAGCTGAGGATCACCTAACAGCAAAAGAGAGAATTTCCCAATAAGTTTGACCTTGCCTTTTGTGACTATGTTCACATTAGAAAATAATCAATTCAGGTTGATAAAGCAAAATTAAAATGGTGATTCAACGCTCTTTGCACCTTTAGTGTGCAATGAGCCACCCTTAAGACTACCGCTAGCCTTTTTGGCTTGTTCAAACATCGCCTTGAACTTATCTATGTTCCATTATTGGTGCAATTCAACAAAAATATGAGGCAACATCCCACTCGAACATTGATCAGTAACCCGGGCTTTCTTTAGCCAGCTAGACAGTCTTGCAAATGCCCTCCTCTCAAATGTGATCGCAATAACCATATCAAACCTTGGTTCCCAAGTACACATAATCTGAAAAAATGAATATTTTTAGATAATTAAATAAAGTAAAGTATACTAAAATTATTAAACTTAACAAAAAAGTAGTTTACCTTAAACTCATTAAACATCGCCTAACGTATAGTGTTTGAGATCTCACTCTAGGAGTGATAAGGCTTTGTAAAAAGTCTTATCATAGAGTCTTTTAAAGCTCATGCAGCATCCTTTGCAGGATGCTACCTGCAAAAAAAATAATAAACATGTTAGTACATGAATAATTAATTAAATATGCTCTAATAAGTAAAATAAAGTAACAAATAGATGATAAAACAAACTTACGTTGACCCATCTGACTCAATCATGACTCTACCAATCCTGTCCCTTTATCCCGGTACTAGAGCAAATGTCTCATCGGGTGTAGCACTAGGTGTAGGTGTAGGTGATACACCAAGTGTGACAATCCGAAAATTGTAGACTAAACTAGAATCTAACATAAAAACTAGTAGGCTAAGTTAGACCTTGACGTTAGGATTAGAACCTTGAAAGTACCTCCCCGTACCTTGAAATTCATGGTTTAGTGTTTGAACGTCAAGGCCTAAACCCCAAGGACCAACCATGGGTCCTTGAGGAAAAGACTAAAAAATGTGACCTGGGCAATGACCCACGAGGGCACCTATGCCCTGTAAGTCCATCCACGCCCCGTAGGAGGGGGTCGTGGGTCAAGCCCCTCAAAAACAAGCCACAGACCATGACCAACAGTTTACCAGCATAAGTCGTGGTCCCACGCATGGTCCCTGGGTCCCTGGTTGTAGGTCACACCTGAAACTGCCATTTGGTAGTTCAGGTTAGGGGTCTTTTGGATATTTCCTTTTTAATTAATGGTTGGTGGTGTCATTTTAAGCCTATTTCAAAAACCTATATAAGTATTTTTCCCACCTAAATTAACCCATCTAAGATCATAATTCCTAAATCCCCAAATGAAAATCAAATCCTCTCCAAAAATCTTCTCTCTAGAACCTCAAAGAAGAAGAAGAAGATCAAGTTAGGGCTTGAAGAAGGAGGTTTTGTCACACGAAATTGTTGGATTTCTTCACCTAAGGTATGATATCCATTGATTCATGGATAGCTTTCTTCCATGAAGTCCTCAAACTCTCAATTTCAAAGTAGAAAATTCTCTAAAACCTAGGGTTTTTACTCCCTGTCATGGATTCTTTCTAAAAATGATTTTAATGATTTAATTATCATATATTATAATTGAATTGTTGATTATTATGGTTTTTATGAGAAAATCTCCCATGAATCCATGAAGCCCCCATAACCCTAATTTATGACTTGTGATTTGGGTAAATTGTAGTAAGATGAATAATATGAAATTGTACTTGTAGTAGTTTAGTTATTTGAATCATGTTACCATCCATATCTAATGTATTAATTCTAGATAGGTTGGTTGAATGTGATCTATACTCCTTGAAGGGCAAAACATGAGAATTAGCTATGTGTATGAGACTTGTGTGTATGCAATTAGATTGGTTTGAGAGTAAAGTGAATATACTATAATCTAATTGTTGTGTTGATTGGATGATTATCCTCATGTACACACTTAGGTATGAATATCATACAATGAGAAACGTTTGTCACATATAGTGATTCAAAGGTTTGAAGACTAGTCTCATCTCTTGAATCTAGGAGCTTTAGCATGAGTTTGTTGGATTGAGTGTCAAGACATTATTTCGTAATTATAAAGTTATGTCAAGACTTAACATAAACTCAATGGGAATGATTCTTAGCACCAAGTGGATAGTGATATGAGATGGATCACGATAGTAGAGGCCAGGTTTCTAGGAATAATCTCTTGGGATGGAAGTCCTCACGTTAGTAGAGATTGGGTTTTCTAGTAGCAATCCCTATATCCTATAAACTATGTGATGTAATAGGTCTTTAGCTAGTGGATCCACCTAAGATAATAGTTTGGTTCTACTTTAGGCAAGTAGGTCAACCCTTTTCGGTGTTGGGTAGACACTAGATTCCATGATTAAGCTCTCATGGTCTATGTCGGTTAAAGCTAATCCCACTATGCTAAATGAATTAAAATATGAGTTATGTACTATAGTTACTCAATAAGCTTTCCTTAGTGTGGGTAGGAGTATGAGATCTTATTCATACATTGCAAAAGGATGCTTTGAGGGTATTTATGGTATGTTTCCATTATAATATGATGATCAATGTGTTGAATATGCTTATATCTTATGCTTTTACACTAATCTTCATGATGAATCTTAAACTTGGTAAAGTGCATAGTTTTCAACTAAAATGCCCCTGTTTAGCATGTTTCAAGGTATTTCATGCATGACTATCATACTTGGTGCATTTTGTACTAACCCAGATTTCTTTTACATTTTTCCACAAAGTGTAGGTGCCGGTGTTTGAGGTGATCTACCTTTGATATAAGCTTGGATCGACTATTCTCCTAGCTTGTGGTGACTCCTCATGGATCTGAGGACAAGTGATATCTTGTTGTTCATTTTCGCTCATTATATTCGACTTCTGGATTTCTATTGTAAGGGTTGTGACCCTAATAGAGACTTCGATTGTAATAGATAGCTAATTGAGATAATGTCTAGACTTACACTTTGCTTTTATGAAAACTTCTTAAGACATGAAATGTGTTTTACTCTTTATTGCTCTTTACTTATGTGATGATAGGCTAAGTGGCTTACATAGTGCCTTTAGGGGTGTTATGTGCCATGTTATGTCTAGGGGGTACACTTGGGTCGTGACAAACTTGGTAATCAGAGCAAAAAGTTTAGAATGATTCTAGGATGATGTTTCATAAGCCACGTTTAGTAGAGTCTTGTTCATGAGTTTGATGCACGCCACATTTATGAATGAGAGGCTATAAGATGTTAGGAAATTTCACTTCTTTCATTACTCTTGAGTCGTGCCATAGAGGTTAACTCTATAAAGTCGCTCTCTTAATCCTTCTCTTGTGTCTTCAGGAAATGAATACAAGGAGGGCAAATGCTAGAAGGGTGGAAGAGGAGAATGTGATTCAAGGAGTTCCTCAAGGTAATCAAGCTCTTCAAGTCAATCAAGCTCCGATTGATCCTCCAGCTATGACAAATGTGGAAATTAGGTCGGCTTTTCCACCATTGGCTCAAGCCAATAGAGATGTTGGGACCCATGTGAACCCTAATATGAATTATGTGGCTTTAAGGTTGAGAGATTTTACAAGAATGAACCCTCCCATGTTCTTTGGTTCTAAAGTGGAAGAAGATCCTCAAGAATTTGTGGAGGTGGTTTACAAGATAATTGATGACATGAGGGTGACTTCGATAGAGAAAGCAGAGCTAGCTGCTTACCAATTGAAGGGTGTGGCCCAAGTATGGTATACTCAATGGAAAAAGAATAGGCCGGTTGATGAGTCCACAATTTAGACTCATTTAGGGCTATATTTTGATAGAATTAGTGTCCTTAAATGCATATTTTGTCTCAATATCTGATGAAAATCCTTAAGTTTCATGTATTTGGAGTTTGAGGTAAAGCATGGACACTACTTGGTAAGAAGGAACAAGGTGGCTGAAAAGAACAAAGAAATCAAGGTATGAAGATCACCGAGCCCAGTTGGCGAGTCACCGATCGGCCTAGAGATCGCCTTTTGTTCCAGTGTGCTGAGCCTTGAAGGAAAAGGTCAAGTTGGCGATGAAATGGAATAGTCGACGCATTGCCGAGCAGTTCCGCGAAGCAGTACCATATTGCCCAACGACTCAAAATGCGAAGAGGCTAAAGGCTAAAATAGGAAGGTGATGAAATCGACCAAACGGCAGATCACCGAGTGTATCGGCAATCCCGACTAACTTCGCCGAAGGGTCCTCTGCAACATAAAAAATTCAAACACTATAAATACTTGTTTAAATTTCTAGCTTAGTATCATAGCACTATTATTATTCGAACTTTTTTTACAGTTTTTAGAGAGTTTAAGTTTTAGAGGGTTTTGGAGACTTTGTTCTAACACCTTAAATATTCAAAGGATTTCAACTCCAAGAAATTGGACTTGGGTCTCGAAGATTCTTCACTCTTGATGTGTTTTAAGACTTAATCCTTCAAACCCAATTGATGGAAGCTGATATTGGTATAAATTTTTATCTCTTTTACATGTCTAGATAAAACCCCAATTCATGGGATGTGATTTTGTGAATATGGTTTAGATTATTTGTTAGGTCTTGCTTGTTGATGGTTTATTTTTTGTTTAGATGTGATTTCATTTAGTAGTTGTGTATGAACTTAATGGAATTGTAGTTACACATATGATTTCTTCTTAGTATTTTTGGCCTACTCGAGAGAGAGGTCGTAAAACTAAGACTACTAAATTGATAGTCGGTGGTATTAGGTCGACATGGGTTCAGCTCAAGAGAGTGAATCCTAGTCCTTCTCCCACATATTTAGCTTGAGAGAGTGAATGGGCTAAGGCGGAGGTTGTGCTTAATATGGCAACTCGGTGTTTGAGAGAAATTGAGTTGATTCGGGGTAAGTTGCTCGAGAGAGAATTTACCCCCACTATAGTGTAGCCTAGTCACAAATACTCAACAATTTACTATCAAAAGCATGTACCTGATAATTTAGTCTATCCTGTATTCCTATCACATCCCAAGAATCCCATCTCTCTATCTCATTTTCGTATATTTTCGCTGTTTTTTAGTTGTTAATTAATACAAAATCCCCCATTGATAATTGACGCTTGCGTCACCTTTTTAGATTTAGTATGTTTATATTCAATAATATTTATAGCTATGACTAATTAGAACTTAATTTTATTTTTCTATTAATTCTCAAAACCACACCCTTGGGACTCGACCCCAACCCTTGGTTGGGTTACTTTACTATCATACAATCGTAGACACTTGAATTGAAAGTTGTGTCTTGATTACGCAAACATCACCGGTAGGAGCGAGTCCCATAGATTGGGAGGTGTTCAAGAAAGCATTCCTTGATAGGTTCTTTCCCCGAGAGAAGAGAGAAGCTAAGGTGGAAGAAGTTATCAACCTTCGTCAAGGTGGTATGAGTGTTCAAGAATATTCTTTAAAGTTTACCGAATTGTCCAAGTATGCTCCGACCATGGTGGTGGATCCTAGGGATAAGATGAGTAGGTATGTGATGGGTATATCCAAGGTGGTAAGAAAAGAATGTCATAGGACAATATTCCTTCATGATATGGATATCTCACGTCTTATGGTGTATTCCCAACAAATGGAGGATGAGAAACTCAAAGGCAACAATAGAGAGGTAAAAAGAACTAGAACAGGTGAAGGGAATTTCTCCAATGCTAAGTCCGATAGGAAAGGTCGACAAAGGTTCAAGCAAAGGTTCTCTAGCTAAGGCTCCTCTAATGCTCCGCCAGGGTCAATAATAATAGGGTGCCTAACCCTAAACCTCAAGGAGGCAATAGTGGTGGTTCCTATATGGCTAGGCATAATTGTGCAAAATGTGGTAGAAAGCATGAAGGCAAATGCTTAGATGGCTTAGATGGGTGCAATGGGTGTGGAAAGAATGGTCACAAGATGAGAGATTGCCCGGTACTCATGGCCAAGGGGAGAGAAGGCAAACAAGCGCCTCCAAGTGGTTCCAACTCCAATACCCAAAAGCAAAACCACTTTTATGCTCTTCAATCCCGAGGTGACCAAGAGAGCTCCTCGAATGTGGGGACCGGTATGTTACAAGTATTTTCTATTGATGTGTATGCTTTGTTAGATTCCAATGCCACTTTGTCATTTTTTACACCTCTTATGGCTATGAAGTTTGAAATACTCCTCGAAGTGTTAGTAAAGCCTTTATCGGTTTCTACCCCGATTGGTGACTTGGTAGTGGTAAAAAGAGTCTATAGAAGTTGTCCTATTTCCTTATCTTACAAAGTTACTTTGGTGGATTTGGTAGAATTAGACATGCTAGATTTTGATGTAATTTTGGTTATGGATTGGTTGCATGCATGCTATGTCTCTACAGATTGTAGGACTCGGGTGTTCAAATTCCAATTTCCAAATGAGCCTATTTTAAAATGAAAGGGGGAAAATTCTATCCCTAGAGGTCAATTTGTTTCTTGTCTCAAAGCTAGGAAAATGATCTCCAAAGGGTGCATTCACCATCTTGTTAAAGTGATGGATGTTGAGTCTGAAGCCCCCTCTCTAGAGTCAGTCTCCTTGATGAATGAATTTTTGGAAGTCTTTCCCGATGACTTGATCGACATTCCTCCGAAGTGGGAAATAGTTTGGGCATTGACCTTTTACCTGATACACAACCTATCTTCATTTCTCCTTATAGAATGGCTCTGGCTAAATTGAAAGAGTTAAAATAGCAATTGAAGAATTTTCTAGATATGTCCTTTATCCGACCGAGTATCTCTCCATGGGGTGCTATGGTGTTATTTGTTAGAAAGAAAGATGGGTCTCTTAGAATGTGCATCGACTACAACCAATTGAACAAAGTGACCATTAAAAATAAATATCCCCTTCTGAGAATTGATGACTTGTTTGATCAACTGCAAGGGGCTAGTTACTTCTCAAAAATTAACCTTCATTTGGGCTATCACCAACTTAGGGTGAGAGGGGATGATATACCTGAGATGTCTTTACAAACTAGGTATAGGCATTCTGAATTCCTTGTGATGTCATTTGGCTTAACTAATGCCCCGACTACATTCATGGATCTAATGAATAGGGCGTTTAGACACTACCTTGATATGTTTGTGATTGCATTTATCGATGATATTTTGATCTATTCAAGGAGTGAGAATGATCATATGGACCATTTGAGGATTGTATTGCAAGTCCTTAAAGACCACCAATTATATTCAAAGTTTAGCAAATGTGTTTTTTGGTTGAGGTCCATAGCCTTCCTTGGTCACATTGTGTCAAGCAAGAGTATTGAGGCAAATCCTAAGAAAACGGATGCGGTCAAGAGTTGGCCTAGACCTCTAACACCTTCCGACATTAGAAGCTTTTTGGGTATGGCCGGTTACTATAGGAGGTTTGTTGAGGATTTTTCCTCCATTGCTTCTCCTTTGACGACTTTAACACAAAAGAAGACTAAATTTGAATGGTCGGACGCTTGTGAAAAAAGCTTCCAAGAATTGAAAGATAGACTTACTTCCACTCCGGTGTTGACTTTATCGGAGGGTACCAGTGGTTTTGTTGTATATTTTGCACCTCTAGAGTGGGTTTGGGATGTGTCCTCAAGCAAAAAGGTAAAGTGATTGCCTATGCTTCAAGGCAACTCAAGGTGCATGATTGAGCATCGAATTGTCAACAAGTTAAGGTTGACCACCGAAGTCCGGGAGGTTTTTTGCAAGATATACCAATTCCCACTTGGAAGTGGGAAGAGGTGAACATGGATTTTATTGTGGGTTTGCCTCATACTCGAAGGCAACATGATTCTATTTGGGTCATTGTTGATAGGATGACAAAATCAGTCCATTTTATTCCCGTTAAGGTATCTCACTAGGTGGAAGACTATGCCAAGTTGTATATAAGGGAGATAGTGAAGTTGCATGGAATTCCTCTATCTATTATTTCGGATCGGGGTACTCAATTTACATCTCACTTTTGGAAGTCATTCCAAAAAGTGCTTGGTACTATGGTGAAGCTTAGCACCGCTTTCCAACCTCAAACGGATGGTCAAGCGAAACACACCATTCAAACTTTAGAGGACATGCTGAGGGAGTGTGTTATAGATTTTAAAGGTAATTAGGATGACCACTTGCCCTTGATAGAATTTGCCTACAATAATAGTCAGCACTCAAGTATCGGTATGGTTCCTTTTGATGCTTTGTATGGTAGGAGATGTAGGTTTTCGGTCGGTTGGTTTGAGGTAGGTGATATTGTTCTCATTGGTCCCAAATCGGTTTATGAAGCTATTGAGAAAGTCCGGCTCATTAGAGAGAGGTTGAGGATGACTCAAAGTAGGCAAAAGTCTTATGCCGATGTGAGGAGAAGGGATCTAGAATTTGAAGTTGGTGATTGGGTCTATTTGAAAATCTCCCATATCAAGGGTGTGATGAGGTTTGGCAAAAAGGGGAAACTTAGTCCCCGGTATGTAGGCCCATATCAAATTTTGAAGTGTATTGGGAAAGTTGCCTATGAGTCGGATTTGCCAAATGAGTTGGCCCGGTTCACCCGATATTTCATGTTTCTATGCTTAAAAAGTGTATTGGGGACCCAGTGTCCATTATTCCTCTAGAAGGGTTAGGAGTTGATAAAAGCCTTTCCTATGAAGAGGTTCCGGTAGAGATGCTTGACCGGCAATTCAAGAGATTGAGAAACAAAGAAGTAGCTTTCGTGAAGGTTTTATGGAGAAATCATTTAGTTGAGGGTGCTACATGGGAGGCCGAGGCCGATATAAAGTCCCAATATCCTTATTTCTTTCCTTCTACTCCTAATCAAGCTTGAGGTAAGTAGTTCCTCTTGAGTTTTAGTATTTTGGGAGTTATGTGTGATATATGAGCTTTTCCATAATTTCCTTATGCTATGCATGTTCTTGATGAAATTCATGTTTAGTAAGAAAATGAGCTTTCATGATTTATGTTCCTCATGTTGTTGTGCATTTAGTATGAGTTGCCTATTTGACTTCATAAGATGTGTTGATGAACATGCTTTAGTATGATTTTGAGAGTACTGGCATATTGGCTCCATGATGTTGTGTTGAGCATTATTTTAGTTGGAGAACGTAGTGCCTCCTATGAATATGAGAAATAGTGAATTTCATGCATATTGAGTTGTTAGAAGTAGTTCCTACTGCATTGTATTGCATTGATTATGTTTTGAGATGGAGTTGATGTTTCCTCCTTTGAATTGTCCATTATTTTGATGTTTTATGCATGACGGGCTGCTAGTCTTGAGTCTTCAATTTCGTAAGGTGCATAGATCATCATTCGAGGACAAATGTTCCCAAGGGGGAGATATTGTAACAATCCAGAAATTGTAGACTAAACTAGAATATAACATAAAAACTAGTAGGCTAAGTTAGAGCTTGATGTTAGGGTTAGAGCCTTGAAAGTACCTCCCCGTACCTTGAAATTCATGGTTTAGTGTTAGAACGTCAAAAATGTGACCTGGGCAGTGACCCACGAGGGCACCTACACCCCGTAGGTCCACCCACGTCCCGTAGGAGGGGGTCGTGGGCGAAGCCCTTCAAAAACAAGCCACAGACCATAAACCAATGATTTACCAGCACGAACCGTGGTCCGTGGGTCCCTGGTCGTAGGTCACACCTTAAACTGCCATTTGGCAGTTAAGGTTAGGGGTCTTTTGGGGATTTTCTTTTCAATTAATTGTTACGTTATCAAGACCCAGGGGTACCCCCTAGACATAACATGGCATACTTGACCCCGAAGGGATCTCAATAAGCCCTTAGCATCATAACATAGGTAATAGAAATGAAAATACAGAACAATTTAAAAACTTTTACAATCTATGGCATATTTCATAAAAACAAGAGGAAGTCTTTACTAAAACCTTTGTCTCAAACCATCTAGCATAACTCTTGAATAAAACTCCTGGGAAACAGCCCATACAAAGTCTAAAAACATAAAGAAATGATATAAATGGAATAAGGGTTTGTCCTCGAAGATATGAGGACTCACCAATTCTTCAACTCTTCTTGATCCTCGGAAACCTAGCCTTCAAAGCAACTCAATCTCCTCAACCCTACATTTGATTAGAATGTAAGCAATATTCATTAGTACAAAATGTACCAAGTATGAAAGCTAGCACAACATCATAAGAGCATCTCAAAATGGTTAGTCAACATAAGACATAAGCATAAGAGACAATAACATATTCATAGCCAAATCATCATAGTCATAGCATGGTCTCCAACATAAGCTCCATATAAACGTAAGTCAACATGAGACATAGTTAGTGAGCATAGGAGATAAATCATAATCATATAAACATAATAGACCCTTGGTCATCTATACCATATTAGAACTATTCTCAAGTAGCCTCAAAAGCATACATGTGCAAAGCAAGAATAGCATCCCATAATACCACCCAAACTAAGTATCCCTTTTTGGCCATCTTAATCATAGTCTATGGGAATGGTTAAGTCATAAGTCTTGCTACTATAAGGGCACCATACTTCTAAGTAACCTCAAAACGCACTTGTGCAATGCATGAAAGGCATCCCATACTACCCTTCACACTAAGCATAGCCTTGAAGTCATCTTAGTGATATTCACCCTCCTTTTGGTCTTACTGTTTGCTTACTTCATATAGACAAGGGAACTACCACCTAAGTCAATCATATCTTGGAAGGCAACTATGGTAACAACCCAAGCTAAGTCATACTACATAAGGGAATGCTTCACCACTAGCCTCAAGTCATACTTCTGTCATTTATGGATATCATCCCATACTACTACCCAGACTAAGTACTCCCTTTGACTATCATGAATGTTTACTAGTTGGGGACTAGTCCCTCTATTCTATTTATCTCTATTCAAGGCTACCAAGGAATAACACCCTAATGGGCTAGACCATTCTATCATCTTACTAACATAACTAGGTTAATCTAAGCTAACAACCTTGGAAGACACACTATCACGCAGGTCCAAGCTACTCTAGGAAAGGTACAAGTGTCCTATCCTAGCTACCATGAAATAGTCCTAGACCAACTAAGTCATGCTACCCTTACAATTATACCCTAGTACAAATGCAAGCTATCCTTAGGAGAGTATGATTCTCAATCCTAAGCTATCTTTAGGAGAGTATTAGTCCTCTATCCTAAAGCTACCATGAAATTGTCTTGACCAAGCCAAGTCAAGCTACCATGAAGGCATCCTAACAATGCTAGTTCAAGCTACCCATGTGAGAGAATACATCCTCAATCCAAGGCTAACATGACTACATCTAACTCATGCTACCATGACATGAATTCTACAATGCTACGTCAAGCTATCTCTTAGGAGAGAATAGATCCTCCATCACAAGCTATCAACCTTGGTCTTATCCTACTAAGCCAAGCTATACATGAAGGGAACATATGTCACAACTTCAAGCTATTCTAGTCGAACATGCTTTGAATCATTTTAGGTTATTACGCAAACCTAGAATCCTTCTATGTGAGAGAACCCTTGGATCTCCTAGAAATTCATGCCTAAGTGTACACTAAGAGAAAGAAAATACACCACAAGATTATTCATGTCTAAATTACAAGCCATTCAATCACATTCTTTACTACTAAGTGATTCTAGTCATAATTGATTCATAACGGTTCAATTCTAACTTTACAAGTCAAGATCCTTCCTATTCAATCAAGTCTAGTTCAATTCATGATTAGATGATCCTAACTATTATCAATTAGTATACAAGACATTGCTTTAGGAAGATCACCTTTGAACCTTCAACTTTGCCTCTAATGGCATAAACCCAGAATTATCACATTCATCAATTTAGATTAGGCTTTACCATATAAATCACATGAAATCATCATAATATCACTAAAAAAGGCTAAATCAACCATAATTGGGTGATATCCACTAGATTGGAATCACACCCAATCCCTACCCACAATGCAAGTACAACTTAGCTAGAATGGGGTTTTTGATTTCACAAGTGGGGAAACTATGGGGGCTTTATGGGTGGATGAACCCATATATGAATAAGCTTCACATACCTTGAATCAAAGCCCTAAATAAATCTTGAATAGATGGAGAAACACCACCCTCTTGTCTTCTCTTCTTCTTCTTCTTCTTCATTTCTAGAGAGGGAATATTTGGAGAGTAATTTGGGAGTTCTAAGATGAATGAATTAATGAGTTAGTTGAGGTGCCTATTAAGCTTATATAGGAGGTAAATTAACTGACTAACCGACCTCCCGAATCCCCTAATTAATAACTAACTTAATTCCCAAACCCCCAACCTAAAACTAAAACTCTAAAAACTGGCGGCATCTATGCCCACCCATCCACGGACCGTGAATGGGTCTAATGCCCATGCTGCACCCTCGTGGTTTGCACCTGAGGCTTCCCTTGGCAGTCCTTAACAGGCCTTGACCTACGCCCATGACCTACGGGGTGTGGATTGATCTACTGGCCGTGGATGGCCATCCGTAGGTCACACATTTGACAGTTTTAGGGACTGTTTTTGGGGTCCCCCTCAAGGACCCCTTGGGTGGTCCTTGGGGGGTCGTACCCGGACGTTTAACCCCTAAAACCCCTATTCTAAGTATGAGAACCATTTCGTTTGATTTTAATCCTCATACACTACTCTAAAACTCTTACGAAAGGCTGTAAAACTCACTAGCTCAACTCATTAACTTATGGGGTTTTACAGTATCCACCACTTGGGAACATTCGTACTCGAATGACACTTTAAACACTTCCTAGAGTCAAATATCTGACTTATCAGCCCATTATGCATGCACTACATCTAAATGCACACAATAAAACAAGACACAAACTAAGCTCATTCAATGCAACACAAGGGAGTAGGAACTACTTCTACCCACCCAAAAATGCAACAAATTCTATATCTACTCTTTTTAATGGAGGAACTAACATCTCCTAACTAAAACATTCTCAACACATACACATGGAGCCTAAATTCAAAGTTCATCTCATAAAGCATTAATTCAAGGAGGAACCTTTCAACTCCACAACTAGGGCATGCTCACAATCAACTCGCGAAGCCTATATGCCAATCTACTCAAAGCACTATCTCATGAGAAAAAAATGCATATAAGTCATTTCTAACAAGACCTAAGCACTTTCATGAACATGCATATAAGGAAATCATGGCAACACATAAAGCACACCATAACCCTACTAGATAGGCATGCTATCCCTCACTTAGGAGTAAGCCTACACAAACTTTTCTAAACATCATACATACTAAAAACAACTTCAAAGTCCAACATAACAAGTCACGAAAGACAAGAAATCCAAAAATTTACTAAAGCATGAAACACATTCCAGAAGGGACATGAGGAGATCACTCTTGATCTTCTCTAGATTGGAGAGCATAAAACCTATTCTTCTTTTGAAGTTCCACATCCCCACTACTAGAGGCAACTTGCTTACCTTCTCTTCTTGTAACCTTAGCCTTAGGGCAATCTTTCATCATGTGACCACTCTCACCACAACTAAAGCAACCCTCTCTACTGGCAAAACACCTACCCTCATGCCTCTTACCACACCTAGCACAAGAGGGTCATAGGGACTCATTACTCATCCCTTGTGGCTTAGGCTCATCCTATGCTTAGGAGTATTAGAAAAACCTTGTTCGAAAAACTTTTGTTGATTCCTAGAATGACCATGTCCATCAGACCCATCATGAAAGGACTTATCACCATCCATCCTAGACTTCTTCTTCTCCCTAGCCCTCTTTTTCTTGAGTTTTGACTCTTCTATTTGTTGGGAAAACACCATGAGGCATGAGATATCCATATCATCAACAAGCATTACCATACGACATTCTTCTTCTACCAAATCGGACACCCCCGTCATAAACCTATTCATCAAATCCCTTGGATTTGCTACCAAAGCTTAGAGCAAACTTAGACAAAAGGGTGAATTTCAAAGATTACTCTTTAACACTCATACTACATTGCTTAAGGTTGATGAATTCTCCCAATTTGGCTTCCCTCAACTCCTGGGGAAAGAACCCATCTAGAAATTCTGACTTAAAAGCTTCCCACTCCTACCGGCTTACTATCTTTCCATTGCTCATAGCAAATTTGGGCAACGTCCTTCAATTAATAGGTGGCTAGTTCCGCGTTCTCTATAGAAGTCACCCCTATAGTGGCTAACACTTTATAAACCTCATCTATGAACCCATTTGGATCCTCCTCTACCTTGGTGCCACTAAACTCTGGAGGGTTCATCCTCAAGAACTCTCTTATCCTAAAAGCACACATCCTCCTTATTGGGTTTGCCGGAGCCACTACTTCTCTATTGGCTTCCGCCATCAAGGCTTGATCCAATAATTGCATAGAATCCCTAAACTCCACAAGCGTGGCATTCCCAATTGGAGGATCATTTGGAACTTGAGGAGGAGCTTGGTTTGGGACTTGTAGAGGAACCTCTTGTTCTCCATTGTCTTCGTCATCCCTCCTAGCATTAGCCATAACCTGAAAAACCATAGGGAAAAGGTTAGGAGAAAGACCTACAAGATCTAAACTCTATAGCATGACATAGAAAATGAATAAGTGAGATTTTCTAAGCATCCAATAGCCTCATATTCATAAAAGTGGTGCGCTTCACATTTATGAACAAGACGCTACTAGACATGGTTTGAGACAATCCTAGAACCATTCTAAACCTTGTGCTCTAATTACCAAGTTTGTCACGACCCAGGGGTAACCCCTACACATAACATGGCATACTTGACCCTAAAGGGGTCTCAATAAGCCCTTAGCATCATAACATAGGTAATAGAAATGAAAATACAGAACAATTTAAAAACTTTTACAATCAATGTCATATTTCGTAGAAACAAGCAGAACTCTTTACTAAAACCTTTGTCTCAAACCATCTACCATAACTTTTGAATAAAACTATTGGGACACAGCCCATACAAAGTCTAAAACATAACGAAATGACATAAAGGGAATAAGGGTTTGTCCTCAAAGCTATGAGGACTGACCAATTCTTCAACTCTTCTTGATCCTTGGAAACCTAGCCTTCAAAGCAACTCAATCTCCTCAACCCTACATTTGATTAGAATGTAGGAAATATGCGTTAGTACAAAATGTATAAAGTATGAAAGCTACCACAACATCATAAGAGCATCTCAAAATGGTTAGTCAACATAAGACATAAGCATAAGAAACAATAACATATTCATAGCATAATCATCATAGTCATAGCATGGTCTCCAACATAAGCTCCATAAAAATGTAAGTCAACATAAGACATAGTTAATGAGCATAAAACCTAAATCATAATCATATAAGCATAATAGACCCTTGGTCATCTATACCATATTAGCACCATTCCCAAGTAACCTCAAAAGCATACATGTGCAAAGCAAGAATAGCATCCCATACTACCACCCAAGCCAAGTATCCCTTTTTGGTCATCTTAATCATAGTCTATGGGCATGGTTAAGTCATAAGTCTTGCTACCCAAAGGGCACCATACTTCTAAGTAACCTCAAAACGTACTTGTGCAATGTACGATAGGCATCCTATACTACCCATCACACTAAGCATAGCCTTGAAGTCATCTTAGTGATATTCACCCTCCTTTCGGTCTTACTATTTGCTTGCTTTATATAGACAATGGAACTACCACCATAGTCAATCATATCTTGGAAGGCAACTATGGAAACAACCCAAGAAAAGTCATACTACGTAAAGGAACCCTTCACCACTAGCCTCAAGTCATACTTGTGTCATGTATGGATATCATCCCGAACAACTACCCACACTAAGTACTCCCTTTGACTATCATGAATTTTCACTAGTTGGGGACTAGTCCCTCTATTCTATTTATCTCTATTCAAGGCTACCAAGGAATAACCCCTTAATGGGCTAGACCATGCTATCATCTTACTAACATAACTAGGTTAAGCTAAGCTAACTACCTTGGAAGACACACTATCATGCAAGTCCAAGCTACTCTAGGAAAGGTACAAGTGTCCTATCCTAGCTACCATGAAATAGTCCTAGATCAACTAAGTCATGCTACCATTACAATTATACCATAGTACAAATGCAAATTATCCTTAGGAGAGTATGATTCTCAATCCTAAGCTATCCTTAGGAAAATATTAGTCCTCTATCCCAAAGCTACCATGAAATGGTCTTGGCCAAACCAAGTCAAGCTACTATGAAGGCATCCTAACAATGCTAGTTCAAGCTACCCATAAGAGAGTATACATCCTCAATATTAGGCTACCATGACTACATCTAACTCATGCTACCATGACATGAATTCTACAATGCTACATCAAGCTATCCCTTAGGAGAGAATATATCCTCCATCCCAAGCTATCAACCTTGGTCTTATCCTACTAAGCCAAGCTATACATGAAGGGAACATATGTCACAACCTCAAGCTATTCTAGTCTAACATGTTTTGATTCATTTTAGGTTATTAAGCAAACCTAGAATCCTTCTATGTGAGAGAACCCTTGGATCTCCTAGCAATTCATGCCTAAGTGTGTAAGAGAAAGAGAATACACCACAAGATCACATCATATAGACTTTACCCCAAAATCCCTAACAGTGATGGCTAAAAGCCCTACTTTCAAGCTTAACTTCGTTCTATCATAATTCGTGTCTAAATTACAAGCTATTCAATCACATTCTTTACTAATAAGTGATTCTAGTCATAATTGATTCATAAAGGTTCAATTCTAAATTTACAAATCAAGATCCTTCCTATTCAATCAAGTCTATTTCAATTCACGATTAGATTATCCTAACTATTATCAATTAGTATACAAGACATTGATTTAGGAAGATCACCTTTGAACCTTCAACTTTGCCTCTAATGGTATAAACCCACAATTATCACATTCATCAATTTAGATTAGGGTTTACCTTAGAAATCACATGAAATCGTCATTATATCACTAAACAAATCAAAATCAATTATAAATGGGTGATATCCACTAGATTGGAATCACACCCAATCCCTACCCATAATGCAAGCACAACCCTAGCTAGAATGGGGTTTTTGATTTCACAAGTGGGGAAACTATGGGGGCTCTATGGGTGGATGAACCCATAGATGAATAAGCTTCAAATACCTTGAATCAAATCCCTAAACAAAGCTTGAATCAATGGAGAAACACTGCCCTCTTCACTTCTAGAGAGGGAATATTTGGAAAGTAATTTGGGAGTTCTATGATGAATAAATTAATGAGTTAGTTTAGGGGAATATTAAGCTTATATAGGAGGTAAATTAACTAACTAACTAACCTCACTAATCCCCTAATTAATAACTAACTTAATTCCCAAATCCCCAACTTAAAACTAAAACTCTAAAAACTGGCAGCATCTACGCCCACCCATCCACAGACCGTGGATGGGTATACAGCCCAAGCTGCACCCTCATGGTTTGTACCTGAGGCTTCCCTTGGCAGGCCTTAAAAGGCCTTGACCTACGCCCTTGACCTACGGGGCGTGGATTGATCTACTGGCCGTAGATGGCCATCTGTAGGTCACACATTTGACAGTTTTGGGGTCCCCCTCAAGGACCCCTTGGGTGGTCCTTGGGGGGTCATACTCGGAGTTTTAACCCCTAAAACCCCTATTCTAAATAAGGGAACCATTTATTTTAATTTTAATCCTCATACACCACTCCAAAACTCTTACGAAAGGCTCTAGAACTCACTAGCTCAACTCACTAACTTACTGGGTGTTACATATGTGGTGTTGCATTAAGCCTATTTTAAAAACTTATATAAGTATTTTTCCAACCTAAATTAACCCATCTAATATTATAATTCCTAAATCCCCAAATCAAAAGAAAATCCTCTCCAAAGTCTTTTCTCTAGAACCCCAAGGAAGAAGAAGAAGAAGAAGAAGATCAAGTTAGGGCTTGAAGAAAGAGGAATTTTCACACGAATTTGTTGGATTTCTTCACCTAATTTATGATAGTCATTGATTCATGGATATCTTTCTTCCATGAGGTCCTCAAACTCTCAATTTCAAAGTAGAAAATTCTCTAAAACCTAGGGTTTTCACTCCAAGTCATGGATTCTTTCTAAAAACATTTTTAATGATTTTATTATTATATTTTATGATTGAATTGTTGATTATTATGGTTTTTATGAGAAAATCTCCCATGAATCCATGAAAACCCCCACAACCCTAAGTTATGACCTGTGATTTGGGTGAATTGTAGTAAGATGAATACTATGAAATTGTACTTGTAGTAGTTGTGTTATTTGAATCATGTTACCATCCATATCTAATGTAGTAATTCTAGATAGGTTGGTTGAATGTGATCTATAGTCCTTGAAGGGCAAAACATGAAAATTAGCTATGTCTTGTGTGTATGCAATTAGATTGCTTTGAGAGTAAAATGAATATACTATAATCTAATTGTTGTGTTGATTGGATGATTATCCTTATGTACACACTTAGGTATGAATATCACACAATGTGAAAGGTTTGTCACATAAAGTGATTCAAAGGTTTGAAGACTAGTCTCACCTCTTGAATCTAGGAGCCTTAGCATGAGTTTGTTGGATTGAGTGTCAAGACGTTCTTCCGTAATTATAAAGTTAAGTCAAGACTTAACATAAACTCAATGGGAATGATTCTTAGCATCGAGTGGATAGTGATATGAGATAGAAGCCCTCACGAAAGTAGAGGCCGGGTTTCTAGGAACAATATCTTGGGATGGAAGCTCTCACGTTAGTAGAGGCCTAGTTTTCTAGTAGCAATCCCCTTATTCCATAAATTGTGTGCCCTCATAGGTCTTTAACTAGTGGATCCACCTAAGCTAATAGTTTGGTTCTACCTTAGGCAAGTAGGACAACCCCTTTTCGGTGTGAGGTAGACACCGGATTCCATGATTAAGCTTTCATGGTCTATGTCGGTTAAAGCTAATCCCACTATGATAAATGAATTAGAATATGAGTTATGTACTATAGTTACTCAATAAGCTTCCTTAGTGTGGGTAGGAGTATGGGATCTTATTTATACATTGCACAAGGATGGTTTGAGGGTATTTACGGTATGTTTCCATTATAATATAATGATCAATGTGTTGAATATGCTTATTTCTTATGCTTTTACACTAATCTTCATGATGAATCTTAAACTTGGTAAAGTGCATAGTTTTTCAACTAAAATATTCCTTTTTAGCATGTTTCAAGGTTTTTCATGCATAGCTATCATACTTAGTGCATTTTTGTACTAACCCATATTTCTTCTACATTTTTCCACAAAGTGTAGGTTCCGGTGTTTGAGGTGATCTTCCTTTGATACAAGCTTGGATCAACTATTCTCCTAGCTTGTGGTGAGTCCTCATGGATCCGAGGACTAGTGATAACTTGTTGTTCATTTTCGTTCATTGTATTAGACTTTCAGATTTCTATTGTAAGGGAAGTGACCCTATTTGAGACTTCGATTGTAATAGATGGATAATTGAGACAATGTCTAGACTTTCGCTTTGCTTTTATGAAAACTTCTTAAGACATGAAATGTTTTTTACTCTTTATTTATCTTTACTTATGTGATGATATTCTAAGTGCCTTACATAGGGCTTTTAGGGGTGTTATATGCCATGTAACGTCTAGGGGGTACCCTTGGGTCGTGACACCAGGATGCACATAATGATGAGTCAATGGAGTTGTACTAGCCACAACATCTAACAGGTCAATACTAGAATCTTTAATCCTCATGGCAGATAGCTGAGGAGATGTACCTGTGGGATATTAAGAGAGAGATGGAGTACCAGTCAATGACCTACCTACAGATAAGGGTCGTGCTCGATTAAAAGCTTCTAAAGGTAGGTCCTCGTAGCGCCGTGGAGGTAATGACTGTGAAGTAGAGAAAGTACTGGCTGGTCGGAGGTAATTAGGATAATATGCCGAAGGATCCACCGTGCCAAACGGAACAGTGAATAAATAAGTATCATGAGTAATGCGCTCCAGGGCAGAAGAAAGAAATACTGGAATATCCTCATGATCTATGAGTCTCCTAGACTTTTTCTTTTTAGTCTTATCAGGTTGGCTAACTCCAAGATGCTCGCGAGATCTATCACCCTCACCCCCTAATGACATCTCTATGCAAATTTACATGTACAATATATAAAAATCATATATTAAATAAAATTAGTATTAGCAAAATAAATAACTTACATACTAGCTATATAGTCTATCATTCTACTGATCCTTCCTCCTTGATGAGTCCAATTTTTGGACTTATTTAGGGCTATGTTTTGATAGAATTAGTGTCCTCAAATGCATATTTTATCGCAATATCTTATCAAAACCCTTAAGTTTCAGGTATTTGGAGTTTGAGGGAAAGCATGGAGACTACTTAGCAGAAAGGAACAAAGGCAGCTGAAAGAACAAAGAAATGAAGATCTAAGAATAGTCGAACCCATTCGGCGAGTTGCCAAAAGGTCTTATCATCGCCTTTTGTTCAAGTGTGCTGAGCCTAGAAAGAAAGGATCAAATCGGTCGTGAAAAGGAGTAGTCGGTGTGTCGCCTAGTAGTTCCTCGAAGCAGTACGATGTTGCCCAATGATCTAGGATGCGAAGATGCTGAAGGCAAGAGCTGAAAGGCGATGAAGTAGACCAAAGGGCGGATCGCCAAGTGTATCGGCGATCCTGACAAACTGCACCGACTGGCTCCTTCATAGCACATTTTCTGAAAACTATAAATACTAGTTCAGTTTTTATTCTTAGCAGTCAGTTTTAGTTATATTAAGTTTAGAATACAATTTTGAGATACAATATTTTCTCTAAGTTTGGAGAGGGTTTTTGAAAATCTTGAAGATTCAAAGGGTTTCAGCTCCAAGATTTTGGACTTGGGTCTTGTGGATTCTTCACTCTTTACTTGTTTTCAAACTTAATCTTGCATTGATGGAAACTGAGATTGGTATAACTTTTTTATGTCTTTTACATGTCTAGCTAAAACCCCAATTCTTGGGGTGTGATTTTGTGAATATGGGTTAGATTATCTGTTGGGTCTTGCTTATTGATGGTTTATTTGTTGCATAAATGTGATTTTGTTTAGTAGTTATGGTGGAACTTAATGAAATTGTAGTTGTAAATATGATTTCACCTTTGTGTTTTCGACTTGCTCGAGAGAGAGGTCGTAAAACAAAGACTACTAAATTGATAGCCGGTGGGATTGGGTCGACATGAGGTTCAGCTTGAGAGAGTGAACCCTAGTCTTTCTTCCACACACTCAGCTCGAGAGAGTGAGTGGGCTAAGGCGGAGGTAGTACTTAAAGCGGCAACTCGGTGTTTAAGAGAAATTGAGTTGATTCGGGGTAAGTTGCTCAAGAGAGAATTTATCCCCACTAGCCTAGTCACAAATATTCAACGAATATACTATCAAAAGCATGTACCCATTGATCTAGTTTAGCCCGTATTCCTATCACATCCCAAGAATCACGTCCCCATATTTGTATGTCTCTTTATTTTTGTTGACTTTGCTCTTTACTTGTTTACGAAGCCCCCCATTGATAATTGACACTCGTGTCAAATCCTTTAATTTGTCATCTCTTCATTCGATAAAGTCTTTTGCTACTGTTAGCTTTAGCACTTTCGCGCTTAACTACTAATTTTCAGGAACCGCTCCCTTGGGACTTGACCCCAACCCTTGGTTGGGTTACTTTACTGTTGTATGATTGTAGACACTTGCATTGGAAGTTGTGTCTTGATTACGCAAATATCAAAATGGCATTGCTGCCGTGGAGTGGTGTTACATGAAATTTTTTGGTTAAGATGAATTTTGGTTTTAATAGTCATAGGTTACTAACTTTATTTTTAGTTTTGTTTTTGTTTGTTTGTTTTGTGACGGAAATAGAAAATGAGTGTAAATAGTGAAGCTGGTGATCAAATGGATTACCTCTATCTAAAGAAAATTTGATGCTCAGGGATGGCATCTTAAGTTTCAATAGAGAGGAAGGGGAGTCAGTTCACGAGTTGTGGCGACGATTAAAAGCTCTCGTGCCTCAGTGCCCAACTCATGACATTCCAGAACGTATGCTACTGGAATGCTTATATAGAGGTATTGGCCATGAGAATCGAATGGTGACTGATCAACTTTCTCCAGGTGGATTCATCCAGTTGCCCTATGCAAAAGCAGCCCACCTCCTTGATCACATGGCCAAGACCATCAAGAAGAAGGAGAAAGACCAAGGAATGGCCAATTTGTTGGAGCAGCACGAAGTCTTGGCCTAAAAGGTCAATGACTTAGAGATACTATCCAAAGGAAAGGATAAGTACATTCCTCCTCACAAGCATCGAAAGATGAAGAAAAAAGAGGGCGAGAAAATTGAAGAGGTCCTCTTGCTCATCCTACACAAAGTCGATAAGCACGACAGTGTGTTGGAAGAGATTAGAGAGAAGTTTATGATGCTAAATCAGATGACTACCTCTCATTCTTTGCTCATTCAGTTGCTGGGGTCCCAAATGGACAAATTGATGCCCTCGCCCAACTCGGATCCAATAGAAGGGTGGCCTTATGAAAATGAGGGAACCCCCAATACTGAAATTTAAGGGCTGATTCATGTCGTGCCACGACATTAACTAAGGCACTTCTTGGGAGACAACCCAAGGTCTTAAATTCTTTGTTTTATTATAGAAATAATGGTGTATTGATTTTGTATGTTGAAATGTGGAGAGTGATCGACAAGTGTAGATTGGCAATCTATAGGTCCATTTCGCGAATCGCCGAAGGGTTCAGCAACCCCAAACTAGACCGCTATTAGACTAGACCAATTTACATTGGAGTATGTAAAACTCTGTGAGGAAGGTGACTACTCGGCATGACGCCGAGTAGTTCGGCGGTCGTGACTAATGTCGTCGAATGGGCAACAACTGGACGGTTTTAAAGGCCAAAGGTTTCAAAGTTTGACAAATTTTCATTTTCCACTCGATTTCAACTTTCGCTAATCTGCACCTAGTAAGTAATTTTCATTATCTTTGCATTCCTGGTATTTTAGTCATCGATTGGTGTTTGAACTTGGGATTAAATTGCCTCCTAGCATTTCAAAGTACTTCAATCAGCATAAAGGGTTGGTTTTGCCAAACCCCGTGACTACTTTGAAAATTTTGTTCTCATATGCAATTGGGCTTATTGAATTGACGTGTGTTGGGCCTCTCTGATAGATTTAGATTGTTGAAATGCCGAGCTCGATTTGTAAATCTTGCCCATTTTATCTTGATTTTTGAACTCCCTTTTTATTGCTCGTAAAAATGAGTTAAATCTTGTGGGGTTGTGTGTGCGTGGTGTTTATCATGATTAAGTGTTATGGGTCTAAGCTTAATTGTACTAGTTCATAGTTTAACTTTGTTTTCAGGGGTTGTGGGGTTAAAGTCGAGAAGATATGTTGGAAATAGGCACGTTAGGCTATTTGACGAGCTGGGTCGAGCTTGCCAAACCACTTGGCGGTTCTCCTAATGACCCCATCTCACCTTTAATTTCATGCTACTTATGATATGGTTTCTGTAACTTTCTACAAGAGGTCTTTGATAGCCAAAAGCATTCGACGACTCGCTAAAAGTCCCCTTGATCATTTTTTGTCTGCACCCCTGAACCTTTGTTGAACTGTATCTTTCGGTGGATAAAACCCTGCTCACCGAAAGAAGTCAGCGACTCATTGAAAGGATTTTCCCATCACCGACTTGTTAAAATTTTTTAGCCAACTCCTATCGGCGAGCTAGGCTTAGCTCACCAAAGCAGTTTGGTGATTCACCGATCTATTCAGCAAGTTTTTCTGCAATTGTGTCCCTATGAATTTGATTTAGTTGTTTTAACTTCTTCCCAATTCTTTGCATAAATGGCTAGATCTAAAGTTGCAGGAAGAAGCAGGCCACCCCAAGGTAAAACAAAAGAGATTACAATCAGTGAGGATTCAGATGTATCCAGAAGCAAAGTTGCTAAACTTTCCACAACTGGTGGGAAAGGCAAGGTCAAAGACAAGACCCTTGAATTATCAGATGTAAGCACTAACAGTGATGGCTTTTATAGAAATGACCCCAACCAATCTGAAAGTGAAGGTGTGGGTTCTGATGAAGATGATTTGTTAAAAGCATAGAGGGCTGAGCAGTGAACTAAGAAGCTGAATGATCCATCTAGGGTCAGGACTCCCCAGCCTACCACTACAACACCTCCATTTCCAGAGCAGGCAATGGTATTAGCACCTCCAGTACAGGGTCCTCCGCCTAAGTCAATAAATCGAGTAAAGACTCAGGGGCTAAGGGCGATTCTAAAGGAAAAGTGTCTGTCCATAGACGGGGTTATAGACAAGCACCCAGAGATAATAGAGTGTCTAAGATACCACAAGTTCCAAATCTTCACCAAACCCCATGGCCCTTACATCCCAAACTGGGTAAGAGAGTTCTACAAAGGCATACGATTGCACTAATACCATGGCAGTAGCAAGCAGCCTTCTTTCAAAGAAGTTGACTATGTGGTTGTTAAAGAAAGGAGGGTGAAGTGTGATAGTGGGGCAATCAACGCAGTCTTGGGCATGTCCACAGATATTAGGGATCACTGCCAGCACTTGATCAGAACGGAGAAGTTAGATGAGATGAAAAGTGGTTAGCCCCACTAATTCTGGCACTTGATCAAAACGGAGAAGTTGGATGAGATGAAAAACTGGTTTGCCCCACCAATTTTAAACGATACTCCGAAGTGGTTGGCGGAAGGAGCTCAGATTGAAAAGAAAGAATTGAACATAGCTGAAAGATTCTGGTTCGGTTTTATCAGCAGCATAATTATGCCATCCCAGAATGAGTCGATCCTACACCTTACCATGGCAGCCTTCCTAGGTTGCATCATAGAGAAAACTCAAATAAACTTGGGTACGATCATTGAATCAGAGTTACTTATACGTGTAAGGCAGAGCCGGACCTCACTTCCATTCCCAGTATTGATCATAGAACTGTGCAAACGAGCTCTGGTACCTCGAGATGCCAAGAAGGATATAGAAGTGATGGCCACATCCTCTAGTGATATCCGGTAGGATTGAAGTTGAGTACCTTAAGGATCAAGTAGAAAGGAAGAAGGCAACCTCAGTGGAGTCAATGAACACAGAATCATCACCTGCAGAGGCATTTTTGCCTACTCCGGTCCCTGGACCTTTAGGTATATCAATTACCACTGCTACTTCTGCCGACAATCCAGGTTCTTCTGCTGCTGCAGTGCCTCCCAGACCTAATGTTGTTGCTATTGTTTCCCGACCTCCACTCACCCAGGCTTCTCTACTCCAGATGGGACAGCTGGCCCTTTCTGCTGATCATCGGGCTGCTAATCTAGAGGCCTCTGTTCTAGGCATGATCCAGATTGCCCTAAATGATTTTGTGACACCTCTGAGCACTACCATTGATGCCCTAGCAGCAAGAATAGCGGCGTGTGAGCATAACCAAGGGGCCACAGAGGAGGTGACAACTTCAAAAGTTGTCATTGCTAAGCTGCGAAAAGATGTAGACCACCTGAAGTCCATCAATGTGTCCATGGTCTTTGGAACTGTGGAGATTCCAAACATGCCTGAGATACCTCAGACCACCACTAGACATAGGGATAGAGCGGAGCAGACAGCCGATCCTGAGTTAGAAGTAGAGACTGATTAAGAGATGCATGAGGAGACTGAGGGAGTTGCAGATGAAGACTTGATCGAGATGGAAGCAATTATGATAGATGATGTTGTGCAGGCTTCCTTAGCACCTGTTGCTGGATCCAGTGTCCTTCTGGGGTCACTTCAAGCACTGAAGCCCAGACAGATGGAGCGACCGATTAGCCAAGATCCCCTCTTTACCTCCCTCTCTGTCTTTCTTTATTTTACATTTCAAATTCTGTGTTATTTGCATTTGAGGACAAATGTTTTATTTGTGGTGGGGTGAGGCCCACCTTTATTTATATTTGGGCTTTGTGCTTAAACTGTATTTACATTGGTTTTTGTGGATGTTTGAGCTTGTGGTTCCTTTTATTTTAAATTGCAAAATAATTTTGACCAGTCCAAAAAATTTTGCCACCTCTCATGTGTTGAATGTGGTTGTTCTTTTGCAAAATTTAAGTCTCGATTCCGATCAATACTGATGACTTAAATAGTGCTCTTAATCGAACGAACATGAATGTGCGGCTACAATGAGGCAAAATGAAGTTGCATAGACAATATGTGAACTCTTTTCATCTCATTGTGATTAGCCATGTATCAAATTGACTCTCTTGTGATGATCGTTGCACACTAGCGAAAGTGTGGAGTCTTGTTTGACTTTAGTGTTGATGCTTTGTGTGATGAGCTTACTGTGAACTCTGCATAACAACACCTAGAATTTGCCCCATTGGTCCAGTCGACTAAGTAAGGCTATCTCTTGATATGATCTTAGGCAACTTTAAAGAGTGTGAGCCAATTTGACATGTACCTCTTTGTGGCCTACCTTGTGAGCATGTGTGAACCTCTTTTGAACACCTCTTGAGACTTACCTTCCTTTGGAAGAAACTTGATGAAAACTAGACGTTTCTTTATCCATTACCCATAATCCTCATAAAGTTATGGTTAGTTGAAAAGCCAACTTAGACCAAAAGCCTAAGTTGGGGGTGTGGTGAAAAGAGAAGGCAAATCAAGAAGTGCAAGAAAGTCCCTCTTACCCATTGTTTTGAGAAAAATGGAACCCCTCCATATGAAAAAAAAAGAGAGAAAAGAGAAAGAAAAAGAAAAAGAAAAAGAATGAAAAAGAAAGTTGTGGAATAAAGTAAAAAAGAAATGGGGTTTCCAAACAATCCATCGAAAGTGAATAATAGGATGACTTATGAGCACTAAAGAGAATGATGAAGGAATATAAAAGGAATTGTTGTGAGTATCACATTTCATGAGGATGAAAGTCACTAAGCCTAAATGACCATACCTTTACACTCAGCCCCATTACAAGCCTTGAAAAGACCTTTTTGATCTTGAGTAAGCCGCAACAAATGTTGATTGGAAAATACAGGCAAACCTATGGGTGAAAGCATGTATTGTGCTCTTCCTTGTGAGAGTGAGCGTTGCATTTGATTCCAACACTTTAAATGATTAAACCTTTCTGTGTGAATATGGAATCATTCCTTGTGTGAGGGCATTTAAACACTTTAGTTGAGTTTGAACTTGCATTTGAAGAAAGTATTATGAGCATGAGATTCTTTGATATTGGTGAGTCACAACTTGAATCTTTGAGTGCACATTTTATCTTTTCCTAAGTAAATTGAGTCTTGTTGTGTGCATTCATGATTGAGTCTTGTGTAGAACTATTAAAGACACCCTTTTGGAACGGCAAAACTTGAGTTTGCTTGAGGACAAACAAAAGTTTAAGTTGGGGGTGTTGATGAATCCACAAATTGGACTCATTTAGGGCTATGTTTTGATAGAATTAGTGTCCTCAAATGCATATTTTGTCTCAATATCTGATGAAAATCCTAAAGTTTCAGGTATTTGGGATTTGAGGGAAAGCATGGACACTACTTGGCAAAATGGAACAAAGGCAGCTAAAAGAAAGAAGAAATGAAGATCTGAGAATCGCCGAACCCATTCGGTAAATCGCCAAAAGGTATTATCCTCGCCTTTTATTCCAGTGTGCTGAGCCCTAAAAGAAAGGATCATATCGGTCATGAAAAGAAGCAGTGGCGTGTCACCAAGCAATTCAGCAAAGCAGTACTATGTCGCCCAATGATCTAGGATGCGAAGATGCTGAAGGCAAGAGCTGAAAGGCGATGAAGTAGACCAAAGGGCGGATCGTCAAGTGTATCGGCGATCCTGACTAACTGCGCCGAATGGCTCCTTCACAGCACATTTTCTTAAAACTATAAATACTAGTTCAGTTTTTATTGTTAGCAGTCAGTTTTAGTTATATTGAGTTTAGAATACAATTTTGAGATAGAATATTCTCTCTAAGTTTGGAGAGGGTTTTTGAAGAATTTGAAGATTCAAACGGTTTCAACTCCAAGATTTTGGACTTGGGTCTTGTGGATTCTTCACTCTTGACTTGTTTTAAGACTTAATCTTGTATACCCATTGATGGAAACTGAGATTGGTATAACTTTTTATCTCTTTTGCATATCTAGCTAAAACCCCAATTCTTAGGGTGTGATTTTGTGAATATGGGTTAGATTATCTATTGGGTCTTGCTTGTTGATGGTTTATTTGTTGTGTAAATGTGATTTCATTTAGTAGTTGTGGTGGAACTTAATGAAATTTTAGTTGCAAATACGATTTCACCTTTTGTGTTTTCGGCTTGCTCGAGAGAGAGGTCGTAAAACTAAGACTACTAAATTGATGGCTGGCGGGATTGGTCGATATGAGGTTTAGCTCGAGAGAGTGAACCCTAGTCCTTCTCCCACACACTCAGCTCAAGAGAGTGAGTGGGCTAAGGTGGAGGCTGTGCTTAAAGTGGCAACTCAGTGTTCGAGAGAAACCGAGTTGATTGGGGGTTAGTTGCTTGAGAGAGAATTTACCCCAGTGTAGTAAAGCCTAGTCACAAATATTCAATGAATTTACTATCAAAAGCATGTACCCAATGATCTAGTTTAGCCCGTATTCCTATCACATCCCAAGAATCCGGTCTTCATATTCGTGTCTCTCTTTATTTTTGTTGATTTTGCAAAAATCCTTACTTTTTTACAAACCCCCCCCCCCATTGATAATAGATACTCATGTCAAACCCTTTAATTTGTCATGTCTTAATTTGATAAAGTCTTTAGCTACGATAAGCTTTAGCACTTTTGCGCTTAACCACTAATTTTTAGGAACTGCTCCCTTGGGACTCGACCCCAACCCTTGGTTGGGTTACTTTACTATTATATGATCGTAGACACTTGCATTGGAAATTGTGTCTTGATTATGCAAACATCACTCCTCACTTGTTTCATTTCCATCATTTCTCCTATTCTTTCTCCTCAGTTGTTTCATTTTCATTGTCATATTCTGCATCATCAAATGAATCATTTTCCTCATCCTCATTTATGTCTTACTCAACATTTATCATTATCTCATCATCAGATAATTCTTCTAATATGTATTGAGGATGTTCTAGTGTGGTTTCCAATTCAACATCAACTTGTTGCTGAACAATTGCAACCTCATTTTTGTACGCCACATCTAAGACATTATCAATTTCAATTCTTCCCATAGGTTTAGTCTTTATAACAACCCACAAATCATCTTTGTCTCTACAGAATGGATATGGTGCGTAATACACTTGTTTAGCATTTTGTGCAAGGATAAAATGATCATAGCTTCTGTATTTTCTGGTGTGCTTAACTTCAATTATATTATGTTGTTGGTCCAATTTTTTGCCTCTGTGTGATGGGTCAAACCACTTACACTAAAATAATACGATCTTCTGTTTAGGCCAACCTGAATACCTTACTTCAATAATCTCATGAAAGACACCATATTATTCAATAGTTTGGCCAATACCATCAACATCACCTTGTATGAAGATATTGCTATTGTTTTTTTTAATTATTCCTAGAAACTTCTTCAATTTGAAACTTAAAACCATTGACGCAATACTTATTCATTGTTTGAATTTGAGATTCAGGTCCAAGTGCAACTTCTTTCACTAATTGCAAATGTTCGACAATTGCGTATTCATCTTAATGCTATATATTGTTGTTTAAAATAATATAATTTAGTATAACATGAATACATTATTAAATACTTATTGATTCAATGTAAGCTTGCACACTTACATATTATGTTAGCCATTTGAAAAATTACGTATATATGGCTTTATTACCCTATGTGTTTATGAACAAGTTGATCATTGTGCATTCAGATATTTCGTTAGTTAATGAACACTTATTAGTATGTAATTTGATAACATATTTTTAACACTTACTTGAGATATGGTTGAATCTTTGGACAATTAAACAAAATATGTGTCACAGCTGATTGCATTTCCATACTAGTTAAGTTTTACTTTCCACGCTCTTTTAAGATCCTCAACCATTTTGATTAAGAATTGATATAGGTGGAAATAAAGGATCAATATCAGCTTCATCATCGTGATTGGGCCCGTTTCTCCTACATGACACATCATTCCCAAAGTAATAAGAATAAAAATCACCAGTTTCTCTATAAATATGACCATGAACAACTGATCCTTCGATCTTTCCCCCTTGCTTAAGTGTTTTCTTGGAGCTGTCAATTTTTCTACAAGTATATAACTATATATGTTGAAAAAGGAAAAATTTCAATGTTACCTCTCAAATGGATACATCCATCTTGTATGAACTGGACCTCCGAGGTGGGCCCCTTGTACAAGGTGAATTGGAAGATGCTCCATCACATCAACGAAACCACATGGAAAGATCTTCTCCAACTTAGTAGTAATAACAAGAATATTTTCTTCCACCATGTCTAAATTACTCTCCAACAACTTTCCAGAACACAAACCTTTAAAGAAAACACTTATCTATGTGATTGATTTCCATATCCTTTGGGGTAGATGGCTAAAAGCGATAGCAATTAAAGTTTTCATGAATACATGACAATCATGACTTTTCATATCTATCAATTTTTCTTCATTCATATCTGCCCGCTTTCCTAAATTCAAAGCATAGCCCTCTGGCATCCTCAAATTTTTAACTCACTCACAAATTTCACGTTTCTCATCCAATGTGAATGAAAAACTAGCTTTAGGCTTAACTATTTTACCATTTTGTAATTCCTGCAGCCATAACTCTCTTCTCCTACAATATTCCTTTAAGTCCATTCTAGCTTTTGGATTGTCTTTTGTCTTGCCCTTAACATCCATCACTATGTTAAACAAATTGTCAAAATAATTTTTTTCAAAGTGCATCACATTAAGATTATGTCGTAGCATAGCAGATTGTCCTTCCAATACAACAACTCCCACAATATGCTTTTTTGGTCCAATTATGTTCAACACCATATCCAGGAAGTCTAGAAGGTGAAGCTTCTGTAACTTTAGAATTGAGAAACTCTCTACCAAATTTGATGCCCTATGAGTAATGGAAGTGGGGAGGTCACTTTCAATTATATTTTTCCTGAAAGTATTTTTCATCTTTCTAAACTCATGGTCCATTGGCAAGAACTGGCGATGACAATCAAACCATATATTTTTTCTGCCATGCTTTAAAGTGAATGCCTTACTATTTTTCATGCAATACGGACATGCTAGCTTTCCAACTATCATCCAACCAGGTGACATCCTGTATACAGGAAAATCATTAATAGGCCACATTAAAGAAGCACACATAACAAAATTCTGCTTAGTTGATATATTATAAGTCAAAACGCCTGCAAACCACAATTGTTTGAGCTCATCTATCAATGGTTACAGATAGACATCAATCAAAATTTTTAGATTACGGGGACCTGGAATAACACAAATTAGATAGATGTAAGGACTGGTCATGCACATTTCAGGAGGAAGATTATACGGAGTAAGAAATATCGGCAAACAAGAATAAGGCGAAGCAGCATTAGAGAATGGTGTAAAGTCATCTGCACACAACCCCAATCTAACATTGTTTGGTTCACTATCAAAATTAGGATATACATTATCAAAATGCTTCCAAGCTTCACCATCAAATGGATGAGATAAGACACCATTGATGCATACAACCTCTTTAACCTAGGAATAAGAGGTAGATACTGCATCGCCTTAGCTGGGACCATCTTTCTTGCCGGAGTCCTCTTATAACGAGCATGTCAACAAAACTTACCATTTTCTAATTCACTATCAGTTTTGTAAAATAACATGCAGTCATTAACACAACAATGAATTCTATCATACGTCAATCCTAATTTGAAAGCCAAATGCTTTGCCTGATAGAAGTTCTTAGGTTTGTTAAAATCCAGATTAACTAGTTCACCCAAAAGATCAACCATTGAGTCCATAGCTGTATTTGGAACATTCCAATATGATTTAATATTCATTAATCTAACCGCAAATGACAAGGCAGAATGCGGAATCCCTTCACATAGTGGACGACTAGACTCTTCTAATTGATCATAGAAGCGTCTTGCTTCTTCATTAGGAGCTTCATAAAAAAACTGTTCAGGTTCCATCCCACCTTGAACCCCAAAAGCATCATTGATTATTTCATGAACCCTATCATGTTCAACCATATCATGTTAAACCCTTTCATCATGTTCAACCCTAATTTGACCATGTGGTGCAAGCATATTATATTCATCCACATGTATCGAATTATAAAACATATCATTCAATCCATCTCTTTCTCCATGATCAATCCATACAAAATATCTAGGCTTTAATCTATTACGGTACAAATGAACCATGATTGTATTTGGTTCAAAAAAAATTTAAGCACCTACATGCACTACAAGGACACCTAACCAATCCATTATTCTTGAAAATATCAAGTGTCATTGTCTGTTCAATAAAATCTCTAACACCGTCAATAAACTCAAGTTTCAAACCACCACCAGTTTCATAATGCATATTATACATCCACAAATGATGATCCAGCTACAAAATATAGATATTCAACTATAAATTAAATTTAATAATAATTTTACTACATTAAACTAATTTATATTGTTAATATAAATACTACATTTCAAGATCTACAAAGTTAAAGCTTAATTTATTAATGAATACTAATTAATTAAGTTCAAGTTCTAGTTAAGTTCAAAGTTAAATTTATATTCCTAATTAACTTTTCAAGTTATTATAAATTAATTAAGTTCAATAAAGTTCTAATTAACATAAGTTCAAATTAATTAAGGTCAATAAGATTTCAAGTACTTCAAAATTCTAATTAAGTTTAAATAAAATCCAAGTTCTAATAAAGTTAAAAATTAAGTTCTAATTAATTAAGGTCAACAAGATTTCAAGATCATATTCCTAATTAAGTTCAAATTATAGTAAATTCAAGTTATAATTAATTATAAGTTTTAATTATGTTGTAATTCAAATCCCTAAAATCCCAAATTAAAACTAGCTGCTAATCCTAATATCCCAAATTCAAACTGTTAGTCCTAAAATCTCAAGTATAATTCAAACAAGTCCTAAATTTCAAATTCAAACTAGTCTTAAAATCACAAATTCAAGCTAGTCCTAAACTTCCAAAATCAAACTAGTGCTAAAATCTCAAATTCAAACTACCTAGTCCTAAAATCCCAAATTCAAACTATTAGTCCTAAAATCTCAAATATAATTCAAAGAAGTCCTAAATTCCAAATTCAAACTAGTCTTAAAATCACAAATTCAAACTACTCCTAAAATTCCAAAATCAAACTAGTGCTAAAATTCCAAATTCAAACTAGCTAGTCCTAAAATCCCAAATTCAAACTATTAGTCCTAAAATCTCAAATATAATTCAAACTATTAGTCCTGAATACCTTACTTCAATAATCTCAAAGGGGAAGGAGGCAGCGGCTCCATCAGCTACTGCTCGCGAGCACCAGCGATGAGACAGTGGGACGGCGAGACGGCAACGCCAGCGGTGGATCAATGAAGAGTGGAGAGAAGGAAGAGAGAATGAGGTTTTTGAAAATGGGGAAATATTCTAGTCTGTCTTTCAAATATTTAATAAAAAGCGACGTACAACGTCTCCATGTCCGTCATTTTTTTAAATATAGTTGACCACACTTTGACCAAAAAAGGACAGACTAAGAGACATTGTTTGTCACTTTTTAAAAATAATTGACCATATATTTTGACCAAGAAGCGACGGATTTAAAAATGTCATCTGTCACTTTTATAAAAACTAATTAATAAAATAAAATAAATTAAAAGCAACAGATAACGTGGTTATTGTTTAATTGATATATAATTATTTTTTAATAAAAGCAACGGGCAACATCTCTATCTATATTAAATAATTAATTTTTAATTATATATATATTTGGTGCAAAAATTCGCAAAAAATAGCGACGGACTAAGTGATGCCATCCGTGGCTTTTTGTAAACTAATTTTAAAAATAATTATTTTTATTAAAAAGCAACGGACAGTGTGGCAAATGTCGTCGCTTTGGTGTGACGCTATCCGTCGCTTTTTTGTCTGTGTTTTTTAAGAGTTTTTTAGCAGTGAAAGTTGAGGCTCGTCTTTCCAAAGAATCCCAATTCTTTGTTCCATCATCACTCGGGAGGTCTGGGACTAACTATTCTTGAGAATATGGAACTCAAAGATAGAAGAGACATTTTTGAAATTTAAGGAAGGTGGAAATACAGTTTGTCAAAGTCCAACCTCTCAAGCATCTTTGTGTACAAAATATAGATCAGCTTCAGGCATTACAATTTAGGTTGAGCTCGGTGTTATTGGGAGCAACGAAAATGAATACGCATAGTGAAAGATTGACCAATAAACCTAAGATTTCTTGTAAATATCAAACACCTCTAGCTCCAATGCCATGGAGGACTCATCTAAATCATTATTGCAACAATGACATGCACTTTCTAGGATGTATTGATATCTCTTTTTGATTTTCCCTTAAGTAGAATATGCTATGGCTCTGAAATGTCTAATTATGATAAATTTTGTGCTCCTTATTTTAGTAGCTCCATATGTATTTTGTCATGGTAGTAGTTCTATTATGCATGATATTTTTAGCTGAAAAAAATGTTTTCACCATGATTTTACAAGGAGATTATACTAGGACATAATATTATTAGCCAAGGTACCTTTCCTAGTTCAATTATTTGATGAAAATTTACAATTTCCTGCTTGAATAGACCAAACAATGTCAGGTTCAACTTAGTTCTTGAGAAGTATTTGTAGTGCATTAAATTATAAATTTTGTTATACTTCTTTTTATTAATTAGATGACACCTTTTCTAGTTTTTTAGCTCCTAACTTTGTTTCCTTTCCATGATTTAGTGATCACTGAACCTTCTCAAGTAATCCATTCAAGTACATTTGATAACTTTATATCTTTTTAGTTTGTTCATACCATGTTATCATAAAGTTTGAAATCAAATCTTACATATTTTTTCCTCTTTTACACATGATGTTGAAGGTGGAAATCAAAATTAGTTACTAGAAAATACTTCCCCAAATGATATTTGGAGAAGCCACCTCCGTTTCTTTGTCTTAGTGTTGTTAATGTTTAGTATATCTCAGTTATACTTTCAAGTTGGATAAACTTTACTAAATATTAGTTTTTCTTTAAGGAGTATGCAATCTCAATTTCATTTTAATTGTTCTTAATTAGTACTATATACCAGTGTTTATTATTATTATCTTGCTCCTTTAGTTTGTTATTATTTTTAATTTGTATATTTATCGTTATAGAATAAACTACTCTAGGTCATGAAGTTTAAGATACAAGAGTTTTATTTAATAATTGTAATTTTATATAAAAATTTAATTTAATGGGAATCGATAAAGTCAATCACACTAGTGTGAGTTTAGGAAGTATCAGCTCTTTTGGGAGGCACATTTGGTTTGGAACTCTGATGATTGTGCCTATCATCTCCTCTAGCTTGTCTTGTTCACGTTATTTTATTTCCCGATCTCTCTATTGACAATATTGGTCTCTCCAACCATGATTCTCTTCCTAAGGATGTCAAGGATCTTGGTTGGCCTCTTGATACACTGATCGAGAACCTGACTCTATGTTTACCAAGTACGTAGTGTCTTCGTCAACAAGGCATAAGAACTCTCGGTTTCATGTAGAGCTTTATGTAGGCTCTGGTGAATTCACACTTTTAGTTACTATGACCATAATGTGTTTGGCTAAGATATAAAAGCTTGTAATCATCTTAGCCATCTTTTCATTTGGTTCCTCTCATTTCATTGGTTAATGTTGAAGTGACAACACTGCCTCCTTTCACTCTATAACGTGTATACGACGCCATATTGATTTTTGCTATTTGATCATGTGATACGGTAGCTTGAGGATAAGAGATGTTCAAAAAATATCCTTTCTCCATATTGTTCACTACTCCTTGATTCACTTCATCTAATGTATGATAGAATATTTCGAATAAAACTCGCTCAACCATTCCATGATTCAAGAATTCTGTCACCTTTTTTTAAACTTTAGCCACACTTCATGTATAGTCTCTCCCGACATTTGCTCAAAAATTTTTATCTCATTCCTTAATTTCAATATTTACTATGGTGGATAAAATCTTTCAAGAAATGAAGTCTTCAATACCTCCCTAAGTGGTAATTAACCCTTAACATATTTCTCCAAGCATGTTGTTATAGCATCTCCAGTTAATTAGAAAGGAAACAATCTCAATCGGATGTATTCTTGACTCATACATGACATTTTGATAAGGAGACACAATTCCATAAAATTCCTCAAGGGTTAATTAATATTTTCCACCGAATTTCCTCTGAATAGTTCCATCTTAGTAGTAAATAAAGAATTGGTCATGTAATTAGAAATACGACATCTCCAACCTCGGATGGTAGGCAAATTTTTCCTGCTACGCCCTGCTTCATGGGTTCTTCATTTGCAAATCCCCATCATCAATACTTTTTTGTCATTCACTTGATTCATATTACCCTATTTTTGTCAAGGAACAACCAAAAAAGTAACAAGAACACAAAATGCACACAAGTTTGAATTTAGAAATCAACAATAGACGATCACTAACGAATCCCCAACAACAACGCCATATCTTATAAACAATCAAATATGTCCCATATTTCAGGGCATAAGCAGTTGTATGTAAAAAAAATTAATCAACTTATGAGGTCGGGGGTCAAACCACAAGAACTGGCTGGTGGGACTCTTCTTCTATTGATTCCGCTATTAGAAGGAATTAGGAAATTGCATTCTAAATTGGCATACATATCTAGAAATTGGGGTTATAACTAATAGCTAAAAATTCATCAATATAAAGCAACAAAACATGGAACCAACATAAGTAAGATCTAACAAGATTGAAAATGACTAGGGTGTGTGCATAGAGATTATGGTTTTAACTATAACATGCAAAGATTGACAAAACATTATAGATTGACACATGGGTAGCACTTGGTCTAAGCTACACTTTTATATTCTCCCAAACTATCAAGGGTGTGTCCCTTGGATTCTTCTGATCTCCAAGACCCTTTCAAACAAAACACCAAACATTGCTTGAGTAGACAGATTATTCCTAGCTCATATCATTAAATGGGAAATAACTAGGATTATCCCTTTACTAGCTCAAATATATAGAATAATTTCATCAAGTTCTCACTATTGAGTCTTACCTTTCAAAAGTAAAAGTGGTGTTAAAGAGCTCAACTAATATTTGCAACGACTAATTCTTAGATTAAACTTTAAGGCAACAATAGATCCATGTAATAGGATTAATGTTTAAGCAGATTAATCTATACCCTTCGGGGTTTTACACCCCCATCTAGAACAGACACCCATAGTTAATGGTCTAGATCCTCATAAAATATAAATTAGAGACAATCACCAAAAAGGAAATCTCTATTCAAAGCTAATTTGATAAAACAAAGTTTAATTCAAAGCTTTAATTAGCACAAATTCGAGGTTTCTTCCTTTACAAGCTAGAAAGTTCTTCATTATTGCTCTCACTCTATTTGTTACTTTTACTTGTTTGCTCTATCTAGTTTATACTTAATTTGGGAGAAAACTCTCTAGACATAATTGGGAAAATCTCTATTTTATCCTTGGAGAATTTCAAAAGGATCACTTTTTCTATAATTACATTTTTGTTGTTTATCTCCCATTCTTCAAACTGGCACTGGACCGGTGAGACATCAATAAGAGAAACTAGAACAGGGGTTGCCTCCTTGACTTAACCTTTTGTTCTAACAGAAGAATCTGCTCTGGGAACGGCAAACCATAGATAATTCATCATACAACACCAATTATAACACTAGTATTAGGGAAACTTTACTCCATCCATGAAGGCATCCAGCCGATGAGAGGCATGTTAGTTTCTGCAGCATGGCAGTTCCATCGCCGGTGTGCTTCAATTCTTTTTGGCTTCAAATCCATCAATTTTGATTTTTTTTTTCAAGGGATACATGCAGTCATAAGATTCAAGGCCTAAAACCATACAAATTGCATTAAAAATGGCAATAATTTAAGAATTAGTGCCTAAAAAGTTGGTAGAATACCAACTTATCAATCAACTATAATTGAATACATGGTAACAACATTCCCGAAAAATTCTACAAACTCAAACCATAACTCAAACTTTGAGAACTTGGCATAAAACGTTGATCTCGTAAAGTCTTTAGCACTGTCCTCAAATACTGCTCGTGTTCATCCTTCTCTGTGAGTACACAAGAATGTAATAAATGACCACACTGATGAAAGAGTTTATATAACGCATTTACACATGCGTCATCAACTACATGAATGTCGTTAGATCATTAATCAACCCAATAGACATCACTAGCAACTCATAATGACCTTAACGAGTCTAAAAAGTTGTCTTTCACCCTAGTCCTTAGCTAGTGGTAATAGGATCCAAAATATACATTAAAAAACACCACAGCACCATGAAACTTGTCAAAAAAAAAGCCATTGATATAAGGCATAAGATACCTACTCTTCATCATCACCTTGTTCAAATGCTTTTAATCCATAGACATATACATATACACATTCTTCTTATTCACAAAAAGAATGGGGGCCCCATAAGGCACAACCCTCGATTGAATGAATCCGTTATTGAAGAGATCTCGACACTAAACACTGAGATCCTCATGTTCTAAAGGGTTTATATAGTATGACATAATAAAGATTGGACGAGTGCCTATCTCAAGGTCTATAGAAAAACCAGTATCTTACTCCAAGGGAACACCTATTAGATAGGTAGGAAAGACATCCATAAATTCACGCACAATAAGGACCAAATAAATTACATAGCCTTCCCTACTAATATCTGGCACATAACCCAAATAGGCTAAGCATCTGCAAACCAACCCTGTTGCCCAAAAATAAGAAATAGCCCTAATTGATCTATGATAAAAAGATTCATGCCACATTAGTGTAGAGATACTAGACATGGCTTAGGTAATGGTCTTAGTGAAGCAATCGAAGACTGCATGGAAATGGGATAGCTAGTCCATGAAAAGAATATCATCAAAATCAAGCATATCCAACACATTAAGATCAACCCAAGTGTCACACCCCTAATAGTCACCAAACATGATCTATAACTTGATCCACTACTAAATACTCACCCACAGTGGTCGAAAAAAATAAAGACACTGAGAAATTCTAAGAAAACAAGCATTAATGGGAAGCATAATAAATTGATACATAAGAAAATTTAGAACCCAGATAAAATAAAGTTCATTCAACCTGATGGCATATAAAAATTATGTTAGTGATGATACCGTCTACTGCCTCAGTTTGTTCCCTAGCTAGAGATGCATAAAGAAGGCCCTATCTATCTCTAAACTTAGAATGTTATGTTCCTCCCTCCTTACCTACCTCCATGTGGTCTTCCTTGAGCCCCTTGGTGAAACCCATAGTGATCCAAACCCTATGCACTACTTCTAGCCGAAGATGTTATTGCTAAAACATGCCTCCTAATTGTAGAGCAGGCCAATCATTTTTTTCTAGGGACACTCTCTAGAGCAGTGGTAAGGCTCACCACAATCATAAATACCCTTTGAAGCATGACTCTATGAAAATCAGCCACCACAACCTGACTAATCGGAATGTGAGCTCCTAAAACTCTAACTTAAACCCATAACACCCCAACTATACTATTCCCCCTCGGTAATCTTGATTTTCGCATAAATAGGCTAGCTAGACTAACTCTGGTGCTGGTAGCATTGGCAGGGTCTATCATAATTATCCCTCCCCTTGAGTGGGAGCCACTATAGCATCCCTAGTGATAAGAACTCTTATTGCTACCCCATGAGGCCTCGCGGCGGAGCTCCCTAATAGTATGGGCGTGATCATAAAAATCTAAGAAAGATTTACTTTTTGAAGACATTGACTTAGTTGCAATTTGTAGCTATAGACTCAAACCACGAAAAAAGCAATGAAGTCTATCATATTCTATAGGTAGATTTATGGAAGAGTGCAAAGAGAGCTCATAAAATCTAGCCTCGTACTCCAATATGGTATAGAGTCCTACTCCAATCTAGCAAACTCATCAACTTGTCGATCTCTAATGCTCCTACGTATAAACCTATCACAAAAAGTGTATAAAAACTTAGTCCAAGACATGAGAGGTGACCCAACTGGCCTACACTTCATATAGGAATGAAACCACTACATGCATGGTCATTAAAGGTGATACTTATATCACCTTCGCTCAACTTTACTAAAACCAAAGTATATAACCTCTCCCTGTAGGTCGTCAAAAACCAATAGGGATCCTCCCATACAGCCCCAGAAAACCTTGGAGGATTCGGTCTCAAAAAAAGTCTGAGCATCTTATACTCCTATAAAGGTCTAATTCCGGGTGCAATAACTAGATGAGTAGCAGTGTGTACGGGTGGAACCTCAACCTATTAAGACACTAGTGCCACCTGAACCTCCGGTGATGGTATCACTAATCCTTAGGCTTTCTCAATATCCCTTAGAATGACAAATAACTAAATGATAGTCTCCTGAAGATATGGTCAATGGATGGCCTTGGTGAATGTTTGGCTAGTTTAAGTCCCGACAAGTGTGGAGGAATAAGAGCTTGCAGAGGCTCTACTATTAGATTGTGAGTCACATATTTTATTAGATCTTGAGCTAGTGTTTTAGCTCACATATAACCTTAGGGTAACCCTTTACTCCTAGCTGGAGCTCTATATTCTTACGGTGCATCACCGGTGACCAGTGAACCACACGTAGGAGTCATAATGAGAAAAGTGAAATGATAAGGTTCTACAAACCAAACGTGAACATAAATAAAGAATCTTCCTAATATAGCCTCTAGAAGATAGGGTGCTAACGTCTCTACAATGCATAATTCATCTAGACATTAGTTTTGTATGAATGAAATTAGCGAACCTAGCTCCAATTCTAGCTTTGTCCTGATCTGAAACCTCATGTAATAATGGCATTAACAAAAAAATGACTTGTAGGTAAGCCAACCCATACTCCAATACGATAAGTAACTGACATATTGTGAAAAATTAACAACCAACAAGAAGATAACAACAAAATAAAGGAATACACAATAGAAAGAAAGAAATGATTTAAATATATATAACACTAGAAGATCTCCATGACCTGATGGAATAAGGTATAGAGCTGCTAAAATTAGTACAACTTACAAAATGAATAAAATAAGTACACATTCGACTCAATTAGAAAAAAACTATATACAAATAGAGATGAGTCAAACTAGGACAGCATTATCTCATCCTCTACCTTTGGAAGACCCGTTGTTTGGCGCTCGGATCGACATCTAGAAAATTAAATGTAGAGTGTAACATGAGTACAAAAACCATAGGTACCCAATGTGCATCAGAGGACAATTACGCTTGGAGAGCATATACATAATGAAAAGCTAGGAAATAAATAATAGCTAAGGGTCAAAAGAGCAGCACAAAGCAGAAAGTCTAACTATACACCCTAGAAAATCTAGCAAGAACCGAATGATAATGTAAAGCTGCCAACTACAACCTAACTAGAACCCATAAGACATGAAGGTACACTTATGAGCAATTGAATTGAAAATAACACAAATATATCCACATAAGCTCAATGAGTACACACAAGATCTAATGATATCCCTAGATACAACAAAGTATAATTTGAAGCTAAAACAACCGACACTAGACCTGGAACCATGTCTAAAGAACCCTGAAGAATTCAATAGAATTAAGGTTTCATGAGTAAAGCACGACTAACGAAAACGTGCCTAGACTCAAACTATGGTTGGTCAAAATGCACATGGAACTCAAACAATAGAAAGTTGAAATGCGCACAAACCTCAAATCAAGGCTGAAACACTTTGAAGAACATCCATAATCACACACTCATCACATTCAGAAGACACTGTAGAATGAAACCTTCATCGGAGTGACAAGGGACCCATTCTTGCTCAAAACCCATGACCCGATCAAAAGTAACCAATAAGGCCCGAAAATAACAACTAAAACTTGTCGGGCCATAACATAAGGGAGTTATGGACAAAAATCCAATAGGAGTAGAGTTGTCACCTAGCTAATGATTCATACTACCAAACCCATGTTTGCTACATTAATCTACAGGGAGCTAGACTTGTCTAAAGCAACATCGGACGATCCGTAATACATAATGACTCCAAAATAGCAATTCTAATGTAATCACTAGACTAATCCTAGAATAAGGGTAGTAATAAGTTAGAATTAACAATACAAAAGGACACATAGATACAACAAGGCATTATACAACATTGCAATACAATAAAAATGTTTAATTACTTCGACTATTACCCGAAAGGACGGCTAAGGTAGGATTTCAAATAACTAAACATGAAACAAGCTAAGAGCCCTGCCAAAACAAGCTGAACATCATGCAAACACTTACGCAAGATCAATCTATCATTGGAAAGCCAAAGCAACATCAAAGTAGATCATGTATGCTCTAAAACAAACTTAGCTTGAGCTTTACCCTTCAAAAATGCCTCCAATCACTACCACACTATAAAAAAATGATAATAACATCAATACGAATGTTTTGACACCTAATCTACAAAAATTGAAGACGGAACTAAAAATGAGGAAAAATGAGATTGTGGGACATTAGGAACGAATCCCGTAATTTACTCAATCTATTTGTCCAATTAAGCTCAAGGAGATTGGGCATAAAAAGTGGGATTTAACTATCAGTTATAGCCACTTAAGTGTCACTTTTCCACCTAAGTGGCCTTTCAAAGCGGAACCTTTATCACTAAAGCGCTTAACCCCTTGATAGAGGCTCCACTAAAGTGAATCTCTAGTAGCTAAAATGATCATCGCTTAAGCATTCCCTGTTCACTAATGGAGGTATGCCTTTACTAGGAAGGCCTACTTAAGAGGATCCCTGGCTGCTTAAGTGATAAGTGTTTAAGAGGTGCTAAGATCGCATAGGTGGCTACACCAGCATCAGGCACCAAGAAATATAGGTATGTCTTACAAGACTCTACCCGGATGCTCATACTATCCCAAAATTCTGATATTCCAGTTTTACCAAAAATGGAAAAAAACTCCCAAAAGAGGTCATCTCAACAAAGAGAGAGGTATACACCCAATGCTTCATCTATGCCATAAGCTACAATGTTGCTCGAAATGAGTCAAAAAGTCTAAGGACTCGAATCAAAGGACCACATATACAAAACTCAACTTCTTGGAGCTAATAGAACAAACATCATTACATTCAGAGGGTTTATACATGATGTTTCGATAAAAATCAACCGTTCAAGTTCAAAAAGCTCTAAAACACAAACATCCATAGAAACTAAATGAAAAACCAACTAATCGAACTGTCAATTCTAACAAGTCATAAATGACTTAGAGTCTCTATAAGTCAGTTCTAAAAGAAACTAATAACAGAATACACAAAAATGACCTAGAGCGTCATTATAATAATAAAAATATGGCAGGATATATATATCCAATCAAAAAAAAAACCTCAACATTCTCATTATTGTATTTGAAGTATTCATTTATGAGTGTCACGCCCCAAACTCAAGGGGCGCAACAGGCTCCAAATGCCAAAACTCAGGCCCGAGCGGACCCTGCTAAACCATTTGCTACTAGCGCATGGCAGTCACACACAATCAAGAAAACAAACAAGTATATCTCGGCTTAAACCTAAACCCTCGGCCGGCAAAGCCCCTGTTAACAGATCTGCAAAAGAAACAGCTACTCCCAAGAGTTCATATAAAGAAATTGCCAACAAGCACAGAAGTCCTGATTGGGCCGTTAAGGCTACCATGATCTCTATATCAAAATTGAAAGTAGGTATATAACAAGACAATGCATTACACAACTAATAAGCTTCAGCAAACCGACAAAACTAGGCCAGCATGGCCATAACGTAGCTATAAAACCCACACACTAGTCTGCAAGCCTCTAAGAGTAGTAAATATTGGTGGGACAGGGCCCCAGCCCCAGCCAACCCATAAAAATATATACAACAAAAGCTAACAAACCTCCATACTTTGGTAGCTCAGGAGGAAAGGGGCTAGCCAACTGGATAGAAGTCAATCCTGCTGTTGATAAGGTCTACTCGGTCATTTGTCGGGACCTACATGCATGAATGCAGCACCCCCAGGCAATGGGTTGTCAGTACAAAATAATGTACGGAGTATGAAAGGCAATAGACTATGAGCAGGTATCCTAATATACTAGAATAATCCGATAAATAAACCAACAATAAGATAACTGTACTGACCTGCTCCTATATCTAAACTTATCAAAAATAATAAAACAACAACCTAACCAAGCCCCCATAAGCTCAGCAGGTACAAACAGCAGACAAAACCACCTACTCAGGCTCCCATAAGCCCGGAAGGTGCCAATCAGTCTATATACCCCTGTCGATAGTCCCCTAGCCCCGTAGGCAGTCAGATAGCCCTCTTAGACATTAATATTGCCACGTAGGCAGCACATAGATCTATTAGGCATCAACATAGCTTATAGACAACTCATAGCCCTCTTAGGCAACAACATAGCCATGTAGGAAGCACATAGCCTTCTTAGGCGTCAATATAGCCCTATAGGCAACTCATAGCCCTTCTAGGCATCAATATAGCCCCGTAGGCAACTCTAACTCATAGCCCTTTTAGTTATCCATATAGCCCCGTTGGCAGAACATAGCCTTTCTAGGCATAGATCACATTCCTGCAGCTAACCACAATAGCCCCAGGGGAAACCATAACAATCCAATTGCTAAAGCGAGCAATTTAGTTATAAGCAACCTATACAAATAGCCTATAAGTCGTGTCCAACATAGGGACGCTGCTAACTGAATAAGAATCCCGACAAGGGAGGATTATATTAACTCAAGCAGCCAATAATCAACAATAATGGTTACAAGTATATCAAGGATAACAACCCAATTACATTGCTCCTAAGCTTTAAGGAAACATGCCGTAAGTAGGGGATAGCCTTAACATACCTTTTTTGCACTGAATTCACGTGGCCTAACGACTTTTACTCATAACCCCCTCGATACTACAACAAGGCAGGACCATAATCAACATACCAAAATAGTAGATACCACGACAATCCGACAAAAGATATGAATTTCCGTCGCAAATTGCTATTTGCTGCTTATAAAAGCTAGATTCGATAAAAGAAGGGTCTTACCTCGATCTTACGTTCCTAATACGCCTCAAAACCTTCAAATATGTCCAAAACCTGGCTGTCCCAACACTAAAGTGTGATATTCTATGAAATTGATAAAATAAATTATACCGCGATGATGAGCCCAAGGCGTAGAACAACTTTCGTCAAGGACTTAAGTCGAGAAAATCTATACTTTAGTTGATCCTAGAAATGGGTTTCTCTAATTTTTCTGGTTCTTAGCTAAAAAATGAATAAAAGGTCGAAGAAGAACATGTATATAAAGTTCCACCGACCTATGGCCCCACCTCACGTGCCTGCTTATGCAGTCCCAGAAAAATGCAAATATCTCTCTATTTTGAAGCTGTATGAACAAACTGTTTGATGCATTGGAAACTAGACACGTAGACCTTTGATTTCATCGATCGTAGGCCCCATAACACTTTATATACTGGGAAAAAACCTCTGAGATATTTGACCCAAATTTCAGAGAAATCTTTAAAAAGAAACTTACGGTAACTTTCGCCAACTTTCATTTTGCCACTTAACTAACTTCAAAACTTGAGATACCATCCTTGAACAGTTAAGATATGACATACCACATCATTCTTAATTTATTACCCACACTCCTAGTCTTTCTGTGAAGATATGAGTAATTTTATACGCTTCAAAAGGGCGGGGTGTTACATCCTTCCCCCTTTAGAAACATTCGTCCTTGAATGAAAAATCTGAGTCACGCGGTTAAGTCCTTAGGAGTTGCCAAAATTTAGGCAGAGTATCCTTTGGAAATGTCACTATCCAAGATCCTGGAACGCAAAATTTCTAACCTAAGTGTCTCACACGATGACATAAATATCTAAGCACTATAGCTCTACAATAATAGTGTGAGCAAATATACAATGACAACAACAATAATAATAACTAACAAAAAAAATCAAATAGGTATCTTACCTCACTGCATAATATAAACTGACATGCCATCACCCTGGGGTATGAAACAAGTGAGGATATTTAGACCTCATGTCATCCTCAGCTTCCCAGGTCACCTCTTCTCTATTCTTGTTTATCCACAATACTTTAACCGAAGCCACCTCTTTGGTCCTTAATTTACGGGCCTGTCGATCTAATATGGCAACTAGAGTTTCCTCATAAGACAAATCCTCTGTGATATGAACATCCTCAACTGGGAAAACCCGATAAGGGTCTCCTACGCACTTCCGTAGCATCGATACATGGAAAACTGGATGAACAGATTCTAGCCCCGAAGGCAATTCTAACTCATAAGCCACTTGTCCTACCCTCCGAAGGATCCAGTATGGCCCAATGAATCTTGGACTAATCTTGCCTTTCTTTCCAAATCTCATAACACCTTTCATAGGCGAGACTTTTAAGAATACCCAGTCATCGACACAAAACTCTAAGTCCTTTCGTCGCACATCTGAGTATGACTTCTGTCGGCTTTGAGCTGTTAGCAACCTCTCCCGAATGAGCTTAACCTGCTCCACTGTTTGATGAACTAGGTCAAGTCAAATCAACCCTCACTCACCTACCTTGAACCATCCAATGGGGGATCTACATTTTCACCAATACAAAGCCTCATAAGGTGTCATCTCGATGCTAGAATGACAACTATTATTGTATGCGAACTCAATAAGAGATAAGTGGGCATCCCAACTTCCATTAAAGTCCAATATGCATTCTCGTAGCATGTCCTCAATTGTTAAAATAGTGTGTTTAGCTTGGCCATTTGTCTGAGGGTGAAAGGCAGTACTGAGATTAACTTGCGTCCCTAATCCTTTATGGAAAGACTTCCAAAAGTTAGCGGTAAATTGTGCTCCTCGATCTGAGATAATAGATATTGGGACGCCGTGCAACCTAACAATCTCTCAGATGTAAACCCCTACATAATCTTTAGTATGAAAGTAGTCTTGACTGGTAAGAAATGGGTTGATTTTGTTAGTCTGTCAACAATTACCCAAATAGAGTCAAACTTATGACGTGATCGGGTAAACTTGTAACAAAATCCATATTAATTGTTTCCCACTTCCACAAAGGAATGGCTATATCCTGGACTAGCCCAGCGGGCTTTTGGTGCTCAACCTTCACTTGTTGGCAGTTAGGACAATGTACCACAAACTCAGCAACGTCCTTTTTCATCCCGTGCCACCAATATATCTCCTTAATATCATGGTACATCTTCGTTGAACTAGGGTGAATAGAATAACGGGAATGATGTGTCTCTTCCATAATCTGATGCCGAAGCCCTGTAACATTTGAAACATACAATCGACTACTATATCTGAGGGCTCCATCTCCTACTATATCAAATGCTACAGACTGTTGATCCTGAGCCTTGGCTCTGAGCTGCTCTAAGCTAGGATCCTTATGTTGCCGTGCTTTTACCTCCATAACTAGAGATGATGCAGTTGTGTCCTGAATTGTGACCCCACTATCGTCTGCCTCTAACAATCTGACTCCCAAACTAGCTAACTAATGAAGTTCTCATGCTAGCTCACACTTCTCAACACTTAAATAGGATAAACTACCCATAGATCTTCGACTGAGGGCATCAGCTACCACATTCGCCTTTCCTGGATGATATAAAATATCCACGTCGTAGTCTTTGAGTAACTCAAGCCATCGACGATGTCGCAAATTTAACTCCTTTTGTCTAAAGATATATTGAAGGCTTTTATGATCTATGAAGATGTCAACATGAACGCCATACAAATAGTGTCTCTAGATCTTTAATGCATGCACAACTGCAGCCAACTCTAAATCGTGGGTCGAATAGTTCTTCTCATGCTTCCTCAACTACCTTGAAGCATATGCGATAACCTTACCATATTGCATTAGAACACATCCCAACCCAATACCAAAAGCATCACAGTACACCGCATAGCCTTCTGAACCCTCTGGCAATGCTAGAACTGGTGATGATGTCAACCTGTCCTTTAGCTCCTGGAAACTTGCTCGCAAGCCTCAGTCCACTAGAACTTAGCTGCTTTTTTAGTCAGCTTTGTTAATGGTGCTGAAAGTGAAGAAAGCCCATCTACAAACCTTCTGTAGTACCCAGCTAACCCTCCTAAGAAACTATGAACCTCAGTCAGAGTCATAGGTCTAGGCCAAGTTTTTACGGCCTCAATCTTTTGTGTATCAACTGCAATGCCTGCATCTGATACAATATGGCCTAAGAAAGCTACAGAGTTCAACCAGAACTCACACTTAGAAAAATTTGCATAAAGTTCTCGATCTCGAAGAACCTGAAGGACTGCTCGCAGATGATTTGCATGCTCAGCTTTTGAACGTGAATACACCAAAATATCATCAATAAATACAATCACAAACAAGTCTAGATACGGCCTGAATATACTAATCATCAGGTCCACGAACACTGTTAGGGCATTAGTTAATCCAAAAGACATTACCAAGAACTCAAAGTGTCCATATCTGGTTCTAAAAGTTGTCTTTGGAACGTCTTTCTCCCGAACTCATATCTAGTGGTACCCTGATCTTAAATCAATCATGAGAAACACTCAGCACCTTGTAATTGATCAAACAAGTCATCGATTCTCGGAAGGGGCTACTTATTCTTTATAGTCGCCTTATTCAGCTATCGATAATCGATACACATTCTTAGTGAGCCATCTTTCTTCCTCACGAATAACACTGGCACACCCCATGGTGAAGCACTAGGTCTGATAAAGCCTTTATCCAGCAAGTCTTTCAACTGATCCTTTAACTCCTTTAGCTCAGCAGGAGCCATTTTATAAGGAGGGATAGATATGGGTTGTGTACTTGGTAGCATATCGATAGAAAAATCAATTTCTCGTTCTGGAGGGATACCAGGGAGCTCTTCTGGAAATACAGCTAGAAACTCATTAACTACCGGAATAGACTGAAGAGTCGGTGGTTCTGCATCTATATCATGAACGTGAACAAGATGATAAATACAACCATTAGTGATCATCCTCCTCGCCTTAAGATAGGAAATAAACCTACCTTTCGGCGTTGCTGTATCAACTTTCCATTCTAGAATTGCCTCTCCTGGAAAGTGGAATCTAACAATCTTTGTCCGACACTCAACATTAGCATAACAAGACGCTAACCAGTCCATACCTATAATGAAGTCGAAATTGACCATCTCTAACTCTACCAGGTCTACAAAGGTCTGGCTGTCGATAATTTCTACCGTGCAACCTTGATAGACTCTCTTGGCAATAATAGACTCACCAACTGGTGTAAATACAGTAAGGGGTCGATCCAATGACTCTGCTACTATACATAACTTCCCCGAAATAAATGGGGTAACATAAGATAGAGTAGATCCAGGATCTACCAAAGCATAAACATAATGAGAGCAAACAATTAATGCACCTGTCACAACATCTGGTGATGACTCTGAGACCTGTCGGCCAACTAGTGAATATGTACGGTTCTGGCCACTACCAGAACTACATGCTTTTTCTCTGTCTCTGCCTCTGCCTGCTAAAGTCTGGGGTCCATGCCCTGTAGACTGTGCTGATGAGCAGGAACCTACTACTAACCCGGTCGAATGACCTATACCACCTTGACCTATGGTCGGGCAGTTCCTCTACCCATGCCCCTGCTATCCACAAGAAAAACAACCTGTGGAACCCTGTCTGCACCTCCCAAAATGCATCCTACTGCAAGTAGCGCAATGCGGCGGTGCTGTCCTATCCTGGCCTGAGCGTCTCTGATACTGAGAGTCTGATGCTCGTGAACCCTCACTTGGGCCTGACTGTTCCTGACAATCAAATCTACTACCCTGGAACTACTATGGTGGAGGTCTAGGTGGCCTACTAGAATATCGAGGTCTAAGACCACCCTGAAAATCTCCATGTGATCCAGCAGTCCTATCTCTCTTCTGTCTCTCTCTATCGACCCTCTCAGTCATATACTGTAGATGTTAGCGATCCTCTATGCCTTGTGCAAAGGCCTGAATTCGCGAGATATCCATATTATCATTTAGTGCAGTGGTAGAACAAGCGTCGATATAGTCTGAGCCAAGCCCTCCCACAAATCTACACACCCTGTCATGCATCGTATCAAAAAATGTTGGTGCATATCTAGCCAATGAATCAAATCTCTGCCCGTACTCTCAGACACTCATGCTGCCCTATCGGAGGTTCAGAAACTGGTTCACCCGACCATCCCTAATCTCTCGAGGCAAATAGTGATCTATGAAAGCATCTGCAAAGCTATCCCAAGTGGGTAGAGATGCATCTTTTCCCTTAGATCTCTCCCAGCTTTCGTACCAAAATACTGCAACATCACGCAATCGAAATGCTGCTAACTCAACTGACTCAGTTGCTGAGGCATGCATGACTCTGAAGATCCTATGAAGTTGATCAACAAAGTGCTGAAGGTCCTCTCTGCGATCTGTCCCTGTAAACTATGGAGGATTCAAGTTAAGAAATTCATGAAATCTCGAACCACCGGGCCCTTCAGAAGGTTCGGCAACATCTAGCGCGACTGGCTGGCACTACACAGCTACTAACTGTGCTAACATACATACTGCACTCTTGAAATCCTGGTCAAATGGAATAAGGGGAACTAGATGTGGTACTGCTGGTGGAGTCGGGGGTCATGTAGCCCTCGGAGGCTCCTGAAGCGGTGGAGAAACTATAGGGGGCTGAGAAGATGTATCCCCCTGGGTCTCACAATGGGCTACCTCCACCTGTGGTATCTTGCCAGTGCCCTCACCTGTAGCTGTATCTAGCCCTGGCTAGCTGTGGTATATCTGGTGTCAGCCATCTCTATCTGCATACAAATATCAATTATAAGCCAGAAACCTCAACCCTTAAGACACCGCTCTATAACACGAGGTGAGCAAAAGAAGAATAGTAATTCTAACATGCCCGGTAGCTTCTTGCTTATCAAATGTGGTGCACAACACATTTATAATCAAGACTCTACTAGACACGGCCTGCAGACTCCATAGGATACGACGTTGCTCTGATACCAAGTTTATCATACCCCAAACTCAAGGGGCGCAACTGGTTCCTAATGCCGAAACTCAGGCTTGAGCTGACCGTGCTGAACAATTTGCTACTAGTGTATGGCAGTCGCATGCAATCAAGAAAACAAACAAGTACATTTCGGCTTAAAGCTAAGCCCTCAGCCGGCAAGGCCCCTGTCAACAGATCTATAAAAGAAACAGTTACTCGCAAGAGTTCATATAAAGAAATTGTCAACTATCACAGAAGTCTTAATTGGGCCGTCAAGGCCACCATGATCTCTATACTAAAATTGAAAGCATGTAGATAACAAGACAATGCATCACACAACTAACAAGCTTCAGCAAACCAACAAAACTAGACCAGCATGGCCATAACGTAGCTATAAACCCCACACACTAGTCTGCAAGCCTCTAAAAATAGTAAAGATTAGTAGGATAGGGCCCCAACCTACCCATAAAAATATATACAACAAAAGCTAACAAACCTCCAAACTCTGGCAGCTCAGGAGGAAAGGGGCTAGCCAACAGGATAGAAGTCAATCCTGCTGCTGATAAGGTCTACTCGGTCATTTGTCGGGACCTACATGCATGAATGCAGCGCCCCCAGGCAATGGGTTGTCAGTACAAAATAATGTACGGAGTATGAAAGGCAATAGACTATGAGCAGGTATCCTAATATACTAGAATAATCCGATAAATAAACCAACAATAAGATAACTGTACTGACCTGCTCCTATATCTAAACTTATCAAAAATAATAAAACAACAACCTAACCAAGCCCCCATAAGCTCAGCAGGTACAAACAGCAGACAAAACCACCTACTCAGGCCCCCATAAGCCCGGAAGGTGCCAATCAGTCTATATACCCCTGTCGATAGTCCCCTAGCCCCGTAGGCAGTCAGATAGCCCTCTTAGACATTAATATTGCCACGTAGGCAGCACATAGATCTATTAGGCATCAACATAGCTTATAGACAACTCATAGCCCTCTTAGGCAACAACATAGCCATGTAGGAAGCACATAGCCTTCTTAGGCGTCAATATAGCCCTATAGGCAACTCATAGCCCTTCTAGGCATCAATATAGCCCCTAGGCAACTCTAACTCATAGCCTTTTTAGGCATCCATATAGCCCCGTTGGCAGAACATAGCCTTTCTAGGCATAGATCACATTCCTGCAGCTAACCACAATAGCCCCAGGGGAAACCATAACAATCCAATTGCTAAAGTGAGCAATTTAGTTATAAGCAACCTATACAAATAGCCTCTAAGTCGTGTCCAACATACGGACGCTACTAACTGAATAAGAATCCCGACAAGGGAGGATTATATCAACTCGAGCAGCCAATAATCAACAATAACGGTTACAAGTATATCAAGGATAACAACCCAATTACATTGCTCCTAAGCTTTAAGGAAACATGCCGTAAGTAGGGGATAGCCTTAACATACCTTTTTTGCACTGAATTCACGTGGCCTAACGACTTTTACTCATAACCCCCTCGATACTACAACAAGGCAGGACCATAATCAACATACCAAAATAGTAGATACCATGACAATCCGATAAAAGATATGAATTTCCGTTGCAAATTGCTATTTGCTGCTTATAAAAGCTAGATTCGATAAAAGAAGGGTCTTACCTCGATCTTACGTTCCTAATACGCCTCAAAACCTTCAAATATGTCCAAAACCTTGCTGTCCCAACACTAAAGTGTGATATTCTATGAAATTGATAAAATAAATTATACCGCGATGATGAGCCCAAGGCGTAGAACAACTTTCGTCAAGGACTTAAGTCGAGAAAATCTATACTTTAGTTGATCCTAGAAATGGGTTTCTCTAATTTTTCTGGTTCTTAGATTAAAAATGAAGAAAAGGTCGAAGAAGAAGATGTATATAAAGTTCCACCGACCTATGGCCCCACCTCACGTGCCTGCTTATGCAGTCCCACGAAAATGCAAATATCACTCTATTCTAAAGTCGTATGAACAAACAGTTTGATGCGTTGGAAACTAGACTCGTAGACCTTCGATTTCATAGGTCGTAGGCCCCATAAATCTTTATATATTGGGAGAAAACCTCCGAGACATTTGACCCAAATTTTAGAGAAATCTTTAAAAAGGAACTTACGGTAACTTTCGCCAACTTTCATTTTGCCACTTACCTAACTTCAAAACTTGAGATACCACCCTTGAACACTTAAAATATGACATACCACATCATTCTTAATTTATTAACCACCCTCCTGGTCTTTCCGTGAAGATACGAGTAATTTTATACGTTTCAAAAAGGCGGGGTGTTACAATGAGCATCTTTTATATTCCTAGGGATGGCAATGGGCGCAGAGGGGGTAGGGCGGGTTGAGCTTAACCTGCAAAATTTTGAATCCACCCTGTCCCGCCCCACATAACATGTTTTTTCATTTTCAACATGCCCCACCCCGCCTCGCATATACCCACTCCGCATGAACCCGCCTCGCATAATTATTTTAATTTTTCTTTTTTTAGTTATGTTAGATACTAAAAATAAAATTCATTTTTTCATTAAGTTGTATTATTTAATAGGATAGTGACTTAATTTTTTTTATATAGGTCAATTGAGAAACATGTAAGAAATTGAATTATTTTTTATTAAACCATTTTCATTTACTATCTTGAATATTTTAGTATCTTTAAAAAAATTATCTTAATAAATAATGCTCTATCACTCTTATAACATGTAAAAAATTAAAATTAAGTTTAAATTCATATAAAATCACATATACATGCAACTCGCCCCACCCCACATTAATTAGTTTTAAAAAAGCCACTTCAACCCGCCCCGTCACGCACAACCTTAAACCCGCCTAGTTCGCATAGCCTTAAACCCACCCCACCCTGCATCCGCCCCGCTCCATTGTCATCCATATATATGCTATAATAATGAGAGGAATATAACTGATATAATAATAACCATAAATATCTTTAGATACTAAAATGATATTAAACCATGACCTAAAAGGATCATAAAGTGTCATCTACAAGAAGAGTAAAATCATTGATTAATAATTTCATAGATGAAAATGAGGTGCTTTCTAATTCAATATCAAGCATACTTTACGAATCTCATATATATCTAATCATCAAACAAAAAAAAAAAAAAATGACATGCACATACAAATATTTTTATTAGCATTTTACATTTATAAATTATATCAAACAAAAAGGTTAACAAAAGATGTGTTAGTTATCTATTTACTTTTATTTAATGGACAATCAAAATAGAACGAACAATCATGAAAACATAAATATGAAAATTACTAACCCTTTGTAGAGTAATTAACTAGTACATTGACTTTAAAAACTAGATTTGATTGCTCATGACCCTCTGCTCTACTAAGAAAAAAACAATGATAAAAATAAAAATACAAAGCAAAAAATAAAGAAGCCTAATTAATTTTGAGGTGCAGCGGGAGGGACTTGTAAAATTTTCTAAAAATGTATTTGAAAGTAAGTATTTATAGAGGATTTTTAGCATTAGGAATGTCTTTGAGAGGAATATTCAAAAAATTTAACTTCAAATTGAGTCGAAGGAAATATTTAATTTTATTTGGATTGATTTTGTTAGATTTTTCATGTGATTTTGTCAGAATATGGCTGAACAGGGTGAAGTTTTCTGTGCTTTAGTTGAAATATTTTCAAAAGGAAAATATAAGGTTTGGAGTTAGTAAATAAGAATAAAGTGTTGCTTAATATTTTAGGCTAAGCATTTGAGTGGTATTAGGGGTATGGGTTGGTGCTTGTTGGGTTAAGGGATATGATTAGTTTGGGTGATGTTTAAGAAATAGGACTGACTAGTTTAAGCTATTCTAGGGTAAAGATTTGAGTTCTTTAATTGCATGTACGTTTTAACGCAGCACTGATCAATGATAAGATATCTCATTTTTCAAAAACACTTTATCATGTTTATGCTTTAACCATTAACTGGAGGATTCAACAACAATATTGTAATGTGTAATATTTGTTAATTTTATTAGACTAACAAAATATATATCTGAAGTAAATAACAAGAACATATAATATATTGCCAAAAAAAAAAAGTAAAGAATAACTTGTACAGATCAATCGATTTGATCCTAAAGTGAATGTAATGTTCATATATATAGTAAGTATTATTTTTCAATGAAATAAAAAGAAAATTTTATTGGTCCATCCTTGGCCAAAACTTTTCAATGTGATGTAGTATAATTACAAGAGAATCAATATTTAGCAGAATCCCAGGAGCCATTATTATCTGCATTCATATTATTGTGCATCATCATAGGTGCCTTCTCTGAAACACTCCAAACCTTTACAGATTTATCAAGACTTCCACTATAAACGACCCATTTCTGATCGGTTTGAGTGGATTCTTTATCTTCTTCTACTGCTAGACATTTTACTGGCCCATTATGACCAGTCAATACAGATAACAATGTGTGTATAGACTTATTGTCCCTTCTCCAAACACATATTGTTTTATCAGCTGATCCACTCAGTACCAAATTTCCAGCTGCTGCAAGGCATAAAATAGCCAATTTGTGTCCCTTCAAGACTCCACCATTTGATAATTGCTTCTCTCGTTCCCAGAAATTCACAACACCATCAGATGAACCGCAGTAAACTACTGAACCAGATTTGCTAACAACTAATGCTGTCACTGCACATTCTTGATTCAAAAGTGTCTGAACAAATACATGTTTTGGGTGTTTCCCTGAGTTTTCCCTCTGCCAAACCTTCACCGTACCATCAGCTGATCCTGTATATACTATGCCTTCAACACTCGTAACCACTGAGTTCACTGCATCATCATGTGCTTTCACTGATTCTATGCATTTCGAGTTATCAACGTTCCATACCTATTAGAACATATTGTTAAATTGTATTTTCTATTCTCTAATTAATATATATATATATATAGATTATATAAACTAACCTTAAATGTTCTGTCCCATGAAGCTGAATAGAGAAGGCCTCGGGTTTGATCCATGCTCAAGCATGATATGGCGTCAACGTGCTTGATCCATAAACCACTCCTATTTCTCTTGACTTCGACATAGTTGCTAGGCTTAATGGATGCCTTGAAAATATCAAAGAAACTAGGCAAAGTCCCAGCACGTTTGTAGGTACCTGGATTCTTGATTTGGATCTTCCAAACACGAACTTTTCCATCTTGATGACCAGTGAATATTTTCTCTCCTGAGATGATGATGGCTTTTACAAGTCCGCTATTTGATTTAAAAGCAGCAAATTCCTTGAGATTCTTCCAGACACGTATATTCTTGCTATCAGATCCTGTGTAAAGAAGATCGTTTTTGGTAGCCAAAGAATAAATGTGACCCTCTTCCCGCACAAGTGAACCAATAAGTCCATTAATCTGAGGGATATTATTGTTTTGGGAATTGTTACCCTCATCAAATTTGGACCATGGAGACCCTTGGTTCCATGGAGACATCATCATAGGAGACCCTTCACCGCTAAGACGATTCGCTTCATACGCAGAGAAACTGCTGTGTCTTGCATTGTAATTATTATTATTATTATCCGCATCATCGTCAATATGTGAGCTTGATATGTTTGGATCCGAGTGAACAGTGTTTCCTAATTTAGGAGGCAAATGGCTTGTATCAACAAACATTCTGCTTAATTGGCCTCCCCTTTTCTTAATTAAAATAATTATCTTCTCACAACAATCTATTATTAGGCTGAGAAGAAAAGGCAAAGGAAAAATGGATTAACAAAGTATACAAGAAATAGAATGTTTGCAACGACATCAAGGGAAGGAAGAGAGTGGAAGAGAGATTTTCTAGGGAATTGCAAACTAGAGGCCATAAATTATGAATTTAACCACAGCTATTCAACATTTTATATTATTGCTTATTTACGTGAAAAGTTTAGTCCTTATATCTATAAAATCATCAATATAGTTTACGCCCAATAATATAATTTATGATAACGTCCACTTGTTTTGAGAAGCACATAATTAATATTATTCTAATATCATATAACGACGACAAAAAGATATATGACGTTAAATTTATGATTTTATTTTCTATTAAACTTCTTGTGAACTGCATGGCGTCGGGTCTACAGACCATTAAATATGTTATTAAATACTCCATACTTTCTTCTGTTTTATTATGAATAACAATTTATTACCTCTTCTCGTATAAATATTATCGATTAAATATTTGACAACTATAATTTTAAGTTGCTCAATTGTTTCTATTTATTTTTTCTGACGATGAAGGAATGTTGATATTTTTTTTTAAATTTATAAATAAGATAAATCATATCAATTAAAAAGTTGAAAAATAGAGAAAACCTAAAAAGAGGACATAAAAATTAATAAAATTGTTAGCTTAAAAATGAGTTAAATACAAATGTTTAAAGAAATACAAATGTCTATAGAATTGATAAGGATGAAAATAGCACTATAGACACGTATTTTTTGACAGAACTTAAAGTTTTACATCATTTTAGTGGTTCATATTTCTTTTATATTTAAATTAAGTATTTTGGTTTTATCATATTTTAGTAAGTTTATTGTAAAAATATTTGAAAACCACAAAAATAGAGTCATGTTTTTAAGTTAAGTTTTGTTTTCAATTTATTCAGAAGAGAAGAAAATGTTCAAAAGTATATGTTTTCTTTTAATGTATATTTAATAAATAGACTAGTGTTTCTTAATTATATTTTTTAATTAGCTATTTAACTTTTCTTAAATTTATATTAATTTCAAAATAATTAGATTTTATACACTATCCCCCACTTCCTCACACCACAACACCCACTCCCCATATATACACCACTACACACACGAACAAAAAGAGAGAAAAAAAGTAAGGAAAAAAAACCATCAGCAGCATGCCCACTTTCTCTATATATACACTCACGGAGCGCACACAAAAGAGAAAGGAGGAACTACTACAAATTAATACCAAAAGACACCCAACTACACGTACTAATATGCACACATACTCTCATTTCCCTCACCAATAAAATCAGAAACAATACCTTACATATTACAACACATTCACACGCAAGAAACAAAAATAATATCCTTACATTTTAATCTTTTTTTCACTCACCAAAGGCCACCTTACACATTGGAGGGAAAAGATCGAATTCAAGGTTTGCTTTCATGGTTTGGAGTTCGCGGTTCCTTATTAGGATTGTTTTCTTTTCGGTGAATTGATTTTCGCAAGATGTACAATTTAATTTTTATTGTAATTTGATTTTAAAGATTATATAATACTTGATTACAATGTTATAAAGTTGCTCAAATTTTATATGTGTTGAACTTTGACGCTATGATATTGAAATATTTCCTCTTTATTTTATTCTATGTTATCTTCCATTTTGTACCATATTCTTTTTTTTTTTTTTTTTGGTAGGAAAGGATATATATATTAAACTTAAGTAGCGGATACAGTCAGGATATTATAATTCCCTAATTTAGCTAGGTTAATACAAGTTGCTAAGGACACTTTTTTAGTACTAATGTGTCCTGCTACATCTGCTGCTAGGCTAGAGATTACCCCAGTAGGGGGACTACAAAACATTACAAAGTTACTATTAGTACTAGTAGTTCTTGCTTCATTAGCCAAGTGATGTGCCACCTTGTTACCATCTCTGAAGCTATGGTTGATAGGGGGATTTTGCAGTTTCTTCAGCCAGTATCTTCAGGAGGAGAGGAGAGAGTCATACAGTGAGTTTGATTATCAGTTAGAAGAGTAATTACCTCAGTAGAGTCAGTTTCGATTGCCAGTGGAACAAATTTGTGGTGATAGGCTAACTCAATGCCTCTAAGCAGTGCCAATAGTTCCATTGAAGTGGCATTGAAACCTTGATGTTGTTGGCAAAATCCCATCTTCCAATTACCATATTCATCACGGAAGACACCTCCTAAACCACCTACCAGTGATGGAGCAGAAAAGGAGCCATCAAAATTAAGCTTATAGAGGCCGTGGGAAGGGGGTTTCCAGTGAACATGAATAGTGATCTTATCTGAAGGGGTAGAAGAGAGGAATTTGCCGGTAAAAGCATATTCTAAGGTGCGAGCAATAACCGTGGGGATAGAGAACGGGCTGTTAGAGTTATGAAAAATATTATTATTACGATTTAGCCAGATATGCCAAATGGCAAAAGGGAAAAAGATTTCCCAACTGAGAAGCGGATCGGCAAAGGCGTGGTTGAGATTTTTCAAGGTCAGCAGCCAGTTGACAATACTGTGATCGTTAACAATTGGGGAAATGGGGATATTCAGCTGGTTCCAGAAGTTTTGAGCAATAGTCAACGGAAATATGCTGGGAGATTTCAAGATTAGCATTACAGATTTTACACATGTTCGTGGGAAGGATTTGAAGTTTGTGAAGGTAGTAACCTGATGGGATTCGGTCATGATAGCACATCCAAAAGAAGAACTTGATCTTAGGAAGAGTATTGAGTTGCCAAATCCATTAAAAGTCCTTAAGATGGTTGGAAGGGTTGGGAGGATTGATAATTTGGTAGACTGAGGCGATTGAGAAATTACCGGTACTAGTGAGAGACCAGATGGGAGTGTCTCGAGAAAGAGTAGGAAAAATTGGGATAGGGTGGATGGCTTGAAGGATAACTAGGGCAATTCGAATGAACAGTTGTTGAGGTTCCACTGGTTATTAGATCAAAGATCAACTACTACTATCAATTAAAGCATCTTTTATATCCAACTAAAATTAAATTAAATGCATGAAAATAGTATTCTAATAGTTTATTTGGTCAAATTTACCTAAAGTAAAAAATGTTTATTTTTTTCAAAAAAGAAAAAAGAGTTACACATTTTATTTTATTTTATTTTTAATTTTTAATGTTTTTTGAGATAACTTATAAGTATATTAAAAGTGTAAATGCATCCATATCAAATTTGAATATGAAATAACTTTCTATTTGTTTAAAATTTTAAACTTTTATTATTTAAATAGTGTTTTGAATATAAATAGTAAAAAAGTAATTTAATCACTAATAAAACGCTTGAGCTATCTAGTAATAAGTAGATATTAAGATATATAACTCATCTTAAAAGCCTTAAGAATGTGGTTACACATCTTTTTCTTGAGACATTAAAATAAACTTAAGGATACAGTGACGCACCTTGTTTAATAATATAATTAATTGTCATCAATTTAAAGTAAAGACTTATAGATAAAATTATTAGGTGCGACATAAGAAGACAATTATGTCTCTAAATGTCAAGACCAACAATGCGGTTACGCATTTAGGTTAAGACGGTAACATCTTGCTATTTGAAAGAACTAGAAAGAGTTAGAATTGGAAAGAGTCATTTTAGGAAAGAAGGAAAAATCTGGAAAATTGGTTAAGTTAAGTTTGAGTTTTTGGTCAACTTCAAACGACTATAACTCCTAGCTCAGGATGAGTTAGGTGTGCTTCCAGATACCGTAGGAAAGATCTTGGAACTATCTTTCTAACGCCGTCGAGTTTGCACGATTTCGAGTTTGTATGTGTGAGATATGCCCATTTGAAGTTGGGTTGTTCAAATAAGAAAAGTCTAATCCGGATTTTGGAAGGGTAGTTTGGTCTTTTCCTTAACCAATTATTTTATTTCGATTTTAGGAGTTTAATTGGGGTCAAATCAGAATTTGGTCAGTTTAGAAAATTTGAAATTTACGCTAGGGCTTGGAGAAAGGAGAAGATTCGTCAAGATTGTACAATTTGGTTGTGGATTTCGCCAAGGATTTAATCCTACAATGTATGTGAGATCACATAGCGTTTGGTTAGTTCACCCACGCGCCAATCATGATTCAATTCAGTGAAGTTGTATTGTTTTGAAAGCAAATCTCATGATCCGCCTGCGAAAATAGGGGTGTGACAAGCACTAAATTTTGATAAGATATAATTATTTTTTTTCATTATAAACCTACTTTTAAAATGTAACCATTTTCCCTATGCGTCCAAATATAAGCATTTGTATCAATTATAAAGTTATAAAAGATTAAATTAAGTTTTAATTATTATTGTATTGAAATTAGTTCATAAAAAGAGAGAAAGTTGAGGAAAAAATAAATAACCGCTTGCATTATCGGCATCGCGTATCAAAATTTAGGAGATACAATTAATTTTTGCTTATATTAGAATTTTCATTAGAAAATAACCCCATAGTTTTAATTTTTTAGAATTTTTGTTTTACATGCACGTATAAGTACTATAAATAAATAAATAAATAATTTAAATAAACACAATAGATCATTCATATATAATCAATTAAAATATTATGTTTCATTTATTATAATTATGTATCCACAAATATTAGGACCCCCATCGGTTATTTTATCATATACTTTATTAGAAAACAAAAAAAAAAAATGGAGAGCAAAGCAAGTGGAGTAACTACAGAACGCCATCATCAATTTCTCATCCATTCAAATTACACCTATAAAATGGTGAGAAGTAATTTTCTATTTGAAAATGAATAATTACTTTTTACAAAAGCATATGATATGAAATGAAATAATATAAAGTGAGTTTTATTTTACCATTGCATTAAAAGAGGTTATAATAGGGTGCTTATTTTGATCAACCTTTCAATAATTGCTCGCTATTCTGAAATATGTAAATAATTAACATAAATTTTAAAAATAACCTGTAACAACCTGTTTCCGTCGTTATGGAAAAGTCAATGGGGAAGGAATTTGGGCAAGAAAACTTTTGAGTAGTAACTTGGAAATTTTCCGCCTAGGCTAGACTTGGACAAAAATTGAGTCAGGTGAGGTCTAGGGCAATTCGTTAATGGATGGGGGATTTAATTATGAGTTTGATCATGTGAGTGGATATCCAAGATGTTAAGGAGCCTGTATGGCTTTACGGAATCGAATTCGGGTGAGTACAACTCCCAAAACTGATCTTGGCATGAAAGGGTAGTTTTAGAACGTCAAGGTTTGAAGGTGTGTTGTGACATGGGAGATTGAAACTCAAATTATGAGTTTCTGTCTCCATGCAATCCGCTGGGGAGGGATTAATCCCGCCAGTGCAGCTGTGGTGGGCCAGTCGCGACTTAAACCAGGAAAAAAACCCCAAAAATGTTATTTTCTGCATAACCTTGTTCTTAAGATCTAAGGGACAACCTAGGGTAGTTTCTCATCAAATTTCCACGAATTCTCACACCAATACTAAGTTAATTACTCCCTTAATCCGTATTTCGATTCTTAGAATTTAGAATCCCTGTTAATTATCATTAGGGGAGGGTTTTGGCCTGAAGTTAATGGTGGAAAAAACCCTAGTTCAGCATTAGGATCATGGGTTTGGCCTTGGGTTGATATTTTATTATAATCGGGGTAAATTAGGCCTTGTTTATTAATCCTTGCATTAATTAATTGTTTTAGACCAAGAACAAGCTAAAAGACTCAAGGAAGGGAAGACTCAAGTGTCTTAGGAGTGTTCAGGCTTGGTTTCGAGGTAGGTGATGGTTCGACTTCCCATTGTGTTATATATGCATGTTAATTGCTCCATTGTATGCATGCATATATGTGAATAGGGAAACATGAATTGAATCTAATGAAATGATTAAGTATGAACAATTACATGCCATGAACTTGTTACTTGACTGTGTGACTATGTGCACTGTTCATTATGAATGTGATTGTGACTGTGGTTGTGCTGACTGGACCGGGTGTCACGTTTCGACACATATATCGAATTGGGTGTCACGTTCTGACACATATATTGGATCGGGTGTCACGTTCTGACACATATATATTGGATCGGGTGTCACGTTCCGACACACTAACAGTTTGGGTGTGGGTTCCATGAGAGGACAATTGTAATTATCATATCTTCTTGTTATTGATACTATGGAATAACACATTGCTCCTAAAATGATAATTGAATTATACATCCTGTATATGTGTGTTTACAGTGTTGTAATTACTTGTTTATGTATCGCTTACTGGAGTGATCGCGTGATCCTATCAGTACACCGTTGTTTCATTTATTGATACTGCATTTGCTCATTCTTTGTTGAGTATAGGGCATCTTCAGGCGGCTACTGACAGACCCCAGCTAGGAGATCATTGACCTAGACCGGATTAGAGGGTGAGCTAGTTCTGTCAGGCTCCCATGGATCCATCATTAGTTTAGTCCATTCCTTTCAGACTCAGACTATATATTCAGACTTTTAATTATGTTTAGTTTTTGGGGTTTCACCTGCTTTTTCTTAGACTTGTTGATTAGTAGACTTTTGGTACAATGACTTTTAGGTCTAGGGGTTTAATTTCCGCGAGGTTTATGCTTGGTTGTTTTTGTTAAACCTTCTGAGTTTATGGGAACTCAGTACATAATTCATCATTTAAATTTGCTTTCGTATCTTTTAATGGTTTAGTTTCTTTAAGTTACTTAGTTGAGTTGTGGTAGTGGTTCTCCCAGTGGAGGGTTAGTGGGGGTGTCAATCACGACGATCTCAGTCGTGACACAACATGAAGAAAATAAATAAGGCAAAAAATACTATGAACGAAAATATAGAAGAACAAATACTGTTTTGATATCCAAAAACTTTTATGTTACATCATCTCAAAAACAAATCAATTCACCAACATTATAGTCTTTAGAAAAAGAATTAAAATTGATTACATAATTAATGTTGATAACTTGAACAGACCTATTTGCATGTAAAAGTTTTATCCTTTATCACCCAAAACTTTCAATAAAGATACCTTATGCATGCTTCCTTGCTTCTGAATTTTGGCTAACTTTTATTTTTAATCTTATATATTTGCTTTCATGTTATCTGCAACAAAAATAAGAAGACACAAAAAAAATTTAAATTATGAAAAATTTGAATTTTTGAAGAAGATGGATAATTCTTATATATGATTATTTTATGAGGAAAACGAAGAATGGGAAAGTTACACAGATATAGTTGAGAATTTTATGGTTAGTTAATTTTTGTGGGGGGTGTTATCTTGTTTATTTAATTTTTCAATTAGTAAGAAAAAAGGAAAAAATAATTCTATCAAGTCCCATTAGGCTTGATGTTAAGAAAAAATCTCTTGTAGGATGGTTTACTAGAGATTTCTTGTAAAAATACTAACACGGTTGAGTTCATAATAAAATATTTTCATCGTTGAACCTTTTTTTGATTTCATGTATTATTCTCATTATGCACATAAGGGTGGAGCCGTATGAGGTGAAAATCTCACGTATGGTTCTGAAATAGAGATTCTTTCAATTGAATGACGACCGTAGCGAATGTCTGCTCAATCCTCGAAGAAAATTACATGGAAGCTTTGTAGAATTATTATGAAGCTATGGGACTAGAAATTGATCCCTATAATCGAAGTTATATACTCCATAATATAGTACTTATCCACGCAGGTAATGCAATAATTCTCTATTTCCCACGTATGCTTGCACTTATTTTCTTCTTCTTTTATTATTCATGAGAACTTTGTGAGGTTTTATCTTATTTTTATTTTTATTTTTTTAAATAATAAAATAACAAATATTTATTAGTAGAAGAAAGAGGAAAAAATATTATTATTTTAAGTTGTCGTAATAGGCTATTCTCATTATTATATGTTTAAAACAATCATTTTTGATATTTTAATTTTGGCTTTATTTATTTTAAATTTAATTGCATTATGATAGTTAGAGTTTCATGTAAACTTGAATTTCAAATGTTTTTCGTATTTACAATTTTCCGTAATTTTTTCTTTTAATGATTTTAATCTTCTTTTCTTTATTTTAAAATTGAATTGCATTATGACAGTTAGAGTTCAACGTAAATTTGAATTGCATTATGACAGTTAGAGTTTCAGAGTAATTTAAATTGCAAATGTTTTTCTTATTTAAACTTTTCGGTAATTATTTTCTTTTAATAATTTTAATCTTCTTTTCTCTTTTTTTTCTTTTGTCTTTTTAATACAAAAATTATTCCTAATTTTTATGGTGCTAACATGTGTCAGATTTTCGTCTCTTATTATATATAGATAGATATAGACTAGTATATGTACCTACGTATGATGCAAATATTTTAAAACATAATAATTTTTAAAAATTAAAATTAATTATTAATATGAATTATTATCAAATTGCATGTATAATCATATATGATATTTTGATTTAATTTATATAGTTAATGCTAAATTTTACTCTAATATATGTGCAATAAGGATATGTTCTTCAAAAACACCAAACATTATTCTAATAACTTCTCCTTTTTTTAGTATAATGAAGATTAATAGCATATGTGGCATGTGTTGAAATGGTATTTGTGTCAATTAATTAAATTTTAAATTCAGAGATCAATCTAAAACCAAGTATTCAAAATATTGATTCTACTTTTAGCTAAAATTTAAATATTTGCAAAGCATGTGACAATTTCTTTAGCACACTCCTCTCTCGTTCAATCTTGAAAAAGAAGACGATTTTTTCATATACAAATATAATTTCATAAAATAATGATGCACAAAGAATGAATATATATATATATATATATATATATATATATATATATATATATATATATATATATATATATATATATATATATATATATATATAATCAAATTAATATATGCCACTATTATCAGTGCAAAGAAAAATTTGAAAGATGAGAAAAATGAATCTATCTTCTACTTATTTGATTTAATATAAGTTTCTTCTTTTATTTTATGAATTTTTAGATTTGTAAAGTTTTTTTTGTACGTGCTGTAAATTTTATTCTTTAGTAATACGTGTAGCTTAACGGTAGCAGATAACATTAGGATTTATTATTAAAAATTCTAAACTAATTTTATATAAATAATAAATATATTATTTTTAATATTGATTAGATAAAGTTTAGAAGTTATAAGCATCATCAACATGCTATATGAGTAAAACATCAACATATATGTGGTCATTCATTTCAAATCAATTCGTATTCGAAATTTTGAAAGCAATAATTTCAATTATTATCTCAAATTTAAATACATGTAGAGATTTTATATGATAGAATGGAAATTTAAAAGCGACAAGAATAAAGTTGATAGAAATGAAAATAATACTTTGCAAATTTTCATCCGTTTTATAAAAATCTTCTTACCATGTTAGGTTGCTAAAGAAATATAATTGACTATATGAGTTCTCATTAATATAAAGCATAACTTTTATCAAGTGAAATTAATTCATTTTATTCCATCTTCAAATGTGATCTCTAGTATAGGAAGATAAATTATTTACATTTATGAAATTGCATGTTCAAATATCATTTATTTGAACAATTTAATGATCCGAAAGGTCATTTTTGGAAATTACCCTTTTTTTCTCTCCTGATAGTTCCTCTCAGTCATTCCAAATTAGTCAATGAAGTTGGCTTGAGATTTTGAACTATCCATTTAGCTATAGTTAATTAATAAGTGAGCAAATTTTAAATAACTATTTTTAATTAATGGTTAATGGGCTAAATTGATAATTTAATAAAATCCTATAATACTTGACCATAGGTTAAAGTGAATTAATTTATTTGAGATTTAATATATGGGTCATAACTGAGAAGGAAAAAAAAAAAAAAGACATGCGGCAATCAAGAGAAGGAGGAAACTAACCGCGACAGAGAAAACAAAACAAAGGAAATTAAGGGAATCGAGTAAGGTAATAAAGTTTTTTTTTTTTCAATGTAATTGTTATATAGTTGGATGATATAATTATTGATAATGTAATTTGTATTGCTGGAACATTGAAAAAGAGAAAAAGACAAAATACTGTCATAAATGGGTTGAACATGAAAACAAAGTTAATGGAAAATTTGTAGTTGTTCAACGTGGGTCCCTGGAATCATTTGTGTGACTAATTTTAATGAATAACTCATATGTAATGATTGTTAAGCTATGTGTGGTTAACGATTAGGAATTAGGATGGGTATACAGTGAGGACGTAGAGGTTTTTAGGTTCGGAGGTTGTGTCCTTTCTGTGGATGATTTGTAATTTGTCTTAATTTCTTATTATTATTACATTATGAGTTAATTTTTAGTATACTGAGATAGATAATTAAATATTAGATCAAGGCTAAACACATAGTAATGTCGGTGTTGTTAGTGTTGAAATCTTATTGATAATATGTACTTGAATAGATTGCATTGATTTAGAAGCGCAGCGAAAAGGGAAGGCTTAAGTCCCGGAGTAATTGTTCAAGTATTTGATGTAAGTGGATATTTAAACCCTTGTTAAGTGCATAAAATCGTTTTTTTCCTTTGGTATGTGTTGGAAAGTAATGAGACTTGGTGATGGGTTTACTTGTCCATATTGAATAATTCTAATGATGAAAAAGGGGTAATAAAAGACATGTGATTAATTATGGGTGTGTGATGTGTTGAGAATGGTTTGAAAGACTTATTGATTAATTATTGATGTTATATCATGATTGTGTTGTTGTGAATTCTGCATTGTTATGAAAATGGTCATCTCCTCATTATTTGTGTGAACATGTCATTTGCATTGATTTTGAGACATGATTGTGATAAGTGTTATGTGAATTGAGGAAGAATAAGAAATTATAGAGGATGTACCATTTCGAGGAACGTGTAGCACGCCGCAACGGATACTATATTTCGAGGGACGTGTCGCGTGCTGCGACAGATTCTATTATCAAGGGACGTGTCTCGCGTCGCAAAGGATACTATATATCGAGGGTCGTATCACACGTCATGACAGATGCATGGACAGATATGTCCCCCATGGGTTCCGAACTAAGAGACAGCGGGTGTGTATCATTAGGTCAGACATGCATCACTATACTTGACATTGCATTTCATTGCATTGCACATCTTTATCATCAGTGAACTTCATCTTGTGTGTTGTTGATCTTATGAGTGCCTTTCTGTAAAACTTGTGATTGATGAATATTGAGCTTGTCGCTGAGAATATGAAATTATTAGAGCGTTGTTGTTGAGCTGTGCACTTTGTAAATTATGAACTGTTAGGTTGGCTGATTTTATGCAGGTTGTAGTTGTGGAGGTTCGATTAGGGTGTAAGGAGTACCCATATTCTATCCCCTTAGCTTGTGTTTAGAAATTTACATCCTAAATACCGTGTGGTTTGGTACTTACCCCTTGCTTCTACAATTTTTATAGGTTACGAGCCTGGATTTTTGCGATACTTTTTATTCTCTTCTTTTATGAGGCTTCTTGCAGATTTGTGAGGTAGCTGCTTGTCATCTCAATGGACCTACTTACTCCTATTTATGCTCTTGTTCTATTGTAGAAACAATGTCATTTGAGACTTGCGTTTTTCTTTTGAATCAATTGTAATACTTTAGAGGCTTGTACGCGTGACAACTGGATTTTGGGGGTTTTATTAAGTTGACTTAGTTATCCACACATATGATATTTTGAGACTTCAATTTGTCTTACTTCCACATTTTTGTGATATTTGGGTTTTAGGATGACTTGTCTTGGTTGGATAAGACTAGTGCCATCACGTCCATTTTTGGGTCATGACAAAATGCTATCAGAGCCCAGGTTCATGGGTCTCACGTGTATACAAGTCGAGTCTAAGTAGAGTCTCGAGGATTGGTACAGAGACTTTTGTACTTATGTTCGAGAGTCTGTAGTGACTTTTAGGAAAAATCTTCACTTCCTGGATCTCTATCGTACGTACTTGATCAAGTTTTGATTCTTATCACTTCAATGCATTCACTCTCACTTATAGTGATGACTCACGCGTAGTTCATCATGTGAGAAGTTGGTGTGTTGTGTATGGCTTGAATATTAGACCTAGTACTAAAGTGGAAGTGATAAACTTATGAAAATGATGTCACTACTAAAAAATTTTAAAAAAGAGATGCAATCAGTTCCGTCGCTTTTTAGCTCGACACTTTTCAAAAAGCGACGGACTGCGTCTCTAAAAAGCGACGGACAACGTCGCAAAAATGCGACGGACAGCGTCATAAAAAGCGACGGACTACGTTTATTTTTGGAAAGTTAATTTTTTAAATTTTTTTCAAAAAAAAGACAAACACCGTCTCTTTTATTTAAATTTTATTTATTTTTTATTTCTAAATTGAGACGCTGTCCGTTGCTTTTCCAGAAATATTTTTTAAAAAATTCCCAGAAAAGCGATGGACTGCGTCGTTTTGTCCGTCACTTTTCTGGAATTTTTAAAAATAAAACCAAGAAAAGCGACGGACAAAACCACGCAGTCCGTCGCTTTTCCTGGTTTATTTTTGACAGTAGAAACTCTCCAGTTTCTGCTGGCCACCTGCAAATAAAATTCAATTGAATTCAATTCAATTCAATACTACAGTATTCAGCCCAATCAAACACACAACTATAACAATCTAAACAAAACATAAAGTAACATTCAAAAGTACATAAATCATAAATTATAAAATCTTTCAATATTCATTTAAAAAAGTTTATAAATGTCCAAAGATATAAACTAGGGAGTGAGATCTACATAATCATCCTCATCACTCTCGTCGTCGGTGTCATCAGGAGCCGAAGTATTAGGTCGACGAGTGAGGTTCATCACTTGTTCTTTGATTTGCTGAACAGTCTCATTCATGCTTTTTTGTTCAGCTACTCTTCTTCGCTCCGACTCTGCTAGTGCTGCTGTAAGTTTAGATATTTGATCCGACATAGCAGCAATTTGCACAGCGTCAAGTGCCTCGGCTTGACGTGACGATCCAATACCTTCTAAGCCTGACTGGAGTCGTCTAACATCATTTCGAGAGCCTAGACCATAGCATCTACCCTTGTGTGTCCCCCTTACCACTTTTTCTTTCCAAATCTGGGTGGATAGTTCAGGGGTCAATTGGACCGAACTATCTAGATTCTCAGCGACGTAGTGCTGAAAGTCATTCTGCATATTAAATATAAAATTGACATTTATATATATACATATTATATATTCACTATTAATATATATATTATTCATATTAAATAACTTACAAAAGTTCGTTCGGCCCTTTCCTCCACCCACACATCCGGATCCGACTCATTTTTTTTCTTCCTTACATGAGTCTTCTTGAAAACCTCTGGTTCAATGGGAGGGCGTCCCAATTCTTTTTCCTATAAAAAAAACTGAAATTTATAACGATATATATGAATCAACTAATTATTTATTTAAAAGTTTAAATAAGAACTTACCATCTCTCGTGCAATTGTTCCAACTGTCTTTGCACCTCCGGTGTGCAACGAGCCACCTTTAAGACTGCCTCTAGCCTTTGTGGCTTGATCTGATATTGCCTGAAACTCGTCTGTTTTCCAATACACACTCAATTCATCAAAAACATTAGGCAACATCCAACCGGGACATACAGCATTATCCCGAACACGCTTTAGCCAGGCAGACAGTCTGGTGGATGCCTTCCTCTCAAATGTGGTCGCAATGACCAAATTGTACCTCGACTCCCAAGTACACATAGTCTGGAAAAAAATTGAATAACATTAATTATATCGATAGTAAAAAAAAGTAAAGTATACTAAACTTAACTAAAAAATATATACCTTAAGGTTATTAAACATCGCCTGGCGTACACTGTTTGGAAACTCGGTCCTAGAGTGATAAGCCTGTGTATAGAGTCTTCTAACACATTCTTTTAAAGCTTGGGCAGCATCCTTTGCAGGATACCACCTGCAAAACACATAATAAATATGTTAGTTCATGAATAATATATTAAAGTATATGAAATAAATAAAATAAACTAACAAATAGATAACAAAACAAACTTACGATGATCTATCCGGCTCAATCATGACTCTACCAAGTCTGTCCTTTTGGCCAGGAGCTAGAGCAGACATCGTATCATGTGGTGTAGCACTAGGTGTAGCTATAGACGAGGGTCATACGTCAGGATGCACAAAACGCTGAGTCAATGGAGGGGTATCATCGGCCATAGCATCTGACTGCTCGCTACTAGAATCTCCAAGCCTCATGGCAGATAACTGAGGAGATGTACCTGTGGGAGATGGAGTACCAGCTGATAAGGGTCGTGCTCAACGAATAGCCTGTAAAGGTAGGTCCTCGTAGCGTCGTGCAGGCAATGGCTGTGAAGTAGATGAATTACCGAGTGGTCGACGGTAATTAGGATAATATTGTCGAGGATCAGCCGTACCAAATGGAACAGCAAATAAATGAGTATCATGGCTGATGCGTTCTGGCGCAGAAGAAATAGATCCTGCAATATCCTCGGGATCTATCAGCCTCCTAGACTTCTTCTTCTTAGCCTGTTTAGTCTGGCTAACTCGAAGATTCTGCTGATGTCTATCATTGTCACCGCCTGATGACATCTGTATGCAAATTTACATGTATAATATATATAAAAATGATAAATTAAATAAAATTAGCAAAATACACTTACATATATACTAGCTAGCTTTCATTCTACACTATTCCTCCTCGCTTGTTTCATTCCATCATTTTCCCATTCTTCCTCCTCAGTTGTTTCATTTTCATTATTGTCCCATTCTTCGTCATCAAATGATTCATTTTCCATATTCTCGAATATTTCTTTCCTAACATTCAGTATGCCATCATCAGATACTTCTTCTAATATGTGTTGAGGATGTTGTAGTGTGGTTTCCAATTCAACATCAACTTCTTGTTGAACAATTGCAACATCATTTTGATATGCCATATCTAAGACATTGTTAATTTCAATTCTTCCAACAGGCTTACTTTTAATAACAACCCACCAATCAGCTTTGTCTCTACGCAATGGATATGAAGCGTAATACACTTGTTTAGCATTTTGTGCAATAATAAAAGGATCATAACTTCAGATTTCTGGTGCTTAACTTCAATTATATTATGTTGATGGTCCATCTTTGTGCCTCTATGTGATGGGTCAAACCACTCACACCGAAACAATACAATCTTCTTGTTAGGCCAACCTGAATACCTCATTTCAATAATCTCTTGAATGACACCATAATATTCAATAGTTTGACCAGTACCATCAGCATCACCTTGTATGTAGACACCACTATTATTTGTTTTCTTGTTCCTAGAAACTTCTTCAGTTTGAAACTTAAAACCATTGACACAATACTTATTCATTGTCAGTACTTGAGATTCAAGTCCAAGTGCTACTTCTTTCACTAATTGCAAATGTTGGACACTTGAGTATTCATCGTAAACCTACGTGATTGTTATTTCAAGTAATATAATTTAGTATAACATGAATATATTATTAAATACTTAGTGATTGCATACTTACATAGTTCCTCAGCCATTTGGAAAATTCTGTATAGATGGCTTCATTACCCCATGTGTTTACGAACAAGCTGATCATTTTACATTCAAGTATTTCGTTAATTAATGATCACTTATTAGTATGTAATTTAATAACATATTTTTAACACTTACTTGACATATGATTGAATCTCTGGACAATTAAGCAAAACATGTGTCACAGCTGATTGCATTTCCATATCAGTGAGGCCTCGCTTTCCACGCTTTTTAGATCCTCTACCATTTTGATTAAAAATTGATATCGGTGGAAATAAAGGATCACTATCGCCTTCATCATTGCGATTGGGCCTGTTTCTCCTACATAACACATCATGACCAAAGTAATAAGAATAAAAATCAGCAGTTTCTCTCCCAATATGACCTTGAACAAATGATCCTTCGATCCTTCCCCTTTGCTTAATCGTTTGCTTCGAACTACCAATTTTCCTGCATGTATATATGTATATATATGTTAATATATAAAAGACTTGGCAAATATATATAACTTAGTGAATATTTCAAATGTATACCTCTCAAATGGATACATCCATCTTGTTTGAACCGGACCTCCGAGGAGAGCCTCTTGTACAAGGTGAATTGGAAGATGCTCCATCACATCAAAGAAACCACATGGAAATATCTTCTCCAATTTAGTAGTAGTAACAAGAATATTTTCCTCCATCCTATCTAAACTACTCTCCAACAACTTTCCAGAACATAAATCTTAAAAAAAAAAGACTTATTTCTGTGATTGGTTTCCATATCCTTTCGGGTAGATGGCTAAAAGCGATAGGAATTAAAGTTTCCATGAACACATGACAATCATGACTTTTCATACCTATCAATTTTCCTTCATTCATATCTGCCCGCTTTCCTAAATTCGAAGCATAGCCCTCGAGCATCCTCAAATTTTTAACCCACTGAATAATTTCATGTTTCTCATCCAATGTGAATGAAAAGTTGGCTTTAGGCTTAACTATTTTACCATTCTGTAATTCCTGCAGTGATAACTCTTTTCTCCGACAATATTCCTTTATGTCCATTCTAGCTTTTGGATTGTCTTTTGTCTTACCCTTAACATCCATCACCGTGTTAAACAAATTGTCAAAGTAATTTTTTTCAATGTGCATCACATCTAGATTATGTCAGAGTGCATTGTCCTTCCAATACGGCAACTCCCAAAATATGCTTTGTTTGGTCCAATTATGTTCAACACCATATCTAGGAAGTCTAGAAAGTGGAGCTTCTGTAACTTTAGGTAATTGAGAAACTCTCTCCCAAATTTGATGCCCTGTGAGTACTGGAGGTGGGGGGTCACTTTCAACCTTATTTTTCCTAAATGCATTTTTCATCTTTCTAAAGTCATGGTCCATTGGCAAGAACTGGCAATGACAATCAAACCATGTATTTTTTCTGCCATGCTTTAAAGTGAATGCCTTGCTATTTTCCATGCAATACGGACATGCTAGCTTTCCAGCTGTCATCCAACCAGACAACATCCCGTATGCAGGAAAATCATTAATAGTCCACATTAAAGAAGCACGCATAACGAAATTCTGCTTAGTTGATATATCATAAGTCAAAATGCCTTCAAACCACAATTGTTTGAGCTCATCTATCAATGGTTGTAGATAGATATCAATCAAACTTTTTGGATTACGGGGACCTGGAATAACACAACTTAGAAAGATGTAGGGACTGGTCATGCACATTTCAGGAGGAAGATTATACGGAGTAAGAAATACCGGCCAGCATGAATAAGGTGAAGCATTATTAGAGAATGGTGTGAAGCCATCTTAACACAACCCCAATCTAACATTTCTTGGTTCACTAGCAAAATCAGGATATACATTATCAAAATGCTTCCATGCTTCACCATCAGATGGATGAGACAAGACACCCAGCGGCCTTCTATATTCACGATGCCATCTCATATGTGGGGCAGACCTCATCGATGCATACAACCTCTTTAACCTAGGAATGAGAGGTAGATAATGCATCGCTTGAACTGAGATCATCTTTCCAGCCGGAGTCCTCTTATAACGAGCATGTCCACAAAACTTACAATTTTCTAATTCATTATCAGTCTTGTAAAACAACATGCAGCCATTAACACAACAATGAATTCTATCATACGTCAATCCTAACTTGGACACCAAACGCTTTGCCTGATAGAAGTTCTTTGGTATGTTAAACTCCGGATTAACTAGTTCACCCAAAAGATCAACCATTGAGTCCATAGCAGCATTAGGAACATTCCAATCTGATTTAATATTCATTAATCTAACTGCAACTGACAAAGCAGAATGCGGACTCCTTTCGCATAGTGGACGACTAGACTCTTCTAATTGATCATGAAAGCGTTTTGCTTCTTCATTAGGAGCTTCAGCAAAATATTGTTCCGGTTCCATCCCACCTTGAACTCCGAAAGCATCATTGATCATTTCATGAACCCTATCACATTCAACCCTATCGTGTTCAACCCTAACCTGTTCAACCCTAATTTGGCCATCTGGTGCAACCATATTATATACATCCACAGGCATCGAATTATAAAACATACCATCCAATCCATAACTTTCTCCATGATCAATCCATACAAAATATCTAGGCTTAAATCCATTACGGTACAGATAAACAATAACTGTATCTGGTTTAAAAAATTTTAAGCACTTACATGAACTACAAGGACACCTAACCATTCCATTATTCTTGAAAATGTCAAGTGTCATTGTATGTTCAATAAAATTTCTAACACCGTCAATAAACTCAGGTTTCAATCCAGCACCATTTTCATAATGCATATTATACATCCACAAATGATGATCCATCTACAAAAATATAGATATTCAATTATATTATAAATAATTATTTAGTTTAACTTGTTTAAACAATATAACAACGAATCCACCAACCAAACCACATTATTTATCTTAGCATATTCGCACAACTTAACAACCTAAACTAGTTTAGTTTAGACTTAAACCAACAACGAATCCACCAACCAAACCACATTATTTACCTTAGCATATTTGCACAACTTAACAACCTAAACTAGTTTAGTTTAGACTTAAACCAACAACGAATCAACCAACCAAACCACATTATTTATCTTGGCATATTCGCACAACTTAACAACCTAAACTAGTCTAGTTTAGACTTAAACCAACAACGAATCAACCAACCAAACCACATTATTTATCTTGGCATATTCGCACAACTTAACAACCTAAACTAGTTTAGTTTAGACTTAAACCAACAACGAATCCACCAACCAAACCACATTATTTATCTTAGCATATTCGCACAACTTAACAACCTAAACTAGTTTAGTTTAGACTTAAACCAACAATGAATCAACCAACCAAACCACATTATTTATCTTAGCATATTCGCACAACTTAACAACCTAAACTAGTTTAGTTTAGACTTAAACCAACAACGAATCCACCAACCAAACCACATTATTTACCTTAGCATATTCGCACAACTTAACAACCTAAACTAGTTTAGTTTAGACTTAAACCAACAACGAATCAACCAACCAAACCACATTATTTATCTTAGCATATTCGAACAACTTAACAACCTAAACTAGTTTAGTTTAGACTTAAACCAACAACGAATCCACCAACCAAACCACATTATTTATCTTAGCATATTCGCACAACTTAACAACCTAAACTAGTTTAGTTTAGACTTAAACCAACAACGAATCAACCAACCAAACCACATTATTTATCTTAGCATATTCGCACAACTTAACAACCTAAACTAGTTTAGTTTAGACTTAAACCAACAACCAATCCACCAACTAAACAAAATTAAAGCTAAGTGTCAACACTAGATGGACACAAATCGATCTTGTAAGAAAATCAATTTTGTCATCAATAGGATCAACTAGTGTTGGTACTTATGCTTAACAAACACATTATCACAAAATTAAAGCTAAGTGTCAACACTAGATGGACACAAATCGATCTTGCAAGAAAATCAATTTTGTCATTAATAGGATCAACTAGTGTTGGTACTTATGCTTAACAAACACATTATCACAAAATTAAAGCTAAGTGTCAACACTAGATGGACACAAATCGATCTTGCAAGAAAATCAATTTTGTCATCAATAGGATCAACTAGTGTTGGTACTTATGCTTAACAAACACATTATCACAAAATTAAAGCTAAGTGTCAACACTAGATGGACACAAATCGATCTTGCAAGAAAATCAATTTTGTCATCAATAGGATCAACTAGTGTTGGTACTTATGCTTAACAAACACATTATCACAAAATTAAAGCTAAGTGTCAACACTAGATGGACACAAATC